>CM057449.1:411007500-412420000 GCA_016271365.2 Neoceratodus forsteri
TGGTGATGCCTCTCTCTACATCCCAGTATCCCCCCAGCCTTCCTTGCTGCCCTCTCACATTGCTTGCCCACCTTTAGGTCATCTGATATGACTACCCCAGGTCCCTCTCCATTTTTGTTGTTATTATATCTCACCCACCATTGTGTACTTTTCCCTGGGTTTTGTTTCCCAGGTGCATTACCTTGCACTTCTTAGCATTGAATCTAAGCTGCCATACATTTGACCATTCCTCTAACCTTGCCAAGTCCTTTTCATTCTTTCCACCCCACCTCATGCATCAACTCTGTTGCAGATCTTTGTGTCATCTGCAAAGAGACAGTTTTCCTTCAGTCCCTCTGTTATGTAAACTTATAAAGACATTGAAGAGGACCAGTCCTAATACTGAACCCTGCGGTGCCCACTAGTAACCCTCCTTTCTTCAGAGTGGACTCCATTTACTTTACTCTCTGTGTCCTATTCTCCAGCCAATTGTTTACCCAGGCTGTCATCTTGGGACCCACTCCCAGGCTAGCTAACTTGTATATTAATCTTTGTGTGGGACTGTATGTCAAATGCCTTGCTAAAAATCTAGTAGGCCATGTCCGCAAGCCCCTCCCTGATCTACTACTTTGGTCAGCCAGTCAAAGAAATCTATCAGATTTGTCTGGCATGACCTTCCTGCTGTGAATCCATGCTGCCTTGGGTCCTGTGCCCCTCTGGTCTCTAGATACTCGACAATTCTTTCCTTCAAAGTGATTCCATCATTTTCCCTACCACTGAGGTTAAACTAACAGGTCTGTAGTTTCCTGCTTCTGCCTTGCTCCCACTTTGTGAAAAGGAATCACATCTGCCCTCCTCCAGTCTCTCAGGTACCACCCATCCTCCCATGATTTGTTAAACAGGGTAGTCAGTGGTGTCACTAATTATACCCTTAGTTCTTTTAGAATTCTGGGATGAATCCCATCAGGCTTCATTGCTTTGTCCATCTTCAGTTTTAAGAGTTCTTTCAGAACCCTTTCTTCTGTAATGGGCTGGTATCAACTTCTGTATCCAGAGTGTTTCTACTGTTTGTTTTAGGTACCTCTCTCTCCTTTGTAAATACTGAGCAAAAATATTTGTTTAGTATCTCTGCCTTTTCACAGTCACCCTCTGCCCCCTCCCCTTTATTAAGCCTCAATATCCCTCCCTTGGTCTTCCTTCGCTCCCTGATGTACCTATAAAAGGTTTTATCCCCTTCTTAACTGAGTTGGCTATCTTTTCCTTGGTTTGGGCTTTTGCTGTTCTGACTGCCTTCCTAGCTTCCTTTTGCTTTAACTGATACAGTTATCTGTCCTGCTCCTTCTGTAGTAAAGTAATAATTATTAAGAAATGCTGTGTATAATAACTTTGTTAATGTTCAAAATGTTGACTCCAAACTTTCAATATAGCCATTTTTTCACATCACCTTGTAAAGGAGGCATGTGTCATTTTTAAATCCTGAAGGAGATGTGATTTTGCCTTTGTGGTATGAAATGACATTTTGGCTGGTGTTATAGAAATGCCACATGCTGTGTCTATAAGAGGTCATACAATTACTATCTGGAAAATTTGGGTTCACAGTTAAAAATGTAAATTATTAAGAAATGTGTGTAGTGCCAGCCTTTATCCCAGGGGTACTGCTTTCCGATCCTGTGCACATGTCCTGAGTTTAGGAAAGCTCAGTGAGCCAACAGGGTGTCCCAAGTTTGGGGATGGTGCTGTCATACAACACCAGTTCCCAGCCTGGAAAGGGAAGATGCAGGGGTTGCCCATACAGACCCAAGTACCATATAGTAAAGAGAACTCTTCTCTTTGCATAGAACCCTGTACTTTTGCACCTGTGGGAGCCAGAAGACTTGTGCTTTGGCAGGAGATGCACTCTTGCCCTGCAAGTCTTATCTGCAGCCACATTGGAATCACAGGCCCAAGGGCCCTGCACTTTCACAGCCCACCAGACTGCCCCATGAATTCCTGACATCCATTTCTGCATTTCCATAAGCGGACAGGAGACTTCCCTGGCACAGTACCCAGAGGATCCTTTGTTTATGCATCTGTTCATGCAGGTCCTGAATGGACTAAAGGATATGATTCGCTGTCTCAAAAACAAGAAAGTATTTATGAAAAAACTGCATTAATGCACTAGTTAGGGTTCAGCTTAAAGCCACAAAATTTTGGAAATGTGGAGTTAGGATTTCCAAGCCTAACTCTCACTCCCCAAAGCAGCAAAAGAACAAGACCCACAAGCAACCACAGACAGTCATCATCAGGTAAGACAAACAATATGCAGAGGTGCCAGCCAGAATACAATGCAGTAATGCTGCAGTATATCACAAAATAATGCAGTATACTGCAGGGAACAGTGTGATTCAATGACAATTGATCCATTTTTACTGCTGTATTTTGTGACATGTCATTTATTGCAGGTTCTGCATTGCATACTGGCTGGCTATGCTGTATAACTGATTTTCCAGATGATACAAATGACTGATGTGCTAACTTCATGTATTTGTATTCAGAAGCTGTGATACAATACAGGCCTCAGAGGGCCAAACTTGTGTGTATGTTGTATAGCATAATAATGATAATTATAATAATAATGCTTTATTTGTAATGCACCTTTCAACAAACCGAGGCACCTAACAATAATTTAAAAACAACACATAAAAGAGTATGTACAAACTCTTATGAAATCCAAGTACTGAACAGAATAAAATCATACAAGGTAGGCTTGATGCCATAAGTATGTTTTAAGAGGCCTGTTAAAATCCTTCAACAGTGGTGCACTTCTGTAGCTGATGGGGTAGAGAATTCCTAAGGACTGAGGCCATGTACATAAATGCCCATGCCCCAGAGATTTTGAAGAAACCCTTGGAATCTCTGGCAAACCTTAGCTGAGCAGAGCAATCACCCAGGGCAGTAAGAAACCAGAAGCTCCTTCAGGTACAATACTAACATCCAGAGTCATTCATGGTCTGTGGGAGCCTCGGTAGACATAGAACCAAAATCAATGAACCTGGGCACATACTCACGTGAATAAAGCAAAATACTTAAAAATGAAGTCCATTTATTGGAATTTTCAGCACAAACTGTACCCTGCCAAAACCAGCACAGAAAATGTCTCAAAGTTTCACACAGATGCATTGCACTTTATCAAGAGATAAATTACTATCCACAAATGTCACAATATATAGTGAGCTCTAATTAAAATCACATTACTAATAAAATACATGGTACAATTTCACCTTTCAAATATGTAATAATAAAATGATTCACTGAATCCATTTACTGTTGCACTCAACATTATTACCATTACTATCAATATATGATTCCATATTACCAGTGTATAAAATTATTTTAAAGTTTACATTTTTAATGTATTTACCTATATGTACATATACTAAATCCAAACTCACTAAAATGATTATACACTTGTGATTACTACTGATACTTCTGCCATTCAAATTCACTCACAAATGTGGTAACAATTCAACTTTATCATCATTTAACCCAGGAAAACCTGTAGCTCACAATTTATAAATCCAAAATTTTCTGTGCAGGCCAGTTAATTATCAATGTTACCCCACATGGGCCAGTCATAACCTTTTCAATTCCTATAAAATTCACCCATGTTATCTTTTATCCTGAGCAAAATGTATGTGGTACGCTGTTGCATATTCCAGATTGTTATATCAATCGCCGTGATATGCTCACCAGCCCTCTCTTTTAATTTTGTTTCACTCTCCCTACATAGTAAGCATCACATCTGCATGTAGCTAAATAGACAACATATGTAATAACACAACTTATGAATGAAAAATACGTAACATTTTTCCATCTACTGGATTTAAAATGTGATGCAAAACAATATTTACATTTCTTGCATCTAAAACATCCGGATGGCAATGGGGTAACCAGTTCTTACTTTTCACACTTTTTATTCCTGCAGAGAACTTCAACAATTTTCCTTTATTTTTCTCTGGATTTTCATTCTGCTGTTGAGTTACATTCAAGCCCGTATTTATTAAAGGTTAAAGGTTCCTCCTGTATTGCCTCAGTTGTAATTTCAGCTACAGCATGTTTATTTTCTGACTCAAATCAGGCAGCAGTGGCCCTGGTGGGAGTAAAACATCTGATGTAGTTCTTAGTTGATAACTCACTGTCCATTTATCAGCTACAGCAATGGGTGTTTACTCATCTGGTAAAGGTGATTGTGTTGGCTGACATCATGGCACTCCAGATATTACCTCATAGGTTTTAGCCGACTTTGATAGGCTAGTGATGCACATGACTCTAGTATCAATTTTTTGTATATCCAGGTCCCAGAAACCCCTGTTCTCCAGTTCCAATCTTCCATAGCTGAAATCAAGGTTAGTACAAGAGCAAGTACTAGAAAAAAACACTAATCATCCTATAAAATAATGCAGACTGAGGCAGTATGTACATGGAGCCATGACCCATAGTTTCATTATCTATTAATACAATCTAAACTTGACCTGTAAGTGGTCGATTGGCGACATCTTGAATGTCCTTAGTGAAATAAGGTTTAATCCCTCGATGTAATTCTTCTGTTTAGTCTAATCTTGGTCACTCTGAGCACTGTCGGGAGGTCATGGAGTGCCATGGATGGCAACCAACACAATCACCTTTACCAGGTGAGTAAACAACCATTGTGATTGGTTGACCATCCATGGCACTCAGACATTACCTCATGGGTAGATAAGTAGCAGTACTGTACCTTAGGGAGGGAGACAGAGCGGTCTAGGAGTGAGAGGAGGAGCTGGCTGCTGAGAGGACCTGAGTGGCAAAGGTGGGCTGTAGCCTGTACAGGTGCTCCAGTCTATGGTGTCTGGCAGACGTATGGATGGAAGTCCATGTCACCGCCTTGCAGATGTCTTCTGATGACACATTGGCCCTTTCCACCCAAGAAGTGGCTACTGCCTCGTGGAATGGGCCTTGATGCCCTCTGGGCGCCAGCTGTTTAGACTTGTAGGCTTCCTGGATGGTTCTCTTGAGCCAGCCAGCAATGGTAATTTTAGAAGCTGCCTTGCCTTGTCTTGTCTTTGTCCCTACAATGAACAACCTCTGTTTTATGTAGGGCAGAGTTCTAGATATGTAGATGGACAGGGTGAACCCGACATCTAGATGGTGAGGGACAGGCTTATCGCCAGGTTGAGTGTCTCCAGTAAAGGTAGGCAACTCAATGGGTTGTTCCCTGTAAAAGTGGAGGAGACCTTTGGTTGGAAGACTGGTACGTGCGTAGATGTACTCTCTGAGGGTGAACACCATGTGGGTTCCTTGCATGACAGTGCTCCTAGTTCCCCGATCCTTGAGCTGAGCAGATAGCTACGAGGAAGCAAGTCTTCAGACCCACCCAGAACAGGTCTGCCTTGTGTAGTGGTTTGAAGGGGTTGTACTGAGGGAATCTAATACCAGAGGAAGGTCCCAGGGAATGATGGACGGTTTGACTCTGGGTCATAGTACTTCTACCACTTTCAGGAAGTACAAGACATCTGGGTGAGCCCCGTACTGTGTCCCCTATGGGACCAATAGCTGCTCTAATGGCTGAGAGCTGTCCCTGAGAGATGAGTGATCCAACCCCTTGTCTACTCCTTGTTGAAGGAAGGAGGATGGTGGATATGGCTGCTAGTTCAGGATCCTTACCCTGTTCTCGGCACCACTTCATGAACACCAACCATTGCCTACCATAGGTAGACGTGGTTGAGGATCTTCTGGATTGCAGCATTGTAGAGATGACTGATTGGTGATAACCTGCTTTCACTCGGTCTCTCCTCCTCAGGAGCCAGGCTGTGAGTTTTAGCGTCCATGGAGCCGGGTACAGACGGTCCCTTGGTCAGCATATCCGGTAGGTAGGGTAACCTGACGCTGTCCATTGTCATAGCTAGCACCATGGCAAACCAGGTTCTCCGTGGCCAGTAGGGTGCCACTAGAATGATGGTTCATTATGATGTTCTGATCTTGGCTAGTACTTGGGGTAGCAATGGAATTGGGGAAAAAGTATGCCAGATCCCGAGGCAGGGTTGTGATAGGGCATCGGCTCCTGGGATTAGGTTTCCCTTATCTTGAATAGAATCTCTTGACCTGTGCATTTTCTGCTGTGGCCATGAGGTCCCTGGATACAGGTCCCCAAGTCTTCTGAATTATTTTGAAGAGGCTGGGGTGGAGACGCACTCCCTGGGTTGACTAGTTGTCGGCTGAGCCAATCCACTCGCATGTTGAGCTTGCCGGCGAGATGAACTGCGCCGAGATATGTGAGGTTGCTCTGTGCCCAGTTGAGGATCGTCGCCCTTCCTCAGCATAGCTCTGCTCCTGGTACCCCTTGCTTGGCGTATCGCCACAGTGACTTGGTTGTCGGGAACGTATCAGAACCGACTGACCGGAAATGGAGGATCTGAGCTTTGAGAGCATGGTATACTGCTCTCATTTCTAGGGCATTGATGGACAACTGGGCCTCTGATGTTGTCCATTGGCTCTGTGCCATGATGTTGCCTAGGCATGCTCCCCAGCCCAATAGGCGTCGTCCATTTCTATAGTGGTGTCATAAGATGCCTCTGTGGGACCCCTCATGTGAGATTGAAGCACTGTCCACCATGTTAGTGACTGTTTCACTGATGGTGGTAATGGGACCATGACATGCAAGTTGTATTCATTCGGTGATCCCCAAGTGAGGACATAAGTCTGTAGGGGTCGCAGTGCCACCTGGCCCAAGGGACCAGGTCGATGCAAGATGCCATGTAACCTAATAACTGGCTGTTCATCCCATGGTTGACTGATGGCAATCCCTCAGGTGCGAGACAGTCTTATTAGGTTGTGAACCCTTGTTTGGGATGGTTTTGCCCATCCCTGTAATGTGTTGATCTATGCCCTAGGTGTTCTATCTGTTGCATGGGCACCAAATGACTCTCAGCTTGGTTCACCACCCAGCCGTGCTCTCGAGTGCTCTCAGAGTGAGCACGATGTCTTGTTGTGAGCGCCTTGAGCGCTCCTGAATCAGCCAGTCGTCCAAGTAGGGGATGATATCAAGACCTTGTTCTCGAGTCTTGCCACTAGTACTATTGACACCTTGGTAAATACTCTTGGCACTGAGGTAAGACTGAAGGGTAGGCCTGATATTGGTAGTGCTGGCCTAGGATGTGGAATCTGAGGTATTGTCTGTGTTTTGGTCTGATACATATGTGAAGGTATGTGTCCTTCAAATCTATGGATGTGAGGTAGTCGCCTATGCGGATACTGTGTAGAGTCTACTTTAGGGTGTCCATTTTGAACCTCTGAGGAACTACATGCTGGTTGAGATGTTTCAGGTCCAGGATGGGCGTAGTTCCCCTGATTTCTTGGGCAAAAGGAAGAAAATGGAGTACACTCCTATTTTATGTTTGTGAGGGACGGCTTGTATTGCTCTTGTTTTGTATCAGATCCCACAGGATTTGTTGGACCTGATGAGCTGTTGCCTTCTTTTGGTAATGGGAGAGCTTATGAATCTGTGTGTGATGGGGATTGGGATAATTCTGTGGAGTATCCTTTAAACACCACCTCTTGAACCCACTTGTCTGAGGTTGTGCAGAACCACTGGTGTCCTGAAAGCGACAATATTTGACCCACAGGGGACACAGTTCCTGCCCACATGGAGGTCTTGTCAAATAGTCATTGTTGTTTTCCTCTATTCCTCCATCTCTTCCTCCAAATTTGGACCCAAAGGGTCTGAAGGAGGAGGGCTGGTAGAATGGGTGACGGACTGTGGTGTCCGCTGTGTGTTCCTCTGTCTCAAAACGTATTGTTCTGGTAATGGGTGTCTCTGCGTGCTTGATAAGATTTGTTTCCCCGAAACCTTCACCTAGCAGAAGGGAGATAGGTGTGCCTATTCCTATTTTTGAGTAGGTCTTTGCCCACCTCCTTCTGTTTTAGGAATCTCCAGCCCTCCCCAAATACATGTTTTCCCTTCATAGGCAAATTTTGCAGTAATGTTTTGGATTCGTTGTCGGCCTCCCATAATTTTAGCCACAGTGCTCTTCTGGCATGGTTAGTGATGGCTGTAGCCCTGGCATTCAGTCTGAGGGTGTCCAATGCCATGTCAGCCAGGTATTTGGCAGCATCTAGAGTGCATTCTAACAGTTCTGCCTCTCTAGATTTGAGGTTTGCCTACTCAGGGAGTTCTTTGAGCCAACGGATCTGGGCAAGTGCCATGTAAATGGCTGTAGTAGATGCTTTTGCAGCTGTTCCTTCGATTTAAAGCCTTTTCAACATGTCCTCCACTCTCTTGTCTGTGGGTTGTTTTAATGATATGATTCTGCATGGTAGAATGTTTTTCTACTGAGTGCCGCCACCTGAGGATCAATAGTCGGGGCTGTGCACCAGTTGCTGGCCTTGTCCTCCTGGACCGGATACATGCGATCCAGGTTTCTCTTGTTTGACATTCTGCTAGGTTCTGTGGATTGCCACTCCTTGTTAAAAATGTTCTTGATCGCTGCACATAGTGGGAATGTCTCCTTGATAGTCACCTTTGTTGAATCATGGGATCTAACTTTGACTCTGGCTTGCCCTCTTTGATGTCAAATCCCATGATGGCCTTGACTATTTTCATGAATCCCAGAACCATGTTGAAGGTGCAAAGTTTTGATGTGAGGGATGGCATGGATTGTGGTTCCATGTCCTCGTCATCGGTCTCCACCCCTCCCTCATCTGGCATCTCCTTGTCTTCTCCGGAGTCCAGCTTATGGTTGTCTGGTGCTGGTTCTACCGGATCCAAATGCTCTTTTTTGGCCCCCGTGATATCTGGCTCTGGAGGTGGTGTGTAGTCGCCCTATGCTGGGTAAGGGATTCTAACTTCCATTATCTTCAACATAAAATTCTGTTGGCTCTCCATCATTGCTACCATGGCTCTTGGTTCTGCAGTAGGATAGATCCAGGATCCATCCAAGTAGGACGCTGGGCTCTGGATTACTGGAGCCCATGACAGAGGTTTGCTCCAGGGACAAGTCATTGTCATCTTGGAGACAGGTGGGGCATAGAGGGCCTGGAGCATGGGGCGGTGGTAGTGCTGCAAGAAGTGCATTTCTTGGCTTTGACCATCTGGTAGAGAAGAAGAAAAAAGGAGGCATATTGTTAGGAGTGGAGACAATGTGCCTCCAACTCAGTGGGTGCCCCATATCTGTTTAATACAGTCTTAGATGTACAGAATGTCCTAGGGAGAACTGCCTTAGAGGGTCTGCTGATAACTGATAGTGGGAGGCGTATAAGGAATTACAGGTGTGGTTCAGCATGGGGGTCGCTATAGTGAGGGACCCACATGGAGAAAGACACTGTAGAGGTCATTATAGGGGCATCTCCAGGTTCTTGTAATGTATATAGAGTCAGTAAGAAGAGGAACCCCATATAAACTAGGGGAGGTACCACTAGTTTCTAATGGAATAATATAGGGTCACTATGGGAGAGACCCCATATGAAAGTAGAGGAGGTGCTGGGGAGAAAATTGAGCCAGGTGGCTTTGTAGGGCTGCAGGTATCATTATTTTAGACCAGGGGTCTTATTGCAGCTTTATTCTTGATTTGTGTTATAGCCCTCACTCTGGTACAGCATGCCAGAATTTAATTCATTTGCCCAGAAAATAACCTAACACGCCTCACTCCCAGGATTCCTCTAGAGGATTTGGCATGTAACCTGCCTCCGCTTGTGGAGGAAAATGAGCTGAATGTGATTGTTCTCTGCCCTCTGATAGGAAGGCATCCAACCTCGGCTCCCCATGATAGGCCCAGAGGTCAGCAAAGCCTGAAATAGGCCGTGCGGACCAGGCGGCCCAAACATAGCATGGGGATGGTGAGGAGAGCCCCTCCTGAGAGAAGTATCTCTTGAAATGGGGATTTGCTACAGGAGGAGCTGGTACTGCCACGGAAGACACTCTTGAAGTTGTGATGGCTGGAATAGGCCACGGGAACCATGCAGCCAAAAAGGAGCATGGGGTTGTGAACAAACCCCTTCCAGATAGGAAAAAACCTAGAATTGGGATTCTGCTCCAGGAATAGCTGTCTGTTTCACAGGGATGCTCTCCCTGTTGCTTATCGAAATCAGAGACTAGTAGGGCCGCAAGACGCCGAGACCATGAGCCAGGGGAGGGAGGCGCCATGCAGCATTCAGCAGTAAGCCAGAGGCCTGAAAAAACAGAGGACTGCTCTCTTAGTCTCGTGGGGCAAGCAAGCAGCTTGCATTGGTAGGGTTCCTTGTTCTTTTCCCTACTGGGAAGATGATCGCTATTACACTCGGTCGTGAGGCTGCTGAGTGAGGGAGGCTTGGGGGCAGCCTGCCTGAGCTCTGCACTTCCTGCACAAGGTAAGAGAAGCAGGCAGATACCAGTACTAGTGAATAAGCATGTGGACAACAAACCTTTGCTTTTCCAAATTGCGATGCTGAAACACATAAAAAGCGCAATATAAGGTTCCCTTTGCTTACAGAGGAGCAGATAATTTCTCTAGGCTTGAAATAAGCCAAATTTAAAACAACAACTCACAAAATAGGCCAGATAAGGTCAGGCATAACTGACTGTTAAACAACACATCACGATAACTGCCTCTAAACAACACCTCGAGATAAACCATCAGAAAACTTTGTTTCTAGGTCAAACAAGTGAGACTAATCTCAGTAACAAACAAACAGTGGCCTCAATCATTTATAGTCAAAAATAAACAGTGCTGCAGATTTCCTTCCACTTAGGGAGCCCACATAAGAGCTGCAGCAGATATGGTCACAATTTTACAGTATAAACACGTTAAGAGTTATAAATGAGAGGCCTACCTTCCTAGAGTAGAACAATAAGGATCCTGGTGTGTTAGTAGTCTGATCAGAGATGCACTATTCGAACTGGAGAACAGGGGTTCTAGGACCTGGATATACAAGAAATTTGATACTAGAGTCATGTGCATCACTAGCCTATCAGGTGGGCTAAAACGCATGAGGTAATGTCTTGAGTGCCATGGATGGTCAACCAATCACAATTTTATTTACTAACTCCAAATCAGGATCAAGTGACTCTGGTGGGAGTAAAGCATCTGATGTAATTCTTGATTGATAACTCGCTGTCAATTTATCACCAAGGTTTCTAGCACATTTAGAAACCATATGGGAGGATTAATTACATACTGACTTAACATTTCTTCTGTCTGCAAAATAGACCAATGTTTTAACACTAGTTTGATAATCTCAGCTGAATCTACACTGTAGGTGGTAAGACAATTAAACCTTATGTTATCCTGTTGTTTATCATCGTTGTCTGTAAGCAGAACATCTCTTGAAATTTCCCTTACTTGATTTCTTACCTCTGACACCTTATTTTGTTTATAACCCCTCAATACAAATCTATTTTCCAGATCACCTGCCCATTTGTCATATTGTTCCATCTCTGTGCAATTTTATCTTACACGAATAAACTGACTTTTCAAATTGCTTTTACCATGGGTGGGATATTCAGAAATGCACCACAGGCATCGCAACCCAGGCACAGTGCAAGTCAACTGCGTAATGGTGAATGCGACTGTGATATTCAACTGTTGTGCACTGCAACATGCACCATCGCAACAAGGCTGAATATCACAGGCACTGCGCCATGGCGCAGGGAGAGGTGCACCAGGGAGCAACCATAAATGTGCCATAGCACAACCAGGGACGCAAGAGGCAGAGGAAGATGTGCCAAGACACAGCAAGAACAGCCAGAGGCACAGCAGAGAGAGAGGCAAGGGGAAGGGTGGAACAGTGCAGGAAGGTGGAAGCACCAGGCCAGGAACACTGGCAGGGACACAGTCAGCACACAGGTCACCACTGCACATGGAGTGCAAGCAAGCAGAGCCCCTCTGAGGAAGATGCAGGGCACAGGTGGCACTGATGTACAGGGGCGGGCACCTAGACCACCACACACCAGTAGGTATGCAGCCATCCAGCCAACAACAAGCCACGCCCAACACATGGCACCCACCACACACACATGCCACACATCCCAAACAGCTGTCCCAGGGCCACGCCAAGGCACAGCCACTGACCGAGGGCATACCAACAGCATGCATGCACCTCCCAATGACACAGATGCACCACACGGCCACCCACCACATGACTGCAGCATGGACCTACTCACCAGCTACAAAGCAGACATGGACACACAAGGTTAAACAGGTAAAAATATAATGGCAGAAGGCAACACAGCTAAACATAACACAAGTAACAAAGGTGAGGGTAGGCATAGGTGAGAAGGGGTCAGGTGACAGGGTCTGTAAGGGTGGAAGGGGAAGGTGGGGAAGGGAGAACAGAGATGAGATGGGGGCTGGTGATCCTCATGGCTGGCCACAGCCTGCTGGCGCCTGGCACCTCCCCCACGACGGTTCTGGAGTATGAACCTCCTGGTCTACACTACAATCTCCATGGTATGGGACGTGATGAGGATGATCTCATGCAGGAGATGTTGATACAGTGGCAGGCAGGATCCTCTGGACACCTATGGCAGAGGAAGGGGCAGGTGATCAGTGTGCATCCATAGCCCCCAGCCCCTAGCCCCTCTGTGTGCAGTGGAAAGTGAGAACACACACCCCTGGAGTGGCACCCTGCCACCCACAGTGGGTGGGCCTATGCCTGCCACCAACCCAGCAGGGGCACAGCAGTGCACAGCACTGAAGACCACTGCCCAAGGGCCACCCAACAGCACAGTGGCAGGCAGGTGGCATGGTGCTGCAGTGGAACCTTAGCGGCACTGGTGGCAGCCGGACGCACACCCAGCCCACCAACAGCTGACACGCATGTACAATGGTGCCATGCACACTGCATTGTGTGCTGCACACAGCTGCCATGGCACAAGGCACACAAGCCAAGGCCATACCTCTACCCCGCTGACCACCCAGCACAACAATGTGGGGATGCACAGTGCCTACCTACCCACCAAGGCACTACATGCACTGGACCTGCTGCTGCACCTCCACTCAGTCCCACACCCACAGCTGTAGGGCCCACAGCAGCCTGCTGTGGACCACCAGTGCCCCTGCTGCCCTGGCATGTCTCCGGTCCTTAGGCCCTAGGACAGGAACACAGATAGGCACATCAGAACACAGACACAGCATGAGCCCACTGCCCCACCCCAGGGCTGTGGTGTAGTGCACCCAGTGACTGGCAATGCCGTGCCACAAGCCACACGATGGCAGACCTCCCCCACCCCAGCATGGTGTGCAGCCCTGCCAACCTCATGGAACAGTGGTCATGCACAGATGCAGCATGAGCCCATTTACCTGGCCGTGGCATGGCCCCCTGCGGACATGTGCCTGCAGCACCTCAGCCACTCTGGGTCCCTCCTGAGTAGGTCACAATACTGGGGGTGGCACTGTTCCTGGTGCACTGCACCCCAGTGACCTGGACCACCCTATCTGCGATGTTCTGCCACAGCTCTGTCCTGGGCCTAGTGAGGGGTTGCTGGCCAAACAGACCAGCAGCATGGAGCTCCACCTGGGCTACCAGGTTCACGAGCATGAGGAGGGTGAGCAGCATTGGCCTGTCTGGAAGTATAGGCCCAACTTTACAAGAGCAGAGGCAGATGCTCTGTTCGAGGCATACCTTGACAGGAGCCTTTGCTGAGTGGTGCCACAAGCACACCCAGGCCAGGGCCACAGCCTGGGAGGAGGTGGCGGAGTCCGTGAACCAGCAGGGCAGCCACCAGTGGTCTGCACAGGAGTGCAAGAAAAGGTGGGCACCGACAAGCGTCAGAAAAGGAGAAGGTGGCGGCCATCTGGGCAGCAAGGTTAGCCACAGGTGGGGGCCAGGCGGCCGTGTCACAGTTCATGCCACAGGAGGAGATAGTGGCAGCCACCATGCAGTGTAGTACGGTGGAGAGAGTGCCAGGCGGTGGCTTCCAGACTGGATGGAGTCCATCGCTGCATAGTAGGTATGGCAGGCAGGCGGGGTGGTGGAGGGACCTGTCAGGTCAGCAGTTCTAACGCATCTGTGTTACCTTACAGCACCAGCCCACCAGCATGCGGTGGAGGCACCCGCGGCTGTTGTGGTAGCCCGCCCAGCCCCAGAGGACCAGCCATCCACCTCCATGGGCATCTGTGAGCCGTAGGCTGCAGAACACCACCAGTCCAGCCGGATGTCCCAGGCATGGTGACAGATGAGGCCCTGGCTGTGTTCCAGTAAGATGCCAGCCATGGTGTGCTCTGCATGGAGAAACAGATCGGGGCAGGTCTGACACTGATGATGAACAGACCATTCTCCTGGATGGTGGGGGCTCGTCAGAGGAGTCACCCATACCATACCATACACCTGCACTGGCTGCACAGCCAGTGGCCTGTTGGCAGTGGAACGGCTGCCTTCCACTGCCCTTGCAGTGCTGTATGTCAGACACAGTGGCGCAGGGTGGTGGGGGCATCCCCACAGGCACTGGCCAGTGCACAGGGACCAGAGGGCAGCAGCAGAAGGCTGGAGATGGTGGGAGCTGGGTACTGCATTCGCCGCTGGGGTGCCTGATAATGCCCATCCCCATGAGGGGCCATGCTGTGCGGCTCCCACCAGAGTGGGGGGCAGTGCAGCATGGCCTTTTGACCGTGTGTCAGCGCCATGCCCATGCACCCTTGTGAGCTTATCCCTTGGCTGAAAAGCCACCCGCTTGCTGTGGGCTCCATGGAGCAACAGGTGCTGCTCATGGCTGGTGTGCGGGCACCTGTGCAGAGGTGTGCCAGGCAGCTGAGCAGCATGAAAGGGGCACCACACAGGTTCTGAGGCCAGTCAACACCTGTGGGAGGACACAACTGTAGTCCTGGACCGCATTGCCAATGCGATCTCAGTTGGCCTTTCCCCACTGGCTGCCACAGGGCATGGCCGACTGCCACAGACACCGCAGAGTGCAATGTCCACCCCATGGCCCCAGCATTAGGTGACCCCATCTGCGCCAATGACAGGCTCTGCTGTGGGCATCCCAGGCATGCCTGGTGCAAGCCTGTTTGGGAGCCTGCAGACCCCTGCAAGGACCCTGTCTCGGTCCCTTAGTCCCACCCCTGGGGAGGTCACAGCCTCCCCATGGCCATCACACTGCCAGTCACTGCTGGGCAGCCATGATGCTGCCACCCCGTGTCCATGGCAGCCATGTGACTGCTTGGCAGACCTGATGTGCATGCCCCCTGTCAGCTGTCTGCAGCCACCACCCTGTGTGCATATGGGCATTGTGTGTGTGCGTGCATGGCACGTCATGGCAGCCATGTGGTGCGCCACACGCTGCCCATGTGAGTGCCCAGCCACTGGCCTGTGTGGCATGTGTGTGATGATGCCATCTCAACACTGGTTGCACATGTGCGTGGGTGTCCTGCATCTGATCCACACCATGCTGGCACCCCGGTCTCGTGCATGCAGTTGCCACTGCGTGCATATATGTGTGTGTGTGTGCGCACGCTGTTGTGCAGTGCTGTGTGGTGTTGCGTGTGGCTGTGTGGCACTGCCCGTCACTGCACCATGCCTGTGTATGCATGGCCCTGGTCATGCACACATATGGCTGTATGTCGTGCCACTGTGTCAGTTTTGTGCACATGTTGTCCACCTACCTGCATCACCATGTGCCCTTTGCTATTGTGTCTCACTGGTGGCATGCCAGCCGCATGAACTGGGGATCCCTCCACCCGGGGCTGCCCACCACCTCCTGGCCCAACACCAGCATCGTCGCCACTGCTGTTTTCCTTATTGGCCTCGACAGCTATTCCACGGTCAATGGCCATGTTGTGCAGCATGCAGCAGGCCAGGAATAGGACACAGGCCTCTGAGGGGCTGTATTGTAGGCCACCACCAGACCTGTCCAGGCAATGGAACCATGCCTTCAGCATCCCAAACACATGCTCAATGATGTTCCACATGCTGGTGTGTGCCTCATTGTATTGCTCTTCCACTGGGGATGATGGGCACCGGTGGTGTGAGCAGCCAGGGCCTGAGTGGGTAGCCGCTGTCACCTGTGTGTGGGGAGAGAGGAGAGAGAGCAAGAAAAGATTAGCCTGGTGACCCCTGTCACTGTGTGCCATGCCCTCTCAGTCACACACAGTGGCTCCCTGCCCTGTCCACCCCCTACCATGCCCCGCTGTACCCTGCTGCCTGTGGTCTCGCCTTACATTACCCACTAGATGTCCTGTAGGGATGTCTCCACTCTCAAACTTGTGGCACAGTGCCAAGCTGTGCTAGATGTAGGTGTCATGTGCTCCCCAGGATGTGTGGCACAGACATTGGTTATGCACCCCTGGCATCACACTCCATCTGTCAGTTGATGCTAGGATAGCTCTTCTGTTGATGTAGGCTACCCTCTATGCCAGGTGGCATGCGGATGCACACACGGTGCAGTCAATGGCCCCAGCACGCCAGACATATGTGCTACCCTGTGGAACTCCTGCATGGTTGCTGGAAGGTGGATGTGTTCTGCAGCATGGGCAGCAGGATGTTGAGGAATTGTGTGAGAAGCCAGGACATGGCTGACTGGGTTATGCCTGTGGTGTCCCCTGTTGGTCTCTGGAAGGTGCCCGTGGTGAGCAGGCACATGACAGCTGTTACCTTTGTCTCCACTGTCAGGCATGGCTCCATCTAGTGGGTGCCTATATCGCCTCACTGCACAGCTCACAGAGCTGCCTCAGAATCAGCCGGTTCAGGTGATAATGGCCCACGATCTCTGTGTCAGCGTGGATCTCGAAGCTGATGCAGGGCGGTACTGCCTGTTCCAGGCGTCCGCCGTCAGTCCCTTCCACAGCCACGTTGCTGTGCCTCCTGCCTCCTCACATCACTCATTACTGCTTCCATCTGGAATGCTACACTGGCCATGGCCCATGTTGCCCTGTCACCCCTGGGCATCCAGGTCCATTGGCCCCCTGGCTCTGTGGGGCAGTGCCTATCGCCATGGCCCCCCTCACCCTGCCCCTAGCTGGGTTTTGCCAGCTAGCTCTTGTCAGCCACCCCTGTGGGTGCCTGTGTCACACCCTTGGTTCTGGTGGCTCTCTCGGCACCCACTCTCCCCTCCCTCAGTGGGCCTCCTTGAGTGGTTCTCTCTCTCTCTCTCTCTCTCCCTAACACTCTCTTTCACTTTGTCCTTCTCCTCCTCTTCCTGTCTCCACTTCAACTCTCTCACGGCCTGTGTGTCTCCCACTGTTCTACTCCTCTGGCGCAAGTGCTCTCCTCCTACTTGCTCCCTGTTTTATAAGCTCATGTCTGCTCTGCACAACTGACAGTTGCTCCTCCTTGCACCATTGCTCGGCAGTTGAATATTGCACTGCCAGTGCATATTCTTGGGTACTCCCCAGCCCTTGCACATGCATACTTACTATTGCACATTGGTGCACTGCTACTTGCACTGCACAGTTGCTCCTGCTGAAAATCATTCTTTGGCGCTTCTCCACAGTTGTGCACGTGCAACCCTGTAGAGCCATGTGCAACTGCTTTGAATATCCAGGCCCATGTGTCTAGGATGACAGGAGCTAGCTGGCAAACAGTATTTTGTCCATACTTTTATGATAAAGTGTAGTGACCAAGCCATTAGCATTATCTTTAGAAATTGTAATATACAAAAGCAATTTCCTGCATATCTGTATTAACAGTAAACTTCAAATATAGATTTGTATTTTCTATATACTTAAATGAATGTAATTTTGACTCTGTGTCTACCTAAATCAGAAAGCAATCATCAATAAAACGTTTATAGATTGCTATAGATCCAGAAAAGATTTTTTCCAAATCATATATGTGAACTTCCTCCCACTTTCCCATGTATAGATTTGAAAAATTAGGGCAAACGTTGCCCCATAGCTGTCCTACTGCCTGTAGGAAGAAATTACCCTGGAACATAAACACATTATATTCTGATACTAACGTTGCTAACTGCAACAGAAATTCTGTGGGTGGCTGCTGGACTGTCCTCTTGTTTAAATAAAATTCCAAAGCCTGCAACCCACTCTTATGTGGAATATTAGTATAGAGAGCCTCAATGTCGAGAGTGACCAAACGTTCTGAGGACTCGACAGAGATCTCCAATAATATTCAAAATATGTTTAGTGTTCCTAATATGAGATCACAAGCCAGAAACAAAACTTTCAATATGATAGTCAACAAACTGACTTAAAGGTTCAGTAATTGAACCTATTCCTGCCACTATAGGGCAACTGTAGTCTAGGCCCTGTCCGTAGGGCTTTATAAGTCAGAAGTTCGACTTTAAAGGTGATCCACCACTGCATCAGAAGCCAGTGCAGTTTAGCAACACTGGAGAGAGATGTGACAAGACTGAGGAGTCCCCATCAGTAACCAGGCTGCAGAGTTCTGCACCAATTGCAAGTGGCAGATATGGTAGCCCTAGATAAAGGGAGTTACAGTAATCAAGGCACAGGGTCACAAAGCGTGGACCAACGTAGAGAGTCGTCGGACAGAACAAAGTGCTTAACCCTAGAAATATTCCTCAAATGGTAAAGGAGGATTTGATGACTGCCAACACCTGTGATCGCAGTGTCAGCCCTTCATCAAAAATCACCCCAGAGTTCGCACCCATTCAGAGGTAAGGAGCTGAGAGCCCCCAAGGAAAAGTCCAGAAGGCAAACCTGCCCCGACCCTCTATCTGGCACCCTAGGTCCACGACCAACACCTCAGTCTTTTCCGAGTTCAACCCCAGCCAAGTCGAATTCATCCAACCCTGGATTTCAGTGAGGCAGTTGTTTAATACCGAGAGCTCTATCCTGGTCAGGTGCAAAAGAAAGGTAGAGCTGGGCATCAGCAACATAGCAGTGAAACCTCAGCTCATACCTTCTACAATGTCTCTGAAGGGTAGCATGTACACTGTGAACAACATGGGGACAACACTGAACCCTGAGGAACCTCACATGACAGAGACTGGGTCAGAGGAATGAACTCGACACCACCCTTTGAGTTCTGCCAGTGAAGAAAGATGTAAACCACCTGAGGACTACCTGACAGGCCACATATGAACCTTAGATGATCAAGAAGATCCCCAAGGGCCACAGTGTCAAATGCTGATGCGAGATCTAGAAGAAGCAAGATGGAACATTTTTCTCAATCCTCACCATCAGAAGATCATTTAGCACCTGAACCAGTGCCATCTCAGTACTATGCCTCTTTCAAGAACCGGATTGGAAAGGTTCATAGATGTCATGGATGGTCAAATGGTTCTCCAGTTGTTGGCCACTACTTTCTCAATCATCTTCCCTGCAAAAGGAAGGTTAGAGATTGGTCTGTAGTTAGCAGGACAGTCTGGGTCCAAAGAAGCTTTCTTCAGTGGAGGTGTCACCACTGCCTCCTTCAGTGAGTTAGGAAACTCACCTGTCTCCAAGAAGCACCAAACTATCTGTGCCAGCACCAGGCTGATGATATCACTGCAACCCATAATCAGGGTAGTTGGTCCCAGATCCAAACTACAGCATGTAGTGCACATACCCTGGACAATCCGCATGACCTCTATGAACTCCGGCCGTCAAAGGTACTCAGGAAAATTGAGGACAGTGACTGAGCACCACCCAAAGCATTTCCATAGAGTGTGCTGGTTGGAGCTCCTCCTGATGTTAGCCATCTTAGCTGCAAAGAATCGAGCAAGCTCATCACACTCCACTTGTGAAAAAGCTCTTTGAATCTGCAGGCAGGCTGGGTTGCACAGTCTGTCTACAGTTCAAAATAGCTAAGCTGGTCGGTTCTGAGCAGCCGCAATCTCCAGACAGGAACTCTGCCTCTTATGGGTGATTGCAGATTGATAGACTCGATAATGTTCCATCAATCTAAGGTGGTCGGCATCCAGGGTGGATTTCTGCCAGCAAAGTTCTAACCTTCATCCTAGTCGCTGCATCTCCCTCAAGATCCCATCAAACCAAGGGATGGAGCGTGAAGGAGAGAGGAGGAACATGGATAGGAGCAATGACATCCAGAGCTGCAGAAATGGCCTTATTATTGACCACAACTAAAGCCTCTGGGTCATTGTTTGCCACCGAAGAACAAATAGGTCAAGCAACGGCCAGGCCTTCAGAACTTACATCTTGTAAAGGCAGTACCTGATCATCTCTATAGGTGTAGGCCATGAAGGGGCATGAAAACTGAACCCCACAGTGCAGTGATTGGATCATCCAACAGGTTCCACCCCAAATTGAAGGTTTTAATCCCCAGGAGGAAGACTAGGTCAAGAGAGTGACCATGTTTATGAGTAGCAGTGGTAACAATCTGTGTGAGGCCCAGAGATGTCATCAACTGGAGGAAGTGTTGTCCAAATTGTGAGAGTTTGTCATTGACTCAGCATTGAAGTCACCCAGCACCATCAGCCTGGGTAACTCAAAACCATGTCAATCATGAAGTCTGCTACTTCCTGAAGGAAACCCTTCTCATCCCCAGGTGGACAGTAGATGAAGGTGATCCTACTGTACAACCTACACCTGCTAATACAGTATACTGAATGACCCAGCCTCCTCAACTGGTACACTCATGAGGCTCAATTCAGTCTTGAAACAGACCACTACCGCCTCCCCACGATCCAATCTCGAGCGTGTATCACCAAGCACCGACTGGAATTGCAGCCTCCAATGTGGGGCCAGAGTCCTCATCTAGACAGGTCTTGTGATGCATGCCAGGTCCGCTGTCCCAACAAGATCTGCAGTAATCGCTAATCTTGTTTTAATGACCTGACAATGCATAACAGCATATTAGAGTACTTGTGGTTGCAGAAGGCCCCATGGGCTTGTACCTCTGCAGACAAGGATCCTCATATATGCTATACAAGGTACATAATTTGTTAGTGCATAGTTTTCTATTTGCTGCTGCATAACTGAAAAACTGCTACCCTTTGAAAGATTTCTACAGCTGCTGCTGAAACCATGATGCCAGCATTGCAACAGTACTTCTGTCTTCAAAGAAAGTTTATGCATTCACCAAAGCACATTGATAGCTGTATAAATTTCTAGTTGATGCCATAATAGATATCCAGGATGACTCATTAAAATACAACTTCATAACTGAGGTCAAGACACATGAAATGATTCTCACCTAATGTTTTTATGCACACTGTATGCTTTTTCAAGGTACCTGAGTATCTATGTACTTTTAAAAGCATGCAGGTGCATGCAAAACATTGGTGTGTGAGTCATTTTCATGTGTGCCAGAATCTCGGTTATGAAGCTGTATTTTAAAAATGAGTCATTCTAGATATCTATTATGGAATTGACTGGAATTTGTATAGCTATCAATGTGCTGTGACAAGTGCATGAACTTTCTTTGAAAACTGTGGTTAATGGCTTGTGCACCCCAAACCCTTCAGTGCTGGCTTTTTCTGGTTAAGTACTTCCGTTGATGTAACTGCAGGCCCCATAGGTCCCTGCTCTTGTGGAGGCAGATCCAGGTATGTATCCCAGTGTGTATGTCTTACACCTGAGGCTGCAGAAGCACAGGTCCATCTTACAATGTGCATGAGTATCTTAGGTCATAGAAGAATAGGTCATTGCTTCTGCAAACGAAAAGTACTTTTGTAATTTGGGTATCGTGATTTCTATCTTTTGCTGTAGGGACTTGTGCTTCTGCATACAGAAGCAGTGCTGTGATTTGAGTATCATGGATTTCTGTCTGCAGTGACAAGTGAGTGTGTATGTCTTGTGGTGTGCATGCTGCAGATACAAATTCACAATGCTAGCACATCAGTGCTACTGCATTTGTGTCATCTGGAAACAGTTGTGTCTTTGTTTGTCTTACCTGATGATGGGTGTCTGTGGTTGTTTGTATGGTCTTGTCCTTTGCTGATAGGAGGGTGGGGAGGTAGGTTGAAACCCTAACATCACATTTCCTACTTTTGGGTCTTAAGTTGAACCTTAACTGGTGCATTAATTGCAATATAAATAGATAGACAGACAGACAGATAGATATGGGTATAACATGGCCTGACTGATGATATCACATTTATCTTAATGAGATGCCATTAACATTATACTTCATGAGTGGTGAACCACTCGTGAGACATCAAAATGTCAGTAGCCTCAACTGAAGATAAAAGTCATGTCATTTTCAGGTTATACAATTCATGTGAATGGATAAATGACAAGGAAATAGGAGTGTCAGTTGTCACTTTCACTTTTTAAGTATACTGCAGTATTTTTGGTCTGTTGTTGTGATTATTAGATTAGTTACTAGGAGGGCATTGTTAGGTGTATCAGACTGGTTGGGAACCTGGAGTGTGAAGGTGCATGATGTATATGCAGAGCACATGCACGAAACGCAGCCTGTACCAGTAGTTTATTAGGACAGTGTCTCTGGCAAACCAGGAAGTTGTGGAGCATTGGCATGGGCATGAGGCCTTGTTCAGTCTCCAGGATCTGGTGCAGCTTTGTCAGTGGTGATGGACCAGAGGATCCAGCAGAGCTTTCAGCATTCTTCGGTGCCTTCAGAGTCTATGTTGATGTTCAAAATGGGGACCAAAAATACTTCACTCAGGCTGTTGTAAAATTCTCAGCATTCTTAATTTTCGTTATTGCCCTGACGCTTCGCATTCTTGTGCATTTTCAAAGGGCTTTTCATATATTCTGTAGGAATAATAGATAAATATTGTTTATAAATCTTACATTTTGAATTCCATTTCTTTTCATTATTCTTCTATTAAGGTTTTCTATTATACTTCATTACCACTGTGCTTCTTTCCCATGCTACTTATAGTACACACTCTGTACTCTGTTCACTCTTATAACTAAAACTTAACAAAAATAATATACACTAATAAAGAATATGTTACCCTGTATTCATGCTCTGTTTCCACACCGCCAGACGCTTTTACTTCTGCCTCTACTGATTCTTCATGGCAAGGAATTGCACCAAACCTGTGTCTTAACTATAATAATATAAACAATATGTGAATATGCCTTCAGCAACCTTATTTAACAGGTTATTTTCAATACAATAATCAAACAACTTTTCCTTATTGCTACCTTTTCTGTTATAACAGTGTACCATTTTAAAATATCTTAATTGGCTACATTTTACCTTTTGCAGCTTTATCTTTCAGCTCAGCATGTTCAATTTCCTTTGTTCTTTGTCTTCCTTGAATTTTAGGTTCTATTTTAAAACATTTAAAGTTTTAATACAATCTAAATTTCTTGGTAACTGTTTAAATACTTCTACAATGTTTTTACCTGTATAACTGGTTTTAACACTTTTACTCTCTTTTGTTCTGAATGTTGTTTCCAACTCCTTATTTCTTTTTTTTTTATTTTATTGTCAGTCCTAAAAAGAATCAATCCTTTCAGTACCCTTCAATATTTTATTTTTTCAGTCCTATTAATCTTCAATTGTATGTTACTATCTCACTTTACCTGGCTGGTATGTGTAGATACTTTGAGTATAATGTTAAAAGTCACCTTCAATTCTTTCTTTAGCTTTATTATGTGTGCCCTGTATCTGTATGTAAAAAAAAGCTCTTTTAGTCACATGTTAAATTTATTTGACTTAGCCACAGCTTCTAGATATCTAATTATTTGTATTTTCTTACCTTGTGCTGATTCTGTTGTTCCTTGTGTTGTTAGGTGCAGCTACTGTGTGTATATGTGTGTGTGTGTGTGTGCAAACTCTCTTCTAAATACCTCTCGGCCTGATCACCACATGCAGATTCACCTGCAATGGATGAGCTCCAATTGCTTCAACTCATGGTCGCTAGCAACCTTTGTTGTGATCAGGCCATGCCTGGCCACAGTGTGTCTTTTTATTTATTTAATTACTCGTTTCTATGTTTAGTTTATTGAGAAACTAATGATGCCTTGAGGTGTTGGGTTTTCTTAATAAGTTGTGGTTCCTCAATGTGTTTGAGTTTGTGTTTAGTTAATGTGTTCTTTATATGGGGATAGTACTATGGGGGGAAGGACCTCAGAATGTGAAGTGTTCTTAACTTTATAATTTCTTACTTTACCATGTTTTTGTTAATATTTGCATGCATATCCCTTCTTTTTCATGAACATTCAACTAATTGTGATGTTACTTTCATGTTTCTGACATATAATTTGTTGATGGAATGTTGCTATCTTCTTCTATTAGATTCCATATACCATTTGTATATTAAAGTGGAGGACAATTTTCATTACGCCTTACTAGTCACATTTTATCATGTTGCCATTCTGTTTTTAGGAAAAGAACCCATTTTGTAAAGTATTCATTTTTACTGCGCCTAACCTTACTATTTTCTGTTTGTTTTTATTTTAGTTTTTGTCTATAGAGGCATACTCCATCTCTCTTACTTATTTTAACATTACCAACAAGCATTCCAGTTTGTGTCCTTGTTCATCCCTATATTTATTTCCAGGGTTTGTAACTGAAAATCCATTTCATTTCTGCTCTGTCCAACTGTTTTGATAGTCCCCTCCCTTACTGGTTTTGGATTTGTTCAAGTCCCCAGAATCTGAGTGAGGCTCCCATATGTCCTTGTTCAGCTAAATGATTTGCTACCTGTGATTTTTCTTCCTGTCTTCTAATATACCCTTTATGTTCCTGTATGCGTGTTTTAGAGCTGTGGTCGCTTGCCCCACATATAAGTGGTCACGTGGACACTGTAATACATATATTATCCCTCTGTTGTACAATCTATATGTTGTTTTATAGGTACTCTTTACCCGTGTATGGGTGTTTAAACACTTCTTTGCTTGTATGGTTAAATACCAAGCATTTTCCACATGGCACCATTCCAGATTTGAGGGTCCTAGTAAAGCTGCATCCCTTGCTGTACTGGGATTTAAATTGGGAACTTACTAGTTTGTCTTTAATAGTTTTAACTTTTTTGCAGCAATAATGGGTCTTTCTTTAAATTCCATAGGGACTTGTTCCCCACTGACATTATGTACCAGTGTTTGTTTATAATTCTTTTGATTTCTGTAAATCGATCATTAAACTTAGTTGTAAATACCACCCTTGGTTTATGTTGTTTTTGTTTGGTTTATAGAGTATCTTGTCTAGTTATTGTCTCTATTCTTTGATTAGCTTTTTAAGTACAGACTTCTGCATCTCCTTTGTTGAAATCGATTTAGCATTACTTGTTTTTCTTTCTGAAAATCTTGTTCTTTGGCACAGTTTCTTTTCACTCTAACTAAGTGTGAATAGGGGATGCTTTGTTTTAATCTTGTTTCATGAAAACTTTTGCCGTAGGAGTGTGTTCCTGTCTGTCAGTTTTTGTATAAGCTTGTGAATGGTTGGTTGTTTTTATATATTTTGAGATCAAGATATGATATTTCCATTTTGTTATGTGTCATAACAAATTTTATGTTAGGATTAATGTTGTTTAAATAATTTAAAATTGTTCTAACCTCGTATATAGTACCTTTCCAAACAAAAATCCATCATCTATGTATCTATTCCATGTGTTAATAGCAGTAAGAAATGGATTCTGTCTCTTATTTAGTATATGTTATTTTCTAAATCGATATAAAAGCGTTTGCATAGGCAGGTGCCATTGTGCTTCCTATAGCAGTACCCCTTGCCTGTCTATAATACTCTGAGTTGAACTCAAAATAATTATTTGTCAATATGATGTGTGCTAACTCTTGTAATATTTCTGTCTTTGGATGCACTTGTGGGCTTCTTGTGTTCAATAATTTGCCCATTGTTCAGATGCCATCTTTGTGTGGTATGGACGGTAAGTCCACCATGTCCACTGTTACCAATATATCCATTTCTTGTATGCCATTAAGTGTCATTTGTTCCAGTTTATATATCATATCTGTGGTATCTTTAACATAAGTTGTTGTTTGTTCAACTAAAGGTTGTAAGTGAAAATTTATATATTGTGATATTGTTTCAAATAATGATTCATTAGCTGAAACTATTGGTCTCCCTGGTGGATTTATTTGATCTTTATGTATTTTAGGGATGGCATAGAATGTTGGTATTCTTGGATATTTTTTAGTATTAAATTGGTTTCTAACTATGTAACCATCCATTATTTTCAAATTCCATTAGTGTTTGTATTATTAATTGTTGAAGTCTGTCAGTGGGATTTTGTTGTAATTTCTCATAATTCTGTTGATTTTCTAATAAACGTAAACACATATTTTTATAATGTTTTCTGTCTATTATAACAATACTTCCTTATTTGCAGGTTTGATAATAATTTGATCATCTTTTTGTAAGTTGTTGAGTGCTGTCCTTTGTGCTATATTAAGATTATCTATGTTTGTTTTGGTTTGTTGTGTTCTATATAGATCATGTATTTCTTTCTAGTGTACAGTATGTTTCTACTTGATGATTTTTCCCTACTGGTGGATTATATTTAGATTTAATATGTAATGCTGTTTTACCTGTTTCTCACATGAATCAATTTGTTCACTTTGTTGAAATTGTGTCTTAAGTCTTAAAGCCCTGAAAAATCTATGTAAGTCTGCTTCCAACTGGAATAGGTCTGTGGACTGTTTTGGAGCAAATGACAACCCTAGGCTTAACACTTCTATCTCTGTATTGGTTAATATTTTGTTACATATCAACAAGACACAACAGCAAGATACCAACTAAGAGATAGACAAACCAGTCAGGGGACCAGGGGCACAAAGGTGGGGGGCAGTCAAGGAATGGGAGACGTAATAACTGGAAAACAAGAACAGGGTACAGAGGCAATCGGAATCAGAGGCACACTTGGATACCAATATTCAATCTAAGTAACAAAATATTAACCAATTCAGAGATAGAAGTGTTAAGCCTAGGGTTGTCATTTGTTCCAAAACAGTCCACAGACCTATTCCAGTTGGAAGCAGACTTACATAGATTTTTCAGGGCTCTAAAACTTAAGACACAATTTCAACAAAGTGAACAAATTGAAGAAATAAAAGAAAGAATTGAAGGTAACTTTTAACACTATACTCAAAGTATCTAAAGTATCTACACAAACCAGCCAGGTAAAGTGAGATAGTAACATACAATTGAAGATTAATTGGACTGAAAAAATAAAATATTGAAGGGTACTGAAAGGATTGATTCTCTTTTAGGACTGACAATAAAATAAAAAATAAAGAAATAAGGAGTTGGAAACAACATTCAGCTCAAAAGAGAGTAGAAAGTTTTAAAACCAGTTATACAGGTAAAGACATATTGTAGAAGTATTTAAACAGTTACCAAGAAATTTATATTGTATTAAAACATAAAATGTTTTAAAAACAGAACCTAAAATTCAAGGAAGGCAAAGAACAAAGGAAACTGAACATGCTGAGCTGAAAGATAAAGCTGCAAAAGGTAAAATGTAGCCAATTAAGATATTTTAAAATGGTACACTGTTATAACAGAAAAGGTAGCAATAAGGAAAAGTTGTTTGATTATTGTATTGAAAATAACCTGTTAAATAAGGTTGCTGAAGGCATATTCACATATTGTTTATATTATTATAGTTAAGACACAGGTTTGGTGCAATTCCTGCCATGAAGAATCAGTAGAACAGGCAAAGGCAGAAGTAAAAGCATCTGGCCGGGTGGAAACAAAGCACTAATACCGGATACATATTCTTTATTACAGTATATTATTTTGCTAAGTTTTAGTTATAAGAGTGAATAGAGTACAGAGAGTGTACTATAAGTAGCATGGGAAAGAATCACAGAGGTAATGAAGTATAATAGAAAACCTTAATAGAAGAATAATGAAAAGAAATGGAATTCAAAATGTAAGATTTATAAACAATATTTATCTATTATTCCTACAGAATATATGAAAAGCCCTTTGAAAAGCCCAAGAATGTGAAACGTCAGGGCAATTAACAAAAATAAAGAACGCTTGAGAAATTTTACAACAGCCTGAGGGAGTATTTTTGGGCCCCTCCCCATTTTGAACATCAACACCGACTTAGTTCTATAAGGGGAACCATTCAACAGCCGTCTTAACAGTATCCCATTACCCATGGAGTGAACATTATAGCTATACACCTTCCGCCTTCAGAGTCTACCCTGAATGGGTATCATCAAGACAGCTAATCAGTGTCTTTGGAGGAAATTTCTTCAGTAGTCTATCACCAACACATGGATTACTATGAGGCCCAAACCAGAGAAGATGGGTGAAGATTTTTTTTGTCACCAACACATGGCTTACTGGGAGGGCCAAACTGGAGAAGGTTGGTGATGATTTTTGGCAGTTTTATGGTTTTAGGTTCCAGCAACTTAGTTGTTGGTACCTATCATAGTCATGCATACTCTTTTCTGCATTTCAGTTATGTTTATGGTTATATTCAGTGCGAGTGATTCAGCTGCATGATGTTATGGATGATGTCAGTGAAAGGGTTTTGGTCTTTATATCAGGTTTCTGACCTATACAAGCCTGAGTTTCATCCCTGTATTGCACAATTTGTTCTTTCTCACTGCAACTTTGTTATATGAGAGACATTGTTAGATGTCACTACAGATGTAGTGAAGGGTTTCAGCAGAGCTAAATAGCTGACTTTCAGATAATTGAACTTAGTTTTATAATATGTTGTAGCTAATTAAAGAGCTAGTGGAACCAAAACAGGCAGACAGGAAAATGTCACAAATTGTAAGAAGTAGTCTGCTGTAACATTTTATTTCTGAAGTATTTTCTTTTCCCTATGCTCATTAAAAGTTTTTTTTGGGATAATGTTGTGCTGCATATATGGAATAACTCTCGGCCTGGCAGCTGAGATATCTCATCTCTAGTCCCCATTACATCATCAGCATTGTGACCTCATTGACAGTGATATCATAGGTGACTTACCTGGCAGCTACTGAGAGGCTGTTCTTAATCAGCAGTGATATCACAGTCAGTGAGGTCACAATGCTGATGATGTAGTGGGGGACTAGAGCTAGATCGTCAGCTGTCAGGCAGAGAGCTGTTCCACACGTCACACCTACTGACATCAGGTAAACAATCTTCTAATTAACTAAAGGGAAAGAAACACTCCTCAGATATAAAAGTAATGGTTGACTGTGTTTAAAAACTAAAATTAATTTTAGGCAGTACACAAGTTCTTTAAATTAGACCCAGCTGTGACTTGTCTAGGTTTGAATGCAATTCAAGTCTGTTGTTTGGCAGGTTGTGATGTAATTGGGAGGTTGTGATGTGACCTCTCCACCATGGGAACTGCGACTCACTCACTGGCAGTATAGCCTAGAGGTTAGAGGAACGAGGTGTGAATGAGCTTGATACATCCAGCAGACCAGACCTGAGTTTAATTCTCACAACCTCCTTGCATACTGTGTGACTCTGAGCAAGTCACTTATCTACCCAATGATCCGAGGTAGTCCCTGAAACAGGCACTTGTGCCTAGTGGGCCTTACCCGTTACCAAAGACTAAAATAAATATGTCTAGCTCAGTGGCACAATGTATATGCATTTGCTTAGCAAGCAAAGGATCAATGATTCAAATCTTGACCGGATTTCAATTTTTTTTTGTAAGATGGAAACTAACTTGAGTTATGATTGATGATATTGTGGAGTTAGAATAGTAAATTCCATGAGAAGTACATTTAGCTAAGAACAATGATTTGTTAATGCAAATTGCCTGCTGGGATTAGATACTCAGTTGCCTGTTTTACAGGTTGTGACATAACCTCTACACTATAGGAAAGCAACTTGTTTACTTGCAGCTCAGTGGTACACTGAATGTGTGTTCGCTAATAAACGGAAGGTCAGTAGTTGAATTCAGGCTGACATAGTCAGAATCCTGGCAAGGACTTAAACATTTTTTCAACTTTCTTTGTAAGATGAAAACTTACTTGAGTAGCTTTCATTGTGGTGTGGAGTGAAATAGTAAATTATATGAGAAGTATATTTAGCTAAAACAATAACTTGTGAACAGTATGGTGCACAAAGTCAAAAGAACAAGTGGGGCTAAAATCTTCACAAAGCTAGGCATCCCCCCACCCAGAAATTTAGAAAAGCAGAGTAGATGGTGCATCTTCATGCATTTAAAGCTGTGCTTCATATGGATTGTACCTCCAAAACAAACACGCACACATGGAGTATCAGGATAAAGGCCCTTTGATAGTTATCCTCCTCCCACACACACACACACACAAACACAGTTTCAAGGCTGAGAACTTTTGTTTGCTGCCCTCCTCAACACATAATCTCCACCAACCCAATTATTTCCCAAACACACACAGGCTCTTCTTTAAAGCATTCCTCTCCAGCCCCCACCTAAAAGAATCGCATTAGACTGTTCTCTTCTTGAGTGCAGTGTACTCCTCCCCAAGGAAAAATCCTCAAAATCAGGTTACTGTCCCTGATAAACTCCCATTTACAGTATATTCATCCCCCATGCAAAAAGAAAGCTCACAAGCAAGCTCTTCTCCCTGGTACTCCACACAACAGTAATAATTTGCAGCAGCCTTATCAGATACAGGTTGTTCTGGTAAGCAAGGAGGTTCAGTTTGCTCCTGCTGAATGAACTCGTGCTGCACAAGTAGCAAGAAGAAAGCTTGGCAGGAGGGTTTGGCAGGAGGTCTCTGAGGCTAGTGATGTCATCTTAGGATGTCAATAAGAGCATTGAACAGCCTGTTGTGTTTTTAGTGTTATTTTATATTCAATTAAAGTTGGTGGGCCAGACTCTAAGTCTCATGGGTTGTCTGTCCAAGATCAGCATCCATTTAAGTATGCTAAGGTTCCTACTGTATCTTGGTGCCTACCTGTTCATCTTGCACCAGAAATTGTGATCACTCCAAGCAGCAGGACACCAATTAACAACACCCATTTGCATGCCAGTAGTCTTTCTTCATTTTTTCCTCCACTGATAACTCCATGATCAGCTGCTGCACTGTACACAGTACACATACCTTCCACAGACCACCTGTAACAACACACCAATCTGCCTTGGAGGATGGAGGAGGCAAGTTCTGATGAGGTGCAAGAGTCTTCTTCTGATCTTTCAAGCTCAGCCTCTCAAGTTCGAGCTAAGGAAGTCTATCCACCCTCCTGTACATTGCTATTGCTATTTCCAACTACGAGCCAGCATGCCTCTGTTCACCAAAGCCATGCTCCTAAAGACTATCTCCTCCTGTACACTGCCGCAGCCACTCTTAGCCTAGCAGGTACCAGAACCCTAGGCTTGCCAAGGTTCTTTCACTTCTACAATTTGACACAAAACTCCCTGCTCATCACCTGCCCATGTCTGCCCACCTGCCTGCTCACCTTTCTCATCTCATACTGTTTCTGACAAACCTTCACCCGCTGACCTCTTTACACCCCACCTTTGAGCCTATCATCATCCCTCTCTGATTCCTCTTCTCCTACCTAATCCTGATTGTTTCTCTATCCTTTCTGACTACTATGCCTAGGCTGACTCCTCTGGCTATAGCCTAGTAACCTATGGCTATCAGTTTTGATGAACAGCTCCATCTACTGTTTCCTCCCAATACAAGATCCTGCCTAGCTTCCACCTCTGATTTTTCTCAAACTAGCACCTAACTCTGACTTAAGCACTTAATTGTATGGCATGACTTATGAACCCGACTCCACTTGACTATGTACCCTTGTTCTGGTTATGTGTTGTTATTTGCCTATGTTATCCCACATTGCTATGCTATTGCCAATGTTTACTGATTTCTCCTGTTCACATTTTTGCTAATATTAGATGTTCTTGACAATGTCTATTAAGCTGCTACTGACTCCAAACTTATGTACCCTCCCTACCCTTGTGTTGATGATCCTTTGTAAATGAGCTTTTAGCTCAAAGGTTGTAATTCTGATTAATAAATAAAATTAAATCTTTACTGTACAAATAATTTTCACCTAGCCCGCCAGTGTTAACCTTACCCATATGCTTTTTTCTTTGCTCTCTTATCTCTACACGTGCAGCCATGCCCATGCTCTGCTGTCTCACTCCATTTCAGCGAGTCAACTCCCATCCCAAGCCCTGACTCTTGATTCTGTGAGAAGGTGACTGTTTAGCTAAGAAGTAAATGGGGGTGGGGGTCTGCATCAACACTAACAGCCTTTAAAAGATTTCAGATGGTGATTGTTTCAATGGGGGTTGGGACCAGGGTCAACTCCCTCTTGCACACACCTATGTTTGCAAAGTTAAATCACCTTCTGGGATTAGATCCTCACTCACCTGCTTTGCAGGTGTGACATTATCTCAACATCATAGAAACTACATCTCACTTACTTGCAGTTCAGTAGCACACTGAATGTGTGTTTGTTTACAGAAGAACGGTGGCTGAAATCTGAGCAGGACTCTTACATTTTTCAACGTTCCTTTTGTAAGATGGAAACACACTTGAGTGGATATTCATTGAGGTATGGAGTTGGAATAGTAAATTATACAAGTACATTCAGATGAGAATATCTTGTGAAGGTAATCGACTGCTGGGCATAAATCCCCAATCACCTGTTTTGCAGTTTGTGTCATAGCCTCTGCATCATGCTCACTTAGCAGCAGTTCAGTGGCATATGTAAACAATAACACTTGACAGGGTGGGCAGTATTAGGCAATATTGATCCGCCAGGGCATAATGAGGCCCGACGCCATAGGCGGAGGGCCTAATAGCCCCTGGAAGGTCTGGTATTGCTCCATACCACCCACCCTGGATGGTATTATTGTGCTTAGAAATAAGGTACATGTTTTATTTTTATAGGATTACAAAATAAAAACTAAAATAATTCTATAAAAATAACTATAAATGCATTGTTGTCCCTTTTTGGGGTAAAGTAGTCCCTGTATCCACTGTATGATCCAGTAGAGAGTCTGTAGTGTTTACCACTTATTTCTTTATGTTTTTCCCTTTTAAATTGTGATCAGTGAGAGACCCAGAATTAAAAAGTCACACTGCGAGAAGGATATTTTCTTTCTTTCTGTTTTTTTTAAGGCTGAGATTTATAGCGCTGTATTCTGTTCTGAACCAGGTAACCATTTTAGTGGTTGGCTGAAGGCTCCGCATGTAAGCCCCTGAGGTGAGAGGTCTTACATTGCTGTAACTGTTCACTTTGGGTAACAGTATTTTTTAATGTTCGAGTCACAGCTGGAGGATAATGGGGTTAGGGAACATCAGGAAACTGCTTTAGAAGGTAGCATTGTCACACAATTCGAGACCTTGGTTGGGAGAGTGCTGCCATCATTGGTGCCAGAACCGGGGTCCCATGACCACGGTTGGGAGAAAGGATGAATTCACTGTGACTGCAAAAGTAAATGCTGGAGTGTGGTTCTTTCTTTGTTTAAATATATACAGTATTGTTGTTGAGCAGGAGTGGAGGCTGCTGTGAGGAGTCTCGCGCTGCACATTTTAAAGTGGCAGTGACAGCAGGTGGTTCTGTGAAGCGGTCGGTCTGACACCTTGTTTTCTCATACTACTTTTGCTTTCTGAATTCATGGCTGTTTTTTTTTTTTTTTTATATTCTGCTATTTTGCCACCTCACCTGCCTCTAATATATCTTTCCTAGTCACAGTGTTCCTGTTGCATCCACCTGCTACTAAGCCCTTCTTGCTCCCCGGTGACCCCTGGCTTACCCCCAGGGGACGGGGTCATGGCACCATAGAGGGACGGTACTGTGATACCGGTATCTGTTGGAAGAGTGTGGGGCCAGAGGGTAATCCAAGCCCAGAGACAGGGCTTCATTTGAGGTGGCAGGTAAGAGGATTTATCCCCTGTAAGCTGGGGTGGTGGCGTGCAATGACGCCAGCGCCTGTCCCGCCCCAGAGTTATTCGACCTTGCGTGCTCTTAGGGCAACAACCCAGCCTCTGCCAGGTGTCGCCCTGTGCTGAGCACACAGCCCCTTCCCTCCAGACAAGGACAGCAGTCCAAAGGAGCTCAATCCTTCTCCACCCGTCTGGCCCTCCGGCGATCCAGATCCGTTTCCGAACCTGGGTCGCCCGGCTTCCTGTGAATTCCACCGCTGCACCGGTGGGCCGGCTACAGTTGTTTTTTTCTTAAAAAGTAAAACAGATTGGGGGATGCTTTCTTGCCTGTGGGCGGGGACTGCCTTGCTCGGTCGTCCCATTACAGTGACAAGCAGCATCATTTTTGGGAGTGAGTGGGTGGCGGATGGATGGCTGGAGAAGCACAGAGCACAGTCAGCTCTCATAGAAGAGGTAATAAAGTCACAAAAAAGTGTGCTTAGAAATGACACAGCTGAGGTTGTGTTAGACAAGAGCGGGGGGTTGTCGACAATGAAGGGCGATAGGAGCAACGGCTTATGTTTACTTTTTGTTAGCGTGGCAGTGTCGGATCACAGTCGGGAGAATAGTGCCATGGTAGAGAATATGGCTGTGAGAATTTCTTCACTCTCCTGACCGCAGAATCAGTGTGCTCTCTTTTTTTTTTGAGAAGAAGCAGACAAAGAAGCAAGTAGTGGAGGGAGGACCTAGCTCTCGCTAAGTAAGAGAAAAACATGGCAGGCATTTGAAGTTTTCTGGGGTGCTTTCAGCCAATTACAAAGCAGGCTGGGCACCACTAGAGAATGGTACTTGGTGAAGGGGCACTTGGACTGGGTCTTATTTTAGCTGGGCATCTTCTGTCTGATAGATGCCCACGTAAATAAGTGTCTCAGCCAATCAGGAGAGATAATTGTCTTTGCCCATTTTCTAATGAATGTGTGTTCACTTAATAAGCAAAAGATCAGTGGTTTAAATTCATGTAGATATAGTTTGAATCTTAGCAAGAACTTAAACATTTTTCAACTTTTTGTAAGATGGAAACTTACTTAAGTAGCAATTCATGTAGGTGTGGAATGGAATAGTAAATTATATGAGAAGTAAATTTAGCTAAGAACAACAATTTGTGAACAGTGGGTTCACAGAGTCAAAGAACAAGGAGCCCAAAATCTCACAAAGCCAGGCATGCCACCCAGGAAATTAAAAAAGCAGTATAAATGGTACACTTTCCAGCATTTAAAGCTATGTTTTATACAGTGAGTTGCCCTGAAACAAACATGCACAAACACACACATAAAATCAGGCTAAATTCCTTTGATAGTCCCGCTCCACACATACACAGTTCAGGCCTGAGAACTTTTGTTTCTTGCCCTCCCTCAGAACACAATCTCTCCACCAACCCAATCATTCCCTCTTTACAGATAGACTCTTCTCCAAAGGGCTCATCTCTAGCCCCCATAGAATTGCAGTTGGGCTGTTCTCCTTGTAAGTACAATGCACTCTCTCCTCCAAGGAAAAATAACTCAATAAAGCTGCTGTCCCTGGTGAACTCCCAGTTACAATATATTCTTTCCCCACCTAAAAAGAAATCTCAGAAAAATGCTGCTCTCCTGGTACTTTCCATACAGCAGTAATAAACTGAAGCAGTCTTACCAGAAATGGGCTATTCTGGTGACCAAGAAGGTGCAGTTTGCTCTGTTGAGTGGGCTCTGTCTGAGCGACAAACAACAAGAAGAAAGCTTGGCAGGAGGTGTCTCACCATTTCACATTGCAGCCCTCCTTGGTAGCCCAGCGAACACTTCACTGGATGGATCCCCACAAGGGGCAAGGCACCAGTGTGGGCCAGCCAGTGCACTATTCTTACCTTGGCCCAGGGTGCTGATGAGGTGGTCCGGGCTGTCCAGGGCTTCATGATGGCGGGGCCAGCAACTGTCATCCAGCAGGCCAGGGAGTTCCATTTCCCATTTTCTCCCTGGGAGCATGGCGTGCCACTGACGTCAAGGCACACTCTGATGCCCATCATGCTCCCTATGTGGCAGGGGCCAGATGCATTACTGTTCCCCCAGCCTCTGCCAGGAGTCAGCAAGCTCCAGGCTGCAGGGTCTCCCTCCCCAGGAGAAGGCAAGCAATCATTGGACACTCAGGTGTTTGGCGCACAGGATGACTTGTGGCAAACTTGGTGTCTGATGCTGGACCCTATTTTTGCAGAATTTGGTACAGGGTCCCTTGTGCACCCAGGTTTGTTGCAGTCAGGCCATTAGTGCAAGATGCTGTGGTCTAACGGGCATTGAAATGCAAGCCCTAGGTCTCAGTGGTAGGCTAAGGTATCACAGGCAAATTAGATGGTTCTTTTCTGCTATCAACTTCTATGTTTTTTTATGTTTCTATTTTAATAATTTCATGACCTGATTCACAGGAAACCTCTTAGTGCTTAAGCAAGCAAAAGCTGTCTGCATGCTGTTCAGCTCCAGGAAATGTTTGCAAAGCTGCCTGAACCTGGCTGTTAAAACTGCAGATGGGAACACACTAAAAACTGTATTTGAGCATAAGAAACTCAGTGTTGCACTAGATAAGTCTCTGGATTTCCCTTCATATATCCAATCCTTGGTCTTAAAAATCCTACAGAAAACCTGAAGTCTTATACAGGGCAATTGATTGCCTTTCCCAAGGTATGAGGAAATGCTATTTTGAATGTGTGGTATTACCTATGATTGATTATGTTGATGTTATGTATGCTACTGCCCCAAATGTCAGCTATCCAAATTAGATACCCTGTTAGCTCTCTGCCATTGTATCCTCCACTGTCCTCTCAAGACTCATCACTGCACTCAATATGACCAGTTAAAATGGCGCTCATTATCAGGGCCAGATTTACTGGGTCAAGGGCCCTTGCACAACAGAAACTCCAGGCCCTCTGGAACAGTTTTGCAACCCTGCCATGAGGTGCCACCCTCACAGTATCACACAACAGTAAGTACTTAAATCAAGTCCCCAATTTTAGTCCACGAGACTCACTGAGAGAAGTGGGGAGACCATCGATAGAAAGTGTCACCACAACAGCTGACAGTCAAAGAAGCATGGAAGTAAGCATTAAACCACAACAGGCTGGTTCTACTGTGGCATTAATCCATGGTTGGGCTGGTTGTACACAAGGCCAAGGCCGGTGTGTGCAACCTGCCACCATGGATTAATGCCACAGTAGAACCATGCTCTGGAGTGGTTGAATGCGCTTGTATTGGCATGCAGTTAGAGTTATATATTGTTATTACGAAATAAATATGAAAATAACACACTTGTTTTTTCTGAGACATCCAAAGTGTCATGTTTAATAACAGTACACAGATTAAACAGCTAAGTCTGATTTACATTGTAATTGCTGTTAATAATGAAAAAATCTTATAATCATTTTTAGATTTATAAATGTTTTGCAAGTAATAGTACAACTTTTTGCAGATTTTTGCATGGTAGAAACTGTTGAAAATATTGACAATATCCTTAATTTCTAATCGTATTAACACAGGCGCGCTATGCTGATTCGGTAATGCTCAAGACTTAATCAACATTAATGCTGTTTAACATTTCACCAACTTCAACCATGATGCATTGAAAAATTACTTACATTTACTTTAACATGCAACATGTGGTAAATGCTCCTTCCATTCATTGCGTGCTCTGCCTTCTGACTACGAAAACTATTGTCGCAATGCACTGTGGGATGAATATATTAGTTGGGACATGACCGACTAGATTTATACAAATTTAGCAGTTTAAGCTAAGAAAACAGGACAAATAATACTACTAATCTAATTAATCTTGTACATTAATCTCTAACATGGAAGAGAGAATACATGCTGCTTCAGTGATTATGGCTCCACATTCAAGGTAGTTTTATTATATTTCAGTGGCATACTATCAGAAGGCATCATGCAAGGCATAGCAGGAGCTTCTATCACATGTGACATGTAGAAAGTAAATGTAAGTAATTTTTTCAATGTGTCTTGGTTGAAGTTGGTGAAATGTTAAACAGCATTAATGTTGATTGTAACATGGCAAAATAGAAGGAGTGCAGGCAACAAAGATGATAGGTGGAATAGGTCATAGTTACTAAGAGCAACACGACATTATGAGATGATAATGCCGTGTTGCTTCTGTAATATGAGAACCAGCCAGGTGATGAAAACAAGCAGTGTATTAAAATGAAAAGCCAAAGAAGAGAGTAAAGCGAGTTATAGAACAGCAAGGACGTCATGACGAGGAGTAGGACAAATGTAAGAGAGACACAGGAGAAAAAATACAAATACCGAAGTATAGGAAGCTAGAAATAGAGATAAGTACTGTTAGTGGGGCAGGAGAGCGGGATATAGAATGAGGAAGAAGGTCGTTGAGAGGAAAAGTGGAAAATAAAGAATAAGAGAAGGGACCAAGGCAGAGACACAGATACGAGGAACCTGGGGTACAAGGACTGAGGGGCATGGCATGCAATACAAGCAAACACAGATGGATGACAAAAGCACATGAACTGTCTAGAGCCTCATAGTGTATGGCATGACAAATTTCAATTATGCCTGAGTAGTGGTAGAAAGGGAAGACAGAGCAGACACCGGGAAATGTGAGCAGTGTAGTGGAGGACCAGTGTACACTGAGTCGAGCCAGGTAATCAATGAAAACCACGCTGAGTAAATCGGCATATTTGTATGCAAATGAGATGGACAGGAAGAGGGAAAAGGAGTAATACAGCAACATCGCAGTCCTCCTAACAACAATAGATAACGATCAGCTGTCAGAAATACTTTAAATTCTGTAGCAATCGTTAACAAGTATATCAAAGTACTAGTGTGCAAAAGAAAAAAAATAGCATATATGTATGTAACAGAGATTAGCTAGCAGTTCTGAAAGTAACAGTAAATAGAAGTGAATAAGTTCAATCGTGGCATTGTGTATGTTATCAGAACAGTAGAAAGACATCTGTGACATCTAAATCCATCTGTAAACCATGTTACAAGCACATTAATCCTCTGAAGATGGCATCTAATGGGGAGATAATGCGTAGTTGGCTGTTGTAGGCTTTTCGACGTGGTCTTGTGCCACAATGGCTTAACCATGCATTAACTCCCATTAGATGCCACCTTCATCGTGGATTAATGCTTACTTAACTGTCATGGTTTAATGCTTACAGTGTCCACCAGGGTGAGTGGGTGGGTAGAAACTAGATAAAACACTGCCATATTATTTTGTATGGATAGCTACAGTACTACAGAGGCAACCATGGATCTACTGTGGCATTAATCCATGGTTGCTTTTGGTCACCTGATGCTATTTGACCAATGTGATAGTCGTATTTCAGTATTTTATTTATGCCATGTTACAAAGAGTGGTTGATCAACAGATACAGTAGTAGCTAGAGACATTGCCAGCAATTTCCAAAAATGTCTGTGATTTTCTAAAGAAATCTCTTGCTTTCTGCATTTCCATAGTAGGGGTAGCAGAGAGAAACTCCAGAAATTTCACAAAATATCTGGAAATAGCTGGCAATATCTGTGGCTACAACTGTAAGCACACATAACCTGTGAGCCACCACACCCTCTTTAGGCAAAAGTGCCTCTTAAACTACACTACACGTCCTGATGATCATTTTCTTCATCATAGTAAAATATGAATAAAGGCCAAGACTACACAGGAAACTACAGGAGTTTTCTGCTGGTGCAAGTTTATTCAGCCAAGGCAAGTGATATCCACAGCATAAATGCTGTCGGGAAGACATGCAAAAGGATTGCCCTTTCGCACCCACTTCCAACTGCCTTTGTGCAGTGGATATCACTTGTTTTGCATGGGTGAGCTGCACCAGTTTTTACTTTACTCAGACTGCTGTTTACTGGCTGCACCATCTCCACTACAGTAATCCCTTTCTTGTTCAGCATAATAAAATACTCTAAACAAATGCATGCTATTGAAGTGTGCTGCAGGTGGCATAGTACTCCTGACCTGTTCTGTTCCTCATTTGACACAGATCTGCTCAGAAAATGTTTCTGTGATGGTCAAGGCCACCCACTCTAATGTCATCTGGCTCACTGACCTTCCAACCACTCATGCTCAGCTAAGCTCTACCCTCCCAACCACCACAGCTACCACGCTGGGACCATGATCTACAGGCAAGACTTACTCTCATAAAATAAAAAATTAATCTTGCCATCAGTTGCTGCCAACTAGACACCCACCTCAGAAATTAAATCCTCTCCTCCTCCTCCTCAGGCACATACACAGCATCACATTGATCACCAGTCACCATGGAGCAGCTGGCTGCTGCAGTTCTTTTTTTTATGTAAGTATTTCTCCTCTTGACTTTCTGACACATATCTAACCTCCTCCAGCCACCCCTTGGTCATTGTAGTATATGGTAACTTACCCTAGTAACATTGTAGAATGGTTTAGTTCACATCCCCTGCAGTTTTGGGCCAATGGTATGTCTGGGGTGGAAACTGGTTTTAGAAACTGCATGAGCAGATTGTAGCAGTAGTTCTGCTGAGGCCTGCTGATCTATCTAATGTATGTTTGTTGAATAAACCTCAGAGCTGTTAGAAGTTACTTATGGTGTCCAGTCATTCCTAAAACCAGCAATCCTGTCCAGTCATTCCTAAAACCAGCAATCCTGTAAGAAGCAACTAAAGTGAAATATTATATGGTGTCAGAAGTGAACTTGCAGTGCTGCAGTTGCAAGAAAGAAGAAAAGTTTGTGCTGCCAAGAAAAGAAACAAAAGACAGTATTTGTGAGTACCTAAAGCTTACTAAAAGACTGTATAACAAAGTATTTTTGGCAGTATGGAGCAATTTAAGCTATCTCCACCACTATTGTTGACGGAAACCTTGCAGAAAACTGGAAAAGGTGGGCACAGAGATTAAGTCTGTACTTCACAGCCACGGGATTAGATGATAAGTCAGAGGAAATGAAAAGTGCAGTCCTGCTATACACGATTGGGGATGAGGCCCTCGAGGTGTACAATACCCTCAATATAACGTATGCTGACCCACAAGCTAAAAAGCAGCTGAGGTTATGGAAGCATTTAAGAAGTATTGTTCAAGGCAGAGTGGTAATACAGACCAAAAACCAGACCGCCAGGTACCAACACGGGAGACACGTGGCACAAAAATCAAAACACGGTGAGAGGTGGCAAGGACATACGCCAAAGGCTTGTCCAGTGTATGGACAAGAATTCAGAATGTGGTGGCCTCAACCATTATGCAAAATGTGCAGGTCCAAAAAGTCCAACAAACCTCATGAAAAAATGGCCAAAAGGGTAGAAGCACTATTTGTGGGTGCTCTAAAAAGAAAACAAGAAACGTGCAGCACAAGTACCAGATGAAGGGTGGTACACTACCTTGAAGATAATGGGACAGCCAGTTAAGTTTAAAGTTGGACACTGGGGCTGAAGCCAATATACTTCCTAAAGAAGTGATTGCGCAGTTTCCATGCAAGGTACAAATCAAGCCAACTAGTACTATCCTAATGGCATATGGAGGAGCACAAATTAATCCAGAAGGGAAGTGATGCTAAAGTGTAAGATGCAAGACAGAGAGGCCAATCTGCAGTTTTATGTCACTAATACATCGGGAGCTTCCCTATTGGGTCAACAGGCATGTGTCATCCTGGATCTGATTCACAAAGTAAAGGTGCTTAAAACCAAGCCACCAAGCACAAAAGAGGAACTTCTTGCACAATATAAAACAGTGTTTGAAGGCCTAGGAGAATTCCCTGGTGTTTACCACATACATACTGACCCAAATGTTACTCCTGTGATACATGGTGCAGAAAAGTCCCATATGCAATCATGGACAGACTAAAACAGACACTGAAACAGCTGGAGCAAATTGGGTGATTAGCAGGTAAGAAAACCTACAACATGGGTAAATAGCCTTGTAATTACTGAAAAGAAAATGGTGAGATCAGGGTGTGTTTGGACCCTAGAGACTTAAATAAAGCTATCAGAAGACATCACTTCTCCATCCCCACATTGGAGGATATTCAGAGTAAGCTTGCAGGTAAAAAGTTTTTACAATTCTAGATGAAAAAGATGGGTACTGGCAGATCAAATTAGATGACGAATCTGCAGACCTATGTACATTCAACAATCCATGGGAAGGTACAAATTTCACAGACTTCCTTTTGTATACGGTTCGCAAGTGAAGTATTCCAGCAGAGAAATGCTGAACACTTCGGGACATACCAGGTGTTTTTGTAATAGCTGATGACATGCTTATAGCCGCAGCTACCAAGGAAGAGCATGACAATACTTTGAGAAAAGTAATGGACAGAGCAATGGAACTCAATGTAAAGTTCAATAGTGATAAAATACAGTATTTGGTGAGTGAGGTGAAATACATGGGGCACATCATAACCGAAAATGGACTACTGACCTGAATGAAGCCAAAGTGAAACAATAGCTGAGATACCCCCTCCGAAGATAAAAAGCATTACAGAGGCTGTTAGGAATGACTGATACTTGGCATGGTACATTCCAGTGAAGCAAACCTCACTGCACCACTAAGGCAGCTACTCAAAAGATGTCATGTGGCAGTGGCAGCCAGCACAGGAAGAAGCCTTACAAAAGCTGAAAGAGACTATTTCTTGTGCACCAGTATTAAAATTCTTTGATCCAAAAGAGGACATTGAAATCCAAGCAGATGCATCTAAGGACGGACTAGGTGCTTGTCTACTACAAAGAAACAGACCAATAGCTTATGCATCTAGGTCATTGTCCAGTGCTGAAAGAAACTATGCACAGATAGAAAAAGAGTTGCTAGCAATTGTGTTCTCTCTACAGAAATTGCATCAGTATGTTTATGGAAGATCAGTGAAAGTACAATCAGATCACAAGCCACTACAGTCCATACTGAACAAACCAATTGGAAAGACTCCAGCAAGATTGCAGCGGATGCTGTTACAGATACAGAAATATGACATAGAGGTAATATATACTCCAGGCAAAGATATTCTGATTGCAGATGCTCTATCCAGGGCAGTACCAAGAAAACCAGCAGAGGGAGACATTGATCTAAGTAGTGAAAAGGTCATATACTCAATCCAAGCAACAGAAACACTGCCTGACAGCATGTTAGAGGGACTAAAACAGGCCACACAGAGGGACAGTGATTTACAGTTGCTTAAAGATATGCACCTCAAAGGATGGCCTAACAGGAAAAACAAGTCAGCATCAAACTTCAGCACTATTGGCCCATGAGACACAATATATACATAGAAAATGATCTCATAATGGTGGGTAAAAGAATCATTATACCCAAAGAGCTGAGAACAGATATGCTACAAAGACTTCACACAGCACATCAAGGAATACAAAGGTCGAAGGCACAAGCCAGAGCTGTGATGTATTGGCCAGGCATGAATCGAGAAGTAGAAATGATGGTTGAAGCATGTGGACCTTGTCAGGAACTCTTACCCAGTAACCATAAAGAGCCGATGTGTCCACATGAAATACTTGACATGCCATGGTTAAAGCTTGGTGCAGACATTTTTGACTTTAGGGACACTCCTACTTAATAGCAGTGGGCTATTTTCCAAAATATCCTGAGGTTCTCAGAATGCCTGACAAGACAGCAGCTACAGTTATTGCAAAATTGAAAGCTGTATTTGCAAGACATGGAATTCCAAAAGAACTGGTAGGGGATCATGTACCATTTGCAAGTCATGAAATGAAGCAATTTGCAAAGTTGTGGGAGTTCAAAATAACTCATTCCAGCCCAGGATACCCACAATCTAATGGTTTAGCTGAAAGAATGATCCAGACAGTAAAAGAATCTTCTTGAAGTCTATGCAAGGTCAGACCCGATCCACATCTCTCATTGCTCAGTCTTAGAAATACACCAGTCACAGGACTGAACTTTACACCTTCTCAATTGTTAATGGGCAGAATGTTGAGGACAACATTACCAGCAAGTGCAAGGGCATTGCACCTGAAATACCAAAGGATGCACATAAATGTCTGAAAAGACTACAGAAAAGACAGAAACAGTATTATGACATGAATGCAGCTCCACTTACTCCATTCAGAGAAGGGAAGGGTATGCACAGAGACTTCTAGTGGGTGGCAACCTGCTACAGTGGAAAGAATCCGTGAGGAGCCAAGATCCTATAGTGTGACTACACCTGCAGGACAGCGATACCACAGGAACAGGAGACACCTGAGGAGAGACCGAACAGTTGCTTTGGAGGCTGAAGAGCAACACGTAGATGAGTCAACTGAATCCATATTGTCACAAACAGTACAATCTAGGGACAATAGCCAGGAACAGGACACTTGTCAAGAGTATGAGCAACCTGAGATGGAACCTGTTGTTTTCAATGACACTTTGCCAGAAAGTCCTGAGGCTGTACCAAGTGTGTGCGTCTACTCGAATGACCAGAAGAGGGCGCTTGCTTAAAGTTCCTGAGAGGTTCAGAGATTTTGTTATGACTTAAGTCAGTGGTAAAGGCTTATTTCAACAAAGCTGAGTACCAGTGACTTTAGACCCTACTCATCACAAAGTAAGACTCAACCATTATGTTAATAGTGCTTGGTAATTATTTGTCATTGATATGCAAACCGAAATCAAGGTAATTGCTTTCTTTTACTAGAAGGGGAGATGAAGTATATGGTAACTTACCCTAGTAACATTGTAGAATGGTTTAGTCTACATCCCCCTGCAGTTTTGGGCCAATGGTATGTCCGGGTGGAAACTGGGTTTTAGAAACTGCATGAGCAGATTGTAGCAGTAGTTCTGCTGAGGCCTGCTGATCTATCTAATGTATGTTTGTTGAATAAACCTCAGAGCTGTTAGGAGTTACTTATGGTGTCCAGTCATTCCTAAAACCAGCAATCCTGTAAGAAGCAACTAAAGTGAAATATTATAGTCACCACCTTACCTCTTGGCTTCTCCAGGCTCTGTATCACCCATGGCTTAACCCCCATGGCGGGCAGAATGGGGAGGGCCATCCTCCCCTTCTTGAGCACAATCAGGAGTGGGCCCAGGAGCTCCTTGAGGTGGTGGTGGTGCTGGAGCGCTGGAGGGGCTTCACTGTCGGCAGTCATTTTCTTTGGTTTTCTTGATCCTTCTTTCACGGCTGTGAATGCGCATGCGTGGAGGCGCACGCATCCAAAGCCATGTTCCTGCCTCTCTTACTCTGGCGTTACTCGGCCTCCACTGGGGCAGCCAAGGAGTTGGATGATGCACCCACCCTTCCCTAGGAGAGGAGAGCAGACATTGGATGATCAATCCTTTCCCTCCCCGCCGACCCCAGTGGCCAATGCTATTTTTCTGAACATGGGTCACCAGTGTGGCATGAGTGGAATCCAGCAATTACAACATATTAAATTTAACACAGAAAAAGAGCTTTTTCACTCAGCGAGTTGTTAACCCCTAGAAAAGTCTCCTGAATAAGCTGTCCTGAGCAAAGACAAATATCAATTTAAGAGTAACCTTGATAAATACATACTGAGTGGAAATACTCTCACTTATTACAGATAGAATAGGAACCCATATGGGCCAACAGCCTTCTCATGCTTCTAAACCTTAGTATGAACCCTCAGTGCCACCAGGCTGGCTTGCTGCAGTTCTTTCAATGACTTTGCTGGCTCAAATTGTGACTAGCGCCAATGCAGCAGCAGTTGGTATGCATGGAAAGTCCTCAGAAATTTCAGTGGGTGGCTGCACTCAGCTCCCCAGCCTTATCCAATAAAAATGCCAGAGGTCAGCAGACAAACAAGGGTACTCATGCAGCCCCCACCAATAAAGCAGACATGACATGCGCAGATGGCTGGCAACTGAGTCACTGTCTGTGACACAAAGCTAATCCTGCGCTAGAGTGCATCAGTTTCTCATGAAAATAAGCTAGTTCACAAATGCATAGTTTGTCTTTCATGGGACATATGCAATGGCATAGTTTGTGTAACAGTAAATCTAGCTCTGCTCATTAATTATACTGTAGGAACTTGCAAAATTATGGGTTTAAGTACCAGTTCAAAAACCTTCCTAGGTATCTAAACAAACTGCTCAGCCCTGCTCCTCTGTTTAATCTCTACCATCCTGCACAGGAACAAGTTCCTCATTCTCATGTGCAGCTTTTCCTCTGCCATAGACTCCTCTCGTATGGACAGTCTACCTTTTGATAACTGCCCACCCACGGTATCTCCTCTGCCAAACTGTGCCTCAAGCTTCTGCTTGCATCCCATTTGATTGCAGCCAGTTTATCATTTGTGTATAGAGATGTACGAAATTAGAAATTTTGTTATGCAAAATATTGTGCTGAATTTGTGTCTCACAGAATATTTCGTGAGGTCGTAAATTCTACAGTCAATGGAAAATTTTGCCCATGGAATGGCAAAATGTGGGTGAAAGTTTGTCATTTTGGGAGAAATTGTGCTTTGTGCAGTGAAATTTTGTAATTTCACACCCAGTAAATAATTTTGTGGAATGGCAGAATTTTGCAAAATGTTTTGCATGGTGAAATTGCTGGTTTTGTGGTAATTTCACCAGCAAAATTTAATTTTGCAGCATCTCTATTTGTGTATTATCTGAAACTGTCAGCATGTAAAACTGTAAACCCTCCCTCTTACTGTAAATATGTAACATTTCTGTATGGTATGCTTATTACTACATTTGATTTGATATATTGTATGTTCCCACCCCTAGTTGCATCTGTAAATGAGATTTTTGTGGTATATATTTATGTTTACCTGGTGAACAGTTTCAGTACATAAATAAAAATATAGAATTGTACTCATTCTGGCAAGATGATAGGGTCCAGGAAAAGAAGGGCAGACAGTCACACAGTGAGTAAATGAAGGTGGTTGTTGAACTATAATCAGCCACGTGGAAGTGCAAGCTGTTTTTGCAGCAGGCCAGCTGCAAAACAGAGTTTGAAGACATTGCAAAATGCAAATAATAAATACTCCTGAATATTGGATCAGACGGAAAATAAATATTAGTAGAATCTGACCAGCTGGGTGTTGCATACCCACAGTTACTGCATGGGCTGAGTGATTAGAGGACTGTTTAAGGCCACAGACGTTTGGTCAAGATATATACTAATTTTATGTTGGTCATGTTAACTCACCCTCCCTAAAAATAAAAGCAGACAGCTCTTTGGGACACATACGTTTTGCGTTGGCCATTGCCCTTACTGTTAGTTAATTCAGTCCACAGTTTAAGCCTTCTTGCTTCACACTCATTACGTCAGCGCTGCAAACACCTTCCCTCAGTGATTAGGAGATGGGGTAGTGAAGCAAACAAATTCTTGAGACTTGTCTGCTGGGAAACAGCTGCCTGGTGGCATATTGCAACTCTGGCAGTGTAAAGAAATAATCTTTACTAGGGTTCAGAGCACGTAAGCCTCCAGCTTGAAAAAATGACACTCTCTGATCAGAGTTCAGAATGCAAGAAGAAAGAATTCTGCTTCGTTCACATGGAATGATTCCCAGAGAAGTCAGTTCAAACAATCTCAGAGTTGGGGATTTGTAAGACTGTGATTATAGGCCTAGGATCTGTGATCTAAATATCAAGCTTCTGTTACATTAATGAAATGGGAAAAAAGAAAAGATTGTCCCTTGGTCTGAGGCAGGATTGTGTAGCACTGGAGAGCTCCAACAGATTAAATCATTCCTGAGTAAGCTCCAACAGATTAAATCATTCCTGAGTAATCCTTCCTCCTCCCCACCATGCTTTGCTGCTGAGTTCTAAGGTTGTTTTTTTTTTTTTTTTGCAATGTACAATTTCCTGTTATCTGGCATCCTGAATGCTCCTGCAGAATAACTGTTTCTAATGAAATGGAACCCTTCTCCCATATACAGTACATTGACTTGTACTGTATATGTGCGTGACTCTGCTCATGGATGAAAATACTGATGAAAAATAAGTCTTGCTCCCGACTATTCATTTATTTTTGCTTTATTTATTTTGGTTGTAAAAGTCACTGAACTAAAGTTCATTCCCATGTGCATCCCTGGTGAGTGACTTGCCCAGGGTCACTCAAAATGCAAGTGGAAGTTGTGGGAATCAAAACCAGATCTTCTGGATTTACCAAGCTTATTCATAGCCCACTGCTGTACCGCCAGACCTTAAAATCCCATTAATACAGTAGTTGTCAAGGAAGTGTATCATGGATGTCTATTCAAATTTTCTGGTCACTAACCCCCCCCCCATCTTACGCTACAGTCCCAAAATGAAATGAAGATAGAATTTCTTGGTAAAACACACAGCCAGACACAAACAGTGAAATGGTGCACTGTACAAATGTCTTCAGTATCTGCAACATAGCAGGGATTTCAACTTGTTTATCTCATTTTATCTCATTTAAAAGCAGTGTAGCAGCCTCAGCTGCATTAAAGCATAATTAAAATCTTAACAAAAGCAATATGCCATTTCAAGAATGTACCTGGGAAGTTGGACATTAAATGCAATTGATTTTAATGATATGACGGCACCTAAAAGAGTACCTTTTATGTTTATTTTAAGTAAAGCTCCCCCAGCTCCAGACATTTATTTATTTATTTATTTCAATCTAGGATTACATACCTTTGAGCTGAGGCTCTTTTACAAAGGTTCCACATCAGCGTGTGCAACAGTCATCATTTTTAGTTACAAACATAACGTCACTGACTCACAGACATGTAATAACCAGTACAAAGACTTGAGCTATGAGCAAGACAAGGGAGGAGGAGGGGTCGATGGGGAGAAGTGAGGGTAGGAGATTGAGGGGGTAGAAGGTGCAGGGGTAAGGGGAGTATGGGAGGTGGGTGGAGCAGGGGCAGGAGTGGAGATACAGGGGAGGTGGGCGAGGGTGGGAGACAATGCAGCCAGGGGGCCTTGTTGTAGGAATATGCCAGGTAAGGTGTTAGGGGTGCAAAGACTGAGTGTAAGTTCTCTTATCTCTGTGGGAGTTATTTAGAAAGGGTTCAAACATTTTAATTTAATGCCATTAGGGCAGGAATGATTTTTTTGTAAATATAATTTTATTTACTTATTATTAACAAAGTACAGGGTACTGGCAGTTACAAATTCATTTTCACACATGGGCAACTCCATGAAAAGGATTACCAAAGTGTGCATGAGTCTCCAGTTTTAAAACCCAAAGTAGATGAATTTTGTTATGTGTTTTATGATGCTGCTACCAACCACTTATTAAGTGAATATATTGGGAGACAACTTCTGATTGGTACATGAGAAAATGGGTCATGAAAGTTGCACATGTAACAAGGAACACCAAACAATTGTGACGTGTGTGTGTTTTGTAACTCATATTATGAAACATTTATTAGTAGATTTAACATATGTGGTTGTGGTCTCCCAGAGAATATGGGGTGTGGTATTTGATAACTCTCTTATATGGGCATGAGGTTAATGCATCTTTAAGGCTGCTCACGTAACATGGACACCAAAGACCTTTTGAGGGAAAAGGTTTTACTAAAGCTACCATTCATTACATAATACTAACACTATCCATCACACAATACAAACCATCCAACATCAAGCCATAGAAATGTGAACTATTTACAAGATCTGTTTCAAATCATCCTTTCCTGCCCTACAATGTATTTAAGTCCATTGCGTATGGCTGGGAAACAAACTATTCTTGTCCTGCAAGCAAATAAAATTATTTCAGTGCATTTTAACTAAGTGTATTTCATTTAATTTGTAAAGATTGTTAATTGTTCTGGTCAGCAGACATGTCTTTCAGCTCTTGTGACAAGCTCCAGTACACTTCTAATTCCATTTCTGCCTCAGTCTGGAATACTTTCCACATATTTCTTCCACACTCATTATTTATTATTTATTTATTTGTTTTTGTTTACCGGTAGGTACACCAGACAAGAGTATTGCCTATATTCAGGCATGAGACCTGGGAGAGTACAATCAGGAGAGAGCAAGGTACAAAGAAGGTACAAACATCAGTGACAATTGTTCATGGTGCAGCATGAAGTGGGAACAAAACAAATTTGCAGATTGCTGACAAAAGCAAAACATCTTTCTGTGGCAACTGAGAGTAAACAAATACCTTTACATTAGCTCCTTGCAATGGATGATACAACAATAATAATTAAGGACATAACAACCACTAAAGAATAAATAACAGTTTTAACTTCCATTCCTATTTTAAAGTTTCTATCTCCCTGTAGATGTAGTGGCCATAAAATATTCGGTACATTTTACACTGTCATAGTCATGAAACCATTGCCATGTACATGTTGAATCCCCACGCTGGTGCAGGAATTTGAAGGTGTACAGCTGTTTACATACTGCTGTGACCTCACCAATATACAACGATTTAATTAATAAACAGCATACAGTTTGTTGACTTCAATTGGCCTGAGGGCATGACTTTTGTTTTGCTGGCTGCACACTGTGTGTGGTGGTGATCTCAGGTAACAGAACACATGGGTTCTTGGGAAGATCAGTTTGGGTACCTGTTGTGGGGCTACATCAATTGAGGCAATGTCATTCTGATTAGTACAAACAGCCAGTGATGTAGGGATGCTGAGAGTAGTTTCAGCTGAGTGACCACCAGTTTTGGCAAATTCTGGTGTTGGCTCATGTGACTCTTCAGTGTGCAGCAGGCAAACAGGGTCTTTTGTGAAGTAGGCGCGAAGCCGTTATTAAATGCTTGACTGTTTACTGTTTTACATACCTTCTGTTGTCACATGGTAGCTCTTCTTGACATTGTCTGCAGAAGCACGTTAAGTCTCTGACTGCAACCACTCCTGCTTTCACTGCCTTCACACTTTGTATTTGGCGGGTCCCTGGTATGGTTTTGATATTACCAAGCATGTTTCATTCAATGTCATTGATGCCAACCCAGAAGAAAGTGCAATGGAATGGCTACACCATCACTGGCTGGCTTTTGATGAGATAGTTCTTGCAGTATGTATACAGGACGTCTGCATTAGCAGTGACAACACACAGTTAAGGAGGAGACTGCACTACATTTTGTTAAGAACGTTACAAGACGCACTTGCAAGAAAATGGCAAAGCTTTTCTACTTGAACAACACACAGTTAAGGAGGAGAGAACACAATGTTTTGTTAAGAACTGCTACAAGATGCATGCAAGAAAGTGGCAATGGATTTCTACTTGGTGAACACACAGATAAGGAGGAGACTGCATGTTTGTTAAAACCATTACAAGATGCACATGCGAGAACGTGGTAAGGGTTTTCCACTTGAAGACACAAAGGTAAAGAGCTTTTGGAGCCAAAACAGACAGACAGGAAAACACAAATTTGAACTAGCAGTCCATAGTAACTTTCTAATCTCTGAAGTATATTTCTTTTCTCATCAGAAAGTCATGATGTGATAATACTGGGCTGGATGTGTTTCACATCTGTTAGCCTAGCAGTTGACAACTCTACTGTCCCAGTACAGCATCAGCATTATGAATGATCGCAGAAACTTCACAGGCAAGTGCCCTTGCAGTCATTTACTTGCTGTCCCTAAGTAGCACCAAGTCACAGTCAGCGAGATCATATTGCTGATGTACTGTGGTGGCAGGATCGTAAGCTACCGCGGCTAACCACTGTTCCAAACATTTTGCAGTCCTGCATCCCCAACCCCACACCTTGGGCAAGTGGGGCAAATATGTGGCTTCATGCACATTTCGGCATCTTGTCACACCAGAAGCAGGGATTTCATGCCATTTCACACATAAAGCATAAACCATTCATAGTAAACCCATGCCCTTCCTGCTCAGGGAATATTGTGCTAATTCAAGAATGAATGGCACCAAACCACTCACAAGTCCCACCATGTTTGTGTGCAAGCCTTGGCATGAATACCACAGGAAAATCATAATGGGTCACAGAAGAAGGGTGGTGGTGTGAAAGAACATAAAGCAACACTCCCTGTGTGCAGAAAGATGGCAAAATACCATGGCAATCAACACATTAGCAAAACATTGCACGAGGTAGAGGTGTTGTTAGAATTCTTGGCCTGCCACAAGCATATGGTGCCTAAAGTAACCAAGACCACAAAAGCAGGGCAAATTGCAAACTCTGAAAAAATAAAGCACAGATAATTGCTGAATCAAGCCCCAAATAAACAGAAGGCTGAACTATACCATCCCACCAGCACAGTTCCTTGAGGGTTCTTTATTTTAATAAAATAAAGTTTATGAGTGGCTAACGAATGGGGACCCCAAGCACATAGTGCCTAAAGTAGCCAAGACCACAAAAGTAGGCCAAAATGCAAACTCTGAAAAAATAGAATGCATGTAATTGCTGAATCAAGCCCCAAATAAACTGAAAGCTGATATATACCATCCCACCAGCACAGTTTACTTGAAGGTTTTTTATGTTAATCAAATACAGTTTATGGGTAGCTAATGTAACGGGACCCAAAGCACATGGTGCCTAAAGTAACCAAGACCAGAAAAAGCATTCCAAATGCAAATTCTGAAAAAATAAAACTCAGATAATTGCTGAATTAAGTGACAAATAAACAGAAAGTTGAAATACACCATCCCACCAGCACAGTTTACATGAAGGGTTCTTTATTTTAATATAATACACTTTATGGATGGCTAACATAATGGGGACCCAGCACATGGTGCTGAAAGTAACAAAGACAAGACATACTGACTAAAAAGCAGCAAATTTGCCTAGAAAATATTTAGTAACAACACAGGACACATCTGTAGGTTACATTTCTGATGCAATAGAATTACTGTATCATTTTGTTAGAAAACCACTTCAAATAGGGATTACAACTGCACGATGGGTACATGAACAAGGAGGCCCAAACTTTAGCCAAATCAAGACAGCCTTAGAAATAATGTGAAAAATAATTTTCCAAGAACAAAATCGCTTCTGTGAACACAATTATTTTTGTTAAGGCTGCATTTGAAAACAGACAAGCACACATGCGACACATACATACATACACACACACACACATGAATGAGCTTGGTACATCCAGCAGACTAGACCTGATTTTGATTCTCACAACCTCCACTTGCATACTGTGCGACTCTGAGCAAGTCACTTAACCGCCTAGTGCTCCCAGGTAGCCCTTGAAAACAGGCACACACACGCTGCACACACACACACACACACACCTGTGTGCTTGCAAACAAAGTATGGCCTTTGGGGCCCATTAAAACTGCACCAACAAACCCCCTAAAAAAAAAAACTTAACTTGCCCAAAAGATATGTGCCACTGATTAAAACTGCTGTATAATGCTAGACTGCATTTGTACAATATAACTGCCCATTGGAAGTTTGTAAAAAGAAAGCAGCCAGAGACACATAATATTGGGGTCACCATTACTTAAACTGTTCCCCACTCCAATAACACAAAACCCCAAGCCTCATTTCACCAGAAAAATATATTAAAATGTTCACATTTGTACTGCACAGTAAGTGCACAGAAACATTTTATTTCACCAGCCTTACACCCTGATACACACAGCAATACTGAGAATGAGCCCCATTTAGTGATGAACAGACAGAGACTACAGTTCATTTGTAGTCCCCAAATACTGCATCGGTGCTCTAATGCTCATTAAAGGAGAACAGTACTTAGGTAAAGATCCCCGAAACCTGACTGCCCGATTTAGCTTTTGGCAAGAAAAATACAAAATTAAGTGTCTGCACTTACTTGCTACAACACTCATAAACTCTGCCAGCAGGCAACATGGCAGCGCTGCACAGTGCCATCTAGTGTTAGTGTGTGGCACCGCACTGTTCACTCAGCATACAAGTGACCTCAGTAGTAGTAGTAGAGAAAATGATGAAATCACTTCTGAAGGAAAGAATTGTTGAGTACCTAGAGGCCAGTGGCACAGGACCCAAGGCAGCATGGGTTCACAGCAGGAAGGTTGTGTCAGATGAATCTAATAGATTTCTTTGACTGGGTGACCAAAGTAGTAGGCCAGGGAGGGGCTGTGGTCATGGCCTACCTAGATTTTAGCAAGGCATTTGATACAGTCCCACACAAAAGATTAATAAACAAGTTAGCCAGCCATAGAGTGGGTCCCAAGGTGGTAGCCTGGATAAAAAATTGGCTGGACAACAGGATACAAAGGGTAGTAGTAAACAGAGTCCACAGTGAAGAAAGGAGGGTTACTAGCAGGGTACTGCAGAGTTCAGTACTGGGACCAGTCCTTTTAATGTCTTTATAAGTGACATTGCAGAGGAACTGGAAAGAAAAGTATGTCTCTTTGCAGATGACACAAAGATCTGCAACAGGGTTGATACACAAGATAGAGTGGAAAGGATGAGAAGGACTTGGCAAGGTTGGAGGAATGGTCAAATGTATGGCAGCTTAGATTCAATGCAAAGAAATGCAAGGTAATGCATCTGGGAAACAAATCCAGGGAAGAGTACACAATGGTGGGTGAGATACTGACAACAATAAAATGGAAAGGGACCTGAGGGTAACTATATCAGATGACCTAAAGGTGGGCAAGCAATGTGAGAAGCAGTAAGGAAGGCTGGGGGATACTGTGAAACATTGGGAGAGGCATCGACAGTAGAAAACAGGAAGTTGTAATCCTTCTATACAGACAGTTGGTGAGACCCCATCTGGAGTACTGTGTGCAGTTCTAGAGACCCCATCTCCGGAAAGACATAGACAGAGTGGAGGCTGCCCAGAGGAGGACACCAACATGGTGCAGAGTCTGCACCAGAAGACATATGAAGGAGACTAAAGGAGTTTAATGTGTATACCCTTGAGGAAAGAAGGAGAGTGGGGACATGATAGAAACTTTGGAGTACCTGAAGTGAATCAACAAAGTCCAAGAGGGTAGTATCTTTCAGAAAAGAGATGTGCAAGAACAAGGGGCACAATTTGAAGATTGAGGGGATGGTTCAGAGGTAATGTGAGGAAGTATTTTTTCACGGAGAGGGTTGTGGATGCATGGAACAGCCCTCCTGAGGAGGTTGTGGACTCAAAACAGTGGGGAATTCAAGAATGCATGTGACAGACATAAGGCAGTCCTAGTGGGAGGTAGGAGGAAGTAGGCTGTTGGTTTACTAGGATCTGCCGCTTATCTGTTAGGTAGGAAAATGGGCTGGCTAGGTGGGCCAAGCAGTCCTTATGTGCTGTCAAATTCTATGTTTCACGTAACTGAGGTGCTGCTGGCTGGATTCCAGGATTGTTTTGCGAGCTGGCAAGAGCAAGAAGGGGCTCCAACACAAATTCTTCTTCTTTAAGCACTTTGAGAGCCTTCCCACTCTTAGTGCACATATGTGCAGTAACATGATTATTGGGAGGGACACTGGGGTGGGAGGAACACACATCCAGGACCTCTGGACACCAGGAGACAGTGGGACAAAGGTCAGACACAGCGCTCCTGCAGTACAGTATTCTACAGGAAACTTAACACTGGTCTGTTGCAGAAGCTCCCTGATGAAAACACAATGCAATTTCTGGAGGATTTATTAAATAAATACATTTTGGGGCAAAGGAGAAATGTAACCACTGTAGACACAAGTGGTTACTTTAGCTACCGCATTTACTCTGCTGTGTAAGCACTATACAGGCACATTTAACATTAACCAAATGGTCTGAAAACAAAGTCTGGACACAAGGCAAAAAGTCAAAGCAGTATATTGTGGTAAAGAGCATTGTTTTATTAAAATAATGAATACTGTTGACAGTGTGTACCAAATGTCACAAATTAGGCACAAAAATGACAGCTTTTATCACACGCATGTTTCTTTCTTGAGGAAATTAACAACTGGCAGCATTCCTATTATGTAATTCATCTCTCCACATCACATACTGTTCTACAGCATAGTCATTCGCTGATCACAGGTTTTACATAATTTATAGATGGCATGTACATTTTGGGACACCATTGGTAACCCCTTTTCATGGAGTCACCCACATAAGGTATACAAGACTTCAGCTCAAAGGCCAAATCAGCACAGAGTCCATGAGATACAGTCCCTGGAGAAGGACACAAGCAGATCAATACGACAATTCATACAGGAGAACCCTGCAACACCCCCCTTGGGTTCTTCAGGTGCTGTGTCACCCGACCTCCTCAATACAATATGGTCTCCACTTCACCTTCCGAGGGATCTGTGACCTTAAGGGACAAAGTTTGGGTCCTTACATATGATATATAAAATCCATCTCTTCCACTTTAGTGAGAAGAGTTCAGAACAATCATTTAAGTGAAAATAAATCCTCCCCGCTCTATAGATATGATTCACTCTCTCTCCATTGAGGTATCGTGGGGACCAGAGCTGAAAGCCAGCATCTTGTTATGGCTTTCTTTGTCATCATGAGGGATATCCCCAGCAGATAATGAGTATGAGAATCCCTGAATCCCCAGGGGAAAATGTGTAATATGAAGAGGTCGGCTAAAAGGGGACTGGGTGTCCAAATAGGACCTCCAGTTCCTGCTGTAGGAAGTCAGAAAGGGTTGTATTTTAGGCATAACCAAAATACCTGAGAGTGATGTGCCAATGGATCACCACACTGGCATCAACATTCAGCTGTAGTAGTTGCTAAAAGGTGAGCTGTTATGATTGGCATGCAGAGGTATCTTAGTAACAATTGCCACGAAAATAATTGCCAACTATGGGAATAAGTGAGTTTAGAGGACAGATGGCAGCAGCTGTCCCACTGTTGTGGAGAGATATTCATGCCCAGTTCTGTATTCCATTTCTCAAGTGTCCCTCAGTGCCCGTCCCAGTTGTTTCACTAAGGGCCTGATAAAAAACAGAGATTGCATGAGGTATCTCTGTGGAAAGGAAGAGCTTCTGGAGCAGTTTTATTTTATAGGGAGGGGGATCATCGGGGTTACATGTTGCAGGTGGAAGGGAATAAATAAAGTGTCTCAATTGTAGATACCTAAAAAATCTAACTGCCTTAAACCATGGGTCTGTTGCAGATCCTGGAAAGATTTAAAATTGTGTCCATTTAAGAATTGCAGAGGGGTGTGAGATAAAGATGGTCACAAGAGCAAAGGTGTGATCAATTTGGGCTGGAAGAAAGTTTTCCAAGAGAGCAATCGGGCAAAGGAGTGAGAGGTATGGGGAAGGAGAGAGTGTCTGTGGACCTCATTCCAAATTCTAATTTGGTGCAAGATCCATGGGCCAGTAGCAGTCTGGTTTGGGGTTGGTACAGAGTTGTCCTGACCATATCTTCATATGGGAGGAGACTCTCCTCAGTCTCCTCCAAATGGCAGGATTGGTCCTCATAAAATGAATGGTAATAAAGGAGAGGTGGGAGGCCTGGTTGTACAGTTTAAGATTGGAGGGCACTCCTTCCCATTATCCCTCTTGGTTAACCTTGGAAAAGAACTGCTCTCCTGTGCAAGCATTTCCCTCAAGCGTTGTTTCACATCCCTCCCAAGGCATTACCAAACTCCCTTTCAAATACCCCAATAGCTATTTCCCTAAGCTCCCATATTCAAACTTGTACAACACTTGGTACAACTCCAGAAAAATGCTAGTCAACCAATTGTTGGGAACCCTACCATCAAGATAGGAGGACACATGGCCTTACCTGGGTGGCTCTCCCAACTTCAAAAGTACCGAGTGAGTGACTTACTATCGGAAGGGTGGAGCAAATCATTTCACTCTTTTATAACACAGCTGCACTTGGAACAGAAGCACACATATAAAGCTCTTCAGCTACAACATCTGTTGGCCTCCACTGCTCCCTTTCTTCTTTGTGAAGACGGCACAGGAGCATGGTTCCATTCTCTTATACCAATGACTATCAAATCTCACGCCATCTCTTTGCTTACTCAGCAATACTGGAGGTCAATTGACTCCCAGAGCAAGGATCCCAAATACTGGTCAGAACAATTTCTCTCAAGCCAGGCTAAATGGAAATCCATATGGCGCAACACATATAAATACATTCCCCAAGACAGATTAAGACTGACTCAATACCAAATTCTTAACAATAAGTATTGGACTCCTGTTAAACTCACCAAAATCGGTGGTGCCCAATCTACCTTGTGTCACAGGTGTCAAGAACATGAAGGCAACCTCAGACATATATTTTGGGACTGCCCATATGTGAAAACTTTATGGCACTTGGTAAAATCTAAAGCAGTCCCTCACTGGGACTCCAAGAGTTGTTCATTCCAGAGGTTTGTCTACTGGGGAACTTCTCCCAGGTACCTGTCCGAATTCATTGGTATCACATGGTTATGATTTCTATGTCTTTGAAGAAATTAGTTCTTAGACACTGGCTGAGTGACTACCGGATTACCTACATGGAGTGGTTGCAGGAATTGTTATTTAATCTCCAAATGGAAAACTAAGGGCAAGTCTCTGGAGATCGCTACCCGGTATAAGAAAATCTGGGAAAACTTGCATGCTCTATATTTGCTGCAATCCTGGTGTACCCCTTTGCAGGACCTTTAGTAAACTTCTGAGTGCAGCATAGCTGCTGTGGGTATTAGGAAAAGTCCCCTTAGAGATTCCACTCTGGAGATGTACGCTTGAAGCAGAACCTCTCAACTATTTTTTTTATCACTACAGATGTGAAGCTGAGGAGGGGGGAAGAAGGGTCACCAAGAGGGCGGAGGGAGGGGGGACTGGGGGAGGGGGGGCATGTGAAATGTCTGCACATGTCTGGTTATATTGGTATAAAATGTTAATAAACTTTTAATTAAAAAAAAAAAAGATTGGGAGGGCAAGCTCTCTTCTTCCTGGGAAGAGAGAGGACAGAAAATTTCACTCTAGGGCGTTTTCCAGCCCATATAAACCCTAAGATAGCCTTATTCCACATATGGAATATTTTTGCTGGTATGTGTAGTGGTACATTCTGAAAGAGGTAGAGGGCTGGGCAAAGTTCCCATCCGAACAACCTCTATTCTCTGTAGGAGTTTGAGAGGGAGGATGCCCCATCTAGCCAGGTTGAGTTGAAGGTGAGAGTAAAAGGGTCATAGTTGTTTTGCATGGCTTTCTCAGTGCTATGGGAGAGGTAGATACCCAAATACTTCAGTCTTTCAAGGTCCCAGAGAAATGGTTAAGTCTGCTTAAATGGTGGGGAGGGAGGTAAAATGAAAGGTAATGGCATCCATTTTGGATGTGTTGAGCCTATACCCTGAGCATGATCTGAAGTTCTCAAGGGTTTTGAAAACAGCTGGGATGAACTGTAAGCAATTTGATAGGAAAAGTAAAACATTGTCTGCATACAAAGCTATGCAGTGCTCCATCCCTCCATCTGGACCCCAGTATTTGGGAAGAGAGTCTAACAGCATGGGCCAATGGCTCAGTAAAATGGCATAGAGTCCGGGACAGGGGACAGCCCTAACGGGTGACCCTAAACAGGGGAAAATAGGCAGAGTGGTGACTAGACACCTTGACACAGGCCTTAGGGGAGGAATAAAGCATTTTATCATGGAAATAAGGGTTACAGGAAATCCAATCCTGGACATAGTGATGAAAAGAAAGGGCCATGAGACCCTATCAAATGCCTTCTCAGCATCTAGGCTGAGGACAGATGAGTCTTTGTGTGTCTGCATTTCCTGGACCAGGTGGAGTGCTCTACATGTGCTGTCTGTTGTGGATCTGGAGCTTACAAAACCCATCTGGTCCAGGTTAATTAAGATGGGAAGGACAGTATCTAGTCGTCTGGTGAGGATGGACATAAGGTACTTGTAATCCATATATAGGACCAATATTGGTTGATAAGAGCTGCATGAGAGGGATCTTTGTCTGTTTTAGGGACAAGAGAAACTGCTGCATATGACCAGCTTGGGGGTGGAGACACCCTGCAAAACATCATTGTAGACCTGTAGGAGGAGTGGGCTAACTATCTGCGAAGTGCACTTATAAAACTCTGCCTCGTACCCATCTGGGCCAGGGCTTTCATAGTTTTAGATTTAGAGATGGCTGCCATTAGTTCCATTTGAGTTATGGGAGAGATCAGATTGGTTTGTTGGTCCTGGTTGAGCTTGGGAAGTTTCAATGGGAACAGGAAGGCAATAATAGCAATGGGGTCTGAGGAATGTTCAGGAGTGTATAGAGCCTTATTGTAGTCACAAAAGCCTGGGAGATGCGCCCCAGTTTTATGTGGAGGGTACCTGCAGTGTGACTGGCTGTTTGTGTTTGTCTCTGTCAGTAGTTCAGTTTTGTGGTTTTTCATGTGTTTCTTCTTGGAGGAACTGGACCATTCTTGGACATAACATCTATGAACATATCCTGGACTAGAAACTACAAAACATTACCACTAGGTATAGGCATTCTCATCATAAATCAACTTTTCTGGAAGACATCAAAAGCAAAAGTGAGGTCAGTAAATCTTTATACAAGTTTCTGGGTTGTGGAGTGCTGCATTGAATCCACATTTCCATCTGACTTTCTTAAAGGATGTGCGTTTGTCTTTGAGTTTATTCACAACTGTTTTGGAGAACAAAGGAATATTCTAACAAAGGATTTTTACATCCTGCATATGCCCTAGGCTAATGTTCATCATCTTCAGGAATGTAACACTTTCTGGGTCTTTGATCTACAGTAACAATCAGTTTTCTGGTCCACAGTAGCTCACCATGAGTCACTCAGGAACACTCACCCTTGCTACAGTAAACATTTGCAGTCTCCTGCCAAAACTGGCAACTCATAGATTGGGAGGACGAATCCTGCTTCTGATACTGCTATTATGCTTTCATGGGGTATCTATTTCTGTTCCAATCAACAACCACTATGGAGAGAATACCTCACAACACAATGACTTTACTTTCTCAACAAATTGCCGAAACACAACATGTGTGTGCCTACCCACCCTTATCCTTCTGAAGGGTTGTACCTACAACTTGTTTCGTATGCTCAGAAAATACAAAATGACATAACTGGTTCATCTCCCATTCCACACTATTAAACTGTGATTTCTCTTACTCCTCATCATCTTATTGTCAGGAGATGTAGAACTGAACCCTGGCCCCTCTGTCCACCACTCTCCCACTGAACTATCAGCTGTCTCAGGAAAAGGACTTCTCATTGCCCATATGAATATTAGGAGCATTACCAGGCACTTTGCTGATCTCAAGGCATGGGCGAAAGTGTACAATCCTGACCTACTGTGCCTATCTGAAACATGGCTCAAGCCTCACATTCGAACTCCTTATGTTCCTTGCCCAATTATTCCTTGATAAAGAGATAGGCCTTCCCCAAAACGTGGAGGGGTCACTATCCTCTATAGAAACCATCTTAATGTTACGGTCTGCCCACCCACTGGCTCATCTTCAGTCTGTGAGTCCCTACACAACCATTGCCCTTGGTGCAAAAACCTCCACATTATCTGCGTCTACAACCCACCCACTGGAGGTATCACAGGTCTTCAGGATTCACTTAATCAAACCGTCACAAATGCCAAGCAAAACGAGGTCATAATCTTAGGTGACTTTAACCTAAACTGGCTGGGATCAAATCACAGCACACTGCTGACACTAACGCAGAGCTATAACCTGCACCAGATCTTAACTGAACCCACTAGAACCACCCCTTCTCTATCTACCTCCACCCTCTCATAGACTGGGTACTGGTGAATCGCCTTGACCATGTGCAAACTGCAGGCATCTTGGCAGATGCTATCACAGACCACTCCCCACTTTTTGTGTATGGAGCCCCAAGACTGCTCCCCACCCCTCCACGCTACATCACAATTACCAACTTTGCCAAGCTAGGCGTGGAAGCTTTCCTCTATGATGTATCCTGTATCAACTGGTCTGACATCTATCACTCCCATGATGTTCAAATAGCCCTTGATATCTTCATTGATAATTTCACAGCACTTCAGGATAAACATACCCGAAGGTCACCAGAAGGGTCAGGGGTAAACAAGCAAGATGGCTACACAAGGACCTGCTGGCTAACCTGCGCTGCAGGGACAAACTCTGGAAGAAGTATAAAGTGTCCACACTACCGGAGGATTACAATACCTACAGGGCCTCTTGGAGCACCTGTAAAAACAAATCAGAACAGCAAGAGCATCTACTGCAAGGAACTGCTCACAAACTCTGCTGTGACCCTAGAAAATTCTGGACACACATCAAGACCTTGCTTGGGGCTACGCAGCCATCGATCCCAGAGGACATGATCCTAAATGGTGTACTTTGCAATGACTCGAACACTATAGCGATACCTTTAACAGATTATTCACAGACCTGTCTCAGTTCACCTCGTCCTTGCCACCTCCCACAGCATCTCAGCCTTACGGCATACCCCAGAGATCTGCATCTGGTGCTGACCACTGCCAGCTAACTACTACCTCCTTTCTACTTTAAAGTTATATCTACTGTAGATCCGAGGGTCCAAAGGCTGTTGCAAAACATATCTGACAACAGTAGCCCTGGCTCAGATTCACTCGAACTCCGACTTCTGAAGCTAGCAGCACCATTGATTGCCTCGCCACTGGCCAAGATTTTCACTCTGTCTCTCTCTTGGCATTGTCCCAGATCTCTGGAAGATTGCCGAGTTATGTCTATCCTTAAAAGGAGACCCAAAGGATATCAACAACTACAGGCCCATAGCCATCCTCTCTGTGCTAAGCAAGCTGCTGGAGAAGCTTGCTGCAACTAAACCATTGACTATCTCACAAAGAACAACCTTCTCTCAGACACTCAGCATGGTTTCAGAAATGAGCACAGTACCTCAACCACTCTTCTCAAATTCTCCACCGATGTGCTCTGCAACATGGACAAAGGCCTACTCACTGGAGCAGTATTTATCAATCTTACCAAAGCTTTCGATCTTGTTGATCATCCCCTGCTTCTCTCAACCCTGCATAGACTTAACTCCTAATCCTCAGTAGCTGACTGGTTTAACAACTACCTATCAAACAGATTACACTTGTTAAATTCAACTCCGCCTCTTGGATGTGACCAGCACTGACATCGGAGTTCCCCAGAGCTCCATCCTGGGACCCCTTCTTTTCTCGCTATATATCAACAACATAGATTATGCCATACTCTCCTGCTCAGCTATCTTATCGCCGATGACCTCGTCCTCTACTCCAGCGCTGACAAAGTTAACATCATTAACAAAAACCTCTCCTCAGATTTCAGGAATGTGCAAACATGGCTAAATGCTAATAAGCTCATCCTCAACACAAAAAGACCCAAGCTATGCTTTTGGCACTGTCCCCAAACTCAGGGCCTGTAAGGAACCCCTCCTAGTTCATGACTCTGGGGGTCTCTCATCGACTGTGTCACATCCTTCAAATACCTGGGGTCCTCTTTGATAAATCCCTTGATTTCAGTCTGCACATCCAGTTAACCTGTAAAGCAACAAATGCCAAACTTGGAATCACCTATAAGACTTGTCACCTGCTAACACCATCCTAATTGGCAATTGCCAAGGTATTCTGCTTCCAGCGCTGACATATGGTGTCTCCACTTTTGCTAATGCCCACAAGACTGCTCTCCATAAATGGGATATCGCGTATATATAACATCGTCAGTATGCCTCCTCTTCTAGCACCTCAGCACCACTGCACACTGTATAGTGACCTAGGCTGGCTCTCCCCAACTGCCTACCGACTATACTCCCTAGGGACCCTCACAGACTCTGTAATCCGTAACCAAACCCCTCCTCCCTTGCAGATCAACATGCCACAGACACCTGCCCACGGACTACAGCTCGGCAAACAAATTTCTACTCACCATACCCAGGTGTCTTACTTCAAAAGCTCTGGAGCATTTCACTGCACTGCCCCAGTCACCTGGAACTCCCTCCCTCTTGCCCTGGGGCAGGCTAACTCCACCAATCTTCAAAAGAACTATATCACCACCTATCCGTGACCCCTGCATGCTTTGATCCCACTTAATGCCTCACAGCTAACCACCCTATTTACGCCCAAGACACTGCTGCACTTCTAAACAAGCTTTGCTGTAAAATGTCTTTATAGCTGCCACTTAGCCCAGTTTCAGTTATTTGCATGTACTAATGTCACTTTTGTCATCTCTGCATAGCTATATGTATTATCTCAAGTACTGTCTGACTTGATCTGTATTCTAACCTACCTGACTATATACTATGTACTTGTACTATATACTATGTATTGTATAATCTCATCTCATTTTATGTATGTATTCTCCTGGGTCATGCCTGAAAATAGTCAACTTTGCTAGCGCACCTAATCCGATTAACAAAACTAAATAAATAAATAAACTGAGATCTCTTATGGTTGCTATAGTTGAAAGCCTATGCTGTTTGCGCGGCCGGAAGGCTAGGAGGTAGAGGCCCCTGGGCCAATATCTCCATGCCTCTACCTCAAGAAGGCCAATGCTATCTCTGTCTGCTGATTGCAGAGTATCCAGGTCCCTCTTGACTTGTCTGAGTTAAACAGTGACTGAAAGGTCCCTTGTTGATTGGCGACCTAGAGGAAATGCAGGGTTTGTTCAAGGTGTATTTGTCTCTCTTTTGCTGCTTCAGCAAGGGTGACAGAGTGCTGTATTAGGTGGCCCATCAGAACCGCTTTTAAAGTATCCCATCTAATGGAGGGTAATCTCGGGGTCGAGTTATCCTCCAAAATCTCTTGCATTTATCACTCAGAAATTCAGGAAAGGTTCACTGCTGAGGTGGGCTGGGTTAAATCTCCAGATGGTATTCGCCTTTCAGATCCCAATTCCCAGGATGTTATAAAGGGGCATGGTAAAATGGGCAATATCTCCCATGGCGGCATACCTGAGAGCTCCCTGACACTTCTTTTAGGTGTAGCAATGATCAGTTCTAGTATATGTGCCATGCATGGTTGAATAGAATGTGTATCTTCTATCTCTTGGGTGAAGGGTCTGCCCACATCCAGCCAACCCACCTCCTGGACAAAATGCTTAAAAATTTATGCGGGGCTGGCTGTTTACCACTGGATATGCTTGTGGAGCCTAAATTGGGGTTCGGGCAATGTTAAAATCACTGGCTAAAATTAGGGTCCCTTGGTCAGTTCCAGTAGTTTGTTTAGGAGATACTGAATTGTCGGTGTGTTTGATCCCAGAGGAAGATAGATATTGGCCAGGATCACCTTTTTATCTTGTAATAGACCCTGGACAACAACCAAATGGCCCTCTGAGTCTGCCCATTCATGGGTTGCCAGAAAGGAGGTGTGGCTGGGTAGCAGTATGGCGACTTCCTCCTCCTTTCCAGCAAGGCAGAGGAAAAAACCTGGGTAAAACCTCTACTGGTCAGTTTTTGTGCCCAATGGTAGACATATGCATTTCCTGAATGTAAACAATCTCAGCCTGACTCTTCTTAAGCAAGGATATCATTCTCGATCTTTTATAGGGTTGCCCAGCCCATTCACATTTAGAGAATATACTTTGAGTGGTTTGTTAGCCATTTAAAACAACTGAAAACATGGTGAAGATCTACACAATCTCAATACTGGACCCAGGGACTGACTCCGATCTAAGAACTGAGTCCTGTGGTGAGGATTGTGCCTGCCTGAGAAAGTGAGGAAAAAACTCCAACAGCGCACTTTGGGTGTGTGTAACGAACTGAAGGATTGGGAATAAGTGGAGTAACAAACCTAAGCAGATTCCTGCCAACTGGGCAGAATCTGCCAAACTATAGGTGGCTTCCATGGAGTTGGATGCTAGAGAGCAGCCAGCTCCCAGAGTGTCCAGTCTTGGCTTGGCCCTGCAAATGGGGACTAAACATAAATGTCTCTAGGAGGGAGGGATGCGGTCATGCCTTAGCTCCTCCAGGGTTGTGGGCTAATCCAATTGATACAGTACTAACATCAACTATTAGGTAGGAGATGACAGTTACAAAGAGACTATCTGGGTAGGCTAAGTTAGTATGAAGTTCAACAAAGGGCAGTCCCACCCAAAATGAGGCAGGAGGAAAAAGGGACCCAGTCCCCACACTTCTCAGGTCCCCGGTGCAGCGGTGGGGAGATGCAGAAGGTGGGGAATATTGCAGGCCCCACTATATATGCAGAAGTTATGGAGTGTGGCCCCAGTCCAACCCCCAGCCATCTGTGGTGGTTTGGTGGGAGCACAGGAGCACAGTCTGGTGCACCAGCCGACATCTCCTGCACTCCAAATAGCTACTGTCCCTTCACAGCACACAGAGTGGATCAAACAGTAGCCTTCCTGCACCTAAACCTGCTGCATAAATTCTGTGTTCGATAGGTGTCACCAAACTGTCTCAGGCCCCTTTTCAAGGTCACAGGGGCCAAATTAAGAGTCAGTCCATTCTACCCCTCTCTCGCAACCACCCAGACTCCGTCCCTCAACCCCCAGCACCACAACAGGGAGTATATGCACCTCCAGGTGAAGTCCTTGGGGCATGCCACCGCTGTAACATGGAGGCTGACCCCACTGGGCCCACCAGGAGGGGCAACAGAGCAATGAGCTAAGGTGAGGGGGCAGGCCTCAAGAGAAATCTCCATGGAGCAGGTGAGAGGAGGCAGTACACAGGGAGGGCAGAGGACCTAGGAGTCACAGAGGTAAAGCCTATTGGGGGACAGAACTGGCTCACCTGTAAAGAAAAGATGGTAAGTAGGTCATTAAGTCCATTCATTTAACAGCCTGAGGAGATGTCTCTTTCGGTGAGTTTTCAGCTGCTTGTTTCTTTAGACCCACCACGATCTGCTGGATAGCTAAGACTCCTTTCTCTGCAGCATTGCTCCTCTGTGATATTCTATTCCAGACCTTCTGTGCCAATTTAGCTGCAAGGGATGTGCTGGCTGGCTTCTGGCCCAGTGCAACCTCAGGTCTAGTCAAGACAATTCCTGGGCAGCTTCATTGCCACTCTCAAAGGTTTTGGGGCTTCAGCGAGTTGTACCATTAACCCAAGGATATGAAGTCCTGAATTTTATTTTGGCCTCCTTTAACTTCTTCAGGATGGAAGTGTAGGCTCTGCATCATGCTGCAATTGAGAAGGGTAATCATTATCCACATAAATGCGGTGGTTGTGGTATGTTAAGTCCCCTTGCTGCCATGACTTATGCAGAATCATTTACTTTTCTTGAAAGCACTGGGCGCATAACCATTGAGCATGGGCGGTTAGGTGTCTGTGGGCTCAGTGCATGGTGAGCTCAATCCATTTCCAGGGTGCAGCTTTCTGGTAGATCCAGCTTGGATTTAAAAATTGCTACAGAAACTGGATCAGGTTGCTACCCTCACAGCCCTCTGGGAAGCCAGAGACCCTGAGGTTGTTTCTTGATTTCATGCCTCCGCATCTTGACCCTCTTCTGAAGTTCTTGGGTTCCTGGTGTAGTTGGACTGTGGCGCGCTCTCGCAGATCCATGCGGGCATCTAATTGTGTGGCCTTCTCCTCCAGAATTGAGCCTCCTTTCTTTCTTCCTGATGTCTGTTCGCATAGCAGCAAAGGTTGATCGGTCTCTTTTCTAAAGTCCTGAAGCTCTTGTAGGAACATGTCCATTTGCCTGGCAATATTAGGGGCATTCGTGAGGTCAGTCTTTAGTGGATCACTGTGGCCTGAGATCTCTGAGCTGTCACTGTTGGAATATAATCCGTTGAGATCCAAAGAGTCCAGAGGCGATTTCGACAATTCGGGTTTTCATCAGGGCATCTTTGAGGTAAACTGAATTGATTTTGTTACAAATTTGGGCAGATTGTAGTTGAAAAGAGTATTTTATGCCTTGGAGGAGATGGAGCTAGGAGCTCAGGATGCTTCTGTGGGCATGACATCACCGGAAGTTCAGGAAGGAATTGTTAATTGGCCCTGAGGGAAGGCTTGCCTTGTTAGTTCAGCATTGCTTCTGATTTTTACCAAAAGCCTGACTAAACTATTTAAAAAGCATTAAAAATATGTCCCACAGACTTTTGTGGAGTGTGCCCTTGCACTCTACCTACACAGATGTCACAAAACTTCAGTGCAGGGGTGGGCCCAGCAAAACCAGGAAGTGACAAAGACCATTTGGCTGTCTCCTCAGTGCCACTTTATGATCTCTTCCTCCCAATTGTCATCAAATTTTAATTCTGGAATCCTTTCTAAATAACTCCGAGACTAAGGAGCTTTATGAGATGTATTAAAGCACCAAAACTGATCTTTAAAATAAATATTTAATCCTGTTAAGTGGTGTTAAAAAATGCAAACAAACTTTCCTCTTTGAAAAATCAGACCCCAACCAGCCCAGTGGCGGTGGAGGTCTAAGCTAGTCACTACACCTTGCGCCACACTGGCAACCCAGGTTCAGGAATGAGCCGACCGGCCATGGGTAAGCAGGGTCGTGGGAGGATTGGCGATCCCGAAGACTGCTCTCCTTTCTTGGGGGTTGTCATCCTCCTGTTGACTGCCCTCTGGGTGACTGGAGGGGCAGTATGGGTTGGGTGGCAAGTACTGGCATCTCTATGCTGGTGGGAGGAACAGGAGTAAAGGTGGAAAAGGGAGCTGGCGGGCTCCATGATGGCCCCTCATCCCTGTGCTGCCCCAGTTCTGGACTCTGCTCTGATGGAGGAGAGATGGCCATCGCTCTCCTCCTTGGCCCCAACCTGCGTGGGGCAAGCCACAGAGAACTACTGAGGTCAGCATGAGAGGGATGCATTGGGCAGGAAGATGAGTCCCTCTGAGGAAGGGCCATGGTCGCCCACGAGTCCAGTCGCAAAAATAGAATAATAATAATAAAAAAAAATCACACCCCAAATCAAGCCTAACATGGCATTGGACATGCAGTGCAATGATGCCCAAGAGATGAGAGGGTTCCATAGGAACCATTGGAAGTAACAGTATACATCTTAGTGTATCATGCTAAATGTGCAGTCTTTACGGATATTACTATAGCTCACTAAATAATGGTGAACAGGTGCATTAGACATTGAAAATGGCTGCATTAAACTAGTCTCCTTAGATACATTTTAGAAAGCATTCTGCCATCTTAGCATTTCTAAATAACCCTTGTATATTTCTGTACTCATGTCTGTTCTTTCTGTCGAGTCTACCCGACTACTCATGGTGCAGCCTGTCTCTTCGGTTTGAATTGTACAATTGTCCTGCACTATTTTGCTTAACTGCTGCATATTTGTCCTGCACCACCTTTGCAAAACTGTTGTACATAATAAGGTCCTAATTTGCCAGATACTGTACTGTACTGCAAAATCCATTCCCCGCACCCCTAAAATCGCTATATTGCTTTGTGTACATTGTGTAGTATTGATGCAAATTGCCCTAGGCTTTAAGATCCTAATTGTTGTATTCCTCTTATATCAGTAATTTCACTGTATTGTTCATCTTCTTTATTGTGTATACCTTTTATATCAGTGCTTATTTATTGTATGTACATGACTTTGCTTATATTTTGTATCCCTTATCCTCTGTACCCTCCCACGTGTCGCCCTGAAAAAGGACTGAATGGTTTCAGTGGCTTACCCAGTTACCAAAATTCAAATAAATAAATTTTATGGAGGTTTGTATTCTTTAATAAAAGTGGGGAACTGTATGCCAATGAACAAGGGAGCTCTTCTTAATGACATGAGAGCCATGAATTATTTTATGTCATTTGAATTTCCCGTACATTGATCCTCTAATTTATGCCTTGTGTTTACATCATTTACATAATTTTTGTTCCTGTCTGTTGCCTATTTTCTGAGCATCATTAGATAATCAGTCCATTTGTTTATGAGGTCTTGCTCGATGGTGCAGGACTCCTATTGTATGCTATCAAGAATTTAGATGCTGCTAAGGAGAAGCTACTATAGAACACATATAATACTGTATTCTTTGTTTTCTTTTAAAGCAGCCATTGGCGGTATTATAAGCCCACATTTATGTTTGTTTAATTGTTCTCCACAGAAAAGTTGATTTTTGTTAAAAGTTCATTTTTCTTATTTTTTCCTCCACACTTGGCAGGCAAGACCCTCCTATGTGTCCTCCTCACCCCATCACTCACCTTCTCTGGAACTTACCTCATTACCCATGGATTACTTCCATGGCATGGCATTTTGGCTGGAAAAACTTTCCAGTGACCTCATCCAGCTAAAGTGGAAAGTGCCGCCTGTAGTAGTGGGGCTCTGAAGCATTGTGCAGTATCCTGTAGCCTTTCCTATTTTCCCACATTTCCAATCCTCGCATGAATGACGCCACAAAATGATCCATGGAGCACTGAAAAGAAGACTTTGCTATAATGCATAAATCTTGTTCAGAAGTCTGTATCATAACATAACTCCTTGACTCACTAGCAATAGTTCCAGAGTAAAATAGTATTATGGTGGCTGAAAGGACTTAGGGTCCATCTTGGTTGCTCTTCTTTCTGTTCAACAGTTATTATACCAAATTTGAGTATCGACATACACACCAAGTCAACCACAGATATGTTAATCCCTACTCATGTTGTAGTAACCTTCAACATTGCTACGCTAAAGAAATTAGTATTTAATAGTCCTGCTTTGAAAGCCTGAACAGTGTTAGGCTCCACTACCTCTTTGGGTTGGCTACTTCATGTGCTGACCATCCTCTATGTAAAGTAATGCTTTCTGATATTTTCCTTTTGCCCTCCCTCACCCCTACCAATCACTTGAATCCATCACCTCTAGGTCTGCTTATGCTTACTACAGTACTCAAACAGATGTGTATGCTTCACTATATGAATCCTTTTAGGGTTAGAAATACTGTTATCATGCCCCCCACAAGCATTATCTTCCCTAGGCTAAATAATGTGAATATGTCTCTTCTTTCCTCACAGCTTGGGCCCCTGAGCCACTTACATGGCTAGCTTGATGACTCTATGCTGGACCCTCTTACATAGATACATAGACAGTGTTGGCAGATAAGGGTTCATGGCCCACCCAGTCTGCCCATTTGAGCTTGTAAGTTCAGTTTATGTTTTCCTAGAAGTCTGTTGCCCTTACCCTGACCTCCAGAATTCCTTTATGTCTATCCCATGCATTCTTAAATCCGTGATTGTTTCAGCCCCCACCACTTCTTTTGGCAGGGTGTACCACTTGTCCACCACCTGTTCTGTGAAGAAATTCTTCCTCACGTTTCCTCTAGATCGTCCTCCCTCCAACTTCATCCCATGCCCTCTAGTCCTGGAACATCTTTTCACTTAAAAATAGTGTATTCCTGCACCCTGTTCCTCCCTGTAAGATACTTGTATGTCTCTCTCATATCCCTCTCTCCTCCCCTCCTCCAGGGAGTACATGTTCAGTTCCTTCAACCTGTCCTCATAGGATTTGTGATGCAATCCATGTACCATCTTTGTTGCCCTCCTCTGAACCTTCTGTACCCTGTCTGTGTCCTTATGTAGGTAAGGTCTCCAGAACTGTACACTGTACTCCAGGTGGGACCTCACTACTGTCTTGTATAGTGGAATTATGACCTCCCTTTTCCTGCTGATGATGCCCCTGCCTATGCATCCCAGCATCCTATTTGCTTTACCTGCTGCCTTGTCACACTGTTTCCCTACCTTGAGGTCATCAGAGATGATAACCCAAAGATCCCTTTTCTGCTTGGTGCATGCTATATCCACACCCCCAACTGATATATTGTGCCAGGGTTTTTGTGCCCCATATGCATTATCTTGCACTTCTTTGCATTGAATTTCAACTGCCAAACCCCTGACCATTCTTCAAGTTTCTGCAGGTCCCTTCTCATTCTGTCTACACCATCTGGTGTGTCTACTCTGTTACAGAGCTTTGTGTCATCAGCGAACAGTGAAATTCTGCCTTCTAGGTCCTGTGCAATGTCACTGATGAAGATGTTGAATAGGACCAGTCCCAGCACTGATCCCTGTGGTACCCCACTGGTCACTCTTCCCTCTGTGGAGTGACAGCCATTTACCACCACCCTCTGTGTCCTGCCACCCAGCCAGTTACCTACCCACCACACTACTGTCCTGCCCACACCCATATTCCCCAGTTTGTGTAATAGTCTTCTATGTGGCACAGTGTCAAAGGCCTTGCTGAAGTCCAGATAGACCATGTCCACTGCCCTCCCTGATCCACCTCCCTAGTCACCCAGTCAAAATTCAACGAGGTTGGTCTGACATGACCTCCCCTGGTGAAACCATGCTGTCTTGGGTCCTGTAGTCCATTGACAACCAGATGTTCCACCAACTCTCTCCTTCAGTAGTGCTTCCATGATCTTCCCCACTACCGAGGTGAGGCTGACTGGGCTGTAGTTCCCTGCTTCCTCTTTGTTCCCACTTTTGTATAGGGGACTACATCTGCTGCCCTCCAGTCTTTGGGTACCTCCCTGTTTCCAGTGATCGGCTAAACAGGATAGCCAGAGGTTCAGCCACCACCTCTCTTAGTTCTTTAAGGACCCTGGGGTGCACCCATCTGGCCCACTGCTTTATCAACTCTTATTGCTTCCAGTTCCTTCCAGGACCCTTTCTAGTGTAAAGGGACTTGTGTCCATTTCTGCACCATTCTCACCTTGTACTCCCTTCAGACCCATTACCCTCCTCTTCCTCAGTAAAGACTGAGCAGAAATACCTGTTCAATATGTCAGCTTTACTGTTGTCATCCTCCACGTGGCCCCCATCCTCGCCCTTCAGTCTCACTATCCCTCCCTTTGCCTTTTCTTTTTCACTTATGTACCTGTAAAGGTTTGTCCCCTCTACCACTGATTTTGCAATGTGTTCTGTTTGAGCTTTGGCTTCCTTACTGACCTCCCTGCCTCCTTTGCTTCTCCTGGTACTTCTCCCTATCACCTTCTGCCTGTGTCTTTTGTATTGCCTGAATGCAATCTTTTTGGCTTTCACTTTCTTTGGTACCTCTTGGAAAACCATAATGGTCTCCTCTTCCTTTTCCTCTTGCTAACCTGCTTAATGCATAATTCTGTTGCTCTTGTAATCCCTATTTTAAATACTGCCCACTGTTCCTCAACCTCTGATTCCTGCCCCATTCCACTTAATGCCTCTTTCAAGTATCTCCCCATTTCCCAAAGTCTGCTCCCCTAAAATCCAGGATACGTGTTTTGTGTGGTTTGGTTCTTCTCTTTCTGTGATTTCAAACTACAATGACTGGTGGTCACTGTTCCCCAGGTGCTCCCCACTGTTACCCCATCACACTGTCCCTGTTTGTGAGCACAAGGTCAGTATTGCCTTCTGCCGAGTTGGTTCCATGACCAGTTGCTTGAGGAAGGCACCCTGAAGGGAGTCCAGGATAAATCTGCTCCTAGTTGATGCTGCTGCTGGAATGCTCCAGTCCACGTCTGGAATATTGAAGTCTCCAACCAGTACTACCTCACCCTTGTCTGCCATCCTTTGGATGGCTAGCATCAACTCCTCTCTGTTTCTTCCACCTGGGCTGGTGGTCTATAGACCACACCTGTGCGGATGGCTGGCCCCATTTTCCTTTCCAGCTTAACCCACAGTATCTCTCCCCATTTTGTTCCTCCTGGATCTCTGTGGCCCTTATGTCATTTTTCACATACAGTGCCACTCCTCCTCCCTTCCTACCTGCCCTGTCTCTTCGAATATGTTGTAGCCAGGTATGGCCATCTCCCAGTCGTGTTTATCATTACACCAGGTTTCAGTGATGGCCACAATATCCAGGTCTGACTGCACCATGACAGCCTCCAGATCTTCCATCTTGTTGCTAAGGCTCCTGGCATTGGCACATGGCTTTCCATGATTTGACCTCCCTAGACTGTTTCGCTGTTCTACTCCAGCCCCTTCCTTGATTGTCCTTTATCCCTGGTTCTCCTTGCTGTCTGCCCTTCTGCTGAATTTTGCCCTTTTCTGCCTATCCACCTCTTGGGAGCTAATCTCCATCTTTTGCACACTGCTTTGTGAGCAAGTAGGTACCCTCCTTGCTGGCCTGCCACCCCTTTGCTAGTTTAAATGCTTGTCAATGTAGCATTTAAACTTATCATATGTTGCTTGGATTCCCTCCAGGATGGATGCAGGCTATCAGGCTTGAACAAACCTCCGTCCCTCCAAGTGGGTCCTCAGTCACCAATGAATCCAAACCCTTCCTCACAGCACTAGTTCTTCAACCATGAGTTAAAGTTCCTGGTGCATGCACCCTGTGCTCTCCCTTGTTCTCGAGGTAGTACTTCTGAGAAAGTGACAGAAGTAGCACTTGCTTGAGACCCTCCCAATTTCCTAAACTTGAACTCGTAAATGTTATTTCTGCATTGTAGAGACCAAAACTGGATACAGCACTACAGGTTTGGTTTAACCAAGGCCTTTACAGGGTGAGGATCAGCACCTGGCACTTCCTCCAAGTTCAACCAATTTCCTACCCATTTTACTATGTTCCTTGAATAAATCCATGACATGGCGCTATACAATACCCTCATCACCCAATCAAAGAAAACTATCAAGTTAGTCTGACAAGACCTCCTTACCATGAATCCATGCTGTTTACTGTCCTGACACCACTGCTCTGCAGGTAGTCCATGGGACCTCTTTGACCTGTGACATCATCAGTTTACCCACAACAGATGTAAGACAGATGGGTCTGTAGTTCCACGCTTGCTCCTTGTCTCCCCTTATGGAGGCAGCACTAGATATGCTACTCTCCAGTCTTTCAGAACTTCCCTGACTGTATTGAGCTGTTGTATAACCCTATCTGGGGTTCAGCTAGTTCGCTGCCCAGTCCTTGAGTACTCTGAGATGCATCCCATCAGACCCTGGAGCCTCATCTCACTTTAGGGCTGCTAGCCCTTTTGGACCCTTTTCCAGTAAATATTGGGACTCTCTTTATGTCTACCTTGATGCCATTCTCTAGTCATGGCCCATTGTTATCCCTTGTGAAGACAGCAAAAGTAATCATTAAGGAAGGCAGCCATTTGCACATCCTCCTCCTCTGTCCCCTACCTCCATCAGATAACCTAACAATTTGCTTCCTTTCTGTCTTTTTTCTGTAATATATTCGAGAACTGCTGTTCCCCACCTTTGAGCCCTCCTCCACAATATACAGCCCAGTGTCTGATTTTGCCTTCCTAACCACCCTCTTTGCTTCATTGGTTCTCAATTGTTTGTCACTCCATTTTTCTGCCACTTGCATTTCCTTGTACTTGATGAAGTCTTTCTTTGCCGTCACTGTTTCCTGACCCTTTACAAGAACCATATAAGTCTCATGAACCTGTTTCTTTTCATTACTCTTCTCATGCATAACTTAGATACCTTGATGGCTCCTAGTTGCCCCACCTCTCCTCTATAACTCCCATGCTGTCTACCCAAATGTGTCCTGGACCAACCCCTCATCCTGTTGAAGTCCTCACTTTTGAAATCACGGACCTCAGCCCTCGATTTGGGCTTTCCAGTCCCAAGGACCAGCTCAAACCAAATAGTGATATGAATCACTGGGCCCTAGTGTCTCCACTACTTGCACACCTCCTACCACCTTTGAGTTGAGAGCACTATCTTGAGAATGTCAGCCTGACTAGTCAGTTCCTTAAAATTTGCACCTGCAGAAAGTCCTGGCATGTATCCAGCAGGACCTGACTTCAGTGCTCCTGACAGCTAGAATGTCCCAATCAATATCCAACATGTTCAGATTGCACACCACCTCTACCTCACCCTTTGCCATGCCCATTCCTAGTTCTTTCTCAAATTCCCTATCCCTCTCTTTCCCTTATCCTGGCAGTCTATAGGTTACCCTAACCATAGTTCTTTTGGCTGAGGCCACCATGAGCTGCACCACAGCAACTCTGTCTCCCATTACTTCCCAATGTATCAATCTTCCACAGCCTTGATGCCTCCCTTGACATGTGAGGCTACACCCCCACACACCTTACTTCCATCCTCCTCGCAATATGTAACCAGGGACTGCCAGTTCCATGTATTATTTTCTGAGTCCAAAATTTCTGTAATGGCTACAAGGTCCATCTTAGTGTCTGCTGTCATTGCCTGGAATTCACTGATTTTCTGCTCCCAGACTTCTGGCATTAAGGCACTCCCCTTCCATTTATCTCGTGATCCTTTTGTCTTTCTCCCTTATTCTTCCCTAGTCTCCTTAACTTCTTGTTTTCATGTTGATAGCAGGCTTTATGAGCCTTGATTTTCTGTCCCTTCCCTTGGCCCAGTTGAAGCTCAAACTTGTTTTACTCACTATGCTGCTACTAGCCCCAAGATTAGTGGAGTACTAGCTAGGTTCCCTTTCCGCCTCCTATCACCATAGTTCCCTAGTTCTCTCAGACTTTGTCACAGTGAGCCTCCCCAAATCCATGGAAAGATTTTGAGCCTCCCCAAAAACTGAAGTAATCTTGAGCCTCCGCCCCAAAAATAAAACACTATACTTTGCACAGTACACCATGAAAAATTGAAACCCCTCTGAGTACTTGGCTCACATTCAGTTCTTTGTCTTATACTGACTGGAACTTTTCTAAACAAATATTATTATACAGCTTATTGTAACCCTCCCCCACACACACACACAGGCCAACCTACTTGCTCTGCTATTTTCATTCTTGAACCATTGTTACCTCTTGTTGCAGTACCCTCCTGGGTCAGACGACTTTCTCTGTTTCCTCTTTATAGAAATATCCTTCCTACATACTTTGCCTCTCCCCTCCTTCCTGCTCCTAAGCAACTTATCGGGATTACTTTGCTCCTTCCTGCTATTGCTCTTAGTACTTCCATGCTCAACCCATGTATTTGGGCTGTTCTGCCATCAGTTTACAAATTGATCAATTACCACCACATTATTAACTTATTGTTCATATTTATTTGCACTATTGCTCATTGTATATTTCTTGATTGTTTTGCAGTGTATTCACTCCCTACCCTTCCCCAGGTATACCTGAAATGAGCCTTGTCTCTTTCACCTTCCTTGTCACCTATTAGTAAATAAATACATAAAGTCATCTACTGTTATTATCCTCTTTCAGTTTGCTTCATCTCTCACACAAAATATATAAAACCCAAAATTTAAATACTGTACTTTTCAGACTTGCTTGAGCCTCCCTGGAACAGGTTGGGGCCTCCCAGGAGAGCTAGCCTTACCATTTGAGAACCCCTGCCCTAGCCTCATTCTCCCCTGCAGTCAATTTAACAGTCTAATGAAAACATCAAACTTCTGCCCCAGTGCACTGGCCCCCTTTTGTCAGGTGAAGACCATCACCTTTGAAGAGGCTGCTGTCCAAGAAATCATCAAGTTTCATACATGCTAGTACCCCATCAACTGACACCATCCTTCAGAGATATTGTGAGATGATATGGGCTGAGGTTTCACTGCTATGCAGATGATACCCACCTCTATCTGTTTTCAAACAACATGAAGTCTTGCTGTATTCTGACTATTGCAGTAGCCCAGCACTCAAACTGCCCCGGAGTAGAGGGTTCATTTCTATGCAGAGTACAGAACGTTGAGCTCAAGCTCAGTTCAAACCTCTGTCTGCTGCACTTTGAAGCACAACTGTTAGATTCTTTACTCCACCTAACTGAGCAGCTGCTCCAGAGATTTCTCCTTTGCTCACAGTTTGAAAGTCGGTTGAAGTCCTCGGTTTTACCGATTATTTTTATAAGTTTTGGTTCAGATCTCTGTCTGTGGTACAGTAAGTACTAGGTAGTGAACTAGATATAGTAAACTTGTGGAAATGTAAAATTGATTTTGTTAAGAAGGAAAAATATTTCCATATTTCCATACCTAGAGCGACTGGCTCATTGTGGGTCAGTCCCCAGACCAAGTCAAGTCAGACCTTCAAGTGACTCAGCAGTGCTCACTTCCCTGGGATTCCTTCTCAGTCTTCCAAGGTCAGTTCTTGTGCCTGTACAGCTCCTCACCTTCATAGGGGCAGAGTTGGATACAGTCAAAGCAAGAGCTTTTCTTCCCCTGGAAAGGGCAAGGGCTATTGTAGAGCTGGATTCTTCATTTCACCTTCTGGCCTCTTGGCCAGCAAGGCACTTCCTTCAACTTCTGGGCCACATGGCAGCTTCTACAGCAGTGGTCCAAGGGGCCAGATTTCAGATGAGGGACATTCAGTTTCACCTGAGGGGCCTTTTGGTCTCAGAAGAAGATTCTCTACCAAACTAGTTCCAGTGACCCAGACTCTGATCCAGCTCTCCAATGATGGCAGGATCAGAGCAACCTCAGCAAGGTCCCATTCATCCTCAGTCTCACTCTGTGGTTCTAACCATGGATGCTTCTCTATTGGGATGGGGAGCCCATCTGGGGGCTCTCACAGCCCAGGGACTGTGGTCCCCTTAGGAATCCTTCTTCATATCAATCTCTTGGAACTCAGGGCGATCTTTTTGGCCCTGGCTCTCAGTCAGTGCAAAATAAGGTGGTTCAGGTCAGGAAAGACAACACCACCACCATGTAGTACATCAACAAGGAGGGAGGCACTCGGTCCATGGCCTTGTGCAGAAGCCATGAAATGTGGTCCCTAGCTTATTCTCTGCAGACCTCTCTGATAGCAGTCCACTTTCCAGAGAAGGACAATGTGCTGGAGTGCATTGAGCAGGATCTCCCAGGGCCATCACCGAATGGTCCCTAGACCCTGTGGTGTTGAAAGTGATTTTTCCAGTGGGGCACTCCAGAGATAGATCTCTTTGCAGCCTCAGACAATCAACAACTTCCTCTGTTTTGTTGCAGACCCCAGTCTTGGACTCAGTCCCTCTGGATGCTGTGATTTTGAACCGGGAAGGGAAATTTCTATAGCCTTCCCTCCCTTTCCTCTACTGTTCAAGGTTCTGGTCAAGGTAAGGTCACAACCTTGCAAAGTGATTCTGATTGCTCCAGACTGGGCCAGGCAGCCTTGGTACCCCTGTTGCTGCCCCTAGCAGTCCATCTTCCTGTCTCTTCCCAGGAATTACAACCTGTTAACCTCCTCTCAGAGGAGGATTTGAGTACCAATCTCGGTCTCAATCTCAAGGCATGGCTCTTGAAGAGTTAGAGTATGCAGATTTGCATCTGTCCCAAAGGGTTCTGGATATTCTCAAAGCCTCTCAAAAGCTTGCCACCAGAAAAACTTACAACTCCAAATGGAAAAGATTCAGCATTTGGTGTTCCAAGAAGCATATATCCCCAGACACTGCTGAATTGTCTACAATTATGGATTATATGGTTCATCTTAATGTCCTAGGCCTCAGACCAGCTACTCTAAAGTACATTTGTCAGCTGTTTCTGCTTTTCTGTCAGCAGGAGAAGCCTTTCTCACAAATCATCTCACCCTGTATTCTGTAAATTTTTCAAGGGATTGCTTCATACCAATCCCCCTTTGAGGATCCTACCTGCTTGGGATCTTAATGTTTTCATTGCTCAGCTTATGCAACCCCTTTTGAGCCTTTGCCTTCAGCAGAGCTTAAGTACTTGACTTGGAAAACTGTGTTCCTGGTAGCTATTACCTCTGCCAGGTGTATCAGTGAGTTGCAAGCTTTCACAGTGGAGCCTGATTTAATCTCATTCCACAGAGATAAGGTGGTCCTTAGAACTAATAGTAGGTTTTACCTAAAGTGGTTTCAGATTTTCATCTGAACCAATCTATATCTCTCCCTGTGTTCTTGCTGATCATTCTTCTTCAGGAAAGAAGTTTACACAGTTGGATGTTAAAAGAGCCTTAGTTACTACATTGAGAGTACTAAGGCTCACAGGTTTGACTACCTTCAGTTGTTTCTCACTTATGGGGAAGTGGGTAAGGGCAAACCTGCCACTAAGAGAACTATTGCCAGGTGTATTGTCTCTTGTATTCAATTCTGCTATGAGAAGCTAGGCAAAATACCTCCCTCAGGCCTGAGGGCTCATTCGACTAGAGCTGCTTCACTGGCTACGGCCAGGGATATTTCTTTGCTAGAGATATGTAAAGAAGTCACCTGGAAAACAGTCCATACATTTACCAAGCATTACTCCTGGACATCCAGGCTAGGAGTGATATGGTTTTTTCAATACAACAGTACTGCAGAGCCTATTCCCAAGGTAGGTTTGATTCCCTCCTCCATGGAGATACTGCTTGGTAGTCTGCAATAGTCAAATACAGCAAGACTTCATGTTGTTTGAAGAAAAAATTACTCACCTTAGTAATTATGTTTCTTCTAATGGAAGTCTTCTGATAACCTACCTCCCCTCAGAACCTGTTTTTGGGAAGTGGGCTGGCAGGTGCAGTGTTGCACCCCAGGGGTGCATTCAGGTACTCCTCCTTTTAGAGAGGGAAGTGGGTTAGTGGGTTATATTAATAATTAGCAGTCTTAAGTTGTTCACTACCTGGTTTTAATTTTGGATTTCTTGACCTGAGTCTTTGGGGATCCAAAATATTTGGTTCTCATTTGGCTAGTAAAATTTTACAATTTCCACATAGTAGTTAGTTAGTATTAGCTCGTAAGAATCTGACAGTTGCACTTCAAAGTGCAGCAGACAGAGGTCTGAATCAAGCTTGAGCTCAACGTTCTATGCTCTGCTTAGAAATTAACCCTCTGCTCTCTGGGGCAGTTTGAGTGCTCGGGCTAACTGCAATAGTCAGAATACAGCAAGACTCCATTAGAAGAAACATAATTACTAAGGTGAGTAATTTTTCTTGTGCCTCACCAGGATAGTGCGGTCTCAGTCTTTAACAGATGCCTGGTGGAACTCCATGACTGGATGAGATCCAGTTGGCTGAAATTGAATTCCAAGAAGACTGAGATGTTGGTGATGGATCCGGGTCACGGATAGAGAGGTCAGTAGCAGGACAACCTTCCGGTCTTTGTCTCAGAGGTGCCCAGCTGTCTTCCTCTGAACAGGTGCGTGACCTGGGATGGTTCTTGATGATGGGCTGACACTGCATTCATAGGTGTCAGCAGTTGTTAGAGTCTTCCTTTATCATCTTAGGAACATCACCAGGGTTAAGCACCTTGTTCTGTCCTGGCAACCTGACATTGATCACGCCCTTTGCAACTTGACGTACTGCTCCTTTACTTGGGGCTTCCAGGGGTTGATATCCTTGCTTGTGTAGCTGATGCAGAATGCGGCAGCATGGTTGTTGACTGGGACTCCTCATTTGAGTCACATCACTCCTGTGTTGTGCGAACTGCACTGGCTGCCTGTACAGTAGCGGATGACCTTAAGGTCAGACTTCATACCTATAAGGCCCTGCACAGACTGGGTCTGAGCTATCTGCAGATCTTCTGATTCCCTAGAGCCCTGGCTGTCCCTCTGCTCAACTGACGAGGGTTGTTAGAGGTTCCCAGAGTTTGACTGAAAACATCTGGGGCCCACATTTTATGTGTGTGCCTACCTGTGGCACTCTCTACCTCATCAGATTCGAGTGCAGGACCATGGAGAGCTTTACAGCAGCATTAAAACTCACCTATTTCAAAAACATTTAGTAAGTATATTATCTAACTCATCTGTATTCTGCTTTGCCAGCTTTTATGGATTGTTATTGACTTATTGTTTTAATATCAACATTTTAATATGTACAGCACTTTGGTTTGGAGAATTACACTATATAAATAAAGCTTATTATTATTATTATATTATTAACCATCCATTAAACTCCTCAACCCCTCCTTATTCTATCTTATCCTCTCCTACTGTACAAAAGGAAAACCTCAGAAAAGACCAGGAGGTTTAATGTGATTTCACTCTGTTCTACAGTCTGTGAAAGTTCCACTTCACTGTCTCCACAGGCTGTTCTCCCAGATCATTAAATACTCAAGTGTATCAGAATCCTCAGCTCCCCTCCCTCTCTGCCATCCTCACTAGCATATCCTGTCTATATTCTGGATGACCAATGTGCAAGGAAGGCACCTGACCCTACACTCCATATAATGACCCTCCACCAGTCTCATTACCCCCGATCACTGAGCCCTGAACACTAAGACTCTCATGGGTGACTGGCTCCTGCTTGTCCTTTCAGGTGACAGAAAGTCATTCTGCTCATTAACCCCAACTGACTCAGGCTCTTTCCAGTGGAGTTCCTCCAGGAGTGCAAAGCAATTTCCTATGTGGATTGTGTGGGGCTGGTTTACCCCTGCTTCTCTCCCCTCCCCTTCCCACCACTCTCCACCCCATGAACCAGTGAGCCTCTGTGGAGTGGGGTTGAGGCATGGGCTCCACTTGAGCTGGTGATATAGCTGAGGTGTCTCTTCTCCTGCTGCTACCAGTTGAGCATGGAGCTCTACAAAGGTGCTGCAGATGGGGCAGTCCCCTACTCTGCAACATAACCCTAGAGAAGAGTGCCCCATAGTCACCACAATTCAATAGCACCCGTGCTCATCTCCATACTGAGCCTATGATTAGCCTAGACCACTGATAACAACCTGTATTTTCTTAACTGCCTAGTGCCTTTTGATTAAAACCAGACTTGTACTTCCTGTCCTGCTTTGCTACCTGGGTATCCTTCCTAGATTACCACCCTGTGTCTATACCATGTGCAGTGGCAGTCACACTAAAGTTGATCAGTAGTGAGGTGATGCTGAGTTATGTTCTTACACTCAAGTTATAGTTTGCATTGGCTGTAATGTTATTCTGCCTCAGCATATCCCATCATTACTTCAGTACTGATCAACTTAGTACCACTACAACTGTAGATAATTTGGGTATGGAATCTACCTACCACATGTTTACTATCCATAAGTAGTTTGTCCCTAGCACAGTCCCTGTACTCCTACCCTATACAGGTATTTGGCCGGGATTCTATTTTGCTTCAGCAGATACAATACGACACCAGTCTTACTGCATTTATTACATTACAGAGTCATATATTGGAGTTAACTTGCCTAGTGCTGGGGGTCATTTGATACTTGGGTGTTCCCCAGATCGGGAGCTGTTGGGGATCTTTTTCTTCAGGACTCTGGCTATAGCACCAAAGGTTTACCTGATCCTCTCAGATACAGAGTTTCCTGCAGGCCTGCAGTCTGTCTCAGAGACAGATGTCCCATTCCTGCTCTATGCCCTCCCCAATGGTACATTATCATGATGAAACACAGTTATAGCAAGCGTTAACTAAAGTAAAGTCAAAATACATGCAACTGTTTCACTTCTGCCTAAGCCACAACCCCTAATTGACAGTTATCCCCCAACCCACTGAAGTGATAATTTTCAGCTGCCTTCCCTAACTCAGACCAGCACACTGGCTTTCATACCCTGACTAAAGGTCCCAGTTTACATTGCAGAACCTACACTTCTAATATGGTATCTATCTACTTACCCCTTGTTAGAAATATTCTAGTTGCCTCAGTCAACTCAGCTACCTCCTTGATCTGATAACAGTCCTAAATAAAGCAAGCGAGCAATCACTCTGAAGATTCAGAATTTACTGTCACAGGTGAATGCTGCGGGAAGAAACAACTGGCTCAAATCCTCTACACAATAAATGGATTATTAAACCTTATCTGTCTGCAGTCTTGTACTGTTTTTTGCTAATAAATACCAAGAGTTTAGTCAGCTCTTTCTTGACAGATATCCTTCATCCAGACTGTGATCTCCTCAAACAGCCTGTCCTGGCCCAGTAGTACCATTTGATAAAGCTTATAGCATTCCTCCTCAGTGGAGTAAAACTACACCCTCACATCATGTCAATTTTATTTGTTTCCATGTCAGACAATTCTTTTCCTGTAGCTGTTGGGGATCTACTGTATATGCTTGCTTTAATTTGTTTTCTCTGTTCATGTTATTCCCTGTAACTATCCTAGGGGTCTCCATTTATGGTTGTTGAAATCATGTCCATGACAGTTACATTAGCATATGAGAACATGATGTCACAGTACCCATTTATACAATGTATTGCTATGCTGAAAGTACAACTACCCTGATAAAACTCTCTGAAACACATAAACGAAATCAATTTCATGACCCTCAGTTTGAAATACACTCTTTCTCTGTTTCCTGCTGGTGGCAGAATCCGGTTATCAGAGTTAGGTGGTAACAGAAATAGTTTGGGTGGGTAATTTTAATAGAGTTACTCTGGTTTAGGCTTATTAGGATAGTCAGGTGGGTGTTTAAAATGATGGGTTCACTTTTGAAATTTGTTAATTTAACAGTATTGATTTTTATATTTTTATAATGGATGATGTGAAAATATCTAGTTTTAAGCGATTTGATATTAAGGAGAACGTTTTGTTCTTACAAAGTAATCAGTCAAAGGGCTTCTGTACTTCTTTGTATTTAGACAACTTAGGTTGCCAGGACTGTAGGTATGATAGTATTGATGAAGAAATGTATTTTATTTCAGGAAAATTATCTCATTACTGCTTTGTTTGCATTGTAATTATGAGTTTATTTCATCTGTACATTTAATTAATGTGTTAATATTCCAAAATTGTGTAGTAAGAAGGGTTTAATGTTAACTAATTAGGAAACTAATTCTGTTATTACTGTTGCTTTCAGGTACAGTACATCCTAACCCTAGCCCTAGGGATGGGGTTTCAATTGAAACAAAGGGGCCTTTAAAATCCTCCTTCATATGGCTCACCTGAATGTAGCTAGTTTAATGGCATAGGAAGCAATTTTGGAATGCTGGGTTCTGAATAGCAAGTTTGATGTAGTAGCTCTGACTGAAACTTGGTTGTCTGATAACATTACTAATTCTGAAATTCTGTTACCAGGATATTCTATTTTAGGAAGGATAGGGAAGGCAGAAAGGGGTAATGCTTGTTTTATGTAGCTGATTATTTGTTAGCACAAGAACTTACTATTATTCCTGATAGTAAATTGTTTGAATCAATTGCAACTTCCATTACTTTTGGTGACAAAAGTTTTGACCATTATTAATGTATATGTTCCTCCAGATAGATCTAAGGAAGGGTTCCTGCTTTTTGATTGTTTCCAAAATTACAAATAATTAGGAAACTATTTTGGTAGATGATTTTAATCAAAATTGGTTGGCCCCAGTTAAGCATGAGATTAGAACAACTGTTATGGATCTTGGGTTTCAACAGTTGATCACTGGCACCACCAGGGTGAATTATAAAACAGGGTACTCTTCAGCCCTTGATTGGGTAATTACCAACAGTCCATCACGTATTATTAAACATGGAATTCTTCCTGATGGGATTAGTGATCATAGTTCTGTGTTTTTGATTAAACCCTATAAAAAGAAGCAAGGTTTATAATATATAGAAGGCTCAGAGATTTGGATGAGGGAAGGTTTTATGAGGAGTCACAGCTACTGAATTGGTCGTTTTTGGATAATATAATTGATATTGATGAAGCATATCAGAAATATTGTTATTATTTCATTTCCATCTGATAAAAAATACCCACTAGAACATCAAGGGTTAGGGGAATAACAGTATTTGGTTTACCCTAACCTATTGAAATTGATAAGGAAAAGAAACCGAGCCTGGAAAGTATATAGGACTAAACAATTGGATCATCAAATACTTTATAAAGAGCTAAGGAACAAATGTCAATTAGCTATTCGAGCAGCAAAAAGGATTTTTAAAGCAAAACTCTCAAAGGTCAAGGGAATTCAAGTGCAACATGGAATACAATTAATTTGTTGATGAGGCAAATTGAAGGGAGTGAAAGTTGTGTATTAGAAAAGGATGGTAGTATTATTATGGAACCTAAAACTGTAGCAGAAGCCTCTAACTTGCACTTTACCAATTTGGGAAGTATAGTTCTACTGTGGGTAACATAGAAGGTTCTTGGAGCCATTTGGATGCACTTTTGCAACCAAGTGGTGATAAATTGACTGTGGTGATACTATTCCTAAATTTTACTTCCATTTTTTACATACTAAGGATGTGGTTGAGTTGGTGTCTAAAATGGATCCAAGGCCCTATCACGGGAGCAGATAGTGTTGATTATAGGATTCTGAAAGGGTTATCAATAGTGTGGCCGGACCATTGGCAAAATTGTTTAATTATTTTCTTTGTCATGGGACTTTCCCAAATGTGTGGAAAAGTGCAGTGGTTAAGCTTATTTTTAAGTCAGGGTCAAGACTTAATCCAAATAACTATTGACCAATTTCTATGTTGGCTCCCTTTCTAAGATTCTAGAAAAGATAGTTTCAATTCAGTTGATAGAACACTTAATAAAATATAATCTTTGGTTGTATTCACAACATGGCTTTAGGCCCTGCCATAATACTGAGACAGCCTTGGTGAGGTTCATCAGTCATGTTACCAAAGCAATAGATGTTGGGGATTTTGCCGTAGCAGCTTTTGTAGACCTCACCAAGGCTTTCAATTTAGTGAATCATGATGTACTTTTGAAGCAGTTATCTTCTGTACAGTTATCAGATGGGGTTATTTCCTGGTTCGGTGATTATTTAGCTAATAGGAATCAGAAGACAATAATCAGTGGAACATTATCTGAGCCTGCAATGTTGAAATGTGAGTCCCAGAATCCATACTAGGTCATTGCTTTTTCATTATTTATAAACTCTTTAGCTTTTAATTTTAAAAATACTGAGTTATTGTTATATACAGATGATGCTTTGTTGTTTTGTTCTGGTTCTAATTTTCAACTTTACAAAATACTTTACAACAGGATTTTACTTTGCTTCATTATTGGTTTGATAAACATAAATTGGTGTTAAATTCTGCAAACACCAAGACATTGGTGTTTTCCCATTCTAGGAGAGTGCAAACTCAGGAGTTAAAATTATTGATAATTTTGGCAATGTAATTGAACAGGTTGGGAGTATAAATATTTGGGAATATTAATTGATTGTCATTTAGCATTCAATTCTCATATTATGGAGTTAATTAGTAGGGTACATAAAAGGTTGGGGTTTCTTTGTTGAATTACGGACAATCTTACGGTTGATTTTAGGTTATTACTACACATAGTCTATTGTTATCAATTATGGATTATGGGTCTATAGTATACTCTTATACATCTGATAGAGTATTTACAAAACTCAAGCTACATACCATTCTGTTTACGTTTGCTACTGGTCAATCGAGGTTAACTCACCATTGTTCTCTTTACAAACATTTTGGTTGTTTGTCATTAAAGAAGCAATTTAATCTTAGGTCTTTGCTGTTTTTACATAAGGCTCACTTAGGTATTATGCCACAAAGTATTCTTAGTTTGTTTCCATTGAATACAAAATCTGGTTGTACAAGACTACAGAGTAGGGAGGCTTTCTGGTCCCTTTCTTTCATACATCTTTGGCCAAAACTCCTTGAATTTTACCACTGTTATGATGTATAATCAGCTTCCTTGCAATGTTATAAACCAAAAGCAGTTATCTATTTTTAAGACAGAACTTAAAAAATATTTGTTGAAGTCAATATGTAAATGTTTTACATAATGTGTACTTATGAATTGTAAACTGTTTTAAAGTTATGTGTATGTTTGTTGTATAAACTGGTCATTTGTGAAAATGGCTTGTCCCTGAGACTTACCAGTATAAAATAAATAAATAGATAAAATAAATAAATACATTTAAAGGAAAAATCCTGCATTGAAACTTACAGTTTTCAAGACTAACTGGAGTAAATGTGATATTTCACTCTTTTCTGCAACTTATTTAATTCTACTCTAATTAAGCAGAGAAGTATACTGTGGAGTCTAAAGGGTGCTGACATATCATATCCTTATATGTCAGGGACAATGACATTTCAACAACCAGAAAATGGAGACCCGGGATAGTTACAGGGACTAGCATTAACAGTGAAAATAAACTAGAGCAATCACATATATCCCTAACAGTTACACAGAAAGAGTTGTCTGTTGACATAGAAACAAATAAAATGTATAATATATGAAAGTATAGTTTTCCTTTAAGTCAATTTCAGTGGCAAAGTCTTCCACGTGATCTTGAGGCTATGTTCTGCTTATTTTACCTTGTCCCAGGGCCACCCAGCTTCTGGTGAGATACTGAGAGACTTGGGTCCAGTTTTCATGAAGATCATCAGGTGTTTCCTGGTGGCGTTTTCTTCTGCACTGAAGAGTAGTAGTAAAACCCTACAGAAAAAGCATCACTGAACCCTGACATTCTCTTGAAATACAGACCTGTTATCAAACCTTCCTTTTTGGGAGAAGGTAACTGAAAGGCAGTAGTGGTCTGCTGAGGAGGTGTGAGGAGGCTGTGCTAGTTGCTGTATACACCTGCAGCATCACCAATGAGGATACAGTGAGTGGGGTGCCTGGTGCCATGTGGTGGGGAACCACTGGATGCCAGGGAGAGTTGTTTGTACTTCTGGGCTGGCAATGGGAGACCACTACCACCTGGGATATAAACCTTTACATTGGGGCTGGGATTGGAGGGAGGAGGCACCATTACCACCAGGAATGTCATTCAAATTACAGGGCTAGGATAGGAGGGATGGAACCACTGCCATCAGGGATATAAACCCTTATGTCAGGGCTGGGATCAGAGAGGCACCACTACCTCAGAGAATATCTTTCAAATTACTGGGCTGGGGATTGGGGGGCACCACTAGTGCCATGGAATGTATTTCAGAGTATGGGGCTGGGAATCAGGGAGGGAAACACCACTAGCACCAGGGAATGTATATCAATGTACTGGGCTGGGGATTGGAGGGTGAGACCACTAGCACTAGTGAATGTATTTCAGAGTACTTGGATGGAGATGGGGGACACCACCAGCACCAGGATCATATTTTAGAGTACGGGGTTGGAGATCAGTGCGGTACCCACTAGCACCAGAGAATGTATATCAATCTATGGGGCTGAGAATCGGGGGGACACCACTAGCACCAAGGAATGTATTTCAGAGTACAGAGCTAGGGATCGGGGGACACCACTAGCACCAGGAAATATATATCGATGTACAGGGCTGGGGATCAGAAAAGGGACACCACTAGCAACAGGAATGTATATCAATGTACTGGGCTGGGGATCAAGGGGGACATTACCAGCAACAGGGAATGTATATCAATGTACTGGGATGGGGATTGGAGAGGGACACTACTAGCACCAGGAAATGTATTTCAGAGTACAAGAAACATAGAAACATAGAATTTGATGGCAGATAAGGACTGCTTGGCCCACCAGTCTGCCCATTTCCCTACCTAATGGATAAGCTGCAGATTCTAGTTAACCAACAGCCTACTTCTTCCTACCCCACCTCAATGTGCCTTATGACTGTCCCATGCATTCTTGAATTCCACCACGGTTTTGACATCACAACCTCCTCAGGAAGGCTGTTCCATGAATCCACAACCCTCTCCATGAAAAAATACTTCCTCACATTACCTCTGAGCCATCCACTCCTTTATCTTCAAATTGTGCCCCTTGTTCTTGCACACCTCTTTTCTGAAAGATGCTACCCTCTTGGACTTTGTTGAGTCCCTTGAGGTATTGAAAGTTTCTATCATGTCACCCTCTCCTCCTTTCCTTGAGGCTATACATATTAAGCTCCTTAAGTCTCTCTTCATATGTCTTCTGGTGCAGATCCCACACTATTACCCTCTGTCCTGTTCTCCAGCCAATTCTTTACCAGGCTACCATCTTGGGACCCACTCCCAGGCTGGCCAACTTGCATATTAATCTTTTGTGTGGACTGTGTCAAATGCCTTGCTAAAGTCTAGGTAGGCCATGTCCACAGCCCCTCCCTGATTTACTACTTTGGTCACCCGGTCAAAGAAATCAATTAGATTCATCTGACATTACCTTCCACTGTGATTCCATGATGCATTGGGTCCTGTGCCCCTCTGGCCTCCAGGTACTCAACAATTCTTTCCTTCAGAAGTGATTCTATCATTTTCCCAATCACTGAGGTTAAACTAACAGGTCTGTAGTTTCCTGCTTCTGCCCTACTCCCACTTTTGAAGTGGAATAATATCTGCCTTCCTCCAGTACTCAGGTACTACCCATCTTCCCAAGATTTATTAAAGAGGGTAGTCAGTGGTGTCACTAGTTCTACCCTTAGTTCTTTTAAATTCTGGGATGAATCCCATCAGGCCCCATTGCTTTGTCCACCTTCAGTTTTAAGAGTTCTTTCAGAACCCTTTCTTCTGTGAATGGGCTGGTATCAACCCCATATCCAGAGTGTTACTACTGTTTGTTGGTTTAGGTACCTCCTCTTACTTTGTGAATACTGAGCTTGTGCCTTGTGAGTACAAGGCTGGAGATTTGGGGGGACATCACTAGCACCAAGGAATGTATTTCAGAGTACAGGGCTGGGGATTGGGGATACCAGTAGCACCTTGGAATGTATATCAATGTACAGGGCTGGGAATTGAAGGAGGGACACTACTAGCACCAAGAAATGTATTTCAGAGTACAAGGCTGGAGATTGGGGGACACCACTAGCACCAGGGAATGTATTTTGAATCGGTGCTGGGGATCGGGGACACCAGTAGCACTGGGGAATGTATATCAATGTACAGGGCCAGGGATTAGGGGGGGACACAACTAGCACCAAGAATTCATATCAGTATATGAGGCTGGAGATGGAGAGGGACACCACTAGCACCAGGGAATGTATTTCAGAGTATGGGGCTGGGGATCAGAGGGAGGTAGGGCACCACTACCACCAGGGATATATCCATGTCTGGAACCAAGCAATTGGAAGGGGCAGTGCTGCACTAACCTGCCTCACTATCCATGCAAATGAGCACATAACAGGCATGCAAATGGTCCCTTAGTGCCTTGCATGCCCTATGGCTCATTTGCATGTTCCTTTGAATGTTGCAAATAGCACTCCAGTGCTATCCATTCTGACAGCGTATTTTGGTAGCCACGTTGGGGCAATACTAAGTGGCTTACAGCTGGGTCAACATGGCCCTATATTCAATTGATAAGCGCCAGTGTGCTATTTGATTGAATATAGCATCTTTGACACCTGGGCAAGCACAAGGTGCAGCGCAAATATTGTGCTCTGCTTTGTACATATTTGAATATCTGGCCCCAGGTGTCAGGGATAACCCACAGTGGCTTTTTTCCATCTCTGAAACATTACCTGCTCCAAGCCCTTTCTTCTGTCAGCTGACCTGGTATCACTGGTACATGCTTTTGTCTCATCTAGATTGGATTACTTCAAGGCCTTTACCTAGGATTATCTGTCATTAATGCATTACCTGTAGCTAGTGAAAATGTAACTGCCTGGTTGACTGCTGGGACCTGCCATTCCAAGCACATCATTCTGTTTCTTTGTGATCTGTATTGACTGCTGATTTGGTAGCATATCAGCTTCAAGGTATGCCCTTGCTACACCTTTGTGCCTTTATGGTGGGTCTCCTCTGTGTTCCCAGGTCCTGTTTGAAGTTATCAGGAGATTGAGATTTCAGGGTAGTGGCAGTTGTGAGCAGAGCCCCGTGTGGACATTTCCAAACCTTGTCTGAAAACCCATTTGTTTAATCTGAGTATTAGGTCTGGCTGACGTATGTGTCTGTATCTGTATCTGTATCTCTATCTGTATCTCTATCTCTATCTCTATCCTATCTCTATCTCTATCTCTATCTCTATCTCTATCTCTGTATCTATATAACTGTGTTTTATTCTCTGTGCTTCCAGTTTGTTGTATTTTTATTTATGTTGGGCACACAAAACCTCTAGGATTGGGTGCCCTAAAATAAAATAGTCTTGCTTTGCCTTAACATTTTCTAAAAATTAATTTTATTAGCAATACAGTTTTTAAAATTTTCTGATTTCTTAGTTAACATGTAGGCTAATTCAATAAGTTACCATTTATTTTGGTCAGTCATAGTCAACTGGCAAATTGCAGCAATTAAGTCATGAGAATTGCAAAAATCTTTTTCACTTCAAATGATCCTTAAATCTTCTTCTGCTTTTGTAGACTTTGCTAAAATTGCATAAATACCCCTTATCTTCATACCACTGTCTGTATAAGACACTCCTACCTTCATATACTGTATTTTAAAGTAAGTTTCTCCTCCAGAACTCAAGCACGTATGCATAATTAGTGCACTAGCTCAACACCACATTAAAGGCAACCTGTGATCTGTGTTTATTGCAAACTAATATTGTGTCTGTTTATTATTTTGCTTTGGCTGTTTTTGATGTGCCAATGAGTTTATTCAAGTCTGTGAATCTGTTTTTATTTTAATGTACCTAGTGGTTGGTCCCACATTGTGAACAGAGACACAGACATCTTATTTCTAGTTGCTAAATTATTTTATAAATTTAATTAAATAGCATACTAAGAATTGAATTGTCTTAACCAAATTCTAAATATCTACTTCTTTCCCACAAAGAGACAAAACAACTTCACCTTTCCTACTCTTTGGGTTCCTTTGATTGGGTAAAACTTGGGCTAGAGAGCGGAGGAAGCCTGGGGCAACCGAGAACTTCAGCCAAAAGGAAAGGAAAGTACCTTGTTACTGCTATTCTTTTATATATACTGTTTATATTTTGTTTTGTTCTTTCAGATGTTGGGATCATTAGCTTTTTCCCCAGGCATTCTATTATAGTATTTTAAGGTGTGTTGGGACACTTTTTGGATGCATAGAGGAACAGAGCGTGTACTGCTCTAAGTTAACAGAATTTAGGATTTCTTGCTAGACTTGCCCTGCTTTCTATTGCTTTTATTGCAGGTACACATCATAGTTGTAGAGTCAGATATTAGTTAAAACAGCAGCATTTGTGTCTGACTTCAGGGCAACTCAGGGGATTTTGGAAGGCTGTGGAGCAAACTTGCTTCCCTACACTCAAAAGCAGCTAGCAACTGAGGCAGAACTGTGGCACAAATATCTAGGTACTGCTGCTTTCTCAGGGAACCATACAGAGCTCTAGTGCTCTGAGCACTGTTAGACTGATTGTTTCTTGAGGAGGCGGTGATGTTTGCTAGAAGAGCGGGGTGGCAAGTAGGCAGGGGTCAGGCAGGATCCACATGTAGGGAAGCCAGGAGCTTACACCCATACTGGCTGCAAGGGACTTGGGGGAGGTCAGCAGGGGATGCTAGAAGAGGCAGCAAGTAGGAGAGGGGAAAGGAAGTGGGGTGGAGAGTGGTAACCTTGAATGTTAGGAGTCTAGGAACAAAACAGCAGAGTTACAGGCTCTCATGGCAGATGGGGAGGTGGACATGGTGGCTTCACTGAGACATGGGCCACCCATTACCATAACTGGGACCTGGCAGTACCAGGGTATAGAATATTTCAAAGGATAGGGTGAAAAAGGAGGAGTTCTGCATGTGAGGGAAGGAATGAAGTGTGTCAGGGTGAAAGGGGTTGAGGGCAGCACAAGGTCCTTATGGGTGCAGCTCAGGACATCAAACATAGGACCCTCAGGATGGGAGTGGTGTACAGGCCACACTCTCAGACTGAGGAGTTAGACAGGGAACTAGTGGGACAGATCAGAAGGATATGTGGGAGGGCAGCACGGTAATTGTGGGAGACTTCAACCTGCCAGGAGTGGATTGGGGTACCCCAGCCACAATGAATAGGAGGGAGCAGGTACTTCTGGATGCCTTCCAGGACAGCTTCCATTGCAGATGGTCAATGAATCAACCAGGCTAGGGAACACCCTAGACCTTGTGCTGGTGAATGGTGAGTTTATAAGGGAGCTGGGATTGGTGGAACCGCTGGTAGAGAGTGACCACCACTCAGTGAAGTTTATTTATTTATTTATTTGTACATCAGTTTACAACCTTTGAGCCAGAGGCTCATTTCCAAAATACCTCGTCACATTGAGGACAAACAGACAGTAAATTTTGGTTACAGTAAAGTGTTGCATACATACATAGAAAGTCAATATATTTTTGGTTACAGCAAAGTGTTACATACTTAGGGTTACATAAAGTGGTTGCATACATTTTAAACAATTTGGTAGATATTACAATGATACAGCTGATAGCATGCTGGTAACAGCAGAGGCATAAGAGCTATGGTGGGGAGAGTTGGGAGGGTGAGTTAGAGTGCTGCCTAAGTGGCATTGTCAAGTGTGTTTAGATTAAGGCGCTGTTTACAGACAGGCACAGCTGTGAGTGCTAAACAGTTGGCTCCGAAGGGCATTTTGAAGGTGGAGATTGTGGGAGCTTTGGAGATGGATGCAGGGAGAGAGTTAAACCAAGATGGGCCTCTGTAGCAGGTTCATAACAAACATGGGGAAAGGGGAGTAGGGATGGGCTCAAGGGTGTTAGAATCCAGGAGGGCCTACTTCAGGAGGATGAGGAACTAGTACAGGGTATCTGGCCAGGATCCATCCAAACATGGACACTAACCAGAGTGGGAGGTCATTAAACTAGGAGTTGAGGACACAACCATAACATGTACTGGGTCCACAGTAAGGGGCTAGGGCCAGAAGCCTAGCTGAGTGAGCAGGGGGTCATGGAAAATAAGGAAGAAAGAACCACCTTTAGAAGGTACAAGAAAACAGGGAGAAGGGATGACAGAGAGATACCTGAAGGAGTCAAGGGAGGTGACAAGGGCAGTCAGGTCAGCCAAGGCATCCAGGAACTCAGGCTAGTACAGGGCATCAAAGAGGTGGAGAAGGACTTCTTCAGGTACATCAGGAGAAAAGGGTTGTAAGGACTAAATAGTAAGGATAAAGAGGGATGTGGTGGGTGGAAATGGGCAGAACAGGCAGAAGCATTAAACAATACTTCTACTCAGTATTTATTAAAGAAAGAGGAGCTGTACCCAAGAGGGGTGGGAGGTGGGCACAGGAGAGAGGAGGTGACAGATGGGAAATCTCAGTGGACAGAGCACTGGAGGGCTTGAGGGCACTGAGGGTGGACAAAGCACCAGGGCCATTGCATACACCCCAGGGTGCTGAAGGAGCTGTCAGAAGTCCTGGCAGAACCCTTGGCAGACCTTTTCAATGCCTCCCTGGACTTCAGAAGTATACCTCAGACAGGAGGATCACACATGCTACCCCTCCACAAGAGCAGCCCAAAGGATAAGCCAGTGAACTACAGATTTGTAACCTCACATCTATCATGGGAAAGCTGATAGAGACAATCCTGAAGTAGAGGCTAATTTCCCTCCTAGAGGCTAATGGGCTGCAGGACAGAAGACAGCATGGGTTTGTTTCAGGTAGATCCTCTGAGACCAACCTGGTGGAGTACTATGACTAGGCAACTAGACAATTAGACAGGGCCATGCAGTGGATGTTCTGTACCTAGACTTCAGTAAGACCTTATTTGATTCGGTGCCACATGGGAGGCTAGGAAGTAAGCTGGAAGGCACAGGGGTGGGGGCAAAGATGGTGGGATGGGTAGGGATCTGCCTGCAAGGGAGACAGTAGAGGGTGGTGGTGAGAGGGGTGTTCTCATCTCCCAGGGCAGTGACAAGCGGGTGCCACAGGGCTCTGTACCAGGGCTGCTGTTGTTTGAGATCTTCATAGCAGACATCTCAATAGGCATCAAGAGCAAGATCAGTCTGTTTGCAGATGATACCAAGATGGGAGCAGTAGTGGATGACTTAGAAGGGTGGCAGGGGTTGCAAGATGATCTGGCAAAATTGGAGGCCTGGTCAGGCACTTGGCAGCTGGGGTTCAATGCCAAGAAATACAAGGTGCTACATTTTGGCACAAAACCCATGGAGGAGCTACCAGCTGGAGGAAGTTCAACTAGCCAAGACGGAGAGAGGAGAGGGATCTGGGGTGATCACAATGGAGCAGTGAACAACTCAGCACAGTGTAGAATGGCAGCTGCAAGGCCAACAGGATGCTGGGTTGTACTGCCAGAGGCATATCCTCCAGGAGGGGAGGTGATGCTGCCACTATGCAGGTCACTGGTTAGACCACACCTGGAGTACTACATGCAATTCTGGTGACCATACCTGAAGAAGGACATTAGGTTACTGGAGTGGGTGCAGCACAGGGAAATAAAATGATCCAGGGGCTGGGGACTTACCTTAGAGAGCAGGCTGAGGGAGTTGAACATGTACTCCCTGGAGGACAGGAGGATGGGGACATGATTGAAACCTTCAAATATGTGAAGGGAATAAATAAGATGGGCACAGAGGGCTTTTCAAATTAAGGAGAGGAGGACACTGCAGGGCACAATCTGAGATTGGAAGGGAAGGTTCAGGAGGGAAATGAGGAGACACTTTTTATAGAGAGGGTGGTGTCTGGGTGGAACACATTGCCAGAGGAAGTGGTATCCTGCAGAACAGTGGGTTGCTTCAAAGGGGATGGGACAGGGTGAGGGAAGGTCACTGGGAGGGGGGGGCAGCTGCAGTATAAGGGCTGCAAGCTGTACAATCGAGCAGACTTGATAGACCATAAGGCCTTTATCCTGAAGATTTGTATGAAGATGAGGGGCAGTTGTTATGCCAGTACTGCTGTCACACCACAGACTAACTTCAGGAACACACCATTGATGTACATATGAAGACACAAAATCATATTGGCCCCTTTGCTTTAAGGGGTGCAGTGTCTATGCACTGAGACTCTGTGGTGCTTAGGCAACTCTAAGTCAGTGAGTCACACATCACGGGTCCCTCTGACCCCAGTGGCATGCACCCTTTCCACACTTGATCCCTCTGGCTGTTCTGCACCTACACAAGCAGAAAGTCCGGGAGTGTCCAGGGGCATGCCTGCACTCCGTGCCATTCACTAAGGGACATAATGTTTGGAGACTGGGATGCAGTCTACATAGGCAGTTATTCTCCTGTAGCCTCTGCATGTCCCCCATAAAGTGCATCCACTGGCCACAGAGGAACAACATTACCCTTGCCATGTTGCCCAGCCTTCCTGTCAGGTAGGCGGCTTGGAGCAGCCATTGATATGGTACCTTGTATGTCAAAACCCAGGATACATGATGATCCACAATCCCTTGGTCAGCGTGGAGCACAGGATACACTATCGGACCAGAACAGCATCCAGTGTGCTGCCCATCTGTGTCCACCCCCGTGCACCAACATGCCAGAGGAGCTGTGTACTGGCACACTGTGGAGGTTGGACGATCGTGAAGGGCATGTCCCGCATGCCTGTCCATTGGTGTGGACCTGTGTATCCAGGCTATGCACCTCTCATTCACACAAGCCCACATTCATGCATAGGCACCTTAAAGCAAAAACTATTTTATTAAAGAATAAACAGAAGGTAATGTTAATAATAGTATCTTTATTTGGAAACATTTTACCTTTACCAGTGTTTCTCAAATGAAAGATGCAACTACAAATGTGACTGTCATAGTACTTTCTTTACTTATTTGGAGATGAAATTTAAGTGTTTTTTTTTACTATAATAGTGTTGGTGGCACTTTGAGGCCACTATAAATCTGAGCTTCAAAACCTATGACCTATTTTGTGCTATGTGCCCAGCATGTTTTCTAACTGAATACTTTACCTTACAGACATCAGCTTACCAAGTCAGCAGTCACTGGCATTTAGTTTTCAAGTGCCAGTTTTGCCAGATGGACTGTAAGGAATTTGTGATGGACTTTATTAGATACAATATTTGACACAAGCTGACATCCCACTTGAGAAAGTTCCAGCCTTTCAAAGAATTCCTATGTAAATATACAAAGCACTTTGAAAACCTTCCTTGACCTGCCCATCAATGTAGCACCTATCTGGAGGATCTTCAGCCACAGGATGAGGAGTTTATAAGGAAACAAGTTGCAGATGCTGAATATTACCTGATCCTCGATATAACAACAGATGCCTGTGCATGTAGCGTATTTGGTGTGCTGGCCCAGCCTCAGCACAAAGTAAAACTACAGCTCATGTTGACTGGTTTTGAGTTTCTAACCCACATCAACATATTATTGTGTTCCAGGCGCTGCTGTGTGCTCGATGACAATACAATAAACTTGATAACATATTTGCTGTTGTCACTGACAGTGCCATTTACATGGGCAACGATGTAAAAACATTTTTATCAGGTATTTTCCAAATACAGTGCATGCAACATGCTTTGTACATCTGCTCAGCCTAGTATTGGAAATCTGGTCAACTGCCCTTAATAACCTGAACTCCGTTGCCACCCCTATAAAAAAAACTGTTCTGCCAGAGCCTGGTTCACCCACCAGTTTCTGGCCTTCAAGAAAACCAAAGGAGTTGCCCCAAGGATGCTGGAGAATGCTTTTTAGCTCATTGGTGTTCCTGGAGAAAGCAACAGAATATCTGGCCAACTACCTGTCCATCATAGCAGAATTCTTGAAACAGCATTTTGTTGCTGCAACCCATAAAAAGCTGAAGCTGATACTTGCAAGCTGGCTTCATGTGATAACCACACAGGCTACATTTGTATCACAGCACTTAACAGAGCTGATAAAATTGATAGAGCAGCTGCAGGAACACCCATGCCACAAGGCTGCAGCATCTACTCCAGATTGCAAAACCTTCACACTCATGGATTTCTGTTCAGCTGTCCATGTTGAAAACACTGGCCAAAACTGTTGAGATGTTATTGAGAAGCAGCAAGGAAAAAACTACTTGTGTTAAATTGTTCCAAAAAGTAATGCAATAAAGCAGTGCAGGAGAAACTGAGCTGAACATACAGTATTCAAAGCTGCTTGCATTTTGATACACAGCAGTCAGCAACACTGAAATCCTTCAGACTTTGCACAATATGTTTTGCTTTGCACATTATAATTCTGCACTTTGGATGAAATATAGTCTGCACACTTCAAGAAACAAAGTTTCTAGTGTTGTTTATTAAAAGTGGTGAGTGCCCAAATTTTTCTGTGACAGTTCACTTGTTTGTTACTGGTGAACACCAGGTCCTAGTGTAGCGCTCTCTTTTCTTTTTATTCTTGGACAAAGCGCAAAATTAAGCCAGAACAATCTGGACCAGAGCAAGGGCCTCTCCAGAAATGTGGTTCTTTAGTCGGCAGTACTAATAAGGTGGAGGGCAGTGGAGAACAGCAGTTAATCATATTTTACAGTTAATCTTTTAGATGATATAGGCACAAATAGTATAAATTAAATAGGGAAACATTGATTCAAAAGCCAAATGCTACAGACATTTCTTGACTAATAATATAGCATAGTACAGTGAAAATCACTTAATTGGAATGGCCCCCATGGCAGGCTTTGTCCCAATTAACAACCATCCCTATTATCTGAAGTGCCTATTTCAGCAGAGCAAAAACATAAAAAGTATGAAGCATGCATTTAGTTATTGTTGCTGTCATTGGGCTGGAGTGGGTAGTGTGGAGCAGTGGTCTTTGCTGTTTACAGTACCAAAGGTATGGAAAGCGAAAACAGCATAAAACATAGAAACATAGAAACATAGAATTTGACGAGATAATGACCGCTTGGCCCACCCAGTCTGCCCATTTCCTGCCTACTGGATAAGCTGCAGATCCTAGTTAACCAGCAGCCTACTTTTTCCTACCCCATCCCTAGAATTGCCTTATGACTGTCCCATGCATGCTTGAATTCCACCACTGTTTTGACTCCACGACCTCCCTCCGGAAGGCCGTTCCAGCCATCCACAACCCTCTCTGTGAAAAATACTTCCAGCAAGTACCTCTGAGCCGCCCCTCTATCTTCAAATTGCTGCCTTGTTCTTGCACCTCTTTTTTTGAAAGATGCTACCCTCTTGGACTTTGTTGATTCCTTGAGGTGCACTTGAAAGTTTCTATCATGTCCCCACTCTCCCTCCTTTCCTCGAGGCTATACATATTAAGCTTCTTTAGTCTCTCTTCATATGTCTCCCGGTGCAGACCCTGCACCATTTTGAGTGCCCTCCTCTGGACAGCTTCCATCCTGTCTATGTCTTTCGAAGACTGGGTCTACAGAACTGCATGCAGTACTCCAGATGGGGTCTGACCAGCTGTCTGTACAGAGGATAATAACTTCCTGTTTTCTACTGGTGATGCTCTCCCTATGCATCCCAATATCCCCAGCCCTCATTGCTGCCCTCTCACATTGCTTGCCCACCTTTAGGTCATCTGATATGACTACCCTCAGGTCCCTTTCCATTTTGTTGTTGTTAGTATCTCACCCCCCATTGTGTACTCTTCCCTGGGTTTTGTTTCCCAGGTGCATTACCTTGCACTTCTTAGCATTGAATCTAAGCTGCCATGCATTTGACCATTCTTCTAACCTTGCCAAGTCCCTTTTCATCCTTTCCACCCCACCTCGTGCATCAACTCTGTTGCAGATCTTTGTGTCATCTGCAAAGAGACATACTTTTCCTTCAGACCCTCTGCAATGTCACTTATAAAGACATTGAAGAGGACTGGTCCTAATACTGAACCCTCGGTGCCCCACTAGTAACCCCCTTTCATCAGAGTGGACTCCATTTACTATTACTCTCTGTGTCCTATTTTCCAGCCAATTTTTACCCAGGCTGTCATCTTGGGACCCACTCCCAGGCTAGCTAACTTGTATATTAATCTTTTGTGTGGGACTGTGTCAAATGCCTTGCTAAAGTCTAGGTAGGCCATGTCACAGCCACTCCCTGATCTACTACTTTGGTCACCCAGTCAAAGAAATCTATCAGATTTGTCTGGCATTTCCTGCTGTGAATCCATGCTGCCTTGGGTCCTGTGCCCTCTGGCCTCTAGATACTTGACAGTTCTTTCCTTTAGAAGTGATTCCTTCATTTTCCCTACCACTGAGGTTAAACTAACAGGTCTGTAGTTTCCTGCTTCTGCCTTGCTCCACTCTTTGTGAAGGGAATCACATCTGCCCTCCTCCAGTCCTCGGTACCACCCATCCTCCCATGATTTGTTAAACAGGGTAGTCAGTGGTGTCACTAATTCTACCCTTAGTTCTTTTAGAATTCTGGGATGAATCCCATCAGGCCCCATTGCTTTGTCCACCTTCAGTTTTAAGAGTTCTTTCAGAACCCTTTCTTCTGTAAATGGGCTGGTATCAACTTTTGTATCCAGTGTGTTTCTACTGTTTGTTCTAGGTACCCCCTCTTCCTTTGTAAATACTGAGCAAAATATTTGTTTAGTATCTCTGCCTTTCACAGTCTCCCTCTGCCCACCCTCCCCTTTATTAAGCCTCACTATCCCTCCTTGGTCTTCCTTCGCTCCCTGATGTACCTATAAAGGTTTTATCCCCTTTCTTAACTGAGTTGGCTATCTTTCCTCGGTTTGGGCCTTTGCTGTTCTGACTGCCTTCCAGCTTCCTTTTGCTTTAACTGATACAGTTCTCTGTCCTGCTCCTTCTGTGATTCCTTGTGCTTCCTGAACAGTTTAGTTTAATTTAGTTTAAAAGCTATACATAGAGTTAATATTAGTAAATAACTGCAGTGTTACACAAAAGTCACGGTAACCTTGACCCTGTTTTACCTGACTTGTTATTGTTACTGGGTGGGTAGTGTGGAGGCGGCGGTCTTTGCTGGTTATGGCACAAAGTATAGTAGCACAGGGAAACAAGGAAAAACTAAACAGAACTGCATCTGGTGAGAATGTTTTTCTTAACCAGAAACTAGAGCAAAGATGACAGTGTGAAGAGAGGTGCATGGGTGAGGTCCTCTGGCAAACAACAAACTGCGACAAACAAAAATAGAAACTACGGTAGTAGTCAAAAGTATGAAATTGAAAACAGCATAAAGTGTGAAAGGAAGGTGTACAGAGTGGGGTCCTCTGGTAAAGAACAGAAATTCTTTCAGCTGTAAGTTCTTGCAAAACATAAAACATTTTCATAATAGTGAAAAGGTAGTGTGTGCTGCGGATACCGTGGACTGGGACTGCGTGAAAACTGAAAGTGCAGGGAGCCAAGTTAGAAGTTTAAAACTGAGAAAACTGACACAAGCTTAAATTAATTTTGCACTTCTAAGCAGCTGTGTTTTCACTTTTAGAAGGTAAACAGCGTTATTATTTTATGTTCTCTGGAAACTGAGGTTAGATTCAGGAGTTGCATGTGTTGGGAGACAGGATCAGTAAAGTGGTAAGCGGGTGATAAAAGGGATTAGTGCTGAACAATGCACCAATGTCATAAGTTTGTTGGGATTAATGGGACTGAATTGTTCCATATAAACGGCACCCTGTCCTGATTATGCAGCAACTGCCTAGTAGAATACATGGCCAATTAATCAATTCGGTGGGGCATCCCATTAAAAGGACATCCCCATTAACCAATTAAGCGCATCTACTGTATCGAATACTGCACAAGAAAACATAAAGGTAGAACCATAATCATCTAGATCTAGAAACAAAGTATTAAGAAATAGCTACTAAGATACTTTAAGTAATAAACAGTAAAGCTGGACATTAAAGGAGACCCAAGCAGCCCCAAAGTTGAAAGACTGCAGAAAATTGTGGTATGCTTGCCAACAGTTTCTTTATTCATCTAAACAGCCTAATGCCAACTGAGTGACTGATCAAAGAGGCAGCTTGTGAAAGGCCTGCAAGTAATTCCTCAAAAGAGGGGATTTTTGGGAGATTTCCATCTGATTAAAATAGTGAGCTTATTGCCAAAAAAAAAAATGGCAAAACCATTTATGCTGATAATATGAAAGATGAGGTACAAAAATCAGTGATACCCAGTAAAAATAGTGCAACCTCAAAATGAATATTATGCCGAGGCGTCGGTTGCAAAAGTGATGAACCATTTGCCAGAAAGGGGTAAATTCATTTATAGGGCCATAATATGTGAAGTAAATTACCACCTGTGTTATAACAACGCCAACATTTGTCATTTGGTAGAAGGTTTAAATGATATAGGATTGAAGGGTCCTATCCCAAAAATGAAGTAATTTGTACTGAATAAGCTTCCTATACACGTCTTTAAAGGTAGTATGGCAAAATGGCCAACATTTTTCCATTGTAATTGTGTTATATTAATTTGTAAAAGAGATTCCCATTTGGGTTTGGCTGTCACTGACTGATCTGGCAGGTGGTCTCTAATAAACCTATAGATTAGACCAGCTCTACCAGATTTACATTTAACCAAACAGAAACAGGTGAAGAAATAATAGAGTGATTGGCCATGGATTGTGTTAAGGGCAAAGTAGCCGCTCTTACTTGTAGAAATTTCAAAATCTTGTTTGGGCACACCCCAATGAGACTTCAGGCTGGAAAAAGAATTCAGTATGTAGGAATTCTGATCTAAATATCCCTCAATGGTTGTATTCCCTTAATTTCCAAAGCGGTAAAACAATGGTCAGTTATCAAGGGTAATTTTAGGATGACCCCAAAGAGGGCTATATAAAGGCAGTTTCTTAGGGCACTAAAAATAAAATTAGTAGGACCTCACCAGGATAAGACATTTCCATATGCAACCATTGTGGAGTCTCGAATATGGAGCTTTCAAAACATTTAATAGTTTGTGAAACATGGAAGGCCCCGAGGTATGCCTGAAACATGAAGAGCGAAACTACCTTTGGACCAATTGGCCATAATTTGATGTAACTAAAACGAGGCATAGAACCTTCCCATAAAAATAGCTAATAGATGATCGATTTTAGCCCAAAAAAGTTAGAGGTAAAACTAAAGGAATACCGGAGAATAAATAAAGAAGTTTTGGTGAGACCATCATTCTTGCAGCAGTTATTTTGCCTGCTAATGTAAGCTTAAGTAATTTCCAATGATCTAACTGCATTTTGTATCTGAAAATAAAGAAGTAGATTTACATACCAAATTAAGTACAGTTGTTATCCCCAAATATGTAATACTGTCAGGTGTCAATTAAATCCTAGGGAATATTCATGTGGGACTTGCAAAAGAAATTTCAGAGTAGGACTTCAGTTTTCTTATAGTTTACCGTAAGACCAGATAGACCGACAAATGTGTTAAGAAGTGAAAAAAGGGGTTTAGCAGATGATTCTAGATTTTTTTTAATACTTGTTCTTTATCCACCTGGTCATGGACCCCCCACTTCACTTCCAAATTGGCACTTCTTCAATACCTCCTGGCTTGCCCCTCCATGGCAGGGTTGCAGCATCGGCCCATAGTGCTGCAGAGAATGGGATAGGTCAAGGGCGCCTTAAGCTTATAGAAGCTGAGGGTGGGCTTCATCTAAGGTGGCCAGCAGCATTTTTCCCAAGTATGCAGGGGTGGGGATGTGCAGTGACGACCAGCATCCACAGCGCCCCCTGAGAATTGCTACGCGATCAGCGTCTCAGTACACCCAGCCTCTACTAGGTGTCCATAGTGCACCAATCGCTCTACATCTCCTCCCCAGAGAAGGAGGCAGTCATCAGATGCTCAATCCTTCTCCCCTGACTGGCTCTCCGACATCCTGGGTCCATTCCCAAACCTGGGTCACTGGTGTCACAGGCAGGCAATCTGCCCCTGTGGCAGTGTGCCAACTAAGATTCTAGCTTTTGACTAGAATTAATAAATCATTCATGTAAAGTAATGGGTATATTGTGTGTTACCATCAGATATACCTCTAATAACATCCAATCAGCAGATGGCAGATCATTTCAACAGTTATTTCTGTTCAGTCTTGGACCAACCTATTACTCCCACTACACCAAACATCAGTAATGATTCCCCATTCCGTTATTTGATCTTACTGAAATTAAGAGCGCTATCATCTGTTAAAAGATCTACTAGTTCAGGACGGATAATATCACTGCCAGATTTCTATTAGAAACTTTAAACTCAATTGCAATTCCTCTTCAAATGTTGTTTAATAAATCATTACTTGAAAATGAAATCCCAGACATTTGGCTTAAAACACAGTAACACCCATTTCAAGAATGGGAACAAGTCTAACGTTCAGAACTATTGACCAATTAACTTGACCTCCATTATAGGAAAAGTAATGGAGCACTTAATTAAATAAAGATTGAGAAAACTATTGAACTGATTGATATTTCTGATAATTCCCAACATGGTTTTAAGTCTGGGCACTCATGTACTACAAATCTTATATCTTTTATCACAAGATAATAAGCTAATGGATAACGATATTCCAACTGATGTATTATTGTTTTGATTTCAGTAAGGCTTCTGACCATGTGTCATATTCTTTGCTGATCAACAAACTTCATAGTTTGGGATTTCCTTCACTTCTGGTCAATTGAATATCCCAATGGCTCTTCAATCGTACTCAATTTGTTAGAATTAATGGGTCATATTCCTCTTCTGGCAGGGTTACGAATGGAGCCTCTCAGGGCTCTGTGCTGGGGCCTGTCCTCTTTAATCTTTTTATTCATGACATGGGTATCATCTCTAATAACTTTCTTTCAAAATTTGCTGATTATACAAAAACAGGAGGTTGAGTTGATACTCCAACTAACATTCAACTCCTTGAACAAGATCTTCTCTCTATTGAGCAATGGGCTAATAAGAATTCAATGTCATTTAACATTAACAAATGCAAGGTTTTACATTTGGTAGAAATAATACATCGCACAAATATTATTTGAATAACCTGGAACTTAAATCATTGATCAGTGAAAGAGACCTAGGTATTATGATTAATACTAAATTGACAATGACGACCACTGCATTAAAGTAGTCAGAACATCTAATGTCATTCTAAGACAGATTAATAAAACCTTTATTAGTAAATCTGAGCACTGTTTAGTGTCACTGTATAGAGCTTACATTAGACCTCATTTAGATTATGGGTCTCCTTTTGAGTCCATATCTGAAGCTGATATTAATCATCTTGAGCAAGTTCAAAGGAGTCTCACTAAATCAATCCCTAGATTGAATACCAAATGCTAAAACACCAGACTTAAGAAAACAAAACTTTATCCGTTATATTTAAGAAGGCAGAGGGTGATCTGCTACTTATGTATAAACTAGTACATAATCCCAGGTTACTTGAGTCACGTGGATTAAAATTGTATCGTGAATAGTGGTAAGACTACATGCTAGGCAACTTAATATTTACTGGGCAAATACAAATAAATATGATAACTCTTTCAATATAAGAGTAGCAAAACATTGGAACTCCTTGCCACAGGACATTGTAGACTCAGATAGCTTTGACTCTTTTAAATCTAATCTTGATTCTTGGTTATTTGTATATTAATTTCCACAATATCCACTGTTGTGGGAGGACAATCTCAATGGCCTCGTGTCTTCTTTTGTCCTATACTATCCAGTAAATCCAGTAATCTCTGATGATTGATGAAGGACAGCCACAAGGGGTTCGATAGCTAAAATAAAAAGTAATGGGGACAGAGGGCAACCTTGTCTGGTACCCTGAATAGATTAAATGTATGGGGCAGAGTAAAATTGGTAAGTACCATAGCATATGGAGATGTATAGAGTAGTTTATCCATGAACAGAAACAGTCACCAAAGCCCAGGTGGGATAGTACAAAATGTAAATAGCTCCATTCTAAGGTGTCAAAAGCTTTCTCAAAATCAACAGCTATAGCTGCTGCAGGACATTAAAGATGTTTTGCCTTATGCATTAGATTGAATACCGAACACAGATAGTCATAACCCAGTTGTCCTTAACAAATCTCACCTGGGATTGGTGAACCAAACAAGGATGAGGGGCTTAAGTTGGGAGACTAACAACTTCACGTAATCATGACCATTAATATTTAATAATGATATTGGATGATAATCTGCTGGAAGGGTAACATCTTTACCTTTTTGGAAGAACTGTGACAGCTGCTTCCTCTTTCTATAAGGCAAAGTTCTGAGAGCATCACTTCTTCAAAACCTTACAAAGTAATGGACAAAGCAAATCAGCAAATGGTTTGTAAATTCCACAGGAAACCCATTGCTTCCCAGAGCCTTCCCAGAGTTCAAAGTCATAAGAGCTTGACGACTTCTTCCTCTGTGAACGGATACTCTAATGTGTTTGATATTTCTGATGAAAGTCATGAAAGGTTAATTTATCAAGAATTTTTTAATACAAGTTTGGTCTGAATTTAACGGAGGTATACAAGTTTTATAGTATGTAGTCATGATATGGTTGATAGAAACAGCATCAGCACAAACATGTCCAGATAGATCCTGTAAACCAGCTATATGTCATTCCAGCTGTTGGGAGCGAAGACAACATGCTAAGATTTTCCACATTTCTCACCTCCTCCCAATATTTGTGTTTGAGTCTAAGAATAGCAATCTCTTTTTACAGGATATTAAGTCATTGATTTCCATTCAAAGCTGTAGAATCTCGTAATGCAGGGGTGAGTTAGGGTTGGGGTGGGATGCAGATGAATATTGGTTTATTTAGTTTTGAGCATTTTTCATGCTCATTAAGGTGATGCTATCACATTTTCCTTCTATGGGCTGCATAGCAAATAATTTTGCCATGAAGAGTGACCTTCAGTGCCTCCCAAGTTATCCCCATATTGGTGTCTGCAAGGTCATTAGACAAGAGAAAATCTAGTATCTCACATTGTATCCAAGATGAAAACTCAGGGTCCCTAAGTAAAAGAGGATCCAAATGCCAAGAAGCAGAACGAGGGAGGGGTAACCCCAAACTATATGCAATTGTACTGGGGCATGATCAGAAATAATTAGGGTAGTATAGAAGTGTCAACTGCATTCTGTACGATGTCAGGGAGGCTAACCAATAATCAGTTATACTATAAGATTGATAAACTGGGGAGTAATAAGTATATTCTCTATCCCTTGGGTAAAATAATCTCCAAATATCAGAAAGCCTCAAATCTTTCATTAGTAATGAAAGTGCAGCAATACTCCTTTGATGAGGGTCTGAGTTGAATTGCACCTGTCTAAGTTGAATCTAAAGTTAAATTAAGGTGTCTGCCAAAAATAGTGGGAATATTAGATGTATTAATAAAGGAAATTTGGTGTACTAGTTTATGAAAAATTGAGTTCATCACTGGGTTCCATGTCATATAAGCGATGCCAAACAGCGATGCTATTACAATAGTGTATATCACTAAAAAGCAAATCGGCAATATACACTTCAAAGCGATTCGACATCTGGATTTTAAAAGTGTTTTTGCAGAGGCTTTGCCCCGCACCCACTAATTAAGATTCTCAGCTACAGGGGTACATGTTGGGAGGGGAAAAATCCAGATTTCGGCAAAATGTAAGTCCGCAGCCCCAGGTAGTGGCAAAAATGTGCTTGGTCCCAGTCACAAACCCACTCCTGGGGTCAGGCCCTGCCTCCACAGTGCCCAGTCTTGAAGTATGATTCGTGAACAGGGGACAAACAGGGACACCCTCCTGTTTATTTTGGGTCCAAGCAAACTACCAGTCTCAAGTCCTGGGGTCAATTATGAACCCTTTTTATTAGCTAGCACACCCAGGCAACATGTCCAAATTTCACATTCTCTTCAGGAAAGCAGCACAATACTTGACCCAGTGGGCATACAACCAACCTGGTTCACAACCCCTGCCAACTCAATTGAGACACTGGTATTTTCTCACCTTGCTGGATCTTCACACAGATCCTTGTTAGCATGGCTGCATATGGTGACACATTAAGCAATTTAACAGTTATGTCAAAATTACCAACACTATTCCACCATTCACACTCAAAATGAGAAAATGTCTCAGGCAGGCTTAAGGAAAACAAAAGTTTACTAAAATTAAAAATAATAAATACGGTACATAAAACAGAACATATACACATAATGATTACAGTCAGAAAGAAATGGAAAATTACAAAAAAGCACCTTATAATGGAATTAACTAGTTCTAACCAAGTGTTCAGTTGGCAAAGATTCACACTTGAATTACCAGTCTTGGCAGAAGTGGTCTCTCTTGAGTCCAGGACAAAGTGTGTCTTAGAAGTCCAGAACAAAGTGTGTGTTCTCAGCCAGGCTTCACCAATGTCAGAGATAAAGTCCCACCCTCCTTGTGATGTCACTGCTCTGGCTGTTGGCATGAGGTCACTCTTAGTCCTGTAATTAATTGATCAGTCACATGCCCTGCACACTGCCAAACATTCCAATAAAAAATATATATATATGTACTTCCTAATTAGTGAGCCACAGAGCATGCTTTATGACAGGTCAGAATTACCCTTCTTTTGATGTTTCTGAAGAAAGTCCTAAGTGCCACTTTACAACACCCTGGGATCTCTTACATAGTCCTGCCAAAGGAAGTTTTCAAAGTCCATTTCCTAGATCAAAGCAGGTTACAAGAGTTGTATGGTTATACAACCTGATTTTATACAGCCACACAGGTTCTAGCAGATAGGTTTTAGTTTTTCTAAAAGCCAGCTGTGTCTTTACAACTCAGAAAGAGAACAGTATATTTTGAAAATCAAGGTTCCATGACACTTTGCTGACTGGCATGTTTCACAGGCAGAAACTGAAAGAAACATATATTTATAGTAGAAATATATACAAATAACAGGTAGATGACTATTGTGACACCCAGTACCTGCTGTGTCAGGCTATCCACCACACACCACCATGTCACATGGCTAGCTCAGCTGCAGCAGGTACACTAGTCCCTAAAACCCCTTCCCCTCATTTTCCCCCTTCCATTGGCCCTTCCTCATAGTCGCTGTCCCATACACTCACTATTGTGTAGGGTAGCCCAAATGATGCACCCAAAATGAGTCCACTAGTTTGCTAGTCACTAATTTTGGGTCACTAATATCAGTGGATACCCATCATTGTTAGGGGCTTAAGGGGCTAAATATTAGGAGCTCTCTAACTGGCTGAGACCACAGCAGGAGGTACATTAAATTTGGATAGATGACTGCCACAAAATAAGTGTCAATTCAGGGTGCCCCATTACTTAGGGTATCCTTGGGCACGTAAATTTTCAAAATTACAATCCATGCGTTTTTCCACCGGCTTGGCAGATGACTTGCCCCGATCAGTCTCACAGACAGACATGCTGGGTAAACCTGTCCACAACTCCAGTGCAATTGTCTTTTAAAATGTAACCCAATCCACAAAATCAAGCCCAGTTTCTTCAGTCCATTAAAAAAAATGCCTACACAGAAGTGGCAGTTCTTTGCAGCACAGTACTGCACTTCCGCTACTCCTGCTGTTCTCCCTTCAGTCATACTGCTTTCCCTAAGGAAAACACACCAAAAGCTCCACAAACCATTTACAAATCTGGCTTTAAAAATAGAAAAAAAAGAAATCAAGTTTAATGCCATGTTCTCTAAATTGTGCACTCTGTTTCCGATTGCTCCATCACTGTACCAGCATCTAAGCAAATGTGAGCAAAGTGCAGCCAGTCGCCTGGCACCTCCTTGACCTGATTCCCAGATGCTTATACTTTTTAAACTGTAGCCCTGCTTAGTAAACCAGCTAAAAAGAATATCAAACAAAGGAGAAAACACAGAAATGTACTGAGTTTAGCCAGCTTATATTTCCATGGTTACAACTACAGAGGCTCCAATGCAGGCGGAGGAACCATATTATTACAAAATACAGCAAACAGCTAAGAGTTAAACATAATGATTTTTTTTCAAATATATATATATAATACAGTGCAATAATAAACTCCAGGGTGGGCAGTATGGGCTATATTGGACCTTCAGGCTATAAGGCCCTCCACCTGCAGTGTCAGGCCTCATTACACCCTTGGGTGGTTCAGTATAACCAATACACCGCCCACCCTGTCAGGTATTATTCCTTGCATAATGGACTGGAATTAGTATCAGAAAGCACAGTTACCCAGCTAGCCTGAGGATCCTTTAAAATGGAAGTAGGTTTCCATTTTAGGATTTTATGTATCAAATTGCTACCCACACTTTTTAGAGGTAGATGAGGCTAATATTACCTGCCCAACCCAATCACGTTGCAATCTGTCATTGTCTTTAGCCAATAATTTAGTTCCTTATAAACAGGCTGTATGAGCCTTATGTCTTTTGAGATGTGTTAAAACTTGTTTACGTTTGCTAGGTGCATTGAGTCTCCTGACATTCCAGTGAACATTACTAAGTCAGCCATAATATACAGCTAACAAAAGGAGACTACAAACATCAGGAATGAGGCGTGGGACCCAAAATACCCAACATCGAAACATTTATGAAAGATAGTAATGATAGGAAAAATAAATACAGGATTTATAGGACCAGGTAGTAGCAAAGTCAGGTAGAATAAATATCTAGTTAGGTCTCCTATAGTCCAGCAGTTATAATTCTTAATATTAAACATGTAACATAACAAGAACACCCATAGCCACTTTGATAACAAAAATAAAGTAATTTAAGATGGACAGAGGGACATAGGTCGATTAGCCAAAAGGATCAAAGACCACTGCTCTGCACATTGGAGCATATGAAAAAGACTGAAGGGAAGGGTGAGAGTTAAAACTTTACACCCCACCCCCACTAAAGCACAGGATATAGACCAATATCTCACAAGGCTAAGATGCTTGTTAGATCTAAACAGAACTGTACAAAAGTAAGATCATGCACATAGGGAAGAAAACCCTGAAGCTACCTATAGGTTGGGAGGGAAGTTTCTGGCAATCACAAGGGGAAAAAAGAGACTTGGGCATCATCATCACAGATGACCTGAAATCATCCAAGCAGACTACTAAAGCAGTAGGTAAGGCTAGAGATATGTTGTGTTGTAGTAGTAGCAGTATCACAAGTTGTAAGAGGGAGGTTATAATTCCTCTTTTCAAGACACTGAGTTAGGCCCCATCTGGAGTACTGCTTGCAGTACTGGAAGTCAGACCTCACAAGGACATTAACAAAATGGAGGTAATCCACAGAAGGTAACCAAATGGTACAGGGACTGCATCAGAAAACATATGAGGACAGATTAACAGAACTCAATATATATATACCCTAGAGCAAATGAGGAGAGGTGATGTGATCAAAACATTCAAACATCTTAAAGGCATTAACAAGGTGAAAGAGTCTAACATTTTCAATATAAGAAAAATAGAAGGACAAGAGGACACACATGAGATTAGAGGGAGGCCGATTAAGGGGTAATGTGAGGAAGTTCTTTTTCATAGAAAGGGTGGTGGATGCATGGAACAGCCTACCTCAGGAAGTGGTAGATATGAATACAGTGCAGGACTTCAAACAGGCATGGGATAGGCATAAGGGAGCAGAGATGAGTATGAATAAATAGGCCATTGACAAAGTAAAGACCTATGGCACATTCATCAGGAGGAAAATGGGCAGACTGGATGGGCCTTGCAGTCCTTATCTGCGTTTCTATTTATACCACCTCCCCAAAATCCATTTCCACGTTACAGCAAAAGATTGAAGAAATGTTAAAGAAACCATATATCTATAAAAGATTGCAAAAATCATCCAGTAATGGCTGTAGCTATATACCAGAAAAGAAAAGACTGGTTAAAATAAATCAACATTAATTTGACATGTTGACACAAACAACCAGATATATTTATATATCTCAAATATAATGGAAATCAAAATCCTAAGATATTTATAAAATATGGTGATTTTCCAGTAGCCAGGAAGACAAAAACTATGCCAATAAATACTGATTATTGAAATAACCCCAGTCACCCAAAATCCAAGTCATAGATAAAGGCTATCTGTGTGTATGATCAAAAGGAAAGCAAGGTTCCCAAAATATTTAGATCAAGTAGTCATTACTGGAAGGGTTTTTAGACAATAGGCACAGCACTTATTATTCTCCTATAAAGACAATATAATCAACAAGGAGCCACTATTGCTAATTTGTAAGGCAGCAATAACACAATAAATGAAAGCCACTTGAAAGAAAGTTATGCAAAATTAAAGATTGAACTGGCCAGTAAAAGCAACAAAGTACATATTATTATAAAATATATGACTGACAGCAACATTATTTTTAAGGGATAAGTACTGGAGTCCAGTCCTAAGCATAATATAGTGACTTAAAGATGCATTCCTTCAAACAGAACATGTATAAACACATTGAAGGAAGGAACAGTTTAACAAACAGTGGCATACATATTAGAAAGAACAATAGCATCACGTTGGGCTGGACAGTTATACCAATCAGGTAAAATCATGATTTACCAATATTTTGAAAAGTTGTTGACAGAACTAGAAAAATAGAAAACAATGCTATGTGTTAAAAACTGTTGTAACAGTCTGTAAGCATATCTCAACTCACCCTTTAGAAAGTTACAGTATTATTAAATGAAATCTTAAAGCAGCTGTATTACCTTATAATAATACTGCAATGATCAACTATATTGAGCATTGTGGAACTATAAAAGAGGCCCAGATATTCAAAAGAGTTGAGCCATGCGCAATAGGGTTGCGCCTGCACAAGTCCGAAGTGCGCCATTCTCCGCTATTCAGCAGGAGGCAGTTGCGCCCCAAAATCATGCTGAGCAACAGCGCAATGATAATGAAGGCATCGCAACTGAAGGGGAGGAACCATGCATAAATGGCGAGTGCAATATTCAGCGACTTGCACCATGTGCACAGGGGAGCAGCGGAAGTTGCTTACAGCGGGAAATGAGCCAAAACAAAAGGAACAAGGGAGAGGCGCAGAATGCTACAGGAAGCCACATGAGGCAGAACCCTAGGCAGATAGACAGGGCAGGAGGGACAAACAGGGCAGGCCAGGGAAAGGGCACTCTGAACACCCAGACACAGGGAAGGTGTGGGAGCCACAGCTAGTGCAGAAGGAAGTGCCACACAGCACAGAGCCACCTCAGGCAGGTGTTCCGGTGCAGGGAAGTAGCAAGGAGGACAGTGGGGGAATACAGTAACAGCTGCTGGGGGTGAACACAAGCCAGGGACATGGCCAGTGCCACCTTCAGATGGAGGCCATTATGAGGGGTGAGAAGGCATGTGGCAGGGGCGTGGCCGTGGAAGGGCCCGTTGGCAGTATGCCCCAATAGGCAGTACTGAGCCTGCACCAGCTTTGAGCTGTACACTGATACTGAGATTGTGGGCTGGTACTGCCTGAATAGGGCAATTCTGAGGTGGCTCTGTGAGCTGTGCAGTGATGTGATGCAGGCACCCATCGACGGAGCCATGCCCTGTCAGTGGAGACTAAAGTAACAGCCTGCATGTGCTTGCTTATCATGGGTACCTTCAGAGACCAACTGGGGACACCACAGGCATAACCCACTCGGCCACGTCATCCACCTCACCCAATTCCTCAAGCGCACTGCTGCTACATGCTCGGAGTACATCCATTTCCCAACCACAGCGGCGGGCGCACAGCAAACATACAAGTTCCACAGGGTGTACGTATGCCTGGCGTGCTAGGGAAATAGACTGCACCCATGTGGCCATCCGCACCACCTGGCCCGAGGGGCCGCATACATCAATCGCCCAAGGGCTATGCCAGCATCAACTGCCAGGTGGTGTCTGCGATGCCAGGGGTGCATAATCAACGTCTGTGCCGCACGCACCTGGGGAGCACAAGATGCCTTCATCTGGCACCAGTTGGCACTGTGCCATAGATTCAAGAGTGGGATATCCCCACTGGACACCCTAGTGGGTGAGTATGCAAACCACATGGACAATCATAGGACCTGGGGGGCATGGACAGAGGTGACATGGGTAGTAGCCCACATGGCCTGGGGCAGGCGATGCTGATCACCAAACTAATCCCCACCCTCTACACACAGGTGACAGTAGATACCCACTCTGTGCCTGGCTGCTCACACTATACTGGTGGCCCGTGACCCCATCGCAGCAACTTTACAGTGAGGCACATGCCACCACACGTAATGTCATCGAGCTGGTGTTCGGGATGCTGAAGGCACGTTTCCATTGCCTGGACACCTCGGCAGTGCCTACAGTACAGCCCTCAAAGGCCCTGCGGGCTATTCTGGCCTGTTGCATCCTGCACAACATGGCCAGCAGTGTGGGATAGCCATACAGGTAAAGAGGGGACAGCGATAGGGGACGATGAGGACACTGGTGATGATGGTGATGGGCAGCCCCTTGGCCGATGGGAACCCCGACTGATCCGGCTGGCACAGCTGCACCAGGACACCATCACGGAGGAGCACTTCAGCCAACCCAAGTAAGTCATGGGGCCATGTGCAACCACCAGTGGCTAAGGCACAACCACAAACACGCATGGACACACCACCAGGAGTGCATGCCATCAAGGAAAGTGGCGGGGCACAGAAGCACACACACAACCAGGGATGGGTGAGGATTAACATGCTCGCAGAGCGGACACACACACGCACACAGACAACGCACAAATGTGCACAGAGGGCAGGAGGCACACCGACCAGAATGCCAACCCTAGCAACACACATGTCCACAGGCCACCACGACCACTGCCTGTCCATGTGCATGTGTCAGATGCTGAGCACCATTGCACATTGGTGTACAGTGCAATGCAGGCATCATCATGCACACTCAACTGCGGACAGCAGCGGGAGGGTGTTCAGGTGGACTGTGTCCGCGTGCAGGGCCAGGTACCCACCCATGCACTGCCCACTGAAACACACAATGCACACAGGGCAGCACCAGACAGTAGCTGCACTGGGAGACAGGTCAGTCATGCGACACAGTGCCCGCCACCATGGATGCATGGGCGGCCCCACTGAGACCCGCCAGCACCGACAAGCTGACCACTGGCCTCATGGGGTGGCACCAATGGTCCCCAGGGTTCCACTGCATGAAAGTGATCGTGCTCACGCGGGGTCTGCAGCACACGAGCGTGCCTGCACCAGGAGTGCTCGGGATGCCGACAGCTGAACCCAGTGTCAACAGGGCTGGAGTCGCCTCGGCGCCAGGAGCGGGTGGTGGACAGTACACTGCGTGGTGTCCGCGATGTATGGGCATCTGACTGTATGCCCATTTTGGCCATGACAGCAGTGAATGCCTGTGCATGCCTGCCTGGGCGCCGCACACTGGAACACAGGCAGGGCTTCCTCCACACCTGTTACAACAACATCAGTGTGGACAGCCAGGCGGCCCCACTGTCGCAATGATCACGATATACCTGTGGAGGTGGATGGGCCCTCCTCCAACTCCAGCTGACTGTCCTCAGTGGACAGGACCACCACCGCTGACTCATGTGAGCGCTCAGGATCTGTAAGGTCACATCCTCCCATAAAGGTCCATCCCTGCCAGGATCAGAACAGTGTCCCTGCTGCGGCGCTCCTCTGCCTGCTCCAGAGCCACCACGGTGCATCCATGGATGTCATAAGCTGCATCAGCTGCCGGATTGATGCTTGCAGTAGGCAGGTGTGTTCGTCGAAGAGGTCATCTGCATCCTCGGCATCCTGTCCCTCAGGGTGTGCAGCCCTGATGATCAGCACCCTTTGGTTGGTGCTGTGCACCAGGACCAGGTCTGGGCATGTCCACAGGTGGTGCACAGATGCAGCCGCAAACCATGTCCCCAAGCCCATTGGCCAACTGCTGATGCTGCCCTCCAGCTGCCGCTCCCAGGGCTCATTGGTGCCACCGCAGTGGCGCAACAGTCCACTGTCCTGAACAGACACCAGTGCTGCCCCACTGGTGCTGACAGGCACAGGCTGGGACTGTGCTGACACGCAGGCCTCCACGGCAGCACCACCCACAGCCATGGGTGCGGATGCCCTGCTGTGTGGCCATCCGTGGCACACATGTCACTGCCCATGATGTTAGCGTCATCATCACCGGTGACGGGCTCTGCACCAGCCACAGTCACAGCATGCTGGCATCCATAGCGCCAGCACGCTGGGACACAGGCAGGCTTCCTCCACACCTGTTACAATGACATCATTGTGGACAGCCAGGTGGCCCCACTGTCGCAATGATCCACGTATACCTGTGGAGGTGGATGAGCCCTCCTCCAACTCCAGCTGACTGTTCCGGTGGACAGGACCACCACCGCTGACTCATGTAGATGCTCAGGATCTGTAAGGGAAAGCAAAGTCGCATTACTGCATGTGACCTACCCTGCTCCCCATAGACAGATTATGACTTACCATGCAGTGATGGGCCACCACCCGTCTGGAAGCCACCAACCAGAACACCCTCAATGGCACTAGCTGCATGCTTCCAGCAAGCCTATCCTCCTGTGGGTCAGCTGTACCACCTCCGGCTGTCCCCACCTGTTGCAGCACGTGCTGCCCTGATGGCAACCACCTTCCCTTACCCTCCTCCTGTCCATGCCCATCTTTTTCTTACACTACTGCACAGAGCTGGTGGCTGCCATGCAGGTTCACAGCATGAGCCACCTCCTCCCATGCAGCACACGGTCTTGAGGTGTTCCCGCCGTCCACTGAAAGTGGCTCCTGATCCAGGTAGGCCTCAAACAGGGCTTCGGTTTGGCCTTGGTAAGTGAGCCTCCTCCACCTCCCACCACTGTGTTCCTCCTCTCCAACAACCTGCTTGGTCATTATGTAGCCTGTAAGAATGGCAGTTGTTACCTGTGACTGTGCAGTCCCATGCATGTCCCTAAATCCACAGTCCACACTCCCAAACAGCATGCAACTCACCAATAGACTGCAGTAACCGACTATGGCCACTGCAGCACAATGTCACACTTTTATAGCACAACCCATGCAAATGAGGCGAGCAACTTTAAATAGATGCAAATTGCAGTGCTGCGCCATTGAATGGCTGATTAGATGATTTCTATATGATGGCTGAATATCGCGCTGTTGCGCCTGCGCAATTGTGTTGAACGTGCTGAGCCAATGGCGCAGTTCTGTGACATGTGTAGTACACACCCTTGCGCATGCCTGGGTTGCTGAAGCAGGCATCTGCCGTGCTGATGACATGCTGTGCATGGTAGGCAATGCAGGGCATGGCCACCATTGTTCCAGTGGCGCTATAGTGATGGTCCTACATGGCACTGTGGCACTGGGCCATAATAGGCACAATGGGCCAACTGTGCGGTAGGCCACTATGGCGCTGGCACACAGGCAGCCAATCGCGCTACACGCATTGTGTTCCAATGGCGCCAGCGTGTTCATGCGCCAGAGACCCTGACCCTGTGCCCGACCTTTGCCCCTAGGCGCCATGCGCCAGGCATGGATGCACCTCTATCGTGCTGTTCTGTGACAACGCGATAGGAATGAGCAGTGTGTACCGCGCAGCATCTGCACGTGGGGAAGCCGCACTGCAGGCGCCATATTGCCAACTACAAAACTGAGAATGGCACGCAGAAGGGCAGCCTGGTCATCTGCTATTGAACTGGCCAACCTAGTGGCCATTGTGGAGCCACCATGGGCCTCTGTTCGGGAGGCACCCTGGACAGGGCCAGGACCCAGGTGTGGCAGGGTGGCCACTGTCCTTGAGGAGGCCACTGGATGGGGGAGGAGTGCCGAGCAGTGCAGGCACAGATTCTGGGGATCTACGGCGGAGGAGCGGAGCTACTGGCATGCCCTGCGGGCACATGCCAGGAGGCACAAGTGCCATGGCCAGGTAGGGGTTCCGTCAACACACTTTTATCATCCATATGGGTAACAGTGTTGTATGTGTCCAGCACATGGGAGGCACCATCTGGGGTTGGCTGTGGTGGTGTTCACAGGGTGTATGGTGGGTGGGTCTGGATGGGTGGGAGGGCACACACCTGGGGGCAGGGGACTTTGCTATGGGATTGTACTGGCGTTCCTCTCTCCATGTTGCCCACAGGCCCGGAGAATGCTGCTGTTGGCGTGAAGGCGGAGGCGGGAACAGCATGGTGCAGCCAGGCTGGGCGGGGCCCTCACCACCCACTTGACCGGCCCGATGAAGGTGAGTGCCATACATCCATGATTACTGTGCATGCTGTGTGACAGGGTGGGCAGCGGGCATGGCCACCATCCGCTCGACACCACTGCCATGCCGCGACTCATTACAGTCCACACTGTCCAGTGGCAATGCATGTCTGGAGTCGTCAATGGGGTCCATGCATGCACCAGGTACATGGTTGTGCCGCTGCCTTTACACCACATAGCCATGTCACTAAATGGCCACGGTGGTGCTGTGGGTGACTTGGCGTGGGTGTGTGCAGCGTTCTGCATGGCTGTATGCACCTGGGTGGTCAGGTCCTGTGGGCGTGATCACTGCGGGTGGTAACACACCATCACAGAGGTATGTCCACAGTCGTATGCCATGCACAGTGGGCGGGCTGTATGGGTTGTGCATTCACACCTATTGACTGTGCTCCTTGTCCTAGATACCCGCCAGCCTCGTGATAAATCCGGGGAGGCACTATGGTGGCAAGGGCGTTACTGGTCATCCTATGGCCAGCATTGACAAGACCGGTCCTGAGGAGGCACAGGGCCTGGAGGAGTCAGAGTGGGGAGAGGCGGCCCGCTAGGGATACATCAGTCCCAGTATTCCTCTACTCCCTGAACCACCCTCACACCCTCCTTTCCCGTCCCATTTGTCCACCCTGCCTCTACCCACCCCCACCTTGTTTGTTGGCCCCCAACCTTGTATATAGTTCATGTAATATTGTATATAGTTCATGTAATATTGTATATAGTTGAATGTTATATATTTTTCCAATACATTTAATTTTGATATAAATACTGTGGTGGTCTCTGATTTGCAGTGGGCTATAGGTGCTCAGCTGCAGTGGTGTGCATGGCGTCAGGGGTGGTGCGGTCATGGGTATGTGTGTGTGTCCCTGTGGAGGTGACTGTGGTGTGGGGTAGCTATTAGTCAGTGTCTATGGTGTGTGTGTTGTGCCTTGCGCACTGGATGACTGTGTGCAGTGGTCCATAGTGCGTGCTCTGTGTCCATGGTGCCCTATCAGCCCATCCATGGTCTGTGCAGCTGACACACATGCATGTGTGTGACCTGCACAGTCCACTGGCATGTCAGTGGTGGCAGTCCCTGCAGGGCAGTCACTGTACCCGACACATTGCTGGGTTGCCTCCTGTCACTGGTGTGGTGCATGCCTGCCTCGGGTGACACTGTGGGCAACACAGTTGTTGTCCCACCTCCATGCTGTGCCCTTGTATGTGTTGCAGGGTATGTGTCCCACTGTCTGTGACTTGTGCTCCAGGCGAATGATGGTGGTGTATGGGTTCACAGTGCCTGCACAGGGTGGCTGCACTCCAGTGCCATGGAGGACTGCAGGTTGTGTGTACACAGTTTACATGGGCCCACACTGGGGCTTGGTTGCCCACCACTGCGTCCCTGTGTTGTTGTGCCCTTGGGTATGGGTGGGTGTCTGGCCATTCACTGTGTGGCATCCGGTGTGGTGCATGCTTCCACGCACCACTGTGGGTGAATGTGCTGGCTGTTGTGGCCAGTGGTGGGTGGGGTGTGTCATTGGACTACTGTGCAGGGTGCTGTACCACTGGTGGTGGTGTCAAGGGCATGCCCTGTCCCGTGTGGGGTACCTCATGTGCCGATGCATGGTTGGTCTCTCAGCAGTACCTAGGGAGGACTGTGCATGGTGGCACTGTGTCTGCAGTTGTTGCATTGCTGTGTGCTGCCATCTGCTGATGGGTGCTCGTGGTGGGGCTGGCTTGCATGGTTCTGTGGTGCACAGGGTTGCAGTGTCACAGTGGGGGTGGTGGCATGCATGGGGTTTCCTGCAGTGGTGGTCACTGCTCATGGGCGGTGTCTGGGGGTCGCAGGTGCAGGGTGTGATCTGCATTGGGGGATGGTGTGCACGGTGTGGTCAGACCTCCTTGTATGCCAGTCACAGCTTGCGGTAGGTGTGATGGGGCACCATGGCCCAGCTGTGGGTTGTTTGCTTGTCTCCATGGGTCAGTGGTTATTCCAGCCCTCCCCAGTTGTGCAGTGCATGGGGTGTGGGGGACAATGTCTGTTCTGCTGTGTTTTCCTGTGCCCATCTGTGGCATGGGTGGTGAGCCACTACCTCCCTGGTTGTGCAGTTACATTGCTCTGCTGCTGGGGGCATCCCTGGTTGCACTATGGCACCTCTGGACTGCTCAGCTGAACATCCCTTGTTGCGCTATGGTGCATCAGATCTGCTGACTTCCCCTCCCTAGTTGTGTTATGGCACAGGTGGTGTGATATTCAGTGAATCGGCTGTAGGCAGTTTGGCCTGCTCCGCTTTTGAATATCAAGGCCTCTTATGCATGTATGCATTAGACTTGCTAGCACCTGCTATTGCACACCTTTTGGTGCAGTTTGAATATCTGGTCCAGAGTATATAAACAAGTCATAAACTGCTCAATACCTCAATCCAGGTACTTGTAGCCTAAAGTCATCTTGAAAGTCAATAAGATTTATGCAAATATGCCGGTAGCTTCATGTATTCCCAGACAAAACAAGCCAAATTCAGTTCCGTTCAGTTTATTGTGAAGGGATAAGATCCGTTAAGCAAGCTCATTTGCAAGGATGTTCCTTTATCAGATACAACAAGGCAGAAAACAACATACAGTACAATCCATAGTACACATTAAGATATAGTTTCACAGTCAGAAAAGTGCTAAATGCACTTACAATAATGATATTAACAAGGCAAGGCAGAAACTACATAAGTGCGATCATTTTCATTGTAACCAAAAAGTGTAGGGATGGAACAGGCACGGAAAGAGGAAAAGTTATGTTAGGAGCATTTACAGGTGTCACTTGGGATTTTATTTAGGATCCTCTTGAAAGCATTTAGTGGGACATGTGTTTGTATTTTAGTGTACAGTGTGTCTTGTAATTTATTCTGGGGAACTGGAAGAATATAGTTCATTGAAGCTATGCCATAATAAGTACAGCAAGCAGGCACTTCCAGTGAAATGTAAGAGCACTTCCTGAATGCATAAGGACTGTGTAAGCATCAGATGGAAGAAGTAATATAGGGTAGCTTATTTAGCAGAGCTTTGTACAATCAGATATATACAGTATATGGTTAAGTCTTCTGGTTGCAAAGAGGTCCAGCCTACATCATTGTAGAGGGTGCCGTGATGTGTTCTTGCTATGGCATTTGTTATAAAATGAACAGCGCAGTGATAAAGGCGTCAATTTGCAAAGGTTTGTTGTTGCACAACTGTTATAAATAATATCTGCGTAGTCCAGGAGTGGCATAAAGTAGCCTATACTAATCTTATTCTTGAGTCAAGGGAGAACACAGATTTACTTCTAAAGAAAACCCTAGTCTCATTCTTAGTTTTTGGCCAAAGCATCAATGATCAAGTGATCAGGATTTGGATCTTCAACAATGTAATAATAAAATGCTAATGAATACTGAAGAGGTATAGATGGTGCTACAAACCCCAACACTATATGGAAAAATAACATCGCTCATTCTGTATAGCCATTCAGAGAATTGCAGAAGTCAAGTTCAGAATCTAAAGCTGATCCAAAGCAATAATGCAAGACCAGAGTACTAATTTCCATTAAGCAACATAGCTGCAAAACATTAAACTTGAGAAATTAGTACAACTTCTGTATAGCAACAAGTCATAAAGACTGTATGCTCATCACATTCCACCGTATGTGAAGCTATAATATCAAAGAATATGATCTTAAAGACGTTCTGGAATCTTGTAACAAAATACACTGTTCGATTCATATTGGAACTATAAGTAGTGTATTTGAAAACATTTAAAGCTGCTCCCACACATCAATTCAGGTACCTGTAGATTTAAGTCATCCTGAAATCAATAGTGTTTATATAAGGATACAGGTAACTTCCTATATGCTCAAACAAAACAAAATCAATAGTCAGGATTAAGTTCTTTAGGCGGACTCTGAAACAGGATAGTGAATATGAAAGAAAGTAAAGATGGTGTAAATAATTCAATACAGTATCAAAGGATTATACCGATCATTTCTTATCACCATTTAGGGATTCTGGTAGCCAGAAACAGAGACTTAAAGCCAATCCAGGACTTTAATGTAAATCCACATAATTTGATCCCACCAGGTGTGGCAGAGCTGTGGCCATTATACTCATATAATCAATACAGCTCTAAAACACTATATCAAGTACCTGAGGCTCCAGTTTGCTTGAATTAGGTCCTTTTGAGGGTAGGAATTCACACTGGGTTGAGATTTGCTAACGTTTCTTGGAGGCTCTATACTTTTCTGTGGGGAGCTTGCTACTACATCAGCCCGAATACATCCAACAAAGTTCTGGAAGAAGATTATATGGCTGTTGATGAAGGGAGCCATCTTCCTCCACTGTAGATTGTTCTTGATAGAGGTACAGTACTTGGCATTGGAGAGTCTGCTCTTAAAGAGCATGTCTGTTATGCAGGGAGTGCTGAGGATGTGTCAGATGTAGGAGCAGGGTGCTCAGTAAAATTTCCATCACTAATAGGACTGCAGGAATGACCTTTGCTGTAAGTAGGTGAATCACTAGATTTTTCTTGCAGACGGGCAGACTGCCTTTTATGAAGCAGGTTGTTTGAAGCTCCTTCCCTGAGTTCTATTGCTTCCTTTGTTTGTGAAGCATTTATAGAGCAAGGCGCAGTATCGATAAGTTCTGTATTGTCAGGAGTAACAGTTTGTGTAACATCTGACATCTTGTGTAACTTGTGACCAATTATTAGTTAGAAAAGCCATCCAAGACTCTGGAGTGCTGACATCTTTTGTAGTAGTGTTGTGACTGACGCTCATGATTGCTGGACAGCACAAACTGAACTTTATGCCCAGTCAATGCATTATCCATCTAGCATTGGTGTAAGTGCACCTTTTGCTGATAGGTCTTTAGAAAAGTCTCTGTAAATGTAGATCACGATGATCTTGCCAGATAAGGTACTCGTCCCCTTGCTTTTGTAAAATCAGTTCTGTATGTGAATAATTGAGAAATCTGGCAAGAATTGGATGGGATCTTTGGCTGGGTGAAGGTTTGGGCACTAGGGAATGATGAGAGTGCTCTGTTATGATGCCGTGATCTTCTGGAAGTTGTAGAAGTTGTGGCAGAACATGTAGGAGAAAAGATAGTAGCATTTATTTCTACCTCTTCTGGAAACCTGTAGAAACATACATTATTTCTATGGCTCGATTTTCAATATCTTCCAGCTTTGCTTGTAGCTCCTTTATTGTCCAGTCCTGTTTCTTATGGTAGCTTGCAGTTCATGTACCATAACATCATTTAGATGAGTTTTATTTTCTGTTGCAGCCAGTCACTGATCTATCAATTGTAATATCATTGAGGTTTGATTACACACTATTTTTAGATCTTCCATGTCTGATACCAGTTTTTGAAACACTGTCTCTGTACCTGCAAGGGAGTCATCTTGTTTACCAGATTCTGCCATTTTGCCAGGCACAACTCTTGTAGCAAGGAGATGAGATCCAATGTCAAAAAGCACGTTAAGCCAAGCAAATAGAAAAATAAGCCTTGTAACAACCACAGCAGGTTTAGTTTAGCATGTAGCCATCTTCAAGCTTAGTTCGAGTTAGCATCATAGCAGATGATGAGGATGGATTTTAGGATAGGGACAGAGCACTTAGAGCAGCCCTTTGTCTTGCCTTGAACCAAGCCATGCCCCTCACAGTTAATCAGATTTGATTTTCTGGTGACTTCTGTCAAATCTCTGAAACTTAAAAATTCCATACAGTGAACTAGCAAAATTATCATTATACTTTCATCGCATTAAACTACTACACACTGGAACTGTAAAACTAAGATTACATCACCAGCTAACACAGCACATTCTGAGGTTGCCATCTTGCAAGACTTCAGCAAACCTAATTTGGGGTTATGTTCATTAGTACTGATATGCATTGTCACTAGGGTTGTGTGGACACAGTAATTCATTATCTGCTCCACCAGATAGTCCAAATTTTCAGAAAAATGTATGCCATTATAAAATGGGTGCCGAAAATCCTGTCTTCTGATTTGTAAAAGCAGGTCACCTGACCATGGATTAATCCCTGTAAACCCACAGTTGCCTTACTGCACAACAAAATCCTGAGTTACAGAAATGTAAATTGACCTTTTCAGCTCACTCCATCAGAGAAATGTAAATAAAACTACAACTACGGCATCCTCATTATGACAAATACACCTAGTGGAAACTACAACAATGGCATCCTCAGAAGGCAAACCCATTAGGCAGAAGAACTATTTTATTACAAATGCATGTAAACAGTGTTTTCAATGTTTATTTAGATAAACCTCTAAAATAAAGTTGCCCTGTTTATAAGTGAATTAACCCACTCCAGAGCATGGGTTTACTGAGCATTAATCCATGCCTGGGTGGTTGAAGTCGCTCAGCCTGTGACCACATGTCTCACAACACTCCCTCCCGTGCCCCGGCATGGATTAATGCTCAGTGAACCCATGCTCTGTCATGGGTTAATCCATTCTTCATCCATTTTCAATTAACATTTTTTAAAAATGGTAGGTCGGTTTAACAAAATTAATGCTCTATAAGTACTATGATTTATATGTGAAAAAATCTGTCTTAACTTTTTAATAGAAAGTATTTCAGATGTGTTCCAGTTTGTTTTGCTTACTTTTTAGAGAGCAAGTTAAGCTTGCAAACCCTCATGTAGTCATGAATACTCTTTTGCTCAGATTTTAAAGATTATAGTTACATTTAATGCATGGGCATTGGACGTTGGGAGGTCTGAGTAGTAAGATGGCAATCAGAATGCAGTGTCAGTTAAAGCATTTCCTAGTCAGCTACCCTCCCCTATTCTGTTACAGATCTTGGTATCATCCACAAAGAGGCAGACCTTTCCTCCAGTTACTCCACTATGTCACTTATAAAGATATTGAAGAGGAATGGCCCTCAACACTGAACCCTGAGGGAATTCTACTGGTCACCCTTCTTTCCTCCGAGTGAACTCTGTTTACCACTAACCTCTGTGTCCTGTCCCATAACCAGTTTTTTTCCCGAGTTACCATCTTAATACTCACCCTCAAGTTCTTCAATTTGATGACCAGTTTCCTATGAGGAATGGTGTTGAAAGCCTTGTCAAGTCCAGGTAGGCCATGTCTACCATCCCTCCCTGATCCAACTCCATGGTCACCCAGTCAAAGAAATCCATCAGATTTGATTGGCATGACCTTCCTCCTGTAAAATTATCTTGCCTTGGATCCTGTAATCCATTGGATACCAGATATTCCACAATCCCTTCCTTTAGCAGTGTTTCCATTAACTTACCCACTATTGATGACAGGCTAACAGGCTTATAGTTTCCACCTCATCCCTGCTATCACTTTTGTGAAGTAGGACTACCTCCACCTTCTCAGTGCCCCAAGATCATGCTGGTCTCCAGTGGTCCAGTGGGAGGGAGGTGGACACCAGTCTGTTTTCTGAGGAGAAAGTCTAAAAGCACTAGCTAACCTACAAGCTATGGGGCCAGATGGGGTACATCCAGGGGTGCTGACAGAGCTCAGGGAGGTACTGGCTACATCCTCTGATGGATCTGTCAGAGGTGCAGCCAATACCTCCTTGAGCTCTGTGTGCACCTTGATGTACCCAATCTGGTCCCATAGCTTTCAGGTTATTCTAATGCTGTTTGGACTTTCTCCTCACAAAACAGACTGGTGTCCACCTCCCTCCCATCAATGCTACTGGCACCTTTTTGAGGTCCCTCTCCTCCCTTACACTGTGAAAACTTGAACAGAAGTATTTGTTCAAGACAGCTGCCTTTTCTTGATCCCCTTCTGTACAGTCACCCACTCCTTCTTTAACCATACAATCCCTTTCTTTGTCTTCCTTTTGGCCTGACCAGCCACCATCCAGCCACAGTCAGTGGTTTGTCCACCATTTTCTCCCAAGGCCCACAGCACATGCAATGATGTATTGTGCAAGCTCAGCCTTGACAGAGATGCCCTCACCCCATGTCAACCAGGTGGGATCCTTTCCCTTGCATTCTGCTGTGCTGCCACCTAGATTCCTCCTGGTATTAGCTGCCTAGCAGGCACATTTATCCCCCGCTCCATCTCTAAGGGAGGCTGTCTCAGGATGCTCAATCCTGCTGCCCTGTCCAGCCCCCAAGTGACCCATGTCCATTGCCAAACTTGGGTCACCAGTGTGGTAGTTGGTGTGGCACTCAGTACCTCAGCCCACCATGCCACTGGGATGGCTATGTTCTTCTTGTTTCTGATCAACATTTAAATTACTTCATCTATTTGCACTCACTACAACAATAAAAGGACTTAAAATGTATTGAATGCCAGTAAGCTAAAGCAACAGTAACTGCCCATCCTTCTGGGATTTAGTTTAAGCAGACTGTAGAATCCCAGATGTTATCTGTAGTTGCTGCTTTTACCATTGTCAAATGTTAAATTTTTCTTGAAACTGAAGATGTGAAAACAGTTTTGCAGCCTAACCCCGTTATCTCAAGTTCTATAGTGCACTCCGGCAGATTCGACATCAGCAGCTGGTGCAGAATGCTGCAGCTTGTCTTCTGACATCTTATTCATGTGTATTTCAGTAGGAAAGAAAAGTTCAGACATTGCTTAGGCAGCTTACCCACCACACACAAATGTATAGATTTTCATACCAATAATATTTTTTAGGTTTTGATTGTACATGTGTTTACAGAAACCACACGAATTGTAAGGTATCTGCCTTCTCTTTGCACAGATTTAAAGATTATTTAGAAGACAAAGAACTTCAACACAAAACCACTGAGGCAAAGGTTACCCAGAAAAGGCATTAGTAGCAAAGCCACATTTAAAATAAATCAAAGTCACACATGCAGTATCCCAATAATACAAAGCATCTTGGGATGTATAAGTAAACCACCATAAAAGAACACAAAGTAGAACTAGTCAAAATTATTTCATGGTGATTTGCTTATACATCCCATGGTGTTTGCATTATTGGGTCATGTGTGATTGTATTCCTTTTAAGATTATAGTTATGTTTTTAGATGGGTCGGCTATAGTGAGGTCTGGGTAGTGACATGCCTAACAATTTGTAATACCAGTTAAACCACGTTCTAATCCATGTACCCGTTACACACATGGATTTGTATACCTATGATGCATTCGCGGGGTTTGAGGCTTTTGATTGTATGTGTTTAAAAAAATAGAAAATTGGGAAGTGTTTGCATTCTTGTGTCATTTATGTGTCTTACATGTTGTTCTTTTAATCATCTTGTACAGAAGCAGAGAAGTGAACAAATGTTTTTCTGAAAAGTTAGTTTCAGCTACAGTTAATAAAAATTAGTCAAATCTATTTTAGGTACCACTAGTGCTGAGAACCATGAAGTTTCCTTTTATTTTCTCAATCCTAATCCTCGCCAGATCTGCAATGCTAGCCTATTTCAAGCCAAATGTGATGGTAATTTTTTTCTTCTTGAGAATGAACTAAATTAAAGCATTGTTCTGGCCTTGTGCTTGTAGATTGGAAATAGTAGTAGCATCCTCTTTCACCACAGCTAGCCCAGTGTCTGACATTACTGGAACCAAGGAGCTGGATAGTACTGGTGGGGTTTCAAATATTTTTAAAAGTTAGCCCTACTTTTTAAGAGCCATGTTATTACAGCAAGTTTTACACAGTGTCTTTCTATACTACCACCAGACTGTTGTTCACTACTGCATACTACTGTATAACCTGGCATTCCTTCTATGTGATATTATTTGCCTACCCTGACAGCCACTATGAAAGAATAATTGCATGCGCTTGATTTATGTTTCTCACGATAATGACAAAATGTGAGGGCTCCTACTCAAGAGTTAGAAGAAGTGCAGTCACACATCATCAAATGCATTTTACTTCAGCTCCATTCAAGCATTTGAATAGCTGATGTTTTATAATCTGCCAGTGGGGATGAGTAGTATTAAATTCCATAAACTGCTTACACCCCACTTGTGCTCCAGCAACCAGTCATACCTCTCAAGAATCTCCAATTATATAGAAAAGTCTCTCCATTCCTGCTAAAACTGGCATTGTCCTCACTGAACATCATAAGTTTAGAGGAGCAGAATAATGTTGGGTGTTAAAGTTATGGTTAAGCACTCCTACAGAAACAATTTTGTTCAGCATGACTTCATCTCACAGTTTCTGGGGTCTCCTTTGTCAACTGTTCACTGCATGCCCTGATTTGATTTATTTGTCTGAGCAAGCATTGCTCACTAGCTGTCTGTCAGACTTTTAGATGCACACTCCCAAATATGCATTTGTTCTGCAAGTCTTACTTTGCACCTCAGAATAAAAGCTGCAGTAAGCTCTCTGCTGGCGAAACATAGAAACATAGAATTTGACAGCAGATAAGGACCACTTGGCCCACCTAGTCTGCCCATTTCCTACCTAATGGATAAGCTGCAGATCCTAGTTAACCAACAGCTTACTTCCTCCTACCCCCACTAGAACTGCCTGATGCCTGTCCCATGCATTCCTGAATTCCCCACTGTTTTTGACTCCATGACCTCCTCAGAAAGGCTGTTCCATGCATCTATAACCCTCTCTGTGAAGAAATACTTCCTCATATCACCTCTGAGCCATCTCCCTCTATCTTCAAATTGTGCCCTTGTTCTTGCACATCTCTTTATCTGAAAGATGCTACCCTCTTGAACTTTGTTGATTCCCTTGAGGTATTTGAAAGTTTCTATCATGTCCCCTCTCCCTCCTTTCCTCGAGGCTATACATCTTAAGTTCCTTTAGTCTTTCTTCATATGTCTTCTGGTGCAGACCCCACCATTCTGTTGCCCTCCTCTGGACAGCATCCACCCTGTCTATGTCTTTGTGGAGATGGGGTCTCCAGAACTGTACACAGTACTCAGATGTGGTCTTTATTTATTTATTTATTTTATTTATTTAATTTAATGAGGAATCAGTTTTACAACCTTTGAGTCAGCGACTCGTTTACAAAGGTACCTCGATCAGAAGAGGGAGACAACAAATAGTGAGGTTATAGGACATGGCATTACAAACAGGTGAGATACAAAACACCTGGAGTTACAGGCGGCAACTATACAAGTACAATCATAAGTTCAGTAATATACATATGTTAACTTCCATATTATACATCATATTACGCATCAATAATTTAAAAACAACATAGTTTTAGACAGAGCCCAGTCATCTAAGGGAGCGGGGAAACAGGGCAAAAGGCTGGGTTAGGTCATCTATCGACATTGCAGCATCGACTGTCAATAATGTGTTGGCGGAGGGCAGTTTTGAACCAGCCAATCCTGGGGATCTTAGAGATAGCCTCAGGGAGGGAATTGAACCAAAGGGGGCTTTATGATGGAAGGATCTTTGACAGCGAGAGGTCCTAGCCCTGGGAACTATGAAAGTGTCTGTGATGGAGTTACAGTAGGCAGGGGATGGACAGCCAGCTGCAGTGGAGCAGAGACCCCTGGTGAGCAAAGCCTGACAAGGATTTTAGCCAGTAGGCGGGTATGGTATATTAGTCTTTCATCAAGATTGAGTAAATTGGATGTAGAGTATAGCAGGCAGGTGTGAGTTCTGCTGTTGGCACCTGTAAAGAGCCTACAGGCTTTGTTAACGGAGTCTGAACCTTAGATAAGGAGGTGGGGTCAGCAGACAGCGAAATAGGGAAGACCGTAGTTGGCCAGAGATAGTACCGAGGAGGTAATGGCTAATTTTAGCGCAGATTCCGGGAGGCAATCTTTGTGTCGGTAAAGGAGCCCGATCCTGGAGTTCATGGCAGATGACAGGGTTTTAAGTGGGCGTGGAATGTAAGGCCGGGTCAAGGTGATGCCCAGGTACTTATAGGATACTACCTGTTCTAGAGTGAGGAGCTTGCTGGTGCTGATGAGAGGGAGTGTTCTTAGCACTGTGTTGCCGGTGTGAAACAGCATGTACTTAGTTTTCTTCAGGTTCATGACAAGTCGATGATTATTGAACCAATTTTCAGCTTGGAGGAAAGCGCTTTGCAGTGTGCCTCGGAGTAGGAGCGGATCAGGGTGAGATGCTAGGATTACTGCATCATCAGCATAGAGCAGTATTTTGCTGGAGCAGGAGATTGGGAGAGAGTTTAGGAATAGACTGAAGAGGGTGGGTCCGAGGATGGAACCTTGCGGTACCCCAGAGAAACCGGCAGGTTGGAGGAGAGAGTCCCATTTAGTTTAACTCTTTGGGACCTGTTTTGCAGGTAGCTAGAAAACCACTTCATTGGGCCAGATGAGAGTCCTAGTTGGGATAGGAGTTAAACAGCAGGGGTGGCACACGTATCGAAAGCCTTAGATAGGTCTATGAATACTGCCCTTCAAGACAACCCTTGTCAAGTGCGGAGTGTAAGTAGTGGGAGAATTCCAGAAGGGCAGTGGTAGTGCTGTGGCCAGGGCAAAACCCATGTTGCTCGGACATAAAAGATTGTACTTAGATAGGTATTCTAAGAGCTGTGTAGATACTATTTTTCTAAGGCTTTGGATGGGGGAGGATGGAAATGGGCCTGTAATTGTTTGGTAGCATGCGATCCCAGACTTATGGATGGGGATTACTTCAGCGTGCTTCAAGCATCCGGGAATTGACCTAAACATAAGGATTTGTCTAAGATAAGCGTGAGGTAATTAGGATGACATCCAGAGTAAGGCGGAGTATCTTGGAGTCAAGAGGGTCATTACTAGGGTTTTGGGAGGTGAGGGACTTTATGAGAAAGGTTTGGCATCACAGGGTGAGATCGTCTGAAAGCAGAAAAGTGGCCTTGAGATGTATGAGGGGTGGGCGTGGTAAGCGGGTCGAAAAAGTGGGCAGGGAGGACAGCGCTTAAGTCCGTGAAGGTTTTATTAAGGCAGTCAGCAATAGATATTAGGTCAGTCGAGGCAGCCCCATTTATGTCCATCTGAGATGGCGGGGGGGCGGGTTTTACCATTCAGTTCTTTAATGTTGTCCCAGAAGGCTCTGGATGAGCCCCAACTGGACGCTCAATGCGGCCTGATAGTATTTAGCTTTTGCCTGCTTGATGGCCCAGGTGCACTGGTTGCGGGCAGCCCTGTAGGCTTGTCTGTCAGCCACTCTACCAGAGTCATTTGCAATGTGCCAGAGATTATCCCGCTTTTTAGTTGCTGGATTAGAGCAGGGATATCCAAGCAGCTGACCGCTTTTTTCCTAGTTGTGGAGAGGGGCAAACAGATCACAGGCGAGGGAGAAGGCGTAGTGAGGTAGGTTAGAGCAGAGTTTATGTCAGGAGCACAGGCCACAGGGGTCCAATTGACTTGTGCAAGGTGGCGTTTGAGGTTGTCAAGACCCTGGGGAGAAACCTGCGTCGAGGGTGGAGCAGTACATTGGGCTGAGGGGAGGAGAGGACCAATGGCAGATGAATGGGAGTGGTCGCTGAGAGACTCCGCTGAGGACAAGTATGGAAGCCACTTTATGTGGCCGGGTTAGAGGATTACGTCCAAAGGGAGCAGGTTCCCGTTGTTTTGTTAAGACGGAGTGGGCTGAGTGACCAGGTCAAGGGCTGCGAGCTCATCCTTTATAGTATCAGATGAGGAGCAGAGCCAGTTGGAGTTTAAGTCACCCAATATAAGTTGTTCAGCCTTCGGGGTAAGGAGGATAGATAGTCAAGGAGGAGGAAGCCGCTAGTTTTTTGTATTCGGGTATGTAAACTGTGGTTAGGTGGGGGCCACGACCAGGGAATGGAGTGATTTGAAGGGTAGTGGCTTGCACCCCATGGTTGAGCACAGGGGTAGGGAGGCATGGCCCAGGACCGAGTCAGGCAAATAGATAGCACACCCCCTCCCGCCTGCACAGTCTGTCATCCCTGAACAGGGAAAAGCCTGTGAGGGAGACAGCAGAGTCAGGAATAGGTGGGAGAGCCAGGTCTCTGCTAGCATGAGGATGTCTGGGGAGTGTTGTGTAACCCAGCATTGGAGGCAGGTATTTTTTGGGAAGACTGCATATGTTCATGAAAGCAATTCGGAGACCGCTACACAGGCGGGCTTAGGCGTGGCAGCATATGCAGGCCCAGGATTAGTGCACGTTGCGGAGAGCAAGAGTAGCAGAAGATTAGGCACCTTGCAGGGTGGAGGTTGGTGAGGGTGGGTGCATATGCAGGAGCGAGACCTCACCAGGGATGTGCAAGGAATGGGAAGAGAAGAGAGCCGGACATGTCAGCGAAGGATTGACCACTTGTGGAAGGGTGCATGGTATTGGGGATAGCGCACAGGGGTGGGTGGGTGGGGGTTAAGTGGTAGTCGAGGGTTCGGGATGGATTTGGGAATGGTACGGTTGTACAGGGTACAGGAGGAAAGGGGGATGGACAGAGGGGTAGTTGTGCAAAAAGCAGAGGGAAAGACAGGGAAGTGGGAGTGGGGGATAGTGGTACAGAGGGGCAGATCAGATGGGGTAGAAGGGGTCAGGGAAGAACAGTGGGTTTCTAGGTAGGAGGAGTACCAGGACAACAAGGATCACAATAGTGGACGATACAACATATGAGAGGTGGGAACTGAGTGCAGGCTCCCTCTAGTGCTGGAATGGTATAACCAGCAAATGGGAAAGTCGACTGATTGGTTCTGGATTCCATGTGAGTAGCTCTATAAAGGAGGAAGCCGACCAAAGGGTGGTGATGGGGTGGTGGGGGCAGGCGCACTGGCGTTTGGCGAGAACTCGCACTAGCATTGAAGGAGGCGATTGGACGTGAGCCTGGAAAAGAGCTTAATCCCCAGATACAGCAGAGTGCAGGTTAGTCCGATCGCGACTGCAGCAGGGCACTTGAGTGTAAAATTACCTTGCATTCTGGGCAGGGAGGGCTTTCGGTCTGGCCCTCGCGACCTCCTGGTCCTTAGGGGAGGGTGAAATCCTGGCAGAGAGGGCAGTACAGCAGCCTCGCGACCTCCGGCTCCTCGGGGGAGGGCTCGAATCTGTGGAGAGGGAGAAGCGAGGTTAAGTAGGCAGGTAACAGGGGATTAGCAGAAGGGGCGGGCAGTCTTGGGGAGAGAAACAATAGTGTAGCAGCAGAAGACTAAGAGAAAATGCAGCACCTACAACAGGCTAAACACAAAACCTCTTTCCTGGATTCAAATGTACTTGTTACTTTAAAATTAGTTAAACAGGTTAGCTAAGAAGGCATAGGGCAATTACAGTAAAAGTCCTGGCATTGAAGGAGAGAGGAGATTCGGAGCCTGGAAAAGCGCAAATCCCAGATACAGCAGAGTGCAGGTTAGTCCGATCGCGACTGCAGCAGGGCACTTAGTGTAAATTACCATGCTTCTGGGCAGGGAGGGCTTTTCGGTCTGGCCTCACGACTCCTGGTCTTACCAACTGTCTGTCTGGAGGGCCAACAACTTCTTGTTTTCTACTGGTGATGCCTCTCCTATGCATCTCAGTATCTCCCCAGCCTTCTTACTGCCTTCTTACATTGCTGGCCCACCTTTAGGTCATCTGATATGACTACCCCAGGTCCCTTTTCATTTTGTTGTCAGTATCTCACCCCCATTGTGTACTCTTGCCCTGGGTTTTTGTTTCCCAGGTGCATTACTTGCACTTCTTTGCATTGAATTTAAGCTGCCATACATTTGACCATTCCTCCAACCTTGCCAAGTCCCTTTTCTTCCTTTCCACTCCACCTTGCATATCAACCCTGTTGCAGATCTTTGTGTCATCTGCAAAGAGACATACTTTCCCTTCAGTCCTTCTGCAATGTCACTTATAAAGACATTAAAAGGTTCTGCCCAGTACTGAACCCTGTGGTACCCCACTAGTAACCCTCCTTTCTTTACTGTGGACTCCATTTACTACTACCTGCTGTGTCCTGTTGTCCAGCTAGTGTTTTACCAGGCTACCACCCTGGGACCCACTCACAGGCTGGCTAATTTGTTTATTAATCTTTTGTGCGGGACTGTGTCAAATGCCTTGCTAAAGTCTAGGTAGGCCATGTCTACAGCCCCTCCCTGTCTACTACTTTGGTCACCCAGTCAAAGAAATCAATTAGATTTGTCTGACATGACCTTCCTGCTGTGACTCCATACTGTCTTGGGTCCTGTGCCCCATTGGCCTCTAGGTACTCAATAATTCTTTCCTTCAATATCATGGACAGCATTCATATACACCCATACTATAAAATCACATTTCTATTCTCTATGAAGCAGTCTAGGAATGATCATTTTAATCACAAAACTAACCATTAATATGCATTTTACCTATGCTGGTTGTTTTATTAAGTCAAAAAGTTCACTAGAATGACAATGTAACTCCACTCCTCCCGGCAGGTGAAGGTTAATATTTTGCAGTCCAAGCTATCCTATGGGGAGAAGCAGTATACAGTGTTCTGACCTGTAGAGGTAAAAATGTGCCATTTCCTTTTATGCAGGTTCAATTCTGAATCTGAGAAAGAGTTCAGAAGCTGCACAGCCACACTGTGACTGGGTCAGAAGGAACTGCTGGACCTGGGAAGTGGCAAGGGGCCTTGGGTCTAGGAGGTGGCACAAGTCCTCTGCAGGATCAAGTCCATAGAACCACAGACCATTGAGGAGGAAGACTGAGATGGAGGTCCCTCAAGGGGCTGCCTGGATGGCCTTGCTGTCCAACTTTATCACAACTTAGGAATCAGTCTGCTGATTAATTACTCAGGGGCAGTCCTGCTCCATGCAAGAGGATCACACATGGGTCTCCAGTGATCAGAAAGTTCAAATAACCAAGCAGTGATGCATTTTAGTAATTGAAATAAGCAGCACTATAATGGGGATGGGGCCATTTCATCTGTTCCTCAATGGGACTGAACAGAAAGCCATTTTCAAAGTCAGCCATTACACAAAGGATATGTACAGATCTTTGTACTGTGGTTAATGACTGGAGATAAAATTCAGAGGTTGTCATTAAGGGTTGATGACACATATTTTTTCCTCATAGAAACATAGGCGTTGTTAGTGGATAAGGACCTTTTGGCCCACCTCATCTTCCCAGTTTTCCCTGCCTACTGTGCCACTGCAGACCCTACTTGATCTGTGGTTATCACCTCCCTTTGCCTTGCTACCAAGGTCCCCTTCTATCAGTCCCATGCATGCTTGAAACCTGCCACTGTTTTGGACCCACCACCTAATCTGGAAGGCTGTTCCTAGTGTCAACCACCCTCTCCATGAAAAGTATATCCTCAAATTTCTTTTAAACCCTCCCCCACAACATCATGGCATGATCCCTCATCCTTGAGCTTCTTTTGTATTGAAAATGCTACCTTCCTATACCTTATAATATCTGTTAGGTATTTGAATGTTTCTATCATATCCCCCTTTCTCTCCTCTCCTCTCCTCCAGAGAGTACATACTCAGTTTCTTGAGTCTCTTCTCATAGGGCTTTGATGCAGGCCCTGCACCATTTTGTAGCCCTCTTTGTACTGCCTCCACCTTATTAATGTCCTTCCAGAGATGGTCCTCCAGAACTGGACACAGTACTCGAAGGTGGGGTCTTACCACATGCCTGTAGTGGGGAAATATTGCCTCCTTCCTCCTACTGATGATGCCCCTCGCTATGCACATGAGTATCCTGCAAGCCTTCCCCACTGCCTTATCACACTGCTTGGCTACCTTCAGGTCATCAGAGATGATTAATCCCAGGTCCCTTTCCTGTTTGGTGGACAGCAGCATGTTTCTTTCTCAGCCAGATGGGACACAGTTGTGGGTTTACCATGTAGGTTATGGCAGTACTGTGCAGGGTGGTCAAGAGGGTCTGACACAAAGTCACATTTTTGACTGTGACCTGAACAGTAACAAATGGGCTGAGGGTTCTGTTGTAATAACTTAGGGATGTGATAGGTCCATATATCTTTGTTTGCATCTGTGAGTGAGAGTTCCAGGGTCCTAATGGAGGTGGCAGTTCAAGTGGTCTGCCTTGCCATCAGAATTAATAGATATCAAGGGCACCTTGTGTTTGGAGAGGAGATATATGTTCCTATGGAGGATGTAGGTTGTTCAATCCCATCAGTGTTTGTCAGTGATAAACTGGTGGTGCCATGTATTGATAACAACCTGAAGAACTTGACCAGAGCTGGCCTGAGGTCAATCCCAGATCGAGGTAAGTGAAATACTAGAGGGCTATTTCCCAACTGCTATGATTGCCTTGAGGCATGTGAGGATCTGTAAGGAGATTCATGGACTGGTGGTTACCCTCCTTGGGCAATAGGTTGTTGCCCTAAGCTCTACAAAGAAGAGATGTATTCTGCGACAATGAAAATGATCTCAGAGAACAAAGTGCCTAAACTGTACTCCTGATTTGTGTGCTGCCATAACATATTCTACCATGCTGATTTTTCTCAGTAGTGCCACAGTCAGTGAAATAAAAGTTAGATTGCTTATAACTGATTTTATACACAGCCAACTATACCCAAATGAAAAGGTTACTATGTAACTGAAATGCACTGTTTCTTCTAAATGCTGTTATTCTATGTAACTAATTCTGGGTCACCCTTGAAAAAGAGACCTTTGGAGTGCAGAGGGTCTACCCAGTTACCAAAATTGAAATAAATAAATAATTCTGATTATTATTTGAAGCATATATGCAACAGAGCTGAAACAGAGAGCCAGTCCATGTAAAGTGGGCCAGAATCTACAAGTAATGTTTTCAGCGTATGTTCATAGGCTCTCGTTCTCCCATATCAGTGGAGGTCAAAAAAGACTACCTCTCATGTGCGCTATATTTTCTTCAAGGGCAGCACTATTGGCCACTGCCTAGGAAGGAGTTTCTGGAATGGAGGCACTGCTATAAACAAAAGACCTTCAGACAGTGTGTGAACCTAGGTGCATAGTGTGCTAAGTACAAATCCTCAAGCACAATTTCTCACAATTGGCTCATGTGCTTAGGCTTTCTTCTTTGAGGCGGGAGGTGACAGTTACAAGAACAACATCACTAATAGCCATCTGAGTCACTGCTGTGTACAGCTACATCATGCCATGAAAACACCCCACATGCAGTTTACCAGCACATACCACTGCCATGCACAGCTGCATTATACTATAAAACACTCTGATATGTGCAACATCAAACTATGAGGACTTTCTTACTCATAATCAGTTCAGTGTCACCTGCATACTGCAGCCTCAAACCATGAGGATATTGTCACTCATACAGAGCTCTTTGGTGGAGCGGGATACAAATACACAGCAACCAAAGGTAAAGTGCATAAAAATGCACAAGTGCGTTTATCAATTTATTGTCGATAAATAAAATAACAAAATAATACAGCAATAAAAATAACAGTTGATTAATTCAACACAATAATTCAACCCTCTGCTTCCGTCCAACAGAGGCTGCAGCTTTACTTCAGCCAAGATAGCCTAAGTGTAATCCCTTCTTACATTTCTCAGTTCTAGTGTGAGAACAGCACACTCCACAAATTGGTCCTTCTCTGCTCACTGTTAGCTCTACTAGGCTGACTCGACTATCTTACATTCCCTAGTGGTGAGCCCTATTTATACCCTAGGGATTACATCACACTTTTGGGGAATTACCATTTGCTGTGACGTTATGTAATGGGGGAGGTTCCATAGGCCTTGTCATAACATAATTGGGGAGTTTCCATATTTTACCATGCTTTAACATACAGCATCTTTTATTTTGCCCTTTTGCCCAAATATGCTTTATTTCTACAGGCAGCCCCAGTCACAGCATCTCTGGGGCTGCAGAAACTCATTTCATATTTCATTTATTATTCAACACATGCTCCCGGGTCACATATTGTGACTGGAAACATTCAGACACCAGAGCTACCTTCTGGAAATAAGAGCTGCAACATGCAGCCATGGGTCTGGCACTCAACCACACTCAGCAGCAGGACCATTTAGTAATTGGGGGCACCAGTGGTTTTTCTAAACCTAAAGCATGATATGCACTTATTCCCATTGCTCCCCTTGGGAGTTCTACAAACAGTGTGACTTGCGCTAATAATTATCTGCAATTCGGGAGTTCAAGGAGAAGTGCTTTTAGCATAATGTGAAAGAAGGAGTTTATAAGAAAACAGAAGACAGAAAAGCAATGAGAATGTCAGGTTGGCCACCTGACATGAAAAAAAGAAAAAGAAGACAGAAAGAGTGAGAGAAAAGGGGAACTGGCACATTGTTTCATGATTTACAGGGTAAATAACAGGAGCTCCCTGCTACATGCTCAGTGTAACTGCTGTATACAGCTGCGTTATATTTATTTAGTTTTTGTTGACGGGTAGGTGCACTAGCCATAGCAATGACTATTTTCAGGCACGACCGGGAGTATACAGTAACAAACATTTTGAACAAAATGACAGTACAATCATATAAACAGTAGGTGTATATAAAATAGTAATACGGTGCAAGTAGTAGGAACAAATAGATACAACTGATTCTGCAAAACTATATAACAATAGAAATATAGGAGGGCAACAGTAGAAATCATCAGGTCACATTTAGGTAGCAGTCCATTAAGCTAAAACAAGCAAAAGTACCATCTAGTAGTCGAGGAAGATGAAATGCAAAAAAAGAGGAGTAATTGGGGTAGGGAGGAACTGTATGGAGGTGGAATATGATAGGATGGGAAGAATTGAGGTGAGGTAAGGGATGATGATTAGCTGTAATTAAAATTACATTGTAGCAAGCTAAGAGGCAGGATGGTACAGAACTATTTTGTTGAGGAAAGAGCACTGAAAGGCTGTTGGGGTAGAGGATATTGTAGAAGTACTGGGCTAAGGGGTTTGAAGTGGGAGCAAGACCATGAGACAGCAAGATGGTCACACAGCAATAATTTGAAAGAGGCATTGGATGATATCATAATAATAACTCCACTCATAATAAGCTCAGTGCCTGTGCTGCATACTAGCATAGCATAGCATGCCATGAAAATATGCCTGGTGTGTACAGCACCACACCATAAGTATAGTGCCACTCATAGCCTGCCACTCATAGCCAGCTCAGTGAGACTGCTGTGTACAGCTGCATCATAGTATGACAGCATTTCTAATGTGTACAGTACCATAGCGTGATAATACTGTACTTCCACTCATATCCAGCTCAGTATCACTGCTGTGTACAGCTGCATCATAGTATGACAGCATTTCTAATGTGTACAGTACCATAGAGTGATAATACTGTACTTCCACTCATATACAGCTCAGTATCACTATGTTACAGCTGCATCATAGTATGACAGCATTTCTAATGTGTACAGTACCATAGAGTGATAATACTGTACTTCCACTCATATCCAGCTCAGTATCACTGCTGGTACAGCTGCATCATAGTATGACAGCATTTCTGATGTGTACAGTACCATAGTGTGATAATACTGTACTTCCACTCATATCCAGCTCAGTATCACTGCTGTGTACAGCTGCATCATAGTATGACAGCATTTCTAATGTGTACAGTACCATAGAGTGATAATACTGTACTTCCACTCATATCCAGCTCAGTATCACTGCTGTGTACAGCTGCATCATAGTATGACAGCATTTCTGATGTTTACAGTACCATAGTGTGATAATACTGTACTTCCACTCATATCCAGCTCAGTATCACTGCTGTGTACAGCTGCATCATAGTATGACAGCATTTCTGATGTGTACAGTACCATAGTGTGATAATACTGTACTTCCACTCATATCCAGCTCAGTATCACTGCTGTGCACAGCTGCATCATACCATGAGACTATTCTGATATGTACAGCATAGTACTGTATACAGCATGTATTTTTATTTTAAAAGACATGGTATTATGGTCTCGAGTTTTTTTGTTTTGTTTTGTTGTTTTGTAAACAGAGAATGAAATAGAAGAAAATAAACAGGGAATATGCCATGGGCAGTGTGAAAATAATTTTTTGCATCAGGTTTTGACCTCCATTGACCTCATGAATGGCGGATGCTCCAAGCACGACATCACTGCAAATAAATGTGTTTGTTTCCTGATTTTATTCATTTCCTCATTGCACAAAGCGGTTTACATAAGTTCTCACACGGGGGTAATAAATGGCTTACTTTAAATGTATTTTGGGGTAGGAAGACAGTCCTTATGTTGCCAAGCTGGAATTTTAGAATGCACCCAAACTCTGAATTCAGAAAATTTTCCTCCTAAGCTGAGATTAAAGTGATTCACGAAATATAGAACTGCCTGAGCAAGACAACCTGATCTGGAACAGTTTTGTAACACTCCACCTTTCTTTTCTGGATCAGTCAAAAGGAATTAGGAGTTTGTCGTAAATGCCATGTATCCTTAGATGAGCCAAGTCAGACCCAAACACAGGTTCTGGTTTTCTGCCAAAATCAGCCACGTGCGGGGAGAGCCTGGCATCTAAAATAGTGACAAGCTAATTTCTGCAGAAGAGGCGTGAAAAAAAACCCTGTTCAACCAGTTGATCAAGCAGATTGCAGCAGGCGTTTTCAAATGAAATATCGGAACCAGAATTCCAGTGCTTCAGAAAGAGACATTCCTCTCCAGAATCAAATGGGGCATTGCAAAGCAACATTGAGTACAGTTTGCCTCACATCCTTATGTGGTTCCTACTCTACAGACCAGCACAACAGCTCCACCCCAGCAGTACAAGTGCCTGACCAGAACTTTCCTGTGGGCACCATTCCAAATTCAGGAGGGTGCAGCATGGCGGCATGGATCCCCATCCCGCATGGCATAGGACATTGCAAAATGACCGATATGCTCAGTAAAGTTCTGTAAGACACTGCAGAACTAAAAATGACTACTGCCAAAACAAATGGCGACCTGAAAGAGCTTGTGACCAGAGTGGAGGTTACTGAGCGGATGGTGCAAAGCATTCTGATCAATTGTCCCAACATAGAAGTTGACAGGAGATAAGGACCTAAAGCCCATCCAGTCTGCCGTTTCTTCTTCTACCTTATAAATGTGCCATCGTCCTTTGCTTTTACATCAGAGAACACCATGGCCAAATCCAGTATTTGTTAACAAAAGTGAATGGTATGGAAAATAGGGCCAGAAGAAAGAACATCAGAATTATTGATATCCCTGAAGGAATGGAAGGAAGGGACATAATATCCTTCCTAGAGAATGGTCTCCTGGGATGCTAAGACTTAACAATGAGCACCCCTGAGCTTGAGTGAGCTCATCCATATACCCCCAAACCCAGACCAGGTGAGTGCCCACGTCCCATATTTTGTAAATTCTTGAGGTACTTGGTCAAAGAGCAATACCTTAGGCTCACAAGGATCGAATGGAGGTGGAATGACAGGGCTGCTCAATTCAGTCATTTCAGGACTACTCCCTTGATCTTGTCAAGTGAAGAAGGGTATACGCTGGGGTGAAACAGCAGCTGTGCAGGATGAACATTTCTGCATCCCTGAGGTATCCATCGATGCTGCAGGTACAATATAATGGGAATACCTTATGTTTAACATACCTGATGAGGTGGAACAATTTCTATAAAATATTCAATGAGTGGAGAGGGTGTCATGGTATCCACACAACCACCATGAGGTACTGCATGGCAGAGCATGGAGGTCACTTCAGCAACCACTGGGCAGATGCAAGAAAGCCTGTTGCAGGAGAAGAAGCACGACGATGAGTGGCAAAAGATACAGAGAGGCAGAGCAAAAAAACAGCAGGAACACTCAAGCGAAAAGCCGATGCGAAAGGAATAGATCCAGAAGTCACCAGAGACTGCAGAATTTGTCAGATGCCAGCATGAACTCCCAGCTGACACCCCAGTGAAACTAACTAATCAATACAAACCACAGAGGGAGCTTATATGACGACCATCGACCTATCTGGAGATGAGACACATCCACAAGAAACACCGAATGACCAGACTTGCTTATCAATTGGGCCCCCTATGCCAGGAGTGGGCTGAATATGCAGGAGAAGCAGTGGAAGAAAATCAGCTAACGGCCCAAGCGCTGCCCTGATGGAAGTAGGGCACACATCCTTACTGTCATGCAGAGGAGTAATTTGTTTTTCCTCGTATGTTTTCTCTAGGTTACTGGACAAATAAAATGGGACAGGTACATGTTAGTGGCAGTAAAACACTGGGGACTTGCTGTGTGACTGGCTAAGTCTGCTTGATCCAATGTAAGTTCCACAGCAAAATGAACGAGCAGCTACTCACACATCTTGGGGTGATGAATACAAACTTATGGGGCTAAGGTGTAAATGGATGACCTACCAGGTCATAATGTCACATCTTAATAGTGTATGACATTATGGCTAAACCTGCACAGTGCTGTAGGTTACAGCGGGTGGTGCAATACCATGAATACTGCTGTATGTGGTATTGCACCATGGCTATACCAGGCAGAGGATAAGACCTCTGGTGGGATGGGGTTCTGCTGAGCAGCTGCTGTGGCTCAACGGACTGAGCCTCTGCAGCCAGGAACCCAAGCGCTGTGTCTGGGACGGGTTTATTCCGGGCCCAGTAACGTTATATTTTTAAACTTTGTGTGCTTCCAGTTGAACCCCTGGGTTGAGAATCTTTATTGGTGGTTCGGGAGGCAGCCCCCATAATGGGTGTTGAGCCCTGCAAAAAAAGAGTTATGCTGCGTGGCAGAAATTACACTGTATTGGCAGTGTGATTTTGCCATGCGGCATGATCTTGTGACATTATGACCCCATGCCAGTGGATGAACACTACAGGATACTGCCTTAAGGGACTGAGACTCTGTTTCTGCCAAGGGCTTCTGGTTTTGTTGTTTTCTGCTGTCACCCACCCGATTTCTGTAATGCGACTGCAACCTTGTTTTTAATATACAGCCACGTAGGTAGTGGATAGTGCAGCAGCCTGGCATTGTTGAAATTTTTAATTTTTTGTGCGATTACTGTGCTGTAGCAGTGGGCCCCTATACATAGGCAAGGGCAGTGCAGGAGGGAATTTTAGTGTGAATACCATTGGTGCCCCAAAATGTCCCCTGATATGCTACCAGAGGTTGCACATAGCACATTGGGCTAGAAGACTGCAGTGCTAGTCACTAGACTCTGGTCCACTCTAATGAGGCCAAATCATTGAATGATGTGCTGATGGCTGTGGGGCCACATTGCCTTGATAAATATGGGGCATCCTGAGATATCCACCCTAAAGCAACATAAATGGATACCTCTGCCAAAACGAGAGCAGCCCAGCTTGGCTACAATGTCCCAATGAGCAGGGAATCTCAGCACAGATTGAAAGGCACACCATGAAGGTTCCCAGTTACCTGTCCCTTTCTTGTCCAAATTAATTTTCTTCTCCATGCATGTAGCAGCAGCTAGCCCTCTTGCGTGGGGAGATAACCAGGGGTAATGACAAAAGGCACAGCACCCAAGCTCGGGGTAGGGAGTGGGATTAAGATTGGGTTGCTAGGAGTCTGTGCAGTTACAATCTGTGAAAGGTGTTGCAGTGCATAGACCACTATGCTGGTCGCCGTCTGGAGATGACCCAGTACATAGATGAACAGGGTTTGGAAAGTGAGGGTGAAGTACCCCATTCTTGCATAAGCACTGTGGCTTTGCATCCACAGTAAAACAGACTCCTCCAACCCCCTCCCCACCTTCATCCTGCCGGCTGAAGGATTTTTGATGCTCTGCACCCTGGCTCTGGCCAGGGTAAAAGAGAGAGGATAGGCTGTGATGCAGCAGGTAAATGCCACCTGCCACTGGGGGTGGTGGTTCAGTGTTGTTAAGAAAGAAAAAAAAAGTTGCCTGTTGTTTCATCTTAAAAGGGGACACTAGGTCTCAAAGTTAGGTAGTTATATAGAAACAGATTGCCAGTTCAGGAGAGTAGCACTCAGTTGTAAGGAGTGAGATGCCAAGAGCCACACCCAGGAGGGACTCTCCAAACATGGGCTAACAACAGCAATTTGTGGCCAGGTTGCCAAGGGAAGGCTCCTTAGGCAGGAGTAACGTTGAGGAGGAAGGTAATAGTACAGCCAAGGTTAAGGAAAACTCTGGTCTCAGCAGATATACATAGTTATTCAACCAAGTCATGAAGGCCCAGTCCAATGGACTAGCCCACTATTTCAGAATAACTGGAGAAATAGGACCTACTGGTGGGCATAATGGCCAGTTGTATACAAGAGAAAGTGGGCTGTGGAGACCCAATTACCAGATTACGGTATTGTTATTGAATATGGGAACTCGAGGAGAGGTTTCTGGGGAACAGAGGGGCAAGGGAGACTACGGGGGACAAGTAGACATTTTCCTGTACAAAGGCATAGCCTGCACCAGGCTTGGAATACAGAGCAGGGCAAATCCTTAGGACCAACTAATGGCAGGCACTGATATATTAACAGCCACTTCCTGGAATGTGAGGGCCTTAACTCGCCTATTAAGAGAAAGAAAATCCTTGCCAGGTTAAAACTCTAAAATCCCAAATTTCCTTTTGCAGGAAACTAAATTAAATCCTGCAGAAGCCAAAAACTGGTTAGAGATTGAGTGGGTTGGTAGGTCCATAGTACAGCAGATGAGGTCAAAGAGGGTGTCTGTACTCTGTCACAAAAACTAAGATGGAAACTGCTGGAGCAGAGGCGGATAAGGATGTGAGATGGGTTCTGGCAAAGGTAGATACCTCCAAGGGAGAGATACTGTTAGCAAATAAACTCTCACAGAAACTGTTGGACAGGACAGCAGGAAACTGAGATACTGGTGGGGGTGACTGCAACTTAGCGATGGACTTTTTTCAGATAGGTTCAACGCTAGACCCAAGCCACATCCATTCCATCAGGGTTCTGAAGGAATTACGTACTTTACACAAACTCCAAGACATCTGGAGGGTAGCCCACCCAGACAGGAGGGACTACACATACTTTTCGGATGCCAGGCAGGTAGCCAGTAGGCTTGATTACTGGTTCACATCCCCTAACATCATGCATCGTGTGGTCGGATGTCACAATAGCTCCACTATATATGTCAGACCACACCCCACTAACTCTATCCCTTATGCTGAAGCCCCTCAGCCCCAGATCAGCCAGCTGGGAGATTAGACCCTCTGCTAATGTAAGAGACAGAATTTAAAGAATGGCTAAAACTAGATGTGCTAACTTATTTTACTTATTTTCAGACAACACATCAGCGACTGCTTCAGCAGTAGCCATTTTGTAAGCATTTAAGGCCATGGTGAGGGCCAGATAATTATCTATACATCCCACCACAGGAAATAAAGGAAAGGGAGATGGTGGAGCTAGAGACTAAACTGGGGAAAAGAAAAATCTACAAAGATGATCCAAGCAGGCTTAAGAACCTAGAATAAATATGACCTAATTTCCCTAAGAATAAAATTGAACACCCTGGCCACAAGAAAGGCCGAACTTCAGATCTTCGACCTGCAGCATAAATACTGAGGCAGGAGGGAAAAGGCAGGTAAGCTGTTAGCTTACAGGCTAAAAAACAAGCTGACAGGCATATAGCCCAGCTACAAAACAGTAAGGGGAAAAGCAGCATAAATCTGAACTAATAAATAAAATCATTTTAGATTTCTATGAATCCCTCTACAGCACACATGCTACAGGACAAACATAAATTTGATACCTTTATGGCAGGACTTAAACTCCCAAGCTCACAGCAACCCAAAGTGAAGAGATGGAGACACCAGCGGGGAGCAAGAAATCAGAGTTGCCATAAATAGTATGGCCCCCATAAGGCCCTGAGGGAGACGGTCACTCAGCAGATTTCTATAAAATAGTACAAGAGCAAGTAGCCCTACCTATGAGGGACATGCTGCAGGAGGCATTGCATAAGGAAGAACTACCTAGCACTCTAAGAGGCTGTTATAGCAGTTCTTTCCAAGGAAGGATGGACCCTACCCTCACAGCGAGCTACAGACCTATTTCATTAATTAATGCTGATACTAAAATACTTGCAAAAGTGCTGGCAACTTGCCTGGAAAAGATCCTCCCTTTCTGATCCACCCATCACAGGTAGGCTTTGTCAAGGGTCGAGCCAGTGCGGACCACCTAAGAACCCTGGTTTCCCTTTTACAAAGAGCAGAACCTCTTCCCATTCCTGCTGCAGCCATCTTGATTGATTTCGAAAGTCTTTTGATTCTCTGAAGTGGGACTTCCTCCCTGCGATACTCACACTCTGCAATTTGGCAATACCTTCAGGGGTGGATCAAAACATTATATAAATTGCTCACTGCCAGAATACTGACCAGTAACATCCTATCTGAACCATTCCAGCAACACAGGGGTACAAGACAGGGTTGTCCACTTTCACCAATGTTGTTTGTGTTAGCAAAGAGGCCCTAGCAAGTGCTGTGAGAGAACATCCAGGTATAGGGGCATAACCATAGGAGATAACACCTACCATGCAATGCTGTACACAGATGACTGCCTTATAGCGACTAATGATTTCCAGGCAAGTGCCCACATATTATAGACTTAATATAGTCATTTGCAGACATTTCTGGCCTTCTAATCAACAGGAGTAAGACATAAGTCCTACCCCTTAACACGCAGCTAACCCCAGAGTCAATATCAAAGGTGGATCTCGCATGGGCAAAGGGTGACTTAAATACTTAGGAATCGAGGTCAACTCTAATGTGCACTCAGTGGTAGCCTCTAACCTATCCCCACTTATCAGTGGCTTGCAGGCCTAGGCACAGAGATGGAATCAATTGAACCTCTCAATGCCAGGAAGGTCGCTGCAATCAAAATGATGATTGCCCCTAGGATTTTCTATGTGCTATCCCACCTGCCAATAGAAAGTCAAAACAATTATTCTAAAAACTGGATACTCTGGTGGGCAATTTCTGTGGGAGAACAAAGTCCCTAGGTATAGCAGAACTAAACTTAGAACCCCATGAAATAGAGGTGGCTGGTGCCTCCCACATTTTCAACACTCTGCGTATGCCTTCTCTGTGACCAGAACCTGCAAGTTATTTCCAGGGAAAGCCATAGGAAGCCAGCCTGGGAAGAAATTGAGAGGTATGCCCTGGGACACCATCTCTCAGGATAATTACGTAAACTGCTTCCACCCCAATTCAGACCCTGGCTCATGGTAAATGCAGCTCATATGGCCTGGCAACAATTAAGGTTATCACACCAAAGCCTGCTTAAGTCTGTGGTAATACCTTAACCTCTGGAATAACCTCTGCTGGACAATAGACCATAAGCCATTCTTATGGGAGGACTGGAGGGTGAGGCAGATTTATAGACTAAAAGACATCCTAATGGCAGACGGGTGTACCTGAAGAGCTCCACACGATACAGAAGAGATATAAGGTGGAGAAGGGGACTTCTGGAAATACTTGCAGTTGAGACACCTTTACAATAGCTGGGTAAAGAAAGGTGTCCATGTGTCAGGTGCCAGGCTGCAGGAAAGTTATAGAAAATAAACTACCCATAGATAGATTGCTTAGGGTACCAAAAGGCCTATGCACGGTTGATCTATAAATACTATACATGAGAGATGAGATGCCAGACTCATCTCTGCCAGCTAAAAAGCTGGCAACAGCTGTTAGGGCTCCCCATATCAGACGAGGAATGGCAAGGCTGTTGGGTCTCAGGCAAAAGGACCTATGGTAATCCTTGGAGCTTCTAATTCAAAATAAGATACAACATCTTTGGTACGCTCACCAGTATAGCTCAAAAAATGGGTTTATTGCATGAAGATGTATGTTGGAGGTGTGATGTTAAAGGGTGGAATTATTATATATATTGTGGCATTGTGGCCCCATTCGTCCCTTCTGGAATAATGTGATTACCCACTGCTCCTGAATACTAAGGTATCAGGTCCCAAACACCCCAGCTTTCTGGATCCTGGGTATCCCCCAGCCACCTGCTTGATTATGGGTCAGCAGAAATTCTGGTTGATGCAGGCCTCAGTGGAGCCAAAAGGCTCCTACTGCATAAGTGGCTTACTAAAGACCCCAACACCCCATGAATGGCTCTTAGCCATGAAGAAACTAACTAACTACTCCAGGATGACCCATATAGCTAGTTGTACTCAGCATGTATTTTCAGTAAGATGGCCCCATTAATGCAATATGTACAATAGTAAACTGACCAACCTAGGGGCTCCACAGAGTAAGGACATACTTAAACCCCTGATGGGTTTCTAGCTGACAGCAGGGCAGTGCCAAGTCCAACCTCTCTGGTAAGCACTGAATGAACCCTCCACCCCCCACAATCAACTAGAAGATAATTGGTAGAGGACCCCTCACCTCCCCCTCCGAAATCACTCCACAGACAGAAGCCCCTGTAAGTGAGTTGGGTGTAGTCAGCCAGATGCCATAAGGGTGTGGCTATTAAACAACTTAATCCCATATGTACCATTAAATGTGGCTTTTCACAAAACAGCAAAATATGAATAACCCACATTGTACATGTGGACTCGGACAGAGGATGACATTACACACATAATATTATTCTGCCCTAAATATGAAAAAAGCGAAAGTTTTGACTTGGACAAATTATGCTCGCTAGTCCTTCCCCTGATGAAATTATAAATGAGTTATGTAACTCTAACAATCATTTAGTATTAATAAAACTAGCAACATTTCTTAATAGCCTAAAATTATAAGAAATAGTATATTAAATGATTAGAATAAATGTTACATGGAAATTGTGTGTAATATTGATTATGGATTTTAGAACTGAGGCCTATCTGTTACAATGAAGTATAAAAGCTGTACTGAGTTTTGTGCAGCATTGTATGTATATTTATTTTTTTTTGTATGGACTATGGCTGTATTTTAATTTTATACAAACTTTGTAATGACTCTATGTTGGTCAATAAAAGAATGTGAAGTGTGAAGTGTACCATTAAATGTAGCCATGTATGCAACTCCAGCTACCAGTATGTGTGTTCCGATATTAAATGTATGTAGCACTGTGATCTTGACCTACTGTAATTTCAAATGGATTGTTGATTGTTAATTAATGTTTATATGTCTCTATAGTTCAATAAAAATTACTGCAAAAAAATCAGCCATTTACTCACTCAACTAGAGTTTTATATCTGAGTCTTCAAACAGAGCTCTAAACTCACACTCATCTGTAAAATAACTATTTGAAAATAATATATTCAGCAGAATTCTCTTTTCATACTTTGTACTCTGATCTGTCTCTTGTATACTGTAACTATATTTATAAGTGACTACTTGTTTTAACTTCAACCTAAATACACAGGAGATTTATTTGTGAATGCCAAACTGGCTCTGTTGAAAGATTCCCACTGTACCATAGGGCTAACCAAATAGTAGAAAATTTACAAGCAAATGATTGTAACCTTATTTGACAGTGGGAAATGGAGATTAGGGGCCAGATATTCAAAACTGCCCCTGGGATAAGTTAGCACTGCCTGGCGGGCAAACTTAGCCTGGAGCACAAAGCAAGCTATATTGAAAAGGAATAGCCGGGGCAAGCAGCTTCTGAATATAGCATGGGAATGAGGCCGTGCAAACTGGTTCGGGAGTGCAGGCAAACGTAGCCCTGGAATAAGACAGCACTGAATATAGCAACCAGGAAGTGCAAACCACAACAGCAACACAGTGCACAGTGATGTAGGCGAGGTAGAGATGCACTATGTGGACAATGTGTGTGCCAGCAAATCACGTGGACCCAGTACAACTGCAGGCGAGCAGATGTGAAAGAACAGCGATCAAAACTGTATAATATTCCCTAACCATGGCGCGGCGCTAACATGTTAGTGCGGCTTTAGTCTGGAGCTAAGCTGCTTGCCTGGTGCAAACACATTAGCCGGTGCTAAGATTTGCCATATTCAAAAGTGACATGCAAATGAGCCTACTTAGGCAGTGTCTGGAAAAACAGCCAAATTAGCACCCCATTATTCCCTGATTTGGATGCAGTTAGCCCAGCGTTACTGCAGGGTCCCACAGCTCCACCTGTAGATCAGCTTGGAAGTACAGGGCTGGCCAGGTCTGGCAGCAGCTCCACCTGTAGGTCAGTCTGACAGTGCTTGATGGTTGCTGCAGGCTACATGTATGCAGTACAGCATATCACTGTATGTCCCAGGGGACAACACAGCATAGGCACAGGCAGTGGTGGTGCTGCATGCAACCGTCACACTGTAGGCCATGCTATAGTGCACAGCAGACACTACAGTAGCAATGGGTCTGGTAATGTCAGGGACACAGCAATGCCTATGGCATGTGGGACAGTGATGACCACTGCACTGTACACAATGACAGGCCCAGCTTGCAGGCAGTACTGACAGTGGACAGTACTGTTTCACTGTTGTGTGCTCCACAGATGATGCACCTGTGGCATGGGATGTTCACAGTGACATATACATGACCGGCTTGTGTGCTGTGGCATCTGTACAGTCGTGCGATCATGTGGCTGGGGGCATATAAGATCTGACAGACACACTGGTTGTGGGGTATTCCCACTACTGGCCCATGTGCACTGCGCAATGTGTCCCTCCCTTGTGGTTACACCTAGGCTGTGGTGAGGTCTGGCCACCCGTACACCCTCCCCTCAACTGCCACCATGCCCACAGTGCTGCATGTGTGTGCTGGCATCTGTTGGTCACCACAGACATATGGTCTGCAGGTGTGCTGTATGGCCACACTACCATGATGTCCCCTGTGGGTTGGGTCACCTCACTGCCTGTGCATGGCTGGGACTGGTGGCAGCTGTTGGCATCATGGTGGTGCCAGCAGTGAGCAGCATGTGTCCTCCATGTCTGGCATTTTCTAAGTGTCATGCTCTTATGTTGGGGTCGTGCAAGCAGCTAATCACGCTAACACTGCAAATGCATCAATGACATGAAAAGCTGTTTGCCCAGGGTTAAGACCAGCTTTTCCTGGGTGGTAGTTTGTACTGCGCTAAGGGTCGCTGCCATGTCACGCTTAAATAATTTTTTAGCGTAGCGCTAGTCGCTGAATATCTCATTGCGCCTGTATTCATGTTCACTTTGCCCTGTATATAATTATGGTTTGCCCAGTGCTAATGCACTTTGCCCGCGCTATGTGGCCTTTTGAATATAGTGGACCACGCTAATACCACGCTAAACCCATGCAAACGGTTTGTGCACTGTGCAAAGTTTTTACTATCTGGCCCATGGTGTGATACAGCAACTGGTACACCTGAAAGCTAAGGACTAATGAATAGTGCAGCATAACAGTCACTAATTAATACAGAAGTGGATTTGTTTGTTTGCATTTGTAAAAGGCTTCATGATTTTATTCTCCTTTTTATCATAATGTATGCTGCAATATAACCTTTTGGCATTGTGAGTCTTACATAAATTGCCAGTAGGCAGGCTCTTAAATATTTATGTATTAGCTTAGATTTTCTTTTGGGAAATGATTACTATTCTGTGCATTTATTTGACATGTTTTAATTTTTAGATTGTAATGTACTTCAATTGGTTTTATGGAACTGGTTGCAATTTTTAGAATATTAAATAAATGAAATAAAAAGAAATAGAATTCTGCTGAACACATTATTTTGATATATTTTACAATGAATTTGCCAGCAGAAAAGGACTGCTTGGCCCACCTAGTCTGCCAATTTTTGCCTGCATATAGTATCACTGCAGATCCTACTTCATCCCCAGGCCATTCACCCCTCCCCTTCCCTTTCTCTAAGATTTTTCATTATGTCAATCTCATGCATTCTTGAACCTCACCACTGTTTTCACCCCAACACTTCTGCTGTAAAACTGTTCCATGAATTCACCCTCTTTCTGTGAAGAAGTCCTATCTCACATCTCTCCTGAATCTACCCACTTCCAGCTTCTTACTGTGCCCCTTGTCCTTGAGCACCTCCTTTTTCTGAAAATATTTCCTCCTATACCTTTTTACCCCATGAGCTGTATAAGGTCTCTATTAAATCTCTTCTCCCTTCCAGGGTGTACATGTTTAGGTCCTTAAGTCTCTCCTCATAGAACTTCGATGCAGACCCTGCACTGTAATAGTTACCCTTCTCTGAAAGGCCTCCACTCTGTGGATGTCCTTCCGGAGATGTGATCTGCCGAACTGTACACAGTACTCTTGGTGGGGTCTTACTAACAATCTATACAAAGGCAATACGCCACCTCTTTCTCCTGGTGATACCTCTCTCTATGGACCCCAGTGTCCCACTAGCTCTCCTAACTGCCTTGTTGCACTACCTGGCCACCTTTAAATCATCCACTAGGATCACCTCCAGGCCTTTTTCTGGCTTGGTGGTTGTCAGTACCACTCCCATTTTGTACTCTGCCCTTGGTTTTCTGTGCCCCAAGTGCATTACTTATACTTTTTCATGTAGAAACCCAGCTGCCACCCTTGACCACTCCATGAGTTTTCTCAGGTCTCTGCTGTCTCTGCTATCTCACCAGCCCCCTCAATCAAGTGTACCAATTTTCTGGAAGTGGGACTACATCTGCCTTCCTCCAGTCCTCTGGAACTACTTTTGTTTCCAATATGCTGGTAAATAGGACTGTCAGGGGTGCAGCCGATACCTCCTGAGCTCCCTTAATACCCTGCTGGATGCACCCCATCTGGCTCCATTGCTTTGTCCACTTTTAGATAAGCGAGTTCCTTCAGACATTCTCCTCTGAAAATGGGCTAGTGTGTCTCCTGTTACTTTTTTGTGGACCGCCCCTTCCTTCCTCTGCAAACACTGAACAAAAGGTTTTGTCTATGATGCCTGCCCTTTTCTGGTCCCCTCTGCACAGCCTCCATTCCTTTTTGATCTAACAATCCCATCCTTGGTCTTTCTTCTTTCATTAAATACCTAAACAATGTCTCATCCCACTTTGTCACCACCTGGGCTATTCTCACTTCAGTTTGCACTTTCACACTCCTTACAGCTCTTGCTGCTTCCTCTGTTTCCCTGATAAACTCCCTATCCTCCTCCCCTCTGCATGTCCTTCTACCTTCTGAATGCTACCCTTATACTCTTTACCTTTTCTGCTACTTCTTTCGAGAACAATAACAATCTCTTTTTCCTCTTGCTTTTGCTCACTTGCTTGATGCAGAAGTTTGCTGCCTTCCTTATGGCCCTTTTAACTTGCCACTGTTCCTCCACCCCACCCAGGTCACCCTCCCCGCCAGGTCATCCCTGATGCATTTGCCCCATCTTTTAAAATCTGCCTTCCTGAAGTCCATGACCCTTGCCCTTGTGTGGTTCAAGTCTGCAGCCATCCTTATGTTAAACTATGCTGTACAGTGCTCACTGTTCCCCAGGTGGCCTACCACTACCCACAACTAGAGAAATCTCATGTGCAGCAGGCCCCGCTTATATATCTAAGCATGTTCATGTGGTGGTGGTGTGGTGTGGTTTCTACAACCACTAAAAATTATATAATGCCCCACTTAATGGAGGGTCATAATTACTCACACTATACAGGCCATCATACCACAGTGGTTCCAGCAAGCAGGCCAGAGCACAGAGATGGCGCAGGGATAGGCTGTTAATATGAGTCCTGGTCTCCACTATCATTGGGTTGAACTTGACCAATATACTGTAAGTGCTGACCAGGTAAGAAACTTGGTCCAGCTACTACAATGGCCAAATTGGGATACTTGCATATTCCATTGACATTCCTGGATCACATACACCCCTGCTTCATGACTGTAGGCCAGAGTATTGAAAGTTAATATTATTGGCTTTGCACCATGGTAACCTGGATTCTTACTTCTGAAGCATTGTTTGGGCTGTGTGTGCGTTATAGCAAGAGTCATGATTGTCTTTTCCTGAATTATTTCCAGGCCAAATCTTTTAGTAGGTGTTTCAGCAACACCAAAATTAGGATTTAGAGACTAAAATGTAAGGAACAGGTGGAAGTTGTACATCCAGAGCATAGTGTAGGAGAAGATTTTAGCATTAGGAACATTTGTTCCAGTGCATTACTCAATGTGGGATAGGTAGGGCATTTTCTTTGTTGACTAAATAAGATGTTACAGTATTTGTATGAACTGCAGTGATTCAGTAACTATTTGCAAGTGTAGCACCTCTAAGTAGTGAAAGTAAACATTCACAATTTCCTGTTCACTGATGTACCTATAGATATAGATACAGATACAGATATATATTCTTTGCAAAAACTGTGTTAATGCACCAGCTAGTGTTTAGCTTAAAGCAACAGAAGGAAATGTGGCATTACGGTTTCCAACCTAACCCCCAACACCCAAGCAGCAGAAGAAAAAGCTCACACAAGCAACCACAGACAGCCATGATCAGGTAAAACAAACATACAATTGTTTCCAGATGACACAGATGCAGTACCACTGATGTGCTACTTTGGGGATTTGCATCTGTAGCATGCACACTGCAGGACATACCCACCACAAGACATACACACCCAACTTGTCGCTGCAGATAGAAATCCAGGATACTGAGATCGCAACACTGCTTCTGTGTGCAGATGCATAGGCCCCTGCTGCCACAGATATAAATCCATGATACCCAGACTACAAAGTTCTTTTGCCTGCAGAAGTGCAGGCCAACAAGAGACCAACACTTCTATAGCCTCAGGCACTCATGCACACTGTAAGATATACACACACACTTGACAGGCCTGTGCTTCTGCAGCCACAGGTGGAAGACATACACACCAACCTCTGACTACAGAAGCGTGGGGTCAAAAATCCATGCTACAAAATTGCAACAGTACTTCTGTCTGCAGATGCACAGGCCTCTGAGGGACCTGTATGTCTTCATCCACAGGTGTAAAACACACACAACTTCTACGTCCAGAAGGGCAAGCCCTGTGGGGACTCCTGTTACACAGACAAAAGTACTGTTGCAATGTGGGTATCATGTTTCAGTGGTGGATCTAGGAATTCTTCTAGGGGTAGCAGGTTTTCAGTTATGCAGCTTCATGTAGAAAATTATGCAGTAGCGGATCACGCTATCTAGTGAGGTACTGTTTACAGCATGCATGAGTGCTCTATCTGCAGTGGTGTAGGTGCCATGGGGCCTTGTGTCTGCAGGACATGCTGTAACATACACACACACACACAGGTGTGGCTGCATAAGCACATGCCCCTGTGGGTCCTGTGCTTATGCAGCTGCAGATACATCCATGAAGGTAACACATCGATGCTACTGCAATTGTGTCATCTGGAAACAGTTGTACATTTGTATTACCTGAAGATGGCAATAGCACACCACCACAATGACAGTTTTACAGTGAACACCACCACAGTGACAAATCTCACCAGGTCGGTCACTGTGGTGAGTCCGCTATACAGCGGCAGCTGCGATTAGTAGTGTTTCACCCCACCGAACTAACTCAAACCCACAAAAAAAAAACTTTGTCTCAATGGGAACAATGCTGATGGTGGCAGTATTCCCATTGCTATCAGAGGATGTTGGCAACATTTTTGTTATCTTGCCTTGGAAAGCGATGATGGCCGTCTGTGGTTCCTCATGAGGGCTTGTCCTTTTGTTGCTTGGTGCAGGGAGGAAGTGGGAAGTTAGGGTCAAAAACCCTGATGCCACATTTCCCTACTTTTGTTGCTTTAAGTTGAACCCTAACTTACATTAATGCAGTTTCTTTTAATGAATTTCCTTTCTTTTTGAGACAGTGGAATCATATCCTCATTCACACAGGTCCTTTTGGAACCTGCATGAACAGATCCATCTGGATGCAGCTACAGATTCAGGCACACAGGGCCATTTGATCACTACACCAATTGTTGAGTCCATCAGGCTGCAGAAGCACAGGATCCTCTGTGCTCTGCACAACCATGTGGCTACAGGTGCAGATATGCAGTGCTCAAGGGTCCTATACCAAATGAAGAGTCCATACCAAGTGAGGAGTTCATCTAACATTGGAAGTGGAGGGCCCTCCAGACCCTGCATTCCATGTGGCTACTGAATTCAGACATGCAGGTCCCTCAGGCTCTGCACCAAGTGAGGAGTCCATCTGGCTTTGGAAGGGCCCTGTGCATCCATGTGGCTATAGATACAGACTCAGTGTACTTGTCCATCAAGCTGCAGAAGCACAAAAATGTTCAATGCTCACTCATAAGTTGGTAATTTTACCATATTGTAAACCAGATTTTCAACATAGGCTTCTTATGACCCCAACTCATGAAACCAGTAGGTGAAAATTTTTAAATCCCCTTGAAATTCATTTCACACCACAGGTGTGTAAGCATATTGACCAGGATTTGAAAAATGACAGCTATCAGATGCATGAGGTGCTGTGTAAAAATTACTGTTAAAAATTTACTGAACTTATGAGAGAGCATAGAAAAATATCAATGTATGCTCATAGCGTTGTTTTTTTTTTTTAATAATATTTTGACCCCAAGTTTTTCAACATAGCCTTCTGTAGCCCCATCTCATGAACCTGACAAGTGAAGATTCTCAAATTCTTACTCAAACATCATTCCATTCCACAAGTGCAATAACATGTTTCAGCCAGGATTTGAAAATGGCAGTTGCCATGTTACTGAGGTGCTGTAAAAATGGCTATGTTGAAAATCTGGGGTCAAAATATAAAAAACGAAAATCATGAGCATGTGTTGAAAACTTTCACCATACACTCATCTGTTACTACCCAAATTTTCAACACAGTCTTCTTATGACCCCACCTCATGAACAAGGGTGAGAAAATTTTCAAATCCTGCCTGAAAGATGATTTCATGCAGTGACTGCAAAATCACCTTTTGGGATGAATTTGAAGAATTTTACTACCTTATTCTTGATTGAAGGTCCCAAAAACATTGTTGAAAATTTGGCGCAAAAATATTCAAAAATGACAAATTTATGAATAAAAGTTCAAACCCACTGAAATACATTAAACCATACTTACCTTATTTTTCCCATATCACAGTCACTGGTTCCAGCAGCAAGATGTGTCTTCACTCAGAGGATGGATCTACACTGTGGGACATGTTCAAATGAGTGAGGGTGTGTGGGGTGTTGGGTGCTGAGTAGAGGGTTGTAGTGGGGTGGGTTAGGGTCTGGAGGAGAGTCAGATCACTGATGAAGCATTTTCTTTTTCAGCTTACACTAAAAAGACCAATGGGGATGGTTTTCTTTATTTTAGGGGACACAACCCGACACTGGGGATTGGGCACCCCAGTGTCAGGATGATCTTTAGTGGCACGGGGTGGGCACTACAGTGCTGCCACATATATTAAAGAAGGGGTGACATGGAGGGAGGGAGCAGGACAAGTGGTACCAGGTGTGGGCACCCTAGTCAGCTCGGTAATTAAAAAATTGGGAAGGGCAACCTGAGGAGGGGAAAAGAAAAGCTTTACCAGGCTGGGTACATGAGTCTACTTAAGATATATTAAAAAGGAGTAGCCACATAGAAAGAGCTAGTGAAAAAGAGAGAGAGAGGCAGATCCAAATGAAGCCAGCAGCATGACTCCAGCTGTGGCTTCACAGTTCAAAGTCCCACTCATGGACAGTTCTTTCATGAGATCTCATGAAAGAACAATGGTTCCTTGTATGACCTCACAAAGAACATGGAAAAAGTACATCTCACCCTCTTTTTTGTAGCCAACCTTCTTCTTTCATGAATTCTTTCTTGACTCATGAAAGAAGTTTGGCTCATGACACAACCATTAAAAAATTAAACCACACCCTCTTCTTTCATAAGATGAGGTTCTTCTTTGTGAGTTCTTATGTGACTCATGAAAGAAGGAGTTTAGTAAAGAAAAAAACTATGAAAAGAATAAGTCCCACCCTCTGCTTTTATGATCTGAGATTTTTCTTTCATGAGACTCAAAGGCTCATCTCACAAAAGAAGAATCAGGACCTCCTCATTTAGCCTTCCATTAAGGATTTTAGGGATGTCCCAAAACCATATTTTAGGAGAATTTTCAAAAACAAACACCAAAATCTAGCTAAACAGGTCCCATTTTAGATAGATTCATCTAGAATTATGTGTTTGCTTTTCCCAGGGCATAATATTTATAGGTTTTGAATTTTGGTTTGAAAAATAAAAAACAAGATGGCTACAATGCAAAGGAAGATATTTTTCTCACGAAAAAAGAATTTGACTCATGAAAGAAGATTCTTCTTTCGTGAGCCAGAAATCTTCTTTTGTAGCAAACACATAAATGAAATACCTTACTGAGCATGCTCAGAACTGAAATTTCAAATCCTTATAACTCAGGAACAGATGAATATTTTTCTAGGACAAGCCCCTTCTACCCTGAAAATTTCAGAAAAAATTCCTAACCAGCAAGGCTGTAGGTGAGAGTTAAAAACAGCACACAACTCTGGTTCTTGGAATCTGGGCATCCAATCATCACAAAACTTGCAAAATTAAGACACCATGTCCCCAAGACCACACATGCAAAATGTCATGCAATCCTGATGAATGGCAGTGGAGCTATTAAGGTGCAAATTTAGGGATTTAACATTAAACACCCTACTAAACCATAACAATAGGGGTGCTATCGTGCCCCTATAATATATGTATTATACTGGTGTTGTAACATCAGTATACACATGGTTGGGCAGCAGGTTCTATGTTAAACCCTAAATTTGCACTATAGCTATGGCAGCATTGATGAAATTAGCTGACAATTTGCATGAATTGTCTAGTGGGCAAGGTCTAAATATGTAGAAAGTTTGGTGACTCCATCCTATACAGTTTCTGTGATCTGCATGTAACCCCCACCCCTATCTCAGGATACAAAAGTTTGTATTTGGCACCACAGATTGCAATTGTAACAAATAATATCTCCGGTCAGTAACATGCCCCATAACCTTGACCCCATTGGAAGGATACTGTCACGCAAGAACAATGACAAATTCCACAAGTGTTTCCCTTCCACCAGAGTACATCTTCTCTTCACAGGATCATCATAAGTAACTTTTCCATTTTGCAAACTGACCCGAACATTGGTGCTTCCTTTATATAACCACCTATTGCCTCCTACCACTGGCCACCTAACCTGCAGAATCTCCTGGTAAGAAGCAGCCTACCTACTCAACAGTTCCTTCCTACCTGGTACCAAACTTTGCAACAGAACTCACTGCTACACCTGCATATTTGTTTCTAGTGTGACTGAAATTTGGGGTCCCACAGGTGTTTTCACATCACCAGGAGTTCTCATGCACCTCCACTAATGTGGCATATTGTATTCTCTGCAGGAAGTGTGCAGCTATTTACATTAGGCGAGACTGGTAGATGCCTTGTTGACCATTTCAGGTAACATTACAGGGCAGTCAGGAATGGAGGCACTGATAAACCCATTGTATCCCACTTTATCTCCAGGGACCACAGTGTCAATGATCTTTCTGTCTGTGTCTTTCAGCAGGGCTTCTGGGATTCTGACCATAGGAAAACATGGAAACCAAGCTGATTATCTGCCTTGGCTCCCAGCAGCCCTCTGGTATAAATGACAGACATTTTCTACTAACATCTTTCAGCCACCCCTTGTTTTCCCTGAAGTCTGTTTGTATCTGTACACATCTGTTTTCCTTTTCACCAGATGTCTCCATCTCTGTCTCCTTCCCTACATTTGTCACCTTTCAGCCTTCTTACTAGGCCCTGTTAATTAGTCCCCACCTGGGGACTTCTCTAGCTCATTCACTGCTTTTATGCCTTGTCATCCCCATCATCATCTTTATGTTTTCCAGAGTCTCTCTTTATCTTGTCTTTTATCAATTCTCCTCCCAGAGCCTCCCCTTTTTGGAAGTCTGCAGTGGGCGGAGCCTGCGGGCGTTTTGCATCAGAAAAGGACCTACGTTATGTTTTCCGTCCACACAACATTATTTCTTCCTTGCGAAGAGCCCAAGTACTCACGCTGACCCGTATAAGACATAGTACTTAAAGAGCCCTATTCTTTTGCGCTTCATGTCTCCAGAGGCGCCCTCCCCACAGAGTATGTTTAACCGCCCCAACTCCACCCCACACAGAGTTTAGACATCTTAATCAAGTTTAAAACCATTCAGTCACCTTAATTATTACAGTCCCGTGGCTGAAATTACAGCTGACGACAAACATTTCATTGGGCTTTCTTTTAGCATAGGGCTTAAGGCACTTTCCTCCTGCTTGCCCTCTTTCAGGGCTGTTTCCACCTTACAAAATGCTCATATTGAATTTAAATTCATGTCCCAAGACTCTACAGGACCTATTCTTTCTTCACCCGTAATGCCTATGCCCTTGCTGCTCAGTTTCACTATTATACCGAATCGTGGTAGTTTTAAACAGAGCCTGGGAGCAGACTGCCTCCGGTCACAATCTAACACCTGCGGCTTCCAGGGGCTTAATTGGAGCACTTCCTACTGCTCTGAGTACTTCCTTTTACTATAGCAGGCATGTATTCATGTTTCATTTTATTTTCATAGGCAAACCACGTCCTGCAGTTTTCTAGTAAGCCCCATACTTGTGCAACATTAGTGTGGACTGCTGCACTGTGCTATGTGCACCTGATAAGGAAATTCCACAGAGTGAGAAAATGCTGCAGGGGACAATATAGGAGGGTAACATTTTATTACAACTAAATTTGATTTTCTTTGTATTCGAATATGGGATTCTTCATTAGGGAGGCTACTAAGGGCTCTTAAAGACACAGTACCTTTATTATGGCATTTCTATAGATAAAGGGAACTACAATTCAGATGGTATGCAAAGAAGCATAATAAAAAGGGATAGGAAGAAAAACAGGTATATATTTTTCAAGTTGGCCACCCTGACCAAAGAAGAATGACAGAATAGAAGTAGAAGAAGTAGGTGCACAATAGAATAGAGTGAAAAGGAAAAAGAAAATAGGGAAGGAGTTGGGATTTTAATATGCATAACAGGACACCCTGTTACATGGTGGGCAGAAACATGATTATTATGTGGTGTGTGTGTGTGTGTGTGTGTGTGTTTTGTCTGGGTTCTATTACTTATGATGTCTGTTAGTAACATTACATTCACTTCTATAAATGTAAATAGTATTAAGAATCTAAACAGAAGATATGTTGCCTTTTCTTTCAAGCTCGATGGGCACTGTGACTGTCATTTAAGATAATAGACTGCAGCATATTGTGCAGGAGGTTCAGTCAGCTCATAGGTGCGGACAAAAGGACCCTATTTTGGTCTATAGGCACAGAAACACATTCAGATGTAGCCATTTTGTTTCATTCCCATGAAACTGCTTTACTCGATTTAAAGAGCCACTGATACCTTCAGGAACTTTCCCAAAACATAATATTTACATGCAGCCCAACTTGTATTTCACATTAGTTCTGTATTCCTCCTCCCCATTATTTATTACTGAGGTCTTTTCCATGAAAACAGGATCTTTGCTCCTGAAGAGTTCATCTATTCCTATTGCTGTCTCCCTACCTGATGTCATAATGCATGCCTTGTGACATCACGAGTACTCCCATGGCAACAGGATGAGATGTCACAACAGAGGATTTATGACTTGAAGTAGGAGTCAGCTGTAGAGGCAGATGAACCCTGAGTGATAAAGATCATGCATTCATACAAATGTCGTAAGTAATAAATACTGGGAAGAAGGAATCTTAGACTATGTATATAGACTAGACTTCTGAGGCACCGCTTTTGGCTGAGACGTTAAACCGAGGTCCCATCTGCCTGGATTGGTGGTAGTCCAGGTGGATGTTAAAGATCCCATGGCACTTATCGAAAAGAAGGGGAATTTCCTGGTATCCTGGCCAAATTTCCCTCATTCACTAAAAATACCACCAACAGCTTAATCTGGTTCAAGGTCAGTTGGCATTCATCTGTATTCCCTCCCGAGTCGTGCCTAATAGGCAGGATTTGTCTAGTGCACTTACCGGTCAACAAAAACTAAATAACTAATAAATAAATAATATATGAAATGGAAGCTGAATTGTACCTAATTATTATGTTTTCAAAGTGTTTTTAGGTGCTAGCAGCTCTTTAACAGATTTGTCTCCTGACAGGGTTCTACTACTGGATATTAAATTCCAAGAGACTAAATTAAGACTAATAAATGTATATTTACCTCTCACCCCCAAAAAAAGCAGAATTGAGATAATACAAAATCTGCAGCCGCATTTCTTTACAACTTCTTATGTATTATTAGCTAGGGATTTTAACTGTGGCCTATCTATCTTAGGTTGAGGTGCTCAAGCAAAGAAAACACTAAAATATTTTGTGACATTGTTTTTTATCTAAAATGTTAAATAATTCGGGGCCATTAGATGTGTATTTCAAGATAAACAAAGAAGGGATCCAACTTATTTCAGAGGCAATTTAGTCACTTGTTTAGACTATTTTTTCTAATTCTGTTGAAATGTGATCTGGTTTTATTTGACTGGTAGAATTTACTGATCATAAGGTCCTTTCAGTTATTGTAGGTCCAGACAAAATTGTGACATCAGGTCTGGGGTAATTGAAAACTAAATTTTACCTTATTAGGAATAATGCTATAAAAGAAGCACTTGGTGATCTCATAGCAGTTAAGAAATCTGTATTTGTTTTGACAATCCTTTGGATTTGTAGGAAGACACCAAAAATAATTATTTTTTTTTTCCAAAATGGGTAAAACGAATCATAAATCAGCATATTTCAGTACTAGACTAATAGGGTGTAATTACAGTGCCTGCAGTCTATAAGGCAAGAAACATGGGAGAACCCAAGTGAGCAAATCTTACAACTTAAAAACATGTCTGTTTATACTTTAAATAGAGTTCAGACCTTGCAAAAGAACAGAAGTTTGGAACACAGAGAAAATGTCTCTTCTGTGTCTTTTGAAGCATGTAAAGATGGATAGAACAAAATATGTTTTCAGGAATTAAAGATGCTGATGGGGTTATTCAGGCTGACAAAATGGTATGTTAAATGCTGCCTCTGATTATTTATATAAATTATTTGGACCTGGTTTTGAGTCCCTTTCTGGTAAAGAAGAATTGTTTTCAAATCTTCCTTTGTCTCAGGTAACTTCAAATCTGCTTTCTGGTCTTATAGCAGAAGTCTCAGCTAGTGAAATAATAGATGCAATACAGTCCTTAAATAATTATTTACTGTCTGGGAAAGACAGTTTAACCAGTGAACTTTATACCTGCTGTTTTTACTCTTAGAAGAATTAGTAAAGGTTTTAACTATCTCCTGTAAAATCCATCTTTAGAACAAAACATGAAGGAAGATCTTATAGTTTTTTATGTCTGCATTGGGGAGCCTGCAGACATTTTGCATCAGAAAAGGACCTACGTCATGTTTTCTGTCCACTCAACATTATTTCTTCTGCAAGGAGAGCCCAAGTAATTCACTGACTGTATAAGGCATAGTACTTAAAAAGAGCCTATTTTTTGCCGCTTCATGTCTCCAGAGGAGGCCTCCCCACAGAGTATGTTTAACCTGCCCCAACTCCACCCCACATGGAGTTTAGACATCTTAATCAAATTACAAACAAAACTCCTATCACAGTTTCCTTAAACATGACTGCCTCCTGTATGAAGAGTGTTTCCATTTTTTTGTTTAAACCAAGAGTGGCGGTCGAGTGCCTCCCCAGACACAGATGGAGCAGGTAGAGAGATCCCCTATGTAATCACCCATCCAGCATGTCTTCCAGGCACCACACAGATTAAATGAAAGAATCATAGGATGAAGGTCTTTAACTCTAATCCTTTACAAAGAACCTTCAGATAGTCTGGGGGCAGGGTGCTTTCTTTAGCAAAATAATGCCACTGCTTCTGTTCCCCAACTTAATGAATACCTTAAATGACCATGGAATCTGCTTTTTTTCGCTTGAAGACCTTAAATCACAATGTCTGAAAGCAAAATATCTGACAAAAGTTTTCTTTTCCCACTTCCAGTTGTTTAATGATAAACTGCTGAGATCAGCATTTGTCAGCTACAGCTGAAATGCTTTTAAGTGTTGGCACATGATCTTAACTACACAATGTGGCCTATAAAAGTACATTTCCATCACAGAGGTAACAAGCCTTTGAGTGAAGCAAATAAACAAAATGAAGTGATGTGAGAAACCACTATGGTTCTCAAAGGAAGTGGCAGTGAAGGTTCAAGGAAAAAAACATTCAGGAAGTACAAGGAATCACAGAAGGAGCAGGACAGAGAACTGTATCAGTTAAAGCAAAGGAAGCTGGGAAGAGCAGTCAGAACAGCAAAGGCCCAAACCGAGGAAAAAAGATAGCCTTCGGTTAAGAAGGGATAAACTTTTATAGGTACATCAGGAGCAAAGGAAGACCAAGGGAGGGATAGTGAGGCTTAATAAAGGGGAGGGAGGGTGGGCAGAGGGTGACTGTGAAAAGGCAGAGATACTAAACAAACATTTTTGCTCAGTATTTACAAAGGAAGAGGGAGGTACCTAAAACAATCAGAAACACTCTGGATACAGAAGTTGATACCAGCCCATTTACAGAAGAAAGGGTTCTGAAAGAACTCTTAAAACTGAAGGTGGACAAAGCAATGGGACCTGATGGGATTCATCTCAGAATTCTAAAAGAACTAAGGGTAGAACTAGTGACACCACTGACTACCCTCTTTAACAAATCATGGGAGGATGGGGTGGTACCCAAGGACTGGAGGAGGGCAGATGTGATTACCCTTCACAAAAGTGGGAGCAAGGCAGAAGCAGGAGACTACAGACTTGTTAGCTTAACCTCAGTGGTAGGAAAATTATGGAATCACTTCTGAAGGAAAGAATTGTCGAGTATCTAGAGGCCAGAGGGTCACGGGACCCAAGGCAGCATGGATTCACAGCAAGAAGGTCATGCCAGACGAATCTGATAGATTTCTTTGACTGGGTGACCAAAGTAGTAGATCAGGAGGGGCTGTGGACATGGCCTACCTAGACTTTAGCAAGGCATTTGACACAGTCCCACACAAAGATTAACATACAAGTTAACCAGCCTGGAGTGGGTCCCAAGATGACAGCCTAGGTTAAGAATTGGCTGGAGAATAGGACACAGAGAGTAATTGTAAATGGAGTCCACTCTGGAAGAAAGGGGTTACTAGTGGTGATACCGCAGGGTTCAGTGTTAGAACCGTCCTCTTCAATGTCTTTATAAGCGACGCTGCAGAGGGACTGAAGGAAAAGTATGTCTCTTTGCAGATGATACAAGATCTGCAACAGAGTTGATGCACAAGGTGGGGTGGAAAGGATGAGAAGGGACTTGACAAGGTTAGAGGAATGGTCAAATGTATGGCAGCTTAGATTCAATGCTAAGAAGTGCAAGGTAATGCACCTGGGAAACAAAAACCAGGGAAGAGTACACAATGGGGGATGAGATACTAACAACAACAAAAATGGAAAGGGACCTAGGGGTAGTCATATCAGATGACCTAAAGGTGGGGAAACAATGTGAGAGGGTAGCAAGGAGGGCTGGGGGATACTGGGATGCATAGGGAGAGCATCACCAGTAGAAAACAGGAAGTTATTATCCTCTGTATAGACAGCTGGTCAGACCCCATCTGGAGTACTGCATGCAGTTCTGGAGACCCAGTCTCTGCAAAGACATAGACAGGATGGAAGCTGTCCAGAGGAGGGCACTAAAATGGTGCAGGGTCTGCACCGGAAGACATATGAAGAGAGACTTAAGGAGCTTAATATGTATAGCCTTGAGGAAATGAGGAGAGGGGGGACATGATAGAAACGCTCAAGTACCTCAAGGGAATCAACAAAGTCCAAGGGGTAGCATCTTTCAAAAAAGAGGTGTGCAAGAACAAGGGGACTGAATTTGAAGATGGGCGGCTCAGAGGTAATTTAAGAAGTATTTTTTTCACAGAGAGGGTTGTGAATCCATGGAGCAGCCTTCGGAGGAGGTTGTGGAGTCAAAAACAGTGGTGGAATTCAAGCATGCATGGGACAGTCATAAAGGCAATTCTAGGGGTGGGGCAGGAAGAAGTAGGCTGCTAGTTAACTAGGATCTGCAGCTTATCCATTAGGTAGGGAAATGGGCAGACTGGGTGGGCCAAGCGGTCCTTATCTGCTGTCAAATTCTATGTTTCTATGTTTCTATGTTTTAGGTTCTCAAACACCTCTTCAGACCACTTTGGTGTTTTCTAACTACTATGCAGTCCAGAAAGGGAACTATCTGACTTGAAGATACAACACTTTTGTCAGGACACTTTGAAGAATTTGTTGTACTTAGCTCTGGTTTCTCAGTGTCTGGAAATGCAGTGACAAGAAGACAGTAAATACCACTGCTTTCCTGAACGCTACACTAGTGCTTCCATCTATTGAAAGGTCCAGTCACTGGAGCATAGTGTGAGTTTCAAAAGTGCGTGTAAAGTTTATCAAGTATATTTTGTAAATGTATTGCCTGTCTTCTGTTAAAGCAATGCTGTACCTGGTAAGAACTTATGTAGACAACTGCAGTATTTAGTGGTGTTTTGTAAATTCTCCAGGAAGGGTATAAACTGTCATTTAATGATGTACTGTACACTAATCCCTAAATTGCATATTGGCATATTTATGAACAACTTTATGAGTGTGTGTGTGTGTGTGTGTGTTTGTTTGGGGGTGCAAACCTCTTCATTTGTGTTAACACAATAATGGGAAAAACAAGGCTGCCTATTCATACCTGGGTCCTATTTCAAACATCTGCCCACTTTTTTTCTTCCAGAGGAAGAGACTCCTATAAATACAATTAAACAATTGGGACCGCCTTGAGGTAAACCTCAAAGTCGTGCGGAAAGCAATGTCCTGTTCAGCCTGAATGCACTAACCATCTTTTCTTCTTAAATCTGAAATTCTTGAGATAATCAGGATAATCTGAAGCATTTCTGTCATTCGTCTCGGTGGTGCATGGTTTGAAACATACTTGAGGTATTAAAGGGTTATACGTTATTACCTTTGATATGCATAATAGTTCACCATTCCCAAAAGTTCCTTCTGTGAATGGCTCAAGTAGGATAAAGCTAATAAGGTGCCTGCACTAAACCCAGTTTGCAGTCCAGAGGCAGGAGTCAAGTTTCAATGGTATCTGCCCACAGTAGTAGGTGTGAAAGACACGTGATCCATTATACATGAAATGGCAGGCAGCAGGAGGACAGGGGACAGCCAGGCAAGAGGGAGGTTTAATTCCCAAGTCAGAAAGACTGCACAGAAAGGCAAGAGCATTAGAGAGCTGGAGGACAGGAGAGATGAGCCATCACAAATAAGTAGCAGAGCTGAATGTATTGAAAGCACAATGCTTGTCACTTTTAAATTTTAGTGGTTTACTTTAATTATATACTGGCATTTACTAAGGTATATAAAGAATAAATAACAGATACTCTTACTTTACATGATTAGTAATTCAAATTTTCTCTATATTTACAATAATAAATGTAACTCCATACTCTATAATGCTTTCTAAGGTCTTTGCAACCACACTTTCCAAACAATGGAAAATAGCTTTAAAGTACTTCTCTGTTTGTATTAAAAGCTTTGCAATGCTAAGTGCACTTGAATAAATATTGATACAGTACAACAGACACCAATATATTCTAGAAATACAGTAGACACTGGTTATTTCATGCCTATTACTGACCTTTTAATAATAGCGTATTAAATGGTAGCGTATATACACAAATATACATTCCTACATGTTACAGTGCATCAAAAATTAACCGTAAAAGCTGTGACTTGCACCAAAGTTCATTTTGTCCACTTGGTACTGGCATCCTTCTAGCAGGAACATCTGCACTCCGAGATAATTGGGTAATGGATGGGTATCCATGTGCATTTCTGCCCACCATTTCATTGGCATCTCCATCGCAAGATCATCAAATGGACAGATTTGACGGTTTGCATACCATCTCTTCCGGACAGAACACAACTGCTACTGTAGTAGCTTCCCACTTTAACATAGCGAGGCCAAAATCGGTTTCCCACATCGCTTCACATGTGAAATACAGGACAGGAGGTGTGGAACCAAAGCCACATTTACAACTTTTGTGCAGTTTCTGGCTCAGTCTGTGTTTTTGCCATGCAATGGATCATAAAATTCCCACAGTTTAATCTCACTGGGCATTACCCTCTAACTTTTGCCTGAGAAGCTGGTCCAGCTCTGCTAGCTCTAGATACTCATTTCCTCCCATAGTCTCGTCTGGCTCAGAAATGGACATAAAGTATGGTTCAGAGTGGCTGCCCAGCATATTTCTAAGAAGAGTTTGGTTAACATCCTTTTCCTTTGGGTCAAATATTGGATCTGGGTGTTCTATAAGGTTCACCAAGGTGAGTTATCACTAGGAGCTGGACAAAGATGAAGATAATGCTGACAAACTACTTCCTGTATTCGTAGACCAAGGACAGCCACCAAGGAACACACAGTCACAAGGCACTGGGACTGATACATCCTCAATATGTTTTTATGTTTTTGTAAATAAAATGCATATAAACATAAACGAGAAACTACAGCAAAAATCCCACTGTGCTGGCAAGTTAGGCACAGTCATTCAGTTTTAAATGGTTTGCCTGCAACTACAGGAAAGACCACTGGCACCAGAGTGTCTGCTTTCAGGACCAGGCTACTTCTGCCTTTAGATTTTCCTCAGTTTCACAAGCATCACCATGGCAACAAAAGACTCCATACACTGAAAGTCCAGGACTTGGCAACTTACTTCATGTTCAGTGAAACGAATGTTTGCGCCATTCCTGGTACCAGGGCTGCAAAATCATGTCGCTGGCGCCCATAAGTTCCAACCCCCTTTGCAGACAAATGGCAAACCTAAAGTACTAATCCAAGCATTGGGGTTGTTAGCATGTCTGGTGAAGCTGAGGAATTGGCACCTTGACATGAACCTGACAGCACCACAGCTGCAGCCCAGAGGGTGTCACAGTGAGCAGCAGGTCTGAACACATCTAGTAGCATGGGTCATGCACACTACATTTATTCCTTATCAGGTCAAATCCTGCAGATGTTTTGGCTCTGACTAGATTTTGTTATGTTGCCAGCCAACATATTGCATTAGTAGCAGATTTGGGCGTGGTCACTGATGGGCGAAAGCAGGTCACGCATCAGTAGGTGCATCCCTCATTCCCAATAACCCAGCATGCAGGCGCCACACTAGGAATACATAATGTGGCGAGCACATCTAGAAAAGGTCCTCTGCAATGAGAGCCAAGCTCGTCATGCAGCAGCACCAAAACACGCACTCCCTACGTGCCTTTCCAGGTGAAACCCTTCTATAAACATGGTGGCGCTGACTGCGCCACGCAGAAAGCCAACTTCGGGTGCCCAATCCCCTGTCGGCATACCCAACCCACTTCATTTGCTTGGACGGGAGCCCTCCCCGTCGGCATAATGCACCACCCCATTTAAAGTGTGTACTGTGGGGTGCCCAGTCTCCCTTGGCATCATGTCCCCCCTTCCAGTTTAATTTGCCAATGGAGAGTACACTCCCATCGGCATAATGTCCTCTCATTTGTTAGGTACCAACGGGGTGCCCAATCCCCATCAGCTACAGAACCCCCAAAAATACTCAGGTGGCATGCTTGAGCTCACCCAGCGTACCAAATGCCCTGTAAAGGAAAATGGTCCCAGAATGTTTTTTTAACAACCTACAAACCAGTAAACAGTCCCTCATCGAGTCCAGTGGCCCTCCTCCAACCCGCGCCCACCCTCTGCGCACCCTGCCTCCCCACACCCCTCACCCCATACTTACTTCTGGAGCATGGCACGATGATCGTCAGTGGACTGGGAACACATCTGCACTCTTCAAAGCCGACCATGAACTGAAGAAATGCCGGTAAGCTGTATAATGGCATAAATAGGGTTTTTCAACTTTGGTGCATATCTTGGGAATTTTGGCACCAGACTTTCAACATGAGGTTATTGAGACCCCTCTTCATGAATGTAGTTACTGTCATGACATTATTCGTCCCGAAGGTGAGTTCACGGTCACTGCGCGGAATCACCTTGCAGGACTGATTAACGAAACAACAGTGCCACTGTTCATGAGGGGTTCTCAAAAAGCCTATGTTGCAAATTTGGTGAAAAAATCCCCAAAATGGTTGTTTTTATGAGCATGCATTGCACAGTTTCCATACACGCTCGTAACTTTGTGAATTTGTAATATTTTCACTCCAGATTTTAAAATTGGCATTTTTCCACACTTCCTTATGAACAGTACAGCTATCATTTTACATATCCTGGCCAAAATGTGTTTTCGCCGTCCGCGTAGAATAACGTGGTCACAGTGTGAAATCAGTTTTCGGGACAGTTTGAGAAAATGACGGTGACACTGTTCACGAGCAGAGGTCCTAAAATGCCTATGTTGAAAATCTGGTGACAAAAGTCTATAAAATGACTGTGTTACAAGCTTGTGTTGCTCAGTTTCCACACACCCTTGTAATTTTATGAAATTTGCAATATTTTCATGCCAGATTTTCAACACTTGAATTTTTCACACCTCCTTATGAACAGTACACCTCTCATTTTCTCAGCCTGCCCAAAATGTGTTTCTGCACCTGTGGCGCACAATGGTGTGGTCGCTGTGGAAATCAACTTTTGGGACAGATTAACAAAATCACAGCACCACTATTCATGAGGGAGGTCCCAAATGACTATGTTGAAAATGTGGCTAAAAAATCCCAAAAATAATTGGGTTATAGACATGTGTTGGCAGTTTCTATGCATGCTCATGACTTCACCAATTTTTCATATTTTCACTCCAGATTTTCAAAGTTGCCATTTTTACACCTCCTCATGAACAATACAGTTGTCATTTTTCACATCCTGCCTAAAATGTGTTTTGTTCCTGTGTCGCCAAATGTCATAGCCGCTGTGCAAAACCACCTTTCAGCTAACAAACTGATTGTGCCGCTGTTCATGAAGTGGGCTCACAAAAGCCTATGTTGAAAATTTGGGTGAAAATACCAACAAATGCCTACGACGTTGGGGTTTCCAACTGTTACACCCACCCTGTGAGACTGACAGGTGTCAGGGTGTGACTTAGGATCACTAGCTGTAATGCACATGCCATTCCACCCCACCCCACCATGCAGCCAGTGACAGGCATCAAGGTTTGCCTTGGGTGTTGAGCCCTAAAGTTCACCCCATTCTCCTAAACTGCACCCGTCTCAGCGTATTTCCTAATGGAATGGGGTAAGTACAGGTATAAGGCCCAAAGACCCCAAACACCATGACACTTGTCAGTGTCTACAGGGTAGGGTGAGGTAAAATGTCATGAGTGTTATAGCTGACGACCCAAAGGCACACCCCAACACCTGTTAGTCTCTGCAGGGTGGGTGGTGGGGTTGGTGTCAGTTCAATACTTCACTGCCATTCCTATTACGCAACTCTAACTCCTGTGTGATTTTGTATTTTCTTGAAACTTGACTTCCCAGCCAAATGCCCTTTGGGGTAACCCTTGCCTCAGTGTTTGCGAACAGAGGTTCTTTGTCTTTTAAATCATTTTTACTTTAATGGGTTCACCACAACAAAACCCAGACAGACTGTCTTAAGGTAGCTGGTTCATTCCACTGGGGTGTCAAACAGACGAGGCATACTGATGAGTCCTGGTAGAGATGAACACGTGTCTATGTCATCTGTTAGCACCCTTTGCAAACTGTGTGAGAGGCCTTTCGGCACCATGCAATTCTGCTTAAAGTTGAACTAGCATAACATTCTGAGGTGATTTGCATATGCAGCCCATGATGCTTTGCATTGTGTGGGCATGTGTGATTTTGTATTTTCTTGAAACTTGGCTTCCAGCCAAATGCCCTTTGGGTAACCCTTGCCTCAGTGTTTGCACACAGAGGTTCTTTGTCTTTTAAATAGTTTTTATTTTAATGGGTGCACCACAACAACCCAGACAGACTGTCATAGGGTAGCTGGTTCATTCCACTGGGTGTCAAACAGACCAGGCATACTGATTAGTCCTGGTAGGATGAAACACGTGTCTGTGTCATCTGTTAGCACCCTTTGCAAACTGTGTGAGAGGACTTTTGGCACCATGCAATTCTGCTTAAAGTTGAACCAGCATAACATTCTGTGGTGATTTGCATATGCAGCCCATGATGCTTTGCATTGTGTGGGCATGTGTGATTTGTATTTTCTCTAACTCCTGCTCTACCAATGCCAATGCCAGCGAGACAACATTTGGCATTGACAAATGCTGTTTATTTCCCCATATATATGTCCCTTATATTACCTCCCTCTACACTAACTTTGCTTTTTCTCTTTTAGATATTTTCTGAAGAATACCTAAGGTCAAAACATTGATTTTTAACTCTGTTTTCTATTTTCAGCATATATTTAATATTACCATTTTGTTTTGCTATTTGTAGCAATAGTCCATTTACACCTTTGACAATTATTTCATGGCTCAGTCTTTGGGAGGAAGGGGTCACCTGAGCAACATCTATATTTGAATGGGTTCCTCGGTAGGCCATGGCACTGGGGCACCAGAAACGATAGTTCACACCCAAGCCTCGATGACAGAAAATAGAATCAAGCAGTAAGTTTTATTCTGACACAAAGCATCTGACAGAAATGGTTTGCCCTCTGGGGCTGCAGGTGCAGTGACAACAGGTTCACAGTACACATTTTTCCACAATAGTTACTTGCAAAGGACAGGTATGAAACCCACCCCTTTTTCACTAGGGGTGCAAAATACTTTGCTGTCCATCCTTCTTCTGGGCTATAGACCAACATGCAGCTAACTGGCCTTTTTCCCAGAGGCAGACAATGTCCCAACTTCCTTACTGCCACTGTCCAAACTGCATGGACCTTACTCTCACTGGGACCTTGTCTTTAAATCTACAGGGAGCAGTTACAGTAGGTTTATACAAAATCACACAGAGACCTGTGCCTCTTACACCAGATAGGGCACTTGGGGTTTGTCCCTGGCTGAAGGGGCATCTCCTTTCAAGTTCCATATCCATAATGAGGAGGCACTGCTTATGCCTGAGACAGTCCTCCCTCACTGTCTGAAAAAGTCTAAAGGAATTCCCTGAGCACAGAGGGCAATTACACTTTTCCCACACTGGGCAACATTTTACATCCTTTTTCAAGGTGGGGAACATTTGATCATGTGAAGTGGGCGCACAGAGAAGGTGCCTTCCATAATTGCGACTCCTTCCGCCCGCAGTCCCTCACGGTGATGGGAGGGTAGGGTGACCAGATGAGGGGTGGGTGAACTGGGTGACAGGATGTGGGTATGTGTGAGTGTGGGGGAGTGAGCATGGCGAGTGTGGGCTGGGAGGGGCAGAGGGGCTGTAGGGGTGGCGCTGTGGTGAATGGCCAAGCGCTGCGTCGTGGCATTGAGGTTGGCTAGTGGTTGGGGTGGGTGAGGTGCAGGTTTGGGTCCAGGCACTGGTGTGATTTTATTGCACCCAGCCCGAACCTTTGTTTTAATGCTTTCCTGCCCCCGACCAGACCCCCTGGGTTGAGAATCCTTAAGTAGGGTGGTGCGGGGGAAGCGAGAAGCAGGGTGTGTGGGGGAAACAGCCCCCACAGGAAGCATTAAAACTCTCCTGGAGCCATTGTCCTGTCAGGCGGGTCTGTCAGAGGACGAAAATGCTTTCAGCACTCTGACTGTGCGACAACGGTAATCGCCTTTTAGGTATTCGTCGCTATCGCATAGAACCAGGGACATGTCCCCATTTATTCATGGTTTGAAGAATTCAGAGCTACTGACATTCTTCAACCTTCAATGCCACCCCTGACATAGAAACATAGAACTTAACAGCAGATAAGGACCACCTGGTCCACCTAGTCTGCTCATTTCCTTGCCTACTGTGTAAGCTCCAAATCCTGTTTGATCTGTGGCCTACCTTCCTTCCTACCACTAGTTTTGCCTTCTACCTGTCCCATGCATTCTTGAATTCAACAACTGTTTTGCCCCATAACATCCTCTGGGAGGCTGTTCCATGGATCCACCACTCTTTCTGTGAAAAATACTCCTCACTTTGCCCCTGATTCTTCCCATCCAGCCTCATACTGTGACTCCTGTTCTTGCACATCTCCTTTTCTGAAATATACTGTACTTTTGAACTCTGTTGATCCCCTTGAGGTATTTGAATGTGTCAATCATATCACCCTCTCCCTCCTGTCCTCCAGAGTACGCATATTGAGTTCTCTCAATCTCTCCTCGTATGGTTTCTGGTGTCACCCTGCACCATTTTCTTTGCCCTTCTCTGGACTGCCTCCACCCTGTCAATGTCCTTTCAGAGATGAGGGTCTTCAGAACTGCATGCAGTACTCTAGATGAGGCCTCACCAACTACCTGTACAGTGGCATCACCACCTCCTGTTTTCTACTGGTAATACCTCTCCCTATGCACCCCACATTCCACTGGCGTTCCTCACTGCCTTCTCACATTGTTTGGCTAATTTTAGATCATCTGTTATGACTACCCCAGGTCTCTTCCCATTTTGGTTGTTGTTAGTACCTCTCCCCTCAATGTGTATTCCTCCCCTGGGTTTTGTTCCCTAAGTGCATGGTTTTGCACTTCTTATCAATGAATTCAAGCTGCCACCTCTTGACCACTCCTCCAACTTGCCTAAGTCTCTTCTTATTTGCTCCACCTCCCTGGAGTGTCAACCCTATTGCAGATCTTGGTATAATCTGCAAAGTGGCATACTTTTCCTTTGAGTCCACCTGCAGTATTGCTTATACAGTGAAGACATTACAGAGGACTGGCGCCAGCACTGAACCATGTGGCACCCCACTGGTTACCCCCTTTCTTCAGATTGAACTCCATTTACCACCACCCTCTGAGTTCTGTTGTTAAGCCAATTTATGACCCAGTTTACCACCTTGGGATCTACCCCAGGTTGTCCAACTTGTTTACTAACCACTTGTGTGGGACTGTGTCAGATGCCTTGCTAAAATCTAGATAGGCCATGTCCACCACCCTCCCTAATCTACTACCCTTCTCACCCAGTCAAATAAATCTATCAGATTCATTTGACACAACCTTCCTTGTGTGAATCCATGTTGCCTCGGGTCCTGTGCCCTGCTGGCTTCTAGATATTCTACAGTCCTTTCCTTTAACAGTGATTCCATCATCTTTCCCACTACTGAGGTCAAACTGGGTGACCTGTCTATAGTTACCTGCTTCTACCTTGCTCCCACTCTTGTGAAGGGATATCATGTTCAGCCTCCTCCAGTCCTCCAATACTACCCCTCCTCCAATAATTTGTTGAATAGGGCTGTCAGTGGTGACAGTATCACCTCTCTGAGCTCTTCTAGTATTCTGGGATGTATCCTGTCCAGCCCCATTGCCTTATCCACCTTCAGTTTCAAGAGTTCCTTTAAGACTCTCTCATCTGTGAATGGACTGGTGTCAACCCTCTTTCCTGCGTGTTTCTACTTCCCAATATCAGTCCATCCCTCTCCCTTCTTTTGTGCATACTGAGCAAAAGTATTCATTCAGTATCTCAGTCTTCTCCAGGTCCCTCCACCCATTCCCCTTTTACTAAGCCTCACTATCCCTCCCTTGGCCTTTCCTCTTTCCCTTATGTACCTGAAGAGTTTTGTCCCCTCCTTCACTGTCTGGGCTATCCTGTCCTCTGTTTTGCCTTTGCACTTCTGGCTGCTGTACCCACCTCCTTCTGCTTTGCATGATACAGTTCTTTGTGTTCCCCTTTGTGTTTCCTTGTATTTCCAGAATGCCATTTTTTCTCTCTAACCATCCATGCCTTCTTTTGAAAACCATAATGTTTTTCTTTTGGCTTTGTTCACTAGCTTCACACACAGGCTTGTTGCCTCTGTTATGGCTCTCTTGAGGTTCTCCCACTGTACCTCTACTCCCCTTATTCACCCTGTGCCAGTCTTTTCTTGAGGCATTCACCCATTTTCGTATAGCAGCTTTCTTGAAATCTAGGACTCTGGCTTTAGTGTGGCTTGATTCTTCGACTGCCTTTACCCTGAACCATACAGTATGGTGGTTACTGGACCCCAGATGGCTGCCCACTGATACATCCACTATTCTGTCTCCATTTGTAAACACCAGGTCCAATATTATCCCCTCAGAGGTGGGTTCCCCCACAGGTTGTTTGAGGCATGCCCTTTGCAGGGCATCTAGAATGACTTTGCTCCTGGATGTGGCTGCTGCATAGGTGCTCCAGTTAACATCAGGCATATTTGGATAATGTACCAACAACACTTTTCCTTTATCTACCATTTTAAGGATGTTATCTAGCACTACCCTATCTGTTTACTCCCTTGTGTGGGGGTCTGTAGATAACCGCTGTGCAGATAGTGGTGCCATTTCCTGCTCCAGTGTACCCCACAGTACCTCCTCTTCTTCCTGCTTTCCTTTATCTCAGTCACCTTGATCCCTTCCTTGATGTAGATCACTAACCCTCTCCTTTTGCCTTCCCTAGCTTTCCTGTAGACTGTGTACCCAGATATCGGCTTTCTATATACCATGTTTCAGTGACTGCCACAATATCTAGGCCTCCCTCTGCCATCAATGCCACTAGGTCAGAGATCTTGTTACCTAGGCTGCAGGCATTTGTACACATGGCCCTCCACATTTGATGACTATTTGTTCTGATCCAATCCCTTCCCTTGTGTCTCCCCTGATATTACCCCCATTTGAGTCCTTTGTGTTTCCTCATCCTTGGTATCCTATTGTCTGCCTTGACCTGTGGGGAGCAGTTGAGTTTTTCTGCATAATTCCATCTCCCCTTGGCTAGTTTAAATGTCTGCCAGTGAAACATTCATAGAAACATAGAATCTGATGGCAGATAAGGACCGCATAGCTCACCTAGTCTGCCCATTCCCTATCTAATGGATAAGCTGCAGATCTTAGTTAACCAACAGCCTACTTCCTCCTACCCCCAATAGAATTGCCTTATGTCTGTTCCATGCATTCTTGAATTCCCCACTGTTCTTGACTCCACGACCTCCTCAGGAAGGCTGTTCCATGCATCTACAATCCTCTCTGTGAAGAAATACTTCCTCACATTACCTCTGAGCAGTCCCCCATCTTCAAATTATGCCCCTTGTTCTTGCACATCTCTTTTCTGAAAGATGCTACCCTCTTGGACCTTGTTGATTCCTTGAGGTATTTGAAAGTTTTATCATGTTTCCCTTCCTCCTTTCCTCAAGGCTATACATCTTAAGCTCCTTTAGTCTTTCTTCATATGTCTTCTGGTGCAGACCCTGCACCATTTTGGTTGCCCTCCTCTGGACAGTCTCCACCCTATCTGTGTCTTTGTGGAGTTGGGGTCTCAGAACTGTACACATTACTCCAGATGTGGTCTTACCAACTGTCTTTACAGAGGGCCGACAACTTCCTGTTTTCGACTGGTGATGCCTCTCCCTATGCATCCCAGTATCCCCAGCCCTCCTTACTGCCTTCTCCACATTGCTGGCCCACCTTTAGATAATCTGATATGACTACCTCCAGGTCCATTTCCATTTTGTTGTCATTGGACAGATTCAATCCTTTCACTCAGGATCCTGGTCCCCCCTTGGACAGATGCAGACCATCCCTCGTGTACAAGCCAGCACCTCTCCAGGTGGGCCCCAAAGAAATAAAACCCTTAACTCTGCACCAGTTCTTCAGCCATTCATTGAATCCTGGTGCGGAGTATCCTGGCATCTCCCATGCCAAGACAGTTAGCACTTCGAGAAGGTTACCATTCTTGTCACGTATCTAAGACCCTCTCCAACTCCGTGAACTCCCTCTGCACTGGTTCAACCTCAGTGTCAGCCAGGTCACTTGTCCCCAGGTGGACAATGATGTCTAGCTCCCCTCCTGTGCTGTTGCCCATGCAATCCTCAGGATTTGCCTCCTATCCCTCCATGCTGAGGGTGTCGGGTAGGCACCTTACTCTCTCCCTCCTCCTTACCCACCCCCAGTTCTACCCTAATAAGCAGTACCCAACTAGAGGTGCTTTCTTTTCTCCTTGGGTCCCTTGCCTCCCCAGGGTCTCCACTATGAAGGTTCCTCACATCCACCTTGTCCACCACTTCAGGTGCCCCTTGGGATAGTCTCACTCAGCCAGAATGGCATAGGAGTTGTGGAGTGGAACCACAGGTGGATGCACCTCACCAACCTCCCTCACCAATTCTGAGCCACCGTGTCCAGCCGCCTCCTCTTACTGGCATCCTTGAGGCAGTGGGTGTGGCACTGGTGGTCCCGGGGGAGGAGGAGGTCTCCTGAATCCTAACCAACTCTGCCTGAAATGAGCAACCTCAGCCCTCAACCCAGAGAGGTGCATGCAGATAGGGCAGCACCACAGACTCCAGAATGTCCACTGAAGACTGCTACCCCGCTGCCACAGCATTGCACCACTCCCAACATGACTATTGTTGACTTTCCCTTTTTCTGTCCCCCTTTGTACTCTGCCTTAATGCAAGAGTGCAGTTCTAAAGGTGTCTAACTTGTGGTTTTATGTGTAGCTGTAAGCTCCTGCCCTGTCCTGAAGCAGGACAGTTGAAATCAGTATCCTGGGTGTACTTCTATAAAGGAGGACTAGCCTCTGTCCTTTCAAACAAACCTAGAATACAAAAGCCCAGTTAAAGCTAGGTGCTTTCTGTCAGCAAACAGTAAGAACAGTAATAAGAAAAACCTCTTGATCTGTTCAGGGTGGGGAGGGTGTTAGGATTGGAAACCCTAATGCCACATTTTCCTACTTTTGTCCCTTTAACCCTGCCTGGTACATTAATTAAGTTTTTGCAATTTATTTCCTTACTTTTGAGATAGTATAACAGTACCCTTAGTTTACTTCTGGCCCTGCTCTCCATCCCTCCATAGATGTGTGTATGTGTATATATATATATATATATATATATATATGTGTGTATATATATATATATATATAATAAGAGGCAAAAACTCTGTTTAATGCATTACTTAAGGTTGTTCCCACAGTGACAAAAGTGAGAATTTGGTGTGGGGTTGAAAACCCCCTTGAACCAGCCCCACCCCAACCCGGCATTGGGTGTACATTGGGGTCTTCAGCCCAACTCTCACCCATCACATGTGTAAAGCAGCAGACATATAGGAGAATGGGCTGATAGTTAGGATCAAGACCCCAATGCGCACCCCAATGCCAGTTGGGGGGTCCAAGGGGGTTTTTCAACCCTAACACCAAATTTCCTCACTTTTGTCACTGTGGAACAACCCTAACTAATGCATTAAATGGAGTTTTTTGCCTGTAATGTCCCTTCTTTTGAGAATGATAACGCGAAATAGTGAATGTAATGCGGCGGAGGCCTTGGGGCCTTCAATCCTCGCTCCTGCCATGTGATGTCTTGTGGCATAGTAACAGGAACAGCAACGCAAACAGAAGTGCTAACAGTGGCACACATGGTAATGCAAGTGCGAATGAGAACAGAATTACGCACACGTGGCATAGATGGGAGCGGTCTGCCACGTGATGTGTTGTCACATAGTAACATGGTGCCTGCAAACGGAAATGTCAATGGGCATGGTGATGCAACGTGAAACAGAAAGAGAAACAGTACTGTAGACACAAATGGCAAAAATAACAGAAACACAAGCCAAAGGAAAACGTAAAGATAATGACATGGTGGCGAGGACGTCAACGGTAAGTGAAACGGGTACAGAACCACAAGTGGAAAGGGCAACGGTAACGGTAGAGTCAGCACACAGGTTGGTTTTCTCCAAAACCTACATAGAGAAAGACAGTGAGTACAAAGAATGTATGCATAATAATGGGTATAGGAGCAGAAAATGAGGACTTGGAATACTAATTAGGTTATATCTCAGGAACTGTACAACGAGAAAAAAATTTGAAAGTCATATGATTTACAACTGTCCTGGCTAATTTTGTACTTAGCATTTTTCCAACGAAAAGTCCGTATCTCGCACCGCTTCCAAGATATGGGCCCTGAAAGGCGTGGCGAACGCCGAATGTTATCCTATGGGAAAAAGAGAAGTTCGGAGTGCCATAACTTTGCCTCCTGTAATATTTTTTCACCAAACCACTGAAAAGCACATCTGTGGGCTGTTGGCTGTGTTCCTCCAAATTTCAGGAAAAAGACCAAACCGTTATTTTGCAACAGGGTGCCAAAGGATTCCTGTAATCGTCGAAGTCAGTAATGTTACCCTATGGGAAGAAGCATCAAATTTGGAGTACCATAACTTTTCCGCCATCCAATATTTTTTCAACAAAACACTGAATGGCACATCTGTGAGATGTCAGCAATGTTCCTCCAAATTTCAGCCCATAACTACAAACCGTTCTTTGCAGCATAGTGCCAAAGAATTACTGTTATTTTGGACATAGTGTCCTCAAAGTAGTGTTATGATTTATGAAAGCTTCATAAAGAAATTTGCGTACCTTTCGTGAGTGCGACACTACTTTGCAAAAGTGCTTTTCCAGAAATCTTAAAACATATTTCTGAGGTGTTTTACCCCAAAATAAAGACATGGCTAGCATCCTCAGGGCGTGACTAGGTGAATACAAAAAGAATTAGGTTGCTAGAGGGTCTCAATTTTAAATGCCAAGCATTTTTCTGATCACTAACTGAAAACAAAATGGCAGATTTGGAACTAACAGGGCCATTTGCAACTCTAAAAAGTGCATTTGCGACACTGTCAAACTTTTGTTAACTTTTCCCATTGACTTATAATGGAAATTGTTTTTGAATAACTTTTGAACCGTTTAATATTTTTTCACGAAATCTTTGAAAGGCACATCGGGGACCCTGGCCACATGTTCCCTGAAGATTTTAGCTCAGTCATGCAAACTGTGTGACCTGTAGGTGTGACAGTAAAATTCCATAAAAGCGTAAACACACGTGCAGATCATGCTTAATAACTCCGTAGCTGTGTATTCGACCAGTACGAAACTTGGCAGATCCCAAGGCATATGGGTCTTGATCATGGAAATGGCTCCTCAACCTAACTATGGTAGCACTAATGTGCTACCAATATACATATATATATATATATATATATATATATATATATATATGTAGCTGAAAGCCCTGTGCTTCCATTTGTAGAACAACAGTGACCAAATTGGCAGCATAGCCTTATTATTATGCCACCTCATCTACCGGTACAGAAAATTTCCAAATACCCACCAAAACAAAATTTGCGCAACTGCAACACCATTCTGTGCCACAGGTGTGAAAACATATTTTGGCCAGGATTTGAAAATGATAGCTGGTACATACATGAGGTGGTATATAAAGAAGGCTATGTTGAAAATCTGGGGTAAAATATGTAACATTTCGGAGTTACGAGCAGACATAGCAAAATTGCAATGCATGGTCATAACTTTGGCATTTTCATATTTTGACCTTAAATTTTCAACATACAGTTCTTATGACCCCACCTCATAAAACCCCATAGGTGAAAATTTTCAAATCTGTGCCAAAATGCCATTCTGTGCCACAGGTGTGAAAACACGTTTGGACAAGATATAAAAAATACAGTTGTACTGTTCATGAGGTGGTGTGAAAAATGGCTATGTTGAAAATTTGAAGTCAAAATATTGAAAATTACCAAAGTTATGCTCGTCCATAGAAACATTTCAATGAACACATAACTCAGGCACTTTTAGATTTTTCACAAATTTTCAACATCGCCTTTAAACAACAGTTGCAGTGTTCATGAGGTAGGGTCATGTTGAAAATTTGGGGAAACAATTCCAAAATGGCAAAATGATGAACATAAGTTCAAAACACCATTGAAATACATTATACAGCACCTACCTTGATTCCTCAGTTCACGGTCCACAGAATATGACAGCCCAGAGCCTCCTATAGTAAGTATAGGGTAAGGGGATGTGTAGGGTGGTGGTGCTCAGTAGGAGGGTCAGAATGGGGAGGGGTCAGCAGGATGATGAAGTGCCATTTACTTTTTCAGGTAAAAGAAAAGATGTCGGGGATTAATTTCTTTTCACGGGACAAGTAAATTAATATTTGGGAACATTGGGAGTGGGCTCCCAGTGTCCCACACTGCTGGGAGGCTCTTAAATGCCTACACAGGATTGGGCACCTGATGTTGGCAAATGAAGAAAATAACAGATTGAGGGGTAGGGGCATCCACCAATGGGAGTGGGCATCCTAGTGTCAGAAACACAATCGGTGATGGGCATCAGAGGGTGGGGTGCCACTAGACAACAGGAAAACATTTGTAATAGTGATTGAGGGTGAGGAATGCCACTAGACACCAGGAAATAGATTTCATTAGGGCCACAGCAAGCAGAGGGTGGTGGTACCACTAGATACCAGGGAACATGTTAAAATTACAGGGACAGCAATTGGAGGGTGGGGTGCCTCTAGACACCAGAGAAATGTAGGTCAGAAGTATTGGAGGTGGGAGACCACTAGTCACCAGGGAAAATCTTAAGTACTGGGAGGGCAGTGGAAGAGACAAGCAAGGATTCTCAAATGATGAGAAAGGATCCTTTTCGTCACTGTGATATGAAAAGGATTCTTTTTCTTATCACACAGTCATGAAAAGGATTCATTACATTAAAAAACACATTTCAGGGGCATATTTCTTACTTTGAAGAACAGATTGCACCTAATGGGGTCCGATGAGCCAACTATGTGTTGTGGTCCCTCTCTCATAGGATGTAATTTTGTGGTTTTTGGAAAAAAAAAAAAATAAGAAATAACAGAAACAAGATGGTGGCTCACGAAAAAGAATTTTTCTCATGAAAAGGGATTTAATTATCATGAACAAGGAATGGGTCTCATAAGAGTGAATCCTTTTCCTGTGATCAAATCCTTTCACAAACTTTACCATCTATCCTGAAAACTGATCTTCCCATAGAAAACAATGGGAAATTACAAATTAAATAACTTTGCAACAGATAAATATTTTTCACCAAACTAAGCATGGCAGTTCTGTTACACAAGATGGTTCTTCCATACAAAAATCTCACTAAAATTCCATACCATCTGGGCGCAAGGCAATGAGGAAAACCTGCAAAAGTGGTGACTTTATGACTTTTTCAACTGTTTGAATCTCAGAATCAGCACATTCAACCTGAACAAAACTTACCACATCAAGAGATCTGCCACACAGGACAATGCATATCAAATTTCATGCAAATCCATTTATCAGTTGCAAAGTTATTAAAGTGCAAAATTTGAGGTTTAACATTAAACATGCTACTCAACCCCTAACTCTAGGGTGTACGCTGTCTAATATATATATATATATATATATATATATATATATATACATATAAAATACAAAATCACACATGCCCACACAATGCAAAGCATCATGGGCTGCATATGCAAATCACCACAGAATGTTATGCTGGTTCAACTTTAAGCAGAATTGAATGGTGCCGAAGGCCTCTCACACAGTTTGCAAAGGGTGCTAACAGATGACATAGACACGTGTTTCGTCCTACCAGGACTCATCAGTATGCCGTCATGCTTGACACCTCAGTGGAATGGACCAGCTACCCTAAGACAGTGTGTCTTGGATATGTTGTGGTGTACCCATTAAAATAAAAAACTATTTAAAGACAAAGAATCTCTGTGTACAAACACTGAGGCAAGGGTTACCCTAAAGGGCATTTGGCTGGGAAGCCAAGTTTCAAGAAATAAAAATCACACATGCCCACACAATGCAAAGCATCATGGGCTGCATATGCAAATCACCACAGAATGTTATGCTAGTTCAACTTAAGCAGAATTGCATGGTGCCGAAGGCCTCACACAGTTTGCAAAGGGTGCTAACAGATGACATAGACACGTGTTTCGTCCTACCAGGACTCATCAGTATGCCTCGTCCGTTTGACACCTCAGTGGAATGGACCAGCTACCCTAAGACAGTGTGTCTTGGATATGTTGTGGTGTATCCAATAAAATAAAAAACTATTTAAAAGACAAAGAATCTCTGTGTACAAACACTGAGGCAAGGGTTACCCTAAAGGGCATTTGGCTGGGAAGCCAAGTTTCAAGAAAATAAGAAATCACACATGCCCACACAATGCAAAGTATCATGGGCTGCATATGCAAATCACCACAGAATGTTATGCTATTTCAACTTTAAGCAGAATTGCATGGTGCCGAAAGGCCTCTCACACAGTTTGCAAAGGGTGCTAACAGATGACATAGACACGTGTTTCATCCTACCAGGACTCATCAGTATGCCTCGCCTGTTTGACACCCCAGTGGAATGGACCAGTTACCCTAAGACAGTGTGTCTGGATATGTTGTGGTGAACCCATTAAAATAAAAAACATTTAAAAGACAAAGAACATCTGTTAGCACCCTTTGCAAACTGTGTGAGAGGCCTTCGCACCATGCAATTCTGCTTAAAGTTGAACCAGCTGAACATTCTGTGGTGATTTGCACATGCAGCCCATGACGCTTCATTGTGTGGGCATGTGTGATTTTGTATTTTCTTGGCTTCCCAGCCAAATGCCCTTTGGGGTAACCCTTGCCTCAGTGTTTGTGCACAGAGATTCTTTGTCATATATATATATATATATATATATATATAAAATATATATATATATATATATTTATATATATATATTAGAGGCAAAAACTCTGTTTAATGCATTAGTTAGGGTTGTTCCACAGTGACAAAAGTGATGAAATTCGGTGTTAGAGTTGAAAGCCCCCTGACCCCCCACTCACACCCCCAACTGGCATCAAGCGCATTGGGGTTGCCGGCCCTAACTCACCCCATCAGTTGTGTGAAGAAGCAGAGGTATAGGAGAATGGGGTGAGAGTTAAGACGACAACCCCACGCACTCATACCGTTGGGGGTGTGGGCGGGGTCCAAGGGGGCTTTCAACTCTAACACTGAATTTCATCACTTTGTCGCTGTGGAACAACCCTAACTAATGCATTAAACAGAGTTTTTGCCTCTAATTTCCCTTCTTTTGAGAGTGATAACAAGAAATAGTAAATGTAATGTGGCAGCGGGGCTGGAGCCCAGTTGTCACACAGTAACACGGTGCCCGCAAACGCAAATGGTAATACGCATGGTGATGCAAAGTGAAACACAAAGATAAACAGTACTGTAGACACAAATGGTTAAAATAACACAAATGCAAGCGCAAATGGAAACACAAAGGGTAACGCACATGGTGCCGTAGACGGAACAGTAAGTGAAATGGGTAGAGAACCACAAGCAGAAGCGTAAGGGTAACAGTAATATAAGCGACAGGCTGGTTTTCCCAAAAGCTGCATAGAGAAAGACAGTGAGTACAAAGAATGTATGCATAATAATGGGTCTCGGAGCAGAGAATGAGGAGTTGGAATACTAAATTGCTTATATGTCAGGAACCGTATGACATAGAAAAAGATTTAAAAGTCATATGATTTACGACTGTCCTTGCTAGTTTTGTAATTAGCCCCAGTAGGGCTAAGTATTTTTCCACAGAAAAGTCCGCGATTCCACTGTTTCCCAGATACGGCCCTGGAAAGACGCGGCGAAAAGCCATAATGTTATCCTATGGGAAAAGAGAAGTTCAGAGTGCCATAACTTTGCCTCCTATAATAATTTTCACCAAACCACTGAAAGGCACATCTGTGGGCTGTTGGCTGTCTTCCTCCAAATTTCAGGAAAAAGACCAAACCGTTATTTTGCAGTAGGGTGCCAAAGGATTCCTGTAATGCGTCGGTGCCGTAATGTTATCCTATGGAAAAACATCAACTTTGGACTGCTGTAACTTTGCACCGTGTAATATTTTTCAGCACTTTATTGAAAGGCACATCTGGGAGATGTTGGCTGCATTCTCCAAATTTCAGCCCAAAACTCCCAACCGCTCTTTTGCAGTGCAGGGCCAAAGAATTGCTGTCATTTTCCCACAGACTAGAAAACTACTGTCGAATTTATGCAAAAGCTTTGCAAAATTTGCAACACTTTCGTGAGCATGAAAATACTTTTCCAGAAATTTGAAAACATATTTCTGGGGTGTTTACCCCAAAATAAAGACATGCTAGCATCCTCAGGGTCCGACTAGGAGAATACAAAAGAATTAAGTTGCTACAGGGTCCCAAATTTAAATGCCAAGCATTTTTCGATCACTAACTGAAAACAAAATGGTGGATTTGCAAAAGTAACAGGCCCATTTAGAAAGTAAATATGCATTTGCGACACTGTCAAACTTTTGTTAACTTTTCCCATTGACTTATAATGGGAAATTGTTTTGAATAACTTTGAACCGCTTAATATTTTTTCAACAAATCATTGAAAGGCACATCGGGACCCCGCCTGCGTTCTCTCTGAAGATTTTGGGCAGGTCGCACAAACCGCAACCTGTAGCAACCGCAGAATTCCAGAAAAAGTGTAAACGCACAAGCAGATCATGCTTAATAACTCTACAGCCCGTATATCTGACTAGTACGAAACTTGGCAGATCCCAAGGCCTATGGATTTTGATCATGTATTCCAAATTTCAGGCAAATCTGTCAAACGGTTGCAAAGTTATTAAGGTGCAAACTTTTGGGTTTAACATACAAATGGCTCCTCAACTCTAGTGCTACCAAAATATATATATATATATAGATAGATAGATAAATATATATATATATATATATATATATATATATATATATACACACACACACATAGAAGGATGTATACCCATTGAGGGGTGCTAATTACGGCTATAATGAGCCCAAAGGACAAGTGGCTTTATTTCCTTATTAGCCTCTGAGATGTGTATTCTTTGATTGTATACCACATCACCCATTATATCTTTTATATAATACATTGAGATGGTAACTATTTTTGCACCTGCGGTCAGTCATGTTGCCATGTAGAGCACTTCCTAGTTTTGTCCCCTGAAACTTTTTGTAGTATAATGGTTTTTTTTTTTGTTGGCTTCTTTTGGGTTTCTGTAGTGTAGGACCCCGATATAAGGAGCATGTCTGGCAACACCTTCCCTTAGCTCGGTGATGCTGTGTGTGAATCTTGTTTCGTGGTTTTAATGTGTGCAGTCAGGAGTGCAACACGCTTTTGTTTGGGGAAGCTAGAGTGGAATGGTAAGGATTCTGTTGGAAGTAGCTGGACTGGTGTGTGAAGAATGTCATCTGGAGTGGGAGTGGCATGCAAACAGTGTGGTCTAGAGCACTGAGGAATAAGTGGCAGGAGGCAGCATCTAGTGAACTGAGCTTTGAGGGACAGTTTTTGGTGTTTTTTTTTGCTTGCAATTTTTCTCCATTGTTCTGTACTGTTTCTCAGATTGGAGGGGCAGGTTGTTTATAGGTTTGAAGGTGGGGCTTTCTAGGCATGTGGATGATTGTGGTACAGTTCACCCTCACTATAATAAGAGATAAGGGATAAGGGAGGGCTGACCAGAAGCCCTCTCCTCCAGATGAGGGAGTAGCCTTCAAACCCAAGGGAGGGGGACAGACTGGGGAGGAGATTTCAGGAGGAGCAGAGGGAGGATGGAAGTATAAGGAAACTGGGTGGGTTCGAAAAGGGATCAGGGATAAGGGGGTGGTGTTAGTAAATGCCAGAAGCTTGGGAAACAAGTTGCCAGAGTTCCAGGCCATGCTGTTGGGGATGTGGTGGCGGTCACGGAACGTGGGCCAACAAAAACCATGACTGGGACCTAAATGTGCGGGGTACACTATGCTTAGGAAGGATAGAAATGAGGGCAGAGGGGTGGAGTGGCAATGTTCATTAGAGATGACATAGAAATTACTAGAGTAGAAGAGGCAGAGGGAAATGTGGAGGCCTTATGGGTCACCTTACAACCCCGCAGCAGGTAAGGTCAAGCTGGGTGTAGTATATAGGCCCCCTGGGATGGGTAATGTTCTAGAGGATGGTTTGCTGGACAACATCATTGCCCAGTGTGGACCAAAAGGGAGGGAGTGGTGTTGATGGGGACCTTAATATGCCAGGTACAAACTGGGAACCATGTCCTCTAAGGTGGCCAAGGAGCAGAGGCTGCTGGATGGCTTCAGGATGTGTTCTTAACACAGCACGTGATGGAGCCCACAAGGAGGGGCATGTCCTGGACGTGGTTCTGGTGGATGGGGATCTTGTAAGGGACCTGGTTGTAGAGGATCCTCTGACTGGGAGGACCACAATACTGTCTGGTTTCAAATAAGCATGGGGAGGGTGGGAGAGATCTAGGACACTGGCAGTGGACTTCAGGGGGCAGACTTTGTGGGCATGGGAAATATTCTCAAGGATCACTTGAAGGATTACAACAATGACAGATGTGGAAAAGAGATGGGAGGTCAAAACGGGGACTTCATAAGGCAGCCAGGACCTGTGCTAAGGTGAAGCATAAGGGAGCAAGGTCACATAAACCATGCTGCTGGTCCAGTGAGGTTCAGGTAGCGGTCAGAGAAAAAAAGGCTACCCACAAAAATACAAAACAATGAGAGGGATAGGGAAAGAAATGTACCATCTTGCATCTAGAAAAGTCACCTGGATGGTGCAGGGGCAAAGTTCAGTAAAGAGCAGTGGCTGGCACAGGGATATGGGGAGGGAAAATGGGTTCTTCTGGTACATTGGGAGTGGAGAAAACTAAGGGCCAGCTTGGCAGATTGAGATCTGAAGGAGGGTAGGTTGAAGGCGAGAACGAGGCAGAGGTATAAATGAGTACTTCACCTCTGTGTTCACTAGGGAGGGATGGGATATTTACAAAGCAAGGCACGATGGGGATAGAAGTGGTAGTGAGTGGGATTGGGGAGCAACAGAAATGGAGCAAGAGGAGGGAGATGTACCCCAGGATGTCACATCAGGATAAGGATAAGAAGGCCAGTAAGGTGGAGGGGATGGATGATGCTATCTCCACCAAAGGTGTGGTTAGCCCTTAAGGCCCTAAAGAAAATAAATCTCTTGGGCTGGATGGCATTCATCCGAGATTACTATGGGAACTGGTGGACGTACTGGCTGCACCCATGGCGGAGCTCTTCAACAGGTCGCTTGAGACAGGGAGGGTACCTAGGATTGGCGAGAGGCACACGAAATAGTTCCAATCCATCAAGGTGGGTCGAGGGAAGTACCAGGTAACTATAGACCCATCAGTTTGACCTCAGTGGTGGGAAAATTAATGGAGAGTATACTAAAGAATGATTAGGGGTGTACTTGGAGGAGGTGGAGGTCTGGATAGTCAGTAACATGAGTTTTGCCAGGTAGATTGTGTTAAACCAACCTTGTGGAGTTCTATGAATGGGTAACATCAGAACTGGACAGGGAAAGCCTGTGGATGTATTATTCTTGGACTTCAGCAAGGCGTTTGACTCTGTCCCCACAATGGTCTGGTGGAGAAACTGATGATGTTGGGAGTAGTCCTTTGATGGTCAGATGGATTGAAAACTGGCTAGCTGGATGCACTCAGAGAGTAGTGGTCGGTGGGAGCTCTTGAACCCTAGAGAGGTCAGTAGTGGGGTACCTCAGGGCTCGGTCCTGGGTCCGATCCTGTTTAATGCATATATATTGGACATCAGGGAGTATAGAGGTGTGAAATGAGTCTCTTCGCTGATGACTCCAAGATGGAGCAGTAGTTGTGGGGAAGAGGAGAGGTTGGCCCTGCAAGGGACCTGGACACCCTGGAGAGGACTCACACCTGGAAATTAAATTTCAATATCACCAAGTGCAAGGTGTTACATCTTGGGTGGGAAACCCTAAACACAGGTACACCCTGGGAGGGCGCTGGAGGCCTCAACAGGGGAAAAAGACCTAGGGGTCATGGTGGATGCATGTGTGAATAACTCTGAGCAGTGCAGGAGAGCAGCTAGCAAAGCAAACAGGATGTTGGGATGCATCGTAAGGGGATCACCTCTAGGAGCAAGGAAGTGATTCTACTGCTGTACAATGGACTGGTTAGACCACACCTTGAGTACTGTGTACAGTACTGGAGACCACATTTGAAGGGGGACATACAGCTCCTGGAGAGGTACAGAGGAGGCAACTAAGATGATACGAGGACTAGGGCATTTGATGTATGAGGACAGACTTGAGGAGCTCTGCCTGTTTTCATTGGAGGAGAGGAGATGGGGGACATGATTGAGGTCTTCAAGTACCTCAAAGGAATAAATAGGGTAAACATGGAGGGATCTTTAGACTAAAGCAGGGAGTTATCACCAGAAGGCATGGTTTGAAGTTGGAATGTGGAAGGGTGAGGGGAAAAGAGGAGGAGGTTTTGACTGAGAGGGTGGTGGATCCTTGGAACGTGCTGCCTGGTGAGCTGGTTCAGATATCCACAGTGGAGGGCTTCAAGAGAGGTAGGACAGACACAGAAAGTGGATGTATCAGATGATGGCCTGGCCCAGGGGTGAGGATGGATGATGGGGGTTCTGGAACACTGGGGAGGGCCTCGTACCCAACTAGAATCTGAGGTTCGAGCAGACTCGATGAGGCGTAAGGTCTAATCTGCTGGTAATTAGTATGTTAGTATGTATAACAAACAAAATCAAAATCACAATAGCTGCTTGTTACAGTGCTGTGTTTGTTACAATGAGGATGCTGAGCAGTGGCATAATAGTATTCTCTCCCTTCCAGGAATTTCAAGCACAGACATTTCCCACCTATCTCAATCAGATGACCCCGCTCAGCATGCCAGACCCAAGGCAAGGTGGGGATTGAGACAGCCAGCAAGACGAGTCCAGTGTTAGGTATGTGGTGGCAGGCACTGGAGGTTGCCATCACCTATAGGTGGGACCAGGGCTTTTCTGCTGTGTAGTTCCACAGAGCGTGGACATGCACATATGCCCTGCACATGATGGGCACGCACTCACGCTTAAGGTGTCCACCGCCTGTCCCAATCCCGGAAGAGCATGCCACAAGGTGCGCCATCCCCAGTCACCACCAGGAGCTGCCGCACCATGGCAAGCATATCCACCCACCTGCAGGAAAGGAGAGCAGTCCTCTGGATGCTCAATCCTTTCCTGCCCTGCCAACCCCGATGGCCCGAGTTCACCCCAAACCTGGGTCGCTGGCATGGCATGAGGTGTGGCGCCCAGCACCTCAACCTTCAGTACCATTGGGATAGCTGGACACAAGCACCTTGCGTCAGTCTATGGCTTTGAGAATTGAGCCCTGATGTCCAGCATTAAAGTCAAGAGGCTCATACTAGAACTGGAGAACAGACAAAGTTCCTTTGGTAGCACAATGGCTTTGCTGCCCCGAGGCATCTGGTCATGCAGAACAAGATGTCCAGTTTTACAAAGAAAACTCTACCTCAATACAGTGGCCTTTGGGAACCTTTCATACAGTCCTGTTTCACACTGCAGGGCCCTCTCCTTGCTCCATGTACTGGGGCTGTGCCTCCCATGTCTGCAGCTACATAGATAATATGGGAGATTGCTCTCTTCTTCCTCCCCCAGCTTGGAGTAACTGATGCAAGTGCACTACCCTGGATTGTTTGATGTAAACCTACTGAAGGAGTTCTGAGTGATGTGTGTGACATGTTCGCTCTGTATTCACTTACTTGCCTGTAACAGAAGTTTACTGTCTTCTGGATTGTGACTTGTAGCCTCTCTGCTGAATGGGAGGAGGAAGTTCAATTAATCATATTCACAACTTTATAAATTGTCTTTAGTTTCAAAGACAGCTGTGGGGGATCACATATATCCTTGTCATTAATGTAATGAGCTCCGGGTGAGAGGAGTTTCAGTGCTCCATAGGTCATTAAAATCTAGATTTTGGCTTAACTGTGGGTGGGGGCAGGGTAAGATCAGCTTGCTGATCCTGTGTACAGAAGTTCCCATAGCATTCTATATTCAGATGGTCTGGCAACTTGTGTTCAGTACAACAGCACAAAGTCATGCATGTAGGTATCAGAAATCCAAAGGCCAAATACAGGAACAGGATGGGGGAGGGCTAAGGTGGCACAGACAGATGAAAAAGGGAGTCAGGGATAATTATATCTGAAGGTATAAAGTCACCTGCACAGTACAATAAAGCAGTGGAAAGAAAATAGGATGTTAGGGTATTTAGGCAGGGATTCAGTGGCAGATATTAACAGATTATACTACACCTGTACAGCTCCCTGGTGAGGTTGCAGCAGGAGTACTGCATGCAGTGCCATAGCCCACACACCTTAGAAAGAAGTAGGAGAGGCAAGAATGAGGTCAGAGAAGGTTAATGAACATTATTCAGGGACCTCAGTGTAGGTTGTATGAAGAGAGACTGGAAAATGTGGACCTGTACACTGGAGACCAGAAGGAGAGGCGAAATGACTGAGACATACAAATGTGTGTTGGGAATAAATTATGTGGATAGTTGCCAACTGTTCACCAAAACTGGCAACAGCAGAACCAAGGGCAAAATGAGAAAACTGGTGGGTGTAGGTCTAAAATGATAGCAGGAAGGATTTTTTCACAGAATGGGTGATAGAGAAGTGGAACTGACTGCAAGTGAGGTAGTCAATGCTGAAACAGTGGTGGGCTTCAAACAGGGTGACACTTAACCAGCAGTTCAGGCTGACTAGATTAACTGAAAGCTTTGAGGAAGCTAATAAAGAACACAGTTTTGGTGAAATGGCATTTCAGGACCTTGTCATACTGTACTGGAACATCAGTTCTCCATCAGAATTATTAATCTTTGTCTCATTATACACCATCAGCTTTGTATGTCATAGTCCATATTACATAAATATCTTCTGGCATTTAAAAGTATTACAGCAATGATTCCGGACTATCTGGCTGAAAGGTTAGAATTTAGGGATGTTAATCCTTCTTAAGGAATGTGGCCTATCGAGAGCTGGTAATACCCAGAACAAAAACTAAACGTTCTTTTTTAGCCAGCTAGTCCCTAAATTCTGAAATATGATGCCCTTGAAATTCCATTTGTATAATAGCAAAACCCCATCATGAAAAGCTGTTAAAACTTGGTTCTTGGAATCATTTGTAGCTTAAACTAAGGTTTGTTGTGGCTAACTGGGTATAGTAATATACTGTAATTGTTGTATGTATTTGTATGGAATATTGTTGTGTTATGTATTGTATTCTTCTTTTTTATTGTAACTGTTGTAACTTTATTTCTGCTTAACCAAGGGTCACCATTTTAAATGAGTTTTACTCAATGGTCTAACCCGCTTAATAAAATGAAATGGAAAAAAATGTAATAGTCATAGATACATACTGTAGGAGTTTGATAGATAGGCTCCAAGCACCATACAGGGAAATATAATTTAAAATGCAATATTAATAAATAAATAACACAATAATTATAGAGTTAACAATAAAAAGTAGGCCAATTAAAAAAAAAAAGTGTTTTAGGGCCCCTTAAACAGGGCTGTGCCCAAGACTTTAAGGCCCCTCCTGCAAAACATTTTGTGGGCCCTACCTCACTACTCAAAACATCAGTGTAAAATAATCCTTCACACAATACTTAATGTTTTAAATAGGTTTATTCATATTACCTTAGACTATCTACAATAAAAAGTAAAGCAAGCAATATACAATAAAAAGCAAACAGTGATCAGCTGCATTAAATATAACTTTTACATCCAGAACTGTATTTTCAAAAATTAATATGTCTTGCTTCCCACCTTCCACCCACCCTCCTTGAAAGATACAATTCTGTTTTTACACAAGCCCCAAATTGGCTCGGACCAACCCACCTCCACACACCTTCTCAGACAAGTACAGCTTGTTTTAATAAGTCCCCATCCGGCATAGACCTTGCTATCCTCCACCCACTTTCCCAGACAAGCACAACTTTTTTGTTTACACGAGCCTCCACCGCCCCACTCAGTATGGACCCTCCCACCCTTAACCCACCTACCCAGATCTACACTATTTGATTAGCTCATCCTAGAGCTAAATGTTCACATATACCTTCAAATTTCTGTTCCACCTCATCCCCTTCCTTCCCATAAATAGCATACATTATCACCAATGGGAAAACATAACTGCTACTTCAGACTTGAGGTCAGGAAAGAGGCAGGATCAGAAGAAAATACAGCAGCAGCAGTCTTGCAGAGCTTACTTAAAGGCAAGCTTCCTAATGGAGTCTGACCACAAGTCCCTAGAAGTCAAGCAGGCAGGCAGTAGCAGCAAGTAGGAGTGCCTCCAAGTGCAATCAGTCCAGTCTGCCTGGCGATCAAGAAGAGGAGCAGTCACAGCGGTGAAGGACGGTGATTTACAGCTCTTACTTTTGGGGGTTTTCGTAGCTTGTTTGGCATGACTCAGCAGTCGGCAGTGCTTACTGCAGGCAGAGGCAGGAGTCTGACTATGAGACTATGTAAGCCTTGGTTCTTTAAAGAGGCAGAGCACAGTCACGCGGTGATCATCTATCAGAGCCAAGTAACATAAAGCAGGATGTGTGACTCACTCTGCATTGTGTCCTTGGAATTTTCACTATTGCAGTATCAGAATTCAGGAACAACAAAGGAAGACAGCTGGTTGTACTGTTCTGTCTCTCCTCCAATCCCACCCACTTCTGTTTACATTGCTTAAGCGGACACGGGCGGTAGCCCATGACATGTGTGACTGCGATTGAGTGAACTGCAAAATGGTGACTCAGTTGCAGCACATGTCATGGGGCTACCAATGAGGTAGGGCGACCGATGGAGGTGGGTTTATGATATAGCAACAGGATGTGGCTACACACACACCTGTAGGGGGTGAGAGCAAGAATGCCCAGTGAGGGGCAGGAGGGTTTTGAGGGCGGTGCCATGGTCAGCTGCTGACCTGGTTCTGTGGCATGGGTGCACAGGGTGCTGAGTTCGGGTCCGTGGGTAGGTACGCTTTTGTTGCACCTGGCCTGAATTTTTGTTTTTATGTTTTGCACCCCTCAACATGCACCCCTGGAGTTGAGAATCCTTAAGTGAGGGGTGGCGGGGAATGATGAGTTATAACTGTAAGTCCCTGGAGCCGTTCTGTTGTAGCTTGGGAGTCACATTGCCAAAATAAATTTTTGCAATGTGACTTTGCCATAATGAAGAGCACCTTTCAGCGGTCAGCGTATGACATAGAACCCTCTAGGGCCAGACAGAACACTAAGCAAACCTGCAACTGGGTGAATTTCGATTTTCAGCAAGCAGGTTTAATTGGCTCCTGCTCTCTTTAATGCGGTGTGTCACTTAAACACACATCAGGCATGCACCACTTTTGTGATTCTCCTAGTCTTTGTCCTGGCCAACAGGTGGTGGCGGCATGCCAGCGTTGTCTCTTGTGCATGCAGGAGAGTGCCAATAGCATCATAATGATATTAGCCACCAGCCAGGCCTCATGTTATGTAGTGGTAAGAGGCAACATAAGGGAAGTTAGAGCAATATTAGAATGTGGCTGGTCAGGCAGGGCCCTTACTGATGCAGACCCTCCTGCAACTGCAGCCATTGTGCCGCTCCCCTGTCATGGCCCTGAGGAGATCAGTTTTGAAATGTTCACCCTCAACCTCTGCTGTGCCCCCACCTTCTTAGCTTGGAGCATACCCAGGGGTCCCTAGCATTATGAACATCCACCCTGTTACTTCACCAGATCAGATAGTATGCCTATGTTTAAAGGCCTGGCATGGATGCAGAAGATCTTTAGAGACGCTCAGGAGTTACTATATCTGAAAGCAGAAGCAATATTATGTGCAAAGCATCGCTACCCAAAATGTGCTTGCTGCTATTTTTCAGATTAAAATAAAACTAAATTGATTGTGTATGCCCTTTGTTGGCTTAAGAGCTTTTTTTTCACTTATATTCACTATTCCTATACACTTATCCCCCATGAGCATTCCTTCACAACCCCTGAACCTCTCTCACTTTCTGTCTTCATGTCTAATGGCTGTTGCCAACTCGTTCATGAATTGTAAAGTACTTTGTAATAAAATGTGCATAAAAGGCAATATTAAAACCCACCTTTCTTCTTTTTATTACTTTTTAAAATGAACAGAAAAGTGTATATGATGGCCAAGGATTGTTTCGCTAAATTTCTGACTCACCATTTCACAACCTCACCCATGTATTGTAAAGATCTACTAGATCCAGAGCAGGGGCTTCAATCTAATGTTCTTTATCCGACAATTTTAAATTTCCACCTCCAAGACTCCCTAGACTGTGCTGGAATGTGAATTTGTTTCATCACGTAACTTGGGAGCAGGAATATGAAGATGAGTAATATTTCTGGCAGTGGCAGGCTAGCAGTTATGCCAATAGAAGCCAGTAGTATAGGCCTGATATCCAATTCATTGCGGTGATGTTCAAGCATTTTAATACAATTTGGGGTAACACTCAGAACTGTGTTTTTCTTCCCATGTAATGTAAAGCTTAATTCGTCCAACGTATTTTAAATGCTGAGGATTTCTGAAAGGTTGTGGCTTCTCCTCTTCGAACGAGCTCAACAGTCAAGTAACATGGTGCTACTCGAGTTATGATGTGTACCTCACAACCAGTTTAGGAGTGTCATGACAGAGGTGACATAAGAATGAAAATATTACACAGAAACAGAATACTACTAAGGATCATACTACTAAGGAAACTGAGGAGCTAGAGGGCTTATGCAGCCCACAGGTGCTCCTATACTGTAAAATAATTACAGTGAATAATACTAAGGACTGACCAGATGTCAAAAGGCATCCAACCATTTTTGAACTCAGTTTTGGTTTTGCTTTTAGCTATATTTAATGGTAATTGATTCCATGGTTGGAATACTCTAAGAGTGAAGAAAAACTTTCTTGTTTTATAATGAAAATGTCTTCCAGCAAGTTGTAAGGGTTGCCCTCTGGTTTAGTAGGGAGTATCTTTAAACTCTAGACCCAGTTCTGTCATGCGATATGGGTGGTTGATTATATCAAATAGGAAGAGTAGATCACTTCTAAGACAGCGAGCTTCAAGCAACATAAGACTGAGAGTAGTTAATCTAGTGTGATATGGTGTCATACAGTCCTTGTATATGCTTAGTATAGTTCCATTTACCTTCTCCAGCTGGAGACAGTTAGATTTTTAAACGGACACCATAAGTGAGATGCATATTCCAGGTGATGCCTGGTATAAGTACAAAATAGTGGCAGCATAATATTTGGGTCCTGAGATTTTATATTTTGACTTATGGAGCAGATGTCCTCATTAGTTCTGCTGATGACCTGGTTTATCTGTTCTGAATGCCCTAAGTCCCTCAAAACAATAATACCCAGTTCTTTTTCATCAGATGTGACATGTAGAATGGTATCTCCCAGTATGCAAGTAATATTGGGGTTGTTGGTGCCTAAATAAATATACCATCAGCATATCAAACCAAAAGAAAAGTCATTTCAGCAGGTATAATATGTTAATATATTTAATAGACATAGATAAGATGTTTAGTAAATGCATTAAGCATTTTTACATTGATTTTCTTACTTAGTGTAGTAGTAGTATCTTTCCTTCAATATGCAAAACACAAAAGAAAAGACAATAATTCAAATAGAGCAAAAGCTAGAAACAAATTTCCTTTATAACAAGGCAAGGAGAGTTAATTCACAATCTCAGAACATAGGTTAGGGTACCCAAGAGACTCAGTAGCAAGTGAAGTATGACAAGGAGATAACAGCCAAGAGAACAATATGGGATGCCCTCCACACAGTGATTTGTTTCTCATCAGCACAAGCAGATTCAAGGCAAAATCGAACTGGGTCATGTTCATGCAAGTCTTTTCATTTATCACATAACGGTATTCTTTTTACATCCTGGATACTTTGTCTTATTAAACAAATGTCATTCTCAAAGCACTCATTCTGAGTGCAATCCAAGGCATACAGTTGGTTTTGACATAGAAGTATTTCCCAATTTGTACAAGTGCTTGATTTAGGTGTTCATGGAGGTCACCAAAATACTTGTTGGCTTTTTCCATAACTGTAGTGTTGTGAACAATTATGAAAGTTGGTGGGTGGGTGGTTGGGTTGATGTTCCTTAGTAAGCATCCCACTCAGAAATGTTCCTGCAGAACATCCGAGGCCACAGATTGTAAGAACAAACAATAATAATGATGTGTCAGCATGTACAGAAACATAGAAACAAAGAATCTGTCAGCAAATAAGACCATAAGGCCACCTTTAATTGCCTCTCTACTATCGCTGCAGCCCCAGATCCTATTTGATCTATGTGCCTCCTGCTCTGCACTCTCTCCAGGGTACCCTTATGTCTATCCTATGCATTCTGGAACCCCAAATTGTTTTTTCCCACCACTTCTGTTGGAAGGCTGTTCCATTGCTCCACCACCCTTTCAATGAAAAAGTAGTTCCTAACATTACCCCTGAAACTTCCGCCTTCAGCCTCATATTATGCCCCTTGTTCTTGTGCAGAGTTTTCTGAAATATGCTTTCCACCTGCATGATCTTGCACTTTTAGAAATTGAAACTTAACTGCCAGACATCCAACCACCCTCTAATAGGCTTAGGTCATTTCTCATTTTTTCCACCCTCCGTGTGTCCACTCTGTTGCAGATCTTGGTGTCATCTAAGAGGCACACCTTTCCCTCCCAGGCACTCTGCAATGTCACTAATGAAGACATTGTATAGGACTGGCCCCAGCACTGACCCTTGTGGCACCCACTTGTCACCTCCTCGCGCCTCAGATTTCATGCCATTTAACACCACCCTCCAAGTCCTGTCCTTTAGCCAGTTCCCAACTCACCTCACCACCATAGGACCCACTCCCAGAATCTCAAATTTATTTAGCAATCTTCCTGTGTGGAACAGTGTCAAGGCTTTGCTGAAATCCAGGAAGGCCACATCCACCACCCCTCCCTGATCTACCACCTGGTTACCCAGTCAAAAAATCTATAAGATTCTTCTGACTAGACCTTCCATCTGAGAATCCATGCTGCCTTGGATCCTGTGCCCTGCTATCCTCCAGAAACTTCACAATCCTATCCTTAAGTAAGGACTCCATTAGATTCCCCACTACTGAGGTCAGGCTTAAGGCCTGTAATTGCCTGCCTCCTCTCTGCTTCCACTCTTGTGGAGAGGGACCACATCTGCCCTTCTCTAGGCCTGAGGTACCTCCTCCATCTCTAGTGATGCATTGAAAGGGCAGCCAGTGGTTCCGCCAGCACTTTCCTGAGTTCCTTTAGTACTCTGGGATGGATCCCATCTGGCCCCATTGCCTCATCTGCTTTTATTTTCCTTCTTTCTTCTAGGAATCTTTCCACTGTGAATGGGCTGGTGTCTACCTCCTCCCTGAATAACCCTCTTAATGAGTCTTGGTCTCTCACCTCCCTTTCCTGGTGAATACTGAGCAAAAGTACTTGTTCAGTATCTCAGCCTTTTTTAGGTTGTCCTCCACCCTTCACTTCCTTCCTTCCTTCCAGAACTTAACTATCCCATTTCTGGTCTTTTTCCTCTTGCTAATATATCTGAAGAAGGTCAACCAGAAACAATCAGCTGCACCAGCAAAAATCCCAAGCAAGGGGGGTAGCACTGTTAGTCAGAAATGGCATGGGTATTGGAGGGGTAGAGGAGGCAGAGGAGGATTATTTGGTTCTCTTTGCTGATGCATGGGTAAGAGAGTAAAGGTTGAGTGGTATACAGACCACCAGCACCGGCGGAGGTCCTGGAAGAAAGTTTGGTGGCAAATTTCAAGGGACACTGTAGATTGGGAAAGGAAAGGGTAGTAGTAATGGAGGACCTCAACATGCCAGGAACAGACTGGGGACTATGACATCACCAGTGGCCAGAGAGCAGAGGCTGCTGGATGTCTTCCAGGATGCTTTAACACAACAGGTGGATGAGCCAACTAGGTGGCCCGACACTGGATGTGGTCTTTGTGACAGTGATCAGATTAGGGGCCCAGAGGTGAGGGACCCATTGGTGGGAGTGATCACACCACAGTCTGGTACTTCCTGGACCTGGGGGAAGAAAGTCAAACAAGGATGGTAGTAACTGACTTAGGGGTGCAGACTTCAGGGAGATGGGAAGGATCCTTAAAGATTGTCTGGACAGGATAAGGCTGGATATGGATGCTGACACCAGGTGGGGATCATTAGGAGGAGAATACAGGAGGTTACCAGATCCTGCACAAGGGAAAGGGGTGTAAGTTCGGTAAGGCCAGAAAACCCTGCTGGTGGACCTGGGAGGTACAGGAGGTGGTGAGTGAAAAGAAGGCAACCTATAGGCACTTCAAGTGCTCAAGGAGTGAAAGGGATCAGGAAGAATATGAGCTGACAGCCAAGAGAGTCACCAGGGTGGTAATAGCAGCTAAGGCAAAAAGGAGCAGACCTTGACCAGTGGGATCCAGAGGGGAAGGGGTTCTTTAGATGCATAGGGGAAAAGGGAAAGTAAGGGGCAGATCAGCAAGATAAGGATAGAGGATGGTTGGGCACAGGAGGCGGGGAACAGGCAGAAGGCCTAATGAGTACTTTGCCTCAGTTTTACCAGGGGGATGGAGGGGCAATGTCTTGCATGGGAGTGGGGTAAACTGGAGCAAGGGTGGGACCAGCAGAGACCAGGGCCCTGATGGGTCTGGGGTAAGGAGTGGCCACCACAGACAGGTGGGGACCAGCAGTGCAGGGTGAAAATTGGGAAGATGTGGAGACTGAAATCCCAGTAGAGAGAGTAAGGAAGCCCTCAGGTCCCTTCAGATGGAGAAAGCACCTGTGCCAGATGAGATACATCCCAGGGTGCTGAGGAACTGGCAGATGTCCTAGCAGTCCTTTCCAGAGCTTTTCAACATCTCTGAGGACTGGGTGGGTGCCCCAAGACTGGATAGTAGCCCATGTTGTGCCAATCCACAAGGGGAGATCAAGAGAGGAGGTGGAAATTACAGGCCCATTAGCCTGACATCGGTGGATGGCAAAGTGATGGAGGGTATTGTTAAGGAAAGGCTAGGTGGGTTACTGGAACAAACTGGGTACTTGGACAATAGGCAGCATGGCTTTGTCATGGAAAGATCATGCCAGACAAACCTTGTTGAGTTCTATGACTGGATGAGGACAGCCCCGGACCAGGGTAGGCCAGTGGACGCCCTCTTTCTGGACTTTAGCAAGGCATTTGATTTGGTACCCCACAGTGACCTGCTGGATAAGCTGAAGGAAATGGGGGTAGGGAGCAGTTGTTAAGATGGATAGGAAATTGGCTCTCTGAGCATACTCAGAGGGTGGTGGTTGGAGGGTTAGCCTCATCACCAAGGTGGGTTACTAGTGAGGTTCCCCAGGGGTCAGTGCTGGGGCCACCCTGGTCAACACCTATATCTCAGACATCAGGAGGGGATCAGGAGTGAGATGAGTCTCTTTGCAGATGACTCAAAGCTGGGTGCAGTGGTGGATGGGGAGGAGGGAGGGTAGCTTTCAGGAGGACCTGGAGGCTCTGGAAGGGTGGTCAGGAAAATAGAAACTAAAATTCAATGTGGGAAATGCAAGGTTCTGCACCTGCAAGTCAGAAATCCAGGACAGGGGTATACCCTGGGAGGAGACATGATTCAAGCCACAGAGGGTGAGAGGGACCTGGGGTAGTGGTAGATGTCAAAATGAACAACTCAGAGACCTGTAGGAGGGCAGCGCAAGGAAAATAGGATGCTGGGATGCATCACCAGGGATTACCTCCAGAAAGGTGGAAGTGATCCTTCCACTGTACAACTGCTTGGTTAGGCCACACCTCGAGTGTTGTGTACAGTTTGGAGACCACATTTAAAGAGAGACATTACACTCTAGAGAGGGTCCGAAGGAGGGCAACCAAAATAATCTTGGGCCCGGGAGAGGACCTATGAGGAGAGGCTCAGGAGCTCAACATGTACACCCTGGAGGAGAGGAGGACAGGGGGACATGATAGAAGTCTTTAAGTACATGAAAGGGATCAGTAAAGGAGGCCCAGTCAGGGTGCTCCAAAGGAAGGAGGGTGGGTAACGAGAGGTCACAGGTGTAAGCTGGAAGAGGGCAGGCTCAGAGGGGAGATGAGGAGGAGGAGATGTTATTTCACTGAAAGGGTGGTGAAGCCATGGAATGCATTGCCCAGGAAGCTGGTAGAGGCAGAGACTGTGGACAGGTTTAAGAGGGATGGGATGGGACAGGTACAAGGAGGGTAAATCTGACCAGGCCCAATACAGGTGGAACATCTGGGACTGGGGACAGTATAACCCAAGGGAGGGGACACCAAAATCAGCCCTCAGTGCAGGTGTTGAAAATTGAGCGGACTCGAGAGACTGTTAGGCCTATTCTGCTGGCATTTTAGTATGTTAGTATGTTAGTACCTTTCCAAAAGAAGCCAAAAAGCAACCTGCTACCAAGTGAAATCAACAATAAGCAGCAATGAACAGTTACTTCCTGTAATGAAACTGATTCTTTCCCTTTCTAGCCTCTTATAAGAAGCCAAAACATCCTGCTACCACCAATCTTATTCAGCCCCACCTCCAATTATCAAGTAGCTGAGGCCTCAGGCCAGATAATAAGCACCCTCCCCAAACCACAGGGCTAGACAAAAAACAGTTCCTGCACTATAATGTTAATGGATTAAAAACAAGATACAGAACAGTAGCCCAAGTGAAATCAGCAAAAGCAGTAAAAGGAGAAATAAAATCAGCAATGAGCAGGTGCTGCACTGAAATGAATCTGATTACTACCTTCCAACTCCAGACCACCAGAAACAATCAGCTGTACCAGCAAAAAACCCCAGAAACAATCAGCTGCAACAGCAAAACCCCAGAAACAAATCAGCTGCACTAGCAAAAGAAAACCTAGAAACAATCAGCTGCACCAGCAAAAACAAAACCAGAAACAATCAGCTGCACCATCAAAACCTCCAAGCAGGTACCATTCCAAAAGAAGCCAAAAATCGCTGCTACCAAGGAAATCAACAGTAAGCAGCAAAAGAAGCAATAAAATCAGCAATGAGCAGTTACTGCCTTGAAATGACGCTGCATATAGAACAAAGGGGTTAAATTGCATCATGTTGAAAATGGAAAACAAAGATCAGTATGTTTACCTTAGTTCTTTTTCAAAATTAACTGACAAGAAAACAGTAATCATAGTTATTATCTTCTGCTGCCTTTTGATATGTTTGTGTGTGTGTGTATTTTGAGGGGATGGCAATAAACTTTCCAAGTTTCAGCCAAGTGTGTTGTGAACTTTGGACCTCATAGTCCCCACCCCTGGGGCCCCGCTGTCTGTTACATCCCGAAAATCAGTAATTGGCAAATCTGAGCTCCTATTGAAAGCCTGATGCCTGGCAGAGTCCTAACACCCATGCTCACATGAAGCTCCATGCAGCAGACAGAGGTGGCCAGGCACTGTGGATACCAGCAAATACAAAACAGCATCATGGGCAAGCTCCTATGCTGGCAAAACATGAAACATGAGTATGCTGCTGGCCTCATTATGGATTTGGCCCAAGAATGGAAGAATTACTTAAATGGGTGTGATACTATAAAAAAAAGATTAAATAGTTTAAAAATGCTTCAGACCCCGACTGAGCAATCACCATTGATTTTCAGAGGCCTTCAATTTGGTGAAGTGGGAATACCTTTTCAAGGAAGAGGATAGAATGGGATAGCCCGCCATTCCTCCAAAGGATCTCAGGCCTCCTACATACTCCTGCCACAGCGTGGAATCTTTAGGAATAATACCTTTGTCTCTCTTCCCTGCAAAAGGTATGAGAGAAGGGTGGCCACCATCTCCACTATTATTTACGCTGGCCACTGAAGCCCTAACATCAACTTTGAGGGTAACTCCACAGATTACAAGAACTGCAATAGCAGGCCAGACCTGTGTTACTAACCTGTATGGTGATGACATATTAGTGACAATACTGGACTCAATCATGAGCAAATTAGCTGCCTTGTCAGTGTTATGAAACTTTGTAGGGTTTTGAGGCTTAAAATTAACTGGGACAAAACTGAAGAACTCCACCTGATCTGACAATGTCCTAAAACATATCTTTACTGCACTAGGCCTGAAATAGTTTTCCTAGGGTTTCACTAATTTTAGTATCAGGCTGCTGAATGACCTCAAGAGGCTTTTACACTATGAACTTCACACAACGCTCACAGAATTACATACAAATGGTTATTGGAACTATAATAATATATCTAGTTCATTTATTGCTCCACATCTCACAGCACATGTTTCAGAAAGAAGACTGGTTCATATTGAGTTTCTTGTGGGATGGCAACTGCCCTATTTAGTAGAAACAAGCTCAGAGGCCATTGGTCATGGGTGAGGGTACTGCCGGTGTAAAGGGGTGTTACCAGGTCTCGTGGGTCTGCAAAGGCTCTCTTGGTTTATTACCTTAGATATCGCCCACCATAGGGGCTTTCTTCAAGGCATGGAAAGTCCTAGGAATACTAAACAAACATCACCCTGGTCTTTCCACTCCCATTCTGGGATAGTCACTGAATCTGGATAGCTTAGGCACTGACTAGGTGGAAGGGAGAGGTCTCTAAGGAATGGATAGGGAGATGAGACCTCATAATAGCAGAGTCTGGGATACTGGACTCATTTGAGTACTTGACTAACAGATATGAACTATCTTCTGAGAATGTAGAAATGCTTCCAATTATGTAGTACTGTATGCTCACTGCAGGCTCAAGGTTTTTGTATACCCGCCATGAAGACAGCAGTGCATCCCATAAGAACTTGAAAGCATGGAGCAACTGTGCTGGAAAGCTTTACAAAGCCATTATGGACTTCATGCCTGACCACAGAATCGGGCGCAACAGAAGTGGGAGAAAAGAATTAGGCATGCGACTTCCAGTAGTGCACGGCAAGGCAGCTGAGTGAATGCCTACACAGTCCATTGGGACAGGAGGAGCTGCCTCTTCCAGATATGCAGAATAACATTCTCCAAAACTGGAGTAAGGCCTCCTCAGGCCTTCAAAGCCCCAGCTTTACTGAAGAATGCCAACAGCTGGCAATGTAGAGCAGCCAGAAGGTCGCTCATGCACATACTGTGGACCTACCTAAAGCTACAAAGGTTCTGGCAGTCATAGCATGCTGCCTGTCTGGAGATCACCAGAACTGTCACTCCTGTATGTTGCTTCTTCACATTTTCAGGGGACCTGACATTGGTGAAATTTGGCCATAAGTTCTTTGGCAGGTTACTCTGACAGCGACCCTAGAGGCCAAAAAACTATCCTGCTCAAATGATGAACTACAGAAGTTCTCACAACAGCTCAGTGGCAGATGGCAATAGACTCCTGACCTCCAATAAGCAGCTAAGTCACCAGGCCCGGAGGAAATTGGGAATCCATCATAGGATCTGGGATACATGCCTGACCCTCTAATCCATGGAGGACAAAATGGTCAAAGTGTGAAAGACTACACCACTTTATCAAGTAACTGAAACATCAATGGTGCTTTGTTAGACTAGTTCTAGAGTGAATCCTGGATAACAACAGAGTGCAGTTCTGCTTGTTAGATAATATTACTTATAATAACCAAACAGCTCCATGCTTTTTGCATGTTCTGCAACTGCTATGACAATGTTTAAGACAAATGTCTCCAGTATGCATGATGCATTGTTGCTGTTGTTTTGTGTTAAAATGTTAATAAAACTTTTAACTAAAAAAGAAATGTGTCAAAAGCATTGCAGCAATTATTATAAAAGTTGAAATCATATCAAAATTTTCTTTATAAAAATGTTGAATTCACCCTGAGAAAATTTATGTTAACAAAACGTGGATTCACACTGACACAAAGTTTGCTTACATTGACACTAAAGAGATTAGTGTTAACACAAAGTTAGTTAACACTGGCACAAACTGAGTTTGTGGACCCAAAGTGAGTTTATATTAAAGCAAAGTGAGTTTGTATTGACACTAGGCAAGTTTGCACTAACAATGAGTTTGCATTTGCAACAAGCAAGTCTGTATTGACACTAACTGAGTTTGCATTGACACAAAGTGAGTTTGCAATGATACAAAGTGAGTTTGCATTGGTACAGCACTAAGTGAGTTTATATTGACACTAAGTGAGTTTGCAACTGACACAAAGTGAGTTTGCATTGATGCTAAGTGAGACTGCATTGACATTAAAGGAGTTGGCATGACACTGAGTTTGCATTGATAAGCAAGTTTGTATTGCCACTAAGCAAGTTTACATTGACACTATGTTAGATTGCATAACAGTAAATGAGTTTGCATTAACAGTAGCTGAGCTTGCATTGACACAAAGTGAGTTTGTGTTAGCACTAAGCACATTTGCATTGTCACTGGGTTTGCATTGACACTATGAGTTTGCATTGAAATAAACAGATGCATTGGCAGTAAACTAGTTTTCAGTGTCATTAAGTGGGATTGCATTATACACTAAGTGAGTTTTGACTTGCCTTGACACTGAGTTTTTGTTGACACTATGTGATGCATTGACACTAAGTGGGTTTTTCATTGTTATTAAGTAAGATTACATTGACCCTAAATTTGAAGTAACACTAAGTGAGTTTGTATTGACACTAAGCAAATTTGCATTGACAGAAAGAGATTTTGCATTGATACTTAGGCAGTGTGCACACTAGCGACATATTTTAAAATGTTATTAAAACGTTTTATAAACCGGTCCCTAGTATGGTCATCAGAGCATCCACACTGTATTCTGACAACCATGCTTGCTCGAGCAGGCTCCAAGGCATGACTGCAGGATCAACTCAAAGCATTATGGGTGCCGAGTGCATGACATGATACCCATGATTGGTACCGAAACTGATCAGGGAAAAAATACAGAGTTGAACTGGAACTTTTGTCAGCTCAGCAATGCCAGCAAGGTATTTTTTCATCTTATAACTGGAAAAAGTACTTTTCTTGGAGGACAGGTTTCTTAACCAGTGTTACAGCACGGTTTACATACACTGCTGTTAAAAGGGATTAACAACTATGTTAACTTAAAATCATGCTAAAGACTACCTCTAGCAGGGTTTTAGCATGGTTTTAAAACACAGTTGTAACACGGTTTTAACAATGTTACAGTGTAGACGCGAATCAGTAGTTCCGGGAGCTTAAAACGGTTTAAGGCAGTTAAACTGTTTTAAGCTTCCTAGTGTGTACAGAGCTGAAGTGAGACTACATTGACACTAATCAGGTTGGCACTGGCACTGTGAGTTTGCATTGACACTAAGCGAGTTTACATTATTTTATTTATTTATTTAATTGCTTGGATTACAAGACCTCTGAGCCAGAGGCTCTTTTTCCAGGTTCCGCTCAGTGAAGGAGACAATAAACACAGACAATTCAAATAGCAATATGTATCAGTTTGGACATAAAATACTCAAGTAGTCATAACATAAATAACATTTCTGAGTAAAGTGACAGCAGCATAAGCAGTAATTGTTTTAACAGATTCAGAACATATAAGATGGGAAAAATAAGAAGCCTATTTTTTTTTAACTTTCTTTCTGCACTCCTACCTTCCTGAAGTCTTTCAGGAGTGGAAACTTGGAATCTGGGTCCTGATCCCGCCGGTCTGAAGTCCCCTCTCACACCTCTGGGCAGGGACCCTCCAACTGCTCTCACTGCCACCTGGACCCCGGCTCTGAGTCCCCTGAGGCAGGACTGCCAGATTGCTCCTCCTGGTGCTCTGTCTTTATAATCCAGTCTGGTGGCGCGAGGCAGTAGAAAGCACAGGAGTGAGAAGTAGGGCCCAACATTGGGCGTGGTCAGCCGATCCCCGACCTCCATCGCCTATCTGGAGGCAGAGGATTTTTCTTCTTCTGTTACACCCTCACCCCCACCCCCAGGCAGAGCCCCAACATGCCATGATGCCAGGGAACATCCTGCCATGACTCCACAGCCCTCTACATGAGCCCTAAGCATGGCAGTACCTCCAGTCTGCACTGGTCACTGCTGTGCCAGGCATGGCCCCTGGAACCCCGAGGGAGGAAAACTGTCCTCCAGATGCTCGATCCTCCTCTCCCTGCTGACCCCTGGTGCCCAGGCTCATTCCTAACCCAGGTCGCCAGCGTGGTGCGGCATCCAGCGCCTCACCTCAGCACCACTGGGCCAAGAGCAGCTATTTTGGCCTTGTCAAAATTTAAACTCGGGGATAGGCTAAAACCGGGGGATTGGACAGGGAAGGTTATGAGGCAGGAACAGGGGGAAGTGAGGGAGAGGATGCTACTGGTACACTTTTTATTTGGAATAGGAAGAAACAGAGGTGGAGGTACCTTAGACATTACTGGCATGGGCGTAGAAGTGATTTAGAGAGGGCAGTCACAGCTGCTAAGACCAATGATGTGCTGATGTAGTTCACATTTGAAAGGGTCCAGTTTTGATACTGCCAAGACTGCAGCATGGAGGTCATTTAGCCAGGTGGGTGCCAGTATGCAAAAGAACACTGCGCCTGTGATGTGTGGCAGCGAAGGACTTGGAGACTTTGTCATGCCATACCTCGGTTAGATGTGGGTTAGTTGATTGCCTGAGGAGATTCTGTATAACAGGTGGGGTTTGGCCAAGGCAGGCTTATTTTGCTAGGAGGCAAGTTTGATGTTTCACGGACCTATGAGATTCAGTCAGTTTGCTTGTTCATATATGTCACAGGTATAGGTGGAGACAGTGTGCACTCATGAGTAACCTACAAGTCTTATTAAGTGTGATATTAACCCTTTGAGCGAAGGCTGCCTGCACATGTAAATGACTAGCTCATAGTCATTAACACAAAGTGAGTCTGCATTAACATTAAGTGAATTTGTATTGACACTAAGTGAGTTTGCATTGAGATTGTGAGTTTTCATTGAAACTAAACAAGTTTGCATTGGCACTAAGTGGGTTTACATTAACACTAACCGAGTTTGCACGGTTAGTTTGCATTGACACATACTAAGTTTGCATTAACACTAAGTGAATTTGCATTGACACTAACTGAATTTGCATTGTCCCTATGTATTTTCAATGACACAAAGAGAGTTGGCATTGACACAAAGCAAGTTTGCATTGATACTAAGCAGTCTGAATTTTTATGATCTCACAGTAAATTCATGGCAGGCATTTTCTGCCCAGAGTGCAACCAAGAATTTCACATTTGTACAAAATCTCTAATTTGTACACAGAGCTACCAATGCTGCTACCCCTTCACTGTTGCCTTCCTGACTCCACAACATCTAATTTGTGGCATATACTCAAAATAAAAAGATGTAACCCACACACACACACACACACACACACACACACACACACACACACACACACATACAGTAGCAAGCCTTTCAATCACCAACAATGTCACACTGGCAAACTGACTTAGTTGCAATCTTAAATGCACATGGAAAATAGAAAATAGAGTTAGAATCGATATTCTGGCCATAGGTCATCTTCAGGAATTATCTATAAAGAGAAAAAAGGAAGCTAGTGGAGAAATAATGGGAAATAAGGATATATATACTGTATATATATATGTAGGGAAAGAAAATAGGGTGGATCTATGGGAAAAGTGATAATTGCCAAGGTAAGAACAGAAGCTGGAAAATAAAAAGGCAATGAAAGGGATGGAGAGGTGTAGGAGAGAATGAGCTGATGGGTCCTCAAATGTACTTTAGTTGGCATCAGGGTGTGTGGGGCATCCTCACATAGGCATTCCATCTGTGAGTGTATTTCCAGTTTCATTTTCTCCAGATGTCCTGGTTTCCTTCCCCACCTTGTCATCTTTCAGCCTTCTGCATATGTCCAGTTAATCTGAGGACACCTCAGCTCGTTATCTTCTGCTATACTTTCTGTCCCCATCATCACCTCTTTGTTTTCCAGTTTCTTTTCTTACTTTGCCTAATATCACTCTTTTTATAGAACCATACTCTTATTTTCTTCCCTCACATATATATCCTTATTTCCTCTTACCTCTCCACTAGCTTTGCTCTTTTCATAAAGGGACATATTCATGTACAGTGGCATATATAGTTTGAGAAAACCCATAAAAAGTTCTTTTTAATTCTGTTATTAGGCATACCTGTAATGGAAGCAGTCCAGAGATATACAGTAGATGTCTGAGCCTGTGCAATATAAATATATTAGAGCATCTTAGAACTCAGGATGTCAGTGACGCATCAAACAGTGCCTAATTGCATTGAGTTAAGCACTGCTGGATCATCACTGGCATCACAAGGTTCAAAGAATGGCTCTAATGTAGTATTTATATTGCATACTCAGACATCTATATCTCTGGACTGCTTCCTGCTACAGGTATGCCCACACATCAATTAAAAGAACTTTTCTTGGGCTGTCAAACTATGCATGCCATTGTACATGAATGTGTCCCTTTAACAGACAATTCCTGAAGAAGACCTACAGACAAAACATTGTTTCTAACACTATTTCAAACATGCATTTATTATTACCTTTTGTTTTGTTTTCATCTCACATACTAATGCTGAACCTTATTATTTTTACAATAAATACAAAGGGAAGATAAAGCACAAACTAATCTTCTTAAAGGTGCTCCAGCAAAACAGTAACCAAAAAAAGAATGAAGCTAGCACACACCAACAATAGGAGATGAAAAGTTTTTATTTTTAAATAAAGAAGAGGTGAAGCATGGTAAAATTGGGCTAACACCTCATATCGACTCTTGTATCGTGATTCCCCAGAGGAAGACTCACTAGCCTGAGTCAATACATAGGGTGTTAGCCTGGTTTTAGCCATGCTTGCACATTTCTATTTATTTAATAAATAAATAAAAAATATTTCCATCTCCTATTCTTGGTGTGTGTGCCCAGCTTCATTCTCCATGTGTGCTCACCTTGTTATTTTTAGTTACAATGATACATTGTCATAAACCTCTGTACCACATTAAGGTAGCCAGCCCTACAGAGGACCATTCACATCAGTACTTAATGCTCAAACCCTTGATCTGCTCACCCACACAAACATGACCCCAAACACATTAAAGCTAAGCACCCCACCTGGCAAAAATCATTCACATACTCACTTATGCCCAAAGTACCTGAGATCACCCAGCCAACAGAACAACACAGTGGTAACATTCTCACAACAGCTTACAATTACTGATTAATTACTTTAAAATAACAGCAAAAAGATATGTAGTGAGCTAAATGGTCACGGGTTTGGGTCTAGTTACCAACATCCATATCTAACAAATAGCCCAAAGGCATACAAATCAAGGTAAGAACCAAGGCATGCTGCACTCACTAACAAGTAGTGATTAATAATAAATGATTGCATTTACAATTACAATAATAACAGTAATTACAATAATAACATCAAAAGGGCTTGAGTGGACTAACTGGTGTTCAGGTTTTAGGCTGGTTACTTTAAACACCTACAACAATCTGCACCAAATAGCCCCAAACCACCTAAATTATGGTATGCCACCAGTTACAGTCTAAAGTAGGCTAAAAAGAAATACCAAGAAATGCAAAATAACCACTGTAATATTGTAAAATATACAGATCTTTTCAGTCTCACCTTAAAACAAAGTTTTATACAGTAATTGTTGCATGGGTCAAAATCTTTAGCACTTAGGCCACGCTGACTTTAATGTCCTGATGGATGTGTAGAAGATTCAAGCCAATTAACTAAACTTCACTCTTGGTGTTTTTTAATCAGGACTTCATTCTTCATATGCACTGAATGACCTCACTGCTAATGCAGCACTTACTGGTATTGTGGCCAAAATGCTAGAGTAGTGTTCATTTATAGGTAGAATGCAGGGTTCAGTGAGCTGGCCTGGGTGCAGCAGTAGCACTACTGCTTGAGGCACTGATGACCCAAGATCAGGAGCAACCTCTGGAGTCATAGAGTCAGCAGGAGCAGAGGAGGATCAAGCATCCATCGGACTGCCTCCTCCTCCAAGGAGTGAGGGATCAGTGGCTGGTGTTAGCCTGGCCCCTAGCAGTGGCTGGGGGTTGACACACCAACAATACAATGGCGGAGGTGGAGGTGGGTAGATGCCTGGCATGCTGCATACAGGAACATGCATGGTACCGCCACTGATGCCACTGTGCGCCCTCCTTTCACAATTAGGATCAAAGAGAAAATGGGGAGCATAAACAGAAAATTAAAAAACAAAGCAGGGTTCAGTTGCTGTAGAGTATCAAGGCTAGTAGTTGGAAACTTTTCCCTCAAGATCATTTTCCACTTTGCACATCTCTGCATATTCACTTTCAGGTTTACTACACTGGAAAGATTCCTCTTGTAAGCTTTGTTCAATGCGGTAATCTTACTGTCATCCTGCTTGCATTTTGCACCAAATATTGCGCAATGAAACACTGGTGGCATTGAATTAGTGTCTCATACTTCTGATATGAAATTATCCAGTAATGGTTTGAAAATGCTCCCATGTATCTTCAGCAGGCTTTTTTTGTAACTTTTTTTATTAAAAATGCACGCAAAGTATTACTAAAACAGCACTGCTTATAATCCATGTCATTCTCTAGCATAACACATTCTAATATGTTTATAATATAATTAGTTCATCATGCATTCTCCAAGGGCAGTTCTGGAGACCCAATCTCCGCAAAGATATAGACAGGATGGAAGCTGTCCAGAGGAGGGCAACTAAAATGGTGCAGGGTCTGCACCGGAAGACATATGAAGAGAGACTTAAGGAGCTGAATATGTATAGCCTCGAGGAAAGGATGGAGAGGGGAGCATGATAGAAACTTTCCAAGTACCTCAAGGGAATCAACAAAGTCAAGAGGTAGCATCTTTCAAAAAGAGGTGTGCAAGAACAAGGGCACAATTTGAAGATGGGAAGCGGCTCAGAGGTAATTTAAGAAGTATTTTTTCACAGAGAGGGTTGTGGATACATGGAACAGCCTTCAGGAGGAAGTTGTGGAGTCAAAAACAGTGGTGGAATTCAAGCATGCATGGGACAGTCATAAGGCAATTCTAGGGGTGGGGGTAGGAAGAAGTAGGCTGCTGGTTAACTAGGATCAGCAGCTTATCCAGTAGGTAGGGAAATGGGCAGACTGGGTGGGCCAAGCGGTCCTTATCTGCTGTCAGATTCTATGTTTCTATGTTTCTAAGGGGATAGGCAAGTGAGACTGGAGACACAGCATTAAGGGAGAAAGGAAGACACCCTGAATCTCAATATATGGTAATCCATTAATATGCAGCAATATCATGCCACACAGCATGTTCAAGGCACAAACATGGGATCTTTTGCCATAAGGTACAGAACCTGTCTTGTCAATGAAAAATTAAGCGTGTCTATTATATAGCGTTTAATGAGTATGTGATTTGTTCCCATCTTATAGATTTAGTTAACCACATTCCTCCATGTTCCAATCTTCAGTGGCTATGGGATTAACCACTGTCTCATAATGCACTTTTCCCCACTACTATAAGTGTACTCAGTAGGTGTTTAATATGTCAATCTCTGCAGCCCACTGGATACATTAATAAGATAAATAATTCTGCTGAGAGTACAATTGGTTGCTGCAGGACCTCTGTGATCTCCCCTCCCAAAGTTGCCAAGTATGGTGCAAGTATGGGGATCTGCAGCAGTGATATTTTCCTTTGAGGTTGCCTCCACAGATCCAGGAACTGAGTCTTGAATTAAAGCACTGTCTGTTAGCTGCTTCTTCTCTGTATACAGAGTCTCAGAACTGTGTCTGCGCTATCCCTCATAGTTTGTTGTGTCTCAGTAATAACATTTGCTTCCTCTGATACTTGAATTAAATCAATTTGTTCACGTTGAAGGTACAAATGACAAGGTTTTGTAACTGCAAGCACAGATTCTATGCACCAAAGTGACAAGAAAATCAAATTTCATGTTGGAGAATTAAAATTCTTCTGCATCATTGTCAAACTTTGCAATCTGCTTCAAGACGCTGGATATTACAATTGAAAGGCTTAAGCATGTGGTTCAATGGCTGAAGCAACAGCCATACTCTCCTACTGAACTATTTAAACTCTTCTTCCTGCTTCATTCAAAGGCATTTTTCTTTGCTGCTGGAGTTTCTGTTGGACCCACTCCATTGGTGCTGTCATTCTACTGGTTTATGTTTCTCCTCCCTTTCTCGGTCTGTATTTTGCTTTGCCTCTGGCTGCTGCGTGCTCTCTCTATTGTCTGTGTCTCCTCTACTGTTCTGGTGTGCTTGTTTGTCTTCAGTTTTCTTTAATTTTGGGGGTCTAGTTCCTAGCATCCAATTGATTCCTTTACTTGTGTTGTGAGGCTTTCTTGTTTTCCTAGTGTTTGCTGTTCTTTTGCCTGCCTTGTGCTGTTTCGGATCCCATTTGCTTTTTCATACCCTTAGCAACTCTCTCAGTTCAACTGCAGTTGTGTTCTGTGTGCTATTCAGCTCTCATGTTCTCCCTGCTGTAACAGTGTGCACATTCACCTTAATTGTTTGCACCTGGACTGGCTTCACTCAGTGCTGGCTCTATCTAGACAGTTGCACCTCCCACCTCTTCAATTGTCCTGTGCTGCTTCTACTCCTTTTGGGGGTTTTCTGCTACAACTTATCAGACCAAGCTCCTTTCGTCATACCTTAATGCACTATAGAATGAAAGCAGAATGTGCTACATCTGAATGCAGTCATACCAGGTGGGGAAAAACAGGGAGTGCCTCTTCAATTCTTTGGGTTTCCTGCCCTACATTCTGAATTACACTCTATCATATATTTACTTTTCTCCTAGTCCTATGTGCAGGACTGATATGCTTTTGTAATCATATCTCAAACTCTTATCTTATTACTTTTACCTACTGTATGTACATAATCCAAGAGTATATCAGCCAGGCTTATAGCTGCTGGCATTTAAACAGTACATTTCTTATTTCATCTATACCAAAACTTTCAGTCATTAAATTAGCTGTTTGGTCTCATGATGCTAAGGTTGCAGCTTCCCTGTTATTCCCACAGTGGGTGATTCTGATGTCACAGTGAGGCATCATGGCTCCAAGTAGCAGGAACATGCTTTATGTAAGTTAAATGAGTTTTGCCCTTTGCTATATTCCTGCATACTCCTCATCAATTTAATTACTGTCTCTCCTACTACTGCTCTGTTCAGCCTAAGTGGCATTTAAGGTAATCGTGTATAAACCATATAAATTCAATTACCTAAACCTCATCGATTCAATTACTGGCATTCCCAGCTAACCAATGGCTGTTGGCTTCATCCAGCCTCCTACCACTTACCACATCAGTATTACGTAATGCCATCGAGTATTTTCATTGTCATCAATATTAGGCTTCCTTGATGAAATCACTTGTCTTGCTTTCTGCTGGCTTTGCTCATATCAGTCAATCTCATAAGTCAGTCTCGTCAGTCAATTGTATCAGTTCATCATATTAATAATCTCAGTCAACCATCTCGCCCAGCATACCAATACCTAACCAACAGTCACTGGCTTTGCCCAGACTCCTCATATCTAGTGCTTATAGTTGATATTGAATATGCTCTCATTCATAAATCAGAGGCATACCAACCATGACCATTACTTTCCATGGCTCAGGCCTGCCCTGCAGCTGACAGTCTGCACCCACGAAGTTTACATCATGAGCATGTGAAACTTGGGAGGGTCCTTTTCATCTGGCCCATAATGCAAATGTCCTCTCTTCAGGAGGAGCTTTAGCCATGCAGCCATATCAGTAGCATCTCTTGATACAGAATTTAAGACTTCAGCTACAAAGGATGGGTTATCACACCAAGAGCTCTCCTTTAGCTAGCCAAATCAAGTTCAGCGATGCCTTCTATGCTATTCTCCCCATGACCACCTCTGGTTCACCTGATCTGTTTTAGTAGGTAGACCAGCTGAGTGCCTCAGTTGTCATTGCCTCCTTCTCCCACCTTAGGGTCCTGCTCTCACTTCAGAGTATCCAGTGTTGAGAGTGCCCTCACAACCCTTCATGTCATTCCTGTTAGAGGGATTGTGAGAACTTTCCACCAAATTACAATATTTTCCTCCCTTGGACTGGGTTTTCTAAATTGTAGCATCCAAGCTGTCACTAAATAAAACATCCCTAGCCTGGAGGGAAGGCAACCTAGGCCTTAGATCCCCAGAGCTTTCCTCCTCAAAGGGGGTCCTCTCCTCGGTGCTAAAAGTCATAACATCTAGTTGTGCTAGTTGTAATTCCCTAGGTAGGTTTCCCAGTTATTTATGTAGGTTTCCACTATTGGATGGAGATGGATGGTGGCACCCTTTGCCATTCCCTCTCTCCTTGGGAAGTCATGCCTCTCATTATAATTCATTTAATCTACATTAAAGTCGTTATTTATTTCAGTTATCTGCGACTATTACCATTATCTCTGCTGATCTATGTGAAGGTCCAAATCTCAATGCCAATTCGTTACCTCTGCAATGCTTTCTGATCTACTCGCTTTTGGGCTTTTCTAATCTACCTTTAGTCCAAGGGAATTCTTCCTGTGACACCTTTAGGGATGGAACCCTTCTCCAGGGTTCCTTTCCTTCAGCATCTCTACAGGGTGGTCTTCCAGGGCACAGAGAGGCTAACAGCCACAACAAAGTTTATTCAGCAAGTTGCATAATCACAGCACCAAACCAAACTGCATAAGCACATTGAATTGAAAGGCTGAAGGTTGTGGTTCAATGGCTGAAGCAACAGCCACGGCCCCAACCTATTTAAACTCTTCTTCTCTGCTTCATTCAGAAGCATTTTTTCTTGCCCCACCATCCTCCCCATCTCCTCCAGCAGCTAGAATCTCTCATTGTGGGGCTTTTCCTAAGCTACCTTAGCCTAAGGGAATCCTTCCCATGGCACCTCTAGGGTGGAACCTCCTCCAGGGTTCCTTACCTTCAGCATCCTCACAGGGTGGTACTGCCAAGGCTCAGAGAGGTGAATGGGCACAAACAAAGTTTCTTCATCAAGTTGCTATAATCATAACACCACACCAAGTTGTGTAAGCACATTGAACATATTTACTCTTGAAACCAATAGAAACCTACCTGACTCATCCAGAATATGTTACTTAGTGTCTGTAACAGCAATGTACTTCTGTCCTCCTCGATGTCTTCATATTTATTTGGAAATTCATAAATTTCATCAGTTCTAATAAATACTGAACACAATGTGACACTTTGCAGAGGATTTTAAAGATGACATGACTTTCCTGACACACTTCCAGGTTCAGCAAGCCCCAGCACTGGATACACTTCCAGGACCTGTGACAGTCAATATGAATGTATTGCTGGTATTCAGCATGTAAACTGACTCCTATCAGTCTTCACTTATCAGCATATGAACTGTGTTTTTACCTATTACATTTCCAAACACTGAAAAATATATTTGACAACACGCCCATATGCACTTTACTTCTTTGAGGATGAGTTTTTGTACCAGTATTTAACAATAAAGGATATCTTTTAGGATGGGTTTTTGTATCAGTGTTTATCAATAAAGGTGATTTTACAGTTATTTAAAAGGGGTATTATACAGTTAGAACAGACCCCATTAAAATCCAGCACACTATGCAGTGCCAGTAAAAATGACTATTTTATAGGCATCTTAGGCCCTGTACACACTGGCAGTTCATTTTGAAAATGTTTAAAAAACATTTTAAACTGATCATCGAACTTCATCCACACTGTTGTGCATTTCTTCAGAACCGTAATTAAACACTGTCATATCACATCCACCCTGTAGCCCTGTAACATTTCAAAAGCCCATTGATAACACCATCTCCAGCATGGATCAGTGCTGCTGGAGAATGATTACCCACAATGCTTGGCATGATGTTGTCACACATCCCATGAGTCTCAGGGACATTTACATGTAATCAAGTGTTTAGACATGGGGCACCCATCACTGCAGAGCTGTTGGAGACTGATGACCCACAATGCTTAGCATGATGTTGTCACACATCCCATGAGTCTCGGGCCCATTTACATGTAAACAAGTGTTTAGACATGGGGCCCCATCACTGCAGTGCTGCTTGCTCTGATGTCAGCATGGCAAATGAGATTAAACAGGATCATGCAGTAAAGAAGAAACAGATTTCGGCAGACAGGAGAGTCAGAGCAATGAGGTTTGGTCTGACAAGACTGCAGATTATAAAAATGCTATGTTTTCTGTAGAATATAACAGCATCTGCATATGTGACAAGTACCATTAACAGAGCAGTTTGGGTACATGATGGGACAACATCCTGGTGTACACAGTGCTATATAACTGGATGATGAACAGTGGATTGCTAACATCAAAATGTCAGGGGGTATATTTAAATGCTGTGCAAAGAGTTGACCCGACATTGCCAGAACTGATACCCAGCTATGTGACCCAGTGCCTGTTTCCAAATTTGTGGCAATCACATAAGGAGATTGCCTACCAACATCGAATATCACAGCCTCGGACATCTGTTCAAGTTGGTACAACAGTGGGGGAGATTATTAACAAAGTATGCAAAGCAATTGTGCACATATTATTGCTAAAGGTTTTCTTATTCAAATTTTGCTGAGATGACAGCTGGTTTTAAGAGTATGTGGGATTGTCCTAGCTGTGGTAGAGCAGCAGATGGGACTAATTTTTCAATAATTCCATCCCCCAGGCAATGCTATGGAATTTTGGAACACACAAATGTTATTATTCCATAGTGATGCAAGCTTTAGTGGACCACAAATGTCAGATTATACACATAAATGTGGTCTGGCCAGGAAAAGTACATGATATCCATGTGTTCAAAAATAGTAATCTATACAGTATACCAGAGGTCAAAAGGCAACCTGTTTCTACAATGAATAAAGATATAAGTGGTGTCAGTGTGCCTGTTGTTATTCTGGGTGATCCAGCTCCCCTTCTACCCTGGCTGATATAAAACCATATGCAGACTATACAGATCCAGTGAAGTGTAACTTCAATTACAATTGACACAAAGAACACATGGTGGTGAAGTGTGCCTTTGGCTGGTTGAAAGGAAGATGGTATTGTCTCCTGAACAGGAGTGAATTCAGTATTGAAAACATTCCATACATAATCAAAGCCTGCTGTGTGTTACACAAAATACGTGAAAACAAATGTGAAGCATTTGATTCATGCTAACTCTCAGAGACTGAGCAGGACACACCCTCAGATAGAAAGCGGCAAATGCCTTGAGAGGAGATTGCCTTTGCAGCACAAAATAGACAGACAGTGATAGTGGGATGCACTTGCTAAATATTTTGCTGCTCGCTGTCACAGAGCACGTTAGACCCTCCCAAATTGTATTAAAACTAAAATATTAAAAGCAGCATGGCATTGGTTGCCTAAGCACCATTATAGATGTCATGTCAGATGAAGCTGATAGATTTCTTTGACTGGGTGACCAAGAATAAGTTCAGGGTAGAGTCGTGGATGGCCCATCTAATTTTCAGTAAGGTTTTCACTCTGTCCCACATAGGAGACTGATAAGCAAGTTGAGTAGCTTAGAAATTAATCCAAAGGTGGTAAACTGGATATGAAATTGGTTAGGAATAGGTGATAGAGGGTGGTACTAAACAGAGTTCAGTTCAATGAAGGAGGGTGATCAGCGGGGTGCCTCAGGGATCAGAGCAGAGACTGGTCCTTTTAATGTCCTTATAAGTGACATTGCAGAGGAGCCGGAAGAGAAGGTCTGCCTGTTTACAGATAATATCAAAATCTGAAAATTGTGAACACTCCGGGGACAGCAGAGACCTAAGAAAACCAAAGGAGTGGTCAAGGGATGACAGCTGGTTTCAGTGCAAAAAGTGCAAAATAATGCACTTTGGGCACAGAAACCCAGGGGTGGAGTACAAAATGGGTGGAGTAGTATTGATGACCACCAGGCAGAAAAAGAGATCTTTGGTAGTCATATCATATGACCTAAAGGTGGCCAGGCAGTGGGACAAGTCAGTAGGGATGCTGGGCTGCAAAAGGAGGGCTATCATCAGCAGAAAGAAGGAGGTAGTGTTGCATGTGTATAAATTGCTGAAAGACCCCATCTAGAGTAATGTGCCTAGTTCTGGAGACCACATCTCCAGAAGGTCATAGAAAGAGTGGAGGCGGTACAGAGGAGAGCAACTAAAATGGTTCAGAGTCTGCATCAAAAGCCCTAGGAGGAAAGACTAAAGGACCTCAATAGTACACCCTGGAACAGAGGGAGTGAGAGAGAGAGAGAGAGAGAGAGAGAGAGAGAGAGAATATGGTAGAGACCTTTAAAAACACACGGGTTAAATAAGGTACAGGAGGCAAGCATTTTTCAGAAGAAAAGGTGCCAAAGAACAAGGGAACATGCTATGAAGCTGACTGGGAGTAGATTCAAGAGAGATGTGAGGAAGTACTTCTTTGCAGAGTGGTGGATTCCTGGAACAGCTTTTCAGCATAGGTGGTGGGCAAAAACAGTGGTGGGGTTCAAGAATGCATGGAATAAGCACAAGGGAATCATAGTGGAAAAGTGGGGAGAGGGAGAAAGAGCTGCAGATCGGGCATGGTCTGTGTAATAGTGCAAGTAGGGAAAATGGGCAGGCTGGATGTGCCAAGCAGTTCTTATCTGCCATCAAATTCTATGTTTCTATGATCAATGTTACAAACTCATAAAATTCTGGGAGAATATATTGTTCTGTTCAACTTCATGTCTCCTCATCCTTTCTTCCATCTCCTTATCAGCTCTTACTCTTTCATTTTCTTGCTGCATAAGTTGGTTGATTTGCTCTATCAGGATTTTCTGTGGAGATTCAAATATTGATTCAACAAGTTTGTGTCTATGATCTTTCTTAAATTAAAAAGTGGCTCACTGCTGAATGGTCTCTTGGCGCAGCATCAGATGAAATTGAAGGCTCGCTAGTGCTTCCCAATTTATTCATGACTGGTTGTGTGCCAGGCTGGGTGACCTCAGAAGTGTCCAGTGTAGTACTATAAGTGGTTGCTGATGCATCCAGATGTGCATCATCTGCAAGCAAAACACAGAACGACAGTTACTGTGTAGCTTAAATTGTCAAGGCAAAAACACCCAACAAACTGTTGCCTACTAAAGAAATTTATCACATCAGTCTGGTGTATAATCATCTAAAATTAGCCATATCAACTATACAACAAATTAATCTAAACAGAAGAATATGTGCCTGACACCTATGAAACATTGTAATTTATTCCTCAAGAAAAAATGAAATTTTAACTCCTCCAAAAATATTAAAAAAGTAATAACTGCATGACAGCTGTGAAATAACACATTAATCTGAGATTCACATTGATCTCCTTCTCCCCACAAAAAGTAATTAGTCTAATTTAATCTTTCCCTCATGTTATAAGGTATATTTAAACATGTAAACTGCTGTACCTGACTCAGGTTATCAGGCTCAAACTATTCATTGATATCTACAGTTGCAGGTGGCTCCAGTGATGCTCCTTAACACAAATACGAGAGTGGATGTGGTATGGGTTCCAAACGTCTGTCCAACTCCTCAAAAATGGACATGTTATCATACCACCACCTCATCTCCAATTTCCATCCTTCACCTTATGATATTTAACTTTAACTGCATTATTTTTCCTAATCCTTTGCTGTCTACTCCACATCATTCTCCATCAGGAAATCAGAAATCTGTTGATATATTTTAGTATTACTCCTGTAATTAGATGGTTCATCCTGGACAATTTTCAAGAACCTATACTTAATGAGGAGCTTGGTCACATCATCTGATCAGCTGGCTGAAGGACCACTTATTTTATTCAAAAATTATAAACTGATGGCCAGAAATGCTGATGTATTCTACAGAACTGTACAGTATCCCTGTCAGATAGCCTAAATGCAGTTCCAGCCACTCACCACTATGCATATCCTACACTCTCAGCAAGCATCTATAGTGCGGAAATGGGTGATAGTGGAGAATACGGACCATGCGGGACCTCGCTATTAGTGCAGAGTTCAAGTTACGCTACTCTCTGAAAACTGCATTTCAGTTGTTTTGTATTAGTTTATTTGAGTTGGGGAGCTTCTTCCCCTCATCTCCTTAAAAAAAAAGAAGGTGTGTGAAAGCCCCCAACTCAAATAAACTAATACAAAAACTAACGACAATCACAAGCCCACACTATATTCACAAACACTTTTACAATACACAAGTAGCAGTGGTCCGTATGCTCCACTATCATCTGGAAATGCATGATGGGATATGTGGCTGCACTGCATTATTCTGTAGGTCCATGGAGGAACAATAATAGTTGCAGGAGAAACAAGGATTGATCTAGCTAGCTGCACATTCAAGCAGACTTGATAGACCTCTAGGCCTTTATTTGCTGACAAATTTCATAAGTTAAGATCTCCCATCCGCACTCAAGGTAAACTATGCTAGGTTTGAAATGCGTGCTAAAACTGGTTTTAAGACTATGCCCCTGCAGGGTTTAAAAACAGTTTTAAAGACAGTTTCAAATCATGCTCAGTGCAGATGTGAACTATGTTTTGTCTTGTTAAAGCATTTTAAGGGACTTAGGAGGCTAGTGGTATGCTGGGTGCTATGGGGGTATCACCAGCAAGAGGAATCTGTGCTGCTGCTGCAGATCATTGAAAGACTCCCTAGAGTACTGTATCCAGTTCTAGAGGCCACAATTCTGGAAGGACACAGACAGAGTGGAAGCAGTCCAGAGGAGAGCAGGTAAAATAGTGCAAGGTCTGCATCAAAAGCCCTAGGAGGACAGATTTAATGATTACAATATGTATACCTTGAAACAGAGGAGGAGAAGGGGATATGAAAAGACCGTTAAATATCTCATGAGATAAATAAGGTACAGGAAGGAATATTGTTCGGAAGAAAAGGTGCTTATGAACAAGGGATATGCTATGAAGCTGGAGGAGGTAAATTCAGGGAAGATGTGAGGAAGTATCTCTTCACAAAAGAGTGGTAAATTCCTGGAACAGTCTTCCAGCGAGGAGGTGGTGGGCAAAAACAGTGGTGGGGATCAAGAATCCATGAGATCAGCACAAGTGAATCATAATGGAAAAAGGGAGGAGAAAGCTGTAGATTGGGTGTGGTCTGTGGAAATAGTGTAGGTAGGAGAAATGGGAAGACTGGATGAGCCAAGCAGTCCTTATCTGCCATCAGATTCCATTGTTTCTGTGTTCTATTTTCTGTGATGTGAATATGAGGTATAGCATGATATTCATTGAATTAGCACTGCACTAGTGGCACTTAGCATGACATAGTCATGGGCAAGATAAGGACTATAAAAGCAGGTCTTAACCTGGGCATACCCAGAGATGGAACCCAGAACTACACAAACATCGGCCCACATTGTGTACCTAATGGAGGCTGTCCTGGAGGATAAGGAGCAGGAGAATGTTCCCTCATGCTTATACTGCAGGCCCCAGAGGTGCTATGCTGCAAATAGAGGACCATCCATGAGTCACATTGGAACTAAGTCCTCAGAGATGAACAAATTGTGGGCCAGTACAGGCTCAACAGACCCATGCTCATGCAGATGTGTGAGCTGCAGCATGAGCAGCTCCAGACAGACACCCACCACAACCATGCAATGTCGGTTTAGCTGAAAGTGACAACAAACTGTGCTTCCTGGCCACCAGATCATTCTAGATACCAGTGAGTGACATGACCGCTATCACTCAGTCTGCCAACTTGTGCCTGTTGGGCCATTTCCAAATGCTCTTCTGATCCATGCTGGGAGTTCATTATATTCCTCACCACACCAGCAGAGCAAGCCACAACCAGGCAGCAATTCTATCCTGTTGTGCACCTACCAGCTATACTGGGTGCCATTGACTGCACCAAATTGCCAACCTGCTCACCCCCAGGAGACAGGATTGAGGCCTGCATGAATAGATAGGGCTTCCACTCCATCAGCTGCCAGCTGGTGCTATGCAACAGGATACATCACCAATGTCCTGACACAGTTCCCTGACAGTATCTACAATGACTTCATCTGGCACATTGCCATCTTGTGCCAGAACTTTGAGGTGGGGACATCCAATGGGCACCTTGTGGGTGGATATATGCCAAGGCTCCACCGCTGACCACAGCTACCACTGATGTCACTAACCAATGGCCGTTTCCTGTACAGGAGACAGTACATAGCCCCTGCATCCCTGGCTGCTAACACCTGTCCTACAACCTTCATCTGTTGCAGAGGACAGGTACAATGCAGCACACATTGAAACCCACAGTGTCATCAAGTATGTCTTCAGCATGCTCAAGATGTGGTTAAGATGCCTGGACTGTTCAGTGGTGCCATACAATGAAGCCCTCAGAAGGTCTGTGCTATCAGCTCCTCCATGTACTATTGTTTGTAACTTGTTTGAACTGTAATCTCCCGGTTGTGCTTTGAAAATAGGCAATGCTGTCTAGTGCACTGACCCGATTAACAAAACAAATAAATAAATATTCCTTGCCTGTTGCATACTGCACAGCATGGTGCTGAACCATGGAATAGTCCTCCCAGTCCCAGAGGGCAACACATAGTGGATGCAGAGCCATCAGACCAGGGATGCAGGAGCAGCTCAAAAGGTGTGCCTTGAGGATAGCCAAGAGGTCCAGGGACTATAGAGACCACTTCACTGCAGACCCCTTCAGAGCTAGATGGTGAGTACAGAGCAACACAGGAGACAGTAATGTGTCAACAAAATGTATTGATGTTAATGTTCAAAGGAAAACAATGTAGAAAAAGAAATGCTGATTAAAGAAATAAAGCTGGGTAGTGAAAATAAATAGGATTATATAAAAGGGATCTTGAAACAAAATATAGCCATCCAGGCAGGGGAGGTAGGGGAGGGGCTTGAAAACAAACAATATCCATCCAGATGCAGGGAAGGGGTCTTGAAAACAAATAATAGCCATTCAGGTGAGGGGAAGGGCTAGGAAAAAACAACAACCAGGTGGGGGGCTAGGAGAGTTGTAAACATGGTTCAGTGGGATGTGTCCTTGTAGACAGTAGACATCATCCACGAAATGGGTGACAGGAATGGAGATGGTATGAGATGCCAATGGCCAGCCCCAAGAGGTGGTGACCCACCTAGGCTACAGCCAGTTGTGTGAAGCAGCTAGCCCTCATAGGATGGTATGGGGGCTTCTGTGGGTGCCAGACTTATGGCTGCCCACTCTGCAGGGGATAGACAGATGCCACAATTTCTGCTATGGGAATCACAACCCAGGGTGTCTGCCATGGAGTGATACTCCCTCACTAGAACAGCCAGCACTCTTGTGGCCCCTGCATTCCCCAAGACCATGGCAGTGGTTTCCAGCACAGCAGTGGCCACTGCACCAATACCAGCTGACAGAGGTTGTTCTAGTCTCTGAAATCCAGCATCCAATCTAGCTGACAGGGATTGCTCCAGTCTGTTGAAACTTGCCTCCAAGTCTGCCATTTGCTCAGCAAGTAAACCTCATCAAGGTTCTCAGCTGCCTGTTGGCTGCCACCTGCTGCTGGCATGGACCATCCCAAGTGACAAGACTGGGCAGTACACTAGTCCGTTTGTGGGTTATGTGACACTGCAGTCAGTGCTGCACCTGGGAGAGTGGCCTGGGGCACAACAGCAGTGGCTGAGCAAGGACATTGACTGCAGCAGCACAGCAGAGGCTGTGCTGTGGAGGGTTGGCTGGGCCTCATTGGCAGTGGAGCCAGCAGGGACAGTGATGACAGGCAGTACTGCTGTAGTGGTAGCCACATCCCACCCATTGTAGGTGCTTGAATTGCTTGATGAGTCCTCCTGGTGCTGTCAGCCTCCACAAATGTGTCCTGGTCACTGTCCGTGTCAATGTCCTCACATGCTCCAGTAAGGGTGGCCACATGGGCAGCAGCCACCTGAATTGCCCTGTGCATCCTCCACTATTGTGTCTAGCACAATGTACTGGGCTATTGAGAGAAGAGAGGTACATTTCTGAGTAATGCATGTTCCAGCAGCTGAACAATGTCAGAATGCAAGCCAAGTATACTATGTAAAGACACACACATCCTGCCCATGCAGTGCACTGCCCATATGCTCCTGGTGCTGGACACATCACGCACACCACCCATCACCAGTGATCGCAGTATACAACACCCATGTAGCATAGTAAGGGATATCCTCCAGATGTCCACACCACCAGGATACTTGCATACCTGTAGGAAGCCTACCACCATTGTGTAACCCATCTAGAAGGTAAACCATTACAAGCAGTACATGAATCAATGAGGGCCCATGTATGTGGTATACCATGGCTGCATCCAGAGGCTACTGCAGTGTCTGCAGAACACTAATGTGTGCAGTACATCTTGAGCATGCCCTCTGTTCTGGGCCATCTGTAGCCCACATCACCGTGACATGTGTCCCCCAGACCCATGACAGGCATTCAACACACAACACCACTGGTACATGCCCCCCCAAGACAATGTGCCAGAGCTACTGCAGCCATTCACATGGCTGTTTTGGTTCCATCTGGCTTTCATAGCCACCGCTGGGACCCCTGTGATGGTTACTGCTGACACAATGCCTGACATGAGCACCTCTGCAGGGACAAGGAGCTCTGCTGTTGGTGGTCACTACCTGTGACCAAGATGTCAAACCACACCCTGGCCATGAGGTCTTTAGTAAGGTGCTTCAAATCCCTTGCAATGTTTTCACCTCCTCCACTGTCTGGCCCTGCCATCCATGGCATTTACCAACCCATCACCTCATCCCATGCTGTCCCTCGTCCTCTGTGGGGTCCCACGAGTTCCTCCCTGACCATGTAGGTATATGCCAGATCCATTACCTCTTCTCAGAAAATCTCCTTTTCCTCTGTCTTTCCTCCTCCTTATGACACTATTGGGAAGGGAGGACGAGCAGCATTAAGCATTGTATACATACAGCAGAGCACAGAGTGGTTTTCTGATCCCATTGGCTCCCTGAATGGGCCATGTATGTCCCTGTAGCGCAGGGACAAACACACTGAGGGTTGCCTGCATATCAAAGGCTCAAGGGCATGAGCAGATACAGCTACAGGCAACTTTGAAAACAGCACTGCTATGGACACCTCTGTCCCTGTTTACAGGCCATTCAGTATACACTTACCTCTAGCCACCTGCAGCACCTCTGCAGAAGCTGTATGGTGCTGTCTACTCCTTTTACATACTCCAGGCACAATTAGCATGCAAATGACTGACTACATTCCAGTAATGACATGCAAATGGGTATTTAGTGCACAGGCATAATTATGACATATGCATACACCAATTTAATATTGCAGTTTAGCACCAAGCATTATTGTGATGGCACAGTGCTAAAGGTTTACCCATACTGCAGCGACAACAAAGTTGGCAGCATAAATTATAGCACCAGCACTTTGCGAAATCAAGAAACAGTGCTCTGACAATCTGTTATCTGGCAGTTGGAGTAACAGCAATTGTGACTACGCCCTAAACCCCCTTTATTTAAATAACAAACTCCAGGTTGCACCCTGGGGGAAGAAGGCAACTGGAGATCGGCAGCATTGCCTGATGCCAAAACCAAAGTCACACAAGAAGCATACAACATTATTCCGCCAACATTCTGGAGACAATATTCTGTCAGCACATTAATGACATCGATGCTAACACTATGGCTAGTGTGGCAACAGCCATGACATCGTGTGACATCTGCTCACATAATAGCACTGCATGGGCATTTGTGTTATGACATTGCAGTATGCCACTGAGCATGTGCAACCCCAACCATGACAACTCAAGCCAACCTTAGTCCTAAGATGTGTGCGGTCATGTTACTCACCATCACAGGAACTGCTACAGCAAAAGTAGCTGGCTACAGTTTTGATAGGCAATTCAAGCCCCCAATTTAAAGCTCAATGTCATGATTATATTTCCTTACCTTTGTAACAGCCCCCATCATACCACTTGACTGTTCTGGGGCCGTGGGATCTCTGCTCTACACACTTCCTGAGGGCAGGCCTGGCTTCATTAATGGGTGTGCTACACTAGAGCAGAATGATGCACTGCCTCCACCTGGGGCACTGATATGGGCACCTGGCGGGTTAAACACAAGGTTACCACCTTCAGGAATAAGTATTTGTTCCATCCCACACACAGTAACTCTTTACCCACACAGCAGTAATATACACAAGCAATAACCATAAGCCAGTATTATAAAATAGACTAAACTCAGATTTATTATAGGGGATGGGAGAAGGGGAAGAAAACAGCATAAACCAAAAAACTTTGTTCAACAGGTGTTTAACAGTCCCAGTACCACCCTATGGGTGTACCTGGCTTCCCCCAATGTCCATACTGATGCAAACAATCTGTTACAGTGTGTACCTCACTGAGTTGCAGGTGGCCAACCAAAAGACAGGGAATGGTGAACCATGGATGTGGATATAATAATAGTAACAGTCTTTAGCCTGAAATGCAAACTTTATAGGGGCTCCCAATAGGACTGAAACACACAGCACAACTTGGTTTTCAGTTTCAGGCCTGAACTTATCCTGCAGATTATAAAGCACTGCCCAGTACTTTAACCCCCTTATACTTGATCTTGCTAGCTAACTAATTTACAACAGAACTCATTGGGGCCGCAACCCAGAGGTACTTACGGTTTCTGAAGACTTCAGGAGGGAATGGTTGAACTAGGACACAGAATTGCAGTACCGCTCTGGTATTAGCAGACAGACTTTCTTTGTACCACATCAGCCAGCTGTAGATGGGCAGCAAATTGGGACCATTCAACTGTGACAGGCCTTTCATCGCCTTCATCTTTCTGGCCTTTAATCGTCTTCACCTCTTGTCATCTTCATCTCTTCAGGGCTTTTGTCAATCCAGGAGTCTTGGCAGACTTGTAGTCACCCAGGACATCAAGCAGGTCAAACAGCTTCCTTCCTGAACTCAATCACAAATGGGTTCTCACATGAGTTTCTGATCCAACAGACACTTTCCTTCCAGCTCAGAGAACAATTCAAACAGTCTAATCACTTTTACAGCATACAACATTTCAAAGCAGCAGTTCAGACAGGATGGAGGCAGTCCAGAGGAGGCAACTAAAATGGTACAGGGTCTTCACCAGAATCCATACGAAGAGAGTCTAAAGGAGCTTAATATGTATACCCTCAAGGAAAGGAGGGAGGGGACATGATAGAAATTTCTGAGTACCTCAAGGAATCAACAAAGTCCAAGAGGGTAGCATCTTTCAGAAAAAGAGATGTGCAAGAACAAGGGCACAATTTGAAGATAGAGGGGAAGACTAACAATGGTTATCTAAATTAGACATAAAGCATAACAAATTTGTGCACAAATATCATGGCTAAACAATTACCTATAAACTAGAACACAGGACAGCGTGAGGAAGTATTTTTTCATGGAGAGGGTGGTGGACACATGGAATGGCCTTCCTGAGGAGGTCATGGGTCCAAAAACAGTGGGAATTCAAGAATGCATGGGACAAACATAAGGCAATTCTGGTGGGGGTTAGGATAAAGTAGGCTATTGATTAACTAGGATCTGCAGCTTATCCAATAGGTAGGGAAATGGGCAGACTGGGTGGGCCAAGCCATCCATATCTGACGTCAAAGTCTATATTTCTATGTTTCAGACAGTTCCCCAGGAAATACAGGTCTGTAGTCCCACTGTTTCCTAGCTGACTAAATGGTCTAGTAGGCGTTCTCTCTAAATTGAGCTCAGGGCTCAGAGGACCTTAATGCACACCTGGCTCCCTTCAGGCTGGTGCAGCCCTTTGTTCCATCTGGGAAGCTCTGTCTCAGATCGCCTTTTCCTGGGCTCTGCTCCTTCTTATAGCAGCCCATATATACCCACTTGATTGGCTAGTCTTTTCTCAGGCTCTCAAGGGTGCCCTTTCACCCATTCCCAGTGGCTCCTGCTGCAGGAGAAACCATTGTGGGGGGCTGCCATTATGTATTACATTAGTGCTGCCTGCTTGTGCAGCTCATATATTTTATTCTAAGCCCACTTTAAGGGCACATAACTCTAAATCGATGCCGGAGGTGTCTGTTACTTGATCTCCAGCTCCACTGCCTACCCTAGAGCTGGCAAAGCCCTACAACCAGTGCCCAAACCTCCATATGTATTTCTGGAGCCATGGCTCCTTTAAGACCTAGAGCTGCACATGTGCAGGACTTGCCATGCACGGCCATATTTGTTTACATTCTAGTCCACTCACAGCCACCCCTGGACTGGTAAAACATTCCCATAGGCATGAACAGCATTTGTGGACCTTGGCCTCCGTCCCTATGGGGCAGACATAGGGGTTTTCAGTGTCCTCAGTCACAGACCTCAGAGAAGCCTCTGGACCTGTTTTACAATCCAGGGTACTGTAATCAGAAATGGGACACATTGTTTTATATATTTATTTCAGTCTAGGATTATAATACCTTTGAGCACAACAGGTTCCACATCAGTGGGGAGGGTTACATACAAACAAAGGAAGAATAACAATGGTTATCTAAATTATATATTTAAATAAAGCATAACACATTTGTGGCAAAAATATGGCTAAACAATCACCTATAAACTAGAACACTTCAATTAAGAATAGAGGTAAGATAACAGATGAGATAGGACAGTAAGTGAGGATAAGAGGTAGATAGAAAGAGCTAGAGGAAGAGAGAAGCAGCCAAAGGCCTTGTCATACTTAGCTTCAGGGAGAAAGGTGGCTGAGCTAGGCTGGGGAGGTGCACAGGGAGAGGGTATAAGAAATATATATGGGAGGGATGGAATGGCGCCACCAGCAACAAGGAGGATGGGGTGGGTATGTGCTGGTAATGGGCAGTATGTGAAAGGGAGGGGTGGGGATGTGAGATTTGAGATTTGGAGTGCCCTGGTAAGAGGAGGGCAAGCAAGAATTGCCAGGAGAATACACTAGGATTCATGTGAGGTAGCAGCAGTATGTCATTAGGCGAGGCAATTGCAGGAACTGTTGGAAATAAGATGCTGGCAGAGCAGGAGCTTGAATTGGCAGAGCTTGGGTGAAGATGATATTTCAAAGTCCAATGCATTGAGCCAAAGTGGCGCTCTATAGTAGAAAGATCATTGTCCTTGCATTGTCCAACATCTGGGGACAAAGAGGAGTTGGTTAGCTGACGCAGGTTGTGCTTGGAGCTGCAACACGGGGTCAGGAGGTTAACAGTCCTTGGGGTAAAAGGCCAAGTAGCACTTTAGCTAATAAACATGCTTGATATTTAATCCTTCCTTGAGCTGGAGCCAGCCCGTCTGCACATATAGATCACAAGTGTGGGTAAGGCGTGCAGAGCCTGTTAGTAGCCTGCATGCTTTACTGGTTGCAATAGTTATCCTTCTAAGAGAGGTGGGGTGGCTGACCCATAAATGACAAGACCATAATCAATGATTGATAAAATGGAACTAGAAATTGCCAGTCTGAGTGCTTCAGGTGTCAAACTGCACTTGTGCTGGTACAGGAGCCCAATCTTATATTAACAGCCCTGGAAACATTCTCAATGTGATGAGCATAGGAGAGGTGGCTATCCAAAGTAACCCCCAGATATCTGAAGTGTTGAATCAGTTCAAGTGGAACTCCAAGGCAGTTTCTTACAGTAAGGGCATGGGTTTTATGCTTGTTGCACAAGGTACTAAACATTATAGCCTTTGTTTTTTTCTGTAGTTCAGGACCAGTTTATGGGCACTGAACCATTCTCTACTTCCTTAAAGCCGAGTTGTAGGTGATGCTCAAGAAGAGTGGAGTTATGATAGTTTGTAAAGATGAGGGCAGCGTCAGCATACAGAAGAATCTGTTGGTGGCAGCAATGAGGTAGGTTATTGAGAAGACACTGAACAGGAAGGGCCCAGGATAGATCCTTGTGGCACTCCAGAGTTAACAATCTGTCGGTCAGAGGTCATGTTGGAGATTTTCACCTGTTGAGAGCAATCCTCAAGATAGTTTTGAACCAGAACATCGCATCATTTGATAGTCCAATTTTGGTCAGTTATTGTAGTAGGAGTGGTGGTTCACAGTATCAAAATCTTTGTTAGGTCTATGAAGGCTGCACTAATAAGGTTCCCTTGGTTGAGTGATTGGTGAATTAATTCAGTAAATTCCAGGAGAGCAGTGGTGGTGCTACAGTATGCCCTTTTCTGAAACTATGTTGCAGCAGGCATTGTATGGAGTACTTTCAAGTAGTCTACTAACTGGTCCACAGCTATTTGCTCCAGCACTTTTGATAAAGGGGAAGGATTGAAATTGGTCTGTAGTTAGAATGTATGGTACAATCACCAGATTTGTGTACAGGAGTTACTAAGGCTGATTTCCAGATGTGAGAGAATTGGAATAGATATAGCGAGAGATTGAAAATTCTTGTCATAGGAACTAGTACTTCTCCAAGAGTAAAGAGCAATCGTTTTATGTCCAGAGAGTCCAAACTGTTCCTTGACTTACCCAAGACTTTGTACATGTGTCTTCTAACCAAGGACACTGGTACTTTCTTAAAGTAGAAAGGGAATTGGTGCTGTGATTGACATCTTTTTCCTGTGAGGTACTTGGGTGACATCATGTTGTTGCATAGTACTAGTGGTGGTTTAGTCAAAGAAGTCCAAAAGGACACTGCTCAGATCTGTGAAGGCTTTGTTAGAAGATATTGGCAATAGCATGAGGGTCCATGGTAGGGCTCCATCAAAATTGAACATTGAGGGTGCCACCTTAGGAACTTTACCAGTGACATCCTTTATATTAGACCAAAAATTTCTACTATGACCCCATGAGTTGTCAAGCATTTCTCTATGATAATTGCTTTTCATTTGTCGGATAACCCAAGTACACTCATTCCTGGCTGCTTTGTAGGTTTGCACATCTACTTGTCTCCCAGTGAATTTGCTCGGTGCCAGAGGTGATCCCAGTATTTCATCTTGGTAAGGAGTTCAACAGTAATCCAAGAGTTACTCAAGCCATGTACCTTCCTCTTTTTAGAGGTGCATGGATGTGATATGCAGCATTATAGCAGGAGATGAAGTGCTCAAGGTCTACACTGACATCAGTAGCTGAGTTGAATACAGTCCAACTGAGGTTATATAAGTGCAGTTTTAGTGGTTCAAGATGTCCATGTTTTAGTACCCTCCTGTAGATGGTTTGTGGAGTGGGCTTGGTAAATTTATTAGTCCAGGAACAGGAAACAGGGAGTGGTCATAGTGAGTCAGAATGCACAGTCATGTTTATGATATGGTCAGGGCAATTGGTGAGGATCCAGTCAAGTAGGTACATGTCCCCATCTTGTAATTATATCTGGTAGGGAGTTAACAAGTTGTGAGAGATGGAGAGCCAATAAGGCTTCTTAGACAGGATCTTAGACTGGTGAGTGCCAGTTTATATTAAAGTCATCCATGAGTATGGTCTTGGATGTATGTTGATTACTGCAGATATAGTCCAGGATACTATGTAAGCCTTCCACTTGTCCTTTTGGAGGTACATAGATTGAGAATACCATCAGTGCTTTGTTATGAGCACCAAGAAGTATGTTAACAGCTAACACCTGGGTGTGGCACTCTAAGTCAGCCAATGGGAGGCATGTCCCATAAGCGTATCCTTAAGATAGATGGTGCAGCCACCTCTCGTTTGGTCAGTGTATCCAGCCTGAAGATGTTATAACCAGGAAGTGCTGGCTGAGTCAGGTACAGTTGTGGATAGCCATGTTTCTACCACTGACAGTACATCCGGTCTGTGTTGAATGACCCAGACCTGAAGACTTTCAACTTTAGAGAGTAGGCTGCAGATGTTTGCAGAAGCTGATGAAATAGTACCTGCTTTTTCTGGATAATGGTGGGGTCACTTCTAGCAGGGCATGGGTCGGGTGCACATTGCTCGATAAGAGTACCAGCATTAGAATTATTCTCAGTAAGCATTTTTAAGTAGCCTTGCCATCAGTTTAACCAACTGCTTTTTGATCTATCTCCTTCTTTTATGTGCAGTAGAGAGAGGCTAGCAGCGGTAGTTATGTTAAGATTGTTAGTGTATCCTGTAAAGTCTGCCCAGTTATGGTGTTGTGGCATGAGCTAGAGAGGTGACCATGACACTTTGGTGAGAATGAAAAGTTTCTAGAGTCAAAACCAGGGTCATAGTAAGTTCAGATTAATTTCCTCTGATGGTGAGGTAGTTAGTATGTGACATGGATTGTTCCAATACTGAGAAGTACTGTGAGTAGTAGCGGACTAATTATTGAGCACAGGTAGAACAGCTTCACCACTATGCTATCTAAATAAATTATTTTTGAGTCAGATGGATTGGAAAGCACATAAATGGGGAGCATACTTAACAAGAATAGGAGAACTGGTGCTTGTAGATGAGAAACTCCCTCTAGTGGTGAGCCTTTATAACTGACTAATGGTGAAATGGACACTTAGCATATCATGTGACTTCAAAAGTCTATAAAAGAAAATGCCCAGATAGGGTGGTAGGGTGAGTGGTGGGGGGCAGCAAGCGCAAAGTGCTGGTGGGAGTTGAGCTCAGAGGCAGAAGGGCTGAGCGTCTTCTCAGCCACTAGGAGAGTAGCTTGGGTCTGGGAGGTGGGCAGCAACAAAGAAGGAAAGCTGCACCACAGCAGTTGGAGAGCACCCAGTCAGGGCTTCTCACTTTCGGAGATTGAGCTCAGAGGGAGCCAGGCTGGATGTCTTCTCAGCCACTAGGAGGCGGCTCGGGTCCGGGAGAGTGGGTGGTAGCAGAAGAAAGCTGCACCACAGTGGTTAGAGAGCACCCAGTCAGGGCTTCTCACTGAAAATAGAGAAGAAAAAGTGGAGTTAGATAAAGGCAGGCAGGAACAGATGGCAATTAAGAAGAAGTAGGGGGTAGAGAGGACAAAGATCAGGGTTGATCGGTGGGCGGTACTAGGTAGAGGTGAGAAGAAGTGAATAGGCAGTACTTTAGACAAGAATTATTATTGAAAAAACAGTAAAGAGGCCACTTATCCACTTGTCTAAGCTAAATCCCTATCACACTATCCCTGGGGTTAACTATGCAGACAATTAGATCAGCAGTTGAGGCACTCAGCAAGCACTTTACATTTCAATACAATCTTCATAACATAGCTGTAATCCTCACTAAAACAGTGGTACTAAGAGTGGCAAAACTTAGAGCAAAGTTCAGAATACAAAGCAGTCAATCAGCAGCTTTCAGCATTATAGCTGGCCAATCAGAGGAATCAAACTTCTGGCACCAGAATTTCAAAATGATAGTGAGAAAATGCAAAGCTACCATACCTTTCCAGGAGTTGAGCTCAGAGAGCTGGGCTGGATGTCTTCTCAGCTCCCAGGAGGCGGCTTGGGTCAGGAGGGCATGCAGCAGCAAAGAAGGAAAGCCACACCATGGCAGTTGGAGAGCACCCAATCAGGGCTTCTCACTTAACCAGGAAGTTGAGCTCAGAGGGAGCCAGGCTTGATGTCTTCTCAGCCACTAGGAGAGCGGCTCAGGTCCTGGAGGCGGGTGGCAGCAAAGAAGGAAAGCCATGGCAATTGGAGAGCACCCAGTCAGGACTTTTCTCTTTCCAGGAGTTGAGCTCAGAAGAAGCTGGGCTGGATGTCTTCTCGACCACTAGAAGTGGCTCAGGTCGGGAGGGTGGGCAGCAGCAAAAGGAAATCCACACCACAGCAGTTGGAGAGTGCCAAGTCAGGGCTTCTCACCAGAAAGAGAAAAGAAAAAGTGGGGTTAGACAAAGGCAGGCAGGAACAGATAGCAACTAAGAAGCAGTTGGAGGTAGAGAGGACAAAAGCACAGTACACTGGTGTGCAGTACTAGGGAGAGTTGAGAAAAAGTGAACAGGCAGTACTTTAGAAAAGAATTATAATTGCAAAACAGTAAAGAGGCCACCTAACTACTTGTCTAAGCTAAATCCCTATCATGCTATCCCTGGAGCTAACTAAGCAGACAGTCAAATCAGCAGTTGAGGTATTCAGCAAACAATGTTACATTTCAATACATTTTTCATAACAGCTGTAATCATAGCTAAAACAGTGGTACTAAGAGTGGCAAAGCTTAGAGCAGAGTTCAGAATGCAAAAGCCGGCTAATCAGTCCTTCAGCATTATAGCTGGCCCATCAGGGAATCAAACCTCTGGCACCAGAATTTCAAAATGATAGTGAGAAAATGCCAACCTATCATACCTCTCCGGGGAGTTGAGCTCAGAGAGAGCTGGGCTGGATGTCTTCTCAGCCACTAGGAGAGCGCTCAGGTTCGGGAGGGCGGCGGCAGCAAAGAAGGAAAGCCACACTGTGGCAGTTGGGCACCTGGTCAGGGCTTCTCACTTTCAGGAGTTGAACTCAGAGGAGACACGCTGGATGTCTTCTTGGCAACTAGAAGAGTGGCTTGGGTCCACGAGGGTGGGTGGCAGCAAAGAAGGAAAGCCGTACCATAGCAGTTGGAGAGCGCCTGGTCAGAGCTTCTGTCTGAAAATGGAGAAGAAAGCCCAGGTTAGAAAAGGCAGGTAGGAATAGATGGTGACTAAGAAGCAGTAGGGGTAGAGAGGACAAAGAGCAGGGTAGATCAGTGGGAAGTACTAGCGAGAGGTGAGAAGAAAGTGAAGTGAATGGGCAGTAATTTAGAATAGAATTATAATTGCAAAAACAATAAAGAGGCCATTAACTGCTTGACTAAGCTAAATCCCTATCACTCAAGCTATCTCTGGGGCTAACTAAGCAGACAATTAGATTAGCGTTGAGGAATTCAGCAAACAATTTTACATGTCACTACATTTTTCATAACAGAGCTGTAATCCTAGCTAAAACAGTGGTACTAAGAGTGGCAAAGCTTAGAGCAAAGTTCAGAATACAAAAGCGGCCAGTCAGCATCCTTCAGCATTATAGCTGGCTAATCTGGGGAATCAAACCTCTGGCACCAGAATTTCAAAATGGTAGTGAGAAAATGCAAACCTACCATACCTTTCCGGGAGTTGAGCTCAGAGGGAGCTGGGCTTGATGTCTTTTCAGCTGCTAGGAGAATGGTTCAGGTCCAGGAAGGCTGGTGGCAGCAAAGATGGAAAGCTGCACCACAGCAGTTGGAGCGCGGGTCAGGGCTTCTCATTTTCTGGGGAGTTGAGCTCAGAGGAGCCAGGATGGATGTCTTCTTGGCTGCTAGGAGAATGGTTCGGGTCTGGGAGGGTGGGCAGCAGCAAAAAAGAAAGCCATGCAGCGGCAGTTAGAGAGTGCCCTAAGGACGTCTGACTTTCTGGGGAGCTGGGCTGGATGTCTTCTCAGCCACTAGGAGAGCGGCTTGGATCCGGAAGAGTGGACAGCAGCAAAGACAGAAAGCACGCTGTGGCAGTTAGAAGCGCCGGTCAGGACTTCTTAGTTTCTGGTGGAGTTGAGCTTAAAAGGAGCCCAGCTGGATGTCTTCTCAGCTCCTAGTAGAGCAGCTTGGGTCTGGGAGGGTAGGTGGCAGCAAAGAAGGAAAGCTGTGCCGCGGCAGTTGGAGATCTCCCATCCGGGCTTCTCACTTTCTGGGGGAGTTGAGTGCAGAGGAGATAGGCTGGATGTCTTGTCAGTCACTAGGAGAGCAGCTTGGGTCCAGGAGGGAGGGTGGCAGCAAAAGAAGGAAAGCTGCTCTGTGGCAGTTGGAAAGTGCCCAGTCATGACTTCTTGCATCGGGGCCTCAACTGGGCGGAGCTCAATAAAGGCAAGCCCCAGATTGGGGATGGGGACTCACACCTTGAATTTCAGAGGACAGGAGGCAAGAATAAATCTGGTGACTTGTCTTCAGTGAGAATCAATAGTATGAACCAGCACCAGCAAAACCAAAAAGTAAGCAAACAGCTTTTAAAAATAACTGCAAAGCTGTGGAGGTCACAACCTCCATTGTGAACTGCACTCTTTGAAGTTCCTAAAAGAGTATTCTAAAATGAATCCTGTCTGTCTCACAGTGGTAAAACAAACAACCCACATTTCACATATTTCTTTGAGGTCAGTTATAGTTTGAGAAACAAGCTCTGTCAGAGCCACTACGACTGTGAATGCATTAACTAAATAAGGGTGTTTCATGGGCTTAAACATAAACGTATTTATTTTAAAAATATCAGATTTACATACCTTTGAATGAGAGACTCATTTACAAAGGCATCTCGTCAAAACTACTACAAAGACATCACAGTTAACAAGTCCAAAACAATGGCTCAGAAAGCAGACAGTTGTGACAATCATTCACTGAAAATACATGGGTAGCAGTAGATAAACAGATTACATAGTTTGGGCACAAAAGCACCACTTCAAGAAGAGCAAAGCAGTTCAAACAATATACAATAGCTAAAGCAAATAGACATCAGGAGTCAAAGAGAAGCCCAGAGTGATCACATGAAGGCTGTTGCATACACTAACTGAATCAAGGTATAGTACATTGAGAAAGGGCATATTTAAGCAATAAGGCATAGCAGGGTATGTGTAATCATGTAATAACATCACTCCTGGGGTGGGTTGAAGCACAAGGCAAAGCTGAGCAATTATTAATTTATTTATTTGATCCACTGGATCAGTAATATTTGCATAAGCTGTGCCAGTGCAGATTTTACAGCACTGGTCCTGGTCTGGTGATCTGGTTTTACCCATACCACACTGCATATGGCTTAGTGATATACTGTACAGATGGCTGCAGAGTCTAACCCATTGAAGGTTGAAGTTTCAGAAAACTATTATGCTACAAATATCAATACTCACTTCCTCCCTCACCCCCAGTCACAATGAATCCTCTACCAAAGTCATGCTTAAATACTGGTGCCTCTACATCCACTCCACTAAGCTTTTAATGCCAACATGCTTCGTCTGCTGCTGTGAGTTAAACTCTTTATTTAAAAATATTTTGTTTAGAAATTTTAGTTTTAGTATATCCATGGTCAGGAAAAATGAATTTGTAAAAGAAACCAAAATCCTTTTATCAGTTCATTGAAGCATAATACAGCATGTTATGAATTTTTCGTATTCTATGTGTAACCGACAGTAAGTCAAACAGAAATTAGACACAAATGCCTACCTATTTGCAAGTGAAGCAAATGTGGTTATTATCATTCAGTTTTAAATGCTTATAGTCACAGCCAGGATTCACATTGCTAGACTCCAGTGGCGTCATGCCCATAGGACCCAGGGAGAATGTGCCTCCCAATATCCTTGCTCAAAACTAGTATAAAATACCTGTAAATGTATTTTATTTTCCAGAAAATCACAAGGTCTAAAACAATGTTGACTTTTTGAAATCATAAGTGGTGGGGGCGGGATCTGTTGACTCCGCCATGCATCAAAGAGTGGATTTTCAGGCACCATCTTACTCTGTGTGCTAAAGGAGGGCAAACTGAGGAGAAGACCGCATGAGAAAAACTAAGCAAAACTGCAACCAAGAAGGTAAACACTCACCTGTGGTGGGACACATTATTGAGTGAGATCGGCCGTGGGTGTATGTGCCACCACTACTTCCCAGGACAGGAGTACTATCAGTACAAGCAGTAATAGGAGGTGGGTGAGTCCAAATGTCTTCATTCTTCGGTCTGGGTTGGCTTGTTAAAGGGCTCTGTTCTTGGAGGATGTTGTATGTGACAAGGGGCTGGGGCAGAGTTGGTGGGATAACAAGCCTAATTCTTCAAGCTGTGCCCAGTGTCCATCAACTACTTGATGAGCCAGAGACGGCCCACAGACAAGGATTTCTGTGTTTGGAAGGCTGAGGAGTGGTGTCCACCTGGAATGTGTTCTCTGTCCCCATTTTTTTTTGCAGGTACCTCTTCTCCAAATTGCTGATTCGCTCCTCCTCCCTTCCAACTTTCAGGTTTGTCTTTCCTTTTCTCAGGTGATTGACTTGTGAACAGAGTTTTGCTTCATTTCCTTTCTGAAGCATCATGGAAAGGAAAGGAAAGGAAATTCTGCTCACAAGTCCATCACCTGAAAAAAAGGAAAAAGTTGCATCAGACATGCTAGTGTCTCTCCTTTGAATGGTTAGCTTTTGTTCCTTTTCCTGAAAACTCAGACAAATTGCAACTTAACCAGGTAAAAGAAACCTGAATTTGATTTGGGAAGTTCAGTTTTAGCTTTGGAGTGTAGGCAGAAATGCTCATGGAACACAAAAACTATGGCATTTGTTCTGTAACTCTGCCATACTGGATTTTGACTTTTCTTTCTTGGCATGTTTCCTTATTAAGATAATATATAATGAGCAACAGGGATCCAGGGTTCTCACTGACCATAACAACTGCAACCCACATTATTATCTTCTGAAGCGTTTGTAGGTACGGGCCGATATACAGTGGCTGTCAGGGGCGATGGACTTTAGGGGCACACAGAGGCTCTCCATACCACCATGCCATAAAAGTGCTTTACACAAAGCCCCAACTTAGTGGCCAGGCAAGGGTGTGTGTGTGTGTGTGTCTGGGAGGAAATATGAGAGTTGTCGCTATCAGTGACCAGCAGGGATACTTAGGTGGGGATGGGGTGTTGGAGGGCTGCCTCTGAATGCCACAGATATTTGGGCATGAGGCAGGGTATGTTGGGGTAGCACCATACACCTGGGATACTTGGACAGGGTGTTGGGGTGTCAATGGACTGTGCAGTCCCACTGGGAAAGCGGCAGGTGCCACAGTCCTGGGACCCAGAGCAACAGGAGTAATGGATGCCCCCTAAACAAAGCAACATACTTAGTGAAGTGACCAATGCAGACCAGCCTCCAGCATCTGCAAAGACAGTGGTCTATGCCATGAGCTGAGCAGTTGTGGGGTCTGGGGAGCAAGAGAATCAGAGGAATACTAGTGATAAGAGTTCTCCTGGGCTCAGTGTAGGGGACACAGAGGGACATGACCGTTGGACCACCCCAGACACCAACATAGAGCTGTAAAGGTTTGTTTTTGGGAATGAAAGAATCTCATACTCAGCTGGAGCAGCAGGAGTGAACTGTGCCACATTCACCACAGCTTGATCCACGGGGATGCCCTGTGGTGCCGAGGCAGGCAGAGGAGCTGACCACCTGCCACCATGGACACGCCAATCAAAGTGGAGCAGATGTTCATGCAGCAGCAGAAGTTCAGTAGGGTAAGGGTTAAACACAGTAGGTGGGTTTGTTTCTATTCATTGTTATCGGGCAGGCTGTGGATGCACTTTGTAAGAGGTTGAGTGTCGTGTATTGGTGCTGACTCAGAGGGCAGCACAACAACTCCCTTTAAATCATTAACTTTAACTGTAGTTCAAGTGACTTCTGCTTGTTTGCATAGATAAGCCCCCTCCCCAAAAAAGAAAAGTTGGCTCTTGTTCAAATGTTAGGGTGTGATTATTGTCTGGGGTGAGTTATTTCATCCACCTCCACCCCTAGGTTGTCAGTCTGTGTTGTATTTTATTGTCATTCATCTGTTTCTGCTTGGAGGGTTTGCCAGAGGAGATCTCTTATCTGGGTGTGGTGTTACCACGAATACCACCCTGTCATTTGTCAGTTTTGGAGGTTATTATTAAAGGCATTAAATTGTTGTTATTAGGCTTACTCTGGTTTGAGAGCCTGAAAATGTGGTTGTGCTCTTGAATAGTGTGTCAACTGTGTGACTTGGAGTGGGTTATCCCCTCCCTCGGCAGTAGGAGTTTTGCAAGTAATATTAATTAGTATGATCCTTTATTATGCTGTTCTGACAGTTTTACTTTTTTAGCAATACTAAGTACAATGTATTGCAAGCTGGTTTCTCTGTTTGCAGTACTTCATTTGGAGGGCCTGTTTGTAGGGAGGTGGTACTGATGTTTATTTATTTTCTATTTTAGTCTTTGGTAACCAGGTAAGATCCACTAGGCACAAGTGCCTGTTTCTCAGGGGTGACCTGGGAGCACTGGGCTGTTAAGTGACTTGCTCAGAGTCACACAGCACTCAAGTGGAGGTTGTGAGAATTGAACTCAGGTCTGGTCTGCTGGATGTATCACACTTATTCACACCTCATTCCTCTAACCTCTAGGCTATACTGCCAGCCAAATGTGATGGATTATTCCCAACTACATTTATTTCTGCCTTGCATTGCTTATCATGGTCTCTGTCATGCCTGTTCGCAGTTTTTCTGGGTTATTTGCAGTTTCATAATAAAAATGTAACTTTTGTTGAAACATACTTTGGCACTAAGCATAGGAAACCACTATTTGTATATTGATTGAGAATGTGCAACACATTCAGACATGTTGCTTGCAATTTAAAGACAAGTGCTGCCATGATAAGATGAAAGGTATAGTCCAGACTTCTGAGGTCAAACAGCACTTGTGCAGATAAATAATTTGTCTGACAGCTCACCATTGTATATTTCCTTTATACAATTAAGGATGCTTTCTGACACTGCAGGGACATTTGCTTTTGATGTGATAGGTTGTGTGACTTTTGTCAACTTTCCAACTAGCACAGTGGTTGCTGTTAAATGAAACACCATCCATTTTGTAGACAGTTTTCTGTTGAACAGCTTGTATGCTCAAAGTACCACACTGTCATTTTTTTGTTTTAAAGTTATTTGCATTTGTTTCTTGCAAACAGTGAACAAAATTGAATTTCTATTTTTGCTAATTATAAAATAAAACTAAAAGGTAACTATAAATGAAACACCACTCATTTTGTAAATATCTTTCTCCTGAACACCTTTCGTTCTTACAGTGTTATGCTATCGTTCTTCATTTCAAAGTTATTTGCATTTGAATATGGGAATACGTGACATCACTGCTATGCAGATAAATGATAATGACATAAATAATGTATGGATAAATGGTGATTAAATCACTACTGCATAGATAAATTTGATTTATTCAATGGCTGTGCAGATGAATGGATTTATTAAACGGGTTTTGTGTCCATGTAAGGTATTAAATAATCAAAAATCGATTAGCAGTTTCACATGTGAAAGTGCTAATCGGCTGCAAAATGCATAGTTTATGAAACAGACTGGTTAGCAAAATGAAAAGACTTTGTTTTTAATGTGGTTTGTATGTGTAAACTTGAATAAAAACATAAAAATGTTTAGCAGTCTAGTGCAATACAGTTCAGAAAATGGATAGCACCACCCTCTGATACTGAATAGCATTATGCTATGCTATACTAGCTATTTAATATCCTGCCATGCCTATTGCATGAATAAGGGATATGCGGGAGAGCGACTGTGTGATAAAGCAGTTATCTTGTGAAGTTGCCATTGACCTCAAGTAACTTCATAAGTGGTGGAGCGTGATATAATAACTGTGTGTATAAATGAAATGTATACACACAGTTACTCAAACAAATGGATTCATCATACTCTTATCATCATCCCTATTGCATATATATAAGTAATACATGGAAAAGATTACCCAGTAAACAAAGTATCAAGAACAGATGACCCGCGTCATTATTTTTCATGCAAAACATTTATAGTAGATGACTGTAATAATTTGACTATTCAAATGGTGCATTTCTGGCTTTTAGCAGGTAATTAATTAGTTAGGAATGGACTGTAAATAGCTAGCTGATTCACTATGTGGTAAAAGCCACCAAAATGCACCATTTCAGTTCAGTTTTTACAAAATTGCTTTGAAAATACAAGAGGTCACTGTCACAGACTGAACAAAGAAAAAAATATCATTGTGACAGCATTTAGCATGTTAAGGAAAAGCTTCCTCGCCTTCTAAAAGTCTCCAAATGCACCATTTGACCTCAGTTTTTCAAAATGTTCCCGGGGAGCATGCCCCCAGACCCCCTAGAGAAATTTTGATTTGTGCTCCTTCAAAATTTCTGGTTGCATGATGCCCTGCTAGACTCTGGGTAAGTATGACAAGTTTGCTAAATACTGGTACCTTATCCAGCTGTGTTCTGCTTGGGGTGTGTGTGTGTATGTATGTGTTTAAACACGTAACTTTCTATAGTATATTGTATAGTACTGTGCAGTGCTTTTTCTCTCCTGTGGCAATACATTGTAACAAGACACTGGCCGCTGTAGGAGCTGATTAAACATCAAACCAAAGGATAAGCTGTGAAGACTAATTTGGAGAAGATACAATAAAACAAACTTGAATGATAGCCCCAGACATCATAAAACACCGAGGAAAATTAGAAAACTCCTCTAATAGCCTAGGCAGAAACAAAACACTGGAATGAAGTGACAACTCAAAACAGGTAGTAATACATATATTCCTGATTTTAATACAGTTTTCCTTTAAGAAGATTCAGTAGACTATAAAAAGTAGCCCAGAACTGCCTGCCTGCCTAAGAATGAAGTTGGGATATTATTTGGAAAAAAGGAAGGCTAGTCTCTTGTTATGCAATGTCCTCTATGTAACACACTGACTCCTCTTAGGATCCTAGTGTCAAATGCTGTGAGGTGCCATGGGGAACTTGTCATGCAGAAAGTTCCAGGAACTGTTTAGTCCATTCTACTTCTCATAGCTTTCTCTTCTCAAACTTAAAAAGAAAAATACACTTCATCACAGACTGTGTTTACCAAGCACTGTGCCCATGATTAAAATAATTTGAACCCCATCCCCAAACAGATGTGACCTCACATGAACGTGATTGATTTATCTGTAAAGACAATTAAAGAAAACTTTCTAAATGCATTAGTAACATCAATGCTTTCAAGATTTTGAAAGTACTAAAGACAAACTATATATATATATATATATATATATATAGATACATAGAATATAGTAAACAAATATTAATACCAAAAGCTGAACTTTGTTTTTAGTATAGATGTCTAATAAATACCTGAAAGCTGTCTGTTTTCTTTAGTTTTAGACACTTCTTAGGCTTTCCTTTTGAGACACCAGGTGACTCTGATAATCATTTGTTCCAAGGGTTTTAAGTCAGTTTGAAGGCATTTTAATTATCTTCTGCAGGTGACTCTGATAATCATTTGTTCCAAGGGTTTTAAGTCAGTTTAAGGCATTTTAAGTATCTTCTGTTCTAGTCCTTAACAAAATGCAGGGACTCCACAGACATCTGTTCCTTGGTCCACATTCGAAACATGTGAGTCTTCTTTCAGGATGATAGATGCACCTCATGCCCCTCCCACATGAATACAAAAAAGGTGGATGGACCTTTGGAGCTTCTTGGGTGGAGGTGGGGTGGACCTTACTTCCCAAAAAACAATGCTGCCTCACTACTCAGATTCCAGTTCTTGTACCACCTATTGAAGAAACAAAATAGTACCTGCAACCACTGACTAACATTAAAAGCGTATTTATTTGAGGTGGAAAACATTTCTTGGAGGAGGGTAAGGCGGAGGACTATTTCACACCTTCAGTCAGTTCCATAGACAGAAAACATGACATCACCCTTTTAGATGCAATACTCCTGTTGGCTCCACCCACAGTCGCATAAAAACAAAACAAAACCTCTCTTACCAGGCCCTGCTTGTAGATACAAACAGCTCTCAGTGACCCACACATTTAATTCAATAATCGGACACCACATTTCTTTGCAAAATGTGTAGTTTTATTTAGTTAGTTAGTTATATATTGATTTATTTATGTACGCATGTATGTATTTATTTATTAATTTATTTGAAAATTGGTAACGAGAAAGGCACACTGAGCTGAGGTTTGTTTCCATGTGCAAATCATCAACAGTGACCCAGACACTTCCACCATCATATCTGTATAATTCATTACAGAAATATTTAAATAATAGGCAGCATCCATTTTAAATATTCAAGTTATTTAGTATGGTGCTCCCTCATTATAATGAATGGCTCTGGATTCATCAGTAAAGTTCATTACAATAAGGGTTTTATTTGGGATACAAAATGGTAGAGGTTCAAGAGGGCATGAGACAGACATATGGGGTTGGGTGGAGGGAAGGTAGAGCCATACAGGAGAAGGGAGGAATAGAGGATAAAAATGCAACTGCACAATGCGATGAACTGAGTAAAATCAAGAGTTTATTTAAGAATCAAATTAAAAGGAGCATTTTAAAATGTTTTGTGTAGTTTATTTGTACTGCAGTTACTTCATTTTTTTAAAAGTAACTGTCTAGTGTTGTTTGCACCAGTTTATTTTGAACATTCTCCCATTTTGCCAGCATGATCAATTGCTTTAACTGTAGCAGCCGGAGGGAATAAACGTAGGGTTGTCTCTCCAGGTATTGAAAGCCTTTCTCAACAGGTGCTATGCCATCATTTGCTCTGATAGGTTCATTTTGCTCCTCTCCTCGTCATCAGAATCCTGTTTCACTGCTCTGATGCCTGATTTTATTTCAGAAATAATTTCAGCATCGCTCAGCCATTCAAACACAGGGCAGTCCTCTTTGAATGAGAACCAGTTTTGCAGCTGTTGCTCCGGGTCTGCTATGGTTCTGTCCACAAGCCCAAGACCACAGGCAATGCCAACATCCTCAGCTGTGACAGCCCTTCTTGCTCATCAGAGCTATCTGATGTATCATCCAGTGAGTTGTCTTCAAAGACTGGTGCCAGGTAGCTCACCAGCAGTTATGGAACTTGGAAGCTGTAATGCTTTGTCATGCATCTGCAGTCATATAGATCATATCTTTTATTGTAAAGATTTAAAAATTTTATCAGATCTGTTTCTGTTTTACACATAATTACCTCATGCAGTAGCTGCTTACAGTACTGCTTCTTTAAGTTAGCTATGACACCTTGTCCATAGGTTGTAGCTTGTCTGTTCTGTTTTGTAGCAAGTACATAACTTTAATTATACCATCAGGACTACTCAGTTGGTCAGCATGTGGGGTGGCCAAGACATTGTCTAACAAAGCAGGACTTTAGTGTCCAAGTGCTTGCTCCTTAAAAGCTGTGCACTGATGGCACGAAATGTTTATGGCACCAGTCCTTGAAAACATTTCATGTTGTTCATGCATTTGAACTTCTGCTACAGAACTGAGGTAAAGCATTTTGTTTATGTGATGGTAGCATCCTGGGTTCTCAAATTTTTCTGTCACCAGTGGTTTAAGCATCGCTCCCCAGTAGTGTTTTGCAGACCAGTGCAGTTAATCTGCCTTGCAAAGTCTGCAGCCTTTTGAGGTGTCCTTCTCATTTCTGGCAACCAAGGCCAGATGTGTCAACACTTGTAAAATAAGTCCATTTCATCTGCATCGTGTTGGGTTGACCATCCATGGCACTCCAGACCTTACCTCATGGGTTTAGCCCACCTGATAGGCTAATGATGCACATGACCTAGGATCAAATTTCTAGACCCCAGGTCCCAGAAGCCCCTGCTCTCCAGTTCTAATCATCCATCTGCTCAGGCTACAAGCACCCCAGGAGTCCCTGTATTGTGCCAGGAAAGGTAGGCCTGTGGAATCCACAGATTCATTTTTCTTATACATGCTTTGTTTCTGAGCCTGCCTACGGTGATATTGTGAGCAAATAAAATTGTTAGAAATATGTGCAGATGTTGGTTTGTGTGTTTCATGTGTGGCAGTCTAGAGCATGCAGTTGAACTTGGATGCTGTTGGAGAGCAGAGCAGATTATGCTGCTTTTTATTTAGAGGATTCTGTTGTTTTTCAGAGGAGATTGTGCTGCTCCTTCTAATTAATGTTATTCATGTTTTCTTCTGAACGAGTATTATTGCTAGAGAATGAGTTCCTCGGGGTCTAGCAAGAAACAAGCCTGCCCATGCCAGCTACCTGCAGCCCCAAGATCAAGAAATTCTCCAATCTTCTTTCTGATCCAAGCATTTGTGGTATCGGAGGTCCCTGCATGTCTGTATGCTGTTTTTCATCTGGTACCGACTTCTGCTGCTCGATTCAGCAGCACAACCGGCCACAGTGGTGGCGAAGGCTGAAGGAGCACATCGAGACTGCGTGGTCTCTACCCTCCCACTTGCCTCATACAGGAGGGACCACAATTCAGTCCATTGTTTTTGGCAGGGGAAAATATTAGCACATCTGACCATTCTGGCCCTCACCTCCCAGCCATGGCGGTGCATTGCTTTCAGTGTCATGCATCTCATGCGAAGCAGTCATGCTACTCTGCTGGCTTTTCCCCATGGCGTGCAGCCATAAGAGATTGGCCTTGATCCGCTCCCAGGCCTCCTCGCCTCTTGCTCCCTCTGGTAGCTTCCAACCCTCCAAATGGCAACTGCTCTTGCTCTGTTGCAGCCAGGAGAACTAGGAAATGAGGGAGAGGTGAGAGGTGTCCAGCTCACCAGGAATTCTTCTTGTCCTGGTGACTGTGCTTTCAGAGGCGGGCCCCAGAGAGAAGGCGAGCCTGCAAATTAAGTACAGGCCTCGAGACCTTTGTGCCCTTCTGTAGAAGGGACAGGATGAGCTCACTGCAGAGCACAGGGATCCTTTTATGGACAACAGGAAAAGGAAAGAATGTTTACCATGGGCCACTACAGTCTCCCTCCCAAGCGGAGACCACTGGGCCATGGGTGGAAGTGGAGCTTGCACTTGGATGGAGTCTGTCCAAGCTAGGCCTGTCTCTTAGCAGCCTATCTGTCGGGCTCCCATGCTCACTCTCACAATGATGATTCCTGTGATTCTACTCCCTCACCTTCAATCTGGGGCACCTCACTATAGCGGCTCTCTGGCGGGGTAGAAGAGAGATGTATTCACCTCTCTGGTGGCATTTTCTTAGTTTTAATTATTGGCCACCATCTTGGAAGTGAGTGTTCCCCTGCCTGCTCAACACCAGATTGCACGGAGGGGGAGAAGGATGACCAATCCAACCAGCACCTGGCATGCCACAGGCTTTAATTGCTCCAGTCACTACACAGCTCTATAGGTGACATATTGTAGTGTTATTGGGGGCATCCAGCTTCCACTGGATGATCTCCATTTCCCTCCCTAACCTCCACCTTTTCTCTCTCTTTCTCCCCAGATGGTGAAAGTGAGGAAGTGCACCACATGTAGCACCACCCTGATGCCCCACAACACGGGACCTCTATGCCCTGCATGCATTCATGATGAAGACAAATCATCTCTGAGCAATCTCCAGTGATGGGATCGATGCCCGGGACCCAGTGGAACTACTTGGATGGACCCAGGGTTATTCTCTTATAGAACCAGCAGGTAGCAGTGGCCATGATCTAGAGTCAACAAAACTTTATGTTAAAGGTCATGGAAGGTTGGAGGCCATGTCGAATCCCAGGTCATCACTAATCCAGAAACCACAGCTGGAGCCAGAGTACCCAGGGGAAGTCAGGGATCTGTGTGGAACTAATGGATCCTACCCCAATCTCCCCAGCACCTGACACTGGGGACGATGCCAGGGATAAGGAGCCCTTCAAGGACAAGGAACCCATACCGTCCGATGAATAAGAGATGGAAACACAAGTCGTCCCATCTCTCACTTCCAAACTACGATCTTTTGATTTGATACCAGCACTTATGAGGATAATTAAGTCCACTATAAGGTTCAAGCTCGAGAAGGGCCAACCTGAGTTGAAACTCAACCCCATGATTCAGCAAAGGACTTCTCAGTCTGCCCAGCAATTGACGACGTATTCGTTAAGAGTGGGAATCTACAGAGTCAGGTAGAATGTCAGATAAGTGAAACCTAGACCGTATGTATCCAGTCCAGGAAAACAAGGCCAGTGCCTGGTGCACTGCACCCACGATTGACCCCCAAGTTGCTGCACTCAGCAAGAAGATGGTCCTACCATGCTGTGTCATATCATTGAAGGACCCAGCAAATATAAAGGTAGCGGACATGTTAAAAAGCTGTTTGAGATGAGGGCACAGCTGCTAAGGCTTCAACTGCTGCCATATACACAGCATGAACCCAAATATGCTGGCTTGAGGAGCTCCTAGAAAAGCAGCTCCCAAGACCAGGAAGCCAAACTACTGGAATGCACACTGGGTGCTGCTAAGTACCTGGTGGATATGGCAGTGGACTCTCTGAAATTAAATGCCAGTGCCACAGCCCTAACAAACTGGGCCAGAAGAGTATTATGGTTAAAACTGTGGGAAGCAGACAATGAGTCCAAGACTCTGCTACAAAATCTACCAATGAAGGGCAAGCATGTCTTCGGTCAGGGCTACGAGACTACCTAAAACAGAAGGAAAAATGGAAGGACCTGCTCAAGAACAAGAACAGACTAACATACCTGCCTTCAGGATGACAGAGATTTCGGGGGCAGCAAGCCCGTAGAGACATTTATTACTAGAGCAATTCCTTTTGAGGCAGAGAGGTCAAGGAGGACACCGTAATTCTTTCAACTCTAGTTACCAATCCTCAAACTTCAGGGTCGAGGTCCAAGTTCGGTGACAGAGGAAGAGGCAACAGAAACAAACAACAATGACTACAGACTCCTCCTTATGAGATGGCACCCATGGAGTCCTTGCCCAGCCGTGGAAAAAGACTGATGCTGTTCAACCACCGGTGGGGCAGTGCAACCACAGACAGATGAGTACTAGAGATAGTGTCCAGGGGGTACTCTATAGAACTGTCCAGCTCTCAGGTATCACACAGATTCGTAAGCTCTCCCATATCAAAGAAAAAGGCATCTCCTCATCAGGTACAACAAATACTGCAGGACCTGATGCAGAACAAAACAAACCAGTTAGGTCCCCATAAGCTACAAATAAGGCACCAGATTCACAGAAAAAGAAAAAGAATCAGCAGTATTTAATCCTCTGTACATAAAGCAGCAATCTACAAAAGATCAGCAGTATTGCAAACCCTTCTTGATTTAAAGAATCAAAAATCAGTGTAAATTTAAAAGTAAGGCCCATTTCCTCAGAATTTGAGCAAGATTGTGCCTTCCTCCATTTCCTAGTTCTAGTTCCTAGTTCAAAATTATCGTCCTTCCCAGCTCCAAGTTCAGTTTACAAAAGCAACCTTTACCTTCAAAAGACAAGGCCTTTCTCTTGAAGTCAGAGGTGCTACTGGTGAAACAGATCGGAGTGGCTACAACAGCGAATAGTGATGATGCCTTGTTGCCAGGGGCAAAGGCGGGGTGTTTAGGTGTTCAAACACCCCAAATGACCTCAAAAACTGTGATAAAAATTTACTGTACAGAGTGTGCTATCCTTTAAATTTGCACTTCAGTGCCCATTTCTGCTGTACTGTCAGTGTCAGAAGCCAAGGAACAAGTCAAGTATGGAACTTAGCCTACTGGGGGATCTCTTTCTTGGTCGTGCTAATGTCCTCCTCGGCTCCGCCTCTCAACAGACAGCCAATTAAGCTGCTAGCGTGTATTTGATGGCATGGCACACCAACTCACATGCTGCTATTTCCCTCAGATACAGAGAATAAGCGAGTCAGCCAGCAAATACAAGTACCATGCATGAAACGGGAGTCAGACCTGTGGGACTGTGCTGCGGCTGTCACTCATACGTCATCAGTGGCTGTATGTGTTTTGTGAAGCTGAGGGCAGGTGCCTCTCTAGTCTTTTTACCCTGTCAGTTACTGTGTTATTGCAAGTGTGTAGTCGGAGTCAGGAGTCACGATCATCAGTAGAAGCCACAGGACCCAGGCCTATCGCTGACAGGAGCGAGGAGAAAGAGAGAGCATTCATCCAGTGAGCCAGCCGCCTGGCCTGCTGCAGTCTGTTCCTGCCTGAGACGGTGGTTACCTGTCGGTCCCTCTCGGACTGTCGGTCCCTTCGGACAGTCGTCCCCCCACCCCATCTGAAGTCTTCAGAGTCTGGACCAGAGCCTGGAGATGGTGTAGTCAGGTAAGGAATTGCCTGAGTGTCACTGGCAGGGAGGGTGCAAGTACCAGAGGAGCTGTCAGAAAACTGTTGTTGTGAGACCAACATATGATTATACAATGACTCGTTTGTACAATAAAGTAAAAAAAGTGTAGAAATATGTTTGCAGTGATTTTTCTGTCATTTTGTACTGCATAGGTATCCATTCTGATAAGATAGTGCTGCTCTGTTGTTTGCCCAGTAGGTGGTTCTGGTTTTATACAGTGGGCTTGTTCCATTCCTCCACCAGCACCCTCCCTTACTCATTAGGTAGTTATCTTAATTGGCCCTGACCTGTTGTCTTCACTGGGGCCAGGTGTTGTATTTTTTTTACTCTGTGTTAAGACCACAAACTGCCATCACACTGAGTAGCTAGCCTCACTTACAGTTTCTTTTGGTAAGTCTGTGGCAATTTAACTAAGGAGGAGTTTAGTGAAAATGTTGTTTTAAAAAGGAAAACTTATTTTATTTGTTTTACACACAGATGCCTCCTGCGGTTGCTCTTGAGGGAATGGCTAAGTTACAAGGGACAAGCATGTGCTAGGTTTCTGACAGAGCTACTGACAATACTGGAAAAAAATAGCACCCAAAGAATACAATTTCATTTTCAGTGGATGCTGCACGGTCAGCTGCCTGCCTCTCAAGCGCCTGTTTCCAACTGCGATTGTGCTTCTCCGGGTACACTTGTTGTGTGTTTTGTACCAGGAGAGGAAAAGTAAGTGAAACACATCTTTAGCTTGTTTTAATGTGGGTGCTGAGTTCTGATTCAGAGTGGGGCAGGGAGCGGACATTCTAAGCAGAGCAGGGATTGTCACAACAAGTTTCAGGAGACAGGTCTTGTGGAGTGACATCTGTGCCTGTCTCTGTCTGGTATACAACCAGCAGCTGTTTGGCACTACAGCTGGGATGTTATTTATGCCAGGATAATATCCAGCTGTAGTGACCTATTGACCAATCACAAGCTAGGATTCTTTCTTGTCATTGTATAATATTACTTTAAAACTGTGTAATAGCAATAAGGCACACCAGGGTGTGGTTATTGTGTCATAACGACACCCCAGAAGGGACATTATTACACATTACACTATGGCAAGAAAGAATCCTGGCTTCTGAATGGTCAATTGGCCATCACTGCAGGATGTTATCCTGGCATAATATCCCTGCTAAACACTTGATTATTTATTTGTCACTGATGATGATCTACTCCTTCTCTTAAGAAACAAAAATATTTTACACACTAACAAAAACATTCTTTAAAAATATATTTATTATAAAACAACAAGCCATTGTAAAATAGGAATAATGCCCTCCAGGGTGGGTGTTATGCCGGGATAACATCCTTCTCGGTGTTGGACGCCCTCAGCCGGTGGCCTGGGCCCAACCACCTGAGGTGGGATGCTATCCCAGCATAACACCACCCTGTCAGGCATTATTAAAGGAATAATGCCTGACAAGGTGGGTGCTATGCTGGGATAACATCCACCTCGGTGGTTGGGCCCAGGCCACCGGCTGAGGGCGTCCAACACCGAGAAGGGATGTTATCCCGCATAACACCCACCCTGGAGGCATTATTCTTATTATACAATGGCTCGTTGTTTTATAAAGAAAAATAATTTTAAAGAATTTTATTTAGTGTTTTAAAATATTTTTTAAGAAAAAGATGCAAGCTCTGCCATAATAACATCAGCAGGGATGTTATGCCAGGATAACATCCCTGCTGTGATGGCCAACTGACCAATCAGGAGCCAGGATTCTTTCTTGCCATTGTATAATCCTTTATTAACACCACACTGTCACTGTAAGGGGATGGGGATATTTTTTGGGGAGGGGGCAACTGGATGAAATGGAATGGATCTACTGGGATTTTGGGAGTGAATGTGGGAGCAGTTAGAGTCCATGCCCCCACCCATTAAGTCTTCCCTTTGTCTGTGTAAATTTTTCCCAGTCCACTACTATGTATCAGGCCCCAAAACATGAGCAAAGAAGTGAGTGATTTATTGCAAATACCAGTTATGTTGGTATTCGCACTCCAAATTTACAACATGGCCTCTTTGTGTGCTGCCTGGTGGTGCTGAGGGTTGGCGCTGGACACCACACCTCACAGTTTGCCATCGACCCAGGTTAGACAGCGAGATCGGCAGGGGTGGGTTGAGGCGGAGTGCCCTGTTGTGCTCTCCTCCCGGGAGATTGGGATGGGATGGCCCGACAAGCTAGCAACCCCAGTGGAGACCAGGGGACGTTGAAGCAAGCCAGGCAAGCACGAGAACAGCGTGGCTGACACAGGCAGGTTGCTGTGCACCAGAGCATTATGATGTGCCCACGCAGGGTAGGGGATCTACAAGCATAGAACAGGGAAAACACCGACTTCATGGGACAGGCGACAGCACCTGTCCCCATGCCCTCCAACGGGTTTCTCCTCAGCTGGCATTTCAGTTCCTCCACCCAGGCCCCTTGTAGCCAGAGTCTGACTTACAAGTGTGCCCAAGAGGTGAAGGCGACCCTCCTGGCAGGTGAAACTGTGGGTGCTGGCTGCCTGGGGGAGAGGAGGTCAAAGTCTGAGGGAGCCACAGGTGGGCAGGAAAAGGACAGGATTCCTGACAGAAGGTCCCAAGAGCTGCGACCAGAGGGAAATAGAGGCAGAAAAAGAAAAAAAATGGCCTTTTTGACACCATCTCTGGAAAGCATGTGGGACTTCTGCTAATGAGCAGTGTGCCTGTGATTTTGTTAATATGTCCTGAACGTTGATTTCCCATAGTGACCACACCATTCTACACCACATAAAATGTCAGCTGCACCATTCATAATGAGGTGTGAAGTAATCAATAATACCCTCCGGGTGGGCTTTACTGTTCATAAGAAGGTGTGCAAAAATGGCAATGTTGAACATCTGGCATGCAAATATTAAACATTCTCGAACTTACAATGGTGCGTGGACACTGTACAATGCACTCTTGTAATATAGTTATTTTGTGGAAATTTTGACCTGGTGTTTAACATAGGCATTTTGGGACCTCTGCTCATCAACAATGTTACTGTGATTTTCTTACTGTGTCCCGAACATTGTTTTCCTACAGCGACTCTGACACTGTTCACTGGATGTGCTAAAACACATTTTGGGTAGGATGTGGAAAATGAAGCTTTACTGTTCATAAGGAGGTGCTAAACTAGTAATGTTGAAAATCTGGAGGAAAAATATTAAAATTCTCAAGTTACAAGCATGTGTGGGAACTGCACAATGCACTTCGTAACATGGTCATTTATTGGAATTTTCTCAACAGATTTGCAACATGGACTTTTGGGAGCCCACCTCATGAACAGCCACACTGTCATTTTCTTAATCAGTCACAAAAGGCGATTATGAGCAGTGACTGCAAAATCACCTATCGGGACCGAATGACAGTGACAGTGATTGAATTCATGAGGTGGGGTCCCAAGAACCCCATGTTGAAAATTTTGTTCCAAAATTTGAAAAACAACTGAGAGATGACACACAATTGGGGGCGGCACCAGGAAAATGGAGGGGTTAACATGCCAACAGGGGCATTGGGCATCCCCTCATCACACCACAGCAGGAAAGGGGGCACATATGCCAACAGGGGGATTAGGCACCCATAAAGTTTGCTATGTAGGGACAGTGAAGGTGGCAGGGCATGTTTATTAAGACATTACACCAGCACAGCACACCCTGCAATGAGGTGGAGCTCCCCATTGCAGTAGCTAAAACGTTTTAAGTTGGTGGCATGCTTTTGCACTGCTGTCATAGACAGTGTGCAGTCTAATTTGTGCCATGGAGCCGAGCCTGAAAAAGCAGTGGCGCAACTGGCCACATACGACCGTGCCTCCAAAACCTGCTATTCCAAAGTTGCGACAACATGTTTCTTGTGCAGGCGCAAGATAACATAAAAAGAGTCCTGATGTATACCTTGTAATTTTAAATGTATTAGAGAAAGATTAAAACCACCATGCAAATGTGAAAGGTGCAGCTCACATAAATTAAGTGCTATAAAGTGCAAACTAAGGCTGTACCATAGAAATCAATAATGTTCCAATTTGCTAAATCAAAATAGAAGTTTGCAGATATTAGGATATTGGTTCATATGGTGTTTTAATCTTGTGGCCTACATTATGAGGAGAAACCAGGGACTTGGTAAAAATAAAATAAAACTCAGACCTTTCAACCACAGAATATTGTAAACCTGGATTGGCGCAGCTTGTGCAGTGTGGTTGTACCAACCAGTTTTTTTTTATGTTGTTCTTCTGACAGGTCTGGATTTCATCTCGGTGAAGGCATGTGTTAAATCCTGACTGACGAACTTGAATCGGACCAAATGCTGAAAGGTTCAGTCTGGCAGTCTGGTTTTCACCCATACCCTCATTCTAGATCATATTCAGACCTTCTGGAGCAGACCCAGTACCCCGTCATTCATTATGAGTATCAGTATTCCACATTTGAATGACACAAGGTTGAAAGGCATGACATGTGTATTTGTGAATTTTAATGGAAAAGGAAAGGAGACAGACAAAGCTGGTCAATAACTAGTAGGCTTTATAAAATTATTCTGGATTTTTGTTAGTGTTAATAACTAACAAAAAATACCATCTGTTGGTTTTGCATAGATCTACAGGGAGAGCACTTGAGGCTCCTTCTTGAGAAGCAACACAGATTTTGCATACAAAAAGACTTGTCAAGATGTTGTTAGTTGTGCCACCACTGCGTCCGGGGTGTACTATATGTCCTGAGTGCCTGCTGCCCTTGGAAGTGTGGTGGTTGGGTGACGCTGACACAGATTTGAATGTGTGAAAATTGTATTCAGGAACAGTTTACAACTGAGTTTGTTTTTGTTTTTGGCAAAGAAACAGAAACATTAGTGGTATAACTTTATTGTTTGAAAAGTTTAAAGGATATGATGCTCTTTGTGTTTTCTGTGCAAAGTTCCTGTTGGGAGAAACAGAAAACAAATGAGTGTCAGCGGTTCAGTGTGGCATGCACCCTCCTTCTCGCCCCCACCAATGGCTGGAAGATTTAATTAAAATCAGTAGGGGCTTACCTATTAGGAGACACTGGAGTTGGAAATCACGGCTATCCGTGTCTGTGCTTCACTGGCTGAAAAGGTGCCATCCAGCCAATCAAAATGCAGGATTTGGTGTGTTTTGTGCCCATCGTATAACATCAGACAGAAGAAACTTTGCACTTTCAAGAGTCACAGACTGGAAACCATCTCTTGTCTCTTCACAGGACCGCTAACATTCTTCTGCTCTAACAGGGGTTTGCCCTTGCACTCATAGAACTGCTCTCCCATTCTTCTTTCTCTCTGCAATGACAATTTGTTGTCCTAGCATCAACAGTCACCACCACTTTTCTGTTGGACATCACACTCACTAGGGTGAGATAAATGAACAGAGGTCCTTCATCCAGTCAGTGGCCTGACTGGCACGCACCTCACTGTGACAGCTCCACTATGTTGGGCTCTCACACTCAGACCATTACTGACCGACTGCACTTCAATATCAACATTCTAAAACTGTCCTCCACTTATTCCATTGTGGCAGAAGCTGCTGTAACACTTCTAAATGACATAACCATTTTCTGTTCATGCTGGATGAACAATGATGTCATGTAATGAGCTTCTAATAAGCCCTTTACTAGCTACCCCTATCTTCCTGTTAGGAAAGTGGGGGCAACTGGTAGTTCATGGCTAACACTGATGGGATAATCATTCTAGTAACCCCAGGGTACTGGGCTGTTACATACTTTTTAAATGTTGCTTTGAAAAATTGCATTAAAATCCTTGAAATGTCCTAAATAGCTCCCTCTGCTCCTCAGATTAGTATGACAGTGTTATTGAATCATCTTTATTGATGTTTCACTTGCAATTTAAAGGAAACAATGAAAAGGCACAACTTTACCCAGGTGCTACAAAAATGCCTGATTAGTGCTTTCAGACAGTAACATTTTTCTGTGGCCTTTATGCTCTTGTTCACATTTGTCTTGTGTGTTGTTTAAAGTTCACTCTACTTATAAGGTTTACTTCTGCTTGGTGAACTGTAACAATGATGATTATTAATCCGTGTTTCCTGTTACAGCTTGTTGGGTTGTAGTCCTGGCTACTGCCTGCTTTAACATCTGATCACTTTGCCTGCAGTGATCACATTGTGATCAAATAAATAGCACAAGATGGAATCTGAGAAGGAAAAAGAAAAATCAAGCAATACGTTGCTAAAATATTTCTCAAGAAACCCTGTATTGAAGATGCACCAGAAAACACTGACAATTCACTCATGACCGGATCCTTAGGTTTCACAAATGTATACTCAGAGTGAGAGTCCCCAGAACCACAGCCATCATGTTCTACCAGTGTACCTGTTACTATAGGAAGTGATCACGCTGGCGGTGCTGCTGCTGGTAGCAGTGGTAATGCACTTGTTATAAGCCAGTATGCAGGGACAACCGATGCAACTGGTGTCTCTGAACCGCTGAAACTCAATTTACTCAGAAATGTGTGGCGTCCTTCAAAAGATTATTCTTTCCTGAAAATGTACAGAAATTAGCATTTCAGGCTTCATGGTTAACAGATTTACATGGCTGTGTTATTCTGCAAAAGACAATGGAGCATTCTGCAAAGTTTGCATCCTGTTTTCTAAAATTACAGTTGGAAAGGATCTCATCAGACTTTAGGGCACTGGTTGATAAGCCTTTCACAAAGTGGAAGAAAGCACTGGAAGTATTTAGTCATCATGCAAAAATGAGCTGTCATCAACTTTGCCACAAATTGGCAGAGCATTTTTGAAAGTGAAAGCAGGATCACTAGTAGACATCGTCACACAAATAGATTCCCAAAAAGAAGACGGTAGAAGAAAATCGTAAAAATTTACATCAATTGTGGATACAGTGATTGTATGTGGAGACAAGGACTTGCTTTGCGAGGCCATAGAGACAACGGACCAATACAGTCCTATGATCCAGTAATAGCTATAGAAAATGATGGAAATTTCCATACGCTAATAAGGTTTAAAAGCTTATAGTGGCAACCAAGTGCTGTGAGATCATCTCCAAACTTCCTCTCTTAATCGACTTACATTAGCCCACACATTCAAAATGAGATTGTTACTACATGTGGAGCTGTAATCCAGAGAAAGCTGGTAGACAAAATCTGGAATGCCAAATACTTTATAGTCCTTGCAGATGAAACAGATATTTCTGGAATAGAGTAGCTTTCAGTGTGTGTCCGATATGTTGACTGCCACGTTAGTGAAACGGCACCTTTCACAACTTACAGCGTGAGAGAAGACTTCTTAGGTTTTATGCCTGAATATGATCTGACAGGAAGAAACCTGTCTGATAATATTTTGAGGTTTCTTGCCAGTGTTGGAGATCGTGGTCTCAACCTTACTGATATCGCGAGGTCAAGGTTATGATGGGCCAGTAATATGTCAGGCAGAGTACAAGGTGTACAAGCATTAATTCAGCAGCAATACCAACAGCTCTTTACCTACATTGCACTAATCACTCACTAAATTTAGTTCTAAGTGAATGTTGCTCAGTGGCAGCTATCCGCAATTGTTTAGGAACCGTCAGTGATGTTTGTACCTTCTTACGGTCTTCTGCACAGCGTGTCGCTATCTTAAAGGAACAAGTAGGCATGCTATTTCCTCAATCAAAAAATACATACTTTTACCTCTGTGTGACACTAGGTGGGTTGAATGACATGACAGTTTAATAACCTTTAGTGAGCTGATTTCTCCAGTCTCAGCAGCATTGGAACACTTCATAGAAAATGGAAACAATGAATGTTCTTCCAAAGCTACTCAGTTTTGTGCTGCTATCAGCCACAATTAATTTCTTTTGCACTGCACTACTGTGTACAAGTCTTCAGTGTCTCACTCCCTCTGTCCAGGTACTTGCAGAGAATCTGTGATATAGGTTCTGCCTAACCCACGTCTGCAGTGTGAAAGATGCAATAACATGAATTGTGATCAAACTGTGACAATTCTTTTCATAAAGTCTTTGAGGACTTTCAAAGCACAACCCATGGCTTGGGTGAAGAGTTATGGATTCAAGACTAAGTGGCAGGCAGCAACACAGGGCAAACTACCCAGAAGACAACACAGAGCAATATTTTTGAAGAGCTGTGTACATTCCTTTGCTTGACTCTTTTTGTCTGAACTAGATAATCGCTGTACCTCTCATTCAAAAGTGCTTTCTGGTTTCAATAGTATCTTGCCAGTATACCTAGGGATGGCCTTGCAAGTCATTTTCAGTCTGGAGTATCAGATCTTCTAAAATTGTATGAGTCTGATCTTGATTCTGAACCAGTTGTATTGTCTGAAATGAAGCTGTGGGGCCATAAATGGAAAAATACTACAGAAAAACCTAAATCTGCAATAATGGCACTTACTCAGTGTGATGCACAGTTTTACCCAAATGTGCAAAGCTTCTGCAGATTTTGGTTACACTGCCTGTTTCTACTGCATGCTCAGAGCAATCTTTCTCCTCACTCAGGCAATTAAAGGGTTATCTTCACAGCTGGCCTGGTGGCGCTGAGAGTTGAGGTGCTGGACACCACACCTCATGCCATGCAGGTGGACCCAGGTTTGGGAATGGATCTGGGCCACCGGGGTTGGCAGGGGAGAGGAAGAATCGACGTTCTATGACTGCTTTCCTCTCTCTGGGGTGGGTAATGGGGCTTGCATCACTCTGTAGCAGCAACTGGCAGAGGCCAGCCACACTACAGTAGCATGCACATTAGGGAGGAGCGTGGCAGGTGTCTGCACTATGTGCTCGGACGCCATTGCACCACTGGCTCTCCATAAGGAAGGAAAGAGGAAAATGTGGAGGGGCAATTTTTGTGGCTGATGGTCATGCCGTTGCACCCCAGTAGTGACCTGAAAGGGTGCATACCAGTGTGGCGCATAAGAGCGATAATGGCCAGCCCATTGGGGGTACGGGTTCATGTGGCCTGTACATATGACCGGCCTGGGGTGGATGGGCCAGTGGCCGGAGATCATGGGGGCCACTCTGCCAGGGAAGAAAAGATAAATAAAAAAAAAGTTATCTCGCAATACCAGCTGTGAAAACAGACTTGTAGGTCTTGTATTTCTAAGCATTCACCAGGATATTCCATTGGATGGTAAGGAAGTGATTGACAGACTAGCGACTACATTTAGCTAGCTTGAACTTACTACTTTAGAGTGTTTGTCCAGCAACAAGACTGGCTGCAATCTCACATTTCAAGCGAGTCTAATAAAATGTTTCCAGTGACAACTGATATGAGACGCTTTTTAATGATGACTGGTCTAGGACTACTTTCCCACAACTGGTCTGGGAACATTTTCCCAGGAATACTGGTCTGTGAACAGTTTCACCGGATGTCTGAGTACTGCTCCATCTGGGACTCTGGGACCAGTTTCCAGACTGATCTGGGATCACCTGCTGTCAGACATGCGTGTATAACTGCAAGGTTGCTAACCAGCTCCCAGTGTGCCACCATAGCATAGAGGTACTGGTTAGTGCTGCAGTCAGCTGCAAAATCCTGTAATCAGGACAAAAATACTTTTTAGTAACTGACTGTCCAACAAGGCTCAGATGCAATTGTACTTTACTCATGTTGATTGTCCCACCAACTCTGTAGGTGTCTCATTGATTTTGTTTCGAATGTTATATTTCCACTTCTAGATCAGCTATAAAATAGTGCGCCCATGTCTGGTGCGGAGTGCCATGACAAAAGGGCTTGATAATTGATGAAAGCCTAAAACAGGCTTCTAAATATTACCTGCTGGCTGGTAAATGGCCTGAAATTATTTCACAAGTGTGTCCACAGGCAAGTGTGCAAAACTCCGTTCTGGGACACCAGGACACAGAAAAATAGAAGTTGACATCAGAAGGAGACCGCTAGCTCATCTAGTCTACCCATTTGATCTAACCCTATTTTGACTCTCAATTTGTCCTCTGTAATCAGGGCTCCCTTATGTTCTCTCCAATACATTCTTGACCCCACCCCACAGTGTTAATCCATAACCTCTTGGGGCAGGCTGTTCCAAGCATCCACCAGTGTTTCTGTAAAGAAAAACTTCCTGGTGTTGGTACAGAACCTCTCTCCTTGCAGCCTGAGATCATGTTCCTGGTCCGGACCTCTTCATGAGCTGAAAACGTTCCTGTGCCAGTACCTTGTTAATGCCTTTTATGTACTCAAATGTTACAATCATGTTCCCACCCTCTCTTCTCTGCTCCAGAGAGTACACATTCTCTACAGAGGCAAAAGATCCACCTCTGGAGTGCCCCACCTCCTGAAAACTGTACTAAGTATCTGGGGATCCAGACACTACAGTAGTGGTCCTGACTTATCCTACTGAGGGAATCTACCAATACATTGTCCATCCCTGGAAGGTGTATGACTGATAAGAATACTTTCATGGAGTATGCAAGGAACCACAGCCTCATTGATTCTGTGCAAAGTGGGGCTGGCCTGTTTCCTCCCTGTTTGTTGATGTAGTACATAGTTCACTGTCCTATGCAGGCAGTATAGTGTTATACTTGTGCTACTATTTTAGTTTGGTTTTGGCTATTCGCACTCTCTATTCCAGAGACATTACCACCCTGTAGAGAATGGGAAGGCAAGAAACCTTAGGGATCAGCAAAGAAATGTAGTACAATCATATCCCAAAGAATGAGGCAATGTGAAGCAGATGAGCAAGCAGTAACTGTGATGTAGTGGTAGTACCTGTGATGTAGTAGTAGAGAGCATAGACAGTTCGATAACATAATGAGATGCTCAGTTTGATAACATAATTCAATGCCCAACTAACGGGAGGTGGAAAATATTCCAATTTGGATGAAGGCTCTCACACAAACCCTCTAGCAGGAACACCATGGAAGGTTGCGAGAAACTCTGCAACAGTACGTACAACCAAGGCGCAGGAGGAGAGCAACGACTACCAAGACACCTCACCTGACCAACCCACCCTAAACTCAAACCAGGTGAACCAGAGGCAATCAGGGAGAATGCCGTGAAGGTGCCTTGTTAGGGAAACCACTAAAGTCAATGGCTAACAGTTATAGTGGAACACTAGAGCCAAACAATTAACTTTTTCCACCCTTCACCGCTAGTCTTAAATTCTACACCAGGAGCTGCTGCCACATAGTAGGCAGTTAAAGTCAAGCTCAGGGTGAGGATATTCCCAGCTATGGGCCAGGTGAGAAGGATTCCACTTCAAGTTGGATACGCTCAAGATGAGGACTAAATGCAGAGTGAGACCATGTGATCCCCAGCCTAAATGAGGGCAACTGTTGTGAGAATTAAGGAAGGCTGTTCCTTTGAAAGGTATGCCTACCTGAAGGTTGTGCTTATCCAGCCACCACTGCGGTGCCTGTACTAGACTGGGGTGACTGAAACCAGTTTGGACAGTGAGTCTGTCCTTTGTAACCAGTACTGACTCAGGTGAAACTGGATGTCTCTCATTTGAAATCTGGAACCTAGCATCACTGTGGTGGCAGCTGCCATGTGACCCAGCAGCCTGAGAAATTATCTGCTGGTTTAGGTTTCCTGGCACAAATGAGTTTGCCAACTGCAGAATGTTGTTTACGATGTCCTGAGGCAGAAGGGCTCTGCCTAGGCGGGGTGTCCAGTTCTGCTCCAGTGAACTACAGTACTTGGAACTGGCATTTGCTGAGACTCCTGTTCATTTATGAGAGAAAATCCAGGGATTCCAGAGTAGATTTTGCTAATGCTAGAGAGTGCTCTGCATGCTGTCAAGATTGACCCACTACTAGCCAGTCATTCAGGTATGGCAGCTGTCACTGACACTTGGGCCACTCCTGGGCATGACTGGAACCTAAACCTGGGTGGGTACACTAGGTTCAGAAAGGACAGGGTGGTGGGCAGGGGTGGGTAGCACTGACCATTAAGGATGACATAGGGATAAGCAGGGTGGAGGGTAATATGGAGGTGTTATGGGTCACCTTGCATATGCCGGAGGGGAAAAAGGATAAACATAGGGGTGGCTTACAACCCCCATGTTGGCAGAAGATCGGGTAGAGGGTCTGGTGGCAAATATTAAGGACCACTGTGGTCAGAGCGAGGGCAGGGCAGTGGTATAGGAGGACCTAAACATGCCAGAGACTGATTGGGGAACTATGATGTCCCCATTTGCTAAGGAGTAGAGGCTGCTGGATGTCTTCCAGGACACATTCTTAACCAGCAGGTGGCTGACCCAATAAGGGAGGGTCGTATTCTGGATGTGGTCCTGGCAGACTATGACCTGGTTAGGGACCTAGAGGTGGGAGACCCACTGGCCAGGCGTGATCATGGCACAGTCTGGTTTTCCCTGGACCTGGGGAGAAAAGAATCGAACAAAGACTGTAGTAATTGACTTTAGGGTGCAGATTTCAAAGGTATGGAGAGTATCCTTAGGGATCATTTGGAGGGATAAGGCCGGGCATGGATACTGAAAGCAGGTGGGACATTATTAAAGGGGATACAGGAGGCTACCAAGTCCTGCGCAAAGGTGAGATGCAAGTTTGGTAGGGCCAGAAAGCCGAGCTGGTGGACTCGGGAGGTCCAGGAAGCAGTGAAGGAAAGAGAGGCTGCATACAGTCAGTACAAGCATTTGCATGGGGTTATGGACAAGGGAAGTATGACATGATGGCCAAGAAGGTCACCAGGGTGGTGAGGTTGGCCAAGGCAGGGACAGAGCAGAGGTTGGCAAGGGGGATCAGGAGGGAGGGAAGGGGTTCTTTGGGTATATCAGGAAAGAAGGAAGCGAAAGAGCAATTTAGTAGGATGAGATCAGGTAGTGGATGAGCGGAGGATGTGGGAGCAGACGGAGGTACTCAATCAGTACTTTGCATTGGTTTTCACTAGGGAGGATGGTGGGGCTGCACCGTATGGGTGGAGATGGGGTGGACCTGCAGAAGAGATGGGAGTCACAAATGTTGAAATCCTGATGGTACTAGGGGATGGTGGGGCTGCATCATACGGGGAGAGGCAGGCAGGGCATGCAGAAGAGAAGGGTCACAGAAGTTGACATCTTTGTTGGCAGGGTGTGGGAAGATCTCAAGTCCTAAATGGAAAAAGCACCAGGTCTGGATGGAATTCATCCCAGGGTGCTAAGGGAATGTCTGATGTTCTGGCTGCACCCTGGTGGCACTTTTTAACACTTCCCACCAGATGGGAAGGGTGCCTCAGGATTGGAGGGCGTCCCACATCGTGCTTATCCACAAAGCTGGCTCAAGAGAGGAGCTGGGAACTATAGGCCTGTTAGTCTGACGTTGGTGGTGGGCAATTGATAGAGGCCATCCTAAAGGAGAGGCTGGGGATGTTCCTGGAGGAATGGGGATACCTGTATGATCACCAGCATGGCTTTTCCCAGGCAAATCGTGTCAGACAACTTGTGGAGTATGCCAGTGGGTGTCCTCTTTCCTGACTTTAGCAAGGCGTTTGATTCAGTACCTCATACTGGGCTGTTGGGTAAGCTGGGAGAAATGGGGTGGGAAACTGATGGTCAGGTGGATTGGAAACTGGCTATCTGGGCATACTCAGAATGTGGTGGTTGGGGAAGTCTCATCCCTTGGAGGGTCATTAGCGGGTCCCACAGGGATCAGTTCTGGGCCCAATCCTGTTTAACGCCTACATCTCAGACATCAGAAAAGGTATCAGGAATGAAATGAGCCTCTTGCAGATGACTGAAGCTGGGAGCAGTGGTGGATGGGGAAGAGGGTAGAGTAGCACTACAGGGGACCTGGAGGCACTGGTGAGGTGGTCACGTACCTGGAAGCTGAAATTTAATGCAGGGAAATGCAGGGTTCTTCACCTGGGGTCTAGGATCCCAGTGCATGTATCACCCTCGGAGGGATACACTGCAGGCTCGATTGGGAAGGGAGACCTGGGGGTGGTGGTGGATGCCAAAATGAACAACTCTGAACACTGTAGGAGGGCTGTGACCAAGGCAAACAAAATGCTGTTGTGCATCACCAGGGGATGACCTCAAGAAGCCAGGATGTGATACTCCCTCTGTATAACTGCCTGGTTAGACCACATCTTGAATACTGTGTGCAGGTTTGGCATCCACACTTAAAAGGGACATTGGACTCCTGGACAGGGTCCAGAGGAGGGCAACTAGAATGATCTGGGGTCTGGAGGATAGGTCTTATGAAGAGAGACTTGAGGAACTCAACCTGTACTCTCTGGAGGATAGGAGAGACAGGAGGAACATGATAGAGGTATTCGAAGTATCTAAAGGGGTAAATAAGGTAAGCCTAGATGGGGTGCTCCAGCAGAAGGAGGAGAGGCCACCAGGGGGACAGTTGGAGGCTTGAGGGAGTGAGGGAGACTCAGGGGTGAGAGAAGGAGGCGTTACTTCACTGAGAAGGTAGTGGAACCAAGGAATGCACTGCCTGAGGAACTGGTGGAAGTGGATTCTGTGGTGGGGTTCAAGAGAGGCTGGGGCAGGTATAGGAGGAGGTGAAGCTGAGTAATGCCATCACTGGGGGATACCTCAGACAGGTGTGGGGGGTTCAAGGGGGGCAGGGGGTCAGAAACGGTGCTCAACATGGGTACTGACACTTGAGCAGACTTGATAGACCATGAGGCCAACTCTGCTGGCATTTTAGTATGTTTGTATGTGGCACCCAAGAGTACCTTGCATTTATTTCAAAACTCCAGAGCAGGGTGAAGATCCTCAGGCTCCACTAGGCCTGAATGCTAGTATCTCATTCCAGTAATGCTTTGCCTGAGATTATGGTAATGTGCATTACTTGAAATGCTTTGCTATGCAGCACTGCCCTTGCAGTTTGACACGTTACCGATTATTCTTTTTTTGGGCTGCAGAACCATAAATATGCTGCTAGTGTTTTATCTTTTCCAGGCTAATTTAGCATCTAAAACACCCTATCATGTCTTCCTTGGCTTTCCTCTTCTCACAGAAAACAGTTCCAGCTGGTCCAGTCATTGTTCAGTATGCCCAGCCCTTACTGATCCCTGTAACTGTACACCTGTGCCTTTTCCAGGTTTGCCGCATTATGCATTTTAGACTGCTTCTCCCAGAATTGAGCCGGTATTCTAAAAACAGTGTTATTAAAGCCTTGTATAAAGGTCATATCGCTCTCTCTGCCTATTTTCTATTTCTTTTCGGTAAAACACAGCATCAAGGTAGCCCTATTGATCACTGCTGTGCACTGCTTGAATTTTACTGGGGCTGATGTGCTAGTTTCAGGACACAAAACAAATTACTTTTGTTTGGCCCATCATAACACTTTTGTCGAGGGCTTTGACTTCATTGGTAATAGCTTTTCTGGTCTGCAACATTTTACATTTTCTGTTAGACCCAAACTACTGTGCAGTGGTAAATAAAAGCCTGTCTGCTTCATTTAATTCGTAAACTGTACAAGCACAGAAACCACACAGTAGTCTATAGTAGACTTTAATTGCACTGAGATTCTAGCTCATTGTTTAAAGCATTGCTTTTTGTTAATTTGTTTTAAATGCATGTTAAGTACTGGATTTTAATATAATTATAATGTGTAAAACTTTAAATTATTTAAAGTACTACAGAAAAGAATGACATACAAAATGGTGACAATACATTGTCAGCTCGAGCTGGACAATCATCATACTTTATGCTTTAAACTCATTGTCAGTTACGGTAGTTTAGACAACTGGGGCAGATATTCAAAAGTTAGCACCGACTGTACTGGGATTTTGTCCACACTATCTGGGTTTGTGCCCTTTTTGGGTTGGGGTCTATAATCAGAGACCCTCGTAGTGTGAGTTAAACCTGTTAGTGTCCAGGCGCTAACATAATGCTTTGCTTATGCAAATGAGGGGTCCCCTCTGCATATCGGTGCAGCAACAATTTTAAAGGTTTAAACAGCGGTAAATGACACTCAAAGTGGTGTCATTTACTGCCTCAAAATATTGTTTTATCTGGGCATTAACCAGCACCCCACCCCACCAATGATGAGATGGCTGTACTGCAGCCCCCAATCACTGGCATACCAGCAAGATTGTAGGTACTGGTGTCCAGTGGCACCTCAATCACCATCTCGGTTATTATAAACTGTTCCTGGTGTCCAGTGGCACCCCCATCACCATCCTGGTCAGTATAAACTGTCCTTGATGTCTAGTGGCACCTCCACCCTCTGATCACCCATACTGATTAGTATAACCTTTTCCTGGCATCCTGTGGCACCCCCACCTCTGATCACTCATCCCAGTAGTATAAACTTTCCTGTTGTCTAGTAGCACCACCCTCTGATCGCCTGTCAGCCAGTATAACCTTTTTCTGGTGTCACCCCAATCACCCATCCTGGTTCTTATAAGCTTGTCTTGGTGTCTAGTGGCACCTCCCACCCTCGATCACCCAGCTCAAGTACCCTATACTATTTCTGGTGTCAGTGGTACCCAACCCCATCTCCCAAATACTGGTCTGGACCGGTGAACAGTGGTGGTCAACACCACCACCATCCTGAGACACCACTCATTCAACCCCACCCCCAGCAAGGCCAGGATATATGTTGAATCTGATACAGTGACCAGCTCAGCCTCCTCTCACCTTCTTGGTCGATGGCCATATGAGCTGCAGTGAATCGCATACACTATACAGTATACTGTATGTATGCTCACTGGAGCTCATACGGTGACCAGCCAAGGAGTTGAGAGGAGGGCTACTCCAGTCACCATATTGGGATTCAACACATCTCCCATCCATGATTGAAAAGGGCTGGGTTGGATGGGTGGTGTTCAAGTGCAGATGGGGGCTGCTGACCGCCACTGTTCTTTGTCTGTGTGTTCACCAGCATTTGGGTGAGGTAACAGGTATCACTGGATGCCAGGGATAGTATAGAGTACATGGAGGCGGGTGGTTAGAGATGTGGGGTGCCACTGGAAGCACCTGGTACAAGTTTATAAGAAACAGAATGGGTGATCAGGGGTGGGAGCTACTAGACACCAGGGAATAGTTTATATTGACTGGGACAGGTGATTGGAGATTGTGGGATGCCACTGGACACCGAGGAAAGATTACACTAACCGGGATGGGTGATTGGAGGGTGGGGAGCCACTAGACACCAGGGATAGTTTATTCTGCCTGGGACAGGTAATTGGAGGGTGAGGGGTGCCACTGGACAATAGGGAAAAGGTTATACTAACCAAAACAAGTATTCAGAGGTTGAAGGTGCCACTAGACAACAGGGAACTGTCTAAAGACATCTGTATGGGTGTTCAGGGTAGGGTGTACCACTTGACACCAGGAAGTGGTAACCTGTATATGGGATGGGTGATCGGTGGTGGAGGTACCGCTAGCCACCAGGGAGTGGTATTCAATATGCAGCAAGGGTGACCAGGGGATAGGGGGTGCCACTAGCCACCAGGGATGACATGGCAGGTGCCCACAGAATGGGCACAAAGAGGTGCCTGTCACCATGCAAATGAGCTCATAATGGGCATGAAAATGGCTACTTAGTGCCTTGCACATCCAATGGGCTCATTTGCATGGTGTGGCTAATATTAGCCATGGATCCTGGCACTATCCGGTCCTGGGGTACAATTTCCTGTGGGCTATATACAGCCCAGGTCCATGTTGGGGAAGTGCAGTTTGACTTATGGCTGCACCAACACTGGCCAAGATTCAGTCGTATAGTGCCAGTCCACTATCTGACTGAATATTGCAGCCTCTGGGTTGGGTGAATGTGCAAGCGCAGTGCAAACCTTTGTGTCCCACTTGTGCTCATTTCTGAATATCTGGCCAGCACAGTAGCAAAAACAGGCAGGCACTTTGGAGGCTGTGTGGTGCTACAGTAATAAAGAGAAATCACAAAATAGCCAGTAAAGAGCACCCATGTAAAAATGCAGCCAACAAACATGAAATAAAGCTACTAGTTTATTCACGTACCGCTGTAAAAACATGTTTAAAACATATGTAGTCCCACTATGAGCTAGGTGGACAAACCACGCTGGACACAAACTGAGTGATGACATAAGGATGTCTAACATTTCACCTGGGCACTGCCAGGCTTCATCAGAGTCTCTAATGAAGTCTGGCAGTGTCCCAAGTGAAGCGTAGACATCCTCCTCTCGTCATTATCAGTCTGTGTCATCCACAGTTTGTTCACCTAGCTCATAGTGGGACTAGATGTTTTTGTGCACATGTCTCCATAGCTGCACATATATAAACTGATAATCCTTATTTCTTGTTTGTTGGCTGTTTTTAATGTGAGTGCTCTTACTGCCTGTTTCGTGATGGAATATCTGGAACCTGGTTGTTAACTCAACAGACTATAAGATTGCCTTAAAGTTCAATGCTGACTATACAGTATATCAGCACGAGCCATTAGGGAACCTCTGCAGAATTTGATCATCTCATTAAGAACAAAAGAACAACTTGTTTTGATCCTTATATCTATTTATATTATTATGTTTATTTCATTTTGGTAACTGGGTAGGCCAACTGAGACCAGAGGTCCCTTTTCAGGGTAATCCCAGAATTAATTACAGATAAAAACAAGCATAGTGGAAATATACAATAAAATGCTGTTTACAAGGTAGCAGGTATGTATCAGACATTGGTAAATGATGGTAATGAACAGGACAGCATTTTGGTCACAGTAGATGATGCTCCTCAGTTCAGTAATTTTATTTTCAGATCAAATCAAAGTATTATTATTCCATGTTAAGATAATTAACATGGAGCAGCAATAATTACCAGACTAGCATTTAATGCGTACTGTACACAGCCAGTTCACATTCTGTTATTACTCTTACAGTAGTGCACTCCGATGCAAATTAGTCAGCCTATCCTGTGTGATGGCTCTGCTGAAACAAGTTATCCACCATCTTAACATTTGATTAAGGCCTGTTGCTGCCTGTTCTGATTTTATGTTATCATGGACTGCTACCTGCCACATGTTTGAATATTGCTTATTTGTTGTGATTGCTCAGTGCTTGACTATTTTTGATATTACCTTGTTCACCTGTTTTTGCTTGTAACCTGGCATAATTCTGCAGCTACCTCGCACTATATGTGCTCTGTTTCTACCATTCATTTGATGCTAAATCTTTGAGTATCTGTTGTGGCCTGTACCTCACTTCATATTTTGCATGCATAGTGCCCCAAATCTCCTTTTACCGCATTGTCCTCTGCAGATCCTTCCCCACCTTGGTTCTATTCCTACTGTGTTTGTTTCTGCTTACAGCTTCATCCTCCCCCACTCAGTACTGCTCCTTTATACCTTCCTCTACCTTTCATGGTAACTGCCTACTCCCCAAGCTTGAATTGCTGTACATCATCCTTACTGAGCTTAACACAGAAACAGAGAATCTGACAGCAGATAAGGACCACTTAGCCCACCTAGTCTGCCCATGTTCCCTACCATCACACTAGATCCTACTTGATCTCTGGTTTTACTCCCCTGCCCTTCCCTGCTTCTAAGGCTCCCTTATACCTATCCCATGCCTTCTTAAATCCCCATTACAGTTTTGTTCCGTGAAGAAGTGTTTCCTTACATTTCCCTGATTCTACCCCTCTCCAGCTGCATCGCATGACCCCTTGTTCTTGTGCATCCTTTTTCTGAAAATTGCTTCCCTCATGAACCTTTATTTATACCTTTGAGGTATATGAAAGTTTCTATCATATCTCCCCTCTCAATCCTTTCCACCAGTATGTACATCTTGAGGTCCTTCAGTCGCTCCACAGGGCTTTTGATACCAACATAGGAACATACAAAGAAGCCAGCAGAAGAAGGCCATTTGGTCTCTCTCTAGTCTGATCGTATTGCAGGGTAAACAGCTTGAGCTACTGTCCTGCCTCCCTCTCCACACCTCCCATCATCCCAACCCATGATCCATACCTTCCCTATGCCTATCCTAGCCTCTCTTACAACTGTGCCATTTAGTTGCCCTCCTCTGGACTGCTTCGACTCTATGTCCTTTTGGAGATGAGGAATCTAGAACTGGACACAGTACTCTAGGTGGGGTCTCTCCAGAGGTAACACCACTTCCCTCTTTATGTTGGTGATACCCCTCCTGTGAACCCCAGCATCCCACTAGCTCTTCCCACTACCTTGTCACACTGTTTGGCCTCCTTTAGGTCATCGGATATGATAACACCTAGGTCTCTTTCCTGTTTGGTGATCGTCAGTACCACTCCCCCATTTTGTACTCTGACCCTGGGTTTCTATGCCCCAAGTGCATGATTTTGCATTTTTTGCATTGAAACTTAGATGCCGCTTTCTAGACCACTCCTCACATTACCTAGGTCTGTATTCAATTTTCCACACACATACACCCCAGGTGTCCACTCTATTGCAGATTTTATGTCATCTGCAAAAGACATGTTTTCTCTTGTAGTCCCTCTGCAATGTTGCTTATAAAGATATTAAAGAGGACTGGTCCCAGTACTGATCCTTGCTGCACCCTGCTAGTCATCCACCCTTCTTTGGAGTGAACTCCATTTACCACTACCCTCTGTCGCCTATCCTCCAACCAATTTATTACAGTTTACCACTTTAGTCCCTCTCCTAGGCTGCCAGCTTGTTTATGAGTCTCACTTGCTTTCTGTTGCTATTTCCTCCCTTAATTCCCTCCTGAACTCTTCATTACTGATCCCCTTCCCACTTCTGCTGACCTCTCCTCTCTGCTTTCTTAATTCCCAGGCTTTTCTCTCCCTTCTCTCCTCATAAACTGCCTAGGACACCCATTCTAGGGTACCCTTACCTTTTATTTTGTTTTACCCCTTCAGCTTCCATTTCCCTGGTCTTTTTCTCATCCCACATTTCCTCATAATCCACCAGCTTTCTACTTCTTGGGTCTCCCTCTTTTGCTGTGCTCACTCAACCTTATTCAACCTTACTTCTCTGCTCCAGGTGCTCTCCATTGTTTCCTGCCTGCCCTCCTCCCACCTCCCCTGATCTACTCCTTATCTTCTCTATCCTAACTACCTCCTACTTTAGCAAACTTCATTCCTGAAACCCTCTAGCTTTACCTCTGCTCTAACCTCCTTTCCCTTTCTATCTCCCTCTCCACTCATGGATCTCATTCTTCTCCTTCTCTTAGTCTTCTTCTTCCCATTCTACCTCCCCTCCATCTGCCTTTCCTGATGCCAACAATACGCCTCACCTCAAACTGATCTCTCCCCAGTTGCTTTCCATCTCTCCCTTGCTCGTCTCACAGCTACCCTCTCTCTTCCTCTCTCACCTGTCTTCTTTGTTTTTCACCCTGAGCTTTTTCCCTCCCTTTTCTTCAATCTAGAGCTCTTTCATAGGCTCCACCTCTTCTCCACTCCACAACTCGTTTCCAAACCCTCTCACTATCAAAAGACCTGTAGGACTATTCATTACCTCTTCATCTTGTTCCTCCTTCTCCTCATTGCAGGTGACATACAACCAAATCCTGGCCCCTTCCCCTCCCTCCACCTTCCCTCCCCCACCAAAGGGTCTACTACTATGCCACTAAAATGCCAGGAGTCTACTTCCAAAGATAGACTCCCTTAAAGTCTGGGTCACCCAGTACTCCCTGGACCTTTTCTGTGTTTCTGAAACCTGGCTCTCATCCAGAGTTCCTGATTCTCAATTATCCTTCCCTGATTTCCACTTTTATCACCAAGACTGTGGCAAACAAAGTGGCTATCTATGGTCGCCAGAGTCTGTCCTGCCATCTCTCTATGTGAATTCATTCCTCCTCACACAAGCTCCTGCTAATTAATATAAAGTTCCTTCCTCCCTCCCCATCTTTGCAGCTGTATTATTCCTCTCCAAAAATCTCTCCATCCTCACTTGTTGAAATCATAGCATCCCTTGTCTCCCTGTCTTCCTCTGGTGAGCTTATCATTCTCAACAGTGCCAGCCTTAGGGTATGTGGCACCACTAGGTGAACTTGTCAATGACACCACCCTTGAATTTTTTTTAAATCTTCACTGCCTTCCACCCAAAAAATGTAGGATTTCTAATAGTATTTAACTTCCTTAGAAAAAAATACTGAATAATTTACCTCGAGTTGGTGGTGTGAAATGGCATAAAATCCCTTGGAGAGAGGAAATGTTTCTCCAATAAGTTGACAGATACTTTTTCAAAATATTTGAGAGCTGCTCCTGAGTAAACATTGTTCATCTACTCTTCCTAGAATTTGTTATACAAAGATTATTATCTACATTTACATTTTCTCTGCCTTCTTTCAATGGTATAATAAATATCCGTCGAACTCATGCAAATGCAGTCAGCAGTTACTTTCCCAAAATGTATTTCAGCAAACTACATTACACTGAAAACCAGTGTCTGCAATGCAAATGTATGTAACTCTTCCCCTGTCTGTGTTAGATAAGTAATATTACCACCACCCAAATCTCCACTGGTAATGTCACTAAGCAGCAAACATAAACTCATCTGATATGGGCAGTAACTTTACTTCTCAACATTATTTTTAACCTTTGGATTTCTTTAAAGGAATTCCTTATATGTCATTCAAATTGCATTTTTTATGCAAAGTGGGGCCCATCTGTGCATGTGCATCTGCTGCTAAAATTATAGTGATGCTTTGAAATCTAGCTTTTACAAAATAAACACCTCTGGGAGAATATTTAGGGCATCCTCTGTGTAGTCAGCAATGTAGAATGGCAAAACATATGTTCATTACAACTGCATCCCATTTTTCATTGTACAAATGCTATTATGCAAACAATATTGAGAGTCCCAGGTCAAGTTTCTTATAGTCAATAAATTATTTAGTGGATTCTAAGGTATAGAGACCCCTATTTGATCTTCCAAATGTAGAGTTTTACTACTTTTGTTTCCCCAACATTGGTATTATTCTAATGTAAAATGTTCATTATTTGGTACCCATGTGTCTTGAAAGACCATTATGTCAAATTTTCTAATACATTTTACCAAGTCACCATCATTAGGTTTTGCATGAAGTCCAGCCATGTTCCATCTAACAAGGTTCAGCCCTTCCATGGCTGCTTTTCTCTATGTTTGCACCCTTCTGTTGTCAGATAGAGCAGTTCCAAATGAAACAATCAGAGGTCCAGTTCCAAGTAAACAGAACCTTGTGCACTTGCTCCTATTGAGAAACACACTTAAACAAGCTAGGAGGCTTCAGATTGCTCCTCGGTTCAGTCTAGCACCATGTGTGCTGTGCAGAACAAGTAAATGTCTGCTTAAAAGCTTAAAGCGTTATCATTTGATTATAGAACATCTAAGATCCCAGGTCAGCTCTAACACAGAAGCAGTCCAAACTAAAAGTGATGTTTAAACTAAATTAGCAATTTCTTGACTTAAGATATGCAGCTTATTACTTGTAAGTCGGCAAGACTTTCATAATGTACCATGGCTCTTCCACTTGTAAGTTATGGTTTTGTCCTACGCTTGAAGATAAAATGCATATTTTGAGTCAAGCCATTATATATCCTATTTATTTCTCATTTGCCCCTCTTACGTGCATACTCAGAGTGCCCTCAAGATTACTGAACCAACCAACCCATTTGGCAGATTTTCCTTCTCAATACAAGACAGATAAGAACTTAAGGAGTAACTGTGTGCTTGAACCTTTTCTGTTGTGTGGGCCTCACTTGGTATCGTGTCCTCAGGAAGAATATACAAATTTTCAATATGTTGTTACCTATTCTCTACTCAAAACTGGGTCAATATATGTGTTAAATAGTTAATATTTACATGTATACACATGATCATAAAGCACATACAGGGCAAGTAAATGTATTATTATAAACCTCATGGAATGTTCAGCAGGAAATTATACGTTTTGACTGGTCCACTAGTGATCCTTATTCTACTGGTAATGGGCTGCTAGTATGAACAGAATACAGGACCCACTGCATGGGTGCAGCAATACAACTTTTACATTATATCTAGGCTTACATGTCTTTATTTTAATTGAAAAATTGGTAAACGATATTAATACTGTAGCAATAAGACCCTCTCCATCAGGCTTAACAGTCAGATACTGCTCTGGGTGGGATTCTCCTTGGGCACTTCTGTACCCAACAGAGCATTACAGAACTGACAAGGACCTCTCTAGCAGGCCGTATTGCTTAAATGTCACTTTGTACACCAGAAAAGGAATGAAAACACAGACTGAAAATAAATGAATCTCACCCCACAGCCTAATCCTGTTGACTAGGGTCTAATTGGTTTTATTCCAACAACAATCCCTGAGAGTGACAGGTCTAAAAATAAGACTGAGCAATGGAATAATTTCTGAGTCTTTCATTCCTTCATCCACCCGCCATAGTCCAGTGGCAGTATGTCAAAGGGCAGGAAGAAAGTAAAATACTTGCTTGACATCCCTCATTTTACTTCAGTGAGAGGCAGTATAACTTAAAGGTTAGAGCACCAAGCTGTGAACCTGGAGATCCAGTTAACCTGGATCTGAACCCCTAACTTTACTTGCATACTGTGCAACCCTGAGCAATTCACTTAACGGGACATGGACAACCCTTTTGCACCCTATATTATTTCTAGTTGAAAACACATTTTATGATTGCTTTTCTTCATTAAAATTCATTGATTTTTGTTTTTATTGGCTACCTTTTTAGTAGAACTGAAAAGCATGCTAATGGTGGAATTATACACAACCATGTTTGGTATTAAATCCTTGATCAGCACTGCACACTTCCTGAACAGTAGGAACACCCCAAATAGTGCAGTCCCTCATTATCAACAGTTCTCCACTGCATCACAAGTGGCTAGACTCTACTAGGGTTATTCCCAAGTCTAAGAAAGACGCCATGGGAGTTGATAAAAGACTGTAACCAAATGCTTTTGTGTGGTAACACCAGGTTTTCACCTTTAAAAGAAAAAGAATTAGAATCAAACCACCAGCTTCATCAGCAGTGTCTACAGAATGTGACCAATCACAACATTTGTTTTTAAACTTGAGGCACTCTGAGATCAAAGGGGATAACAGTATCATAAACCTCCATGTGCTCTCAGGACTATCTGGAAACAGGCTTTGGATCAATGTAATGTCTTTAGAAATATGGGGTATGGTCAGGGATTGATGTGTACAGACATTCTTGCCACTCAAAATCCTGTTGTACCATAGTAGTGATGTAACTAATGTGGTACAATGATCTTTTCACTGTACCACAGTAACTTTGTCATAGAGCCAAGCATGTCCAGTAAAACTGCCCTGTAAAACCGAAAACCACTGTGGAAAGTGTGAGTTTGTGTATTGTGTTTATTCCATTGGGTGGCAGGGTGAATAACTTAAAATACAGTTGCAGTATATAGTCAGGGCTTATTGTGTATAGAAAGCAGACCCTTTGAAAGTGTTGTTGTACACATCTAAATTGTTGTGCACATTCTAAAAGCTATGTGCATGTTTTATCATTAACTCAGTTGTTTCCCCTCTCATGGTCACTTCGACAACTTTCAGTTTCTCCAGTCCACTAACTCACACACACAATGTTATTCCTCCTTTTGTGTTCAAGGTCCATATGCTGTTATCTCAACCACTTGATGAAAATGCTGGCTCACTGTGTTTAGTTTGCCATATGTTATTCCTTATTTAATTAATGGGTCGTGTTTGTTCCCATACAAATAGTTGTGTATTAAATGCTGTAATAAATGAGTGTTAATTCTGGCATTTAATACATATGGCGCTTGTGTGAGAGCACAAGGTAAGTTAAAAACCAATGAAATGATTGGAGACGCAGTGGCTGAGCTTGCTATTCAAACTGTCTGGCAAGCCTTGTGGGGACGGTTACTATTGTGAATGGAGTTATAAGTTTGTGAAAAAGAGAAAAGATGCAGGGTTAAACATTTTTTCAAGTCTAAAGAGAAACTTTAGGAAAATTTTAGAGCATATGCTTATTGTGTTGTCAAAGTAGATGGAAATCCGTATTGTCACACTGGACCTTACAAAGCTAGCAAGTGAGATTTGTTTGGAGCGTGCAGTAACAGTAGCACCAGTGCTTTTAATCACTCTTAACAGTGGGAATGTGGTCAAGAGACATCTCGGGAGACACTTTCACTTAAGTTCGCCCTCTTGTTGAATGCCAGGTTCAACTCTCCTGACCCATACTACTCCCAACAGTAGGAGCGTGGTTGGGAGACACTTTCACTTTACTTTTGTTTCCATGTGTCTTACTTTTAAATCTAATGCGCAAAAAAAGCAACCCCTCAATTAATAGCTTGTTTCCATGTGTGATCTATTAAGAGAAATTAAGCACAAGGAGGTTAAGTGACTTGCTCAAGACCACACAGTATGCAAGTGGCGATTATGGGATTCGAACCCAGTCTGCTGGGTCTCCACGTTCACAGCTGTGCTCTTCTCCACATCAAGCTTTTTATCCAATACCAGTCTGCCTGGGCTTTATATCATGATTACCCAGGTTCCCTCCACACTTGCCATCCGCTTTCCTTCACCATTCAGCGATGAGTCCACACAGAGTGGGGCCCAATAGTGCCTCGTGACTCATTTAGACATAGCACCATGGAGTTTTATCCATTTCTTTCTTCCCTTCAGATAGTAAAATGACCATTACCACTACCCCACACACCACCTCCTCCCCATCCTATACTACACCAACTCAACTCCACCCCTGTACATACCCACAGTAAATATCCTAAACTCTGGTGTTAAAAGCTTTTATTCCTGTCTTTGGGTTTCAGAGATCCAAGATCTATAGATTCCTGTATTTTACAGGAAGCTTGAGCTTTCTACTGGAAAAATGGTTCCATATTCTTGCACTGGTATACAGAAAATGGCTCCACCATGTCAGTTCGACATCCATTTCATTGACCAACACTACAGCGACAGCACAGGCAGATGATGACCATGTCACCCAGCAACTGGGCCGCCTGACCGCCATCACAACAAAGCACCAGGCCAAATCCCAGCTGTTTGCAGGATTTCACTCACTGCATAACGGTGGGCTTCACACTCTGCAACCCCAGACAATAAGATAATCACCTCCAGGTTGAAGGTGTAGAGGGAGAAGAGCTGCAAACCCTGAGGCAGCAAGGTGGCAGGCATTGCAAAATCCCAATTTACGGAATGACTGTCAATCGATTTGCAGCATCCACATTGCCATCAACGTAAGTGTTTTGCTGCGCTGAAGGCACACCCAGGAAAATTAATGAAATCTACAGGAACAATACCAAGTCAATATAGGAGCACTGGGTTTCTAAGTTAGGACTCCATTACTCCATCCCTTCATACATAACCCCTACAGTCTAAATACCCCAGTTTCTAGCTCCCTCCTCAGTTTCTGCACCTTTTTCATTTATACCACTCAGTCTCCCCATCTGTACCCTGCCATAACCCCAGTTTGTGCTCCAGTTTCTGTCTTTCCATCCCATTCCCCAGACCCTACCCTTCTACATTTTGCCCTCCCTACTTGTGCTCAATTTCTGCCCCCACCCAAATCCTGCTTCCTCCTCCTCTTCTTTCATATTGTCTGCATGGACAATGAGCTTGAGGTTTGTAAACTTTCCCAATTAAGAGCAAACACTCGTGAAGGCAGATAAAAGTTTATCGGCAAGAACCTGTGAGTAGAGATGAGGACAGCACACCACCCAGTGGAAACTATTATTAATCATCTTGCAACCTCCCCCACTCACTGGCTTTGATGTTCTTTTTCCCTCTTTCTCTCTCTCTCTCTCTCACTCACTGATGCCATCTCTCTCTCTCTCTCTCTCTGACAGGAGGGAATGGGAAGTGAAAGAAAAGACAACATGGTTGCTGCTGCCATGGCTGCACCTTCTTTCTTGCACACCAGCCCTCAGCCAATTTCCACCAAAATGTACACAAAACCTCCCAACACATCAAATAACCAAAAAGTATACAAATATTCCCTCCTCAAACAACACCCATCTCTCTCTCGACAGAGCACCACTCGTTCTCCCAACTGATCCCTTTTTTGCAGTCCTTCCCTGTGTTTTGCTGCCTTGCTGCCACTGCCCCACCTCATCCCCACCCCAGTACTATTGGTAGCAGTACCAAATAGACACACCTGACCCTGAGCCATGCACTCACACCATGGGAAGAGAGACATGACCTGTCAGCTGGTGCTCTTTACTCCTCTGGTCCTCCTGAGGTCTCGCCTCTTCAATTTTGCTAACTTTCACCATCTATTTTGTTTCTTCTTCCCTCAACACCCGTCACTCAGCAAAACCATCCAACTTGGCTTAGGTCTTTTTGACTCCCTCATAAAATGCCGCTTTGCAAAGATGTGCTGCTGTCTCTCAGCTCAATCCCTTCCTGCCACCACCAAGGCGATCAACTGCACCACCACTTCACATGCACTAATGGGGGTGGCTGGTATAGTGGGCAGCCAATGGCTGATTATACAGGCAAAGCCATGGGAAGCGAAGGTGGTAGTCATTGGTGGACAAGTCTTCAAGTTCAACCCCTTATGCCTGCCCAAAGACATAAATTTGGCCATATAACTTTCACTGTCAGGTGATTCTCATTAAAAAACAAATATGAAATAAAAACAGATCTCTGTTTCAAGGTGCCCACTATCGAAAGACACCTGGCGGCCACCTAGTTAACCTATCATAACGCTAGCTCTGATTCTCAGAGACTTCAAACTAAACTGGTCTTCCCCACCCATAAGCCCTTCAATGAAAAGACTGAATCCCTAAACCTCAACCAGCTAATAAACGAACCCACAGGCCCAACCAACTCTCCCACAACCACTCTGTCCTGTGCTGGGTTCTTCCTCCTGCCCCCACCACATTGGTGCTGTTGGTACTGTCCCAGATTCCTTTTGTGACCACTACATGATCTACTGCATTCATAAGCTACGCATGCCCCATGCCCTCCTAACAACCATTGCATTAGGTCATTCAGAACACAAAATTCAGAGTCCCTCCTCATGACCTTTTCTCCTTTGACTGGTCCCTAGTATATTATGCTCCTGTCACTGACTCTGCTGTCTCCCTCTTCTGCTGCTTTCCAAACAAGGCCCTAGAACACTCACGCCCCAACCAGAAGGTGCAGAGTCAGATGCTCCCACCACCTCTGGATCTCTGCTGACATCATTCAGCTTTGTAAATCTTGTGATCATGCCTAGGCAAGACACAAATGCTCCTCCCTCTCAGACAACCACATCTATAGAACTCTTAGAAATGCCTGTAATAATGCAATGCAAACTGTGAAAGCCATTACTTTAAATTGACCCTTGAACAGAACCTCATTTCCCCCTCTAAATTCTGGTAGGTGTTTCCTCCTCTTCAATCCCCTCCCAAGCTCTCCCCCCACCCTGATGGTTGATGGCTCACCTGTCTCTGACCCTTCCTGTGTTGCCTTGTTTCTCAATTCCTTTTTTCTACCTATGCCATCCCTCCAGCCCAGTAAATGTTTCTCTGGTCTTCCTTGCCTCCTCCTTATCATCTGAAGGCTTCAGTTTCTCTCTTGTTTCTGTGCATGAAGTCCTCCTTGCCCTCACTTCTCTTAATCCTCTCAGATCTAGCCCAGATTGCCTAGACCCTGCATTCTCCAGATCTTTGCCACTTGTATAGCTCTTTCTGTCTCCTGTCTGCTGAACTTTTCCTTCACTCTTAGCACCATACCTCTGGCATGGAAAGTTGCCAGGGTGCTATCCCTTCATAAAGGGGTGATTCCTCTACTCCTAGCAATTACAGGCCTATATCTCCTCTCCCTTCCTGGCTAAACTACAGGAGTCCTTGTCTTCTCTAGACTCTCTGGGCCTGATTCACAAACTGTTTGGACTGGCACAAACCCCAGGTGTACCAAACACAGGCACATGGGGCTTGTAGTGGTCCATGGTCAGGGCCCCTTGTTTACTGCGGCAAAGTGGACCTACATTCTGTGGCAGGGCCCCATACTTTCTGTGTGCAGAACAACTGCTGATTCTGTGGCTATTCTGTGACAGATAAATTGTGGCTAAACAGCATACCTTCAAAGGGATTATGCCTTAGTTAACCCTTTGACTGCCTTTGTGCAACCACTCTGCTACACTGAAAATGGAACAGCAGGCCATTTAACAGTATGTATTCTTCTTATCACAAATATTAAACAGCAAAACCGAAACCTGGCACAACCATGGGTATCAGTGTTCTTTTTAATGAATTTTCCCTCCACCCGAATTTGAAGGCTCATCTGTTCTTCTGGAAATTGGTGGCCTTTGCTGTTCTCCTAGGTTATAATCAGAGGACATAGCCACTTAGCTAAAACTACACAGAAAGCAACCTACTTGGATTTCTTCTGGTATATAATGACAGTTAGCAGATATAAAGAGAGACCAACTTGAAGGCCATTTTTTCTGTTGTTGATCAATGTTCTTTTAAATTATAATTTTGTAAACTAGGAATACTCCAACTGCCTTGCAACAAACACGTTGAGTGCAGTGGACAAATCTGTGTTTCTGCATTTTGGGAGGGGTGGAATTGTCTCTTCCTATAATAGTGAAGAGGTGTAACTTGCAGTGTCTGTAGGATTTGTTGACTCCTGATTTTTCTTTCAGGAGACAAACAAAAAATGCAAGCAAGTCATTCTTATTAAGCTGGAATAACCTTTGGGCGTGGCCTGACTGGGCTGAAGATGGCAGCATAGCTCTGATTCTCTGCAGGAATTCAGAAATGAAACCTCATCTTCTCCATACCAGACCTTTTTCTCGTCAACTCTGAGGATCTGTTCCCAACTACCTTGCTGAAAGCAAACTGTAAATCTTTTGAGCCTTCTAATCTCAATCAACTATATTAACAGAGCATTGTACTAGGCCACTACCTTGGACATCATGGCTGATCCCCATCTACATTCTAACTCACTAGACAGAGTGGAGCTATGTTTTCAAAACTGGTAGCAGATATTAATGATCTTAAAACCTCTACACAACAAAATGTTGAAACATTGCAATCCTTTAACAAGAGAATCTCTACTAATGAAACTACAACAACTCAAAATTGGCTCCATTCATGACCTTCAGGCCACGATCACGGAATCAAGATCGCACTACAAAATCTCTGCAATCCAAAATAGATGATATTGAGAACGTAATCATCATAGGAACAATTCGTTTTAGGCTTCCTGAAGGATCCAAGCTGGGGACACAACAGCGTTTTACTGCACATTCTCCCATGATGTTAAAACTATCCCCAGAACAGCAACTGTTTACTGGTGATCCCATTGTACTCTAGGTTCTAGGCCAAACCACAACCAACGGCCTAGACCTATCATAGCCAGATTTTTGAATTACACGAACACAGAATTAATCCTACATCGAACTAAAGAAATTGGAGTTCTGATGTGGCAGGAGCATAAAATATCTATCTATAGAGACTTCTCTAAAGAACTGTCTTCCAAACGGAAAGTGTATAATCCATTGAAATCTATACTACACAAAGAGGTCTTAAATTTGCCTTATGCTACCCCTCCACAATGTGCCTTTTCTGGGGTCCTCCTTCAGAGATTTCAGCACACCTGATGCCTTGGCTATCTTTTGGGTGCCACGCTTGATGGTCTTGCTGTGGTAGGCTCTGCTGCGGTGCATGGGGATGCTGGGACTCGGACTCCCTCGGATCGAGGAGACTGCTGCACAGGCCATGGGAGGATATTCAGCAGAGCCAGCGGTCCTGAGTGCTACCGCTGCTGTTGTTCTCCTCTAAGGCAGTCAAGTAGGCTACAAGAAAGCTTCTATCTGGTTCTCGATTATCTAATCCTCCCTGCTGTTCTACTGCAGACCTTCTGAGTCCCAACCAGAATCTGGCTCCCCACATACAAGTGAGTCCCTCTATTCCCCTGAGCAACAAGTTCGCCCTTCTAGCTGAAGAAACACATTCATCACAAGAAGACTTAACCTCACACAGTCCAGTCAATCAATCCACTAACCTGTCCACTGCGATTCAGGGCAACATCTCAGCTAGCTCTTCTTGGTCAGAAGTAGTGGCAAGTTCTCCTTAAATCATCAGAGCCTCCAAAAGAAATGCAAGGGCTAAAAGGAAGTGCAAAACTCCAAAGCCGAGAACTATGCTCATAAAGCAATGGTGTCCTGACATCATATGTTTAACTCAATGGCATTTGTTTCTCTTGACATATTAAGTCCAGGACACTATATTGCAAAAATCAGTACTTTCTCTTAGCATTTTGCCACGCGTTGTACACCATCCTCTATTTCACAATATCGCTCCCAGCAGGTGAACCAGAAGGCTGTACATCGCGGTTGGTTTAATTAACACCATATAAGGTATTTCCACAGCCTGTTGGTTCATAATGCCAATGGAACCTTATCCCATTGTATTTTCAAGCAATTTTCATTCTCTGTCGAACTGTGACTATATTTGGCATGATTGCTGTTAGACTGCTTTTTTTTTTTTCTACAGAATATTAACAGAATTCAAATCAGCAATACCTCAATCATGAAACTCCCCCAAGCTTATTTATTCTACTTCCTATTACTATTACTATGAGAAGCTAACTGTTATACATATATATGCTGGCTATTTTCGGTGTATTGGTGCAAGGGGCATCTGTCCACTAACTTTCATAAGTGCCCCAAATACTTGAAGCCTATTATACAAGGGAACTCACTATCAGGTTCCTAGCTTAGATCTGGAGCTCACTTGGTCTATCTCCTAGACCTAGTCCTCCATCTATTATTTATACAGGCAATTTTGGGTATAAAGAATTAATCTTTTTTACAGACTACCCATTGTTCCTTGTTATCACCAAAGCCAGCCATTCTGTATATTTCATTTGGCTACATCTGACTTATGCCGTGGGGAGTTAACATTATATTACCTATTATTATTTACTTAATAATTTGTATCCTGAAGTTTTTTATTTATTATATGGTTCACTTTGTTCAGAATTTCATTCAGAGTCCTGCTAAATGTAGTTGCTCTTGACCTTTCTTGTAAACATAATTACACCTAACCGTGTACTTGGTTCCCTTGACATTTTACCAGGCAAACTGATTTTCTGCACAGTCAGTTCAGACTATTTGCTATATTAAGTTGACACTCTAACCAATTTTAGAATTACCAGCTTAACAGTATGATCTGGTGATTTTTTTTTTTTACCTTTGCTATGTAAACCTTTTGTAATATGCAGAGGTTTTCTTTATGATTTTCTTGCTATATATGTCATAGTTTAGTTTCCAGTCAAGCTTTAGAAACATAGAAACATAAAATCTGATGGTAGATAGGACCGCTTGGCCCATCTAGTCTGCCCATTTCCTACATAACAGATAAGCTGCAGATCCTAGTTAACCAACAGCTTACTTCCTCCTACCCTCCCACTAGGACTGCCTTATGTCTGCCCATGCATTCTTGAATTCCCCACTGTTCTTGACTCCACAGACTTTATTGAATTATTGTACTATTGTTACTATATTCATTGTTACGGACCCTGGAACCCGACCAACATTTTTTCTAAGTGGTCCTTCCTGGTCATTCCTAGTCTTTTAATGCCCTGGCGTGTGGTGAGAGAGTCGCTTAGCTTTTTAGCTGACTCCTATCTCCTCTCACTTGCCCAAAATTTGTTGTTACTGTTAGTTGGTTAACTTTACTATTATAATTTAATGTTCCTTACTCCTCTAAAAGTTTTAACCTGCTTATTAGTATATTGATAATATATTTCCTATTAATGACTTTCTTTTCCTCTCTCCTATTCTTTTTCCAGAAGATATTTGTGCCTTTCATATTTTACATATTCTGCCTCCTATGGTTTCAGTACACCTGCCGCCCTCTACATATACTTTTATTCTCTGCTTGCACTATGAACATCTTCTGTTTCTTTATTTTGTCCCTCCATTCCACATGATTACCCCTCTCCTTCATACTGATACTATAGGCGATATACTTTTATATACATGGAATGTGAGGGACTTAATTCTCCTTTAAGCGAAAGCAAATTCTTCCACATCTCCAAAGCATAAAACACAAATTGCTTTCCTTCAAGAAACAAAATTATTAGCAGAAGAAGTTCATAGGCTAAAGAAATTCTGTGTCTGTCAAATTTATGACTCTTCCTATACCTCGAAAAAAGAGGTGTTGCTATTCTTATACGTAGAGTCTTAAATGGTCCCTTATAAAATTGCTCTCGGATAATGAAGGCAGATGAGTCATGGTCAAATTGAATACCAATTCTGGACCTATCCTGCTTGTCAATGTTTATGCATCCAACTCCAATTCCCCAGATTTTTCCACAATTTAACTCAACAGATTCTTTCCTTCAACTCAGATAACACACCAATTATTCTTGGAGGATCTTAACTTAGCTTTAGAAAGCCAGCATTGACGAAACACCCCACTATAGATGCTCACCCCAGAATATTAAAGCCCTTTCATTACTAATAAAAGATATTGGACTAGCTGATGTGTGCGTCTCCTTCATCCCAAGATTGGGACTTCACTTTTACTCCTCCACATAAAACATACAGCAGAATCGACTATTGGCTAGCCTCCCCTATTATAATAGGGACAACTATTGATTCTTCCATCTCTCCTATTATAATTTGGATCACTCTTCTGTTAAATTGCACCTTTATGGGGTCCATCAGCATCCAAATCTACCTTCTGGTGGTTGGACCCTCTCCTTCTTAAGGACCCAGTTTTACCTATGATTAAGGCTCAAATTCAGGACTTCCTCTCTCACAATAACCTTACTGAATCCTCTATGTCCACCATATGGGAAGCCCTTAAGCTACAATCCATGGGAAAATTATCAGCTATGCTGCACACAGAAAAAGGTACGAGAACAATTATTGGCTGATTCGGAAAATCCCTGAAGGTTAAAGAGAACTTATATTTCTCCTCTAACAAGCACTGTCCTGACTCTCAACTCTATCTTGAAATCCTTCAACTTAGAATCAAAATAAATACTCTAATTTCTCAGAAAACTGAACTGGCCTTGCTTAAACTTAAGCATAAATTTTGGGAACATGGTGACAACAATGGGAGACTCCTGTCTTACCAGCTTAAAGCACAACAAATGGAATGACATATTTTAAGCCTTAAAGATGAGCAAGGTATAAATCACTCTGATAACCTCTCTATAAACCGTATTATGAAAACCTTTTATCAAAATTATACTCCAATATAAATCTGCCTCCATCACTCAAATTCAACAATTCCTTACAGCTTTACATCTCCCTATCTCTCCTCACAAGAAGCGAGTCCTTTAGATGAACCCTTTTCACTTCAAGAAATTCAGAAGCTTTGTCATCTCTAAAATCTGGCAAATCCCCAGAGTAATGGTTTCCCAGTTGACTTGTATAAACCACTCTCAGACATTATGCCCCCTTCTTCTAAATGTTTATCAAGAAGCTTCCACCACTGGCAAACTTCCCTTATCCTGTACTGATGCAGTTATAACCTTAATCCCCAAGAAGGACAAAGATCCCACACACCCAGCAAGTTACAGGCCAATCTCTTCATTAAATACAGATGGGAAGATATTTGCCAAATTAATCACCTCTGAACTCGAACCCTTGATCCCTAAACTAACCCATAGCTCTTGAGCAGTGTTTATTAAACATAGATCAGGTTCTGATCACCTTCGTTCCCTCTTAAATCTAATCCATAAGCTACATTTCTTAAGTCACCTGCAGCAGCCATAACTATTGATTTCAAGAAGGCTTTTGACTCCTTAAATTAGGATTATCTTTATCAAGTCCATTCTCATTTGGTCTCCCTTTTACCTTTTGCTCTTGGATTAAACTATTATATAATTCCCTGTTGCTCAAGTACTTACTAACTCCACCCTCTCCTCTCATTGTCAGCTGGCAAAGGAACCAAGCAGGGTTGTCTCCTATCACCTTCTCTGTTTATTTTAACCATGGAACCCCTATCTGCTTGCTTACGCAATCTGCTGGCATTAACGGCATCCCGTGGGAAACTCAAGATACATTTCTCTCTCTCATGGATGACCTCTTAATCTTACTCGAAAATCTACACAAGGCTGGACCCTTGCTGGTAGATATACTCAACAAATTTACAATAATTTCTGGCCTTGCTCTAAATTATAGTAAATCAGAAATCCCTACCCTTAATGACCACTGCAAGCTTTTATAGAACCTGCCTCTTGGATTCTGTTGGTCTCCACAAGGTATAATGTATCTAGGAATCAAAATTATTAGTAACCTAAAGAAAATATGGGACATTAATCTTAACCTTATTAGACAATATCAAAACAATCCTAGACAGATGAAACTTCTTAATCTCTCCTTTATGGGAAAAATTGCAGCCAATTAGATGTCCATATCCTAAAATTCTTTACCTTTTGCCAACATCCCTTAATTTTACCATCTTATTTTCTTGTCAAAATTGATAAGCTAATGAGAACTTCATCTGGGATGGGGCATACGAGATTTTATCATAATAAACTTCATGCTCACTGGAAAACAGGTGGATTTGGATTTCCCTGGTTCAAAGGGTATCTTTGGGCTTTTCAAGTGGCCCAAACTTTCAAATGGTTTCAGAAACCCTCTGCTCATTCTCCACTTTAGATTGCAATGGAATCTGCACTTTGCCCTGGAGGATTCCTACTTACTTTATTTTTAATCGCCTTCCTGTTGCCTGTTGCTAGCCTTGCTTGTAGAGCAGAAAGCAGCTAACTAAAAGAAGCTACATTTTCTTATTAATTTAACACTTATATCTCAGCAGAAGTTAGTGTCTGTTGAAGTTAAGCAAACAGATACTTTATTACAAGTAGAAGGGGTCTTATTTAGGGTTAAAAAAAGAAAGAAAGTCAGTGTGTGTTCTGTGCTGGGAAGGGCACTGTATCAGTTACTTTGCTAAACCAGTAGGAGGAGAGAGAGCTAACTGGGGTGTGGCTTAGACACTATAAAAGCAGGTGACTCAAATTACAATTTGCTGTTGCTAGCCTTGCTTGTAGAGCAGAAAGCAGCTAACTAAAAGAAGCTACATTTTCTTATTAATTTAACACTTATATCTCAGCAGGAGTCAGTGTCTGTTGAGATTAAGCAAACAGATACTTTATTAGAAGTAGAAGGGTCTTATTTAGGGTTAAAAGAAAGAAAGAAAGTCAGTGTGTGTTCTGTGTTGGGAAGGGTACTGTATCAGTTAACTTTACTAAACCAATAGAAGGAGAGAGAGCTTAATTGGGGTGTGGCTTAGACACTATTAAAGCAGGTGACTCAAATTACAACTTCCTGTTGCTAGCCTTTTTCTTACTAATTGCCCTCCATCCCACCTACCTAAGCCAGTTCTACTTTTATAGCTGCTGGATTTGACTGTCAGCAGGAACTTCCTGTTTGGCAGTAGGAAGGAAGGATCATAGAAACATTGGTTTTGTCAACCCTAAAGGAAAAAGTACCTCAATCAACCCCAGCTGCTGGTGGTCTGACACTGAGCAAGGAAGAAGGAGGCTACTGAAGAATATAGGAAGTTGCTGTCCCAGAACAGGAAGGGTAAGAGTTGAAAGGAGAGGAGAGTAAGCATACAGAGAAACAGGAGAGGGACACAAAATATGACATGATAGGAGTGGTGCAGTGAAATGGCTGTTGGGTGGCAGTGTTCCAAATGACATTCTGGAGGCTGCGATGCTGCCCTATTTGCAGGCACCTCTCTGGTCTGAGGGAGGAGGTTGCCCATCTCCAGACTGACCTGGCTAGGATTTGTGAAACCTCTTCCCCACCCAGGGACCACCAGAGCCAATGCCACTACCTCTGAGGTTGCCAAAAAGAGGAGAGGCTGGACCAGGGCGGGCTCAGGGAGGAGAGGGTGGTGGAACAGAATTGCATCCTCCAGCTGTACCTCTCCACAATTAATTTGCTTTTCTGGTGGATAGTGGTTCCTCTATGGAGGCACCTGCAGTGAGACCAAGGAGAATGCTGGGAACCTTCACAAAGGAGACCCACAGAAGGGTGGCATGAGACCCACAGGGAAGAAACCACTCCTGGTGGGGACTCAATCATTAGGGGTAGAAATGAGGAGGAAGGGAGAGGGAGGTAAGGTGCCTGCCTGCCTGGCTCCACAGCTGGAGGGACAGGAACGAATCCTCAGGATCGTGGAGCAGCTGCACAGGGAGGGAGCTGGATGTCATTGTCCACCTAGGGACAAATGACCTGGCTAGGAATGGGATCAGAGCAGTGCAGAGAGTTTGTAGAGTTGGAGAGGGCCTTAGACAAGTAGCGCATACAGTAACTTTCTCGGAGGAGGTGCTGCCTGTCAATGGCAAAGGTGATGCTAAGTACTCCTCATCAGGAATTCAATGAATGGTTGAATAACTGGTGTGGAGCTCAGGGTCTTGGCTTCATTGGATACTGAGGAAACACCAGGAGGGATGCAGACCTATACTAGTGCGATGGTCTGCATCAGTCCGAGGAACCAGGATCCTAGGTGAAAGTTTAAATGCTTCATTAGCAAGCATTTAAACTAGCCAAGGGAGGCACTGAAAAGAGCAGGAAATCCCAGCCTCCCCACAAATCACGTAATTAGTGAGGTAAACACCAAGGTAGAGAAGTCACTAGGGAGCAGGACAGAGGTAAATGTAAAAATGGCAAAGGCAGGAAGGACAGGAAAGGGCTAAAAGGGGTAAGGTCATCAAAAAGTGGAGGTGATGAGTACCATTGCCGTAGTCTGTGTAACAAGCTCCCTGAACTAGTGGCCTTGATGGAAGAGGGTTGCCTGGATATTGTGGCAGTCACAGAAACATGGTACACAGAGAACCATAACTGGGACATCAACATACCAGGATACACAATCTACAGGAGGGACAGGGAGGGTAAAGAGGAGGAGGAGTAGCTCTCTATGTAAAGGAGGGATCAAGCAACAGAACCAAAGAGTAAACAGGGAGCAGATGAGACACTCTTGGTCACCTTGGAGACAGGAAATGGCACCACAATCCGCTTGGGGGTTGTATACAGACCCCCATCTCAGGGAGGAAATGGACAAGGAAATGATAGAAGGCTTCTTAGAATGGCAGAAAAAGGGATATATTGTTGATGGGGACCTGAATATGCCAGATGTTAACTGGAGCACCTTTTGCTGCGGGCACATCCAAGAGCAGGGTCATTCTTGATGCCCTACAGGGGCATGCCTCAGACAGCTAGTATGGAACCCACTCAGGAGGGAGCAATCTTAGACCTGGTACTCTCAAATGGGGATGAAGAAAGAATCTCAGATTTAGAAGTGGGTAGCCATCTGGGAACAAGCGATCACCAAACAGTGTGGTTCACGATAAAACACAGCCATACAATCAAGCCCTACAAAAGCAAAGTATTGGACTTTAGGAGGGCTGACTTTGGGAAAATGAGAGAGTGCCTCAGAAAAGCACTCGCAACAGGCAAGAAGGAGGGTGGAGGAACAATGGGAGTAATCAAAACAGCCATCACAGAGGCAACAAACCTTGCTGTAAAGCAAATCAACAAAACACAACAAAGGAAAAAAATGCTATGGTTCTCAAAAGAGGTGACAGGAAGGTTAAGGAGAAAGATAGCATTCAGGAAATATAAGGAAACACAGAAGGAGCAGGACAGAAAACTTTATCAGTTAAAGCAGAAAGCGGCTGGAAGGCAGTCAGAATAACAAGGCCCAAACCAAGGAATGGATAGCCAACTCTGTTAAGAAGGGGATAAGACCTTTATAGGTACATTAGGAGCAAAGAAAGACCAAAGGAGGGATACTGAGGCTTAATAAAGGGAGGGAATATGGGTAGGGGTGACAGTGAAAAAGCAGGATACTGAATGAATATTTCTGCTCAGTATTCACAAAGGGAGATGAGGGGAGGTACCTAAACCAAACAAGAGAAACACTCTGAAGATGGGGTCAATACCAGTCCATTTACAGAAGAAAGGGTTCTGAAAGAACAAATAAAATTTAAGGTGGACAAAGCAATGGGGCCTGATGGGATTCACCCCAAATTCTAAAAGAACTAAGGGTAGAACTAGTGACACAGCTGACTACTCTCTTTAACAAATCATGGGAGGATGGGGTGGCACCTGAGGACTGGAGGAGGGTGGATGTGATTCCTCTTCACAAAAGTGGGAGCAGGTAAGAAGCAGGAAACTATAGACCAGTTAGTTTGACCTCAGTGGTAGGGAAAATGATGGAATCACTTCTGAAAGAAAGAATTGTTGAGTACCTAGAGGCCAGTGGGGCACAAACCCAAGGCAGCATGGATTCACAATGGGAAGGTCATGTCAGATGAATCTAATAGATTTCTTTGACTTGGTGACCAAAGTAGTAGACCAGGGAGGGGCTGTGGACATGGCTTACCTAGATTTTAGCAATGCATTTGATACAGTCCCACACAAAAGATTAATACACAAGTTAGCCAGCCTTGGAGTGGGTCCCAAGGTGGTAGCTGGATAAAAATTGGCTAGAACAACAGGACACAAAGGATAGTAGTAAATAGAGTCCACAGTGAAGAAAGGAGGGTTACTAGCGGGGTACCTCAGGGTTCAGTACTGGGACCAGTCCTTTTAATGTCTTTGTAAGTGACATTGCAGAGGAACTGGAAGGAAAAGTATGTCTCTTTGCAGATGACACAAAGATCTGCAACAGGGTTGATACACCAGATAGAGTGGAAAGGATGAGAAGGGACTTGGCAAGGTTGGAGGAATGGTCAAATGTATGGCAGCTCAGATTCAATACAAAGAAGTGCAGGTAATGCACCTGGGAAATAAAAACCCAGGGAAGAGTACACAATGGGGGGTGAATACTGACAAAGTAACAATGGAAAGGAACCTGGGGTAATTATATCAGATGACCTAAAGGTGGGCAAGCAATGTGAGAAGGCAGTAAGGAAGGCTGGGGAGATACTGGGATGCATAGGAGAGGCATCACTAGTAGAAAACAGGAAGTTGTTATCCTCTGTACAGACAGTTGGTGAGACCCCATCTGGAGTACTGTGTGCAGTTCTGGAGACCCCATCTCCACAAGACATAGACAGAGTGGAGGCTGTCCAGAGAGGGCAACCAAAATGGTGCAGGGTCTGCCCCAGAAGACATACGAAGAAAGACTAATGGAGCTTAATATGTATACCCTTGAGGAAAGGAGGAGAGAGGGGACATGATAGAAACTTTCAAGTACCTCAAGGGAATCAACAAAGTCCAAGAGGGTGGCATCTTTCAGAAAAAAATGTGCAAGAACAAGGGGCACAATTTGAAGATAGAGGGGGATGGCTCAGAGGTAATGTGAGGAAGTATTTTTCACAGAGAAGGTTGTGGATGCATGGAACAGCCTCCCTGAGGAGGCTGTGAGTCAAGAACAGTGGGGAATTCAAGAATGCATGGGACAGACATAAGTCAGTCCTAGTGGGGGTAGGAGGAAGTAAGCTGTTGGTTAACCAGGATCTGCAGCTTATCTGTTAGGTAGGAAAATGGGCAGACTAGGTGGGCCAAACGGTCCTTATCTGCCATCAAATTCTATGTTTCTATGTTTCCTCAAAATTAAAATCTCACCCAACTATATTCTCCTCGTTCTCTACTGGAAACTTCCCACAAATTCTTGAAATCTAATCCCAGACCTTGGTTTTACGCCCCATGGAGCAACCCATTGCTCGTTCTAGAAATCACCCAATTTTTGTTCTATGTGGAAGAATAAAGGAATTCTTTTTCTAGGAGATATCTTGGACCAGAATTCACTCAGTCTCAAAATGTTCTCAGATTTGCAGATCACTGGAAACTTCCTAAACAGGATTTTGGAAGTTCTTACACATCGGTCAGCTTATAACCAAGTTTCTAACTATGTATATAAGCCCACTGTTCTAGAACCATACATCTCGCACTGGGTCAGCTTATCTGCTAAACAGAATAGTTGCATTTATAAAGACATTATTGTTAATCTTCCTGATCAGTCCATATCAGCTAAGAATAAGTGGGCGCTCTCCTTAGCTATAACATTTCACATGTACAATGGAGTAAATGCTGGCGTTTAGCACATAACACATTCAGAGATACTAGTAGTTCCTTAATACAAAGTAAGATTCTACACTTTTGGTATAGAATGCCTCTGTTCTTTTTTTTTTTTTTTTTCCTCTTTATGCCTACCTTTCATCGGCCTTTCTGCTCTGGTCACGGACCCTGGAGCCCCGACCACGGACATCGCCGAATCTCCCTGGTCATCCCTGGTTTACCCCCAGACAGCGGGCGGTGGTACGACCCCTTTGACTGCGTGAACTGTAACTGGTTAGGGAATGGCTCCGGTGGCCAGTCAGAGCAATCCTGGGCAGGCGTCATTTAGCGCTGAGGCAGAGATTTTATCCCCTATGCTTCCCTCCCTCGAGGAGGCGGGGACGTGCAATGGCGCCAGTGTCCCGCCTGCCTACCCCCCCCCCTTCCACAGGCGGTAGTGTGAGGTTCTCCCAGCCTCCGCTACAGACCCTCATCGCTCCGGATACCTCCGGGACCCTCCCGGAGAAGGAGAGCTGCCTGCGGGCGCTCAATCCTTCTCCCCGGCTGGCCCTCCGGCGACCGGATCCGTTCCGAACCGGGTCGCGGTGTCGCAAGAATAAATCCAACCGCTGTGCTGGTGGGCGATGCCTCTGTTCTTCAACGAATGGGCCTCCTAAATAATAATAATTGCTGGCATTGCAACCAGGTTAATGGAGATTTACTGCACATCCCATGGTCATGTGCTCCTGTTTATAAACTATGGCGTAAAGTAAGTTTACTCATTTCTAGAGTAATAGGACAAAAATTACCCTTTGACCCAAAATTATTCCTTCTGGGCATCTTTATTCCCAATAAACTTCCCTTTCACATGCATATTTTAGATGGTTAAACATACTTTCTCTCTTGGTTAAACATCCAATTCTTATGAAATGGAAATCCCTTTGTCCCCACTCTTTCAGATGTTCTCCAAAGCCTTTTCCAGTATGCCTCACTAGACCATTTATCTCACATTGTTCATGACCGACTCATCAGTATATGACAGATGTTGGCAGGATTATCTCAAATTTATTGAAACTTCTGATTCTTCTAGACCTAATCCTTAGATGTATCCAGCCTCTTATTTTTCTTGCTGTCAGATTAGGTTTTATTTTCCTCTCTCTTTTGATACTTCCTAGCACAGATATCTCTCTTTCTTCATCTTTACTATTCTTTCTGTCTTATTTTTCCATTCTACTTTTCTTACTTTTTCCTTTCATTTCTCCTGTTTTTCCTTCCTCCATTAGTATACAGTGTATGTAGTCTCAATGATATCACTTTATGTAACATATCAGTGTCTTGCCTCAACCTAGTCTAGAGTATATTCTGTATTTGGTTACCTCTTTTGAATTCACAATTACCTTAATAATTGTAACCCTTTTGTTCAACACGTATAACACAGACAAGACTAATGTTTACCATCACCATATGCACATAAGGCTTTCTTCTTTTCTTTTACACAGCTTCTTTATATAATATGCATACTAAGTGATTTTTTGTGTGTAATTTTATATGGAGGAGACTCTTTACTGTATATGTTTGTATACTTCTCATATTTAAACATAATAAAAGATGAAGTTCAAGCTAGAGTAACCTTGGTTAGCATGTGTTCTTCTCCTCGTAACTCAAGGGATGGTGGTGTTCTTCAGTCAGTGACCCTCATTTCACTTATGTATAGTAGCAGCAAAACTCTCCATTCTGATTTTTTCCATACCTGCTTGCTCCATTTCTAGTATACCCTGGTCCCCAACTCTGCTGCAGCTGGGCAGCTTGACCCTCTGTAAAATTGAGCTTGATGCCGCCACTTAGGCTGCAGGTTCAGATTTGGCAAGAAATTACTCTTGCACTTGCAAGCATAGAACTGCAGCCCAAAAATCAAAACTGTGATAGATGTCCACCAGTGAGGACCCGAGTCCTCTGCTCAGTCTGCTGCCAGCCCTATGTTTCTGCAATCAGCTCCTTCTCTGATACCTGTCACCACACTGAGATCAGTTCCACCTCCATGGACACCACTGAATCTTCTCACTTCTTGACTACAAGCTTGCCTTCCAGTTCGTCCTTCCAAATTCATCTTCCAAGGATTCAGCATGCACCATGGCGTGAGCAGCCTCATACTGAAAAATTAACATGACTGAACTTCACACCTACACAGCAGTAAACCATAACTGTCGTGGACCTAATCAAGCTCTGCTACTATTGCGTCAGTCGCCCACACACACACAATACAGGCTGGAAGGAGTTTTTTAACAAGAGTCAGCACAAGTCAAGATGCCTTGCAGCCACTAGCTTTTTGGCTTTGTAGTAGACTGCATCAGTTTGTTGCCCTTTCTAATGAGCATGTGTGCCATGGTGTACTTAGCACATCAATAGCTATACCCTTGCCTTGTATGATTGCATAGCATAGCTAGCATTTCTGCGGCTGTGTGGCTGGTTTTCCTGATTTCTGTGGCAAGCATTGATTTCTGTGGTCAGCCCTGATTTCTGTGGCCACTGCTGCAACCGTAGAATTGCAGAAAACACGGGGCCCTGTCCATGGTCAAGTGGCAAAATTCATAGTTAGTGTGTCCCTGACCCTCTGTTAAAACAGCTTTTCACTGGTCTACCACCTCCATCCTCTAACGGGGTTTACACCACATGCCTGGTGCAAGCCACCATAAATGGGGTAAAACATCACAAACATGTGTGACCTGTGTGAGCAGGGTGCACAGTGTACCAAAGTGGATGGCGCAGCATCGGGCAGATGCAGGCTTGGCACAAGCCATGCATCCCCTTCTGTGAATCGGGTCCTCTGGCTTTCTCTCTCTATTTCAGTCAGGTTTCAGGAAAAAGCACTCCACCATCACTTCCTTCGTCACATCACTGGCACAATTCTCAATGGCATGAGCCGTGTCCACATCACCACTGCTATTTTTATCGACTTAGCCAAAGCTTTTGATTCTGTGTTCTAACCTCTTCTTATATCCAAACTCATCTCGGCCAGTCTCTTCTCCCATGCTGTAGACTGTAAGTAAGTAAGATTGGTTCAAGTCCTATCTTATGGGCCAAACACAGTGTATCCAAGCAGGTGACTCCCTGCCCCCCTTCATGTTCAAGCAGGTGTCCCTCAAGGTTCTATTCTGGGCCCAGTCCTTTTTTTAATGTTCTTAAACAACCTACCATCTGTCTATGGCTCTTCCACATTCATATATTCGCCAATGTTACGGTACTCTATGCCTCAGGTCCTCAACCCCTGAAGTGGAGTCCTGGCTGCAGAGTGACTTCTTGAGTGTGTTATGCTGGTTCCAGACAAATCAACTCAAAGTTAATATCAAGAAAACGTATCTATGACATTCAGTACCGCTCAAAATTAGCCAGACTCTCCATCCTTCCCCTCCTTTTCACCGTCGATGGCACCTCCTCAATGTAGTCCCCACGTTCAAGTATCTTGGTGTCTGGCTGGACAGTCCCTTGACTTCTCTTAACAGATCGACCATATCCATGCCAAACTAACCCTAAGCTAGGAGCCATGTTTAAACATAAAGACTCCCTCTCTCCTGTGGTTCCCCAAGAGCTACTTACCAAAATGATCTTTCCTGGTTTTGATTGCAACAATGTGGTCTTTGGGTCTGACCTGCCTCATCTCCTCCAGACTAGACACTCTTTTAACACTTTTGCCGCTTTGCCACCAATGCTTCCCCCTATGCACCACTGCTTATTCTACTCTCCCTCTCCTTCCCTCTCTTCACTTATGCAACCAGCACCATGCCAGCACCCAACCCTCATTTCCAAATTCTGGTTTGGGTCTCTCCTTCACCTCCTCTCTCTTCTCCCCATCATCCTCTTCCTCTTACCAGATACACTCCAGAGACCCCCATACCTTTTCTCTCCCTGTCCCCATTCCAATTCAGGGCAGGCAGCCTTCTCTTATCGACTCTCTTCCCTCTGGAACTCTCTTCTAAGCTCTCTTCACTTATCTCCTTCTCTGCACTTTCTAAAATGTACCCTTTTCCAATCTATCCCTTCCACTTGTTCCTGTCCTTCCTCATCACAGCTTTCACTCTCCCAATACTCTTAACTTGCTTCCTTCTGTGGTCCACTTTACCTAACCCATCTGACTCCTAATTCCAACCATAATCATCACCTCATCTCTGTATGATCTCTCCCTACCTACCTCCTTTAGTTTCTCCTTTTGCAGCTAGCTTCCAGTTTTAACTCTGGGCTACAATTGTCTAACAATATTTGCAAATGTATCATTGATATTTAATTTCCTTTTATTTTTAATAATTGTATGCCTTATTTATATTGAATCCCAAATGTTCACTTGTCCCCCTTCCCTTTCCCAGGTCATACCTGTAAACAAACTATGGCTTAGTGTGCCTCTGCCAGTTACCTAAATTTTAAAATAAAATAAAAATCTCATATGGGCAGCCTTCTGGCACAGCAATGCCTACGCTTGCAGTGCCAATGACCTGGGTTCAGGAATGGACTCAGGTCATTGTCGAACTCAACTGAGGGAGGTGGCTTGAGTGTTCGGCCAGACTGCTCATCTCCTCTGTCTCCTCTGGGAGGGATGCTGACTCCATGCATGCTTGATCTCTGGCAGTGACCAGAGGTTCAGCAAGCCTGTAGTCTCAAGTGGGAGAGGTGTGGCCAACACCGGCATGTGCCTTGGCATCTTAGTGCAGCCACTCCCTGGGAAGGGCATATCAGTAAAAATACTCTGCCTTGACGTGACCGACGCGAAGGCCAGAGTTAGCCCTCACCACCAGCCACCATGACCCTTGGTGAGGACCCAGACAAGACATAGAAGGTACTGAGGGGTTGAGAGGGGCACCTACTTGTCCCCACCTGGGTGGTAAACCAAGGCTCTATGGGCGTCCCTGAGGGTTGCAGTGGCTGTAAGGGAGTTGGGTACAGCACCGGAGATGAGGGGCATAAACAAAGATTTAAAACAAAATACCATATCCACTTCTATTATCTGATCATTTAAATTTGCCAAACTATCTTTTCTCCCTGGGTATAGCTGAGCTTACAGAGGGTCTGTAAAGCAGTTCCTTAACAGCAATCCAGAGGCTTTAGAGAAAAGAACATTCCTGACACTCTAACCACATACATTTTTCATTTAGTATTCTCTTTCACAGTAGCAAAGCCTGAATTACAGAAGAAAATGTCACTAGGTTTCTATAGAAATTCTGTGTGGGACCTGAAATAAGAAGCTGAATGGATTTAAGATTGTTTGAGCAGTGCAGTAATAGGATTTTGATTAAGAATACTTACAGCATTTGTGCATGCTATAAGAAAATTAGAAACCTTTAACTTTTCTACCATTTTAGACCACTTTTTTTCTCCTGTCTTGCAAAATGCCCTTTTCCCATTTTGAATTTGGTATAGCATTGTTTTCAGATTTGAAAAAATAAAAGGGCACTCCTGCTAATATAGCTTTCCCAGGTTTGTATCTGTATTCTCAGCTGTTTTGAATATTCATTGTGGCACAAGGACAGGGAGGGTTCTATGTCATAATGGCAATCTCAGAATAGCAATCGAGTTATGAGAATGTACATCACCAAAAATGAATTTCGGTGATGGACCCTCGCAGTGAGGAGAAAGAGGGTGCCTAAGACCTATGGGTTTTCTCTCACATCCCCCTACTTATGGATTCTCAACTCCAGGGGAGCATGTTGGGGTGAGTGAAAAACTTAAAAATTGAATGGTGCCTGTCAGCAAGCGCCGGACCCGAACCCTGCACCCTGCACATCCCAACTGACTACCCTCCACACTACACTAGCGGACCAGCTAGGCAGCTGCCTGCCACAGCCTCCCACATACCATCCCTCCCTGCCCCCTGAACTGTGCACATGCGTATATCTGCTATACTTCCTGTAGCCATACTACCCACCCGATATCCGGTCGCCCCCTGCCAGGTAGCCCTGAACACAGGTGCCATAATTGAGTCACTGTTTTGTAGGTGCCCAATAAGGTCACCTTGTTCATGGGTATCCCGCAGGGAGCAGTGTCTGTTGCCTGCTAGTTCACCTTAGTCACAAGAAAACTGATGTCAAACAATGGGCCTGATTTTCAAAGGGGATGCAGGGCAAGCAACAAGCCCTCACGTCCCTACAATGTTGCTGCAGCTGTATCCCAGTGCTTGCACAACTTGCACCCAATTTTTAAACTCAGGACAATAGCTGCGACAGTGCCCCCCCATGGCAGCTTGTGCTAAAGGTTTGGTGCAATCTCCATAAAATGGTACCCTCACAGATGCAAATGTATGCCAGGGAGTAGCTGACCTAACTGTGCTGTATCGTCGCAAGACTTGGTAGGGGGTGCGTGTGTGACTTTCAAAATCCACGTTTGCCAATGGTTTGCTACTAAGTCACCACTGGCAAGCCTCTCTGCTACTAAGTCTGTTGCGCCAACATAGCCTGTTTAAAAATTGGGCCCAATGGCTGTACACAAAAAAAAACACTGAGAACAGTGATGGAAACCTGGGAAGGCTCACTTTTTAATTATTTCAAATCTTAAAAAAGATAGCACAGACTCAAAATGGGGAAAAAGTATCAACCAAGACTAGAGAAAGGGCTGATCACTTTTATTAAATAGGCAATTTGCTAATTTATTAATCATATTTTAATGTTTTATAGTCATTATTTTATGAAATGAAACAACAGTACTTTTGCCTTTATTTGCAAACTGCTGGTATGGAAGTCAACACAATTGTGGTATTGTGATGTAGGAAAATCCCAACTACTAAGGAAGTAGAAGTACTTTAATGAAGAACTATAGATTTTTACAGCATGACTTTTCAAAACAAATATTCACTTCTTTCCAAAACAAGCTGCACCTTTATAAGTTTGTAATGTGATATTTCAGTGTAGTTTTCAACTAAGAAGAAGTATCTTCTATTTACTTCTTCCTTGTTAAAATCTGCTTAGGAAGAAAATATCATCTACTAAATCATAACAAAATCTCACAGTCTTTCAGAAATTACATATTTCAAGGCCACCTCCATGGTGCTATGGGATGAGAATTTCACTGGAATGCTGGCCAGCCAAGTTCAAACCATATGCCTGGAAAACAGGAGCAGAGGCCAGTAGATAAGGCAAGGGAGTATCGTCATGGATACTAGGCTGGCAGTACAGCCTAGAGGTTAGAGTAATGAGCTGTGAATGAGATTGGTTCATCCAGTGGACCTGAGTTTGAGTCCCACTACCTTTACTTGCTTGCTGTGTGACCCTAAGCAAGTCACTTAACACTCCACAATGCTCCTGGGCAGCCTGAAAATAGGCCCTGGGCTAGTAAGCCTACCCGTTAACACAAAATTAAAAAGAAAAAAGTAAATGGGGGATAGCCAGACTCCTTCATTTTCCTCTCTGCCATCCAGAATACTGCAAATCCATGCTGCTCAGTTCAAAATGTCTGATTGTCAATGGGCGAAAAGCTGAGGTGGAAAGGAGGAGGAAAAGACAGGAAATTGAACTACACATAAAGACTGCTGCAGGAAGGGACAGGTGATGATTGGGCTAATAGTGTGAGACTTTAACCTGCCCAAGGTGGATTAGAGGGTACTGACCACAGCCTGTGCCAGGTGATTCCAGATGTACTGCAAAGAGGATTCCTGACACAGGACATCACAGAACCCACCTTGTTCTGGTGCTGACAAACAGGGATCATGTTGGGATATAAAGGATGAAGAACCCTTGGGTGGGAATGACCATTGCACAGTGTGGTTCCGTTGGACATCAGCAGGAAAAGGCCCACTAAGACTAAAATCCTGGAGTTCAGAAAGGCAGACTTCAGAAAGATGGGCAAGCTGCTAAGGGGTCACTTGGCAAGCATCTGAGGGACATGGGCTGGACCAAAGGTGAGTCATTATCAAAGATGGAATAATGATAGCCACAAGGAGAGCACTGGGCTCAAGGGGAAAAATTCAAGGGCTAAAGTACCCAGCTGGTTTAGTACAGAGGTTGCCCAGGCAGTAATAGATGAGGTCAGCCTATGAGAAGTTTGGGAGAATCCAGGGAGAGGAGGCCAGGAGGACTACCTGAAGATAGATTGTATAGCAGGTAGGATAGTCCAGTGGGCTAAAGCTCAGAAGGAACTGCAGTTAGCTGAGGGAGATAAAAGGAAAAAACACCTTTTCTGCTATATTAGTGAGAAAGGGACAAGAAAGATAAGGGATTCTTAGGTTCAGGAAAGAAGATGGATGAGCACAGGAGATTGTGAGCAAAGCAGAACTACTGAATGAGTACCTGTACTTTGGTTCGGTCTTCAACAGAGAGAGAGAGAGCGAGAGAGAGAGAGAGAGAGAGATGGACCGTACCACTTGGGTGAAGAAGAGGAGACAGGAAGGGGAGAAAGCACAGATGTTTTGATACAATTGGACAGGATGAAGAAAAGATTGCTAGCATTAAGGGTAGATATATACCAGGCCCAGATAGTATACACCCAAAAGTGCTGAGGGAACTGGTGGAGAGCTTGCAAGTCCCTTGGCTGACTTGTTCAATAGCTAACTAGAGTCCGGAGAGGTTCCACGATAGAGTGTGAGCAGGTGACTGGTCCAGCTGCCTCACCTCATCCTACTCGGGTTGTGTTATGCAATGCCAGGTTGATGAGGATCAAGACTGCAATAATGGTGGACTTGATGTCCTCGGTTGACCAGGCTTGCATCACACAGACCTGACTGGATGAAAATGCCACTTCCATTTTGGAGGCAGCAGTCGTCCGTGTACTCCGTGATACACACCTGAGGGAGGATTGCAGGGCAGGGGCCATTTGCTTTAAATCTATTCTGAACCTCACGGTGCTACCTGTTGGTCCTATATGTTCCTTTGAGTGTGTGGCCACCTGAGGGGCATTGGTGCAGGCATCAGGGTTCTCCTACTTTATCGTCCCCCAGGAATAGATGGGGACTTTTATGGGAGAGTGAGGTGCTCATTGCTGGCCAGGTGTTGGAGTCCCCACGTGGTTGATTCTGAGAGACTTCAATGCTTGGGTCGATGGTGGGCTCTAGTGATTTGGGAACACTTTCCTCAGGAGTATGGAGGTCCTGGGCCTAACACAAAATGTAACAATAGTGGCCTTTTCGGGTGGCCACAAACTGGATCTGTTTTTTCTTCAAGTTTAGGTGTTACCAACCTTAGAGTAAATCCGCGGTTTGGTTGAATCACAGCACCAAGGGGTTAATGTTTAGGGCCCTCCCAGATGGTGCCACCCGTGGAAATGGTCTGATACCACCCGTTAACAGGAGTGTCCTCTTCGGGACTAATAGCGGTGTTGGACCTATTGAGTGTTGGGGCGACTTGTGCGATTGGGACTGAGGAAGCAGTGGCAACATATAATCGGGCTGTTGCTGCAGCTGAATTGCACCCATTCATGTCTGGCCCTGTCTACTCACCAGAGATCTTCTTGGTATGATGAAGATCTCCAGAGTTTAAAGATTAAAGATTGGAGGTTAAAGAGATGCTAGAGGAGATCTGGCCTGATGGAGGACAAACTGGCCCTGAGGTAGCATTATGCAGACTATCGGGGCAAACTCCCCAAAAAAGGCAGAATTTTTGTGAAACTAGGGAGATTGCTGCAGTGAGGAACAGACTGACTCAGCTCTTCCGTATGGTAGATGGGCTTTTACATCCTGCCTGTCTCCTTGTTGGGGGACAGGTTCTAGCACTAGGTGTGAGGAGCTGGCTTTGTTCTTCGCTGACAAGGTGTCCTCTATCAGGGATGAGGTCTCTTTGAGTATCTCTTGAAAGGGATGCAGGGTTTGGCCTGAGTTGGACCAGAACACTTCATCTGTCTGGGACGAGTTTGAGCTGGTTGGGGTGGAGGAGGTGGTAGAGATAATCTCGAAGCTGCGCCAACACAATGTGATCTGGACCCAGGTCTAATCCACCTTTTGGTTGGATGTTTGGAACTGATTGGACCTGTAATTGCTGAGGTTGTCCAGAGTTCCTTGAGGTGAGGTCTTCCTTTGACTTTGAAAGAGGCCATGATTAGACCCCTTTTGAAGAAACCCTCTTTGGACTCGGACTGCCTCAGCAACTACAGGCTAGTCTTGAACCTCCCATTTTTAGGAAGGTCATAGAAAAGATGGTGGAAGTTCAGCTTGAGAGACATCTTGCCTATTTTCCCACCTATGAGCCTTTCTAGTCTGGGTTCTGTGTGGATCACAGTACAGAGACCACCCTGGTGAGGGTGCTTAATGATCTCTTGATAGCAAGAGACAGGAGAGACCATTACCATCTTGGTCCTCCGAACCTCTCTGCAGCTTTTGACACACTGGACCATGAGATGTTACTTGACCACCTGAGGTTCTGGTGTGGCCTGTCCGGTAATGTCGTCAACTGGTTCAGGTCATACTTGACAGGCAGAGTGCAAAGGGTGACAATGGGATTAGTCTCATCTAACCTGAAGCCGTTGTGCTGTGGGGTTCTGCAGGGGTTCGGTCTTGTCACCCTTGCTGTTCACCGTGTATATGCTGCAATTGTGGGACATTACCAGGAAGTACGGCTAGGTTTATATTGCTATGCAGATTATACCCAGCTGTACTTGTCCTGGGCACCCGATAGTCAGTGAGTAAGTTCTGCTCCAGTGCTACCTCTGTGCCAAGCAAAAGACTCAGCAACATGAAAAACAATACCGCACCAGAGATAAGGTGAAGAGTAAATGGTTTCGCTCAACTGAGCATCATCAGGAGGGCCCTCCTGATGATGATCTCTGAGAGAAACCAGTAGAGGAACTGCATTTACTCAAGCTGTTGGCTACCTTGGATTAAAAGCCTTTTAATCTTCACCTTATCTCTGACGCCAGTATTGTTTTTTCACTGTGCACCGATACCCAGGTGGACGGACTCTGTATTTAACAGCTGCCTCAGGGAAATCCAGTTGTGGATGACCCAAAACTGACTTAAGCTTAGCCCAGACAAGACTGAGGTACTGGTGGTGGATCCATTTGGTCAGGGTGGAGGTGGAAGGTGTGGGGTTACTCCTGGCATAGTGTTGGGGGTGTTCCCTCGCCACATCTAGACAGGTGAAGGATTTGGCTGTGATCTTAGATGATGGCCTGACACTTGATGCTCAGGTGTTGGCCGTGGTCAAAATTCAGTTCTACCATCTCAGGAATATCACCTGAATCCGAGCCCTGATCCCGCCTGATGACCTGATAAAGCCAGCAGGATGCAGACCAATTGAACAATGTAAATCAGCAACAGTCCCTGTGCATTGGCAGCCCATTAAGCATTTTTCTTTTTCTTGCACAGTGGGGTACAAGAGTACTCACTCAGGCTCCTCACAGTAGGATCTCCACAATGAAGGTTCCTGATGTCTTCAGTTCTCTCACCACTGAGGCAGGATCAGCCTCTCTCACAGCTGGCTTGATGTCATCAAGTGAGGTCATGCTTTCCCAAGCGTGGAAGGGAGGCTAGCACTTGAAGGACATTCTGGCAACTCCAGGCTAGCAGGTTCTGCACTGATCTAACAAAATTTACTGCAAAGAAGTTAATGGATGGAGGGGCTTACGCTGGATCATCAGGCCCAGTTGCATGGCTGTGGGCCTGAGCCTCTACCTCTGGGGAGCCCCGCTTGAATCTCTCACGATCTGCTTGCACAGCTAGAAACACAGTCTTTTATGGGGCTTTTGAGGCTCCTAATTAGCTGAAGGTATTGGATGTTTGGCCTCCGATTGGCTGGAGGGCTTGTCAATCAAAAAATGAATTATGCATGAACCTCACTAGATGCACAGTTGGTTTACTGTTTTGGCACCTGAAATTAGGTCCCTGCAGTTCCCCATGAGCACTTGGAAGTTTTCCATGAGCTTTGGCTAATGTCCCATAAGTCCTGACTTTAAAATTCTAGCTTTCCAATTGGCTGTGGCTGCTTGTAATGGCTGCTTAAAACACACAGTCCCTGAAGCAGAGTCAGTACAGTCCCAAACAAAATCCTGGTGCAGCCAGAATAATTACTGTAGTTGCCAATTGCCCCACAGTTCAGTAGCACTAGGTGTGTTCTTGCTATAGCTGCCCAGAACAAGTAAATTTCTCATTCCGTTTGCCTGTCACTGCTGCCAATATTTTAGACTCCTTTCCAGCATTATACTAGTGCAGTCAGGAATTAAGTTATTTAGCCATTTAAACACTCACCCCACTGCTAACATTTTCCCCAAAACATGCAGCAGTTATAATTATTTGATTTTCATTTACTTTCTTTTTGGCAGTCACTGAAATACTGCTTCCTGAGGGCAGAAACACCCTCATGAATATGTATGCAATTAGGGTTCCAGCTCATTAATATTCATGAGCCCTGATCTGGACCCTTCATGGATCTTTGTACATTTTTGAAAAGCAGGCTTTCTAGGCCCTTGGACTGGTCACCGGGTCCCACTTAGCTGGTGGGGCACCAAGACCGACAGAACCTTGTCCACTCGACCGCAAGGCAAGCGGTCACAAGATCAAAGGTGTCACTCATGCCTGCATGATCCCCACCACACCGAGTGCATGTCTAAGCAGGAGGTCGTGGTTTAAACTTTGGGAGCCCCACAGGGCTGGATCTAACTCCAGTGGCTATGCTGGGGCATCAGAGGCACATACAAGGACTGGGGGACCTGAGAAAAAACATGTAGGCATTTGAGGTGCCATTGAGGAGAGAGAAAGGAAACGGTAGCTAGTGGGCTAAAAGGTAAGCCCCAAATCAGTGAGGGGTTACATATTTATTTAAAAGTTGATAACCGGAAAGGCACACTGAGCTGAGGCTGGTTTCCAGGTGTGACCCAGGAATAAGACAAATACAGGGAAGGAACACAGATGGTACAAAGCAAAACAGTAAATTATATGTTTCAAAGAGGCAATGGTAAATTACATGCATATACAAGGGCATCACAGGTTAAGCAAGCCTATACAATAGCATCAAGGGTTATACAGAGTAAGCAGTGATTACATAAATAAATACAATGTAAATCAATTATATTTACATAGCATGGTTGGAAGAGTGTGTCAACTCTAAGTATGGAGAGGCAAGAGGAGGTAGGGTTGAATTAGTGGGAAGTAATACAGAGAGAGAGGTCCAAAACAAGGGGAAGGAGGCCATTAGGTAACTGAAAGTGATAAATGTAAAGAGGAGCAGAGGAGGGTGGGGTGAGCAGAAGAGTAGAGAGGGGCAGAGGAGGGGCAGGTGCAAGGAGGAGCAGGAAGACAAGGTGCATGGATTTAAGGGCAGAGAAGGTTTGGCGGGTGTCCCAAGAGAGTTGATTCCAGAGGTAAGAGAGATGGTAGGAGAAAGCTGCTTGGCCTGATCATGACTGAGGATGTAGGAGGGAGAAAATTTGAGCATCCCTGGAGCAAAGGAGTACGTGGAGGAGCTAACTAGGGATAGCCAGGAGTTGAGATAGATGGGGAAAAGACCCTAACCAGAATTTACAGATGAAGGTGAGGCAGTGTAGCTAGCACCTAGAAGGAAGAGGCAAAATGGAGAGAGAGAGGATTGGAGGGTACAGTGGTGAGTGGGGAGGAGTGGAGGTTGCAAAGCAGCAGAAAGAATTAAGTAAAGTATCAAGTTTTGTGAGAGAGATAGCAGGAGTAGGCCATAGGCAATACCAGCGTAATCTATTACAGGAGGATGGTTTGGCGACTGAGCCTTGGTGTGTTGCAAGAGGGAGGCATTCTTTGTGTCGATGGAGGGTTCCGAGTTTAGGACAGAGTTTGGAGCAGGTGGAGTCGATGTGGACTGAGAAGTCAAGGTTGCTATCCAGCCAGACCCAGAGGTATTTGAATGAGTCAACTGACTGTAAAGGTGAATTGTTGAGAGTGGTGAAAAGTTTGAGGGTTTGGAGATTTGGACCTTCTTGTCTAGAGCCAAAGAACATAGAAACTGTCTCTTTGGCATTTAGTTTCAGCTAGCTTTGGTGTAACCATGTTTGCACATTGCTAAAGTCACACTGAATGGGGTAGTGACATTTGCAGCATCCGTGGGAGGAGGGCTGTGGATCTCAGAGTGAGGTGGTACTAGAGAGCCAGTCCCTGGTGTAGATAGCCACATCTCTTTCCAGTTTACCATGGTCCTGATGGAACAGATTGTAGTCAGGAATACAGATGACAGAGTCAAGTATCCTGGAAGAAAGTCAAGATTCAGTTATGCACACTACGTCAGTGGTGTTGGGTGACACATACTTTTAGGTCATCCAATTTAGAAAGGGACTACTTGCATTTAGGTGAAAATGCATAATTCCTTGGGCTAAGCAGAGAGTATGAGAGGGGGTCGCAGTTAATTTCAACATCTCCAGAGAGAAGCAGAAGGAAAAATTAGGGGTACTTAGATCTTTGGGGGGCTGAGGGAGGGGAGAGGAGAGACAGACACAGTGAAGGAGGACCTCGAGATTAAGAGTGGGTGAAAGCAAACTAGAGTGGGTAGATGATTGAGGTAGAAAAAGAGGTGGGCAGCTGGGAGGTGCAGTGAGCGGGTGAAGGAGAAGGATACAGGGGGCATGATGGAGAGGAGTGAACAGGACAGGCTGAGAGAGGGGAGACGTAAGAGGTGTAGTGAGTAACAGAGTGGGAAGGAAAGAGGGGAGGGAGATCAGGGTGGTGCCCTAAGTAGGGTATGGAGAGGCATGGGAGGAGGTTGAGTGAGAAGAGGATGGAGAGAAACTCGAAGAAGGAGGAACCAGAAAGAAAATAGGGAGAATGTATACATGATTGAGAGATGAGGGAGAGCAGAATGAGGGTCTGAGGTGGAGGTGGTCAATTATTAGGTGAAAGGAGGGACCAAAATGATTATATAGGAAGCCAAGCTGAGTCAACCAAAGAAAACTATTTGCAGAAAGGCTTACAGGAGCAAGTAGAAGTGTTCCTATATCCGCAAGCTTAGGGAAAGCAGAGGTGCAACAGTCAGTGGTAGTAGGGGTTGCAAGAGATTAAGATTGTGGTTTGGAGATTGGGAAAGCCCTCAGGGAACCTTTGACTGAGTCTGGTTCTGGCCAAAAGATTAGAAGCAGGATTTAGGAGTTAAACACAGGGTGAGAGAGAGGAGAACTGCACCCAAGGTGGAAACACTAGAATAAGGAGGGATTCAAATTAAGACAAATTACATGGGTTATTTAGAGCACCCCAGGGTGGGGGACAGGTGGGAGGATTAACCACCTATGGGTGCCATGCACAGCAGGTACCATTGGAAAACAATCAGGCACTGTACCTGCTCTGTTGAGGCAGTAGTTGCGGGCGGGTGCGGACCTGGATAAATCTGATTTACGTCTTTGATTGAGTTACTAAAACAATGGACAGAGGTCAAGTGGTGGACATCCTTACCTGGACTTCAGCAAGGCCTTGACTCTGTATCCCACAAGAGGTTGACCAGGATGTTGGCAGAGCTAATGGTCAGTGAGAAATTGATTGGGTGGTGGAAACTATCTGAGGGCAGAACCCAGAGTGTGGTGGTGGCTGGTCAGCTCTCTAGAACCAGAGAGGTCACCAGTGGGGTCCCCATGCTCGGTGTTTGAACCATTGCTTTTCAATGTCTTTATCCGTGATTTTGGAGATGGCATTAAGGGCAAATGTGCCTATTCATGGAAGAAACCAAGATCTGCGGTAAGGTTGACACAGCAGAAAGGGTACAGGACTTAAGGGAAGATCTGAAAAGCTGGAGAAGTGGTCCAGTATTTGGCAACTTGCTTCAATGCAAAGAAGTGCATGGTTATGCAAATTGGAACCAAGAACCCAGGACTGAGTACAGCCAAAGGGATTCCAGTTAGCTGCATCTAAAGAGGATAAGGGCTTGAGGGTGATGATCACTAGTGATCTGAAGTACCCAGGCAATACTGAAAGCAACATTTGAGGCAAATAAAATGCTGGGCTGCACTGCCAGAGAGATCAGTAGTATGCAGAAGGAGGTGACACTGCCCATGTACAGGTCATTGGTGAGGTCACACCTGGATTAGAGCATGTAGTACTAGTGCCCATATGTTAAAAAGGATATAAATCTACTTGAGATGATCCAGAGGAGGGCTAATGAGATGATCAGTGGCCAGCAGGGTAGGAGCACTACAAGGAGAGGTTGGAGGCCCTGAACATGTACTCCTGGAGGAGTGAGAGGGAGAGAGAGGGACATGATTGATACCTTCATGTATATGAAAGAAATAAATAAGGTGAACAAGGAGGGTCTCTTCAGGCTCAGTGGCAACAGAAACAAGAGGGGACACAGTCTCAAGTTGGAGGTGGAGGTTTAGGAGAGAGAGGCTAGAAGCACTTCTTCACAGACAGAGTGATTGCAAGCTGGAATGGCCTTCCTGAGAGTAGTTTCTTTGGAAATGGTGGGCGGTTTCAAGAGGGGCTGGGATACAGTTAAAAGAAAAATAGGTCAAGAGAGGTAAGGAAGGAGGGAGGCTGGTTGGGCGGGGAGTCAGTAGCTGACACTGAGGACCCTGCAGTATGAGCAGATTCGATAGATCTAATAGCCTTATTGTGCTGGCTTTGTCATATGTTCATAACCCTCTGAGTGAGAGGATCAGAGAGAATGTAAAGGACCCTCCTCTCTATGAGAGAGACAATACATCTCACAAACAAACCCAGGCCCTGAAGCGAGGGAGCAAAAAGCAGCAGTTCTGCTTTGCATGAGGACACAAAAGGTCCATCTCTGGACCAACCCAACATGCAAAGAGGTCATCTACCATGGAGGTCAATACTTTTCAGTTGTGTACTCAAAACTGAGACCGACAAAAGCCTGTCTGCTAAGACGTGTTGGATTCCTACGAGAAAAATGTCTGTCAATTGCAGACCATGAGAAAGTGTTTGGAGATCTGAGTCTTGGTCTCTCTGTACTCACTGGGTCTGGTACAGTCCCGGTTGGGCACCCAGCCAATCCCAGAGGCATCCATTGTGAAGATTTGGGAGAACAAATTGGACACCCTACGACAAGTGCAGAGGTTCCATCCACCACAGTAAAGATTTTCTGAGAGGGACATGACAAAATAATTTGTTTCAACTCATCCATCAGTTGATCCCACTGCACCCAAAGAATTCATTGTGAAATTCTCACAGGAGCGTGCTAATGGGATGGTTACAATGGAAGCTGCTATGAGTCCCAGGATCCTGAACATAGACCTGACAGACACATAGTGGCGGCTGCGTACTAGACAGAAAAACAAAAGAAAGCTGCACACATACCAAACAGGTACTACTGTATATACAGTAGTAATAGTTACTCAAAATAACAAAACATAGACAGAGCTGGGCTAACACTGCTACGTATGGCCTCTTAAAGAGGTTTAGTTTTAGTTTAGTTTATTGTTCTAGGAATTACTACCTTTTAGCCAGAGGCTCCTTTACAAAGGTTCCACGTCAATTAGGTACAGTACAAAAGGTTACATAGATAACACAACAATTTGTGTTGTGTCAAGAGCAAGAAAACATATACAAATACATATCAAATCACTTGTGCAAAAGGACATGAGATATCAATAATCACATTATTATTACAAGAAAGGTCATGCCAGATTAGGAGAAACAAATAGGGAAAAAGTCCAGAACAGAGAGGTTAAGTGAAGGTGTGGAGAGCAGACAATAGCAGGAGAAAAGGTTTCCCAAACATGTCTTTGTCAAATAATGGAACAGGGTGGGTAGTGAGAAAATAGGAGGTTTAATCAAGGCAGTCACAGGAGCTGAGGTGGCAAGGTGAGAGAAAAGCCTTGATTTGAAAATACCTAGAGAGGTGGAGGCAGTAATATGAGTGCTGAGGGCATTTAGCCAGCTGGGGCACGATAGGCAAATGATCTTTGTCCCTGGGAAGTCCGGCATCGGGGACTTGGAGAGGCTGGTGTTCTGATCTTCTGGTAAAATGGGTGCTAGCGCCGAGCATAACAGGTCTTGGATACAGGGTGGAGTGAGGCCCAGAGTGGATTTTTCACCATCAGGCAGGTAAGGTACTTTATCCGGTTTGAGAGTTGCAACCAACCTGAGTCAGCATAGAGTTCACATGTGTGGGTACGTCGATGTGCACCAGTGAGTAGCCGACAGGCCATATTTAGGGATGTTGTAATGCGACTAAGTGCTGTAGTAGTGGCAGATCCGTATATAACTAAGCCATAGTCAACGACTGAGATGATAGAAGATTGGATGGCAATCCTCCAGTGCAGAATGGGTAAGAAGCTGTCAGTTCCGATACAGAATCCCAATTAGCTGATTAATAGTTTTGCTGTACTATCAATGTGAGTTGCAAAGGTTAGGCCTTGATCAAAGTTGATTCCAAGATATTTAAAATTGGCACTTGTTCAAGGGTATTTCCAGGTATGTATTAATGGTGAGTGGGACTTGCCGTTTCTTGTTTTGCGGGTTAGAGAAGAGTATGGATTTAGTTTTTTGTGGTTTAGAACCAGCTTATGTTCAAGGAACCACATCTCAACTTTGGAAAAAGCATGCTGAAGGTTGAGGCGAAGAGGTTCGGATCTTTATGAGTGGCAAGAATCACGCATCATCGGCATAGAGGATTAATTGTTCAGGGCAGGATTTGGGAGGGAGTTTAGGAAAAGGCTGAAAAGCAGGGGCCCAGGATGAATCCCTGGGGAACTCCTGAGCGAACCGGTTTTGAGTCTGAGAGAACTCCAGTTACTTTTACAGATTGAGAGCGCTGAGCAAGGTAATTTTTACCCAGTCACCAGGACCCACGAGAGCCCTAGGGATAGAAGTTGTTTGATAAGTAGGCCATGGTGAACTGTATCAGATGCCTTAGTTAAGTCAATGTAGACTGCTCCAGTTAGGTTTCCTTTGTCCATGGCATTGTGGATTGCTCCTGAGAATTCAAGTAGGGCAGTTGATGTGTTGGCCCTTTCCTAAATCCATGCTGCTGAGTGCATAGGATGTTGTGCTTTTCCAGGTAGTCTGAAAGTTGGTCCGCTGCCAAGTGTTCAAGGGCCTTAGAGAGGTGGTAGTATTGATATCGGGCGATAGTTACCAGGCAGTGACTTATCACCACTTTGTGCACGGAGTGACAACTCGGTTTCATCTGGGAGAGGAGTTAGCATGGACTGCACTCCTTAAATACCCCATACAATTGGTACATCATAATCAGATTTATTCATCAGTCAATCAATTAATTAAGCAGTGCAGAACAGATTAGGATCATTCCGATCAAATACAAAAATAATTAAAAGGCAAGCAAAAACATTGTTCATAGAATAATTTTGACAAATAGATCTAAAACATTTGATTCAAGATGTTTATATTCAAATTATTAAAATGGTTAAACCTCATTAAGAACTTCAACTCCATGATCTTTCACATCTATTGGATTTCGCTGCAATTTGAGATGCAGTTAAAAGTAGCCATTATTAAACAAAGGAAAGGAAAATGGGAGGGGGAAGGATAGAAACATGAGAAAGAATTTTAAATTGAATCTTACTGTTACATGAAATTAAATGTAACAAACCAGCAGTGTGTGCAGGCACAAAACTAATTTTATATTTTTATAATAAATTTCAAATTTATTAAGTGCATGTACTTATTAAATCACATCTGCTAAACAAACAAGCAGAAAAAGAAAGGATAAAAACAGAAATAAAAGGAGGGAAGGGAAGTGCAGGCAGAAAAAAAGGGGATGAAAAGCAGGAACAAAAAGAAGAAGAAACAAGACTGTTGGTCAGCCTTAACCCGAGCTACATTCATGACACCACTGATCTGATTAATAAAATTGACGGTATGCATTGGGATAGTTCATACTGCTGGCTAACTATTTATATTTCTTCCTTATACACATGCATAAGGCATGAGCAGGGATTGCTGCTGTTCAGTATTTTGGAGAACAGTGATAATGTGCAAAGGGCTCCCACTTGAATTTGTTATGGAACTCTAACATTTTGTTCCCACCCACAACTATTTTGCTTTCGTTTCAAGATTTTTCTCCAAAACAGGGCACGGAGATGGGTGCAGCACTTGTACCATCATATGCAAATCTGTTTTGGCATGGTGGGAGAAACACATTGGCCCGGATATTCCAACCGCGCCAGGCTGTGGCACAAGCTTGGGCGCAGCTCAACTTGGCTGCGCAGGAGTGTGGTCTGGGCGATATTGAAAGGAGCTGCGCCATGGCTCAGCAGCTTTGAATATCACACCTGGCCACCACCAGTGTGCATGGCGAGCGCACTGAGCCAGCGCAAGTGGCCAGAGGGATTATGGAGATGCGCCAGTGCAAGTGCCATTGTGCCATTCACAGCACCCACGATATTCAAAAGGTGACATGCAAAGATATTCAAAAGGTGACATGCAAATGGGGCCATAATTTATGCAAAGGTGCACATGGGGCCATTTGCATGTCATTATAACCCAATTTGCATGCAGTGCGCGATCGATGACTTGCACCTGGTGCCCTGCCAGGCAGCAGCCGTGGGACCGACACCCTTTGCAGCCCGATCGCAAGCATCTGTCCAAAATAGAATAATCCTAGATCCCTGGTGGTCCAGTGGACCACACTCTGCCCTATCGCGGACATCTGTTTAATAACCCCCGGCCAATATCCCTGGTGGTCCAGTGGACGCACTCTGCCCGATCACGGGCATCTGTTACAATAAAAAAAACCTGTCCAATATCCTGGTGGTCCAGTGGACGATTGCTGCCGATCACGGGCATATGTTATAATAAAAAAAAAATGGCCAATATCCTGGTGGTCCAGTGGACCGATTGCTGCCGATCGCAGGCATCTGTAAACAGAAAATGTCCTATTACCCTGGTGGTCTAGGGTACCCCTCCCCACCACCCACTGATCCCCACCGCCTCCCCCCCTCCCGGTCAGCTGGCGGGCGGCAGCACCACTACGCCTGCCGCCCACCACCCTGACACCTCAGTAGGGCTGCATGCCCATTGGTTCTGGCGTGAGCCAATGGGCATGCAACCATCCCCATCTACATTCCAGATATGTAAATGATCACATATCTGGAATGTATGTGGTCTGATAAACTACGCCCATTGGCTCACGCTGTGAACCAATGGGCGTGCAGCCCTACTGAGGTGTCAGTCAGCGGGTGGCGGGCGGCAGGCGGATGGGGTGCTGCCACCTGCCGCTGACCGGGGAGCGGCAGTGGGGCCCAGTGGGCAGGTGGGGAGGAGGGTACCCTAGACCACCAGGGTAATAGGATGTTTTTGTTTTACAGATGCCCGCGATCGGTCATCTATCGGTCCACTGACCACCAGGATATTGGCCATGTTTTTTTTTTTAAATTTAAACATATGCCTATGATCGGCAGCAATCGGTCCACTGGACCACCAGGGATTTGGACTTTTTTTTATTGTAACAGATGCCCACTATCGGCAGAGTGTGGTCCACTGGACCACCAGAGATATTGGATGACGCCTTATTTTACAAATGCCCATGATCGGGCATGGGGTGCCACCAAGTGTAGCCGAACTCGGTGGCCACCCACAGGTGGCAGCTGCCATGTTGCACCCTGCAATGCGGCAACTCAACTGTGGGTGGCCATCAGTTGTTCCTTTTTGGCTTAACTTTGTGCTGGAGCAGGTAGGGTTGCGGATGCATGGCTCTGCACATCCCAGGCTGAATATCAGGCTGTGCAGGTTGTCATGGGCACGCCCCTCTACCTGTGCCTGCATACATTACTGATGTGCTCTGGCACATCGGAGTTTGTGCAGCTCACTTTTCCCTTTGAATATCGCTACTGAGAGCATCAGTGGGCTGGCAAGATGGTAATAACATCATTGCCATGCTACCATTTGAATATCTGGGCCACTGTGTTCGACGATCCAACCCCACCTCAGACATATTATTATTTGGTATAATTTTATTGATAACATTGTGAGTGTCTGGGGTGGGGTATGGAAAATGTAGATGACTTTTGTCATGGCTAAATTGTAATCAGTTAAATCTGGCCTGCACACACAATTGGACCCTGCATAGAATGAATTTGTGGATGTTATGCTTCATGTCAATAGGTGCAATAAGGAAGAAGTTGCCCATACAGAAAACTAGTTTCTGGCAATACTCTGAGATGAGATAGCTGTCACCTCTGCAGCCTTGTCAACAGCATTCCTTTTGGCTAGTTTCTCAGATTAAAAGGAATAGTATTTCTAATAAATAATTTTTGGAGGTCCTGAAACTGTGTGCAAGGTTCCAGTAGAGGGTTACTCAGCAACTGTGGTACTAATGGCTTTAAAAAGGCACATGAGCTGGATAGATCTAGTTTACTGACACAGCAAGTTAGAAGTAGTGGACAGCCAGCTCCCAAAGTCACTTTGTCATGAACTACAATTTGTCTGCATGTCTGTACAGAAGACTGTAAAGAAAGATGGCAAATTTTGTCCATGGACAAGGAATTAGCTCCACTCATGAGAGATACTCCTAGGGTCTCCTTTAGAAGGGCCCCAATTTAGGAGATTATCTTACTAGTAGTCGTTTAAGGACTGTAGGAGCTACAAGTTGGAGTATCATCCAGAGTGGGAATTTTTAACTGTAGGAAGTGTAAAATGTGTTACTTTGCAGCCATTGGTCCCTTTTTATACATTCTATTATTAATGGTCAAGTCAAGTGAAATGTATTTATAAAAGCACCTTTCCAGGAAGATCAAGGCTCTGTACATATTCATAATACAAAATATAAAATCAACAAATATAAAATCAGTTGTTAATAGTTTAAATAATACTACATAATAAAACTTACCCATCATCAAAGGCCCCAGGAATGCTAAAGTAAAGAGATGGGTCTTAGGGCTACTTTAAAGCTCAGGATGGTCAGGCACTCTCTTACCTGACAAGGTAGAGAATTCCACATGGTAGGGGCTGCACATGCAAATGAACAGGCCCCAGATATCTTAAAACACACCCTGAGAATCTCTAGCAGTCCTCGTCAGTGGAGCAAAGTGGGCAGGAGGGCAGTAAGGATGAAGGAGATCTTGCAGATAGTGGGGTCCCTGTTCATGTAGGACTTTATAGGTCAGCAAGCTGACTTTGAAGATGATCTGCCACTGTACTGGTAGCCAGTGCAGTCCATGGAGCACAGGCGAATGTGGCAGGTCCTAGAAGTACCAGTTACCAGTCTGGCTGCCGATTCTGCACTAACTGCAAGTGAAATACCAACCCCTGGTAACCCTAGGTACAGGGCATTGCAGTAGTCAAGGTGAGATCATGAAGGCATGGACCAATGTTGGAAGATCATTGGGAGGAACTAGGTGTTTCACCGGGCAATATTCCTTAGATGGTAAAACGAGGTCTTAACAATGACTGACACCTGTGATGTCAGGGTCATACTGTCATCAAAAATAATGCCCAGATTACACACCCAATCTGAGGTAGTCAGCTGAACACCCCAAGCCAAAGCCCAGAGGGCTGACCAGCTGACACACCTGCCCCAGGTGATCTGGGTCCACCACCAACACCTCAGTTTTAGCAGGGCTTCACCTCAACCAACTGGCACTCATCCAGTCCTGGATCTCGGAAAGGCAGCTGTTAAACAACAAGACTACATCACCTTGTTCAGGCACAAAGGACATGTACAGCTGAGTGTCATCTGTATAGCCGTGAAAACTCAGACCTATCACCTAATAATGTCCCTAACAGAAGCATATACACTACGAACAACATGGGTGACAGATGGAGCCCTGTGGAACCCCCAGGATAGGGGAAGAGCATCAGAGGAATAAATCCCAGTGATCACTCTGTGCCTTACCCACAAGGAATGATTGAAACCACCTGAGGACTGTACCTGGAAGTCCTGAGATGAACCACAGGTGCTCAAAAGCACACCATGGTTCATAGTGTCACATGCTGCAGAGAGATCAAGGAGGACCAAGATGGAATGAGACCTCTGATCTCTCACTATTAGAGATCCTTTAGTACCCGAACAAGGGCCGTCTCAGTGCTATGCCTCTTCCTAAATTCAGACTGGAGAGAATCATAGACATCGGGATAGAAGATGATCATCCAGCTGAGGTGCAACCACCTTCTCAATAACCTTGCTCACAAAAGGCAGGATAGATACAGGTCTGAAGTTAGTCAGACAGTCCGGTCAAGAGGGTTTTTTTTCAGGAGTGGTCGCACAACCGCCTCCTTAAGAGGATCAGGAAAGATCTCCTCTCCAATGAACTCCAGACTATCTTGGCTAGGATCGGCTGATTTCCTCAATGCAGCCCACAAGGAGTGGCATTGGGCCTGTGTCCAAACTATAGCTGGTTGGGGAGTCACGTGATGCAGAGTGCGTGAGGTCGCTTCCCCTCGAGCTCCGTTATCCCGCTCCCATTTCTACTTTTAGCCCGTGTGCAGAGACTCACCGAACAATTTCAGCAGCATTAGAGGAGAAGAGCGGGAGTGAACAGCACATGGAGCAGGAGATGAGGAAGCCACCTCAGAAACACACACCTCCGGTGACCCGGAGAAGGCCGCCAAGAAAGCTAAGGCCTCGGCCTCTCAGTCAGTGCAGAGCCCAGCGGGCTGCCCGAGGAGGAGCCGCTACATTGGTGCGATTCCTGGAGGAGTTCAGGCCTTTCAGAGCCAGAGTAGAGGAGTTGACCACTGAAATTAAAATATTACTTTGGCCCAAGAAGATCTAAGTCAGAAGGCTGCCGACAATGCAGCAAGAATTAAATCATTGAGGAACAGGGACCGAATGGACTCTATGTTGACTGCTTTCAAACAGAAAGTTAGCAGAATGGAAGCAAAATTGGAGGACCTGGAGGGTAGAAGTCATCAGAACAACGTGGTAGTTGTTAGACTACCAGAAAAAGCAGAGGGCTCGGATCCTGTTAAGTTTGCCCAGAAGTTATGTTAGAGAAGGTGGCTGGCCTTCACCATTCGCCCATATATATTATAGAAGAAGGCACATCGGGCGTTGCATCCTTACCCTCCGAATGGGCCACCAAGATCTTTCATATTCAGATTCTTGAATTATCAGGAACGTCAGTTATTTATCATGAAAGCTAAGGATAATAAAGAGCTGTATTGGGAGGGTATAAAACTGAGAGTGGCCCAGGATTTACCATTCTCAGTGAGGCAAAGAAGGACTGCCTTTCATCCCTGGTCAGGAAACTGATTCGGCAGGTATTAAATTTCAGATGATTTATCCTGCCAAGCTGCAGGTGGTTATAAAGGATGAATGGAAATCTTTGAAGCACTGGAGTCTCGACAGAAGCACTGCAAGTAGCCTTCCTGAATTATTCAAAGTTCCTGAATAGCCTGGGTGGAAGGAGTAACACCTGAGTGGAACCCGTGGAGAACAGGGGACTGCAATTTGGGGACTATGTTTTGTGGGTTAAATAAGGATAAGTTTCCTACTATGGACTCGGTGGACTGTGTTTACAATGGACGGTTGCTGTTGCTATTCCATTATATTATTATCTAGGGTAGTTCGTAGATAGTGAATACTACCTTTGAACTTTATGTTATAATTGCAGCTACTGGCTAGACCCCATCTAAATGTGTTTCATAGTTAATTTTGATAATGGGGTCACTTAATCACTGTAGATATAGGTTGTTAAACAAGGCTAAAGGTTGCATTTCATATAAGCCTTATGTAGGACTGCAAGCCCTCCTTTTATCAAAAGTGGGCATATTAACAGTGTAGTTCTATTGGTGGAGCACTTTTTCAAAGGCACATGATTCTGTGCTCGCTACTATTTTCTAAGGTGCTGAGCTCCAGCGTTTTTGGATGTAGTTTTTGATGTTTTCTTAGCCTCTCTTGCTTTTATCTGGTTGTTAAATATGACATAAATTGTTCTGTTGCTCAGAAATGGGGCAGTATTAGTCTGACAAGCCAAATGAAGGAACAGATATTTGGTGAGTTTAAATTAGATAAAATGGGTTTGTTGGGTTAATTTGATGGGAGGGAGGGAGGCTCTGGGGAACAGGCTGAGTGTCCTGTTGTCATGGGCCATTATGATGGAGAGGATGGGGAGGGAATTGGTTGGGCTTTTGGGAACAATGATATAGATACAGGGTTAGGATCGGGAGGGGTTTCTCTTGAGGCACCACGAGGAAGTAATTACCGGATGTTAGTTCATAAGAATCTTCCTTTTTATAGGATAACAGTCAATATACACTATACTTTGGGACTGGCCATCTAGAATGGGGACATATATATTTGTTAAGTTCCTTACTTGGAATACTAAAGGGCACGGCTTAAGGTTAAACAATATAAGATATTGAAACACATTGAAGCGGTTAAGGCCAAAATTGTGTTCTTGCAGGAAACGCACCTGCTTCAGTTGGAGGCCAAGGCCATGAGGCGGTTGCAAATTGGAGAAGTTTTCTCTCAGGGCACTACACAGAGCAGAGGTGTTATGTTGATGATACATAGATCAGTGCCGTTTACCCTTTGCAAATAATTCAGGATAAAGAGGGCAGATACATTTTAGTTAGAGGAAGTTGCAGTGCACTGAAATCTTGATTGGTTTGGCGTATGGCCCTAATTCGGACACTCAAGACTTCTTGGTGGGCCTTTTAAAGCCCTCTTACCATATAGCCACCTCCCCATTATCCTGGGAGGAGATTTCAACTTAACGTTAGACCCCTGATGGACAGATCCGTAGATACGTGATATACCAAACTCCCACCTCTCGAGCTATGGGAGACCTATTACATCAGTTAGGATTAGCTGACGCCTGGAGGGTTTTGCACCTGGATATTAGGGAATATACCTTAGTTCCCCTGTTCATGGAAACTCTTCCTGTTTAGACTATATTTTTATCTCTCGTTCTCTTCTCAGGGAGTTCTCGATTCCAGTATTGTAGCAGGTCCTATCTCTGACCATGCAGCTGTATCCACAACTATCTCCTTCCCATCTATTATTAAAAGAGGAAATAGGTGGAAAATAAATAACCATATTTTAAGGAGCCTAAATTGGTTAAATATATATCGGACCAACTGGATGATTTTGTCTTAAATAATCTAGATAGTAATGGCAGCCGGATTTTTCTGGGGGCACTCAAAAGCCTATCTAAGGGTTATTAATTGGTGTGGCTGTTAGAAGGAAAAGAAAAAGGAAAGTAAAATTAACGAGTTATTGTGTCGTATAGAGTATTAGAGTCCAATATTTCCATTCATCCGAGAGAGGAGGATAAGGAAGAGTTAGTGAAAACAAAAGATGCTTACCTAAAAATTCTGGGAGAACAAGGCGGAACTAGCTTTAATTAAACAAAATCCAATTATATTGATCAAGGGAGAAATCGGGAGACTCTTGGCCAGTATTGCTAAACTTGAGTCCTCTCGGTTGATTGAGGAATCCAATCAAAAGAGGACGGCTGTGTCAAGACCTCTCCAGACAAATTGCCCAGATTTTCCGCCAATATTTTGAGGGTTTGTATGGAGAAATGGGAACCCACCCACTGAATTGCAGATTTCTCCTTTCTGGAGGGCTTGGATCTCCTGTATTGGATGAATCGGATAGGCTAGGCCTTGTGGCAGACATAACTCAGGAAGAGGTAGAATTGGCTATTAGGAACCTCCCTATCGATAAGATGCCCGGCCCTGATGGGTTCTCGTCCAACTTTACAAAGGTTTTCCTCAAAATTGGCGCTTGCTCCTTAACTTATTCCGTTATATCCTCTGGGCAAGAGATGGATAGTTTATTTTCAGAGTGCTCATAGTTTTAATTCTAAACCTAATAGACCCCGTAGATCCAGCTAGCTATAGGCCTATTTCTCTGTTGAATTATGATTTAAAATCTTGGCCAAGCTGTTAGCGGATCGGATCAATAGAGTCTTACCTAAATTAATAGGTAATGAACAGGTGGGTTTTATGAAGGGTAGGTCCTCCGCTGATCACTTTAGGACACTAGCCCATGTCTTCTCTGTGTCTGAGGAGGTTAAATACCCGATGGCTTTGGTCTCCTTGGATGCAGAGAGGCCTTTGATAGGGTTTATTGGGGTTTTATTTGCAACTATGGGAAAGTTTGGTTTCGGAGACATTTTTAAATTGGCTTAGGGCCATGTACTCGAACCCATCTGCCAGAGTTGTTTGCAATGGGGCTATCTCTGCCCGTTTCGGCTTTTGTAGGTACCAGACAAGGATGCCCTTTATCCCTCTTTTGTTTAACTTATATTTAGAACCCCCATAGGAGCATAGTTCACACTAGAGAGATAGAGGCATTAGAGTATGGGGCTGCAAGTTAAAAGTCACGTTATGCAGATGACCTTTTAGTGTATGTTTCAAAACCTTCCAGGTCCATTCCAAGATTGTTAGAATTAATAGGTAATTTCAGTCAGGTGGCAAATTATAAATTAAATCAGGATAAATCAGTGGTGTATCCCCTTAATAATAAGCTATTCAAACAAGAAATAACAGAATTGAGCTTGGGGTGAGCTCTGAATCCCTCAAATACTTAGGCCTCTATATAACCAGAAATATGGCTCATGCGTCAATTGAATTTAGAGTCCCTGGTCCACAACATTGTGTTGGATCTTAAGAGATGGGCTCAACTCCCGTTATCACTATGGGGGAGGATAAATATAGTTAAAATGAATATATTTCGAGGATTTTTATCCTTTGAATAGACTAGATATTTTCCTTCCCATGTCTTGGTTCAAAAGCTCCATGCCAGAATAGCAGATTTTGTTTGTGGACATAAAAAATCTAGGATGGCCTACAAACTTGCTGCACAGAAACCAGTGGGTGGGTTAAGACTACCTCATTTGGCCTTTACTTTTGGTCAGCGCAACTGAGTAAATATGGTAAATGGGTATTATACAAGGACCCTGTTTTAAGGTTGGGTTATGTACCTTTATGGGTGGATCTAGAAATGAATCTAATTAACAAGTGTACTATAAATCCTGTAGCTCTTTTTATTCTAATTTTAAGGAGCTCCCCTGTGCTGAAAAAATCCTCAATTGGGGTTGCAGTAAAAGTTCATGCTCAGGTTTGTGGACACATTAAATATGATCATGTTAAGGATTGTGAACAACCAATATGGGGAAGCCCACGGTTTCTGATAGGAGGCAACACTATCAGAGCGGACTGGTTGCCCCTGCCGGATAACTGTTCCTCAAAGACCTTCTTACTGAGGAAGGGACATAATGCCGCCCTGGGAATAATTAACAGATTCAATTTACCTAACAAAGACATATTCAAGATATACCAACTTCGACATGTTTTAATGCAGAGACATACAGTGGGGAGTACTCACTCCCACGTTTCTTCTGACTGAAATACGCCCTTGATTGGAATCCCTCAGGCAATTTCAAAGATTTATCTAACTTTGTTCCAATGGGCCTACCCGGCAAATCTTGCCCTTGTTCTTATTAGGCGGCAGTCTTTCCCAATGTTAATTTAGATTGGACGGGATCTGGCAAGCATGTCATAGGTTTGTTAGGCATGATCAGCTGAGACTTATACAATTTAAAGTATTACACAATATTTATTATTCTCCCCAGAAACTGGCAGATCTGAACTTGCTAAAGGACCCTAAGTGTTACAGATGTGAGGCAGAGGCAGGGGACCTTCTGCATATTTTCTGGAAGTGTCCTAAAATTGTGCCCTTGTGGCTTGAAATTAAGGAAAAGTGGATCCCTGCTGGGGATAGAAGACACGTTCAGACCAAGTCTCTTTGTTGGGAAATGACTGCCTTTCGGTCAAAGCTGGAAGTACTACATGACTTTGATTTCAATTATAGTGAAGAAATTAGTTCTTAGCCATTGGAAAGACAAGACACAGATTTCTTATTCGGAATGGCTCATAGAACTCCTGGCATTTTAAGGGTGGAGAGCAGATTGCTATATTACATAATCAGTTACCCCTTTTTGATAAGATTTGGGCCCTGTTCTATACTTGTTTTCTATAGATTCTTGAGCTCATCCGGTAAGGAGAAATGGTCGGTGTCTCATGGGGAAGGGTGGAGTGGGTAGTAGGGGATGAAGGGGGTTTTAGGGGTTTATAGTCTTGGGAATGTTGGGGGAGGCAGAGGAAAGTTTTGCTATGTTTGTATTTTGGAACAATAATTGGTTTCTATACCGGCAATGTCTTGTTTATGCTGTTGTATCTCTGCCTGAAATAAAGAAAATGTTAATGGAAAAAAAAAAAACTATAGCTGGTTGGTCACAAAGTCTGGACAATCCTCACGATGTCCATAAATACCCACTGGCTGAAGTCAGACCAAGCAAACCGGGTGCTTGCGACTTCCTGCCAACCTCTGCAGAGCCCCATCGAGGGGTCCGGGCCAATGCTGGACCTGATGGTGGCAACCTTATCTGCAAAAAATGAGCAAACTCGTCACACTTCTCTTGTGAAAAGGCTCCCCAGGCTGAAGACAGATTGGATTGCACAATCATTCAACAGTCCAGAAGAGCTGAACTGGTCGATTTTGTGCAGTGGCAATCTCCTAGCTGGAATTCTGCCTTCTTACGGGTGATTGACGATTGATAGACAGTATAATGGTCCAACAATCTAAGCCTGTCAACCTCAAGCCCAATTTCCACCAGGTCCTCTCTAACCTTCGAGCCACTCTCTCAACTCTGAAGGTTCCATCAAACCATGGGGACCTTGGGTGAAGAGTGAGGAACAAACATGAACAGGAGCAATGGAATCCAGGGCCTCTGTCACCACCTTATTATAGGCAGTACAAGATCCCTGGATCCATGCATTTACTCAGCAAGCTCAATAGGTCCAGCACAGCCATTAGGCCCTCTGGGGTCAAATCCCATAAAGGCGGTCTGGACCATCTCCCGTAGGGGCAGGCCAATGGAGGGGCACGAAACTGAACCCTATGGTGTGATGGTCCAACCATCCGACTGGCTCCATCACCACGCTGCAGATCTCCATCCCCAGGAGGAACACCAGATCCAATGAGTGACCATGAATGTGGGCTGTGGAGGTAACAACTTGTGTAAGGCCCAATGGAAACATTAGTTGGAGGAAGTCCTGGCCAAAATCGAGAGTTCATTGTCGACCCAGGCACTGAAATCTCCCAGAATCAACCATCTGGGGATTCCAATACCACATCGACAATGAAGTCTGTGACTTCCCGCTGGAATTCTTTCTCATCTCCGGTGGACGGTAGATGAGAAATATCCTACACCCACACCTCACCATGATACACTCAAAAGATCTGGTGAACCCCACTGGTACATCCAAAAGGTCCAGCTCTGCTCTAAAACAGAGGGCAACACCCCTCCCTATGATCCATCCTCGTGCGGTGTATCACTGAGTACCTGGACAGAACTGCTGAGGCCAGTATTGGCCCTGATTTCGCCAGCCAGGTCTCAGTGGTGCACGCTTAAGTCCGATGTCCCAACAAGATCTGCAATTATAGCAGTCTTGTTTTAATGGATCTGGCATTGCATAACACCACCTGGGTAGGATGAGCAGTCGAGGAAGACCGCCCATCTGCCTGCAGTCAGGAGAGCTTGGGCATGGGAATCAGGCATGGAGAACCCTTGTCCTGACCCCATTTCACCCAGGGCATCTCTTTGTCCTCACTACCCCTATTCACCCACCCTCACTATTCCCCAGGCCCAGCCCCCTTTCCTTCTCCTGATTATGCCCAAGGCACGACATCTCCTATATGCCTCAGCTGTAATGTGGGACAATCAAAGGGTGGAGGTCCCTGAGCCTGGAGAGGAATAGTGCCTGGCCATCTGTTTACCATCCCAGCACACCATCAAAATAAATAAACAATCCCCTTCCCTTAGATTACACAATATCCCAAAACAAAAACACAAAACACAGGTAAAATATACAGTCCCCTCCCTCTATCACATAACTAAAGTCCAACCCAAAGTTATATAACCCCCCCCTTTAAATAAGCCTAACAAGCTAGGTGCTTGAGAAGTCAAGAATAGTCAATGCAGGATCAGTGTCCAAATATATGAAGCACACCAAAGCTTCAAAGGAATTGATTTTAGATAGGAGAGGCTCTCACGCTCTCCCAATCCATGAAATCAAAGGCCAAGGTTGCTCTCCCTCCCACCAGCAACATCCACTGAATTTATGAAGTACAAGGTCAGTCTATTGGGGGTACTCTCACTACCTCCACAGTCTGATCACAGAGTTCTACAAATGTATACGAGCTGCCAAACAGTTACCCAGATAGCCAGGTTCAGCTCTTCTTCATCACAAATCTTCTCCTAATGCCACTCTATAACCCTCAGGCACATAATACCAACCCCAGAGGCTGAAAACTGACAGGCCACAACCAGTAAATATGAGGTCCCTGAGGAAAAAGCCCACTGGCTCCCGTGCAGTGAAAGCCCCTAGGATCCCTGGAGGCACACACCACCCACCGGTCTCGCCTCCAAATTCCCTTCTGGTCACAGGCCAGCCCAGGCAACAACCCCCAGTTCAGTCCTGCTTCCTGAGAAATGTACTGCTACCTTCCCCTTCCCTTCCTCAGGCGGTGAACCAACAGCAGTTATAGGCTGAGACAGGCCACCCAGGTCAGCAGGATTGGCATTGGAGACAGCCACCCACTGACCACCAAAATCACCCCCACCTAACACAGCAGCTGGGAGTAAACCCTCCGGTCCAAACCCCAGCTACTGTCCTCCCAAGAGCCCAGCATGACCCAAACCTGCCAGCTGTCCCTCCAGGGGCAAAAGGAGCAAATACCTGGGAAGCAAAGGAGCAGACACGAACACTTCAAACTCCAATGTCAGTTCAACAGCTGGATGCACTCTCACCATGCTGACAACCGATCCACAAATCAAGTGATTTCAACAGGGGCACCACACTCCAAGCTCCTCACTGTTCAGATGTGGTTCTTCAAACTCCACTCCAGCCTCCCAGCTCAGCTCAACTTCTTGGCTTCACTCCACTCAACCAGCCCAGACACAGAATCTAGGCCAAGTAGTCTGGGTCAAAAACCAGCAACTCCAAGCAGAATTCTGCAGGTCTCCAATACAAACAGAGATTGATCACAGCTTTACTAATAAACGGCCAGCCGTGACATAACACAGTAGAATAACATTAAAAACTCCCATATACAAAGTAAGGGTAAATTAAATAAGCGTGGGAATAAAATGCAGTACTCACAGTGCTTAATGCCACTAGCAACTGGTGTCCAAAACATAACAGTAAGCAGTAAAAGAAATCAGAACAAACTGAACTACTGACCCAAAAAATGTATGCTTTACTAATCTAAAATATCTCACTGTAAGGCCCTAACTAGACTAAACTGTAACATGTAACTAAGTAAAAACTAAAAACTGGCAAATTAAATATACAGTAATGGATGGGAAATGTGCTTAGTGAGAAATTAATGGTTGTCAAGGTGTGGATGCTACATAAACCCCAAGGGCAAAGCCCAAGGGGTTTATTAAAGCATTCCACACTGAGGGCAACCATTAATTTCGAATTTATGCACACTTCCACATCCTTTATTATTTATAATTGCTGGGCAGCAGTTTTGTAGCCTTACTATACTGTCTGTGACTCCCTGACTTACACACACACACACATATACACACACGCTGTGGAGACAGTCTTTTGTGGTTTCGTTTTTTTGTTTTGTAAAGCTGTTTTTGTTTTAAAGTTATGCTTTCTTTGAGAGGACAGTTTATAGTTTAGATCATACGCGGATCACTGCTACTCCCGACGAGCGAGACTGGAGCTGTTTCTCGATGTTAGTTCTTGTCCGGTCGCAGCCACAGGATAAAGCACATAGTTTGTAGAAAAACTCCTTATTTAGAAGAATAAAAAAAGAAAACACGATGAAGACCCTTGGTGTGGTGGCTCCTCGCTGCTCTGGAAAGGGCCGCCATGTTTTGAAATGCAGTTAGCCCGCCCACGAGGAGGTCAACAGCCAATAAGGGAGCAGCTGTTTTTGACTGACTGGGCACATGTTTGTCATTATAACCCACGGGTCATAGCGGCAAATTATAACTCGGTCAGGCAATGGAAAAATTGCTGACCAGTTATTATAACAAAATTCTAACAGGGATGGCAGAGTTCAAAACTCAGGCAGCTCACACACAGCCACGTAATCAGAGTTTCCCACTGAGAATTTGCATGGATTGCAACACAGAATTTGTAGTATATGGTATTTGGTGCCAATGCAACCTTCTCTGTGTTGGCAGAACTATTCGTTCTCACATACAGCCGAATTCAGGAACATGTCAGTGTGATTTGCAACAACAAGCATTTGTCAATGCGAATGTTTGCTTGCTGATATTAGCATTGGACATGCAGGAGTTAGACAGATGCAGAATAGGAATAGCAGTGAAGTATTGAACTCATGCCAATCCCACCTCCACCCTGCAGAAGGACAGGCATTGGGGTGTGCCTTTGGGTCGTCGCCCATAACGCTCACTGCATTTCACCTCACCCTATCCTGCAGACACCGACAATTGTTGAGATTTCTTGGGGTGTTCGGCTTGACAGTCACCCCATGTCATAAGGAAATACGCTGAAATGGATGCAGTATAGAAGAATGAGGTGAACTCTGGGGCTGAAGAGTCCAAGGCATACCTTGATGCCTGTCACTGGCTTCAGGGTGGGGTGTGGGTGGAATGGCGTGAGCATTACAGCTGTAATCCAAAGGCACACCCCCGACGCCTGTCAGTCTGTACAGGGTGGGATGTTATGGTTGAAACCCCAACACTCCGGCGGTTGTTGATATTTGCACCACAAATTTCAGCATGACCTTTTGGGACCCTCCCACCTCATGAAAGCATTTGGGACCTGTGCTCATGAACAGTGGCACTGTGATTTTGTTAATCTGTCCCGAGCGCTGATTTAAGCACAGCAACCGCACCATTCTGTGCCAGCTGTGAAAACGCAGTTGGGCAGGATGTTGAAAATGACAGCTGTACCATTCATAGGGAGGTGCTAAGAGATGGCAATGTTGAAAATCTGGAGTGAAAATATTAAAAATGCTTGAAGTTACGAGCATACGTGAAACTGCGCAACGCATCATAGCACAGTCATTTAGTGGAACTAATTTCACCAAATTTTCAACATAGGCATTTTGTGACCTCTGCTCATGAACAGTGTCACAATGATTTTCTTAATCTGTCCTGAACATTGATTTCCACAGCGACCGTGCCATTGTATGCCAGATGTGCAAAACACATTTCAGGCAGGATCTGAAAATGACAGCTGTACTTTTCATAAGGAGGTGTGCAAAATTAACAATGCTGAAAATCTTATATGAAAATATTACAAATTCTTGAATTTATGAGTGTGCATGGAAACTGCGCAATGCACACACACTCATAACATAATCATTTTATGGACTTTTATCACCAATTTTCAACAAAGGCATTTTGTGACTCCACTCATGAACAGTGTCACTGTGATTTTCTTAATCTGCCCTGAACACTGATTTCCCACAGTGACTGTGCTATTGTCTTGGAGTGTGAAAACTACATGCCAGGATGTGAAAATGACAGCTGTACTGTTCATAAGGAGGTGTGAAAATGGCAATGTTGAAAATATGAGTGAAAATATTACAAATTAGCGAAGTTACGGTGTGTGTGGAAATTCTTAATGCACACGTGACCACACATTTGGAATTTTTTTATTTTATTTTATTTGAATCTAGGATTACAAGTACCTTTGAGCTAAGGCTCTTTTACAAAGGTACCACATCAGTTGAGGTACAATTCAAACAAGACATCAAATAACAGTGTAGCACTGGGTTACAGGCAGTTACATACAGTTTTATACATTCAATGAAGTGGCAAAAATGCCAGAAGAAGGTCTGGTAACAGGGTTGACACGGTATGGAGGAGAGACACACTAGTGAGGTGCGCCATAGGCACTTGTCAAATATCAATTAAAGTGCTACAGGGGTTAGGGAAGGAGGGTGGGAGGATAGGAGGATGAATGGGTGTATGGGAGAGGGAGTTGAGGGAGAGGTTAAGTGCTAGGTGGAGAGAGCAAGAGGAGAGGGAGAATAATTAGGAAGGACAGTCACAGGAGCTAGATGCAGACAGGATGTGATGGAGACTGTATTTGAATGGACCAAGCTTTGGCATTGAGGCGATGTCAATGTTGAGACCATTGAACTACCTGGGAGCTTTGTGCACAAATTATCTTTGCCCTTGTGTGGTGCAGAAATGCGGATATGCAGAAGCTGGGATTCAGAGCCCTGGTGATGCGAGTAGTTCACCCTGGGCAGAGGAGAGCTTGGACACCTGGGGGAGCAAGGCCTAGTGTTATTGTCTTTGTCATAATGCAGGTTTGGAACTTGATCTGGTTTGAAAATTGAAGCCACCCAGTCTGTGCTTAGAGATCTCACATGTGGGTGAGGCGATGGGTGCTGGTTATGAGATGGCATGCTTTGTTTAGTGCAATGGATATGCCTGAGGGTGGTGGCAGAGGCAGAGCCGTAGATGATCAGGCCATAGTCAATTATTGAGATTACTGAGCTCTGTACTGCAATCCTTCAGGCATCTGAGATAAGGCATTGCCTGTTCCTGAAGAGTAGACCAATGTGAGTGTTGGCAGCCTTGGCAATGTTGTCAATGTGCATAGCATATGATAGGTTACAATTATGGTAATCATGAGATATTTAAAGGATTGAACCTGTTAGAGGTTGCTCAAGGTAGTTTTTGATCGTGATGGGATAGAGTCTGTGTTTGTTGTGCAGGCTGCAGAAGAGCATGGACTTGTTTTTTGGTAGTTGAGAACCGATTTATGTGTACTAAACCAAGTTTCAATCGAGATGAAGGCATGCTGTAGATTCTTTTGAAGGTTACCCAGATCCTTGTGAGTGGAGAAAATGACGCCATCGCCAGCATAGAGGAGGATTGTGCTGGACACGATTGTGGAGATCATTCAGAAAGAGGCTAAAAGAAGTAGCCCAAGAGTGGAGCCTTGAGGAACTCCTGAGTGAACAGGACGGCATCTGAGAGAACATCAGCTATTTTCACTCTTTGGGAGTGGTTCTCCAACTAGCTCTTGAACCAGGTAGTGGACTCCAGGTGAGAGCCTAGCAGAACGTAGCTGTGTGATTAATAGATTATGATGTACAGTGTCAAAAGCCTTGGTCAGGTCAATGAAGACCGACCCAGTTAGGAGGCTGTTATCCAACAAGCTGTGGATAGCACCAGTGAATTTAAGGAGGGCCGATGTAGTACTGTGACCTGTACAGAAACCATGTTGTTGGGGCAGAGGATGTTGTGTTTGTCCAGGCATTCCATTAGCTGGTCAGATACCATACATTCAATGGCCTTAGAGAGGGGTGAAGTATGGAGATAGGCTGGTAGTTCACATGCAGATTTTGTTCCACTTTGTGGACTGGGGTTATTGTGGCTGATTTCCATCTGTCGAGGAACTGGCTGAGGGCAAGGGAGAGGTTGGACATTTTTATTAGTGGAAGTAGCACTTCATCAAGGTGAGAGACACCAGCTCGAGGTCGAGTGTGTCCCCACTAGTTCTGGATTTGGCAATTGCATTAGAGACTTATTTACGGACCTCATGAGCCCTGACTTCCTAAAAGTAGAACAGTGGGCGGTTGGAGGAGGGGGCTGTGGGCTGGGGTAGGAGAAGGAGGGTGGTCATCATTGAAGAAGTCCAAAGGAGAACACTACTGAGGTCAGAGAGACGAGTACTGAAAGTATTTGCAATTGTGGTAAGGTTGAGAGTTATGCAACATCAATGACCAACAGAGTAGGTGAGGTTTTTGGCTGCTTCCAGTTACTTCTTTAAGATTGTCCCAGAAGGATTTTCCTTACCCCAGGTGTTCGTGAGGGTATCTGTAGTATGCATTTTTCTTCTGGTGGATTGATTTAGTGCAGTCATTTCATGCCCGTTTGTAGTTAGGAATATTGGCTCGATTGCCAGTGACCCGTGCCCCAAACCAGAGGAGGTTCCTTGCTTTCAGATCCATAAGTAGTTCAGTGGAGAGCCAAGGATTGCAAAGGCCTTTGATTTTATGCCTTTTGAAAGGGCATCGGTGTCACAGGCAGCATTGAAGGAGTTGATGAAAATATCCAAGGCTGAAATGACATCAGAAGCATTGAATATAGGAGACCAGTTGAGCTGTCAGAGGTGGGATTTGAGGTGTTTCAACTGACCACATGGGAGTACTTTACTATTGATGAATTTGGCAGGGGCTTGCAGAATTTATTCGACCATTCTTGGATGACTGAGGAATGGTCACTTAGTGTATCTGAAAGGACGGAAACATCCGAGATGCGGAGGGATGGCTGGTCAGCATCCAGTCCAGAAGAGTGCTTTCACCAGTTTTATAATTATGTCTGGTGGGGAGACTACCAGCTGTGACAGGTTGGCTGCTGAGATAGCATCCTTGAGGCTCCCTGTGTCAGTGGATAGCCAATTGATGTTAAAATCACCTATTAGGATCAACTCTGAGTCAGGGATTCGCACGGATGAGGTCCAAGACTGAATTGAGGCCTTTACCTTGCTCTTTGGAGTAATGTAAATAGCAACAACAGTCAGTGCTTTGTTGTGAGCCCCAGCAGAATTTTAATAGATAGGATCTGCAGAGGAGAATCCGAGAGGGGAAGGTAAGTGGTGACCCAGGAGGGTGTCTTTGAGATATAAAGCACAGCCTCCCTCTTTTCGTACTCCTGTCAAGTCTGAAGACATTGTACCTGGCAGGGCAATACCCATGTTTGAAATTTTGGGTGATAGCCAGGTTTCAACGATTGCAAGAAAATCAGGGTTGAGTTTGTTAGTGAATATTTGCAGGGCATCAAGTTTAAGCAGGAGGCTGCAGATGTTGAGAGATGCAAGGTGAGAGTCCCAGGGTGCCTTGATTGATGGCCAGGGCAAGGAATTTTAGGCCCCAGATTTGGGTGAACATTCCCAGATAGCAGCAGCGGGAATAGCAGAAGCTTCAGAATGCACCATCTTAATTGTTTTAAGGCAGATTTGTTTACCCATTTCATGCACAGTCTATTGCAGTGATTCTGTCTTAGGTCCCAAAGTGAAGTAACATGAGCCAGTGTTGAGAATGGGAACAGGTGAACATATATCACCCTATCATGGTTCTTCAGGTGTTGCTAGCCATCCCCAGAGGAGAATGGGGGAGGAAGACAGGCTCAAATGGAAGGGTACCAGAGTGGTGTAGATAAGGTCAATCCTGCAGCCTAGAGGAAGAGAGGATATCTAGCTCCAGGCAGGAAAACATCGGTAGCAGGGAGCAAGAGAGAATGAGACAAAGAGGCAGAAGGGGCAGAGCCTTAGTGCTTAGAGGATATGTAGAGAATAACCGAGAGGGTTTGTCGGGCAAGATCCAGCCTGTGGAGGTTAAGCAAGGAGAGGGAGTGGTGGGGAGGGGTCCCAAGTAAGTGAGCCCAATGAGGTTCAAGCAGGGTGGAATATTTCACCAAATTTGCAATATAGGCCTTTGGGAGGCCATTCACGAATAGTGACACTGTCATTTTGTTAATCGGTCCTGAAAGATGATTCCACACAGTGACAACGAAATCACCTTTCGAGACCAAATAACGACATGACAGTGACTGAATTCATAAGGTGAGAGTCCCAAGAACCCCATGAGTCTTGGCAGAGAACACCAGGGGGAAGGGTGCTGTGTGACTGGACTTCTCTACTGGGACTATATTGCCCTCCTTCCTCCCTCCACCCTCCCACCCAAAGCTAGTTCTACTTTTATAGGCACAGGATTTGACTGACAACAGGAACTTACTGTTTGGGAGCAGGAAGTGAGTGATCACAGAGCCACCAAAGACTCACCATCCTAGAAGGGCAAGAGCAGTCTCCGCCCCCTAGCTCTTGGAGGTCTGCCTCTGAGCAAGTAAGGGGTCTACTGAGAAATATAGGATCTTCTTGTCTCAGAACAGGACAATCAGGAGATTAAGGGCACAGAAGCAGTAAGTAAAGGGGAAAATTAAAAAAACAGAGAGGAAGAGTAAGTATTCCAAACAACAGTGATGGGGTCAGAAGTAAGACACGATGGGAGTGGTGCAGAGCAGTGGCTGTGGAGCAGCAGTCTTCCGGGAGACATTCTGGAAGATGGGGTGTTGTTCCATCTGCAGGCACCTCTCTGGGCTGAAGGAGGAGGTTGCTCATCTCCAGGTTGTTGGCTAGGATTTGTGGACCTTCTCTTCCATCCAGGGGCCGCCCAGGCCACTGCCGCTGCCTCAGAGGTTGCCAAGAAAGAGGAGCAGTTGGACCACAGTGGGCCCAGAGAGGGTGAGGGTGGTGGAACAGAGGTGCATCCTCCAGTTGTACTCTCCACAATTCCTATGCTGTTCTAGCAAAGCGTGGTTCCTCTATGGAGGCACCCACAGTGGAGACCAAGAGGGATGCTGGGAACCTCCATGAGAGAGACCCACAGGAGGGTGGCATGGGTCCCCACAGGGAAGGAAACAACTCCTGGTGGGGACTCCATTGTTAGGAAGGTAGAACTGGGGAGGAAGGGAGAGAGAGAGGTGCCTGCCTGGTGCCATGGCTTGGAGGGACAGGGAACCGATCCTCAGGATCACCGATGCAGCTGCACAGGGAGGTAGCTGGATGTCATTGTCCACCTAGGAACAAATGACCTGGCTAAGAAAGGGATCAGAGCAGTGCAGGAAGAGTTTTGGAGTTGGGGAGGGCCTTAGATGAGTATCACATACGGTAACCTTCTCGAAGTGCTGCCTGTCTATGGTGTAGGTGAGGCTATGGTGCTCCACCCATGGGATTCAATCAGTGGTTGAAAAACTGGTGCAGAGCTCAGGGATTTGGTTTCATTGGGACTGGGGCTCCACCTAGAGTGATGCAGGCCTATATTGGCATGATGGGCTGCATCTGTCCAGGAGGAACCAGGATCCTAGGTAGATGGTTTAAATGCTTCATTGACAAGCATTTAAACTAGCCAAGGGGAGGCACTGGAAAGGAGCAGGAAACCCTTGCCCCCAAACATCAGGGTAGTAAGTGAGGTAAACATCAAGATAGAGATGTCAAAGGAGAAGGGCAGGGGTAAATGGAGAAAGTGACAAAGGCAATAAGGACAGGGATGGGGCAAAAAGGAGTAAGGCCATCAGGAAATGGAGGGTAATGAGTACAAATGCCCGTAGTCTGGGCAACAAGCTCCCTGAGCTGGTGGCCTTAATGGAAGGGATGCCTGGATATCGTAGCAGTCACAGAAACATGGTACACAGAGAACCATGACTGGGATGTTAACATACCAGGGTACATAACCTACAGGAGAGATAGGGAGGGAGAAGAGGGGAAGGAGTAGCTCTCCATGTAAAGGAAGGGATAAAAGCAACTGAACAAAGAGTAAACAGAGGAGAGAGAGGAGGCACTGTAAGTCACCTTAGAGACTGGAAATGGCACCACAATCCACACAGGAGTTGTATACAGACCCCATGTCAGGTGGAGGGAATGGACAAGGATATGATAGAAGGCATTCTTAGGATGCCAGAGAAAGGAGATACTGTTGATGGGAGACCTGAATATGCCAGATGTTAACTGGAACACATTTGCTGCAGCCACATCCAAGAACAGGGCCATTCTTGCTGCCCTACAGGTGGCATGTCTCAGACAGCTAGTTTGGAACCCACTCATGGGGAGCAGTCTTAGACCTCGTACTCCCAAATGGGGACAGTGAGAGGCTCTCAGATCTAGAAGTGGGTTGCCATCTGGGAACAAGTGACCATCAAACAGTGTGGTTCATGATAAACTCAGCTACAGAATCAAGCCATACAAAAGTGAGGGTACTGGATTTCAGGATGGCTGACTTTGGCAAGATGGGAGAGAGCTTTAGAAAAGCACTAGCAAACAGGCTAGAAGGAGGGTGGAGCAACAATGGGAAACATCAAACTGCCATCACAGAGGCAACAAGCCTTTCTGTGAAGCAAATAAATCAAAACAAAAGAAAAGCCACTATGGTTCTCAAAAGAGGTGGCGGGGAAAGTCAGGAGAAAATATAGCATTCAGGAAGTATAGGAAACAGAAGAAGCAGGACAGAGAGCTGTACCAGTTAAGGCAGAAGGAAGCAGGAAGAGAAGTCAGAATAGCAAAGGCCCAAACAGAGGAAAAGGTAGCCAACTCGGTTAGAAGGGATACAATCTTTATAGGTACATCAAGGAGCATAGAAAGACAAAGGGAGGGATGGTGAGGATGAACAGAATGGACGGTGGGTGGGCAGAGAGGGACAGTGGAAAAGCAGGGATACTGAATGAATACTTCTACTCAGTATTCACAAAAAAGGAGGAGGGAGGTGCCTAATCAATTAACAGAAGCACTCTTGATAGGGGATGATCCCAGTCCTTTCACAGAAGAAAGGGTGCTGAAAGAACTCCTAAAACTTAAGGTGGACAAAGCAATGGGGCCTGATGGAATTCACCCCAGAATTCTAAAAGAATTAAGGGAGAACTAGTGAAACCACTAACTACACTTTTAGCAGATCATGGAAGGATGGTGTGGTACCTGAGGACTGGAGGAAGGCAGATGTGATTCCCCTTCACAAAGTGGGACCAAGACAGAGGCAGGAAACTACAGACCTGTCAGTTTGACCTCTGTGGTAGGGAAAGTGATGGAGTCACTTCTGAAGGAAAGAATTGTTGAGTACCTAGAGGGCAGTGGGGCACAGTACCCAAGGCAGCATGGGTTCACAGCAGGAGTCATGTCAGATGAATCTAATTGATTTCTTTGACTGAGTGACCAAAGTAGTAGACCAAGGAGAGGCTGTGGACATGGCCTACCTAGACTTTAGCAAGGCATTTGGCACAGTCCACACAAAAGATTAATTGTCAAATTAACCAGCCTGGGAGTGGGTCCCAGGGTACTAGCCTGAGTAAAACACTGGCTGGACAACAGGACACAGAAGGTAATTGTAAATGGAGTCCACACTGAAGAAAGAGGGGTTACTAGTGGGGTACCACAGGGTTCAGTACTGGGTCCAGTCCTTTTAATGTCTTTATAAGTGACATTGCAGAGGGACTGGAAGGAAAAGTATGCCTCTTTGCAGATGAAACAAAGATCTGCAACAGGTTGATATACAAGGAGGCGTGGAAAGGAAGGAAGGAACTTGGCAAGGTTGGAGGAATGGTCAGAAGTATGGCAGCTTGGATTCAATGCAAAAGTGCAAAATAATGCACCTGGGAAACAAAAACCAGGAGAAGATTACAAAATGGGGAGGAGGTAGTAACAACAACAAAAATGGAAAGGGACCTGGGGTAATCATATCAGATGACCTTAAGGTTAGCAAGTAATGTGAGAAGGCAGTAGGGAAGGCTGGGGGTATGCTGGGATGTATAGGGAGAGGCATCACCAGCAGAAGACAGGAAGTTGTTATCCCTCTGTACAGATAGTTGGTGAGACGCCATCTGGCACTGTGTCCAGTTCTGGAAATCCCATCTCCTCAAGGACATAGACAGGATAGAGGCAGTCCAGAGGAGGACAACTAAAATGGTGCAGGGCCTGCTAGAGAAGCCATACACAGAGAGGCTAGAGGAGCTTAATATGTATACCCTTGAGAAAAGGAGGAGAGGGGGACATGATAGAAACTTTTAAGTACCTCAGTGGAATCAACAAAGTCCAAGAAGGTAGCATTTTTCAGAAAAGAGATGTGCAAGAACAAGGGGACACAATTTAAAGATGGGGCAGTTCAGAGGCAGTGTGTGGAAGTATTTTTCACAGAGATGGTGGTGGACACATGGAACAGCCTTCTGAGGAGGTTGTGGGGTCTAAAACTGTGGAAGAATTCAAGAATACATGGGACAAACATAAGGCAATTCTTGTGGGGGTAAGAAGAAATAGGCTGTTGGTTAACTGGGATCTGCAGTTAAGTTTGGTACAAGCCACTTTTCTCTCTATAATTGACTATGCTGACTTCTTATATAGTCGTTGCCTGCCTCCTATTTGGGTAAGTTGGATACGTTTCTATCACAGGGCACTGAGGTTTATCACAGGACTACCATACAACACCCATTATTGCTCTCTATATGCAGCAGTTGGATGTACCTCACTCCATCTCAGAAGGGACAGAAGCAGCATTATGGACATTCAGAGCCATATCCAAGCAACTACCACAACATCTCAGATTGCTTCACACAAACTTCTATAAGCAAATATGCTCTAAGAAGCTACTCTTCCATCCTGCTCAAAGTACCCAAAGTCAATACCCGCTTTGGAAGAACAGCCATTAGTTTCATGTTGCCCTCCTATGGAACAAACTGCAGAAAGTCCTAAAACTGAGTATACCAATATCCATTACATTCTTCAAAACCCTTTACTCAAAGCTTATCAAGGAGCAATGCAAATGTTTTTGATAGCACAAGAGTGAATAGTGCCCCTCTGTATTTTGCATCTCTTCCCTTCCTCCAACTTCTACATAGTCTGCAATCCTACCATACTTCTCCCATGACATTTCTTTTTGCACAACCTTCCCTTCATCTCTTCACCCCATTGCTAACTGTTCTCATTCCCCTCCCTCACTCCCGCCACCCACTTCCTCCTCCCCTGTCCCTTCGGCTCCCCTTGCTGAAGCCCACCACCACCCACCTCCTACCCAGATCCTTCATTGACTATTTCCTTGCCCCCTATCTAATCCCTCTACTCAACTGTGTTTGCAAGTCATCAACACTTCCTCCATACCACATTTCAATATTCTGTCTATGACCTTGGAGTTATGTAAAAATGTAAATATGAAAATAGTATAGAATTATCAGAATTTACCTGATAATTCAACTATGTATATTGTATAAATCAACACTATGTATATTGTATCATGTTTCCTGCATTGCACTATGTTTATGTAACTGTCCTTGACCTAACCAGGACCATCTTGCAAATGAGCATTGCTCAATGATGTCCGCCTGGATAAATAAAGATTTGATTGATTGATTGAATGATTGATTATCCTGTAGGTAGGGAAATGGGCAGACTAGGTGGGTGAAGTGGTTCTTATCTGCTGTCAAAGTCTATATTTCTATGTTTCTATATTGAACATTTGGTGCAAAAATCCACAAAAATGGCTGAGATATTCACCTAAGTTGAAACCCCCCATTTATGCCATTATACAGCTTACGGCATTTCTTCAGTTCATGGTTGGCTTTGAAGAGTGCAGACATGTTCCCAGTCCACCAAAGATCATCACATGGCTCCAGAGATAAGTATGGGGTGAGTGGGGTGCGGGATGTGGGGTGTGAAGAGGGTGGGTGCAGGTTGGGGAAGGGACACCAGAGACAGCGAGAGACCGTTTCCTGTTTTACAGAAAAAAAATAAACAACAGTGTGGGAAGCTTTTGGCATGCTGGGGTAGGCTCCCAGCGTGCCACCTGGGTGTTTGTTGGTGGGGAGCTGGAGCCAGTGGGGATTGGGCACCCCGTCGGCCATACAGTGTGCTTGGGGTGCATGAGCTGAGGGATTGGGCAATTTGCACCCCTCAGCACACAACAAACAGGGGGGGCGGCATTATTCTGATGAGGATTGGGCTATCCCTGCTGAGTAAATGAACTAGAGGGGCAGCGCCGACAAGGGATTGGGCATCTCCATTGACTTTCTTGTGGACTGAGATGTGGCCGGCAACAGTCGCTGCTTGCCATCAATATACAAATTGCCTACACATTACCACCGCTGATTGTAGTGGTGGTTTTCTTTCAGCTGCACACCACTGTATCTGAACTGCTGTCATGGACAGCTCGGGCCATTCATTGCGCGGTGTGGTCAGGCTCTGCAAAATGGATCACAGCATTGGCAGAGTGGGCAGCACACCTCCAAAAGTTGTATGGTGACACTATGTTTCTTGCCTCATGCGCGCAAGCAAACATAAAATGTAACTAAAGCCCTTGGTGCGTATTTTTGTGGAAAAGCATGAGTTTAATCCTACAGGTTTGAGATTTAGGGCACTAGACCATGTGAAAGTTCTGCCTTGGGATGGGGAGATAAGACAAAAATTATCTTGTAAAGTGAAACTAAGTGGATACATACTTTGGGAGCCCTTTCACCAAAAAGGTTTTTAATGACCAGACTGATTTTAAGCCATATTTTGTAATGTTGGCTCTTCGAGCTCTAGTATTTTCTAACACTGGTTTCAGTATCAGGAAATCTTATTTTCTCCGTGCTGCTCCTGGTGATGGAGCACTGTGTCCATTGTCTCTTGTTTTTCTCTTTTGTTCCCTCTCCCCTCCCTTCACCTCTTTTTCTCTGCCTTCACTTCCTTCCCTCTTTTTTTCAGTTTTTCCATCCTTTCTTTTTCTGCTTGTTTGGTTAGCAGTTGTGATTTAATAAGTACAGGCTCTTCAAGTTCAAGTTTATTTGCAGGAAAACTCTATTGAGCATGATCATTTACAAGGAGGTCCTGGTGGAACATTACACAACATCAGATGCAATAACAGAATACAAAAATACAGAAATACAAAAATACAAACATAGGCATAACATTGTTTTAAGCAATGAGAAGACAGTTACAACATTACAACAAGATCAATATTCAACCTTGAGGGAGACCTCCTTTAGGACACTATGAACAGGGTATACTATGCCTATACAAATAGGGATACAAATAGGTGCTGGAGGTCAGGTAAGAGCGGAGGTTCAGAGGAGAAAGTGCTTGATAGATAAGGTTGCTCTGGGAGGAAAGATACTAGTCATTATGGCAGCAGCATGTTACTTTGAGTGCCTTACTTGCCAAGGATTTAAATACGTTTACAGACACCAGTTTTGTAAGCTTAAGTGAGGATTGCATTTTGTTCCAAAAGGTAGGGATGGAATGACTGACTGATGCTCTGCCATAGATTGTGCGAAATTTGGGCACATCAAGTAGGATAAAGGTGTTTTTCCTTAGAGCGTAGCAGCTGAATAAGAGATGTGATATATGGTGGTAGTTTATTCAACAGGATTTTCAGAGCCCAGGTGCTAATGTGAATCATCCTTCTAGTAGCTAGGGATGTCCAGCCTACTGCCGATTATAGGTCACAATGCGCGTTCTAAAGGGTGCTCTAGTTATAAAGCGTGGGCAAACTGATAGAGGATGTCCAACTTGTGTAAATTGCACTCTGGGCTGCTGTTGTAAATGATGTCTGTGTAGTCTATTAGTGGGAGGAAGGTGGTTTGAACTAATCTTTCTGTAAAAGAACCCCAGTCTTGTTTTTAGTTTTTAGTGAGAGAGTCGATATGTGAGGCAAAGCTTAATTTGCTGTCCAGCCAAATTCCTAAGTATTTAAATTTTACCTCAAACTCAAGTGAGTCTCCTAGGAGGGTTGTAATAGGTATCGGTGCAGGTTTTTATGATGGGCATATGATGGATGAGAGGAGAAAGTACATTGTCTTGTTTTTTTTAATGTTCAGTAATAATTTGGAGTTTAGGAGTTTTCATTGTAGCTGATTAAATCTGACTGCAACTCAATACCTACATCAGTCAAGGACGGTTTAGAGGTGTACAACACTGCGTCATTCACGAAGAGGTGAAGTTTAGAATTATGGATGTTATTACCTCAGAGTTGATGTAAATTGAAAACAACAGAGAACCTAGAATGGAGGCTTGGGTATCCTCTGTGAGTGGCAAGGAAGGGAGAGGAGCCCACCGCTTTAATGCTTGGAGTCTACCTGATAGGTAACTGGAGAACCAGTTGACTGAACAGTTGTCAAGGCCATGCTCTTTTAGTTTAAGCAGTAATAGACTGTGGTCAGCTGCCCAAGGCCTTACTTAGGTCAAGGAATACGGCCCTGTAGGGTGTTTATTGTCATGGTCAGAAACCAGTCATTAGTTACTTTGGCCAATGCTAAAACAGTGCTGTGGTTATGTCTAAAGTCAGATTGTAGTGGGTTGATTAAATCTGAGATCTAAAGATGATTTTTAACTGATTATTAACTAATTTTACTAGGAGTTTTGACAGGACTGGCAGGATAGAAATGTTTATAATTGTTAAGGTCACCTGGGTCATCCGATTTAAACAATGGCAGTATGAAAGCTATTTTCCAAAAGAGGGACAATTCCAGATGGAATGGATAGATTTAAGATGTGCATTATTGGGTGGTTCAGAGATGGTACCTTAATTTGAGGAATGTGGACTCGATTCTGTCCGCTTCAGCATTCTTTTGTGTCCAATTGTTTTAATAGGTCCTCAATGTGTTTGTATGTTACTGGAGATAGGCAGAAGGAGTCTTGAGTCCTTGGGTCTGGGGAGCATCCTTAGGCATGAAGCAGTGTTATGAAATGCACATTTTGTTTATTTAATATAGTACTTTGATCAGAGATGTGGTACCTTGGGTTGTGATTTTGATAGGTATTGAAGGGAAATTCTACAATCCTTAATATTTTGATCATCTGCCAGATTTTAGAGGAATTACCTTTGGCACCTCAAGAGCTTCCATATAATAATTGGTTTTGGCAACTCTGACCAGATTTGTGCAAGCATTTCTCAATGTTCTGAAGGCCTTCCAGTCTGTGGGGGCTTTATTGAAGTCTCACTAGTGCCCATAGTTTATCCTGCTGGATTAGGGCTGCTTTCAGATTGGTTGTGAACCAGAGGTGCGTGGCTTTTCTCACCCTACATTTTATGAGTGGGGCATGTTTGTTGGCCAAGTGTGTAACTTCACACTGAAGGTGTCAACAGCCTCTCATCTAGTGAGGTGGCCAGGTTCAGAGCTTTGCCAGTTTGTGCGCCTGAGGTTGGCTAGATAATTTTCAAGTTTGAACTTATGGAAACTTCTTTGTGATAAATTTACTACAAGAGATACATTTTTCCTGGATTCGTGTGCAAACGACTATGTTGTGGTCACTTAAGTCATTATGGAAGATGGCTGTGTGTGAGATTTTGTGTGCTTTGTTTGTGAGGATTAGGTTGAGTATAATGCTTTTATCCTTATTTTTACCTTGATTCTGGTAGGTTCAGACATAAGTTGTGAGATACCTAACTCATCACAAAGATCTTGTAAGGTATTTGCTTTGGGCATAAGCCAGTCCCAGTTCAAGTCACCTAGTATAAAATATTAATTGAGATTAGTTTCAATGATATTTCCAAGAGTTACTAATAGTTCAGTATCCCTGCTGGTGGTCTGTAGCAGCTAGTAATGTTGAATCCTCAGATAAGGGCAGTAGAAGAGCTAAACATTAAATTCCCTAGGTTTGGTTAATGAAGGAATTCAGTGGATGGGTATTTAGAGTTGTCATAGGTAACTACCCCCATCCCCAGGTTGGTCTGTCCACCTAAAGGTGTTAAAGGAGGGGGCATTATTTGTTGGTCTGTAGTGGTACTTTTAACCATGTTTCAATAACAACTAATATATCCGGGTTTGTATGTGCTACCCTGTTTTATTAAATCTAGTTTTTCAGGAGGCTACAAGTGTTGATCAGCAATAATTTCAAACTTGGAGCTGACACAAATTCTGTTGGGGAAGTAAGGGATGTTGGGGGTCCTGGGTTTGCTGACATGTCCCAAGTGTACAGTAGCAGCATAATAAGCTTTTTTAAGCATGACCTTAGTACTGCAAGCTCTTTCCTGTTTAAAAGTAACGTCATGTGGCACTAAAGGGATGTGGTGCTTGGGGGTGGGCAGGAAGGGTGAGTACGTGATGACAAGTGAGACTGCCCTGGTGACTAATTTATGCAGTAGGATAAGGGTACTTGTGATGGAAGACAAATCCAGAGGGGTGTGGAATTGAGAATAAAAAGGAGTTAGAGTGGATCGGGGTGGTGGAGAGAGACATGGTCTCCATATGCTATACCATATGGGGGTATGATGCTAACATGAAGATCATTAAAGCCAGACTGATAGCAGTACGACAGGCCACAATGAAGGTATGCAGAGAATTGAGGCTTCAATGTTATTTAATGATTAGAGGTGATGGGGTAGTTAAAAGTAAAACTACATTGAGAGCCTGAGAGCTGCTTGAATATGAAGAGGAGGAGGTGAAGGGTTTCCTTTGGTACTGGTTAGTATAGCTTTAAGGCAAGGTGAAGGATAGAACCAACTTGTTTAGCTTCAGGGGTGGGAGGTGGAGACTGGATGCAAGCATTATAGCAAGAGCTGTGGGGTCAAGCGTGGTCTGATTGTTTCCATAGGAGCCCCTATAAGGACAGACCACCTTTGGGTAGGTGGGTGGCTGGGAGGAGGGCAGCATCCAATATACAGTACCGCATGAAGTGCAGTGCCATTCTACACCCAGGAGGAGCCAGAGGAACAGAGTGAACTTGCAGGCAGTAGTCTCCTTGGTATTTACCTTAGGCTGGAATGGTGGGTTGCAGACTTGGGGAGGGACCTTGCTTCTACTAGCCCCATGGGCTGATGTGCATTGCCAGTAGTGTGGCGTGGGCTTCAACTGGGGAGCTGCTGAGAGAAGGAAGAGCAATGGGTTAATGAAGGTAGGTAGATGGGGTGGGTAGTAGAAGCCTGAGAACCCAGACAGGGGTAGAAGAGGAGAGCAGCCTGAGAAAATGGGAGGAAGGATGACTTGAGCACTGTAGGAGCAGGCAGAAACAGCAAGGCAGAAAACACTGTATAAACCAAAGAAAGTGAAGGCACAAGCTGCAAATTCTCAAATACTTTTATTACAAATTTCAAATGAAATAAATAATGCAGCTCAATGACAATAGTACATGGAAAGGCACAGACCCAGCACTTTGACTCATAACCAGAGTCTTCCTAAAGGGTGTAGGAAACAGAAACATATATCCCTTAAATATCATATGGTAATTAATCAAGGTTAAAACCCCAATAGCAAACAGGTGAACAAACAATGAATATGGTTACTAAACCAATTAAAGCACTATGGTTTTAACTAATATAAGAAAGTTAGTTCTCAATAAACAAATTAATTCTTTGTTTACAAAAATATAAAGAGTTCTAAATCATACAAAGATACTTCCTTATAATCTGCCAAAGCTAATGATTATCACAAAGAACAGTATTCTTGAATATCAACACCCAAAAAGTCTATAAGTGGCAAATACCTAGGACCCCCAGTAAGTCAGTCTCATGGAAATCCATTTTATTATGGGGTGTATACAATATATACAATATATATCCAAGGTTCAAAACATTACTGAAACAGTCACAGCAACCCAAAACACAAATTTTAATTCTAAAGATTTTAGGTTGTGTGAAAACACACTATTCATCCATTATGGATACTAGCCCAAAAGGTTACCGAAAATGTTATAAGGCATGGAAATTCAAGAAGACCAGCAAAAACCCCTTGTAAATAAGTCTCAAATAATCCATTCACACTTTGTGAGTATTCAAGGCAAGAAAAATGGCATTAATCAAATCCAAAGATGAAATACAGGACATCTGGAAAAACAAAACAAAAGTATTACCAACAGTAATATAAATATCAGCCCATTAAATACATTTAATATCCCCTTAAATAAATAAATAATGACCAAAAAAGATAATCAAAAAGAATCAGGCAGATGAGGGCCAGCTTATAAAAGACTAATTTAGAATTTTTCAAAAATGGTCTTAAGTCCCAATAATTATTAAGACCATTTGGTTTGACACTGTTTAATTTATAAATCCATTTACTTTCTTTCTGTAGCAGTGGATTGCCTCTATCACTACCCATTTTAATGGGTGGTACCCATTCAAGTCCCATAAATCTAAAATCCTGTAAACTGGAATCAAGGACATTAAAAAGTACAAACCAACTGGGTGTCAGTTTTGAATTTATTATAGTCCTGACATGCTCCTGAATGCGTTCTTTTAATGAACATATAGTCTTGCCCACATAAAAGGAGGGAGCATCCAATATACAGTACCGCATGAGCGCGGTGTCATTCTACACCCAGGAGGGCGGAGGAACAGGTAGGCTTGCAGGCAGTAGTCTCCTTGGTATTTACTGTACCTTAGGCTGGAATGGTGGGTTACAGGCGTGGGAGGGACCTTGCTCCTGCTAGCCCCCATGGGCTGATGTGCATGGCCAGTAGTGTGGTGTGGAGCTTCAACTGGGGAGCTGCTGAGAGAAGGAAAGAGCAATGGGTTAATGAAGGTGGGTAGATGGGGTGGGTAGTAGAAACCTGAGAGCCCAGAGAGGGTAGAGAGAAGGGGTAGGCAGCTAGAGAAAATGGGAGGGAAGGGACGGCTTGAGCACTGTAGGAGCAAGCAGAAACAGCAAGGCAGAAAACACTGACAGACTCTAACTGTGCCCCATCTGCAATACTGTACTACTGCTTAAGCAAGATAGCATTTGCACTGGTGCAGTCCAGCTGTGCTGCAGTGTCTGGGTTGTTAGAAGCCAAGCTCAGAGCAGAATCTGAAATTACAGACAACAGTTCAGACTACACATTTTAATTTAAATACAGGATAACATTTTGGATATTTGGCTGTGTGAGAGTTGAACTTCGTTACATGGAGGACACTGTCCCTTTAAGACCGTTTCCACAGCAATGCTGTGAACATAATCAGAATCTAACTATCTGAACACTTGTCCTGTTAAGCATTCACTCTGCTAGCCAGTAAAACACAACTTAAAAGCACCCTCTAATACGAGCAAACAACATCAATACAAATAATATATACTACTTTTAAAGGTCCTTAGCAAGATGGCGCTTGTCCCAGGAGGAGCCGAGGAACAGATAGGCGTGCAGGCAGTAGTCACCTTGGTATTTACCTTAGGCTATAACAGTGAGTTGCAGGTGTGGGCAGGGGTTCTTGCTTCCACTAGCCCTCACACCCTGATGTCGCGTGGTGAGTGCCAGCATGGAACTTGGGCTGGGGAACTACTTGAGGCTAGAACAGTGGGTTGCAGGCATGGGAGGGTCCTTGCTCCTGCTAGTCCTCACAGCCTGATGTGCATGGCCAGTAGTGCAACGTGGAGCTTGGTGGGGTACCCAGGCTGGAATGGTGGAGTTGAAAGGTGTGGGCAAGTGTTCTTTTCCGCTAGCCCTCTCAACCTGATGTGCGTGGGCAATAGCATGGCATGGAGCTTGGGCTGGGGAACTTAGGCTGGAACGGTGGGTTGCAGGCATTGGGAGGGTCCTTGCTCCTGCTAGCCCTCACGTCTTGATGTGCATGTCCACTAGCATGGCGTGGAGCTTGGGTTGAAACTGCTTAGGCAGGAATGGTGGGTTGCAGGCATGGTGAGGGTCATTGCTCCACTAGCCCTCTCGGCCTGATGTTCATGGCCAGTAGCATGGCATGGCATGGAACTTGGGCTGGGAACTGCTTAGGCTGGAATGGTGGGATGCAGGCATGGGAGGTGTTCCTGTCTCCACCAGCCCTCACGGCCTGATGTGCGTGGCCAGTAGTGCATCATGAAGCTTGGGCTGGGGAACAGCAGTTAATACATTTTAAGTTTATTATAAAATATTAAATTAGCTTTGTACCTGCACACACTGCTTATTTTTTACATTTAATTTTTTTAACAGTGAGATTCAATTTTTAAATTCTTTTTTATGCTCCCCATTTCCTTTCTCTTTGTTTAATAATGGGACACTTCTTAGATACATAAATACATAGACACTGTTGGCAGATAAGGGCCTATGGCCCACCAGTCTGCCATCTGAGCTTTAAGTTCCTTTATGTTTTTCTAGAAGTCTATTGCCCCATTACCCCTGACCTCCAGAATTCCTTTATGTCTGTCCCATGCATTCTTAAATCCTGTGATTGTTTCAGCCCCACCACTTCTTCTGGCAGGGTGTTCCACTAGTCCACCACCCTTTCTGTGAAGAAATTCTTCCTCATGTTTCCTCTGAATCACTCTCCTCAATTTCATTCCATGTTCTCTAGTCCTGGAACATCTTTTCCCTGAAAAATAATATATTCCTGAATGATGTCCCTTCCTGTAAGGTACTTGTATGTCTCTATCATATCCCTCTCCCTCCTCTCCTCCAGGAGTACATATTCCAGTCCTTCAGCCTGTCCTCATAGGACTTGTGATGCAATCCCTGTGCCATCTTTGTTGCCCCTCTGAACCTTCACTACCCTGTCTATGTCCTTACATAGGTAAGGTCTCAGAACTGTACACTGTACTCCAGGTGGGAGCCTCACTGTGTCCTGTATAGTGTAATTATGACCTCCTTTTTCTTGCTGGTGATGCCCTGCCTATGCATCCCAGCATCCTATTTGCTTTACATGCTACCTTTTGCATTGTTTCCCTACCTTGAGGTCATCAGAGATGATAACCCCAAGGTCCCTTTCCTGCTTGGTGCATGCTATATCCTCCACCCCCAACTGATATGTTGTTCCAGGATTTTTGTGCCCATATGCATTATCTTGCACTTCTTTGTGTTGAATTTTAACTGCCAAACTCTTGAGCATTCTTCAAGCTTCTGCAGGTCCCTCCTCATTCTGTCTACACCCTCTGTCATGTCCACTCTGTTACAGAGCTTCATGTCATCAGCAAACAGGAAATTCTGCCTTCTTGGTCCTGTGCTCTGTCACTGATGAAGATGTTGTATAGGACCAGTCCAGCACTGATCCCTGTGGTACCCCACTGGTCACTCTTCCCTCTGTGGAGTGACAGCCATTTACTACCACCCTCTGTGTCCTGCCACCCAAGCACTACCTACCCACCGTACTACTGTCATGCCCACTCCCATATTCCCCAGTTTGTTTAATAGCCTTCTATGTGGCACAGTGTCAAGGCCTTGGTGAAGTCCAAATAGGCCATGTCCACTGCCCCGATCCAACTCCCTGTCACCCAGTCAAAAATTCAATGAGGTTGGTCTGGCATGACCTCTTCCCAGTGAAACCATGCTGCCTTGGGTCCTGTAGTCCACTGGCAACCAGATGTTCCACTAATTTATTTATTTTTATTTATTTAAATTTTGATGACTGGTGGGCCCTCTGAGACAGTCAAGTCCCTTTTCAGGGTGCAACCTGAAGGAACTCAAATGTTCCAAGCAAAGGAAAACACTACAGAAACAGATAATTATGTACAAATATCATTGGACAGTTACATACATTCACGGACTAGACTAGCCATCCCATTCATTGGGGAGACAGTACAAATTACAGATATCAATTTACACAGGTGAACAAACAGTAAGGTTAATACGAGCATACAATATAATTGTAGTAGAGTTAATTTGTACATAAGTGCAGAGTACAGACAATTGGCTGTGTACAGACTCATAGTCCTAGACACTGATCACACACACCAGGAGAGCATAGGCAAGCAGGTGGAGAAGTTTAGAGAAGATTAGGTACAGTTCCCATTACAGACAGGAGGCTTGTGAAATATTTACCTATATTGTCTTTTGAAGAGAGTAATGGTCTTGCATGAGAGTAGTGAGTGTGGACAGTCATTCCACTTTGTGGTGCTGTGAAGAAGATCTTCTTCCAACAGCTAGGTGAGTCTTAGGTAGACCCAGCATCTGGGGGTGTGAGGACCTGAGTGTTGAAGAGAGGTTTCAGGGTTAGTAGGTTAGATATACTCGAGGAGGTGGGGGGTGTATTAGCTTGAGGTGGAGCAATATACTGGGAGGTTAAGTCTGGCCATGAAAGATGCCCAACACAAATTGTTCTGCATGTCACAGTGATGGGCCTTGCTACCAGAATCAGCAGCTCTACCACTCAGCCATCATATCTTCCTATCTTTTACCCCAGGTTTCAGGCACCCAAACTTCTAACCCCATAGTCTGCTAAATAACATTACTGGTTTTCATTGCAGGTTACAAACTCTGTACCATTCCACCAGAATCCTCAGCTCTACCGCTGAGACAACCAAAGCAGGCTAACTCATATTTAGTTTCTAAAGCTCCAAAGCCTCTATCATTATAATCTGCCTAAAATAAAGCTCTCCTTTGTCCCACTGCAGGTCTCAAACCCTGTGCATTTGCCACCATGGTCAGCAGCTCTGCCACTGAGCCTACAAGTCAAGCTACTGTATCGTGGCATATCGCAGCTCTTACAGCTTTTCTGGCTCCCCACAACCTCTTTGTTCTGCCTCCAAAGCTATCTAGGCACCATGTCTGTTCACTTCCACCTTATGTGCCTCATCCTCATAACCACCCTGGGGTTCACCTCCCATCAGCCAGACCTCACCCTATACCTTTGTGGACTGCAACTGCTGCATCTCCAGAATTGGCCATCCCCCTACCTTGTCATCACACACTGACCCCTGCATCCACCTCCCACTGGCAGCCCCAACCCCAGCACCCACCCTGCCCCGCCTGCTCCACCTCTTCTGCATCCGCCCATCCTCCAAACCCTGCCCATCCCTGCTCCACTACATCCTCCCCAAACGTGCTCCCAAAATATTACAACCTGCCACCCTATGATTAGAGCCTTAGTCATCCTACTGCTCCTCTCTGGTAATATCCACCCTAATCCAGGCCCTGTCCCACCACTCCACCTACCAGACCCTCTGGACTCCGGATTGCTCTCTGAATATATGCAGCCTGCCAAAGAAATCTGCAGCACTTCTATGCTGGGCCACCCTTCACTAACCGGACGCCATTGCCCTAGTGGAGACCTGGCTCTCCAAATCTACTCCCGACACCTTAGTCTCACTCCCCGGATACACCCTATATTGGGAAGACGAGGAGAAAGCGTGGAGGTGACTGTGCATTCTACATCAATAATAACATTATTGGTCACATGCTCCCTCCCCAAACTCACAAACGGAACACAAGCCCTCACCCTAAAAATCATCCCTGACCTCCAGGGACCCACTATACCTCACAGTCACCATATACCCCTTGAAGAACCAAAAGCCTGCCATCACATCCCTCACCGACACCTCTCACTCCTACCACACACTGCAGAGCAGACACTAGTAGGGACCTCAATATCAACTGGCTTGGTCCCTCAGCCACGCCAAAAAGGACTGTTCTTGGCCCTTGACATGGTCCAATTAGTTACCCAACCCACTAGACTTCACCCATCTACTGGTACCCACACCTCCTGGATATCATTATCTCTAACCGCTTCAACAAAATCCAGGATATAAAAGTACTCCCCGACTCCCTAAGTGATCACACCCATCCTATTCCAATGGACCTCTTACACACAAACCCATAACCCAAACAACCTTCCAAGACATCTCTGCCCAGGAGGGTTAGTAAAACTTAAACAGCTGCTCACCCAAATAGATTGGTCCCCATTGATATAGCCCCAGCATTGACATTGCACTCAACCTGTTTACAGGCTTTCACCAAGGCCTGTGACCTCATGCTCCACTCACCAAACTCCGCACCAAAGGTAACATGCTCCTTGGATAACCCCTCCCTACTCCCAATGTTGAGAGACAGGGATAATCTCTGGCACAAAGCCACAGAATCTGGCAGGTTGGCGGACAGACAATCCTACAATGCCGCTCACAATAGATGCACTCGGAGCATCCACAAGGCCAAAGCAGACCACTATCAATCCACTCTCACAACCACGTGGGGTCTGCGAGACCTTCTGGAGTAACATCAAAGAACTCAATGGAAATCACACTCCCACCTCCTTCCAGCTCACCATAAATGGCACTGCCCACAGACACACTCACCATAGTAAACTGTCTAAACACCACCTTCTCAGATCTCAGCAATGTTCTCCTAGTTGTTTCTTTGACAATGTGCCCAATCCCAACCCCCAACCCTGCAACATCCTTGTTTCCTCCTGCACAAAATATCCACCCATGAAGCTTGTCCTTACCTACAAAAGTGCTAAACAGCAATAACCCTACAAATGACCCCTAGATGCCAGGCTCCTTCAACTAATTCTCGACAAGGTCCTAGTCCCCTAACGGACCTGCTCAACAAATCCTATACCTAGGGCAATTCCTAGTGCCTGGAAAACAGCTGTCATTACCCCATCCATAAAAGTGGTGAGAAAGCCTCCCCAAATAACTATCGACCCATCTCCATTCTCCCCCAAAGCATTAGAAAAGTGGCTGCCACCCAACTTACTGAATACCTAGCCAAGTATGACATTCTATGCCCAAAGCAGCAAGGCTTCCATTTGGGCCATAGCACCACAACAGTCTCCTAGAATTCACCAACTTCCTGCACTTCTCCCTAGACGCGTAACATTGCAGGAGCTGTGTTCATAGACCTATCTAAGGCCTTCAACACGGTCTGCCACCCTTTCCTTCTCAACTCTCTCCACCAACTTGATTTCTCCACAGGCCCCTCTAGCCTGGTGCTCCAGTTACCTTTCTGCCCAGTCCCAATGCGCTCAAAATTAACAGAACCCTATCCGATCACACTACCCTCCACTCCGGGTGCCCCAGGGCCTATCCCGGGCCACTTCTTTTCTTTCTACCTAAACTCCTTACCAAAGGCCTGCTCCACAAAAATCCTACTATATTGCAGATGATGCAGTGCTTTTTCATGCATCATAAACCCACTCCTTCAGTACTCCTCCAACATGTCTTCTCCCAGGCTGAAACATGGTTTAAGGACCATAGACTGGTCATAAACTTAAAAAGACTAAATCAATGATCTTCTCTCACCGCTAAAACAAAGCAAAATGTGCACTCTCCACATCCTCCCTGCACCCAGCACCCCTTGTACAGGTATCCAACTACAAATATCTTGAACTTACCCTTGACTCGCCCTTACCTTCCATGACCACATAAACACCCCTTGCTGCCACAACAAGCACCCAGATTGGACTCTTTACCAACACAGGGACTGCCTCCCCCACGCCCTTAGGCTTGCCATCACCTCATCAATACTGGTCCCTAGTGGACTATGGGCTCCTGTATACAGAGCAGCAGATAACTCTGCACTCCAGAAAATCCAGGTCTCCTAAACAAGGCCTGTAGGCTCCTAACTGGCTCACCTACGCTTACTCACACCTGCTCCTCTATACATCTGCCAATCTTCTCAACCTTGATGAAAGGCTCTGCTACCAGACCTGCTTATCAAGAAAATACTGTTCGGACTCTTCCCCCAGGGTCCTGCCTCTCTTCATCCTGTCACCCCACTATCTCCACCCACAATTCAGAGAAAGCACCACTGGTTGTGCCCAGGGTAAAACCTCCCTTGCCCAGAGATCTTTCCACTACAGGCCCCCACATGGTTTAATGCACTCCCAAACACCATCACTAGCACACCCAAGATAGCCACTTCAAAACCACTCTTTGCAACCACCTCTTCAATATCCGCTCCTGTAACATAGAAGCATAGAACATAGAAACATAGAATTTGGACGGCAGATAAGTGACCGCTTGGCCCACCCAGTCTGCCCATTTCCTTACCTGATGGATAGCTGCAGGTCCTAGCGTTAACCAGCAGCCTACTTCTTCCTACCCCCACCCCTAGAATTGCCTTTATGACTGTCCCATGCATGCTTGATATCCACCACTGTTTTTGACTCCACAACCTCCTCTGGAAGGCCGCTCCATACATCCACAACCCTCTCTGTGAAAAAATACTTCCTTAAATTACCTCTGAGTCCCTCTTCTATCTTCAAATTGTGCCCCTTGTTCTTGCACACCTCTTTTGAAAGATGCTACCTCTTGGATGTTGTTGATTCCCTTGAGGTACTTGAAAGTTTCTATCATGTCTCCCTCTCCTCCTTTCCTCCAGGCTATACATATTAAGCTCCTTAAGTCTCTCTTCATATGTCTTCCAGTGCAGACCCTGCACCATTTTAGTTGCCCTCCTCTGGACAGCTTCCATCCTGTCTAAGTGTTCCCTTGCGGAGATTGGTCTCCAGAACTGCATGCAGTATTCCAGATGAGTCTCACTAGCTGTCTGTACAGAGGAATAATAACTTCCTGTTTTCTACTGGTGATGCCTCTTCCTATGCATCCAAGTATCCCCCAGCCCTCCTGCTGCCCTCTCACATTGCTTTCCCACCTTTAGGTCATCTGATATGACTACCCCAGGTCCCTTTCCATTTTGTTGTTGTTAGTATCTACTTCATTGTGTACTCTTCCCTGGGTTTTGTTTCCCAGGTGCATTACCTGCACTTCTTAGCATTGAATCTAAGCTGCCATACATTTGACCATTCCTCTAACCTTGCTAAGTCCTTCTCATCCTTTCCACTAACTGTAACTAACATTTCACTCTCTCACCCACTCTGAACCAAATTCTCTGACAAAGTCCATTATGGATTGCAACCTTAGTCTAATAATACCAAACCCATGAATGGACTGACTACTCTGTTTAGATGCCTTGTCAAGCTAATAATGTCTTTCTACTGTGATGATGTAAATATAGTCATTCAAATATTGTAAATAATGTGTGAAATATCTACATCCAAATATTGTAAATAATGTCTGTGACAAATATCTGTAACACATGCTTATGTAATTGTTGATTATACCCTGTTCTGTATTACCCTCTGTATTACCCTCTGTCTTACATGTGATGAGGTACCTTTGTAAATCAGCCTCTGGCTCAAAGGTTGGAAACCCGATATATCAAATAAATAAATAAATAAATGAGAACAACCTGGGCTCTATTAGCAAATTGGGCAATTCTGTGATAGGCCATTTTGAGTTTATTCAGGAATGTAGTCTTAGAGGAGTGGATTATAGAGGCACCATAGAAGAGGCCTGGGAAAAGGGTGGCAGAGGCAATAGTGCTTCTTGCACTACTTCAGAGGTATGGAGCAGTGCGATATAGAAGGCCTAGTTTCTGATTGGTAGCCTTAGTGACACAGGTTATGTGCTTGTCGAAGGATAGATGCTTGTCAAGTACTACACTCAGGTATTTAAAGGAATTAACATTTTGAGTTGAATGTTAGTGGATGTTTTGATAACCGGGGCTGTGAAGTTGTGTCAAACCAGGTATGGTGGAAAAATATGGATTTAGTCTTTTATGTGTTCAGAACTAGTAGGTTATTTTTAAACCATGTTTCTAGAGTCTGAAAGTCAGTTGTTAGGTGAGAGTTAATACTTGAGGCGTCAGGAGGATCCATATAAGATGGCATCATCCACATATAGCTGAACTAATGCCCTGCCACAATTCAAAGGACGGTCATTAATGAATATTGAGAATAGAAGAGGCCATAGGATTGATCCCTGGGGAACCCTATCAGTGATAGGAGATACGGTCAGATGGTACTGGCTAATTTCATACATTGAAACCTATTCTCTAAGTAGTTAAGAGACACAAGAGAGAGAGTTTTTGTCCAAGACCAAGGTGGCAAAGCTTACAGATGAGAAGTGAGTGGTTGACTAGGTCGAATGCCTTTATTAAGTTGACAAAGGCTGCACCAGTGGCTTTGCACTGATCCATAGCTTGGAATATATCACTGGTGACCCTCAGGAGAGCAGTTTCTGTCCCATGCAATTTCAAAGCCATGCTGGTTACTAGTGAAGGCGTTAGTCTGTTCAAGGTAGGATGAGAGTTGATTATAAAGTATTCATTCTTGGATTTTACCAATTGGACACAAGATAGATATGGGTCTGTAGTTTTGATAAGGTTGGTTGAACCACTTTTATGTACTGGGACAACAACTGTGGTTTTCTATTTGTCTGGGATGGTTTACGTGAGGAAGGATCTATTGATTAGGCAGGAGATCAGGTAGGCAGTGCAGGTGCACCTATTTTTAAGAAATTTGGGTGGTAGGGAGTCAAACCCTGGTGAGCTGTCAGGGTTAAGTCCTCTTAGCAATTTAAAGACCTCTTTTCGGAGGTAGTTTTTAAGTGGAAGAGTGGGTGGAAATTCTGGGCAGCTAGCTGGTGGCACAGGACAATTAACAGGAAGATCTGTTTTGTAGGCATCAAGGTCTGTAAAGAAGTGGTTCAGCCATGCTGCTATCTCCACAGGTGAGGATAGTGAGAGCCTTTGCTGTCATTGATTGGGAGAAGATCCTTTCATTACACTTTGGGAGCACGTTGAGTTCTTTCCAGAAACATTTGGGGTTGAGAGGTGTTGTTCCTGTAGTGATAGGAGATGCTCCTTTGACTTTGCTATCTTAGATTTACAAATAAGAACAACTGAAGAGGTAGAACTGGAATGGAGGTGCCCAGAGTTAAACAGCAGTCAACAGCAGGATTTACATTCATTTGTCTCTTGTTTAAATAATCAGCAGCTGTATCCAGGGCATCTTCATGAGGGACATTTGAATATAAAGATTCTATGTTCAGAGTAACAAAAAATGTTTCAGAGTCAAGTACCACATTTTTCCATTATTCTCAGTATTTCTTTGGTGTCCTGTATAAAAGTAGGTAGTGTGAAAAAGTGCTGTGGAGTCATAAATTTAATGTGAATCTCTTCCCCTTCTTCCCCTCCCCATCCCACATTCCTTTTGTTCCTTTTCCTTTTAGAATATATTTTGCACATTTTGATATATATATATATATTGCACTATTTTAGTATTATTATTGTAACCAGTGAAATCATTATGTTGAAATGACGTCACATTTCTGAGTCTATGTAAGTGATGTGGTTTTAAGCTTCCATTGACCTTTGAAAAGGACTGTTTGTCCTAAATGCGTCAGGTGGAGTTTTTATTGCTTCCTATTAAAGTATATTAATTTTATATAGCCGAGCGTTCACTTTTATATTGGAGAGGTGGAGGTGCCCTAGTTTTGTTGTTAGATTTACAAATATTGCATAGCTGGCAGTAGGTGTTCTTGTTAGAGTGGAGTCTAGAGATTCTGAAGGCATGCCATGCTTTGTCATGTGAAAACATGAGGTGCCTCAGTTCCTGTGTGAGCCAGAGATAGTGGGTGCCACCAATCTCTTCTTCAGTAGTGCTGCCATGATCTTTCCACTACCAAGGTCAGGCTGACTGGTCTGTAGTTCCCTGCTTCCTCCTTGTTCCGCTTTTGTACAAGGGGACTACATCTGCTGTCCTCCAGTCTTTGGGTACCTCCCTGTTTCCAGTGATCAGCTAAACAGGATTGCCAGAGGTTCAGCCACCACCTCTCTTAGCTCCTTTAGGACCCTGGGGTGCACCCCATCTGGCCCCATTGCTTAATCAACTCTTATTCCTTTCTGTTGCTTTAGGACCCTTTCCATGTAAAGGGACTTGTGTCCATTTCTGCACTGTTTCCACCCCTTGTACTCCCTTCAGGCACATTACACTCCTCTTACTCAGCAAGGACTGAGCAGAAATATCTATTCAGTATGTCAGCTTACTGTTGTCATCCTCCACGCTTGCCCCGTCCTCCCTGTCAGTCTCACTATCCCTCTCTTTGCCCTTCTTTTTTCACTTATGTACCTGTAAAAGGTTTTGTCCTTCTACCCACTGATTTGCCATGCTCTCTTCTGTCTGAGCTTTTCTTCCCTTATCGACCTCCCTGCCTCCCTTTGCTTCTCCTGGTACTTCTCCTATCCTTCTGCCTGCATCTTTTTTGTTGCCTGAATGTTCTTTTTGGGCTTTCTCTTTCTCCACTACCTCCTTAGAAAATCATAATGGCCTCCTCTTTCTTTTCCCTTGCTAACCTGCTTAATACAGAATTATATTGCTCTTGTAATCCATTTTAAATATTGCTCACTGTTCCTCCACCCCAATTCCCTCCTTATTTCCATTAGTGCCTCTTTCAAGCATCTCCCCATTTTCCCAAAGTCTGCCCTCCTAAAATCCAGGATGCATGTTTTGTGTGGTTTGGTTCTGCTCCTTCTGTGATTTCAAACCACAGTGACTGGTGGTCACTGTTCCCCAGATGCTCTCAACTGTTACCCCTATCACACTGTCCCATTTGTGAACACAAGGTCCAGTATTGCCTTCTGCTGAGTTGGTTTCATGACCAGTTGCTTAAGGAAGTCACCCTGAAGGAGTCCAGGATAAATCTGCTCCTGGTTGATGCTGCTGCTGCTGCTGGGAGGCTCCAGTCCACATCTGGAATATTGAAATCTCCAACCAGCACCACCTTGTTCTTGTCTGCCATCCTTTGATGGCTAGCATCAACTCCTATCTGCTTCTTCCTCCTGGGCTAGTGGTCTGTAGACCACCCTGTGCAGATGGCTGACCTCATTTTCCTTTCCAGCTTAATCCACAGTATCTCTCCCCATTTTGTTTCTTCTAGATCTCTGTGGCCTTTATGCCATCTTTCACATAAAGTGCCACTCCTCCTCCTTCCTGCCGGCCCTGTTCTTCTGAATATGTTCTAATTGCAACTCAAATTGCAGTAAGTTCCAAAAGATGTGAAAGGTATGTGCTTGAAGTTCTTAATGAGTTTTACCCATTATAATAATTTGGATCTAAATGTCTTGGTTATGTTTTAGATCTGTTTTTCCAAATTGTTCTGTGAGACAATGTTTTGCTTGCCTGTTTCATTCTTTTTGTATTTGATTAAAATGATCATATCTGTTCTGCACTGATTGATTGATTGATTGATTGATTGACCTGATTATAATCTGTCATTGCAGAGGGACTGGAAGGAAAAGTATGCCTCTTCGCAGATGACAAAGATATGCAACAGTGTTGATACACAAGGGTGGGGAGTGGAAAGGATGAGAAGGACTTGGCAAGGTTGAAGGAATGGTCAAAAGTATGGCAGCTTAGATTCACTGCAAAGAAGTAAGTAATGCACCTGGGAAAACAAAACCCAGGGAAGAGTACACAATGGGGGGTACTACAACAAAAAATTGAAAGGGACCAAGGTAGTTATATCAGATAACCTAAAGGTAAGCAAGCAATGGAGAAGACAGTAAGGAGGGCCAGGGGATACTGGGATGATGAGAGAGGCATCACCACTAGAAAACGTGAAGTTGTTATCCCTCTGTACAGGCAGTTGGTGAGACCCCATCTGAGTACTGCATGCAGTTCTGGAGACCCCATCTCAGCAAGGACATAGACAGGATGGAGGCAGTCCAGAGGAGATCAACTAAAATGGTGCAGGGTCTGCACCAGAAGCCATACTAAGAGAAACTAAAGGAGCTTAATACTATATGTATACCCTCAAGGAAAGGAGGGAGAGGCGGACATGATAGAAACTTCCAAGTACCTCAAGGGAATTAAAGTCCAAGAGGATAGCATCTTTCAGAAATAGAACAAAGGGGCACAATTTGAAGATAGAGGGAGGATGGCTCAGGGACAACATGAGGAAGTATTTTTTCATGTAGAGGGTGGTGGATGCATAGAACGGTCCTGAGGGAGGTGTGGGGTCAAAAAACAGTGGAGGAATTCAAGAATGCATGGATAGACATAAGGCAATTCTGGTGGGAGTTAGGAAGAAATAGGCTGTTAGTTAACTAGGATCTGCAACTTATCCAGTAGGTAGGCAAATGGGCAGACTGGTGGGCCAAGCAGTCCTTATCTGCCATCAAAGTCTATGTTTCTAATTAAGGAGGTATTTAAGAAGTGCAGTCCATGTTAATTCCAACCCTGATGAAGTCTCATTCAGAGGTGATATGTAGGGATGTTAATCTGGCTCTGTCTGCATTTTTGTTATTTTGAATAAATGTTAGTATATACTATCAGTCTTGTGTGTGTACAGTCTTCTTTTGTCTTTCTGTTTAAATATTTGGCTGGAGCACCTTTATGGGCTTGGTGCACATTTCAACCTAGCTTCTTGTGTACCAGACAGACCCATGCAAAAAGGTCCTAGGCTCTCTCTCCTGGGGTATGAATGCACTGCCCACTGCTGTGTCCAGTACCACTCAATATATTGTAGACAGTGGTATGGAGTAAGAATGGAGTTCAGTACAGTCGTGACACCCAGGTCCCTGAACAATTGAGAGTTTGAGGCACTGTGAACTGGGCCACTTACCTGTATGGGTCCTGCAGGAGCCAATCATCCAAACAGAGTAAGACATAAAGCCTTGCCTGCTGGAGGGTTGCTGCCACAGCTGCAAAGCATTTGGTAAATACTTGCAGTGCTGACGATAAGCCAAAAGGCATTGGAACTGATAATGGCAGTCCTCCAGTGTGAATCTGAGGTATTGTCTGTGGCATGATCTGATTTTAACATGAAGGTCAGGTCCGACAAGCAGTTGACTGTGAAAGAAAGAACTGAGGAGTGAGATGGCCACCCAGGTTTTATAGGCACCAACGTTGTACATCATCTTGGTGGCCTCAGTTAGAAAAAGTTCTGGATGGACCTGACGCCAATAGCTTACAGTTCCAAAGATGTGGTCTAGTCTAGTCATCCTGTCTTCCTCCTTTTCCCTTACCGTCCCCTTTTTCTATTTTCTTGTGCCCACCAGCAAGCCCCTGCATTTTCAACTCACACTGCCCATTGTTACCACTTTGGCAAACTTTATGCCCCTCTTTACCTTAGCCCCTTGCATTTTCTCACCTCTCCTATTAGCCCCTACCCCTTTATGATGCAGAGGGACTGTGCTGTATTAGTGTATTTGTATTTCTTTATGTTTTCACTGTTTCACTGTGAGTTATTGCTGCCAGTCTGATGTCATACTTTAATATTTGCACTACTCTTGAAATGTGTAACTTACTGGCTGTTTAGCCCATGCAGTCCCCCCCACTCCACCCAGTGGATGTACCATGCCACAGTGACAGCACTGTTGTGTACATCCAGGACAGTGATGGGCACAGTGCCAACAGTCGGCATTGCAGCCGCCCAAAGAAAATGCTTTTTGCAGGGGCTTTGCTTTTTCACCCCCATTTGGGGGATATGCCCCACCACTCCATATTAAAATGAACCAATTCCAGATCAGAGTTGTTTCCAGGGTGGGGTGTAACTTGGAGAAACAGTGCCAGTAGTAGGTGGGGACCATTACAGCGACCTGCCGATACAGTATTTGTCGCTGTAATGGTCTTCGCTAGAAAGTTTTGTTGTTGTGACTATATACACCCCCGGTCATACCTGGAAATGAGCTATAGGTCAGTATGCCTATCCTGGACAACAATTTCAATAAATTATAATTGAGAATAGGGATCACACACATATAACCAGGTATAAGAGTCTTTTGTTCCTGTATGGCTTCTACTACAGTTGATATACAACCTGAATGCTGAAAGAGAGGTGTGGAAAGCCACCAGTGAAAGAAGGATAAGAGAGTTGTAGTTTTGGCACTCCCACTGCACCTTTGCTAAGTCCTAATGTAGAAGCAATTTTAGTTTGATACTATGCATAGTTAGGACTCTAGTCAACATTTCTATGCTGCTACTTAAACAAGTTGCAGAGACACCTTTTTACATTATCTGTTTATTACCTCATTTTTCTCCCTAAAGTGCTTGATCCACTCTTCTTGTCTTTCTGCCTAGGTTCCAGAACTGACTTGGTGCCCCTTGACTGTCCATCCCACCTGCTGCATACCATGGTTTGTCCTCAGCGGCATGGCCCCTCAGTAGCCTGGTGCCTTAGTATGCTTCAAGGAACACTGGATCCAGTATGTAGGAAATGGGTGAAGAGCCATTTCTGTTCTAAAGGCCTATGGACATGGTGGTGAATGAGCATTCCTTCATCCTACCAGCCAGTGAAAGGCTTTTCCCATGTATATATCCCACAGAGCCACTTACAGATGGAGAATCCCACTTGTAATGCTCCTGTTGGGGGATGTCTAGTAATACATACCTGATTTCACGCTTCTTTTCCCTGCCCCCACCCTCTTTCCTACTATGATTCCTTTGTTGCCTATCCCATGCATGCTTGAAGCCCTCCACTGTTTTCACTCCCATCACCTCTGCTGGAAGTCTGTTCCAGGCATCTACCACTCTTTCAGTAAACAAGTACTTCCTCCCATCCCTCCTAAATTTCTCCTCTTCCAGCTTCATTGCATGCCATCTTGTCCTGTGCACCTTCTCTTCTGAAAACACTTCCTCCAGAACCTTGTTCTCTCCATGAGGTACATATAGGTGTCTATCATGTGCCCTTCTTCTCTTCCAGGGTGTACATACTGAGATCTCTCAGTCTCCTCATAGTGCTTATGATGGAAACCCTGTACTGTGTTAGTTGCCCTCCTCTGGGCAGTCTATACCCTACCAATGTCCTTCCAGAGTCGTGGCCTCTAGAACTAGAAATATTACTCCAGGTTGGGGTCTCAACAATGAGCCATACAATGGTAACACCATCTGTCTCCTGCTGGTATTCCTCCCTATGCATCCCAGCATCCCACTGGCCCTGCCTACTGCCTTGTCACACTGCCTGCCACCTTGAGGTCATCTGATATGATAACTCAAGATCTCTTTCCTGCTTTCTGACTGTCAATACCTCTCCCCATTTTATACACCAACACTGGGTTTCTGTGCCCTGGTACATGATTTTGCTCTTTTTTGCATTGAAACCAGCTGTCATACCCTTGACCACCTCGAGTTTTCTCAGGTCCCTACTTATTCTCTCCATCTCCTACAGAGTATCTACTCTATTGCAGATATTGGTGTCATATACAAAGAGGCATTTCTTCCCTTCCAGCTCTTCTGTAATGTTGCTTATGAAGACATTGAAGAGAACTACCCCAGCACTGAGCCCTGAGGTACCTTGCTGGTCACTCGCCCATTAGAGTGAGTGCCATTTATTACCACCACCTTCTGTCACCTATCCATCAACCAGGTTTGTACCCAGTTGGTTCCACTCCCAAACTGCCTAGTTTCTTTATAAGCCTCAGGTGCTGTATGGAGTCAAAGGCCTTGATGAAGTCACCTCACTCTGATCTATTTCTCTGGTCACCCAGTCAAAGAAATGGGTCAGGCTAGTCTAACATGACCTCCTCCCATGAATCCATGCTGCCTCAGGCCTTAGAACCTACTGGATTCAACTCCACTAGCATTTCTCTCAATAGTGTTTCCAGTAACTCCCCCACTGTTATTAGACTGACTGGCTTATAGTTGACAGCCTCCTCCCTGTCGCCACTTTTATGAAGCAGGACTACATTTGCTCTCCTCCAGTCCTCCGAACCATTCCTGTTTCCTGTTATTGGATAGGGCTGTCAGAGGTGCAGTCAGTACCTCCTCATGAGCTCCTTCAGCAGCATTGGATGTACCTTTCTGGCTCCATACCCTCGATATCTGGAAATGAGCAGACCTGCTGAGTATGCCTTCCTGATAAAACTTTTAATAAATAAATAAATAAAATAAATTCACTTTCAGATTTGCAAGTCCTCTCGGGACTCTTTCCTCTGTGAAAATAATTGTGCCCTCCCTCCCTCAGTATTCCTGCTGCTTCTATGTGGTCCGTCCTTCTCTCCTCCACTGTGAAGACTAAGCAGAAGTATCTGCAGAATATCTGCTATTTCCTGATCCTCCTCTGTACAATCTGTCCCTGACCCTTCTTAACCTCATAATCTCTCCCTTGTCTTCATCTTTTTGCTTACGTATTCTGAAAAAGGTCTATTTATTTATTTTATTGTATTTTGTTGACTGGGTAAGCCCACTTAGACTAGAAGTCCTTTCCAGGAGCAACCCGGGTGTGGATACAGATGGTAACTAACTGAAACTTACCAGATAAAGCTGTTGGTGGTATTTCTAGTGAATGGAGGAAATATGGCCAGGACACTGGGGAAATTCCTACTCTTTTGTCAGTAAGGGAGCTGCTGCCGAGGAAGGTGTACTGGAGGATAATCCCTGCTGGTGTACCTGTAGAGAAGGTCTCCAGCCCACAGGTCCAGCTCAGGAGACCACACTGGAGAACTTGGATGTATCAAATGTAATGAGTATGAAACAATTTGCCACCTCTCAGATCCAAGAACAAGGATGTAATGGACTTTTGATTCTGATGACAGTTGGTTACATAATATTCTGCAGCAAAATAAGGAATTGTATTGTGCTACTACTAAAAGTACAATAATAAAATCATGATGACTGACACTGCTACTGAGCAGGTCCTGGATGTTTCTGTTGAGTTTATGCAAGAACTGCTTCAAAAGGGGATGGGACTGGACAAGGGGAGGGTCAATGAAGTGGTAGGGTGGAAGGAGGCAGCTGCAGAATAAGGGTGCTAGCTGTACATTCAAGCAGACTTGATAGACCTCTAGGCCTTTATCTGCTGGCAAATTTTGTATGTTCATATGTTCATAAGAAGAGCAGAAGCTAATCTTACAGCAAGAGATAGCTGGGAAAACTCTGTTCGGGATGGTATGCTCGCCCTAATGAGGTCATCACCTACCTTCATTCCAGACACCTGAGTCACCTCTGGTGAATGCTCCTCAGTTACAGCAGAAAAATCCCTTGACAGAAGCGATGAATTCTGACTTGTTTTCTCACACTACGCCTTTCTGTAAGTACACCTAACAGTTTTCCTGAACAGTCATCTGTTGCAATTGTTTCCTCACTAGGTTACGGAAAGGTAGAGAAGCTGATTTGACAGCACAGCCTGTCTGGGATCCTCCCCATCATCTTTGGAGTGCTCCCTGCTAGCTGCAGGTTGGAAGCAGGGCACTGCAGGGATTTGGATCCCGGATCCGGCCATAGCCCGATCCCAGGGACTCTTCTCCTCCTAGTACAGTTGGGTCTGTACCTAATAATGTTACAGCTGTTGCTCAGGGATTAGCACAGCAGTGTACTTTTTTATAATTCAAAGTTTATTCACCACATTTTCCACATTACAGGAGGCAGTAATGAACAGTTTGACATAGGATTCATAAAACAAATCATACTGCCCCCAACCCTCCCTCCCCCAGGCACAGCAGTTCATTCTAGCAGTTATCACCCCCAACTACCTTTACCAAAATTAATTAAGGTAATCACCTCAACTACACACTACTTCATAGCCACCATAATTAAAGTATGAAGGGATCCCAGATAACCTTATACCTATGTAGTCCGCTTTGAAGGCTAGCAATAGCCCTTCTATATGTATATTTGCTAAGATCTCATGGAGCCACTCTGATATGTTGGACGGTCCCTTCCTTCCAACTCCTGAGAATGACATTTTAACCGAGAGCGCCACCATGGATATGTGAAATCTCAATTTTAACCTTTATAGAAGACATATCCCAACAGGCAAATATCCGTGTAAAATATTCTTGCAAACCCAATAGTGAATCCAGATTGATTTTTATATGTTCCTATAATGATGCTATCCGGGGCATGACCAGAAAAGATGAAAAGTGATCCTGCATCTTGGGAACACTTATTACACCTATCTGAATCAAGACGGCCCCATTTCACCAGTTTAGTTAGGGTATAGTATAAGTTATGCAAAATATGGAACTGCATGAGCGTTATCTGTTATGTTGTTTGACCCCAGGTCTTGCCTGAAATGTTTTGCACAGCTCCTGACACTGTACTCTATGTAACTGTTATCTCCCTATTGTGGTTCACCTCCGGTCGTGCCTGAAAATAGTCACTTTCGTGTCTAGCGCACCTACCCAAGTTATCAAAAATAAATAAATAAATATCTTGAGATACATATTTATGACAGTACATCCAGAGGATGGACCATTTAAAAGTATAATGGTGAAAAATGAAACTCAGAAATTGGTGGGGCCACACCACACCTGAACCTCCATCGGAACAGCACTTGATAAATCTTAGAAATTACACCTGAGGGAGACAAGAAAAGGGAAAGTTCAGATACCAATGCAAAGGTCGGTGGATGGGGTGAAGTGGCCCCAAGAACTGTGGTCAACAAGTGCCTCAGTTGAAACACTTAAAAATCTGAGACTCCTGTATTTTGAACTTGTGTATGAACTGAGAAATGAGAGCTACTCACCAACTTCATCCAAAATGAAGCTACTATCCCCTCCTAAATGAGGCAACCATGAACGGGAAATTCTCTGCTTGTTTATAGTGAAAGTCGGGAATTACAAATCGATTGAGTGAGATCTTTACTTTGATTGTAAGCAGGAAAGAGCACAATTGTGAATGTACTTTAGTGAGGTCACGATAGTGGAACATTTATTAATATCTTGCATCTGAGAAATTTTTAAATACAGCATAGTCAGGGGGTCCATGTTCATAGATTGGAAAAATCTAATTCAGTCTTAAGCCAAACCGGATTGATATTATCTGGACCCAGTCTTACCTATCTCAGGTATTTAGCCAAATGACTAGCCCAGTAATAGATGGGCAAGTAAGGAACTGTAATCCTCCTCACTCTTGGTGCAGCTAATTTGTGGTATGCCAACCTAGAGGTCTTACTACGACCAAATAAACTTGGTAAAGAGGTTATGGGCCAGATATTTAAATTTTGCCCAGGGGCTAAATTAGCACTGCCTGGCGGGCAACCGTGCCTAGAGAAAACATAGCTATATTCAAAATGAATAGCCCGTGCAAAACCAGCTGAATATAGCAAGCAAAGGAAGCCAGGCAAACAGGTCCAGGAGTGCAGGACAAACATTGCCCAGGATTAAGACAGCACTGAATATAGTAGAGAAGACAGCACTAAATATAGCAATCAGACAGAGGCAGTGCAAACACCACAGAAACAAAGTGTCAGAGGTATAAGCAGCTGGTCCAGGAACACAGGAAAGCAAAACAGCCCAGCCAGACACAACTGCAGTACTAGTGAAAGGAATGGAATAACCTGGAACCACAAGTGAAATCAGAATACCACAGAACACTGTCAAATCTCAATTCCACCCCAAAAGACACAGGACACAGGAATGTCAAGCATAATAAGTATAATGCAAAAGGGAACAAGTTAAGGCACAAAGGCAACAGGAACATATATACAGAAAAACAAATCAAAACATAGCAGAACCACATTCATAAAAATGGGTGCAAGAAAAACATAATGAAAGGGAAAGGGCAGGCGCAACAAAGGGACTGAACCCAATGGGAAAACAACAGTAATAGTACAAAACAGGCAAATGTTAAATGAATCAACAACCCCAACAACCATGCCCATGTGCTAGTACCGAACAAACCACAACACACACCAACATGTGCCTGCAGGACAAGGCAGCATTTAACAGGCAGCATGCAACACCCCAATGTACATGGATTTGCAGGATATGTATGCTGAGAAACCCAACAACATGGAAGCCAGCCAGCACAGCGGTGTGCAGACTGTAACAGTGTAAACAGACCGCCACCCCCAGTGATGTGAATGACAAGTGGACACTGAATGACATGCACATGGGATGACACATGGTGGGACATGCCGCCCACGGTCACACAGCTATGATACACAATACAGATGACACCAACTGAGAAGGTGCCACAGCCCCAACCAGGTGTGTAACCAGACATGCCTGTCCCGTAGACCCCCAACAGTGACCCACCTCACTGCTACCCTCCACAAGAACTGTAGAGACCAGCCAAACTGCCACCCACGATGCTATAACACAGCAGCTGTACAAATGATGACAGGAAGCCCTGAACAGGTGGGTGACTGACATAAGTGTGCAATAGTGGCAAGTGACACAGATAGAGACCGATATGGACCACAGAGACCTAATGACCACAGAGGACAACACTGGCAACAGAACAGTAGGGACTGCAGGACAGGTAACCAAGCAGTACACAACCAGGGAAGTGCCAATGCCCACTCACACCACTTGCCACAACAGAAGGGTGAGGGGCCCACAGTGGTGAAGAGAATGACAGGCTGTGCCACCACCCATAGTGCAGCACCATGAAGGCGACATGCAAGAAGGCACACACATATGAAACAGAGACACCGCCACGGTCCACCACTGGCAGTGCAGCAGTAGGCCAATGGCATGCACAGGACAGTGTCATCCTGGTGGTCAAGGCATGGCGAGGCACACACCTCACACCTGTGGGAGCAGCATCTGCCATAGGGCCTGACACCCAGCACACTATGCTACCACAGAACAACTCCTGCAGCACACCTGCATAACATGTGCACAAACAACATGCACTGCAGGGACTGAGGGACACCACCTCTAGGGACAATGGCCCCACAACAGAGCTGGAGCCTACAGGCAGGGGTGTAGCCAGGAGGCCACAACTGCACACCATGTGGACACACTGCCACCCCTCTCCCCACTGTTAGGGTGAGCAACCCCACCCCGGAGTGTAGCTGGACAATATACAAACGTACACCAGGACTGTGTCTGTTGCCACCAGTGGCATACAAAATACAATGTATGAAATCCATGACAATGGGCACTGCCCTGCATGTGTAAATACAAGGCCATGCATTGCTCCCCAAGACACCCACATACCAGCCCACAACCTGTACAGTTGTAATGTCCATGGGATACACAGACAGTCAAGTGACCAGTCCTCCTAGCGTAGACCACAATGAATTAAACACAGAAAGGTACAACATTGTCACATAGGGCGTCATATAAAGTAAGCAGTTCATTGCCTATTTGCCAACTCCCACCAGAAATCAAACAGCTCACCATTGAGTGCTTGGAGGATGCCTGCCGACACATATGCAGCAACAGGCACACATGCAATGTACAGCCACACAGGCCCGTGTGGCACCATGGTCCCAAGGCTCCCTCCCCAACAGCCCCGTGCATGTCTGCCACAGAGGTCGGACAAGGGCACACAATAACATACCTGTGTCTCACCACCATGAGCAGTACACTGGCAGGGAGATACATGCACCACATGACACAGTGTCCCCTGCATGCCATGGTGTGCATAGCCCTGTAATGCGCTCACAACATGTCCTGCACAGATACTGACATGTTATATGTGGTACTGTAAATGAGACATGCCATGAGAGGTGGAGAACACTGTTGCCATGGCAGACAGGACAACAGCAGCAGCAGTAACAGGTGGAACGACAGGCTGACCCCAGTAATCCCACACCCCAGGCATGATGACATGCCTACAGCCATGCAGAGACATGCAGCATCCTTCCACAATGGTGGCCATAACAGCAACATGATGCATATGACAGTACAAGGCAGATATCAGTGCACATGGCGGCAATGGCAATAATACTTAAGACAACAGCAAGCCATGTCTCAGGCCTCGCAGCAGAAGGCAAGGCACTGAAGGCAAGGGGACAACAGAAATGCATGCAGCCATATCACATCTGGCCTGGATTACCTAGCCAACTGGGCCACGAAACCAGACACAACACTGTAGTGCAGGGTGTAGCCAGACATCCACATGTTGTACACACAATCCCAACAGCCACACTCTCTTTACAAATTATGTACTCATCAAACTCCAATGGTACACCTTCCAAAAGGGTATGATGTCTGTCAGATGATTCCCCTACTCTCTGATGAGGTCAACATGTATTTGTCTCCTACACAACAGCATTTCAAACAGGGCCACACCCCAGTGGCCTACAGTGCCCCAAAATGTATGGAGTAGTTAGTAACTGTTGACAGAAAGGTATATAGTTTGGGACATGATTCCACAAAACTGTACACAAATGTGTACAGTGCATATGCCTGGCTACACCTCTTGCTCTACTGCCTGCCCTGTAAAGTCAGACACATAGTAGAAAACACAATATCACACAGTACTCACGCAACACACCCCTGTCACTGTCACTGCTCTCCGCTGCACTGTGCCATCAGAGGCACCCTGCGCCTGTCCGTGGATGGCCCCTGTCCGCCTGCATCTCGTCCCTCCTGTCTCTGGTGTGTCCTCAGTGCTCTGCAGTGAAGAGGGTACAGCAGCATTACTACAATATCAGCCACCATGGTATGCTAAAGACCATCCTGTACCCCAGTGGTGTAGCACAACACACGCATCACTGGCACACAGGTGCAGTGCACCACAAAAGCCATGCCAAGCATGACACGGGTCAGTGCACACCGCCTACCCTGGCCCACACAGTACACACAGAATGGCTTGGAGGACCACATGGCATATGGGCAACATGTCCAGCACAGCAACACACATGCACAAGCACGCCATGGAACACACAGCCCCACCACCCATGCCAGCAGCGCCTGTGAGAGTCATCACTACCTGGCACAGGCATAGTCCCCCCGAACCATCACCTGCAGCTGTTCAAGCAGTGGCGCTGCCTGCGCTTGATACCAACGTAGCGATGGTGGCATTTCTCACCATCAGGGGTATACCTGTGATAGCTGTTAGTGACGGGCACTGAAGCCCAGACCTGGCTACAGAAGGTCGCCCTCCTGGACCTGATCCACATAGGCACCGATGGTGCCTCTCAGTCAACTTGACCAGGTTGGCCATCTCCACCTCATCCCAACACCTGTCACAGCCCACCACTGCCTTTTGCCTCACATCTCACAGACATTGCTGCTGTGGAAGGGGAAAATTAACCACTGGAACAGTGTAAAACTGACTGGCCACACACCCTGACACTCCCTAGCACTGCAGTTCTGCGCTGCACAGATGTATGCCGTAGCTACATCGGCACATTTACAGGGGTGATAGCGCAGGACAAGGGCTCATGAGTACGCGCGTATAGCGCAGCGCCATTTGGATAGCGCGGTGCTGACCCTCCAATACCCGGCGCTGGCCTTTGCCCAGTGTTGCTGTGCTAGGTGGGCTATTCAGAGCCATATTCAATGGGTGCATGCAAATGGGGGTACTTGTGTATGCATGGGGAAACCGTGTGATTAGCATATCATTATGCACTCATTTACATGACTAACAGGCCTGATTGCCTGTGTGGGCTATAAAGGGCAAGCATGCACCACCAGTGTGGTGTTGTGGTACTGCGCATAATTACAGCAGGGACTCTACGACATGGATAGAGATATGCAACGGGGATGAGCAGTGAGGCAGGTGATGTATGGACCGCGGGACCACTACCGTCCACCGCATTGTGTACATTCCCCGCAGGCAACTGTTCCATGTGCCACTGCTCGCACAATGTGTCTGCCAGACAGGTGCACTAAGTACTACCATGATGGCCTACCAACTTGTCTCCTGATGGGTGGCGTGATGACCTGTGCCCTCTGCAGGACGTACACAGTGTGCCAGCGATGTGCCATCCCATGCAGCATTGTGTCCTGACATTCTAGTGCACTTGTCCATGCAAACTCTGTGATGCTCAAATGGGGCACAACACAGTCATGGGGGTTCATGGTAGACACAGGCCACAGCAGTGCACATGTGTGTACACCGCCGCTGTACATACACGGACAGACAGTGGCGTGTGGCCGTAGCACTCGTACAGGCACATGCAGCGATCTGATATGTCCAGTGCTCGTGGCACTGTAGGGATGACATCGTGATGTCTACTGTGTGATGCACTGCAGCACTGACACAGCCAATGACACCTGTCCCTTTTGATTATCCCATAGGTGGTGGTAGGCACAGGGCTCATCCGTGCCCACAAATTCACTCAGGATGGGTTAGACACTTGCTTGCACATGCGGAAGGAGAGGGAGTACATGTACGCACACAGGGCCACCGATGCTGTTGGTATCAAGCTTGGGAGGAGGTAACTGCAGCTGTGAATGCGGTCAGGGCCGTGAAGAATGACAGAAGCAGTGCAGAAAGATGGAATGACCTCCCTGCGATGTGTGAAGGAGGAGGAGGCACACCACAGAGGACAGGACCAGGACTGGTGGTGGTCCACCTGAACGCCAGCAGTGTGTGGAGGAGCCACACATGGCGTGGTGGTGTCAACACTGTGGATGGTGCAGTGACAGGCTTGCCAGGTGGTGGTTGTGAGATGACCTCACACTTCCAAGGCCAGGTCTGTATTCGCATGTGTAACCCCTGTATGTGGTGCAGGCAAGGTGCAAGGTCATGCTGTTGGTGTCCTGCACAGGGTGCACTGTATCCTGACAAACTGATGCCTGGCATGGCCATGGTCACTGTGGGGTGGGTGGGTGCATGTTGTCACAGGCTTGTGTGAAGGGGTACCTGTCCTGAGGACTGCATGGTGTGGTGGTGGTAGCAGTGGTGGTGTTTGGCCACAGTGTCCATGGACGGGTGACTGATCCTGCTCGCTTATTCTCCATAGCGCCTCTGACAGGCCTGCACCACTACAGGATGTGCCACGGATGTTCTGCCAGGTTCCCGAGTCGTGGAGGAGGTGGATGAGGAGCGTCCATCAACATCCGGACTTGTGTCAGCTCAGGGCCACACGGACCCAATGCATGTGTGGCATTCCCATGGCAGGGCGTCAACTGCCTGAGGAGGGGGTCACACTCACTAGGGGTGTTGGATACAGTGGGCACCTGGATGCTGCACACACAGAGGATGATGATAGGATAGGGTACTGCTGGTCACTGTCACCAGTGGGATAACACTGATGTATCTGACTATTCTCAGCACCTGGCCATTCCTGTGCCAGGGATGCAGGGTGGGGCTGCTTGCAGGCCAGGGAACAGGTCCAAGAAGTTTTGTAGGTGTCACCAGTGTGGCTGTACCTGAACACATGGTGGTGGTGTAGGAGATATTGCAGGACAGCAGGGTGTGCAGTGTCAAACACAGAAGGATTAGCCAAATGTGAGAGAAGGTCATCAGCATAGCTGTTAATTTCACCTCGTCATTCCTAATTGGAATACCTTGTATTCCTTCATTATTGAAATATGTTGAATAAGGGTTCCAGATAAAAATTGAAAAAGTAATGGAGAAGAGGCATCCTTACCTCATACCTGACTACAGTATAAAAGACTTGGAAAAAGTTCATTCCTAAATCCTACTGTAGGAGACCGATCAGTGCCCTAATCAATCTATGAACATGGATACTAGAATCAAATACCTTGAGGACTTGAAATCAGTCAGTTAGCAATCAAATGCCTTCTTAGCTTGGAGACCAGTCCCGCAGGATTATATGGCATCCCTGGACTCCAGAGAAGACATCACGAGGAAGGAGCCATGAATGATCTGAAGATACGCGTCCTCTCATAATCCCACTTGAGACATACTCACAAATCCGGAAGAACCAGGGTTAGTCTGGCTGCAGTATCTTGAGAGAATTTTGACATCTTGATTCAGCAGAATGTTGGCCTATAGCTCTGAACCATTTCTGGGTCTTTGTCCGGTTTAGGTAACAAAACTATCAATAACTCAAACAGATGTGCATCTGCAGTCTCCAGACAAAATATGCAAATAAAGGCGATGCAACACAGGAAGCAATTGCTCCATAAAACTTTATAAAATAAGAACGAAAACCCCCTGGACCGGGACTACCCAGAAGGCAAGTCCTTTATAACTAGCTATTTCTTCCTGTGATAAAGGGGAAGATATAAATTTCTTTTGAGAGTCAGATAGTGACGGAAGATGTGCTTTCCTGAGATACTCATCCAGTTTTTGAATGGGTGGAGGACTATCCATATCCCTATATAATTGCTCATAAAAAATAGCAAATCCCTGGACTATCTCTGAGGGGGATACCTTCAGGGTGCCATTGGACTGAGACCTTATTAGAGGTATAAATCTTGCTGATTCTTGTTGTTTTAAACGTAAAGCCAACAGAGCAACACCTTCTCCTTGATCTGTGAAACTGGCCTTTATACGGATTATTGCCAATTCAGTACTTTCATAACATTCCCAAAATATTTATCCTTATATGTTAATAAGCTATGAAGGCTCCTCTTGAGAAATTGTATCTGGAGTGTATATTTTCTAATACCTGTATCTGAGACAATAAGAAGGTAACTCAACTTTTCCTGTGCCCTCTTCCTCTTTGTAGCTAGACTAATGAGAATACCCTTTATATAAGCCTTAAAGGCTCCCCATAAAACATCTGGTCTTGCACTATCTATTGGGTTGGTGGAAAGAAAAACTCTATCTATCTTTCACCCCACTTGATACTTTTCATCTTTTAGTAATTGTTCATTTAATTTCATCTGAACTCTCTTTTGGGGATGTTAAGAAGAGCCAAATCACCAAGACTAAAGAATGATCCGATGTGGACCCAGTTGGATCAAGGTGGATGATACCCTAGCACGAAGCTCACTGAAACTAATAGGTAATCAATCACAGATTGCGTGCCATGCACTGGCGAGCTATAGATATACTCACTAATATTAGGATGTGTGACCACTCAGACATCGCACAATCCACACTGATCCATCATTTCCTTAAAGGCCCTGTGTCAGGTGATAGTCCCCTCGACCCAATGCTTGATCTATCAGTTCGGATCTGAGACAAATTTAAATCTCCCCTAATATAATTGGAATAGGGAGTATAGGGAGGATCGTGAAATCAATTTCATAAAAAAGAGGGATCGTCTGTATTTGGTCGTATATGCTACCTAAAACCAACGAGCATAGCCCAAATAGTACCCTGAACTAAGACTATCTGCCTTCCGTATCCTTAAATACCTAGAGAAGGGACAAATGGATATCTCTATTAACCAGTATCATGACTCCACAACTATTGGTTTCCCCTGAGGCATGGAAAACCCTGACCTATCTGTTGTCTCGAAGTTGTAATACTTTGGACTCCACTAAATGGGATTCTTGTAGAAATGACATCTGAGCTAACAGACTCAGATGTTTAAGTACCTGATATTGTTTCAGTTTTTCCTGATCCCTTCACATTCCATGTAATATTAATATTCTGAGCCATCTATTATATCAGGTATAATCCAGATAAAATATCTAACCAATACTGCAGTCATGTAACAGGTATTCTATTCCCTGAATCTGCTGTGCCGGTCCCCACCACCATTAAACCCTATCCTCCCCACCCCGATTACCCCTTGAGACAATCCGCATCATCAGTGACTCCAAAACATAGTTCAAAAAGCCATCCCCAAACCCCCCTCTTATCGCTAACAACGTTCCAACAATACTCCATTACTACTCCTCCCCAGCCCCGAAACATCCCCAAACCCTGTACTCTTTATAGTACATTCTCCCTGTTTGAGATGCTAGTGAAAAAAAAGAAAGAGAGAATACAGCATCCTACTATTACAAGCCCTTGTATCTATCGCCTATCCCTTAATGAGGGCCATTGGGAGTAAACCGGTATCGATAGAACATAGCCACCAGTAACATCACGGCTTACAAGGGCATATGGCTTGTTGAATGTGAAAAGGCACCTTGTGGCGCAAGATCAGGAAGTCAGCCTCAGCCAGACATAACTTTCACTGAGCGGGCCTTCATCTCAACAGGCTCTCCAGCCCTATAAGGACAGGCCCCCGTTCCTCTCCTCCCAGTTACTGTGCCTTTGCCCCAGTGAATCTCGACTTATCTCTTATTTTAGCAACCATTAACACTTAACACACATAAAGTACAGGCTTCCTCCTGTGCTGCAAGTGTGTAACTGCACCCTGATGCCTTACAAGGGAAAGGACAACACAGTCCTTGTGACTGGATTTCCCCACAGGCTAAAGCCTTCCACCAAACCGTTCCTTACCAAACTCTCGCAGGGGAGGGGGAGACCAGATATTGCTGAATAGGCTTTGTTTTCTGCCAATACAAAAACTAACAAGAAATCACTTGATAGCTTGAAACCCCAGACTCAGACAAAACAACCAAAAATATATTTCCATGATTGGAACACTTAGAAAACCGAAAGGCCCAAAACCCCAGACCCAGACAAAATGAATAAGAGCATGCATCCACAACTAGATCACTGTAAAAGGAAAATAAAGTCCTTTCTGCCCTTATTTAGGCTGAACTGTAGTCAAATTTTTAACTGCTTCTTTCAAGTTCCCTTTCTGTGATGCTCAGCCTTCTCCAACGATTTTCATCTTGTCAAGAGGAGACTGAAGGCCTTTCACGTGTCCCTGAAGAGATCTGGCAATGCTCATTTTAAACCAGCAAACGCTGCCTCCGGATCTTAGTAGGTAGCCCAGGAACCAGCCACCTGTACCTGTAGCCTGGCCGGGTATCCCATACGAAATTTAAGTCCAGCCGCAATGATTTTTGAAACAACAGGATGAAAAACCGCATGCTTCAAATGGACTGAACCCGGAATATCTTGCACTATTCTAAGCTTAGCTTGTTCCCAGCGAACTACTTGGAGTTCTCTCACTTTGTACAGAAAATGTTGTCGCTCTAAGAAATTTAAGAAACGATAAATTATAGGTCGGGGCGTTGCTCCAGGAGGGGGCTTCGGTCTTAATGACCTGTGGGCTCTCTCAATGATGTATTTGGCCCCAAATGGAGAAGGGCCTGCAATCTTCTCGATCAACTTCTGGGTAAAAGCTATAGTATTCTGGCCCTCTTCTCCCTCTGGTAACCCAAGGATCACAACATTATTTCTCTGGCTACGACCTTCAAGGTCTTCCAGCTTGACCTCAAATCTAGACAATTTCTGGTGCATTGCTGCCATCTCAGGCTCGAACCTCTCCACTTGCTTCTTTAAAGAGAAGATCCTAGTTGTGTTGTCTGAGGTAGCGAGGATAATCTCTTCTATTTTTCTAGTAAGCGTTTTCATTTCTGATGCCATCTCCTTGATCTCATTTCTGAATGGTTTAAATTCCTCCAGAAATCTCGACAATGTGAGTGGCTCCTGATCCGCCCCTAGTTTCAGAACGTCTCCCTTTTCTGTTCCACTTGAGGCCTGAGATTTTTTTGAGGCCTTCTCTGGTGTAACTGGTGGGGTGTGTTTCTGCTGTTGCTTTTTCATGTCAACGTCCATTCTCTCTCAAAATTGCTCTGTAAGGGCACAAAGATGTAGAGAACCAGAATAACACAAAATTAGAGGTTTAGAGATCGAGAAAATATACCAAAAAACAGAGATAAAGAGACGGAAGGCTGGAGCTGTACTGAGGAGCAACTATCCAGTAGCTTGCATCATGTGGTCTCCCCACAGCAGTGTACTTCTACTCGGGAAAGTGTTTCCCAGCCTAGTTTAAGCCCCAAAAAAGTGATAGAGTCCTCAATTTCAGAAGATGACGGTGTAGCATTGATTCATTGGGCTGAGTCAGGGAGTGAGGGGCAAGAAGCTCCTAGAACTGCTCCTCATTTTCAAGAGAGTGCAAAAACTGCTTGGGAGTCTTTTTGGAGGAAGGATCCCTTTACAGGATCCCCCCTTGCAAAGATGCAATGCAGTTCGTCTGGAATGTCTTGGGGGCCTGGAAGTAGCTCCTGATCACTTGTATATTGGTCATGATTTATTGAAGGGATCTTTTGTTTTTTTTCCAACAGAAATACATGCTTTGATACATGTTTCTGGCTCTGTCCTTTATGAAATAAGTTTTACTTCTCCACAGGGGCTTGACAGATTCTGGACCAAATATGATGCTTTCAAGTACACTGAACTATGGTTACCTTTCAAGGCAATACCACTGACAAAACCGTCTATAAAAAATGTCACTGTTTTATTTCGTAATGAAGCTGTTTCTATTCATGACATTGTTTGCTGGTTGCAGAAATGTTATGATGTGTTGGGGAATCCTAGACCTATTTTTGATGAGGAATGTCTTTGGAATGGGGGGTGGGTCATACAGGTTTGTTTAAGGCACAATACTTTAGGCCCAGTACATCTTCCTAATAGTTTATTTTTAGGTAATGAGAGAGGCCATTGTTTTTATCCTGGTCAGCCAAGAACTTGCTTTAGGAGCAGGGCATATACTCATTTGGGATCAGCCTGTGACAGAATTAAATGTAATCTGTGTTTAGCTTTTGGCCACCATAGCTCGGATTGCACTGAGGATTTACATTGTAATTTATGTGAGGATGTTGGGCATGCTTTTAGAGCCTGCCCTTGGGCTACTTACAATGGAAATGATCGTGTTAGCCAGGATTTTATTTTACAAGAAGCCCAGAAAAAAGAAATACAGAAACAAAAACAGAAAACTAGTCAGGTCCCTCCGGAGCACACAAACCCTCCATCTCCACCTCCGCCCCCCTTCGGGCCCTTCTAATGATGAATCCCTCAATGTGATTATAGAAGCAATTTCTACCCCCCCTCCCCATAGTACCTCCTCAGAGTACTGATACTGTACTTTCTCCTGAAGTTTCTGGATTGCCTTTAGTGACCAAGGACATGGAAATCCAAATGCCCCCCCATGGTCAAAGTAATGCAAAAAAGTATAGAACAAACATGGCCTAAGTCTAAAGTTGCTAAGCTAGCATCCTAGTGGATGAAGGTATTATTTTATCAAATAAATTTGCTGTTCTTAGGCCCTCAACGGTAGATTCTGAACAAGGAGGAGATTCAGAAGCTTCTTCCTTTGCTCCTTTCTCCTCAGAATCTGATGGGAAACAAATTGAAGAGGGAGCTGATGATGACCAGGCTCCTAGGATTCATACCAGAATTCATAGGAGTTCTAGATTAAGGAAACCTCCATAAAGTATCCTGCATATTGCGCCTATGGCCTTTCCCTGTTTAGGGGTAGCATCCATTAAAGTGAATAGTATTCAGAATTTCAAATGTAGGTTGATAACACTATCTGTGTTAAAAGACCTGCATTGTGGCATTAGCTTATTACAGGATACTAGGTTAAACACTCTTTCTTTAGTTCATTCAGCACAACAATTGCGGTGTTGGGGCCCCTCTTTTTTTTCATTTGGCACAGGGGTTTGTGAAGGAGTGGGGATATTGTTTAAAGGGGATGGGTTTAGGGTGTCGCGTCTTGTAGATATATCAGAGGGTAGAGCTCTTCTCTTAGATTTTACCTTTAAGAGATTTGGGTGGAGAGTGATTAACATCTATGCCCCTCTCACAAAAATGAAACGTACTGATCTATATCAAAAAGTCAATCCTTATTTATACACGACAAAAATAGTGATATGGGGTGGAGATTTTAACTGTGTACTGGATAGGGGAGCAAATGCAACTAAAATGTACTGTGATTCCAACTATCTTACTACGCTTATTAGCCAGAGTAGCCTACAAGATTCCTTTTGATGTTTTCATACAGCAGGGGTAATACTTATTATAGAGGTGCACTTTCTACTAGAATTGACTTTATATTTAAAAAAAAGAATATCACTATCTCAAGAGCAGATATCATTCCTTTAGAGATTTCTGACCATGCAGTCCTGATTGTACTGGGAGGTGATATTGGGCCAAAACACGGTAAAGGATACTGGAAACTAAATATTACACTTTTAAAGGAACAGAGGATAAAACACAAAATTATTGAATATCTTAAGGCACAAATGCCTGTTGCATGTTTAGTGGGTAACCTTAGTACATGGTGGGAGGAAACAAAAAGAGGTTTAAAAATAGTGTTTCAGACACAATCTTCTAAAAGTAGGTTGAGTCAGTATAAAGATTATCTTAAACTCTGGTTCCAACTTAAACTCTATTCGGTTATTAATATTCATCATATTGGGTTGACATCGCAGATCCTTAATCTAAAAAAAGTGATGTTGTCCTTACAATATTTAAGAGCTGCAGCTATGCTAAATGAGCATAGAATTTGCTCCCCAGGGAAAACTGGGTTTGGTGAGGCCTTTAAAGCCTGCTCACACAGGGCCTCTTATAGACTTCTGGATTGTGTTAAGTTACAAGATGGGACTTGTGTGTCCAATGGGTCAGCAATATTACAGGCTGTCTCACAATATTTATCTGACATGTATGGAATGACTCCAATTGATATTTCACAACTAACTTCATTTTTGTTATCAGTTCAGGTTTCAAATATACCTGAGGATCTTTTAAGGAATCTTACTTTACCTATTTCTAAAATTGATATTGGAGAGGTTATTAATCATTTGAAAAAGTCCAGCGCCCCAGGCAATGATGGTCTTTCTTCTGAATTTTACGTAGAATTCACTGAGATATTACAGACTATATTAATGATGGTATTTAATACAGTGTTGGGTACCCTGCAGGTGGATATGCATTTTTGTGTAGCAGTACAGATTTTGATTGATAAGAAAGGTGACAGGAGAATTTTGGACAATTGGAGGTAGTTGAGTTTAAATACTGATTATAAAATTTTATTGAAAATTTTACATAATCGCCTGCTTAATATAGCCTCATTGCTAATTACATCAACTCAAGCATGTTCTGTTTTGGGACGCTCAATTACTCATAATTTATTATTTCTTCAAGAGATTATAGAAAGGGGTAAGGATGGTAAAACTCAGGGATTTGTCATGTCCCTAGATCAGGAAAAAGCCTTTGATCGTGTACCACACCATTACATTCTTTAATATTAACACATTATGAGATTCCAGCTAGTTTTGTAAACTGGATCTCATTGTTGTATAATAATGCCAGGGCAATGCCCTTTGTTAATGGTCATCTGGGATCTTATATTGATATATAAAGGGGAGTAAGACAGGGATGTCCACTCAGTCCTTTACTCTATGTCATGTGTCTGGATCCACTGCTTCATCTTATACAGTAGGATTCAAGTATTGTTGGGATCCCTACACCGGGGGGGGGGTGATATGGACATTAGCGTGACTGCTTATGCAGATGATTTATGTGTTCTAGTAGCTGATTATTCTTCAGGTATTCAGGCTTTCAATGGTATTGAAGAATTTTCTAGATTATCTGGAGTGAGTTTGAACACTGGAAAAAGTATTATTTATCCATTAAATAATTTCAGTATTTCTCCTATGTCCTGGAAAGATATTCATGTGTCTACTGACCCCTTTCAGTGTTTGGGAATTTGGTTTGGATGGGGGGATAATGGTGTATATAATTGGACAAAGAAATTAGTATTTGCAAAACCAAAGGTGGAAGTCTGGAAAAAATGGAACCAGACTAAAAAGAAAAAGGTGGCGGTAATTAAAACCTTTTTTCTCCCAATATTTATTTTCCTTAGTTCTGTTTATCTTTTACCTAAATCTTTGGAAACTATATTATTAGGACTCGTATTTCAGATAATATGGGGAAGCCACCTGAACCCTATTAAATGTGAAATAATATATTTATCAGAAACAGAAGGCGGGTTAAATTTGATTAATCCGGTACTTTTGTAATTTTTTCCATGTTAATTTCATTGAGTTGACTAAACCAAGTATTGCTATATGGTCTTTATTTGCTAGTGAATGGCTAAAGCCTCTTTATAATGTTTGGTAAGAGAAAGGGGTTTTGAAAGTACAGGTAAAGACGGACTGTGTTTTTTTCAGGCCTGCTCTTAGTAAATTAAAAACCTGGAAATTACAGTTTAATATATTGTCTAAATTCACTACCAAATCACTTTATTGTACAATTCATATATCTATTAATCCACCATTTCTTTCCTTTAGGCAAATAGAGCCGGGTTACAATAAACTTCTATTGGAATCTTTGAAAGACCCTTATATTCCACCAAGAATATGGAATATTTGTTCATTAAGTGCACATGGCTGTCTTTTTGTGAAAGGTAATGGTAAACATAAAAAAATGGAGGAACAGATGTGCCCAAGGTTATCTTGTATTACACAAGAGGAATCAATGGTACATTTTTTTATTGAATATCCATATGTTAAAACTATATGGGGTATAATATTCACTAGGTGGCACGATGGATACTGGAATAATATTTCATATGAAGAAATTGTTGTTGGCTTTACTTTTCAGGACTTGGGTATATATAAGGGAACAATACGTATCATTTTTACCTTTATAGAATGTGTTTTATGGCAAACAAGATGTAAATTTGTTTTACAGCAACTGTATCAAGAACCTAAGCAGACTGTTATTTTTATGGAGAATGAATTCTTGAAACAATGTATGTTTGAAAAGCAACATATGCCTTCAGATTGTTGGGTCCTCCGTTGGACAAAGGTACCGTTCCTTAAGGATAAAATAGGATAGTTTTCTTAGACCTTTTTTGGGGGGATTTCTTGTTTCTGTTTTTTTATGTATCATGTTTCTTTGGAATGTAATATACAGTTTCTCCTAAATAAAAATTTCCCCTACTCTTTTTCAAGAAGTGCCATGGGATCTTTAATGTCCACCTGAACAACCACCAGAACAGGCAGACGGGACCTCGGTTTAATGTCTCATCCAAAAGACGGCACCTCAGGAGTGCAGTACCCCCCTCATGCTGCACTACAGTGTCAGTACTGGAATAGTAACCCAAGTGCCTGGTGTGGGGATTGAACCCACAGCCTTCTGATCTCCCAGCCTCAGAGGCGAGTGTGCTACCTGCTGAGCCACTGACACTGACCAGTGACAAGTCTAGCCCCCTTTAGCTACCCCTTTGGCTAACATTTCCTCCATTTGCACCTTTACACCCCTCACAACCTTCCCTGCTTCTCTCTGCTTCTCCTAGTACACCGTCCTATCCTCTTCACTCTGCATCTCCTTGTACCTCCTGAATGCTACCCCTTTAGCCTTTAACTTCATAGCCCCTTCCCTTGAGAATAGTGGGTTGGTTTATTTTTCCTCCTGTTCTTGCCCACTTCTTTTGCACAGTGGTTTGTTGCCTTCACTTCGCCATCCCTTAATTTGGCCCACTGCTCCTCCACCACACCCTCCCTCTCCTGATAGGTTATCTCAGAGACATTCACCCATATTTTTTTTTTTACAAGTTGCTCTCCTGAAGTCCAGGACTCTCTCTCCCTTGTGTGGTTTGTCTCTGCTGCCATCCATATGTTAAATCACACTGTACAGTGATCACTGCTCCCCAGTAGGCTAGCAGCAGCAGCACTGATTTGGTTATTAAACCCATTTGACCCTGAATCATATTCAGAGGTGCATATCAACATATCTACTGGACTGCATGTAACATCAGATGTACAAGAGTCTCTACTGAATATAGCAGATGTTGGTGAAGAACAAATGGAGAGCTTTGTGAGAGGTGCACTTGATTCTGATGGGACACATAGCTTCTTCAGCACCATCAAGAAATCTGGCATCAAAACATTTGCTGACATGGCCAAGAAGGCCAAATTTAAGTCTGGCAAGGGAGGGACAATCACAGCAGTGACAGAAACATGGTTCAATGAGAACTACAGCTGGCTGGGATGTCCCCATCCCAGGATACAACTTGTTCAAAAGGGGAAAAAAGAGGGGGGTGTAGCTATCTATGTAAAAGAAGGAATCAAGGCTACAGAAATCTAGAGAACCCACAGTGAAGTCAAAGCCCTGTGGATTACTCTTGGAACTGGAAGCAAAGCCCCCATATGGGTAGGAGTGATATATAGACCCCTGGTCTCAGGAATTAGAAAAAGATGAGGACATTTTAGGAAAACTTTCAAAAGATGGCAGACAAGGGTGAGCTACGACTGACTTGGAGACTTCAATTTACTGGATGTAAATTTTAGTTCCTATACAGCTGCTTTGGAAAGGAGTAAGGAATTCCTAGTGGGCACTCCAAGGAGTAGACCTAAGCCAACTGGTGGAAACCCCCTACACAAAAGCAGCAGTAGGGAAGAAGCAGGAAACTATTGCTGAGTCAGCCTCACCTAGGTGGTAGGGAAGCTGATGGAATCACTACTAAAGGAGAGAACAGTGACATTCTTAGAAGATAGTGGACAGCTGGACCCAAAGCAGCATGACTTTGCAGCAGGAATGTCCTGCCAGACTAATCTAATTGAATCCTTTGATTGGGTCACAAAAACATTTTATTTATTTTAAACCTTTGTTTACCGGGTAAGTACAAAGAGCCAAAGGCCCGTTTTCATGTACGACCCGGGACCATATACATATACAGTCAAGATGTTTACAATAAAATTAACAAAACTCACACTACAATACATTAAAACAATTATTAGACATACAGAACACAATTACAATACAACAATCATAAAAAGGAAATATAAAAATAAAATACTCATTGAAAACAACAACAATGCAATTTGCCAATTTAAAAGTTTGGTGACTAACATTCCCATATAAAACATTAGGAAGCTCATTCCAGTTTTTAGCAGAAGAGTAGGAAAAAGAACCATCACCCATTTTGGTCTTGGTCTTGGGAACATTTAATTTAATTTGATGATCTGAATGAAGTTCCCTTGAATTTATTTTAATCCGTAATAATGAATATAATGGACAATTTGTACCTCGATGGAGAATTTTGTCAGTTAAAAACATAAACTGTATAGACAGCCCAGCCTAGGTGGAAGCCAGGCAGATAGTCTATACAGTTCACAATGGTGTGTAGAATAAGGCAGCTTAAAAGTAAATCTACAAATACCAGGAAACACATTAGTAAAGAAGGGATAACTCTCTATTAGACAAGTTTGAGAAAAGAAATAAATTATAAGAGAGAAACTGTACTCCAGGGGAAAGGGACTGAGAAAAGGGGGTGTGCTATTATAAACAGAGGGGGATAATCAGGGTGGCCATATTCCACCATGGCAGGCATCTTCGGAAGGGTTGTAGGCTGCACAGGCTGTGGGATGGCAATAATTCTAAATTGGGCCTGGAGAGAGGGAGGCTGCCCACTCTGTAGACAGCTATCTTGTATCAGGAGTGAGTATATTAGTTGAGGAGTAAGCTGTGGGAGCTGGGGGTGTCCAAGGATAAGGGGTGGATAAGGGCAGCAGAAGGGTGGGGGCTGAGGGAGGCTGGGGCAACGCTCTGAAATTACAGGACATTATGCTACAGCAAGCAGAAGGGGATAATGGGACAGAGGACCTTAGATAGGGAAGTTGATGCTAAGGGAAAGCAGAGGTGAAAAATTCTGAATTCAAGGAGACTGGAGGGGAAGAGTCAGGAGGGCTTTGTGGAAGCCTAAAACAGCAGACTGTGGGAAGGAGCTCCTAAGGTGAACAGTGCAAGAGAGGAAGAAGAGGGTCAGTTTGAGAATGCAGTCAGGGAAACTCGGTTACTTGATGGAGGCTGACATAGAGTGTCACAATAAATTTGAGATACTAAGCATCCTAGAGGGGAGGAAGTGGCCAGGAAAATGAGGAAACTTATACAGAGGCCGGGAGGGAGCAGATACCCATAGGGCATCACAGAACAGCTATGGAAAGGATAGACATAGTCCCAGAGGGAGAAGGAAACATATATGTTAAGCAAATGGGGAGATGCAACATATTCCAGACATGAGGGAGGAGAGCATGATTGGAGAAACTGGGAGACAAGGAGGTGGGAGAGGAGCCCTTCAGCAGGAAGGTCAGTACCTGATGGGGCCCTAGCTAAAGGGGACCCACAGAGAGCCTCTGGAGACAGGGGTACTATTACAAGGGGGGGGATGGGGGTGCGGGGGAAGGGGGAAGGGGAAACCATCAGGGCCAGGATAAATGGTTCAGATAAGAGAGGGTTAAAGGGGACACCTATTCAGAAGGGGTTTGAGTTAAGTGGGCAAAATAGCAAGGGAGGCAGAAAGGGGAGGGTGACAAGGGGGTCTCTAATAAGGCAGGAAGACTCCCATGAAATTGCGATCATGAATAAAGTGGGGAGGAGGGGCTGAGAGGGCATAGTGGAGTAACCATAGGATGATGGCGGTGTTAAGGTTCTGTTACTGGAGACTCGATGATTAAGGTATCCATTGGGAGGGACAGGGGATGGATGCCTAGCCAGGTGAAGGTAGTGAGTATCTCTGGGCTGACAGTGCACAGAGCAAAGTTCATAGTGTATGAAATGGTTAGGGATTGTGGAGGAAACGGATTCCTGGTGCATTTGAGACTAATGATCTAGAGGAAAAGCATTATGAAATCCAAGCAAGGTTCCAAGAACTTGCCAGAGTCTGTCGGATAATGGATGCAACATTTCCTTTCGGAGATATTGCCAGTACCAAAGGCCTCAGTGGAGAAAAAATAGAAGCTCACAGAGGTTAATAAATGGCTCAGGAAGTGGGGTGACAAGAATGGGTTGGGTGTTGGGAACTGGAATGGAGTTTGGGAGATAAGGGACTATATGCCAGGACAGGTTTCATCTTGCCCATTAGGGAAGAGTCCTTAAACAGGGATGGCTGACTACATACAAGAAAGGTGAGGTTTAAACTTGTAGGGGAAGGGATAAGGGAGGGCTGACCAAGCCCTCCTCCAGATGAGGAGTAGCCTTCAAGCCCAAGGGGGAGGAAACAGACTGGAGGTGGAGGTTTCAGGAGGAGCAGGGGAGGATGGAAGTATAAGGAATCTGGGTGGGGTTCGACAAAAGGATCAGGGATAAGGGGTGGGGGTTAGTGTTAGTAAATGCCAGGAGCTTGGGAAACAAGTTGCCAGAGTTCCAAGCCATGCTGTTCAGGGGGGGTGGATGTTGGCGGCAGTCACGAAACGTAGCCAACAAAAACCATGACTGGGACCTAAATGTCGGGGTACACTATGCTTAGGAAGGATAGAAAGGAGGGCAGAGGGGTGGAGTGGCTATGTTCATTAGAGATGACATAGAAATTGCTATAGTAGAAGAGGCAGAGGAAACGTGGAGGCCTTATGGGTCACCTTACCATCCCCAGCAGGAGATAAGGTCAAGCTGGGAGTAGCACATAGCCCCCGGGATGAGTGATGTTCTAGAGGATGGTTTGCTGGACAACATCATTGCCCAGTGTGGTCCAAAGGGAAGGAGTGGTGTTGATGGGGACCATAAATGCCAGGCACAAACTGGGGAACCATGTCTCTTAAGGTGGCCAAGGAGCAGGAGGCTGCTGGATGGCTTCCAGGATGTGTTCTTAACACAGCATGTGATGGAACCCACAAGGGAGGGGCATGTCCTGGATGTGGTTCTGGCAGATGGGGATCTGGTAAGGACATGGTTGTACAGGACCCCTGACTGGGAGTGACCACAATACTGTCTGGTTTCAAATAAGCATTGGGGGAGTGGGGTGAGATCTAGGACACTGGCAGTGGACTTCAGGGGGCTGACTTTATGGGCATGGGAAATATTCTCAAGGATCACTTGAAGGATTACCTCAACGACAAGTGTGGAAAGGAGATGGAGGTCATAAGCAGGGACTTCATGAGGCAGTCAGGATCTGCGCTAAGTTGAAACGTAAAGGAGCAAGGTCACATAAACCATGCTGGTGGTCCAGTGAGGTCCAGGTAGCAGTCAGAGAAAGAAGGCTACAAAAAATATAAAACAACAAGAGGGATAGGGATAAGAAATGTACCAGCTTGCATCTAGAAAAGTCACCCGTATGGTGAGGGAGCAAAGTCCAGTAAAGCAGCGGCTGGCACAGGGATACATGGAGGGAAAAGGGTTCTTCGGTACATTGGGGGCGGAGAAAAACTAAGAGGCCATCTCAGCAGATTGAGATCAGAAGAAGGGTGGGTGGAAGAGCGAGGACCAGGCAGAGGTATTTACTTGAGTACTTACCTCTGTGTTCACTAGGGAGGGATGGGATATCTACAAAGCAAGGCACAAAGGGATAGAGCGGCAGGGAGTGGGATCAGGAGCAACAGAAATGGAGCAAAGGAGGAAGAAAGGTACCCAGGGTGTCACATCTGGATAAGAGATAAAAGACCAGTAGGTGGAGGGGACAGATGATGCCATCCCCACCAAAAGGTGTGGTTGCCCTCAAGGCCTAAAGAAAGACAAATCTCCTGGGCGGATGGCATTCATCCGAGAGTACTATGGGAATTGGCGGACATACTGGCTGCACCGCTGGTGGAGCTTTTCAACAGGTCACTTGAGACAGGGAGGGTACCTAGGGATTGGCGAGAGGCACATGTGGTACCAATCCATAAAGGGGGGACGAAGGAAGTACCAGAAACTATAGACCCATCAGTTTAACCTCGGTGGTGGGAAAATTAATGGAGAGTATACTAAAGGAACGATTAGGGGTTTACTTGGGGAGGTGGGAGGTCTGGATAGTCGGCAGCATGGGTTTGTGCCAGGTAGATCATGTCAAACCAACCTTGTGGAGTTCTATGAATGGGTAACATCAGAACTGGACAGGGTAAGCCTGTGGATGTATTATTCTTGGACTTCAGCAAGGCGTTTGACTCTGTCCCCTACAATGGTCTGGTGGAGAAACTGATGGGGTTAGGAGTAGGCCCTTTGATGGTCAGATGGATTGAAAACTGGATAGCTGGACGCACTCAGAGAGTAGTGGTCTGTGGGGAGCTCTCAAACCTACAGAGGTTGGTAGTGGGGTACCACAGGGCTCAGTCCTGGGTCCAATCCTGTTTAATGCATACATATCAGACATCAGGGATGGTATAGGGTGTGAAATGAGTCTCTTCGCGGATGACTCCAAGATGGGAGCAGTAGTTGAGGAGAAGAGGGAGGTTGGCTGCAAGAGGACCTGGACACCCTGGAAAGCTGGGCTCACACATGGAAATTAAATTTCAATATCACCAAGTGCAAGGTGTTGCATCTTGGTGGGGAAACCCAAACACAGGTACACCCTGGGAGGGAGGTGCTGGAAGCCTCAACAGGGGAAAAGACCTAGGGGTCATGGTGGATACATGTATGAATAACTCTGGGCAGTGCAGGGCAGCTAGCAAGGCAAACAGGATGTTGGGATGCATACTTAAGGGGATCACCTCAAGGAGCAAGGAAGTGATTCTGCCGCTGTACAATGGACTGGTTAGACCACACCCTTGAGTACTGTGTACAGTACTGGAGACCACACTTGAAGAGGGACATACAGCTCCTGGAGAGGGTACAGAGGAGGGCAACAAAGATGATACGAGGGCTAGGGGATTTGACTTACGAGGACAGACTTGAGGAGCTCTGCCTGTTTTCATTGGAGGAGGAGAGACAGGGGACATGATTGAGGTCTTCAAGTACCTCAAGGGAATAAATAGGGTAAACATGGAGGATCTTTAGACTAAAGCAGGAGGCATCACCAGAGGGCATGGTTTGAAGTTGGAAGGTGGAAGGGTGAGGGGGAAAGAGGAGGAGGTTTTTCCAGAGAGGGTGGTGGACCCTGGAATGCTCTGCCTGGTGAGCTGGTTCAGAGATCCACAGTGGAGGGCTTTAAGAGAGGTGGGACAGACACAGAAAGTGGATGTATCAGATGATGGCCTGTCCCGGGGGGGGATGGATGATAGGGGTTTCTGGAGCACAAGGGATGGGAGGGTCTCTGCACCCAACTAAGGATCTAGGTTCGAGCAGACTTGATAGACCATAAGGCCTAATCTGCTGGCAAATAGTATGTTAGTATGTTAGATAATTTAACTGAGGGAGTAATACACCCTTGGCTATTGCATGCCTTGCTGGTAAGGTCAGCAATGATTGAAACTTGAATAAGATACCCAATCTCTGATTTATTTGATGAGAAATAAAATTTACATGATTGGAAAAATTTAGATATTGGTCCAACAGGACTCCAAAATATTTAAATTGTTTTACCTGCTCCATCCTATTACCCAATGAATCAGAGATGGGCAAATTCTGAGATCTATTGAGTCTAATTCTAGATCCAAAAAGCATACATTTTGTTTTTGAGTTATTTAATGCCAAATAATTCCTTTTTAACCAACTACATAGTACAGCACAGTCCTTATTTAAAGACTCATTTATAAGTTCCACTGAAATAGAACTTTTATGCAAAATAATGTCATCTGCATACATCAGACAATGGGTGCCATTCAGTAAAGATGGAACAATGTCTACAAACACAGTAAACAAAAGTGGGCCCAAAACAGACCCCTGGGGCACCCCCTGTAATAAAAATCTACTAGAAGAAAAAGCTCCATTTAATCCTACTTTAAGTGGTCATTTGGACAAATAGCTGTGAAACCAATCAACAGCAATCTCTGCCAGACCATAGCTTTGGAGCGTCCTGATCAGCAACGGATGATTTACTAGATCGAAGGCCTTGGACATGTCCACAAACACAGCACAAGTGAGCAAACCTTCATCCATAGCTACACTGGTGTGGTTCATGAACCTGGCCAAGGCTGTCCCTGTCCCATGGAATTTTTGAAACCCATGCTGATCAGGTGTCCTAAGACCAGTATCCTGTAAGTAAGCAGAAACTGCTCATTCACAAGTCTCTCAAAAATCTTACCCAAAGGTGGCAAAAGGGAACTAGGATGATAATTGTCCATATCCATTCTGTCACCAGATTTATAAATGGGTTTGATTACTGTTTGTTTCCATTCATCGGGGAAACATCCAGTAAGCAATGGGGGTGCAGCATACACGGTGTACCTAGACTTTAGTAAGGCTTTTAAGTCTGTTCCACACAGGAGGCTAATAAACAAGTTGGAGCATGACTTCTGGTGATGTAACGAGCCTAATGGCAGCCTAGCGCCTCAGCTCCTGAGCCTCAGATCATTTACACAACTAATCTCAAGCCATCCAAGTGCCTAAAAATCAAATCAGCACTAATTATGGTCTTGTGGTCTGGCAAGATGGGAAGGACAAAAAAGAAAGATTTCTCCTCAACTCCTAAATGTATTATGCCGCAGATTGAAAAGCGGCCAACCAGTCCTGCTCCTTCGCGATCCTCCATGTTAACAGCCTCTGGAGAGGACAACTCCGATTCAGAGACCACTTTGACCTTTACCAAAGCTGACAGCAAGAGAATGCTCAGTATCTTACATCAAATTGATTCCAAAATATCCTGCATGCAGACAGATTTTAAGAAGCTAGAAAATCATACCACTGTGGTAGAATCGCATATGGACACACTCCAAAATGAGCATATGGCGCTTGGGCAATCGGTGGCTTTTTTGCACTGGAGAGAATGAGAGCTAACCCAGAAAGCAGAGGATGCAGAGGCAAGAGCTAGATGGAACAAAGTCCAAATATTTGAAGTTCCAGAGGGTAGCCAGGATGACATGGTTGCCTATTTGGAGTCTTGGCTACAACAAGAGCACTCCCTCCCAGAGAACTTTGAGTTTGCTGAGAGGGCTCACAGAGCTATAGCCCCTAAACCCTAACCAGGGCCCCCTCCATGGTCTATAGTGGTTAAATTTCTCAAGTTTCCAATGAAGGAGAAAATCCTCCATCTGGCCTTTGGCCAGAAAGGATCTGAACCTTGATGGGCAAAAGGTACATTTCGATCAAGATTTCCCCCCAGGCATGATGGCCAAGAGGAAGAAAGTTCTTCAGGTAGTTACACTGTTGAGGGAGAAAGGGCTCAAAGCATATCTTCGATACCAAGCCAGCTTGTAGATGCAGGATTCAGAAGGTATACAGATTCATGAAAATCTACTGCAAGCCACTCCAACGCTAGAATGACTGGTGTTGCCCTTCCTGATACTAGTGAAGAGAGAGCTGAACAAGAGATCAAAAATCTGCTGTGGGGTTGGCACCAGGTGGATTACACCCTCAGAGAAGAAGACAAGAATCTCTCTTACCATTACATGCCGATGTGGCTAGCTGGATCCTCCCTTGTCACCCACCCCCATGAAGTACAAATGGGGTTACAGGTTGTGAATTTACCTTTGAGATCTGCATGGGACCTCTTTTCTCTCACAGCACTGTAGAAGCTGATGCAATTAAATTGCTTAAAGCCATAATAGTAATACTCCACAAGGTCAGGGGGAATCCTCTCCGGACTTGCAGGATGCGGAACTATTTATTCCAGGGGTATATTCCACGGGGGGGGGGACTGATGGGAAGGACCTCCCTCGGTGGCACATCTTTATGTTCCCAGTGGCCACAAACTAATTACTCACATGAGTGGAAGATTTCAGTTGGTATTTGGACTTCCTAGCAGAAACTTTAGTTTTATACAAAGTTTATCCTCCTTTAGGGGAGGGGTTTAGTTTTCTTTTTTATATTACTGGGCAGCGTTTAACTAAAATTAGCAGCTGAATCTGGGAAGTAGCTGCAGTCAAATTTGCATGCTGATCTTTTGCCATTACACTCTGGATTTAAAAAAATAATGCTGATGAGGCCATTAGGGAAATTGGGGAAGGTAAGAAGCAATCTTCAAATTCTACTGGGTTTAGATATCTCTATGTCTAATGAATCTGACTGTTGGATGAGGAGGGTTGCACCCACATGGGAAAGAAGTTAGATTTTTCATTTTCACTTGATTTTGATAAGCCAAAATGTTACTTTTTTCCTTGCTGTAGGCACTGAAAAGGAAGGTGGCATTCACACGTATGATGTAATATTAGGATGGCTTTTCTTATTGAAGACTTGCGATCCGGGGCAGGCAGCTGGGTCTAGAACCTGGACATAGGCCACCCCATTATAAGGGAAGGTGTATTTCTGCTGACAGCGGTCGGGAGAAATCCCTTGGCACATCTAGTTCTGCACTCTTCTTTCATTTCTGAAGACTTGTGTCTTTGTGACCAGACTTGCGACTGCAGGGGGTTACAACTGGGCAATTAAGTTTGTCCTTTTGGGGAAAGACTTCATCTCTCAAGCCCAGGTCCTAGTAGACCACTTTGTTTTATTGTCAACAGTTTTTAGTCTCCTGTTCAGACTATTATTGTCAAATATGTTAGATGGGGTATTGTTTTTTTGTCAATGTGTCATGTTTGTGTGTCTTTGATTCATTATTCTGTTGTGTAGTTGGAGTGAGCACCAAAAGGGGGGAGGGAAGGAGGAAGGCTATGAAAGGTGTGTGTATATATATATATATATATATATATATATATATATATATACAATTAAAAATGGGTTCACTTAATATATGTATGGTTAATGTAAAGTGGATCAACAATGTTATAAAAAGAGCCAGAATTTTAAAAGAATTGTGAGACTTATCATGTGATCTCACATGCCTACAAGAAACAAAGTTATCTGCAAAGGAACATGACAAATTAAGGTGGGCATGGGTGGATATGGTTTTTCAGACTCTCATCCAACAGCAGCTAAAGTCGGGGCTGTAATCCTGATTAAGAAGGGGCTTTCTTTTACACCAAAAACAGTGCTAAGGGAGGGATCAGGCTGATGGGTTATTGTCTCAGTGGAATTAAAAGGCTCTCCCATAAATACAGGGTCCATCTATGCTCCCACCCCATCCTCAGGGGACTTCTTCCGAAAGTTGTTTTCAACTCTGGCAAGTCTCCCCCCAGGGCATCTAGTGCTGGTGGGGGACTGGAATTGTGTAGAGAATCCCAGTTTAGATAGAACCCCACCAGGGAAGATCAGAATAGGGACATTTTCTAGGATTCTCTGAACCTTAGTCACCTTGGTTGGTCTAGTAGATTTGTGGAGGTGGCAACACCCTGCAGTAAAAGACTTTCCTTTTTACTCCCCTGTCACCAACACCTACTCCAGATTGGATCAGATTTATACTTGGCATTCGGAAATGCATTCATTTAGACCGGTCCAAATATTACCAGTATCTTTCTCAGATCATGCAATAGTTCAGATGCGGGTGGAATGGGATCCACCAATGAAAAAGGGACAATGGAGATTAGGCCCTGGGCTACTAGCAGACAAGGCCATAGTTACTGCAATTAGAGAGGAAATAAAGTGGTATTTAGAGGAGAATTTAGAATCAGATACACAATTGAAATTTATTTGGGATGGGCTCAAGGCAGTGCTAAGGGGAAAATTCATCAGCCATGCAACACATAGGAATGATTACATAAAGTAAGAATTACTAAGGCTCTCAGTGCTATGACATCCCTAGAGACTGAACATAAGCACACACGTGACCCCCTTGTATAACAAAAGCTACACGAAGCCCAAGAGGAGTGCAATAAATTAATGTTACATCGCACCCTTAACTCTTTAAGATAGACAAACCACAAATATTATGAAGGGGGAGACCTTGCTGCGAAGCTACTGGCTATGCACCTTAAAAACAGGAGATGGATAGGTTTATCCCCAAAATTAAAAGTTTTAGAAACCCTGGAGAAGTACTGGACTGGTCTTCAGAGACTGTGGGGGCTTTTGTTGACTTTTATTCGCACCTATACACTAGAGAAAGACAAGCAGATCATGAGCACTGGACAGACACATTTTTAGCCTCAATACAACTCCCTATGCTCTCTAGGGCTCATGTCCTTAGTCTTGAAAAAACATTCACAGCAAAAGAACTAGATTCAATGATTATATCCCTGAGCTCTGGGAAATCCCCTGCCCCGATGGATTCATAGTTGAATTTTATAAGATATTCCAGAAGGAGTTGATCCCAACTCTTTTGAAAGCATGCAATGAAGCACATGAAAAGGGGTCAATCCCAGAAACTTGGAAGGAAGCCACCATTTTGGTTCTTCCGAAGCCAGGGAAAGACGCCACCGAATGTGCCAGTTACTGGCCAATATCTTTGTTAAACGTTGATGCAAAGATTTTTGCTAAATTGATAGAGAGAGAGATTAAAGGGGCTGATCCTGTATCTGGTACATAGCGATCAGATGGGGTTTGTCCCCGGTCGACACATACAAGACAACATTCGGTTGTTATTGAACGTCTTGGCAACAGGTCCTTCTCTTCCCCCAAAAAATCTCAGAGCAGTTATTGCATTAGATGCTGAAAAGTCATCTGATTGCCTTGATTGGCTATTTCTAAACAAAACTTTAATCAGATTTGAATTTGGAACTAAATTCAGAGATTAGATTGTCAATTTATATAGTGACCCATGAGCTCGGGTCAGAGTGGATGGAATTCTGTCTGATAAATGTAATATAACACATGGCACAAGGCAGGGATGCCCACTCTCTCCACTGCTATTTTCCTTAAGTATGGAGCCTTTTGCAGCTAAGGTAAGGCAGTCGGAGCAATACAGGGGGATTCGGTTCCAGGGCAGGGAGATCCAGATCTCCATGTATGTGGATGACACCTTGCTATATCTGGAAGATCCAGAAAACTCAGCACCTCATGCTCTAGCTCTGATACAGGAGTTTCCTTCCATCTCTGGATTGAAGGTAAATGAAATCAAAACCAAGATGCTCCCCATTCCCAAGCCAAAGTACGGTACCCTTCCACAAGTGGGACATTTGAAATGGGCGAATAAGGGTTTTCGGTATTTAGGGGTGTGGATACCAGATAAAATAAACAGATTATACCACACTAATCACCTTAAATTACTTCAGAATATATAAATGGACTATAATAGTTGGAAGGAGCTACCTTTATCATGTTTGGCCCGCATAGAAACAACATGAATGAATGTATTACCCTGCCTGTTGCTTCTCTTTTCAGTATTACCAATTAAACCTCCTTCCTCATTTGGAGGAGTTTGAAATCAGCTACATCCAAATCTATCTGGAATCACAAACCACCCAGGCTTAAGTGGCAGATATTGCAATGGGCCAAAGGGAAGAGGGGGTTTGGGGCTCCCACACTTTAGAAGATATTATTGGGTGGCTCAGCTTCAGGTGTTGGCCCAGTTATGGCTTAATGAAGATCAGCCCCTGTGGACAGCTTTGGAGAGACCAGTTATACCAAGGGTCCAGTTGGCAGACTTAATTTTTGTGGATCAAACAGGTCTGTCAAAGTTTTGGCTGGCCAGCCCCTGGTTGACAGTGTTAAAACAAGTGTGGATTTGTGTTGTTAGAAATTTAGGCTTCCAGTTGAGGTTATCCAACCAGACTCCTATCTGAGCTTGTGTGGACTTTCTTCCAAATCACATGGACTTGGTCTTTTCCAGATGGGAAAAGGTGGGTCTGCACCACTTAGGGCAGCTATACGACTCACAAGGTTTCAAGAACTTCCATCAGCTAATTAGGGAGTTCGGTCTGCCAGCCCAAAACCATTTTAGATTTTTACAAATCCGTCATTTTGTACTAGGTAAAAACTTATGTGTAGAGGAGTTAGAAGAGGTCAACCCTTTGACAGATTTTCTTCTCTCACTGTTGACTGGTGGGGATGGTAAGCACTTAATTTCAAAGCTGGTAGCCTTCTTTTCTAATGGGGAACCCACCCTCATAGGAAACCTAGAAGTGAGATGGGCTGAAGAATTGAATTATTCTCCTGGGGGAAAAAGATTGGCAACGGATCTGGGAAGGGGTCTACACTACTTCGGCCTCACCCATATGGAGGGAGTTCAGATGGAAAGTAAATGTGAGATACTTTCGGACCCCGGCCATCACGGCACATTATGGACTATAGCTTTGGATCTGTGCTGTAGAGAATGTGTGGAAAGGGGTACACATACTCATATCTTTTGGGGTTGCCCAAAAATTAAGGCTTTTTGGCACCAGATAATTCAAGCCATTGAGCAAATATTTCCAGTGCAGCTCCCAAAGAAACCTCTGCTCTGGTTGTTAGGCCTCCCACCCCCACAGCTCAAGACTAAAGGTCATATATACAGTGGCGTGAAAAAGTATTTGCCCCCTTCCTGATTTTCTCTATTATTGCATATTTGTCACACTGGATGTTTTCAGGTCTTTAGACAAAATATAATATTAGATAAAGGGAACCCGAGTGAACAAATAACACTTTTTTTTTTTATTTATTTCATTTATTTAATGAAAAAAGTTAACCAACACCAACTGGCACTGTGTGAAAAAGTAATTGCCCCCCTAGTTAAATCAACCCAATTAAAGGGATAATTAGAGTCAGCTGATTGAACACAGCCAGGCTTGATTACAGCCAGCCCTGCTCTATATAAACCTCGCTTATTTTGGCCCTTACCATCAGAGTCACATTGCCAGCACAAAGATTCAACAAGCACATTATGCCATGATCAAAGGAAGTTCCTGAAAAGATCAGAAAAAAATTTGTTGCCCTCTATCAGTCTGGAAAGGGTTACAAAGCTATTTCTAAGGCTCTGGGACTCCATCGAACCACAGTGAGAGCCATAATCTCCAAATGGAGAACACTTGGAACAGTAATGAACCTTCCCAGGAGTGGGCGGCCTGCCAAAATTACTCCAAAGGTGCAGTGTAAAATCATCCAAGAAGTCTCAAAGGATCCTAAAACAACATCCAAAGAACTGCAGGCTTCTCTTGCCTCAGCTAAGGTCAGTGTTCATGACTCCACAATCAGAAGAGACTGGGCAAAAATGGGCTTCATGTGAGAGCAGCAAGGTGGAAACCACTGCTAACCAAGAAGAACATAAATGCTCGTCTCTCATTTGCCAAGAAGCACCTGGATGATCCACAAGCCTTTTGGGAAAATGTTCTATGGACAGATGAGTCCAAAGTGGAACTTTTTGGACAACATGGATCCCATAATGCCTCGCGTAAAGCAAACACAGCATTCCACAGTAAGAACACCATACCAACAGTCAAACATGGTGGTGGTAGTGTGATGGTGTGGGGATGCTTTGCTGCCTAAGGACCTGGATGACTTGCCATAATTAAAGGAACTATGAATTCTGCTCTGTACCAGAAAATTCTTAAGGAGAATGTCCAGTCATCCTTCTGTCAGCTGAAGCTGAAGCGTAGTTGGGTCATGCAGCAAGACAATGATCCAAAACACAAAAGCAAGTCCACATCAGAATGGCTAAAAAGAAGTAAAATTAAAGTTTTGGAGTGGCCTAGTTAAAGTCCAGACTTAAACCCAATAGAGATGCTGTGGCAGGACCTGAAACGAGCAGTTCATGCTCGAAAACCTACCAAATGTTACTGAATTAAAGCAGTTCTGCGAGGAAGAGTGGGTTAAAATTCCTCCACAGCGATGTGAAAGACTGATATTGAATTATAGGAAGTGTTTGGTTGCAGTCATTGCAGCTAAATGTGGCATAACCAGTTATTAAGTGTAGGGGGGAAATTACTTTTTCACACAGTGCCAGTTAGTGTTGGTTAACTTTTTTTCATTAAATAAGTGAAATAAAAAAAAAAAAAAAGTGTTATTTGTTCACTCAGGTTCCCTTTATCTAATATTACATTTTCTCTAAAGACCTGAAAACATCCAGTGTGACAAATATGCAATAATAGAGAAAATCAGGAAGGGGGCAAATACTTTTTCACACCACTGTATCTATTTCTGATTTGTTTAGCAGGGGCACAGAAAGCTATTACAAAACATTGGTTAGATACCCCCCCCCGACCCTTGGTCTGTGGTATTCCATATGTGTTCAAGTGCAAGAAATGGAAAGAATTACGGCACATTTGAGATTACAGAAACAAAAATTCCAGGGGAGATGGTTACCCTTTTTTCATTACCAAGCAGAAAAGGAGAATAAAACAATACTGGAGATTCTGGCTTCATGTTCTGGATCTTAAAGATATGCAATGGTTGGAATGGTGGTCTCCTTGAGTTGTGTGAAATTCTGGAATTTTTGATGCAGAAATCTCCCAACCTGGGAACCCTAGAGTATAATTCCATAGTTGCACTTCAGGGGAAGGCCTCAACCTCGAACCAATTGGATTTCTGGCTCCCTCATTTTTCTCCATTTTCCCCTATTATTTCTCTTGTACCCTTCTTTATGATTACTTGGTCCAGTCATTATATGCAGATAGATTTATTGCCCCTCTACAGAACTGCAAAATTCATGATTTAAATCAAATTTCGTCTTAGTCTCCCTTCATTCAGGGTTTCAATTCATATTTGATAATATTCCAATATCCAACCTCCTCTGGTGCCACCACCTCTAATTCATGATTTATAGTTTTGTTTTAACCTTTTTACTTCCCCCCTTCCTGTTGTCTAAGTTAGGAAAGGGGTAATGTTATTAATTTTTAACTGTCTTTGTGTAATGTCAACCTCTGGGGGGGGTTATTTATTCCTCCCTCATGTCCCCCTTTCTTTTTTTGTTGTTTGGTTTGGATGTACTACTATCTCTTTTTATGTCTTAGTGTGGATTTGTTGTATTCTTTTTGTTATGTATGTACAGTTGAACTGAAAATGGAAAATTCAATAAAAGTACTATTTCAAAAAAACAAAACAAGTTGGAGCACACGGGCATTGGACCAAAAATTAAAGGCTGGATCCAAAACTGGCTCAAAAAGAAGACCCAGAAGGTATTGGTAAATGGCACAGTATCGGAGAAGGGTAGCGCTACAAGTGGTGTTCCACAGGGTTCAGTGCTGGGACCAATACTTTTCAATGTATTTCTCAGAGACATAGCTGATGATCTAATTGGGAAGGTGTGCCTATTTGCAGATGACACAAAGCTCGCAATAGGGTGAACTTAGCTGGAGGGACTCAAAAGATGGAGTCAGATCTTAGGAAATTCAAAGAATTGTCAGGAAGATGAACCCAGGGAGAAATTACTTTCTAAATGGGGTACAGCTGGTGGTAACAAAACACGAGCATGATCTTGGGGTGATCATCACAGTTGACCTAAAGGCTGGCAAGCAATGTGAAAAGGTGCACAAAAGGCCAGTGGCATCTTGGGTTGCATAGGAAGGGGCATAACCAGTAGAAAAAGGAGGTGATTATACCACTGTACATGTCCATGGTGAGGCCTTGCCTGGAGTACCACGTCCAAGTCTGGAGGTCTCACCTTAGAAAAGACATAGGAAGACTAGAGACTATACAAAGAAGTGCAGCAAAGATGGTGCAAGGTCTGCATCATGAGCTATATGATGCAAGGCTAAAACAGCTCAACTTGTGCTCACTAAAACAAGATCAGCCTTTTTGCAGATGACACAAAAATTGGGGCAGTGGTGGATGACACAGCAGGGTGGCAGGGGCTGCAGGATGATCTGGCTAAACTTGAGGACTGGTCAGACACATGGCAGCTGGGGTTCAATGTGAAGAAGTGCAAAGTCTTGCATTTGAGAGCAAGGAACCCAATGAGGTGTTATCAGTTGGGAGGGGTATAGATAACCACAACAGAGGAGGGGAAAAATCTTGTGGTGATAATAACAGGGTAAATGAACCAATCAGCACAGTGCAGTAAAGCATCAGCTAAAGCCAATAAGATGCTCAGGTGTATTGCTAGGGGTATTACCTCCAGGAGAGGGGAGGTGATCCTGCCACTGTACAGGTCATTGGTGAGGCTGCACCTGGAGTACTGCATGCAGTACTGGTGCCCATACTTGAGGAGGGATGTTAGGTTACTGGAGGTGATACAGCACACAGCAACAAGGATGATCCAGGGAATTGAAGACAAACACTATGAGGAGAGGGTGAATGAGCTGTACATGTATTCCCTGGTGGAGAGGAGGAAGAGGGGGGATATGATAGAGAACTCTTAATATACAAAGGGTATAAACAAGACTGGTACAGAGGGGATTTTAAGTTGAAGGGAGGAAGGGACATGAGGGGGGCATGAGCTGAAGCTGGAGGGCAGAAGATTCAAAAGAGAGATGAGGAGGCACTTTTTCACAGAAAGAGTGGTGTCCATGTGGAACACGCTGCATGAAGAGGTGGTTTCCTGTAAGTCAGTTGGCAGTTTAAAGAGGGGGTGGGACAAAGTGAGGGAGTGTCACCATACATGGTTTCCATACCCAAGGGCACCACCGATTGTGGTGGGCAGGTGGCTCGGACAACCCTGGAGGTTCATCCAACTCGGGCAGTGTTGTGCAATGCCAGGTCCACCAAGAACGAGACTGCAGTTATTGCAGATCTTGTTGAAATGGTGGATCTGGCATGCATCACCGAGACCTGGCTGGATGAGAATTCTGGCCCCATTTTGGAGGCTTTAACTCCAGCTGGGTACTCGGTGATACACTGCCCAAGATTGGACCTCAAGGTGGAGGGTGCAGTCTATTTCAAGATTGAACTGGCCCTCACGAACGTACTAGTTGAGGAGGCTGAGTCATTTGAGTGTGTCGTAGTGGCAGGTGTAGGTTATCGGATCGCCCTCATTTATTGTCTACCCAGTGATGAGAAGTGATTTCTTCAGGACGTGGCGGACTTTGTCATCAACATGGTGTTTGAGTCACCCAGATCGATGGTTCTGGGCGATGTTAATGCCTGGGTGGACGACAAACTCTCTCAATTTTGTCAGCATTTCCTTCAGTTGATGACATCACTGGGTCTTACACAGGTGGTTACCACTGTCACTCATAAACACAGACACTCCCTTGACTTAGTCTTCCTCCCAGGGATTGAAACATCAGACTTGGAGTGGAACCAGTTGGGTGGTCCGATCACTAAATTGTGGGGTTCAGTTTTAGCACCCCTCCTTCATAGGCTTACCCCTGTGGAGATAGTTAGGTACCATCCTTTACAAGATACAAGTTCTCATAGCCTGGTGGTGGTGCTTGACCTATCATCCCTCTCGTTGGCAAGCAGTGACCCAGAGACCCTTGTGCTATCCTATAATTTGGCCATCTCAGTAGCTCTGGATTCCATTGCTCCAGTCTGAGTTTGTCCTCTCTTCCTTTGCCCTCGATCCCCATGGTTTGATGGGGATCTGAGGGAGATGCGGAGACTAGGACGAAGGTTGGAGCATTGCTGGCAGAAGTCAACCCTTGATACCGATCGCCTTAGATTGATGGACCATTATCAAGTTTATCAATCTGCAATCACCTGTAAGAAGGCAGAATTCCTGTCCGGGGAAATTGTGGCCACTCAGAATCGACCAGCTCAACTTTTCCATACTGTAGCCAGACTGTGCAACCCAGCTTGTCTACATGTCCGGAAAGCCTTTTCACAATTAGAGCACAATGAACTTGCTTGATTCTTTGTTAATAAGGTGGATGATATCAGGGCGGTACTCCAACTGGCACACTCTGTGAACATTGCTTCTGATCAGTGCATGGTCACTGCACCTTGGCCTTCTAGGAGTACCTTCAGCCAACTGGAGTTCATGGATGTCATTCGGATCATCCAGAGTGTGCGCGCGCTATGTGCTGTAGTTTGGATCATGGACCAACTTCCCATATTTTGGGTTGTATTGATGTCATTGGTCTGGTCCTTGCATGGATAGTCTGGTGCTCCTTGGAATCTGGAGAGTTTTCTAGCTCCCCGAAAGAGGCGGTGGTTACATCGCTTTTGAAGAAAGCTACCTTGGACCCTGACTGCTATGCAAACTACAGACCTATCTCTAACCTCCTCTTTTAAGGGAAGGTGATTGAGAAAGTAGTGGCAGCACAACTGGAGGACCATTTGACCATCCATGACATCTATAAACTGCTCCAGTCCAGTTTTTAAAACAGACATAGTACTGAGGCAGCACTGGTTCGAGTACTCAATGATCTCCTGATGGCTAGAGATCGGAAGAACCGCTCCATCTTGATTTTTCTGGATCTCTCCTCAGCATTTGATACCGTGGACCATGGGGTGTTGCTTGGTTGTCTGAGGTATATCTGTGGACTGTCTGGTATGGTTCTCAGGTGGTTTACATCTTTCCTCATGGGTAGAACTCAGAGAGTGGTGTCTGGGGTCTTTTGTTTAAGCCCCATCTCTCTGTCATGTAGTGTCTCTCAGGGGTCAGTGCTATCACCCATGTTGTTCGTGGTGTACATGCTACCCTTGGAGACATTGTAAGAAGGTATGGGCTGAGGTTTCACTGCTATGCTGATGATACCCAGCTCTACCTTTCTTTCACACCCGACCAGGATGGAGCTCTCTCGGTCCTTAATAACTGTCTGAAGGAAATCCAGGAGTGGATGGATTCCAGCTGGCTGAAGTTTAACTCAGAAAAGACTGAGGTGTTGGTTGTGGACCCGGGTCACTGGATAGAGGGGTTGGGGGTTGGTTCATCCTTGGAGCTTTTTTTCAGTGACATTGAACTCCCAACCTCTGAACAGGTGCATAGCCTGGGGGTAATTTTTGACAAAGGGCTAACCCTGCATTCGCAGGTATTGGCTGTCATCAAGTCTTCCTTTTACCATCTTAGGAGTATCGCCAGGATTAGGCACCTGGTTCCTTCTGGTAACTTGCCTACTTTGGTCCATGCTTTTGTGTCCTCGCACTTAGATTATTGCAACTCCCTTTACCTAGGGCTTCCTGGGGTGGAAATCCACTACTTGCAGCTGGTGCAGAATGCAGCAGCTCAGCTTTTGATGGGGACTGCTCAATCATGTCATATTTTGCCGGTGCTGCGCAAGCTGCACAGGCTGCCAGTACAGTGGCACATCACCTTTAAAGTAAGTTTGATGACTTTTAAAGCCCTACACAAACTGGGCCCGGACTACCTGAAAGAGATCCTTCTTCCTTACTGTCCTGGATGATCACTCTGCTTGGCTGATGAGGGGTTGCTAGAGATTCCAAGGGTGGGTCTGAAATCATCGGGGGTGAGTGCATTTATGTATGCAGCCCCTTACCTTTGGAATTCTCTACACCCATCAATTATGGGAGTGCACAACCATGGAAGGATTTAAACAAGCTTTAAAATCCTTTTTGTGGTGCCAGGCATTTAATGACTGATCTTCCTCTTTGATGAATATTTTATTGTTGTTTTACTGATAATGTATTGTTGCTTGATTCTGTTTTAAATTGTTAGGTGCCTTGGTCTTGGATAAGGCACCTTATAAATAAAAAGTTGTTATTATTATGTATTATTATTATTAGGGGCGGAGAGGGGGGAGGAAGGGGCATCTGCAGTGTAAGGGGATGGCTAGCTGCACACTAAAGCAGACTTCATAGACCATTTGGCCTACATCTGCAGGTATTTTTTGTATGTTTGTATGTAAGAAGGGACAAGGGGAACATGATAGAGATGTTTAAATACCTGAAGGGTATCAACAAGGCACAGGCACAGGATCTCCTTCAGGTAAACAACTGCACCTGGACCAGAGGACATAACATGCATCTAAAGGGAGGCAGGTTAAGGAGCAACACAAGGAAGTTCTTCTTTTCAGAAAGGGTGGTGCAGCCTTGGAATGGCCTCCCCCTACAGATGGCGGGGTCAAAGATGGTCAGAAAATTTAAGCTGGCATGGGACAGACAGTGTGGAAAACTTAACCCAGCAGCCTGATTGGGGGAAGGAGGTAGTATACATGGGAAGACTAAATGGTCCACATGAACCCAATCTGCTGACACAATCTATGTTTTTATGTTTCATATGCTGAGTTTGAGCATCATCAAGCTCTTTAATGACATGTTGTAAGGACTCAATGGCTTCAGACTAAAACACCTTTTGAGTGTCAGCCAACATTTGCCAGACAAATGCTGGAACTCCATGAGTACCTCCTCCCTGCTCACACCATTTAACAAATGAAGAAAGTTTCAGAGCACTCAGGGCCTCAAATGCTAGAGTCAAGCCACATAGAGCACAGTTGAATTGCTTACCAGCAAGCATTTGATCTGCAGTGCAAGCTGCATGCACATCAGAATCAACAGGAAGGTCTAGCAATCATGCATCTCCCCCAAAATTCCACGATGCATGCAATAAAACAATACAGAGTATGAAAACCACCCAGTTGAATCACATTGGTACCAAGTTCATTTGGGGGAGTCCATTCTACTTGCTGAGCAACAGCAAACAGCTGCTGATCCATGGTCTGAACGGCAAGCTGCTGACCTAGAGCTGCTGACATTTCCTTACATGTCAACATTGTAGTATACACTGTAGCTACGGCAACTGGTTTGGCATCCACAATAGGTGCATATGCAACTGCTGTGTAGGTGCTCTTTGTGGCAAGCTTGTAGTTGAAACCAATCCAAAATGGAATCACCTGAGTGTGAACAAAATCGATGTCATTTGGCATTGGTAGGACATCACGAGGTAGTAGTCTTAAAAGACACCAGGAGAGATCTCAAACAGCTTTCACTTGTAGGTGACAGAATTTTATTTTCTCAAGTACTTTTTCATGGTGAGTCGGTTCTGGATGAGTTCCAGGTTTTTCAAATGCTGCACACTGCATTAGAGACTCTGATTGCCCATGGAGAGCAAGTGACTTTTCTTTCTCATGCCTCAGTGATGTTCCTTGTGATGCTGGACTTTCTGCAGACTGTTCTTGAAATACAACTCTAGCCATTGAATAGAAGGTATTCTTTCCATCAGTGGTCTCTACATTGATGTCTATATTATCATCTCCTTCATGGATGAGATTTCCATCAGCATGAAGTGGTACAATTCCATTTGGAATGAACACACCTCCTTGGAGTCTTTCGACTTCAAGTTTTTGCAGCACTAGTCATGAACCACTTCAGCTCATCATAACTGAGGCAGAATCCATGAAGGTGTAGTATAGGTTGATAGGTATGTTCAGGTTCAGAGAGCCGAGGCCCTTGAATGAACTTGCCACCCTGCTCATGGGTGGTAGGCAAATTTTTTGTCTCCCATGTGATTATCCAGTTTTCATTTAAATATTGTTATATTCTTACTCTCTACTATTTCTTTGGGTAGTGCGTTCCATATTGTTATCACCCTTTGGGTAGAGAATTTACTCCTTTTAACTATTAAGTTGTTTTCTCCAATTAATTTCTCTGTATGTGATCTAGTAACTGCCTTGCCGTGTGCATCCTTAATCCAAGGTTTCCATCATATATGAATTATTAATAAATGCATAGATGAGACAAATATCTCTCCTGTATCTTCTATATTGTGTTGAGTATAAATTTAGGTTATTTAACCTTTGTGTATATCCCAAGTGTTTGATTGAATGTATATATTTTTTTTTTTTTGTTATTCGCCTTTGGACTTTTTCTACTAATTTCTGGGTCCTTATATTCTGTGGTGCACAAAACTGGGTACAGTATTCTAAGTGGGGTCTCACTGGGGCAGTGTAAAGGTGGATAATGACCTGGCTTTCTCTACTTTTTATGCAAAAAATGTTGTAGGAGCCATATTGATCCTTTTAAGAACAGATCCAGAAACAAATGATTTGATACCTTTTACTAGACCAACATAGATGTTACAGAAAAGAACAAAGTGCTCTAGCTTTTGAACCTACCCGGTCCTTCTTCAGAAGCTTTATGGCAGTTATTTTTAAAATCCCATACTATTAACACCAGATTATGTTAAAATAACAGAAATAACACTCATTGGTTTAACATATACATTTAAAACATAACAGAAGATTACGTCAGAGAAGGTAATTAACACCAGTATGTTTTTAACTGAGGAGCCTCAGAAGGGCAAAGGTTATCAAGAATTCTCAACAACCAGAGAGTTCTTCTCACATAAATTTTAAAATGCCTCAGTATGCTAAGAAAGCATTCTAGTGATAAAAAAAACCCTGGGATAGCATTCTCTCTAATATATATAAGATGAGGTTACAACTTACATGCCAAGTGTGCTGGTGTATTAAAGAACAGATAATGAGAGACAAAATCCTGAAATTAGGTATAACTGCAAGTTGAAAAAGAGCCCCAAATGAAACATATACATATATACATGATGCATGATAGTATCACTTGTAAGTGTAAGGGACAAATAAAAATACTTGTCAAGGACCTCCAAGAAAATGAGACCATAAGCCTGATAAGTGCATTCAACACAGAGTCAGTGTATAACAAAAGTGCACAGAATTTGTCTAAGGAATCTAAATGAAAACTTCCAAGGATGAAATCCTCCAGGAACCCTCCTTTTTTTTCTTTTTCTCTCCCTCCCTCTCTCTCTCTCTATCCTTGGGAAAGATACTGTAACTAGTAGGAATGAGATATACTGTATGTACAAGAGTCATAATACAGCATCATTCACACCAATATTAATCGTTACCCAAAGGAATTACACCTTTTATGAACCCCCAAGTAAATGAAATATGCATCTTAATATGAGCAGATTTAAAAATGTGACAGTGTGTAATCCAACCACTGACAACTAGTAGAAGGAAGTAAATGTACACTATATGTGAAAACTAAGTGTCCTAGCCACATAACAGTTGTCCCATGCCATGCTCCCCCCACACAGATGTGTGTACATACACCACACCACACACACACCCTGCACACCCCACACAACCACAACACACAACAAATATAACAAACACAACCCACACATGCCACACCACACTGCGCACACACAAACAAAATACACACACACACACCATACCCACAACACACAAAAACACAACACATGCAAAACACACACAAATACACACATACATACATCAATACACACACTCACACACACTCACACACACTCACCACAGTGTTAAGGTGAGAAGTCAGCATGTAGATAACCATAAACTTACAAAATCAAAGGCCTGCTGAAGAACTAAAGTATTTATGTCCATCTTTTAAAGTAAAGGTCTGTGTAAGTTTAAGTGGAATAATGTGTCATATAACCAACATCAATGTTCAATCCATCCACCACAATATTGAGAAGTAAAATAAGTCTAATTTCAGAAGCCCGTCTCTGTTGTGTACTGTTGAAATGTCCTTTTAAGACCATCACAGACATATCTGAGATCGAGTGGCCATCCTGGGAGAAGTGCTGGGCTACTGGTTTCTCAGTCTTCTTGTGATTAATAGAATGTCTGTGTGAATTCATTCTGGTGTAGAGTTGTTGGCTTGTCTCCCCCACATAACCTGTGCGAGGACTTTTCTTGCATTGGATAAAATAGACCACATTACTTGATGTACATGTATAATTCCCATGTATCCTGAATAGTCTGTTTTGTGATGTAACCACACAGTCTGAAGTAGAAATGAGGTTACATGTCTTACATGTGCGTTGATGACAGGGTCGTGTACCATATGATGTCATGGTATTCTGTCCGGTTCAAGTTGACTCCTATTAATCAGGTTGGCTAAATTAGGTGGTTGTTTAAAAGATAGTAGTGGTAGTTCTTGAAAAATACAATTAAGGGTTTCATCCTCACTAATTATTGGATGGAGATCCTTAACAATCTTACGTAGAAGTTCAAGGTCAGGGTGGTATTTGACTATTAAGGGTATTCTGTTGGTAGTCATCCGTTCCTTATATTGCAGTAGTTGTTCTCTTGGGACCTGTGTTGCATGTTCCACTGCTCTGTCAATTTCCCTGGATGAGTGTCCCTGCTCAATAAAGGTTTTTCAACATCACCAGATGTGTGTCTCTGTCTTCCTCATTCAAACAGAGGCAGTGATACCGAAGTGCTTGACTGCACATGACAGATTTCTTTGTGTGGCTTGGGTGATTACTTTTCTTGTGTAAGTATCTCTGTCTGTCTATTGGTTTCCTGTAAAGACAGGTATGTAGGGTTCCATCCTCAATAGTGACAGTGGTATCCAGAAAATGTACACTGGTGGCAGAATATTCCAGGGAAAGCTTTATAGTTGGGTGGAGGTTATTAAGATCCTGATGAAAATCTTTGAGTGTGTCAGTGCCCTCTGTCCAAATTATAAACAAATCATCAATGTAATGGAACTAAGCGAGTGGTTTATGTGTACAGTGCCTTAGAAAATCCTCCTCCACATTTGCCATAGAAAGATTAGCATAGTGTGGAGCCATCCTGGTTCCCATTGCTGTTCTATAGTTTGAACATAATGTTTACCACTGAAGCTGAAGTTATGTGTCAGAATGAATTCAGTGAGTTTACCCACAACTCCAGGGTCAATGTTGGGGTCCAATTCTTTGTCATGCAGGTATTTGAGGCAGGCTGAAATGCCATCTGTGTGTGGAATAGTAGTGAAGAGGGAGGTTACATCCACCATGGCTAAAAGGGTAACAGGTGGTAAGTCCTTGAAACCAGAAAGTTTATACAGGAAGTGAGTAGTGTCCTTGATGTAATTATCCCTTTGTATAACCATTGGTTTGAAAATAGCTTCTATAAACCCTGATATCCTCTCTGTCAGGGTACTATTAACAGACACTATGGGTCTACTAGAATTACCAGGCTTTTGTATTTTAGGAAGCATGTAGAATGTCCCGGGCTTAGGTTCACTTGGGATGAGGGCCTTTAGTTTGTCTTGGACATGGTTTGGAAATGTTCCAATTAACTCCTGTAGTTCTGCTCTATATTCTGTAGTTGGGACACTTCCCAGTACTTTGTAGTAAGTAAGGTCACTTAGCTGCCTGTTGGCTTCCCTAATGTAATCTTCTCGATTCAATATCACCACTGCAGAGCCTTTGTCAGCTTTTTTTATGACAATGTTATGGTTCGATTTTAGTGTTTGTATAGCCCTCCATTCCAATGGAGAGAAGTTGTAACGGGCCTGTTTTTGCCTAGTAAGAATCTCATCAGTAACTCTCTGGCAAAAGCAATGAATGTATTTATCCAGTTTTTTGTTACGGCCACTTGATGAGGTAAACTCATATGGTTTCTTTTTCATATCCATAATATTTTTACTGTTTGTGATTTCTTCACTGTCTGTGATTTCTTCTCTGCCATGAAAACATTCCCTGAGTCTCAATCTGCGGAAGTATTCCTCCATTTCACCACAAAACTGTATTCTGTCCAATGGTTTAGTTGGGCAGAAATTGAGACCTTAGAAAGTACATTTAATTCAGTAGTCAGTGTGTGGGTGGACAAATTAACAACTGAAAGGTGCCCATCTGTGTGGTTTAGTTGTTCAGTCATCTGTTCTGTTCTTCATGGTTGTTAGAAGTATGGTGTTGAAGGGCATCTAACTTCCTGTTTTTAATGAGCATGGCTTTTCTTAAGGTTCTTTGGTAATTCATGTCTACCTCATGCAAGATTTCTGGAATAGGCTCACCAGACATCCTGTCCAGTGTGGTAGCTATTTCATTAAACTGTTTCTTCAAAAATGCTTTCTTGGCATATGAGTTGTAGATTCTGTGATTTCTCAATTTCTCAGAGGTCCTAAGACAAAGTTGTTCAGCATATGTAGAATTATCTGTGTTTCTTAGTGGATTCCAAATAGCTAGACCTTTAGGGATAATGTTATTCCTTTTGCACTGGGATAAAAAGTAGATGTCACTATCTAGCTGTGCTACTTTCTTCTTAATGTTATGCAACTGCCATATCCTGCGGCGAATTCCGGTATCTTCCATGATGCAGACAAATGTTGTAGGTGCCGTATTGGTCCTTTTAAGAACAGATCCAAAAACAAATGATTTGATACCTTTTGTTGTACCAACATGGATGTTACAGAAAAGAACAAAGTGCTCTAGCTTTCGAACCTACCCGGTCCTTCTTCAGAAGCTTTATGGCAGTTATTTTGAAAATCCCATACTATTAACACCAGATTATGTTGAAAAAATAGAAATAACTCTTATTGGTTTAACGTATACATTTAAAACATAACAGAAGATTACGTCAGAGAAGCTAATTAACACCAGTATGCTTTTAACTGAGGAGCCTCAGAAGGGCAAAGGTTATCAAGAATTCTCAACAACCGGAGAGTTCTTCTCACATAAATTTTCAAATGTCTCAGTATGCAAAGAAAGCATTCTAGTGGAAAAAAAACCCTGGGATAGCATTCTCTCTAATACATGTAAGATGAGGTTACAACTTACATTCCAAGGCCCAGATATTCAAACTGCGCCAGGCTGTGGCGCAAGCCTGGGTGCAGCGCAATTTGGCTGCTCAGGGGTGTTGACTGTGTGATATTCTTTTTTTTTATTCAAATTTTATTAACAAATTTTCACATTAAGAGGCAGTAAGTATAAAAAGACAAGAATACAGCATCTTATGTTATAACTGCCCCTCCCTCCCTCCCCCACAGCAGTAACATATAGGTATGTCACATAGGCTCAAATCCATTATACAGGAATATACAAGGCTCTTTGCTCTAAAGCACTGCTAAGTCTGAGCAGCTAAAATTAGAGAATGAAGGGATCCTTATTTGAGTATAAACAGATAATTTGTTGTAAAGGCTAGCAATTGCCTTTTCCGTACGCAGGTTAGCAAGGATTTCATTCACCCATTCCTGTAATGTCGGAGAAGACTTGTCTTTCCAATGATGTAAAACAAGCTTCTTAACTGATAGAGCTATCTTAGAAATATGAAACCTTCTTGCTTTAACCCTAATAGTGGACATGTCCCCGAGGAGACAAACGTCAGGCGTGACGTGCTCCTGCAAACCCTATATAGGTTCCAGGGAGGCTTTAACAGAGTCCCACAAAAGAGAGATTTTGGGACAGGACCAAAATATGTGAAGGAGTGTTCCCTCCTCCTGAGAACATCTAACACATGTGTTTGAGTCCAACAGACCCCACTTCTTTAACTTAACTGGAGTATAATACATGTTATGCTAGATATGATAATGCATAAGACGCAACCTATCTTTGGAGACAAATTTATGGCAGGACCTCCACAAGGCCTGCCAATTAGAGTGAATATTGAGAAATAAAGAACTCAGAACACTAAGTCGGTCAAAAAGTGTCCCCATGTTTTTATGAAACTAAACCTGATATAATTTGGATACAACACCAAGACCCAAATAAGGAAAGAAAATTTGAGATCAGGGCCCCAATCGTCTGATTGGGAGAGTACCAATCACTATTGAGAGTAGGTGTCTTATCTGTACTACTTTAAAATGTGAAAATGTCGTGATACTAAATTTCCAAATAAGATCACCTACCGACAGCCATTGCCCCTCCTCATCCACAAAAGAAAGTACTATCCCATTGCCCAGTTGGGGCAACCAAGTGTGGGGAATCTGCTGCTTATTCATAGTGAAAGTTGGGGAGTTCCAGATGGATTGGGCCAGATCTAACTGAGGAGTATATCGCAAGAAAGAGCAAAGTTGTGCATATACTTTTAAAGAAGTGGCAACTGTGGGACATTTTCGGGCAACCTGCACTGGCACATTTTACATGTAAAACAAAGTTAGGGGATCCAGGTTCATAGAGCTTAATTGAGTCCAATTTATTCTTAAGCCATGTCGGTCAGCATCTTTTCAGGGCCCGGACTTACCCATGTCAGACATTTTGCCAAATGGACTAGCCCAATAATTACAGCCATATGGGGAACCGTAGGCTCTCTCAAATTTTGGAGCAGCCAACTTATAGTAAGCCAGCTGGGGGTATTTGTTAGACCAGATAAATTTGGTAAAAATACCATGCAATTTCTTAAACCAGGATAATGGGATAAAAGCATTGAGGAGAGATAAAGGGTAGAAAATTCTTGGAAAAATGTTCATCATGATTATATTAATCCGGCCCCAAAGCAAGATAGGGAGCTTAGACCATCTGTCAAGATCCTAAGTTATAAGTTGAGAAAGGGGCTCCAAATTTTCCGAAAACCATACCATGGGATTAGCAAGTCAGTTTAATGCCCAAATATTTTAATGACCTGGGACCAACATATAACCTAAGGGATACATATCAGTCTTGAATGTCTTGTGGTTTAAAGGGAAAAGGAGGATTTGTTAGCATTTAATTTATAGTTGGATAAAGTGCTAAATTTAATAATTTCACCTAGCAAACCAGGACAGAAGATACCGGGTGAGATAAATACACAGGAGATCATCTGCTAAGCAGTGACCTTAACCTCACGATGCCCCACCCAGATACCTTGTATTTCTGTATTATTGAGAATATTTTGGATGAGAGGTTCGAGATACAGGTTAAACAAAAGGAGAGACGGGGCAACCCTGTCTGGTACCTGAATGTAGTGAAAAGGACTTGGAAAATGCACCATTTCCAGAAATCTTTGCTGTAGGAGCTTTGTATAATGCAACAATCCAGGACATAACAACAGGTGGAAACTGGTAGGCCTCAAGAACTTGAAACAGAAATTTCCAGTTCACACAATCAAATGCTTTCTCGTTATTCAGGGAGACCAACCCAGCTGGAAATGCAGCATCCCTGGAGACCGAGAAGACATGCGAAAGGATACAGTATGTAAATGGTCAAATGACAAATGTCCCTTCATGAATCCAACCTGTGCCATACCTATTAGATCAGGGAGGACTACAGTTAACCTGCCAGCCAATATCTTCAAAAGGATTTTAATATCTTGATTTGAAAGAGACATGGGCCTGTAACTTTAAACTAACTCGGGATCCTTATCTGGTTTAGGGAGAAGGACAATCAGGGCTTCGAACAGGTAAGGGTCCGCCACTGCCCCAGATAAGATGTACTGAAATAGGTGATAGAGTACTGGTAGTAAGAGATCATGAAAAACTTTGTAAAATAGAGAGGAGAACCCATCCAGTCCTGAGAACTTGTCAGAGGGTAGCCCTCTGATATCCTCAGAGATTTCCTCTTGGGATATGGTAGAAGCCAGAAAACCCTTGTGTTGTTCCGATAGGGAGGACAAGTGGGAATCTCTCAAGTACTCCTCAAGAATCCCAGGACAAGGAGGATTCTCCATATCCCTGTACAGTTTTTAGTAATATAAAGCAAACTATTGCACTATCTCAGTAGGGGATACTCTTAAAGACCCATCTGCCATAGCCCGAATTGGTGGGATAAATCTTGCAGATTTCTGTTGTTTTAAGCATAGTGCAAGCAGGTGCCCTGCTTTCTCTCCCTGATCCGTATAACTTGCTCTGGTTTGGATTATAGCTAGTTCTGCCTTTTCCCTTAATAACTCTAGATATTTATCTTTGACCATCATGAGTCTCTTTTGGTCCTCATTAGAGGAGCTAACTGAGAGGTTCGCTTCAAGGGACCGAATTTGGGATAATAATGACAATAGCTCTTCTTCCTGTACCCTTATCCTTTTGGCTGCTATACTGATAAGAACCCCCCTCATGTATGCTTTAAAGGCCCCCCAATAGAATGTCTGGCTTTGCACTGTATAATGGGTTAGATGAGAAGAAGAAGAACTCAATTTGCTCTCTTATAAGTTTACAATACTTGGTATCCTTCAGGAGCTGCTCATTGAGCTTCCACCTAGTCTCCCTTTTAAGTGAATTAAGAATGTCAAGTTGCATACCACAAGGAGTGGTCTAAAATAAGACTGTAGTTGGATCGAGGTGGACTTGACCCCAGGCAAGAGAACCTGAGAGATAAATATGTAGTCAGTGCGAGACTGCGAGCCATGCACCATTGAATTGAAAGTGAACTTCTTGGAATCTGGATGCAACACATGCCAGACATCACAGAGCCCGCACTGGTCTAACAAATCCTTAAGTGCCCTCTGCCCCAGGGACATTCCCCTCAGCCCACTACCTGACCTCCAAATTAGAATCTGTAACCTGGTTGAAATCACCCCCCATAATGATCCTGATGGGAAGCATTGGAAGCATAATAGATATCAGCCTCATAAAAAACCCTGGGTCATCAGTATTGGGTCCATATATACTACCAAGTGAAAGTGGCACTGACCAAAGAGTGTCTTTGACTAAGACAAATCTGCCCCCCGGATCCTTGATAACCTGCATGGAAATGAAAGGAATACCTCTTTTAATGATTAGCATGAACCCACAACTTTTAGTGGAGCCCTGAGCATCATAGATATGACCCACCTGTTGTCTCCTTAATTGTAAAGCTTCAGATTCTAGCAAATGAGATTCCTGCAAAAATGTTATCTGAGACGCAGTAAATTTAAATGTTTGAGCACCTGATATTGTTTGGGTTTTTTCCTGATCCCCTTAACATTCCAGGTAGCAAAAGTCACATCATTGGCCATCTAACTAAGATTAACAACCTTAATAACCATGCTGAGTGTCTATCAAATACTGCTCAGGATGACTTTCCAAATTCCTCTCTCCACAATAACAGCACCCTCACCCAGGTTGTTGTCTTAGGTGACTCAATGATTAAATTTATAGATCGAACCATCTGTAATCCTGATAAAATTAATAGGTCTTACTTAAGTTACGGGGGGCCAGGGTCTCTGACATAACCGCCATGACCAGTACTGCCTTACGTGCAGGACAATAACCTCTAGTTATAATCCATGCTGGGACAAATGATATAACAAAGCGTCATTACAACAACTTAAACATGACCTAGTTGCTCTGTAATGTACTAAATGAGAGGATGTAACATTGGTATTTGAGAAATTCTTCCAGTACCTGAGCTTCCTTCTATATCAAAGGAAGATTAAATCTTTAAATGAATGGCTTCAGAAATGATTGCCTAAAACAAGGTATTGCGTGTCTACCCACTGGGAGAATCAGTATAACCCTGCCTCTTTTGCTGGGATGGTCTGCACCTCAACCGAAGGAAGTTCTCTCCTTGGTCATCAATTTTTATCATTTATCAATGATAATTTAAACTAAAACTAAAGGGGATTGGTTCTAATAAGCCATCTCTAAACCATTATACAAGTTGAAGATCTTAACTTGCAATGCGAGAGCACTTAACATATCTAATGTGAGAACTAGAACTAAAAATTCAGGAGTCTAATACAGGTCTGGTTGCTATAACTGAAACATGGGAAACCAGGATAAACAGTGAATGAATATTTCAAGTTTAAACACTATTATAAAATAGACCTGATGAACAAAGGGGAGGGTTAGTCTCTATGTCACTAATGATATTCCCTCGTTTGAGGTCTCAACACCAGTATCCACAGGCGTTTGGGTATATTTGCAACCCAAAGGACATCCCCAAATTTTGGTTGGAAACTGCTATAAGCCACCTTCTTCAGATCTTATTTATCTAAACCAATTAACTTCAGAAATGGCTCAAATAGCAGATAAAGGCTTAGTAATAATTCTAGGGGACTTTAATCTCCCTTCTATAAACTGGGATATACTCTCTGGACATAACTCATATGATTTGCAGTTGATTTCCGCTATTACAGATCTTGGCCTTACGCAACATGTCAAGAAGAACCTACAAGAGGAACATTATTCTTGATTTAGTTTTTAATATAAATACAGCTTTATCAAGTCTACGGGTGCTGGACCCTGGGTAACAGTGATCACTTAACTATCCAATTTTCCATGTCTCTAGCTCATACAAATCGCTCAATAACAACTGCATGATAAAACAATATGAGAAAGCTAATTTTTCTAAAATCAATGAACATCTTGCAGCTCTACCATGGAACTCAATATTTGCACCTCTCAATGCAAATGATGCTTGGAACACCTTTGAAAAAATTATACACAACCTAGAAGATAAATATGTACCTGTAAGAAGGAGATACAATAATAAAGGAAAGGTCCCTGCTTGGTATAGTAATAACATTAGAAAACTTAGTAACCAAAAACAAAAATTATTTACGTCATTAAAAAAGTGCAAACCGGAGGACAAGAAGGACAATTATATTACGTACAAGGAAGCATTAAAAAATCTAAAAACATCTATCACCCAGGCTAAAAGGAACTTAGAATTTAGAATTGCCCATACTAAGGACTCACACAAAAGTCTCTATTCATAGTTAAATAATAAAAAGGGTACTGTTAATAAAACAGGTCCATTAATTATTAACAATACAACTATTCTTTCAGATATGGTGACTCGTCCAGATTTAATAAGCACTTTTGTTCTGTCTTTGAACAAGATAAGGAACCTAGAATGATTACTCATACTCCCATATTCCATAGTTATACCATCACTACTTCTGATACTTATAAACTTCTGGGAACTTTGAAATCAACTACAAGCACAGGCCCGATGGTATTACCTCTAAATTTCTCATAGAACCAATGATAATATTGTCACTCCACTTACAATCATATTTAATAAATCACTCACTGAATCTACTGTCTTACTGTTTGGAGAACAGCTATTGTTACACCAATCTTTAAAAAGGGGTGCACTCCAAGACTGAGAACTACAGAGACCTATCAGCCTCTAACTCCATTCCCTGTAAATTACTAGAAAAATATATCAAATACTTAATAGATGAAGAAATGCTTGAACTAAAAATAAATGACCATAATCAACATGGATTTAAATCAGGGCATTCATGTACTACAAACTTATTATCCTTTTACAATTTTATAAGTAATAATTTGGATCTAAAAATCCCAGTGGACGTTGTCCTGTTAGACTACAGTAAGGCATTTGATAAGGTCTCACACTCGATATTAATCAATAAACTAGTTACATTAGGATTCTCTAAATGCATCATGTTTTGGGTGAACAGCTGGTACTCTGAAGAACTCAAGCGATTCTGAACATACGATCATACTGAGACATCATGGAACTTACCCAGCAGATAAAGGCCTAGAGTCATAGCAAGTCTGCTCGAATGTGCCTTCTAGCACCTTATATTCTGCAGCTGCCCTCCCTTCCACCTTCCTTCATTAACCCTCCCCTTGTCCTGTCCCATCCTCAGTTTGAAGCAGTCCACTGTTCTGCCACCATACCACTTCTGCAATTAACGCATCACCCCAGCCACCACCTCTCTGTAAAAAGTATCTCCTCATCTCCCTCCTGAACCTTCCTCGCTCCAGTCTCATATCACAGCCTCTGGTGGCCCTCCCTCCCTTACTTTGAACAGCCCCTCTGTACCTGTCTTGTTTATTCCTTTCATGTATTTAAAGGTTCCAATCATGTCCCCCTGTCTCTCCTCTCCTCCAGTGAGTACATGTTCAACTCCTTCAACCTCCTCTCATATGATAAGTCCCCAGACCCTTGATCATCTTTGTTGCCCTCGCTGCACTCCTCCAGTAACTTAATGTCCCTCTTCAGATACGGATGCCAGTACTGCACGAAGGTACTCCAGGTGGGCATTCTAACTAATGACCTATACAGTGGCAGAATCACCTCCTCCCTCCTCGAGGATATACCCTTGCAATACAACCCAGCATTTTGTTGGCCTTTGCAGCTGCCTTCTACACTGTGCCGAGTTGTTCATTGACCCTGTGATGAGCAACACCCAGATCCTTCTCCTCCTCTGTCTGGGCTAGCTGCACTCCCCTAGCTGGTAAGTCCTCCTTGGGTTCTTCATCCCAAAATGCATCACCTTGCACTTTTGGCATTAAAGCCCGTTGCCAGGTGTCTGACCCAGGTTTCAAACTCTGCAGATCATCCTGCACCTGCCATCCCCTAGGTCATCCACCACCGGCGCAACCTTGGTATCATCAGCAAACAGACTGATCTTGCTCTTGATGTCCCATGATATGTCTGCAATGAATATCCCAAACAACACTGGTCCCAACACGGGCCCTGTGGGACACCGCTCGTCACTGCCCTCAGGTGTGAGGCTCCCCACCCACCACCACCCTCTGTTGCCTTCCCTGCAGCCAGTTTCCTACCCATCTCACCAGCATTACCTGCTCCTGTGCCTACTAACTTCCTTCCCAACCTTCCATGGCACTGAGTCAGATGCCTTACTGAAGTCCAGATACAGGACATCCACTGCATGTCCCTGTCCAGTTGCTAGTTACCCAGTCACATGGGGGCTTCGACCAAGGGTTGGTTTGGTAGGATCGGAACCTTGGTGAAACCATGCTGTCTGCTGTCCTGTAGTCCTTTGGCCTCTAGAGGGCCACCAGCCTCTCCTTCAGGATAGTCTCCATTAGCTTACCCACGATGGATGTGAGGCTCACTGGTCTGTAGTTTCCCGGTTCATCCTTGGAGCCACTCTTGTGGAGGGACACCACATGAGCCATCCTCCAGTCTGAGGTACACACCCCAGATGTGAGAGGCATTAAATCAGGTCTGCCAAGGTCCTGCAAGGACCTCTGCCAGCTCCTTCAGTACCCTGGGGTGGATGCCATCTGGGCCTGGTGTTTCCACCCTCAAGCGCCTTCAAACCCTCTCGAACTCTGCCCTCCATGATTTCCCATCTGCTCACCACTTCCCCCCTCGTCTGCCATTTCTCCCATCTTGGGTGTCACCCCCTCTTCTCTTTAGTAAATACTGAGCAGAAGTACTCATTTAGTGCTTCCGCTTTATTGTACCCTACTTCACCCACCCCCTCCTTCCTAATCCTTACTATGTAGGTCCTTACAGCTCCTTTTCTCCCTGATGTGCAAAAAGTCCTTCTCCCCTTCATGTACCTTGTGCAGCCTGAGTTCACATGTAGATGCTTTGGCTCCCCACTTACCTTCCCTTGTCACTTCCTTCAATTCTGTCAAGTACTCCTCTCTGTCCTCCCCCCTCCCTGTTTCTCTTGTATTTCCTAAAGGCAGCTCTTTTTCTCCTTACCTTTCCATGACCTCCTTGCTCAACCAGCTCGGTTTCATGGCCTAGCCTTCTTGCTCTGGGCTTTGCAGCAGGTTTGGTTGCCTCCACTATCCCCAACTTTGAGCTCCATCTCTGGTTGTATCCATACTAGACTGAATTCTGGCCAGGTACCCTTTACCACTTCCCCATCCTCCCAAAAGTCAGCCCTCCTGAAGTCCAGCACTCTTGTGCCAGATTCCCTCCTTCCTTGCCCATATCCAATGTGAGCCATACTGAGAGGTGGTCACTCCTGACAGCAGTTCCTCCACTGAAGTTCTCTCACAAAGTCCCCATTGCCAGCACAAGGTCAAGGGTATTCCCTAACCTGGTTGGTTCACTGACCATTTGCAGCAGGAAGCTGTCCTGGAAGGCATCCAGCAGTACCTGCTCCTTCTGTTCCTGGTTGTTGGGTGCTCCAGTCCACTCCTGGCATGTTGAAGTCCCCACAATCACCACACTACCTTCTCGTAGGTCCTCACAGTCTGTCCTGCTAGTTCCCTGTCTAACTCCTCCATCTGAGGTGGTGGCCTGTACACCACTCCCATTCTAAGACTCTATTCTTGGAATCCTGGATTTGCACCCAAAGTGACTCTGTACTACCCTCCTCCCCTTCCTCCCTTACACACTTCCAGTCCTTCTTCACATAGAGTGACCCCCCCCTCCTTTCCAGTCACCCTGTCCCTCAAGACCAACCTGTACCCTGGTGCAGACAGTTCCCAGTCATTTATTGAGTGGCCCATGTTTCCGTGATGGCTACTGTCCCCTCTCCCTCTGCCATGAGAACCTGCAACTCTGCAGTTTTCCTCCCAAGGCTCCTAGCATTTAGGTAACCACCTTCCACCCTTTCCCTCCTCCCATCCTGCCCTCCTTTCCTAGCATCACCAATAGTACTTGCCATTTGTCCTTTGTCACTGTTATGGGGTAAGCTCATGTGATTTCCCAACCCTTTGGTCTCTGCATATCTCTTCCCAACTGCACCCCACTCCTAGTTTAAACTCCCAACTTTCTCTATATATTCTTCCACCTCTGCTTCAACCTTTCTTTCCTTCCTCACTCAAGTGTAGTCTGTCCTTGGCATGAGACTACTGTCCTCCCAGGTCCCTCCCACCCCCAACAGCCCATACCCTTTAGCTACAACACCAGGTTCTTAGCCATCTGTTAAATTCCTCTATTCTCAACTTTCTTGTTGTGCTTTACCTTTAGCACTGGAAGTATCTCGGAAAAAGTTACTGATCTTCCACCTCCTCACATAGTGTGCTAGTTCCTCAAACCTCCTCTGGACTATATCCACTGTCTTGTCAGCCAGGTCGTTTGTCCCAAGATGTATAATTAAATAGAGGCTTGTCCCTACCCTTCTAGCATATTTCAGAACAGACTGTCCCACCCTTTCCGCTGTCATTCCTGGATGGCCTCCACCCAAATGCCACTATGCTCTCCCTACCAAGCCTCACCCAACTCCTCTTAGTATCGAGTCCCCAGCACTAAGATTCCACCCTCTTACTCCCTGCTTGCTTCCTTTCATCTCCTCCCTCATTTCCAGCTCCTCTTCTTCCTCCTGCACATTTATGCCCTTTACCCTATGTTGCAGTTCTCCCAGCAGAACTTCCCCTGCTCCAGTTTGGTCCAGGCATTTTATCAATTACTCCCTCTAATTTCATCACTTCCTCCTCCACCTTCTTCCTCTCTATCAGTGCAAAATTATTTTCTGAAGACCCTTCACAAATGCCCACTCCCTCTCTCTGCATAGTAACCTGTTCTCTCCTTTCCACTCCATGATTTTTTGCCACTTCTTCGCCTCCCCTTGCAAGTCCCTATTGCCTCCTTCCATTTGTCTTTTGTCTCCTGACCTGGTTTCCCTGCAATCGTTCTTCCTGGCCTGGGCCCCTTTGTCTCTGCTTCCCTTCTTCTGACCTCTCCTCACCTGTTGAGCTAAAATTGCCCTCCCTCATCTCCCCTTCTTCCTCCTCCAGTATTGGGCTAAACCCACCCCAATCTGCCTTGCCTGTCTTAGTTCCTCCTGCAGACCCTCAATCTCCTTTCTAAGTTTTCTATGTGGTTGCACACTAAACATCCTCCCTCTCCAGGCAATGTTTAGAAAGATTGGTGCACCACAGTTGTTTTTAATACCACCCTACCCATTGCTTCCGTTGCCCACCAGCGTACCCCCACCCTTCCAGATGCAGGATGCAAACCTCCCCAAAGTCCCCTCTCCCCCTCTATCAGTGCAAAACATTCTTTATTTCCCTTACCTCCTTTTGTTGCACACGTTTAGATATGTTGAGCAACTGCTTTATATTCCTATCCACACTAAAAATACTTTAAGTAGCCATTGCACAACCTTCTTGAACTCCTACTCCTCCTTTACCCAATGCAATAACTATGTGAAGTAGTAATAATGAAAAGCGCCTAGATTTGCATTTACTTCCCTTCCACTGAGAGAGCAGTCACCTCTTCACTTGCTGCAGTTCCTTTCCTGGATGTCTGCTTCTGTTATGACAGGTGCAAATCCTTTGCCTGTTTGAGGAAGTGATGTCAGAACCCCTAGTACAAAGGGAATAATTGACCAGGTTTGGGTGGGTGGGACCAGCCCATGTCTTCCAGAAACAATCAGGTAGCTGAGGCCTCTAGTCAGACAATTAGCATCCTTCCCCCACTCAAAACTTTGCAGCTAGTGAAGCCAGCAACAATGAATCAATTCTACTCAAAGCCCCAACACAGGTTTGCTACCCAAAGAAACAGGACACCAATTCAAACAGCTTCACCAACAATACATCAAAATAGGTTTGGAATTATAAGATATGAGTCTCCAATTCAAAGAAACAGACCAGTTAAATTACACCAATTATGTTTAAAAGAGAAGAAATAGGCCTCTACAAATGCAGCCTGCCACACCGTAAACCAAACAAATGAGCCCACTTTTAGCTACCAAAACAAGTTTCAAAATTCCAACAGCCCCAAACAATACCCTGCTAGCCCCTTAGTAGTAAGAAAGAAAATAAACATTCTACCAAGTAGAATCCATGAAAAACAATGTAAAACAAGAAGCTACTGTACTGTAGATCTGATCCTGTCCCCCTTCTAGTTCCTTCTGAGAAGCCAAATTATGGGGTATTATCAGAGGAAAGACCTGTGACGAGTGGGGTTCCCCAGGGTTCTGTGCTGGGTCCAACTTTGTTTGGCATTTTTATAAGTGATCTCAAGATCATATCACAGAATAAGTTATCCAAATTCGCGGATGACACTAAACTGGGGGGACCAGTTCATAATGAAAACAGCAGGAATATAATTCTAAAAGACTTAAAAATAATCGAAACCTGGGCAACTACCAATAAGATGTCTTTTAATGTGTCAAAATGTTCTGTGTTGCATTTTGGTAAAAATAACCCTAAACAACCATATATTCTTAATGGTACTAAAATACGAGATTCAGTCGTTGAAAAAGACCTTGGTATAATGATTGATGACGGCTTGTCTTTTTCAAATCACTTCAATAAAGTTACAAATAAAGCCAACGCTCTTTTACGTAGGATAAATAATACTTTTGTTTCGAAGACTGAAGAATGTATCATGACATTATACAGGGCTCATGTTAGGCCCCACTTGAATTACGGCTCACCTTTGTGGAGTCCATATCTGATAAAGGATATTACAAAAATTGAGAGGGTACAAAGAAAGGCGACACAAATTATACCCCACCTTTCCCATTATGACTATGCAACTAGGCTTCAAAAAACAGGGTTAATTTCATTAGAAAATAGAAGATTAAGAGGTGACATCCTTCAATTATTTAAAATTGTATCATCTCCTATATTAATGGAATCCTGTGGTTTGTCCTTCGCATCTAGAAAATTGTTAGAGACTCCATAATAAACAAATTATAATTGAGAAAACAAGAACAAATAAAAGACAGCAATTTTTAATGTTAGAGCTCCAAGAGTTTGGAACTCCTGCCACAGGAAATTATTGACTGCAAGAATATTAGTACATTTAAGTTTAAATTAGACAGATGGCTTTTGAATAAATAAATCTATTAATGATCCACATGTGTGGAGGACATTCTCGATGGGCTTCGGCCTTCTTATGTCCCAATTACCAAGTTACCAAGTTACCAAGCCCTGTATGAGAATATCGAGGACTGGGTGATATTCAATGGAGCTGCACCGCCATTGCTCAGCATTGTTGAATATTGCACCCTGGCCACCAGCAGTGTACATGGCGCAGTGGCACTGCGCCAGTGCAAGTGGCCAGAGTGGAGCAGGGGAATGTGCTAGAGCAAGTTCCATTGCGCTAGGTGCAACAACTGCGATATTCAAAAGTGCCCATGCAAATGGGGCCATAATGTATGCAAGGTGAAAATGGGGCCATTTGCATGTCATTATGGCCCCATTTTCATGCAGGTGCGCTGATCCCTGGCGACTTGCACCTGGCGCCCTGCCAGGCAGCAGCCATCGGGGACCGATGCCCCCACAGTGTGGCAATGTGCCCCACAGCCTGATTGCGGGCATTCAAAAAATAATAAAGTATCCAATATCCCTGGTGGTCCAGTGGACCGCTGTCAGCCCAATCACAGGCATAAGTAAAATAATACAGATTCCCTTTTCCCTGGTGGTCCAGTGGACCACTGTCAGCTCGATCGCGGGCATAAGTAAAATAATACAGATTCCCTTTTCCCTGGTGGTCCAGTGGACCGCTGTCAGCCCGATCGCGGGCATAAGTAAAATAATACAGATTCCCTTTTCCCTGGTGGTCCAGTGGACCACTGTCAGCCCGATCGCGGGCATAAGTAAAATAATACAGATTCTCTTTTCCCTGGAGGTCCAGTGGACCGCTGTCAGCCCGATCACGGGCATAAGTAAAATAATACAGATTCCCTTTTCCCTGGTGGTCCAGTGGACCACTGTCAGCCCGATCATGGGCTTAAGTAAAATTATAAAGATCCCTATATCCCTCGTGGTCCAGTGGACCTCCCTCCCCACATACCCACTGATCCCCACCACCCGCTCCCCCCCCCCAGTCAGCGGCGGGTGGCAGTACCCCACCTGCCTGCCACTCCGCCACCCGCTGACTGGCACCATCAGTAGGGCTGTATGCCCATTGGTCCACAAGCGTGAGCCAATGGACATGCAGCCACACTTACTACACATTCCAGATATGTGAATGGATCCATTCGCATATCTGGAATGTGTAATGGTATGGGCTGCATGCCCATTGGCTCATGCTGTGGACCAATGGGTGTACAGCCATACTAATGAGTCAGTTAGCAGGCGGCAGGGTGGCAGGTGGGTGGGGTGATGCCGCCTGCCACTGACCGGGGGGACCGGGGTTGTGGGGATCAGTGGGCAGGTGGGGAGGGGGGTCCGCTGGACCACCAGTGACATAGGATCTTTACAATTTTACTTAAACCTGTGATTGGGCTGACAGGGGTCCACTGGACCACCAGGGAAAAAGGAATCTGTATTATTTTACTTATGCCCATGATCAGGCTGACAGTGGTCCACTGGACCACCAGGGATATAGGAATCTGTATTATTTTACTTAAGCCCACGATCGGGCTGACCGCAGTCCACTGGACCACCAGGAATATAGGATTCTATATTTTTTAAACCAATGCCCATGATCTGGCATGGGGGGGGTGCCACCACGGAGGTGCAGCCAGAGCTCAGGTGGCCACCCACAGGTGGCAGCTGCCATGTTGTGCCCTGCAATATGGCAGGTCAGCTGTGGGTGGCCGGCCGTTGATCCTTTTTTTTGTGGGGATCAACTTTGTGCTGCGCAAGTAGGAGTTACTCATGCATGGCTCAGCACATCCCTGGCTGAATATTGGGATGTGCAGAGTATGCATGGGCGCGCCCACCTGCCTGCATACATTACTGATGCACTCCGGATCGGGATTTGTGCTAGGTGCAATTCTATTTGAATATCGCATCAAGGATTAGTAGTTGGAGCATGGTGCAACACTGTTGCACCATGCCCAACCTTTTTGAATATCTGGGCCTAAGTGTCCTGGTGTATTAAAGAACAGATAATGAGAGACAAAATCCTGAAATTAGGTATAACTACAAGTTGAAAAAGAGCCCCAAAATTAAACATATACATATATACAGTACATGATGGATGATAGTATCACTTGTAAGTGTAAGTAAGTGCCAAATTAAAATACTTGTTGTCAAGGACCCCCAAGAAAATGAGACCATGAGCCTGATAACTGCAGATTTCAACACAGAGTCAGTGTATAACAAAAATGCACAGAATCAGTCTAAGGAATCTAAATGAAAACTTCCAAGGATGAAATCCTCCAGGAACCCTCCTTTTTTTTCTTTTTCTCTCCCTCTCTCTCTCTCTTTGGGAAATATACTGTAACTAGTAGGAATGAGATATACTGTATGTACAAGAGTCATAATACAGCATCATTCACACCAATATTAATTGTTACCCAAAGGAATTACACCTTTTATGAACCCCCAAGGAAATGAAATATGCATCTTAATATGAGCAGATTTAAAAATGTGACAGTGTGTAATCCAACCACTGACAACTAGTAGAAGGAAGTAAATGTACACTATATGTGAAAACTAAGTGTCCTAGCCACATAACAATTGTCCCATTCCATGCTTCTCCCACACAGACATGTGTACGTACACCACACCACACCCCTGCACTCCCCACAGAACCACAACTCACTACAAATATAGCAAACACAACCCACACATACCACACCACACCACGCACACACAAACAAAACACACACACACACCATACCCACAACACACAAAAACACAACACATGCAAAACACACACATACATACATACATCAATACACACACTCAAACACACTCACCACAGTGTTAAGGTAAGAAGTCAACATGTAGATAACCATAAACTTACAAAATCAAAGGCTCGCTGAAGAACAAAAGTATTTATGTCCATCTTTTAAAGTAAAGGTCTGTGTAAGTTTAAGTGGAATAATGTGTCCTGGGGAATTAAATGTACTTTCTAAGGGTCTCAATTTCTGCCCAACTAAACCACTGGACAGAATACAGTTTTGTGTTGAAATGGAGGAATACTTCTGCAGATTGAGACTCAGGGAATGTTTTCATGGCAGAGAAGAAATCACAGAAAGTGAAGAAATCACAAACAGTAAAAATATTATGGATATGAAAAAGAAACCATTTGAGTTTACCTCATCAAGTGTCCGTAACAAAAAAACTGGACAACTACGTTCTTTGCTTTCGCCGAAGTTACTGGTGAGATTCTTAATAGGCAGAAACAGGCCCGCTACAACCTTCTCCATTGGAACGGAGGGCTATACAAACACTAAAATCAAACCATATCATTGTCATAAAAAGCTGATAAAGGCTCTGCAGTGGTGATATTGAATTGGGAAGATTACATTAGGAAGCCAACAGGCAGCTAAGTGACCTTACTTACTACAAAGTACTGGGAAGTGACCCAATTACAGAATATAAAAAGAGAACTACAGGAGTTAATTGGAACACTTCCAAAACCATGTCCAAGACAAACTAAAGGCCCTCATCCCCAGTGAACCTAAGCCAGGGACATTCTACATACTTCCTAAAATACATAAGCCAGGTAATCCTGGTAGACCCATAGTCTCTGGTAATGGTACCCTGACAGAGGGAATATCAGGGTTTGTAGAAGCTAATTTCAAACCACTGGTTAAACAAAGGGATAGTTACATCAAGGACACTACTCACTTCCTGCATAAACTTTCTGGTTTTAAGGACTTATCACCTGATACCTTTTTAACCACGATGGATGTAACCTCCCTCTACACTAATATTCCACACACAGATGGCATTTCAGCCTGCCTCAAATACCTGCATGACAAAGAATTGGACCCCAACATTGACCCTGGAGTTGTGGGTAAACTCACTGAATTCATTCTGACACATAACAACTTCAGCTTCAATGGTAAACATTATGTTCAAACTATGAGAACAGCAATGGGAACCAGGATGGCTCCACAGTATGCTAATCTTTTTATGACAAATTTGGAGGAGGATTTTCTAAGGCACTGTACACATAATCCACTCGATTAGTTCAGTTACATTAATGATTTGTTTATAATTTGGACAGAGGGCACTGAAACACTCAAAGATTTTCATCGGGAACTTAATAACCTCCACCCAACTATAAAGCTTTCCCTGTAATATTCTGCCACCAGTGTACATTTTCTGGATACCACTGTCACTATTAAGGATGGAACCCTACATACCTGTCTTTACATGAAACCAACAAACAGACAGAGATACACAAGAAAAGTAATCACCCAAGCCGCACAAAGAATTCTGTCATATATAGTCAAGCACTTTGGTATCACTGCTTCTGTTCAAATGAGGAAGACAGAGACACACATCTGGTGATGCTGAAAAACACCTTTATTGAGCAGGGACACTCATCCAGGGAAATTGACAGAGCAGTAGAATGTGCAACACAGGTCCCAAGAGAACAACTACTGCAATATAAGGAACGGATGACTACCAGCAGAATACCCTTAGTAGTCACATACCATCCTGACTCTGAACTCTATTAAGATTGTTAAGGATCTCCATCCAATAATTAGTGAGGATGAAACCCTTAATTGTATTTTTCAAGAACTACCACTACTATCTTTTAAACAGCCACCTAATTTAGCCAACCTGATTATTAGGAGTCAACTTGAACCAGAACAGAATACCATGACATCATATGGTACACGACCCTGTCATCAACGCACATGTAAGACATGTAACCTCATTTCCACTTCAGACTGTGTGGTTACACCACAAAACAGACTATTCAGGATACAGGGGAATTATACATGTACATCAAGTAATATGGTCTATTTTGTCCAATGCAAGAAATGTCCTCGCACAGGTTATGTGGGGGAGACAAGCCAACAACTCTGCACTAGAATGAATTCACACAGACATTCTATTAGTCACAAGAAGACTGAGAAACAAGTAGCCCAGCACTTCTCTCAGGATGGTCACTCAATCTCAGATATGTCTGTGATGGTCTTAAAAGGACATTTCAACAGTACACAACAGAGATGGGCTTCTGAAATTAGACTTATTTTACTTCTCAATATTGTGGTGGATGGATTGAACATTGATGTTGGTTATATGACACATTATTCTATTTAAATTTACACAAACCTTTACCTTAAAAGATGGACATAAATACCTTAGTTCTTCAGCAGGCCTTTGATTTTGTAAGTTTATGGTTATCTACATGTTGACTTCTCACCTTAACACTGTGGTGAGTGTGTATGTGTGTGTATTGATGTATGTATGTGTGTGTTTGTGTGTGTTTTGCATGTGTTGTGTTTTTGTGTGTTGTGGGTATGGTGTGTGTGTGTGTGTTTTGTTGGTGTGTGCGCAGTGTGGTGTGGTATGTGTGGGTTGTGTTTGTTATATTTGTTGTGGTTGTGGGGTGTGGGTGTGTGTGTGTGTGTGTGTGGTGTGGTGTGGTATATGTATACACGTCTGTGTGGGGACAGCGTGGCATGGGACAATTGTTATGTGGCTAGGACACTTAGTTTTCACATATAGTGTGCATTTACTTCCTTCTACTAGTTGTCAGTGGTTGGATTACACACTGTCACATTTTTAAATCTGCTCATATTAAGATGCATATTTCATTTACTTGGGGGTTCATAAAAGGTGTGATTTCTTTGGGTAACGATTAATATTGGTGTGAATGATGCTGTATTATGACTCTTGTACATACAGTATATGTCATTCCTACTAGTTACAGTATCTTTCCCAAGGGGAGAGAGAGAGAGGGAGAGAAAAGGAAAAAAAGGAGGGATCCTGGAGGATTTCATCCTTGGAAGTTTTCATTTAGATTCCATAGACTGATTCTATGCATTTTTGTTATACACTGACTCTGTGTTGAAATCTGCACTTATCAGGCTCATGGCCTCATTTTCTTGGGGGTCCTTGACAAGTATTTTTATTTGACACTTACACTTACAAGTGATACTATCATGCATCATGTATCTATGTATATGTTTAATTTGGGGCTCTTTTTCAACTTGCAGTTATACCTAATTTCAGGATTTTGTCTCTCATTATCTGTTCTTTAATACACCAGGACACTTGGCATGTAAGCTGTAACCTCATCTTACATACATTAGAGAGAATGCTATCCCATGATTTTTTTTATCACTAGAATGCTTTCTTAGCATACTGAGACATTTTAAAATTTATGTGAGAAGAACTCTCTGGTTGTTGAGAATTCTTGACAACCTTTGCCCTTCTGAGGCTCCTCAGTTAAAAGCATACTGATGTTAATTAGCTTCTCTGACATAATCTTCTGTTATGTTTTAAACCAATGAGAGTTATTTCTGTTTTTTCAACATAATCTGGTGTTAATAGTATGGGATTTTCAAAATAACTGCCATAAAGCTTCTGAAGAAGGACCGGGTAGGTTCGAAAGCTAGAGCACTTTGTTCTTTTCTGTAACATCCATGTTGGTCCAATAAAAGGTATCAAATCATTTGTTTCTGGATCTCTACTTTTTATGTTATTAAGGATGCAGCCAGTTATTCTTTGGCACTTTTTAACAGTTTCATGTGCATGCCTATCAAATGCAAGATTATTTGAGATAAGAACTCCCAGATCTTTTTCTTCTGTAATATCTTGTAATTTGGTATTATTTATATAATATTGAAACACTGGGTTATTTTTGCCCATATGCATGGTTTTACATTTCTCTAGATTGAATTTCATTTTATTGTTTTCTGCCCAAATGGCAAGATTACGCAGATTTTGCTGTATAACTTTTGCATCAGTTTCTGATTGTACAATCATCTACATATTTGCAGATCCAGACCTTCCCTTATGTCTGTAGGGTCGAGACCATGATGTTAAAATAATATTGGTCCCAGTGGGACTCCACTTGTCACTTTTCCCCAGTTGGATAAATATCCTTTAATGGTTACCCTCTGAGTTCTATTGTCCAGCCATGTTTCTATTCATTTAGTAATGTTTGTATTGAGTTTAATGTTATAGAGTTGCTTCAGGAGTATTGCATGTGATACCTTGTCAAAGGTCTTAGCATAGTTGAGGAATATAATGTCTACAGGAATATTTTGATCAAGTGCTGTGCTGACTGGTTGAAAGAAATTAATTAAATTAGATAGACATGATCTTCCACTTGTAAAACCATGTTGTGTTGTGTTGTGTCAGTTATTCCTGTTGTCTGTAAATGATTCAATATATGTTGTTGTAGTATGTCGATTACACTGTGAGACTCCAACTCATGGCGTAGCTGTGCAACAAGGCTTATGCACAGTGGTATGATTATGTTGGAACTGTTAAATACTATGCACTCTGCAATGGAGAGGCACCTTCTTTGAACGTGTTCTGACGGATACTTATTGCTGGATGAATTATATGCCTCTTTATCTATCAACCAAAGAAAAAGCTCCTGCACCAGTTGGTGCACAAAAGTAGCTGACCTCTGTATACTACAATCCACTAGTTTTGGATAGCATTCTGAGGGTTTCATTTTTGCTATTTTAGACCAAAGGATTGAAGTAGCATTATACAAATCCACTTGTTTATTTGAAAGCTGTCCATCAGGTTCACTTGAAAGAAGAACATCCAAAAAGCATTTGGATGACTTAAGTTCCTGCTTCAGATTACTAGCAGCTTGGATAGTAACAGCTAATGTTATTGCACTGCATAGAACAGTAGACTTGCCTTGTCCATGCTGTGCATGGAATGAAATTGCAGAACCATAGTGTTTTTTCTAATCTTGCCTGTAATTTGCTACTGGAATAGCTTCTAGTTTCTACATCTGAGGGAAGTAGAACTTTATGTCTTTGTAGCAACTTGGACAGGAGAACAGCCTTCTTGTTGTGGGTATGCCCTCTGTATGGTGACACTATGATAGTGAACACATCGATGCTGACGATATCAACAGTTTGCTGCAATAGTCTGCCCGAGACCCCAGCACTCTGTCTCCCGATCCTGCACCCTTTCCTTGAATCAACTCTGACTCAGAGTTGATAATCTATAAGTTCAGGGGGTTCAGGGGTGAAGACCCCCAATAGAAAGGGAACCGGGTCTCCATTTAGATTTATGTTAACTGCAACTTGCAGTCAACATAAATCTGTCGCTGTAATGTCGGTCGACAAAATAGTTGTTGAACCAGCATCATAGATCCCTTGTTGTACACAAGATCATTGTCTATCTCTTCTATCAGCTGATAAAATGCAATGTCATAAGGTGACTGCATTGTTGCAGTGCAATTAGATAGTATCGCTTTCAGATTTGTTTTACTCAAGTAGGAACAAAGGCATGTTGAGTGATAAACCTCACCCTTAGCAATCAAGTCTTTCTCAGATATTCTGCACAACTTGTCATCATCTCCTTTTTGAAGTTGTGCTTCCCTTAGATTGGTTGCTGTCTCAAATGTTTAAATTTTATGAAGTTTCTTGTCTTTCTTGTGTGTTTTTCTCAAGAAAACAATGTAACAGCACCAGTTGCTGGAGGACGTGCTTGCTCTGGTGGCTACAGAAGTAAGTGAACATGATTTGGAGGCAATTGACATCAGCAGCAAGCTGTTCTAACTGTTATATGACTTTATACAGTATTTGTTCACTGGTGTAGCTTTTAAGCTACACGTAGTGCACCAGGGCAACCTTTGACTCCTCTGCGAGAAGAGGCACTGCTGCTATATTACTATAGTGAAGAGCAGAGTTACTGCACTTCACAGGGCCCTTCCCTGTCTTTTTCAAGGTAGGGGTATGACCCTGGAGCACTTTATTGTATTTTAAACATTTTAAATACTGTTTTTGGGATCCTTGCTATACCAGGTGACTGAGTGACATCACATCCAGCTCACTGATATTTAACAGATGCCACTGTAAGCAGAGGCGAGCACTAGGCAGAGGTGACACACTGGCAGAGGCAAGCTGCATCTGCCTGCGTCCACTGAGGAAGCAAGGAAAGTGGCTGGACCCCTGTATACTAAACCTCAGAAAAAAGGTAATGAGAGCATAAATCATTAGAATATAACAAGTGTTCTTGGTGTTCAAGCCACTAGTAGCAATATAGTGCTTGGCTATACTTAGAAACAGAGTAAAAGTTTGTTATATTCAACTGAGTTGAAGATCTCTACTCACCGGGATGAGACATTCCTTAACTATCACCTCCTTCTTGTAGTACACCTTAACAGCATTAACTATACATAGTACATTTTTTAATTTCTCTATGATGCTAGAAAAGGCTGATACTATTCTCATACTGGATGGAGAAGTGGGAGTAAAATGCATAATTTGTTGTATGTACAAATTTGTGATTAAGGATTTCAATCTGGGATTATTTTTATGTTATAAATGTAAAAATAACATTGAATTACTCTTAGAAATAAACATTTTTTATAGTAAACTGGATTTACTTGAGAAAGCCAACTTGCTATGGCTACAAGACTAAAATAAATCAACACTTGTCCCCAAACTGAAATGAATATCCCCTCCCCCCTGTAACATCTACTAATGGTAATTTTAGCAGATACCCTGAAAACCTTTCTACTTACAGCTCAAAGGGTATTCCTGACTTACCCCCTGCCTCTGTCCAGAATCCCACAAATTTATTGCCTAACTCTGGCTTCACTCTGGATAGCCTTAATAGAAAAAGAGATAGGGAAGAAGTTGAGGGAGAAGGGGAAATGCCTGAAGCTGAATGGGCAGCTGTTGAGACCAAACGCAGTTTTAAAATGGGTAGAAAGGCTCAAGTGTTCCAGAACCCAGTTAATAATTGATTTCTCCCACTGATAAACAATCATATGGGCAATGGTTAAAAAAAAAAACCCAACAACAATGAGCATGCACTACAATACACTACACCCAAGTGAAACTCAAGCTGCGACTGAGGTTAGTTCCCTACTAGTTGAAGTTGAGTCATTAGCAGTTGGGGCTCACCCATGCCCAAAACACCTCATACACCAAGACAAGGGCGTAGTGAATTTGCACCCAGCCACATAAATCTCCAGTGCCACCTTCAGTGTATGGGGTTGGGGGGTTCCAAATGGTCATTACAGAAAGAGAAAATAATAGTATGAACCAAGACCATGTGCCCATAATACAAACTTCTAGCCCACCGTTTATAGAGGATGAAATTAATGTAGTTCAATCACCTGAAAGTGAGACAAATATGAAAGTTAGTACAAGCACTAGAGATAATGTACTCACCCCCATCAGGCAAGTTTCTGTTCTAGGTGATTCTATCATCAAATATATCATTAAAATTGTATGTAACAATGACATGGAAAATCGCACCTGCAGCTGCTTCAGAGGGGCTAGGAGTGCAGACCTAAGTAATATGGGAAACAATATTCTGAGCAACTCAGAAGAAAACCCCATGGCAATAATTCACATCAGTACTAACTATGGGCCCTATGCACTAAGGGGCAGGTAGTACATGCCTGAGGTGTGTACCCCACCCACGTACCTATGCAGCCTCAAACAGGAGCAAGGTGCATGGTATGCATGACCACTAGCACCTGCGAAGTGCCTGTCCATGGCCACACTCCCTTGGCAAGCAGGATTGCATGGGCAGTCAGATGCAGACTCACAGACCTGGGTGGGTATCCAATCGGATGCCCATACTGGGTCCCAAAGTGGATCCCTTGTGCCCAAGTGGCATGTGCACTGGATAGGAGCCAACCTTGCATGGCAACATCCTGTGGACAACTGCCAGGCACTCAACTGAGATGCCGCCTCAGCCCTCCCCTGCAGCATAGTGGGCTGGGGCAGCATGGAGGTTCATATCGTGGTGCCACTGTGCCCAGCAGCCAGAGAACATGGGGGCACTTATCAGGTTATTCCTGGTCTCGGATGGCATACCCGGCACCCCCTGAGCCTGGCATTATGTGGCTTAGTGAATGCTGTGTAGTGCAGGCATACACCCCCAACATGCCCCCTGCATGGTGTTCCAAGTGTGGCTTGGGTGGTGGGAGCATAAGTGCCTTGCACACCCTTAGTGAATGCCACTGGGGTTCTTTGGGACCCCTGCTGTGCAGCATTCACACTTAAGGTTGCCTACACACCTCAGATATGAGGCGTGTAAGCAACCTTACTGTTCGTGCATAGGGTCCAATGTAGATAAATCAGGCTTGAACAGATCAAACAGGATTATATCACCTTAAGCGAATTTCTCAAAAAAAAAAGGTTGCAAGATTTATTTCTCCGAAAACTTACCAGTTTCCAGAGCAAGCCCCTTCAAACGTAACAAAATAAAGATTATTAATGAATGGCTTCAGAAATGGATGTTACAAAAGGGTTATGAGTGCATAACCCACTGGGAACAATTTGAGCCTAATCCTAACCTAAATAGCTGAGATGGTCTTCATCTCAGCAGGAGAGGGAGCACTATTTGGGGAAGAAAACTCAGTAACATTATATCAAGCACTTTAAGCTAACAACTGAAGGGAGATGGGAACACACATAAATCGACAAGATAAAAGCCTATCAAGACCAAAGTACTAGAACAGTGTAAACTGATAATGACAGATGCTAGGAGTCTTAATCAACTAAAAAAATCAGAGCTTGAATCAATTCTAATCAATAATCAAATAGATATTATAGCTATCACAGAGACCTGGTGGGATGACTTCTGCCCTTGGAACAAAGAAATATCCAATTACAAACTTTACTATGAGAACAGATATGGCAACAAATGGGGGGTTTTGTCTTCATATAAAAAATGATATTTCATCCCACCAGTGTCAGATTCTGGAAGAACAAAATGAATTGTTTGAAAGTCTTTGGATAAAAATTCAGGTTGGGGTAGAACCAAGATAATACTAGGTGTCTGTTACAGGTCCCTGTCAGCCAATAAAGAGTATTCAGAACATCTCATACAAGAACGCACTACAACGTCTAACCTTGGGGACACAAAAATACCTGGCGATTTTAACTTCCTGGCATAAACTGGGAAACTCTTTCAGGTACAAATGATACTGAAAGACAATTTGTTGATTCCATTATAAGTAATGGACTAGAACAACTCCACCACAAACCCACTAGGGGCGCCAATAAACTGGACCTACTCTTCACCAACATGGAGCCCGTTCTGTCTGACATCTCAGATCAGTCCACATTGGGCAATAGTGATCACACTAACATGTACCTTGGCAGTCTCAAGGTCAAAATTTGTCAGTAGTACAGTTATCAGAGACTACAAAAGGGACAATTTTGAAGGTATCAGGATAAACCTTTTAAACATAAACTGGGACTTGAACATGGTTCACCTTTCTGTGCAGTAATTACGAAAATTGCTAGAGGGGACTATCTCAACAATTGAAGAGAATAGTGTACCTAACCTCAAAACATATGATAAGGGCAAAATACTATCTTGGCTAACCTGTACCATTAAGAAACATATCAAAGTCAAAGAAAACCCATTTTATAAGTTGAAAACTCATATAACAGAAAAAAACACAAACAATTATAGAAAGGAACAAAGAAAAATTGATGATAAAAAGGGAGAAAATTAAAATAGAATTCAAAATATCACACACTAAGGACAATAACAGATCCCTATTTAGCTACATCCATAATAGGAAAATATTGTTAGAAATACAGGCCCATTAGTGCACAATGGCAAAAAAAATAACAATAATTTGGAGGAAGCCAATTTGTTTAACTCCAATTTTGTTCTATTTTTACAGAAAAAAGTTCAGCAAATAACAAGCTTAAACATCATTTCACAAACAAATATACAATACAAGAAAACAAGATCCAGATAGCTATCAGTGAAATCAAAACAAACACCAACCCTGGCCCAGATAATATACATCCCAGGTTTCTCAAAGAAATGGAAAATGTCTTAGATAAACCTCTGTCAATTCTTTTCAATAAATCATTGGAGGAGGGGGTTGTGCCAGATGACTGGCATCAGGCAGTTGTTGTGCCCATTTACAAAAAGGGGAGTAGGAGCATGGTAAGCAACTACAGGCCCATAAGCCTTACCTCATTATGCAGAAAATTGATGGAAAAACTGATAAACAACTCTTCGAAACAGAAATATGTAACATGGGCCTAATTGATGAGAATCAACACAGGTTTAAAAGGGATTACACATGCACCACTAGCCTGATACCTTTTTATAATAAAATAAGCCAATGTCTAGACATGGGGATTCCAATGGATGTGGTGCTGCTTGACTTTAGGAAGGCAGTCAGCACTGTCCCCCATGGTATACTAGTTGAGAAAATGATAGCCATGGGATTTACTCTATGCATGGTAAGATGGGTAGAAAGCTGGCTCATGCAATGTACCCAGCATGTGAGAGTTAATGGGAACCTCTCTGGGAAGTGGGATGTTAACAGCGGGGTTCCCCAGAGCTCAGTCACATCCATATTAATCATGGACATTTTTTGTCCAAATTTGTAGGTGACACTAAACTAGGTGGAGAGGTAGATTCCATAATAAAATATAGATTGGTACCTCAAAACCATAAAGGACTGGGCAATACAAAATAAAATGTCTTTTAATCAAGAAATGTGCTTTGTTTTACACTTTGGTAAAGGTAATCCACTTCATCCATATAAAGTTAAGAATATTCCTCTCAAATCTATTCATAAAGAACAGTACCTGGGTATACTGGTTAATGGCAAACTTTCATCAGTCGATCTTTGTAAGAAAATTGCAGTATCTGCCAATGGACTATTAAAAGCCTTCCAACATGCATTCATTTTAAGAAACAAACAATGCATTATTCCATTATACAGAATGTACATCAGAACTATCCTGGATTATGGCTCCCCCTTTTGGAGCCCCTCCAAAAAGTGTGATATTGATCTGGTAGAACGGGTCCAGAGGAGTGCGACAAAAATGGTCCCCAGACTTACTTTATTTATTAATTTATTCATTTGGTAACCGGGTTGGTGCATTGATCTGAAGACCTTTTTCAGTCATGGCCTGGGCCAGAAACTGGCACAAACACAAAAATACAGTGAGAGAGCAGCATGAATCATATAGTGAACACAACAGTGTAGGTCAAGCTAACAGAGAAAATATAAGGGAAACAATACCAGGTACATCAGCAATTGAGCAAACAAGGTATATAACATTTAGGTAAACAGGGTAAGGTTGCTCCATCATTCAACAAAAGGAATATCAATAGTATTCAGGGCAGGTGATGAGAGCGGAGCACTGGGGGGGGGGAGTAAGGGAGAGCTGCAAGGGAGGTGAAGCCAAGCTAGCAGCCTGTGGGCAGATGTAGGTCATGGTGGACAGAAAGCGCATTCTTAACTGGGAATTTAGATTTAGAGGTGGGTCAAGGGAACCTAAGGAGGAAGGGAGGTTGTTCCATAGTGAGGGTTCAGCTGCAGAGAAGGATCTTAGGCCCATCCTCATAGTTATGTTAGGGAATTCTAGGTGAAGGTGTGAAGACTGACATAGTTTGCAGCAGTAGGTTCTAGGCCAGATAAGATGGGATAGTAGAGAGTAGGAGGGATTGTGCAAAGTATCAGCAATGGGCCGGGCCAGCAGGTAGTAGTGTAGTGCATGTGGAGGGAGTCAGTTAAGGGACTGGTAAAGAGTGCAGTAGTGAGCGAGCAGAGGGTAAGGTGACATATATGACTGTAGGTAGCATCCAGGTGGTTAAGGTTGGTAATGGAGGTGAGGGAGCACACCCTTCAGCCAAAGTCAAGGAGGAGAAGGAGGTTGCCATGGACAGTAGCAAGGTGGGCTTCTATCGAGAGGTGGTCAATCATGCGATAGCAGAGCCCTATCTTCTGGTTGATGCTCCTGATCAGTGAGGCAATGTGATCAGTGTAGGTTAGTGATGGATCCAGGATTACCCCAGATACCTGAAGGTGGGAACAGTGTCAAAGGGAGATCCATCTGGGGATTTGACAGTGAGAATGCCACCGTTGTGGGATAGGTTGGAGAGTTTTGCTTTGGAACCAAAAAGCATGGCCTTTGTTTTTGGCAGCATTGACCAATGGTTTGCTGGTGGAAAACCAACAATGTGTCTTGCAGAAATCATCAGTAAGAATGGCGTATAAGGAGGAGGGGAAGGGGTAACTTTGATATAGTATTCAGTCGTCACCGCAGAAGTGTGATTTACAGGATAGGCCCTTCGATGGGCGACAGTTAATGAAGAGGGAAAGGGGGGGCCAAAAACAAATCTTTGGGGGACACCCACAGAGACAGGCAAGATGGCAGAGATGACACTACCAAGGTAGACCATATGTGTTCTACCAGACAGGTAGTTAGTGAGCCAGGTGGTGAAGGAAGGGGAGAAACAAAGGGCTTTGAATTTTAGTATCAGGTTGTTATGATTTACAAGGTCAAATGCCTTGGACAGATCAATAAACACTGCACCAGTTAGCTTCCCTTCATCCATATTCCTCAGCACATGGTCAGTGAAGAGGGCAAGGGCCATAGTAGTGCTGTTCCCCTTCCAGAAGCCATGTTCCTGAGCGCAAAGAAGATTATATTTGAAGTTATAAAATGGGTAAAGAAAATGGATGAATGTCATTGGCTAAAAGGACCTCTGAGCAGTGTCCTTGTCATCGTGCCAACCGGCACTTTTCTCCCAAAGACAACCTAACAACATAGAGAAATCATGAACCTGTCGAAGATGCAAAGCAGTTTAAAAGTGGGCACACAATGAGCAGCATCACCGTGAAATGCCCCAATGCTATAACAGCACACAGAAAGCCTCTCTAACCACAAAGCATATGAAAATTAATTTCAATAAATTCATCCACGATGTTTGTTATCAGTATCTTAACATAAAAAAAAAATACCTCACTAAAAGGCACCACAACCGCTGAAATGGGAACCGCTCGTCGCCCACAACTTTCCCTTTCACCTCATGCTGCCTCCAGTCTTGTCACCCCTTCCCTTTCAGTCTTCAGTATTTAAATTCCACAGCCCAAGGTCTGTCTACCGCGGGACACTCTCCTCTTTCAAGTGACACGGCATCACACAGAAAAAAGAATATAAATATAAAACCAAAAACGCCAACCCAGAAACGGCTCCATATGGTACCCAGCATGGGACACACTCGTTGCGAGTCAACAAAACCACTCACTGCCATATTAAAGCAAATATCGAAAAAAACATTAAATAAAAAATATAAAAAACAGTCTCTTCATGAATGGACAGACTTGACACCACATAAAAACAAAGCCCCTCAACTTGCTGTTAATTAAAGCAGCCACTCAATTCGTCAGTACAAGATTAACACTATGTAGAAAATAGGGGACAACAGTACAAGATTACCACTATTTGTAGATGACGAACACAATGTGGAATTAAAACTGTATGCAGACAGGGCAACCTGACCTGTGTCTCTGTGTCGGGGGGGGGGGGGAGACATGCAATGGATATCACAGTACAGAACAGAGGGACTATTTTACTACTTCACATAGTAAAACCTCAAATTATTAAAATGCTTTCCCTCTTTTTATTCTATTTTTTTTCCCTTAAATACTTCCTTGGGAAACCCATTTTATAAGTGCAATAACACAATCCAAGGTGTTGGTTATCACCTGATAAGAGCACGCCTAGGGGCATAAGGCACTCAGCGCAAGAGCCTCATGCCTTAGTACACCCCTAAGCATGCTCTTATCAGGCGATAACCCACACCTCATCTTGTGTTATTGCTTGCATATGCTCTGTAATTTGGTAGTTTACTGCCTTCTCTAGGAGATTACCAAGATGGGGCAGAATGGAGATGGGACAGTAGTTATCCATAAGACCAGGGTCACCTGATTTATGAATGGGGACAATTTTGGCCTGCCTCCAGACAGTGGGAGCAAAGACTGTAGTAAGAGAGAGGTTACAGATGAAGGTGAGTGTATAGGCAATGTCCTAGGCCACTAGTTTTAAGAAGTAGGGAGGGGGATAAACCATCACAACCAGCACTCCCTCAAGATGGTAGGCTGAGAAGGAGCTTTAGAGTCCCAGGAGGAGAAATGGTCTTAAAATGAAAAGGGGCTAGCAGGAGGGAAGGTGGAGAGGGCAAGGGTGGGGGAGCTTAGCCAGGTCACTGCTAAGGTTTATGTGCATTAAGTGCATTTGCAATGTCAGTAGGGTCAGTGAGGGAGCCTTGTTGTGTGTTTAGGGGGGAAGGTGACTGTTTGTTTGGGGGGGGAGATCAAGGCATTTATAGAAGACCAGAAATGCCTGGGATTGCCTAGGTGACTGGATTGAAGTGATTGGAAGTAGGCCGACTTCCAAGATTGCATACTTAAAAAAAAAACTTAAAAATGATACATACCAAAATAGACTAAAAAAAACTGCATTGTTCAATCTCAAGTGTAGGAGAATGAGGGGAGACCTACTATTACTCTTTAAAATTATTAATGACCAGGATCAAATGACCCAATGTGGGCTAAGTTTTTGAACCAGAACATCTAACCTTAGATCCCACAAGAGACAACTTAATATTCCCAGGGTAAACACTAATAAAAGACTAAACTATGTCAGGCACAGGTGAGGGCTGCAGGATTCTTCTCGTCCACTGTCCACCCAGGGGCGAGAAGCAATTTCTGCAGGAGGTCGAGGACTTCCTCATTGACATGACATTAGAGTCCCCCAGATGGATGGTTCTGGGGGATTTCAATGCCTAGATCAATAACAAACTCTCACATTTTGCTCAGGACTTCCTACAACTCATGATTGGGTTGGGCTTCATACAGGTAATTACCTCTATGACCCATAGTCATGGTCATTTGCTGGATTTGGTATTCCTACTGGGGATGGAGATCTCTGACTTGGCGGTGGAGCTGGTTGAATGGTCTGATCATCATACTATCAGGTTCAGTTTCCAGGCTCCCCCCAATAGACTTGCCCCTATGGAGATGGTCCTGTACTGCCCCTTGAGGGGCTTGACCCCCAATAGTCTTGCAGCAGTACTGGATCTATTGGGTATATCAAGAGTAAGCTTGGATCCAGGAGATCTGATACTTGCCTATAATAAGGCAGTGGCAGTGGCCCTGGATTCCATAGCTCCTGTCCATGTTTACCCCCTCACTCTTCACCCTCAGTCTCCTTGGTTTGATGAGACCCTAAGGGAGCTGAGGCGAGTGGGACAAAAGCTGGAGCGGCACTGGTGGAAATCTGGCTTTGATTTGACAAACTTAGATTGATGGCCTATTATGAGCACTATCAATCAGCCATCTCCCATAAGAAGGCAGAGTTCCTGTCCAGGGAGATTGTTGCCATGCAGAATTGACCGGCCCAGCTCTTCCGAACTGTTGATAGGCTGTGCAATCCAGCCTGTCTGCAGTCTCAGAGAGTGTTTTCACAGAAGAAATGTGATGGGTTCACTCAATTCTTCGCAGATAAGGTTGCCAGCATCAGGTCGGAGATCTGTGTAGCACACTCCAATGGGTGTGGTGGTGATTGATGGGAGGTTTCAACCACCCAGGCTGTCTGGTCCAACTTTGGCCAGCTGGTGATCACTGATATCGTGAAGATCATCCAGGGTATGCAGCTGATGTACTGTAGTTTGGACCCTGGTCCAAACTTCCTTCTTGTAGGATGTGTTGAGGTCATTGGCCCAGTCCTGGCTAAGATAGTCTGGTACTCATTAGAGACTGGTGTGTTTTCTGAAACCTTGAAGAAGGTGGTGGAAAAAAACCTCTCTTGAAGAAACTGTCTTTTGACCCTGACTGTCTTGCCAACTACAGACCTATCTCTAACCTGCCCTTTGTGGTTAAGGTTATTGAGAAGGTGATCACGCTGCAACTGGAGGATCATCTTACCATCCATGATATCTATGAGCCTCTCCAGTCTGGATTTCAGAAGAGTCACAGTACTGAGATGGCACTTGTTCAGGTACTTAATGATCTCCCAATAGCGAGAGATCGGAAGAACCATTCCATCTTGGTTCCCATTGATCTCTCTGCAGCGTTTGACACCATGGACCATGGAGTGTTACTGGAGAGCCTGTGGCTGATCTGTGGACTGTTTGGGACAGTCCTCAGGTGGTTTCCATTCTTCTTCATGGGGCTGGGCTCAGAGAGTGGTGTCAGGGATTTATTCCTCGGCTTCACTCCCCCTGTCCTGTGGGGTGCTCCAGGGCTCTGTTTTGTCACCCATGCTGTTTGCGGTGTATACGCTTCTGTTGGGTGACATTATAAGGCAGTATGGAGTGAGTTTCCACTGCTATGCAGACGATACTCAGCTATACAAGTCCTTTGTACCCAAACAGAGTGGAGCTGTCTCGGGTATTTAATAACCACCTCTCTGAGATCCAGGACTGGTTGAGTGCCAGCTGGCTGAAGTTGAACCCCTACAAAACTGAGGTGTTGATTGTGGACCCTGGTCATTGGGCAGAGGGGTCATCAGCTGGTCATCCCTCTGGGCTCTGGCTCAGCCAGCTGTTGACCTCTGACCGGGTGTGGAATCTGGGCATTATGCCAGACAATGGACTGATGCTTAAGTCCCAGGTGTTGTCCATCACCAGGACCTCATTCTGATATAGAAACATAGAAACATAGACTTTGATGGCAGATAAGGACCGCTAGGCCCATCTAGTCTGCATATTTCCCTACCTACAGGATAGGCCACAAATCCTAGTTAACCAACAGCCTATTTCTTCCTACCCCCCCCCCCCCCAAGAATTACCTTATGTCTGTCCCATGCATTCTTGAATTCTCCAACAGTTTTAGACCCCACAACCTCCTCAGGAAGGCTGTTCCATGCATCCACTACCCTCTCTGTGAAATAATACTTCCTCACATTGCCCCATTTATATCTGAGGAATATGATCTGGATCAAACACCTTGTCCCACCTGAGAACCTTCCAACATTGGTTCACACCTTTATGACCTCACACCTGGATTACTGCAATGCCCTGTGCCTAGGGCTTCCAGGGGTTGATATCCACCGCTTGCAGCTGGTGCAGAACATGGCAGCCAGGCTGTTGACTGGCTTAGCTAGATCATGCCATGTCATGCCTGTGTTCCGCAGTTTGCACTGGCTGCCTATTCAGTGGTGAATCACCTTCAAGGTCGGTTTACTTATCTATAAGGCCCTGCACAGACAGGGGCCTTGGTATTTGCAGGATCTCCTTTGCCCTTATCACCCCATCTGTCCACTCTGCTCCTCCAACTAGAGATTGCTAGAGGTTCCCAGGGTTCATTTGAAGTCCTCTGGTACCTGGGCATTTGCATTTGCAGGCCCAACCCTGTGGAACTCTCTACCTTGTCGGGTAAGAGAGTGCCTGACCGTGGAAAGTTTTAAATTGGCACTGAAGACATATTTACTTAATATGGCATTCCCTGGTTATTGATAAATTTAGGTGTTGTTTAATTTGGGGATTTTAATCATTATGTGATACTTACAGTTTTAAGTTTTATTGTATGTACAAGCACTTTGTGAATTGCATCTTTTATAAATAAAATGATTGATTGATTGACTGCCTAGTAGGTCAGCATGTCTATGGAATCAACTCCCTTATGAGGTAGTTTACCAAACAATTTTGGGAGGTTTCAAAATCAAATTGGATGATTACATTAAAGCAAAGTTTTGCTTACATTAATACACCCACTGAGAGTGGAAGACAACCTCAATGAGCAAATAGCCTTCTCTTGTCTTTAACACCTAATAATACCTAGTAATGATGCTGTCTGATCAGAGTCAGAGTCTGTTTTCTTTCCTGGGTTGAACACAACAGACATGCCAAATTCAGCTTGCTTGTATATTTCTGAGAGCAACCCCTGTGACAGAGTATTGGTGGTACTTTATGTAAACTAAAAAACTAATTCAGTAGCCACCAATTCAAGTCATCTCTGCTGGCTGCAGCTGCCAGCATCACATAATTCCATTCAGCACAGGTGGCATTTGATAGTTTTGCATTCTGTTGATTTTCTTGACAAATAACATATTTTATTTTAAGTTTGTGGAGTCTTTTTCTCTTTGATGTAAGCTTTAAGGGGCTTGCATCCTCCATGTCTTCATATATTGCAGCTTCCCCATGGAGGTAAAATTCAAAATGTGTATTGTTAGCATTACCACCACCATGACCAACATTTTTCATTTTGTACAAGTATACAGACTTGTGCTAAATTAGATATAAATTACATCTATATGTTAGTATCAACACTGCCATTTTAGCTTAGTGAGCTCTTTGATTAAAGCCCATTACGAAGCTATCTGTTGTCCTCTCTAACACTAATATTGACCTGTGCATAAGTGTCACTGAATTAAAAAGCTAGTTTCTAGAATATTTCAAAGGCTAATACGGCATGCATACGCAATTACAAATTAAAACTTTCTACCAGGCAAACTAGATGCTACATTGTATGTACAAAAGCTAACAAATAGAGAAGCATTACATTAGGAATTCACGTACATTTATATCTACCCACTATGCAGTACAAACTACTGTGTGGGCACGCAATATATTGCTACTGGTGCACAACCTTCACTGTGAGCCTGATCTGGGCAGCAAATTTCAATTGAAAATATAGGAAACTATTATAATCACTTGTGAGACACTTCAACAATTAAGAATATGAAATGTGGTTGGCCCAGTGGTGCTGAGGGTTGAGGTGCTGGACACCACACCTCATGCCACGCCAGCAACCCAAGTTTGGGAATGGTCTCGGGTGCCGGAGGTCAGCAGGGGAGGGAGAGGTTTGAGCATCCGATGGACTGCTCTCCTCTCCCTGGCGAGGGATCCAGGGTGTCTCTGATGCAGTAGAGACCCCCAAGTGGAGTCCGGGAGTACAACTAGCATGGAGCAGTTAAAAGGGGAGGAGCACGGCAGACACCTGTGGCACAGCCGTGCTGGCATCATTGCATGCCCGCACTTCTAGGGGAACCCGCAAGCATAAAATCCCCGAGCCTGAATAGGCGATGGCTCTCCTCTGGGCCATATCACCACACACCCAATACTGAGCCCTGTCTCTGCCCCCTCTGTCCTTTCCACCACCTTGGCCGGCATACTAGATTTAAGATAGAGCACCAGAGTGGAGGCAGGCCTACCTCAGGTGGTTCAGAGCTGGGTGGTCTGCCAGCAGAAGGTTGGTGGAGGGCAGCTACCTCTGAGGAGGCAGGGGATCAGGTGGGTGGTAGAGCAGTGGTAGTCGAGCAGGGGTAGCCATAGAGAGAGAGAGAGAGAGTTCCAGGAGTGGTGAATAAATATAAGTTACAAAAAAAAAGAATATGCAATGTGAAAACATTTAATTTTAATATATGGCAAAATGTTGATATTTGTCATTTTTGCCACTGCTAATCAGCTTCATCATTTCTGAAAAAATAAATACTAACCAATGCAAAACCAATAAAAATTGTTTAATACATTGTCATTTGGCAGCTTTGACCAATAAACACCTCATTAAGTTGTTAAAATTAACCTAAACAGTAAAAATTGGAGTCATGGTCATGCTGCAGTGCTTCTGGAACTGTGCAAAAAAAATGAAACTTTCTCACTTTAGATACCATTGTTTATCCTCACCTACAGGCTTACAGCTCCACTTGACAGCTTTGTTTCATATATAATTTAAACGTACATGAAATAAGCTTTCAAATTATGTATGATGTGGGTGTGTGCAGGGTGGCTACATTAAACTCCAAAAATATGGCCCTTTTTTAAGAATTGTCACACACCTGCAGGTGACATCCCACCTTGACGTCTGCAGGGCTGTCCTTGTTTGTGCGCACAAGGTCCAGTATTGCCCCATCTTAAGTGGGCTCTGTGACTAGTTGCCTGTGATATTCCCCCTACCGGGAGTGAAGGATGGCCCTGCTTTCAGCCAGGGTCAAGGTGCTAAGCCAGCTACCCTAAATGGATTTTAAAATGGTTGGGACATGGTAAGGGTAATCCCCGGGGGAGAGGGGGAAGCACACGGACTGAGTGGTAGGGTACTGGGAGAGTAGCGGAACAGCCCACCTGTTTAGTAGGTCAGTGTGGGTAAAGTAGTACAAGAAGAGCAGACTTAATGGTCCTTCAATCTCTTTCTGTCATCAGATTCCATGTTTCTCTGTTTCTTTATAACTTGAAAAACAATAAAGGTAAAGCAGGCAATTATAACAAGCAAAACCATAAATTTAGCATAAACAACTACAAAATGGTTTATTTGGGGGATAGGGATAAGGGCTAGGATATTGGGGGAAAAGGAAAGGTCAAAGGAGAAGGAATGCAAAATATAGAGGGTTGGCAGTATAGCCTAGAGATTAGAGTAACCAGCTGTGAATGAGCTTGGTACATCTAGCAGACCTGGATTTGATTCCCACAACCTCCACCTGCATGCTGTATGACTCTGAGCATGGGTGCTCCCAGATCACCCTTGAAAACAGGCACTTGTGCCTAGTGAGCCTTTACTCAGTTGATCTCCTAATGGTGAGACACAAGAGAGAGCGTACCATCTGGGTGACACCGTGGATCATGAGATGTTGCTTGACCAACTGCTGTGGCCTCTCCAGTAATGTCATCAACTGGTTCAGGTCATACTTGACAGACAGAGTGCAGAGGGTGACAGTGGGGTTAGCCTCATCTAACGTGAAGCCTCTGCTCTGTGGGGTCCTGCAGAGATCGGTCTTGGTGCCCTCGTTGTTCATGGTGTACATGATTGGAAGATGTTATCAGGTGGTATGGGCTGGGTTTTCATTGCTATGCTGATGATACCAAGCTATACCTGTCCTGTGCACCTGGAAACCAGATGGCAGCCTCCGTATTTAACAACTACCTGGAGGAGATCCAGACCTGGATGACTCATAACTGGCTGCGACTCAACCCTGACAAGACTGAGGTGCTAGTAGTGGATCCAGGTTGTTGTGGTGGGAAGGGGAGGTTGGGAGATCCCACTGATCTAGTACTGGGGGGGTCCCACTGACCCCCTTCCCACGGGTGAAGGATGTGGGCATGATCCTTGATGATAACTTGACACTTGATGCTCTGGTGTTGGCCATCATCAAAAGTGGATTTTACCATCTGCGGAATATCCCCCGGATCCAGGCCCTTATACCATCTGAGGACCTGAGAAAACTGGTGTATGCTTTCATCACATCCAGGTTGGACCACTGCAATGCCCTGTACTTTGGGCTATCTTGAGGCACTCTCCACCGGCTGCAGTTGATGCAGAATGTGGTGGTGAGATTATTGATGGGCACACAAAGGTGTGATCATATTACACCTGTTCTCCATGAACTACACTGGCTGCCAGTTAGGTGGAGAATTGTCTTCAAGGTTGGTTTACTGACCTACAAGGCCCTACATGAAGGGGATCAGTCTATCTGCAAGATCTCCTTGTGCCCTATCATCTGTCTCATGCTCTCTGTTCTGCCGAGGGCTGGCTTCTTGGGGTTCCCAGGGTTAGGTTGTGGCATTCAGATGACTGTGCATTTTCTGTTGCTGCACCTATCTTGTGGAACTCATTTCTTAATCATCTTCAGGAAGCACCCTCGGTGGAAACTTTCAAAAGGGGTTTAAAAACCTGGGAGATGCATGGTGCAGCAGGTGACTGGAGTCATATGCAGAGCATGGGGAGATGCAAAACACAAAGCCACTTGTACGGTGTGCAAAACAGCAATATTCAGCCAGGATATGCAAATGTCCTCATTGCACATTCCAAGCCCATCTCTCCCATTTGCATCACATTACTGGAATGTATTCAGGCCATTTCCATACCCCGGGCATGCTCAGTTCTAGCTTTGCAGGGCTGCCCCACCACTCCACAAAGGTGAACAGGAGGAACTGCAGCCTAGCAGGCAGGTGTAATGAAATGTTTGTGCGTGGGAGTGTGTGCTGCATTGGCCTGGGTATAGTGCTACACCACATAGTCATGTACAGGGTTGGACAGGGGTACAGGGGGCCTACTCGGACAGTGGCCACGGGGCCCACCTGGGCATGCTACGGGGAGGGCACAGGGTGACACAGTCTGATTGGTATACCACATGAATATGATACATGAGTGCCATATGTAGTGTAAAGTCACCTGCAGTGCCCCACACACCCCTAAAAGTGAGTTGAACATGGTGATGACAGCAAGGAATGGCATTGTGCAGAGGTTGACCAGGTGCACCAGTGGATGGGTCCCACTTGGGTGCACCTATGATGTACCACCGTGGGTGTGTGCCACAGGTCAGTCCCTGGCCTGTGCCAGGCTGCCACCCATCCACCAGACTACCTGGGCATGATTGCCCCATCAGCACCCTGGGTGCATGCCACTGCCAGGTTGCACCCTGAGGGCAGCATGGGTGCAGGCCGTGGCCCCCAGTACATTTGCTGCATTGTGGCTGTTCACACCTCTGGTGTATCCAGGGGGCACCCACCAGCACTGGCATGTGGCTGCTGGGTGTCCATGTCCAGGGTGTGGGGGTTTGTTCCCTGGACAGTGCTGGTGGTGACATGGCAACTGTGGCTCAGGGTTTATCCATCCCAGCATGACTGTTGTGTGCAGGTGACTGCAGCATGTCCTGGTGCACCTCCAAGGGCTGTATTCTGATGGCTTGACTGCAGTTCTGCAGCCTGCCTGTGGGTGGCTGGCCATTTAGGCATGCTTTTTCCATGCCTAACTTTGGGCAGCTCATCTCTAAGATGTGCAGCAGATGTGCTGTACATTGTGGCTGAATTTAGGAATGCGTGGCACATTCATGAAAACGTCCCCCCTACATGCACTGCATACATTATAGATGCACGATGGCACATCCAGAGATGTGCGCCTCATCTCTCCCGTTTGAATATTGCAGTTCTGCTCATTTACTGAGAAGTGCATCTCTACTTTGCGCCACACATCTCCTATGAATAGCTAGGCCAACGTTTCTTTCTATCTATCTATCTATCTATCTATCTATCTATCTATCTATCTATCTATCTAATAAAAAAAAAATTCAAATGCTAACAATTAATATGCACCAAAAGATGTGCTCAGGTGCCACCGACAGTCTTCCCTCAGTCCAGCAATAACCCCATCCACTAGTGCAGCAGAAACTGTTTCTCTTTGAACTCTCATACTGTCTGTATATGCATGCTGGTAAATAACATGTTGCAGACCTGATGGTTAGCAGCTGCAGTGCTGGATGAGATGCAGTTATATGACAGAGACCAAAAGGAAATTAAGTCCCTATTACTTTTTACTCACTGAGGGCTCTGAAATGAAAATTCCCCATATTGCCAGATTCCCAATTAAGTTTTACTGGCTTCTGGGCTTTTATTAATGATCACAAAGAGCAGTCCTGGTAATAAACAACTAAAGTACTGTATTTAACTGTATACAGCCCAACACCTGTGCAGGGCAAGGCCCTGGTCAGTACTCAGAGACTCCTTGTATTTGCAGCAGCTTCTGGCAATGTGCTGCTTTGACAGGTGTCCCCTAGTTGAAGCCCTCAGTGTTCTCAGTTCCAGCTAGATGCAGTCTAAGGCAGATCACTTTCTGATCTATCTCACACAGTTGTCTTTACTCCACTAGCTGGGGGCCTTTTCTTCCCTTTTCCAAAAGGAAGCAGGCACTCAGGGATAGATTTAGCAAGCCCCCAACTGTGATGACTGCCAGCAGTAGAGGTCCAGGAGAACCAGCATGTCCCTCCCCCAGACTCGAAGTCATCAAGGCAACTCTGCTTTCTGAACAGCATCTACTCATATAAAGTACAAGTCAGCACACTCTGAGTCTCTGGAAATGTTGGGCCAGCAATCATGACAAGTTACACCTAGAGCTCATAGGCTCAGAGCTTGCTCTCTCAAAATTCTACCACTTCATGTCTCCAACTCGGTCTGTTCATGCTGGAAAGCTGCACCAGCTTCCACACACACTAACACATTTCATGCCTAATTGGGTGATGGGGGGGTCTAAGCTTTGTCCTGTACTCCTATTTGCTGTCGGTTTGTGCCATTTGCTCTGAGACCTACATGTTCCAGAACAATTGTGGAGAAGTATCCTTTGCCCTTCTAGAATATGTGAGGTTTTGGAAACCTCCGACTGGTCTACTGAGCATCCACACATTGCAAGAACTTTGACCCTTTTCAGAATCCCAGGGGGTCAGGGGAGGTCCAAGATAATGGTGCTCAAGCCCTAATTGGCTTTCTTTACTATTTTATTTTAAATGGTCCCTTATCTTGGCTTCCAGACATCTGCTTCAGTTGCTTACAGCTCCCCCAACCCCCTCCCGCCTGACCTGGGTATCCAGGAATAAGAGGAAGCATTCAAACGCACATACTGTATGTACTTCATTAGAAATCTTTGGGCCGGGGGTCTCTTTGATATGCGGCTGTGAGCTGCAAATACATGCAGCTGCTCCTGCTGCTACTGTCAGGGAGACACACACTAATGCTAGTGTCTGATTGTGCTCCCAAGCCCTGTGTGCAAGTCTGGGGCCAGGATTGAAACTGTACGACAGCTGGGCTGGTGGGGAATGGAGTCTCCAGGCTGGGTACCTTTGGGTAAGACTCCATTTGGGAGGAAGAGGGCTACATCTATTTAAACACAATTCAGGTTATGTTAGTCTGAATGTATCTTCTACTTCCATTTACAAAGAACATTTGCAAGTAAACTGCATCCCAGTCCCTTAGAATTTATCTGTTCTTTCTGGCAGTTTATTGCATAATATACTTCTCTTGCATGTGTCTGTCACTGCAGCAATACTAAGCTTACTAAGGTTATTATGGTATTAGAGGCAGGAGAAGGCCATGTAGCCCACCATGACTGATTCTGGCTGTGCAGCAGTAGTACTATTTTATGACCCTTTCTTTCATGTAAATATGCAACTTCTTTTTAAACTCATTCTTGGTAACTGATTCTACCATGTCCTTTGACAGGTCATTTCATATTCCCACCCCTCTTTGTGTATAAAGTATTTCCTTTTACCTCTGTTAAATTTTGAGCAGTGAAGGTGCATATTATGCCCCTTAGTGTTTTACACATTCAGCTTTTATTTAAATCCCATATGATATCTTAATGTATGGTCTTTTTGTTGACTATCAAAAGCAAATCACCTCTAAATTTTCTGGACCTCAAGCTTGCTAGGTCTAATTCACTCAGTCTGTACTGGTAGCTAAGATACTTAAGAGTCCAGATGTGTTTTTGATGCTTGTTGTTGAACACTTTCTGACTGGTCCACATCAGATCTTAAGTCTTTCTGTGACCTGTGCTGTTGGATGTTATGGGTAGTACACCATGTTGAATCTTTAATAAAAATGATTGACTGCAAGATCATAAGTATGGTACCCAAAACTGGCTGCAGTTGTTCAAATGTGGTCTCAATAATGAACTATACAAGGGTGAACATGACTGTGATGTCACAAACAGATGTTTGTGACTTAAAATGGGGAATAAGCAGAAGGAATAGGTGATGTACAGCAAGTGCCTTTTTGCTGTGAAGTGGAAGCTGATATTGCAAATGAAGCCACCAAGATGGCACTGAACATTTAGAAAAAGAAATTAAATACTGCATTTCTTAAATTAAGGTTTTGTACATAAAACAGTTAGATGACTATAAGGATTATTTGACTTTGAACTATGCTTTCTGTTTAAAGACTGCACGTGTTAGAAGTGAATAAACCCCATCTTTCATTTGCGAGTGCAAATTCAAAATTCCTCAGCCTAAAGGGGCAGCAAAATAATTTGTACACCACAAAAAGAAGTTGAAGATAGCCTACCATTAAAAAACACAATTTGATCAAACAACATAACCCAGTGGGCTAGCAATATTTATGAAACATTTGAAAGATGAAGAACTCACACAATGTGCTAGACTCTTTTTGCTGCAACAGAGAAGGAAAGGAATGTGGTGTTCATAATAGACAAGGGACAAGGACAGAGCATAACAAGCATTTGTGAATGCCGAATGTTTGCTTGCTGGCATTGGCAGTGGTAGTGTAAAAGTTGCAGGGCTGTGTAATAGGAATGGCAGTGAAGTATTGAACTGAAGCCAACCCCACCACCACCCTGCAGAGAGTGACAGGCATTGGGGTGTGCCTTTGGTTCGCCAGGCATAATGGCCACGCCATTTCACCACACCCCACCCTGCAGACACTGATAAGTGTCACGGTGTTTCTTGGGGTCTTTGGCCCTTATGCGCACCCCATTCCATTAGGAAATACGGTGAGATGGGTGAGCTATAGGAGAATGGGGTGAACTTTGGGGTCGAAGAGTCCAAGGCATACCTCGATGCCTCTCACTGGCTGCAGGGTGTGGAATGGTATAAGCATTACAGGCAAGAATCCCAAGTCACACCCCTGATGCCTGTCATTCTCTACAGGGTTGGGCGTAATGGTTGGAAACCCTAATACCTCAGGCATTCATTGGTATTTTCACTCCGAATTTTCAACATGTTTTTTTTGTGACCCCACCTCATGAACAGGGGGAATATCAGTTTGGTAGCCGAAAGCTGCTTATGCACAGCGACTTCGGCATTTAGCACCACAGGTGCAAAAACATTCCAAACAGGATGTAACAAATGACAGCTGTACTGTTCATGGGGAGGTGTAAAAAATGGCAGTGTTGCAAATCTGCAGTAAAAATATTAAAAAAACTGGTGAAGTCATGAGCGTACATAGAAACTGTGCAACGCACACCCATAATATAATTAGGTTGGGGATTTTTTACAGCAAATTGTGAATTCAGGTATTTTGGTGCCTCCGATCATGAACAGTGTCACTGTGATTTTCTTTATCTGTCCCTAACAATGATTTCCCACAGCGACCATGCATCTCTGCGCTGAAAGTGTGAAAACACACTTCGGCCATGTTGTGAAAAATGACAGCTGTACTGTTCGTAAGGAAGTGTGGAAAAATGCCACTGGTGAAAATCTGGACTGAAAATATATAAAGTCATGAACTTACGAGGGTGCGTGGAAACTGTGCAATGCTCACTCGTAACACAGTCATTTTATGGACTTTTGTCACCAAATTTTCAACATAGCCATTTTAAGACCTCTGCTCATGAACAGTGTAACTGTGATTTTCTTAATCTGTCCCAAACATTGCTTTCGCACACCAACAGCACCATTGTGCGCTACATGCGTGAAAACACATTTTGGGTGACACATGAAAAATAGCAGCTGTACTGTTCATAAGGAAGTGTAATAAAATGGCAATGTTGAAAATCTGGAGTGAAAATATTAAATTCGCAAACTTACGAGCATGCATAGGAACTGCGCAGTGCATGCTCGTAAAACAGTAATTTTTAGGAATTTTTTCACCAAATTTTCAACATAGCCATTTTAAGACCTCTGCTCATGAACAGTGTCACTGTGATTTTCTTAATTTGTCCTGTACATTCATTTCGCACACCAATTGCACCATTGTGCGCTACATGGGTGGAAACACGTTTTGGGTGAGATGTGAAAAATGACAGCTGTACTACTCAGAAGAAGGTGTGGTACAATGGCAATGTTGAAAATCTGGAGTGAAAATATTGAAAATGCATGAACTATGAGCTGCGAAGGAACTGCTCAACGACGCCTAGAAACAGTCATTTTTGGAATTTTCCTACCAAATTTTCAAAATAGGCTTCTTGAGAGCCCACCTTATGAACACTGGCAGTGTCGTTTCATTAATCAGTCCCAAAAGGTGTTTTTGCACAGTGACTGCGAAATCACCCTTTGGGCTCGAATAACACCATGATAGTGACAGCATTCATGAGAATGGGTCCCAAAAACCCCATGTTGAAAATTTGGTGCAAAAATTTAAAACAATGGCCGAGATATGCAATAAAGTTGAAAAAACCCTATCTATCCCATTATACAGCTTACCGGCATTTCCTCAGTTCGCGGTCGGCTTTGAAGAGTGCAGACGTGTTCCTGGTCCACCAAGATCGCCACGCTGGACTCGGAGGTAAGTATGGGGTGGGGGGTAGGGAGGCAGTGGTGGGTGGGTGCGGGTTGTGGGGCAGGAGACCGCGTGGGACCATTTTTCTTTACAGATTTTTTTTTAAATGATGACGTTGACGCTTGCCATGCTGGGGTGGGCTCCCTCAGCATGGCACACAGGACGGCTGGTTGTATATGGAGCCGACGGGATTGAGCACCCCATCGGCTATACGATGATTTGCCATGCTGGGGTGGGCACCCAGCGTGGCATGTGAAAGGCTTTGGGGAGGCAGCACAACCCACGGGGATTGGGCACGCACTCACGCTATATGGTGTGCGTAGTGCAGCACGCAGTGCGCGTGGGTGTGTTGTGTGTGTGTGTGTGTGTGTAGGGGAGTTGCGCATGAGCAGGCAATATCTGATCGCTGCTCACTGAAGCGTAGCTCCCCCTTTCAACTGTATGCCACTGCATTTTGGAGCTGTCATAGACAGCTCCAGCATGCATTGGCGGACTGGGGCGGCGCCTGCCAACACACTGACTGAATTGGAAGAGGGGGTGACACACCTCCGAAAACTTGGATGATGGCACTATGTTTCTTGCACATGTGTGCAAGCAAACATAATAATGTGTGACAGCTGTGAAGTGTACTGGCAGAATGTTAAGGTGCATCAAAAGTGGGGTGACAAGCAGGGCAGAGGAATTAATCCTGCCCCTTTACAAGGTTCTGCTCATGTCCCATCGGGACTACTGTGTGCAGTTCTGGGCCCCTAAATATAAAAAAGAAATGGAGGCAGTCTAGAGGGTGCAAAGCAGAGCCACAAAAATTATCAGAGGTATGGGGGGGGAGAGCAATGAGGAGAGTCAGGTCGCCTGTAACATGTTCATCTTGGAAAGAAAGGGCCTGAGAGAGATGTGATCTCAGTATTCTATATACTCATAGGTATCAATAAAATTAAATGGTACTGTTTGTACTGGCATTCTCCAGCAATCCATCTTCAAGATTGCTTTAGCCTCTAGGCTACACTGCCAGCTGAGCATCAAAAAGTACACATCTCAAGGCTGGCTTTGTGGTGCCAACAGGTATTGGGGCCCCATATCAGGATTTCTAAACCCTGGCTGTGTTTATGTCAGTACAGATTTCTGGGGCAACCACAGCACCAACTTCTGTCATTTTCCATTCCCTCTCTTAAAGCCTTTTCTCTTACCGTTTCAGCTGCAAACTCAAGTTTACAAGATACAAATTTGGCTACGTACCTGCTGACCTGGCATCATGGGGCCAGCCTTGAAATGTGTAGTTTTTAATTATCAGCTGGCAGTACAGCCTAGACGTTAAAGCAAAAAGCTGTGAACAAGCTTCATTCTTCCAGCAGAATCAGTTTTGAGTCCAACATGTTCTACTTGTATATTGTGTGACCAGATCAAGTCACTTGACCTCCCTGTGTTCCCAAAATACACTCGGGAACAAGCTGTGGCTCAGTGTGCATTTCCTGGACAAAGACAGTTAAAGCAATCTGAGCATGTGTTTTGATCCTGAAAATATTATGCACTTTCTATCCAGATTTGACTTGAAAAGAAAAAAATAGGACACAATTACTTGTTTATTAATTGTAAAAACACATAAATAGAATTGTTAAAACATGCATAACATGAAATGCATTATTAAAAGAGTATTTTACTTATTTTGATGATGTTAAAAGTATAACGGTTTCTTACTGAAATACTTTGGATGGAATGGGATTTTCTACCATAACAATACTAGAATCCTATTGGATTATTTTTACTAACAGTTTGAAATGTTAAGGTGATAACTCACTAGTTTCAGTGCACATACAAAACAATTTTTATAAATGTAGAAAGTATTGTAGTAACACCTTAAAACACTTAATAAAACAGATGATTTCCTATTTAATCTGTTGGATTTTTACAGTCAAAGTAGGGCCAAGTCCCTCTGTGACATCATAGCCTATCAGAAGCCTAAAACACATGGCTGCTCCCAGCACCTAATTACAGGCTGATTTACATGTGACTAACACTGGACTGCCAAGACTCACAAGATAAACACAATGGCTCACTCAAGTTAGAATTTTTGGGGCTTTCAGACATTAAGAAATCCTGATGATGACAGTTCCCCTTTAATGGGTCTTGCATTCACTATCTCTGCTGGTAGGTTGTTCCATGGCTCAGCCAGTCTCTCTGTAAAATAAAACTTTCTCATGTTCCTCCTACATCTCCCCCCTCCCCATCCAGCTTCCACTCATGTCCCTGTGACCTTGATTCACCATTCCTGTTGAATATTTCTTCACAATCTACCTTGTTCATTTTTTTCAGGAACTTGAAGGTCTCTATCATATTGCCCCTTTCCCTTCGGGTCTCTAGTGAGCACATGTTCAAAGTCCTAAGCCAATCCTTGTAGGATCTGCCCTGCTGGCCCTGAATCAATCTGGTTACCCTACACTGCAGCACTTCTAACCTGCCTTTGTCTTTTCATAGGTGGGGGCTTCAGAATTGGGCACAGTATTCCAGATGTGGCCTCACCAGTGATCTATTAAGAGGTAGTATCACCCTCCTGCTGTTGAACCCCTCCTCCCAATACACCCCAACATTTTGGTTGCCTTGATGTAGGCCTTGTTTCATTGGCTAGATTGTTTTAGGGAGTTGCTTATGATGACTCCTGGATCTCTTTCCTCAGAGATACCAGGGTGTTTACACAGAACCTAATACGATCTGTGTATCAATGATTAAGCTTTGTGAAATGAACTCTGCATTGATACTGATAATGAGTTTTGACTATGCTGTCATAATGGGGAGGGGGTGACATGCTGGGTGAAGGCAGGATTAGAAAAGTATTCCATAATTGGCAGCCTCCTGCTGTTCCCACATACTAGCGTGTACCAAACTAATTACAGGTGTAAATGTATAAGCTTTAGCAGACTTACCAGGCCACAGACAAGAGGGATTATGTGATTTTCATAGAAATAATTGTCTTTATAAATGTTTAGAAAGCATTTTACTTTACAGAACACAGCAGCCCAAACTTTCAGGGGGTCCTGGGCTTGGTTGTTAATGTGTCAAGTAACAATGAAGCAGTGCTTTTGCATTCTTTTCCAGTGGTTTGCCCAATTTATTACACCATTAATTTTCTTCCCCACGTTTTCCAACACATATCTCTTGTAACATTACTGCATTGCTATGATGCGGTCAAGTTGTTAAAATCTGTCTGGGTCTTAATTGAATCTTTTCTTGTGTTACACAAAAAATCTTTCCAGTTACCTCATTTTTACATATCCACACATACTAAATAACTATGCAATGTTCTAGAGATACTTTTTAAATGTAATTATATTTAATAAAATATTATCAGAGAGATCATTTCTGTGTAGAATCTGCATTTGCAGAATAGTTTAGTGTGCCTAATTTCAAAATTGATTGGCTCATGTCCAGCAATATATGGTGTTACGCTCTTAAAGCAGCATTATTTTTTAGTTGGCAAAAAATGTCATCATATAGTTTTTTTGTTTGTTTGTTTGTTTTTTTGTAGCAGAAATGCACTTTGGACATCCTTTGATTTATCCTCTGTGTATTTGTAGGTGACTCAGATATTTCTAAAAAGCTTCTATTGCTAATTTTGTAATTAATGACTCCAGTCATTAAAGATGGCCACCACTCGCAGTTCTTAAAAATCTCTTCCACTGAAGATACCTGTCGAATGCACATGCTAGATTCATGCTGTGGCTGTATTAGGATGGTGTTGCCACACATTTGTGATGGTAAACAGCACAACAGTGTACCAAGATATTTATTTTTTTTATGGTGGGTATGGCATGGGAGTGGAAACCTTTGAAAACTTCAAAATCCCATATTTTGATTCAGGAATGAAAGAAAACAAAAAGAAAAATGGGTCTCCTGATATTTTTGCCAGGAAAACATAATTGCTGCATACAACTACATTGTGACTAACAAACAATGCTGCTTTAGTCAGTCTGAAATGTGTAGTTGAATATCTCAGTAACTTGGTTTAAAAAGCAAACTGGTCCAGTGGTTAAAGAACAAAACTTTGAACCAGGAATTTGTAGGTTCAAATCTCACAACAGTTACCCACTCATAATGAGATGTTGTGCTCTTGAGCTACAGTATGTGCAAGGTCAAGATGTAGGGCTTATTACAAACTGATGGGGAATGCAATTTTTACAGACTGGGTGGCTAACATAAGGAAGAATGTATACCCAAGATTACATACAGTAATGTAGTTGTAATAACACTAATGAGTTCTGCTCAAACTCATAGTTTACATTTAGGCCCAAGACCCCCAGATGCCATTACAACCTGGTTAGCCCTCTGCTGAAAAAAACATAATTGGATCCTGACGTCCTGGCAAATTACTGACCTATCTCGAACCTTCCATTTCTAGCGAAGGTTCTTGAGAAGGTGGTAGCAGAACAGCTCTAGGAGCATCTAGCAGACTTCCAGATTTATGGATCTCTACAGTCCGGATTTTGGGCCATTCATAGTACGGAGACAGCACTGGTCAAGGTGTTGAATGACCTGCTCAGGGCAAGAGATCAGGGAGATCATATAGTTCTTATCCTCCTTGATCTCTCCTCAGCTTTTGATACTGTGGACCATGGGGTGTTGCTGGACAGGCTGAGGGAGTATGTAGGACTCACCAACAAGGTCATCAGCTGGTTTGAGTCCTTTCTCCAGGGAGGATCTCAGAGGGTAGTTCTGGGGAACTGCTCCTCTGATTTTAGGGAACTGCCTTGTGAAGTCCCCCAAGGTTCTGTCCTCTCCCCCATGTTGTTCACAGTACACATGCTACCCCTTGGTGAGGTCATAAGATGGTATGGGCTGAGTTTTTATTGTTACACTGGTGATACTCAGCTCTGTCTGTCTTTCACACCTGATAGACCTGACACTGTCAATGTACTGAATAAATGCTTGGCTGAGATTCGGGCCTAGACTGTCTCAAATTGGTTGGGACTAAACCCTGGGAAGACCATGGCACTGGTGATAGAACCAGGTTGAAGGGTGGGTTTAGGATCATCTGGTGATAGATTGGTCCTTTTTATTGGTCAAACGGAACTGGAGGTCTCATTAAGGGTGAAAAATATGGACGCTGAGTTTGACAACAAGATGACATTTTATGCTCAGGTGTTGGCTGTTGTCCAGACCGATTTTTACCATTTCCAAAACATCGCCCGGATTAAGCCCTTTATTCCTCCCAAAGACTTGGCCATGCTGGTACATGTGCTCGTGATCTCAAGACTTGACTACCGTAATGCCCTCTACCTCAGGGTCGGGGGTGGTGCGATGCGTCACCTACAGCTTTTGCAGAACACAGCAGCACGGGTGCTGACTGGTCACTCTAGATTTACCCATTTTACCCCTGTGCTGTGTGAGCTGCACTGGCTGCCAGTGCACTGGTGCATCACCTTCAAGATAGGTCTTTTGACCTACAAGGTCCTACACAGTTTGGGTCCGAGCTAGCTGGAGGATCTCCTGCATGCCTACATCCCATCTCGGTCTCTAAGATCAGCCTTCAGTGCCCTCCTGGAGATTCCCAGTGTGAGGCTGAAGAGCTCTGGGGACCGGGCATTTGAGGTTGCTGCTCCAACTCTCTGGAACTCTCTGCCCGGTCATCTCCAGGAGGCCCCATCATTGGAAATAATTAAGCATAAACTGAAAACTTTTCTATTTGGACAGGCCTTTTTTTGGGTCTGAGGTAGATGTTTTAACTGCTTCAGATGGAGAACTGCATTGTTTTAGGTGTGGATTTTAATTTTTGTTATTTTCTAGTGTAATTTATTAGTTTTATTGTCTTTGTCTTATTATTTTATGTTTGTATTTTAATTGCTTTGTAAGGGCGCCCTGGGCCTTTGGGGAAGGGCACCCTAAATAAATAAAATCTACTGCTACCACTACTACCACTTGTACTGTAATGTACACTTTTGGTGCATTTTATTTATCGTTTTTTTTGTTTGTTTTTTCAGTTGCCATCTGACAGTCTGTATTATTTTACTTTTTCTGTTGATGAACAAGTCAGCAATCACATAGGAACTCATTATTTACAGCCCTATTATTAAAATACATCAAAATGTTTCAATAACAAGAAACAACATTCTGTAGGAACTCACTAATCAAAGCAATGCAAATACCTGCAGCTAATAAGGAAATTAACATTCCAGAACTTATACAGAGGATAATGTATTGGCAGGGCAACAACATTTAATGAGGTTTTTTTTTGTTTTTCTTTACACGCTGAGATACACGATTCAACAAAAAACACAAGACTGAGGGTTGAGTGGTTTATCTAAGTATTATATACTGAGGCTGTGTAAAAAACAAGTTTCCCTCGTTGCTCATACTTCATCTTATATATTCACTGGTTAACAGAAATGCTGTCAGTAAGTAGGAGAAGAGCGGACCAAACAAGAAAGCACATGTTACCTACAGCTGTTAACCAGGAAACTGTTAACCAGGAAAGGCGCACTAAGCTGGAGCTTGTTTCCAGGTGCGACCTGGGTGCACAAAGAAGATAATTGACTTGTTCAGGGTTACACAGTATGTAAGTGGAGATCGACGAGATTCAAACCCAGGTCTCCAGGTCTGCAGCTCAGTACCCTTAATCACTACACTATATCACCTCATGTTGTGTATGAGAGTAAAGTAAATATAGAATAAAGTACTGGTTGGTGTGTGAAATGAGAAGTTTACAAACACACGAGGGGTTAGATGTTACATAAACACTCTCGGGGTTCATGAATAGCATCTAACCCCAAGGGTGTGTGTAAACTTCAAGTTTACACATACCAACCCATATTTTATTTTATATAATTGCTGAGTTTTCCTTTTTCACCTCAGCAATTATATAAAATAATGATACGTTCCTGGCAGCCGCAGTCCAGTTAGGTTTTACTGAATGGTCTGCGGTGAGCCATGTTTATTTATTTATTAATAGGTCTGGGGTTTTTTTGCAAGTCAGAGGCTTTTTAAATAAAGAAGAAATTTTGTGTTTTAAAATAACGTACCACCATGTTCAAGTGGCAATTTACAGTCCAGAGAAGAGAAAGTGGTCAATGGCCAGTGGTCAGGAGCGCAGGAGGTACAGTGTGCACATGCCCAGAGCAAGGGAAACCATGCACATGTTTACCGTTATAAACACTCCTTTATTATGGCAAATTATGCCACGGTTTCCCTACAGGTAAAAAGGCAACCCAGTTATTATTTAAGCAATAAGGCACAACAGGGTGTGGGTTATTGGGGATTTACCCACACCTTGTGTGGTGTGTCACGAGGTGCAGCCGAGTGGCTTAACCACACAAGAAGTGAATAAATCACCCAATAACTTACACCCTGGAGTGCCTTATTGCGATTATACAATGTACTTATGTGCAAAATAAATGTAAAATGTGTTTAATGATGTTTTTTATAAATGCCATTCCTCAGCCATGGGTTATGCAGGATTTACCCATGGTCATGTGACATGTTTTGACCAATGAGGTTACAGGATTTTCACACACCATTGTATAATTCTCCATTACACACACTTGTGTAACACAGTGGGTGTAACAGGAAATTTCAAGTACTGTTTTTGGGTTGCAATTAACCCTAACTAGTAATTATATAAGGAATAATGTATGGCTGGCTATAAACAATAAGCCTGTGTTTCCATTGAGGGTTTGAGATACCAGCATATGACCTCGAGAGCAAATCTCAAGAGGTCTATGCTGATATCTCAACCCCAATATAAAAATACAAGGCAAATTGTGTATGGTCACCCATATTTTATTTTTATAGTATATGGTTTTCTAGAGGGAAATAGCAAGCAGGAGCTGCAAGCAGTACCAAGCACAAGTAGAGATAGAGGCAGAGAGATAGAGCCGAGGAGCGGCTCTGCTGAGTAAGTGGTACAACACTTAGTGGAGAATCCCCTCACACACGCTGAGGGCAGGCATTGTGAACCACTGTTGTGGTCACAAAGGCAGGCTGCAGCCTGCACAGGTCAGCATGAGTGGGTGCTGGAGAAGAGCACTCAGTGAAAATGAAAGCGGGCTGCCTGGCAGGAGTAAGAGCAAGCAGAGACACAGGTGCACTTGATGAAAGACCATGCACAACTTTTAGAATGTGCACAACAACATTTTTAGAGCCACTGATTTCCATACAGAGTAAGCCCTAACCATATACTATAAATAAGTTGCACAAAGCTTTGTTAATGCTCCAGTTAGGGTAAAAGTGACAAAAGTTGGGAAATGAGGCATTAGGGTTTCCCTAACACCCCACCCTCATAAACCAGGCAGGAGAGCAGGGGTGGGGTGGGCCTTGGGCTTATCAAGCCTAACGCTCACCACATTCCACCTGTAAATAAGGTCATATGTGTAGACTTTAAGAGAATGGGGTAAGCGTTAGGCATGAGAAGCCTTGAAAACATTTTTGAATCCCCGCCAAAACATAATTCTGTGCAACTGCAATGCCATTCCATGCCACAGGTGCAAAAACATATTTTAGGCAGGATTTGAAAAATGACATGTAACGCCTAGGTGGCACTATCCCATGGGCTACTACCCCTGCCTGCTTGGCTAGTAGCAGTTTAAGGGGCCTAGGTTCTGCAATGGGTGCCTCCACCCAGAGGTCAGGGTTGGTAGTGGTCAAACTAACCTGGGCACAGCCCTCCAGGACACTGTAACCCCCCTCTTTCCCTTCTAGTGGCCTGAGCAATATACAATAATCACTTTCACAGTACCTCTTGTACATCATACAAGTACCCACACTGTTTGCACTTACCACCAGGGTGGGTTCCTCTGACTCAACCCTGGGGACCCCCTGTAAAACAAGGTTTTGCACAGCAAATAGCAACAGTACAGTACTCTTGGCACAAACTGGAAACACAGTCAGGTTAAATGCAGAAAAAGTCAGATCTGATTTATTCAGGGGACTTGAACAAGTAGGGGGCATAATCAGTTTGATTGGCTTAAAGGCTATATTAATCAAACAGTTATGCATGCGCTTTAAGTCACCACACAGTCACACCTCTGGGTACCCAGGTAGGGAGAAGATGGGCTAGCCAGGAACATTGCAGCTGCTTGGGGCCCTGTGATGGAAGAAAGCAACATGCATAACACAAATATTTGTAATCCGGAGCCAGAGGGCTCAGTTGGTGAAAGAAAAAAGCAACCAGATAATTAGATGACACTTTAGATTTAGCTGTTGTTGCAGGGAGCTACCCTGATGTTTACTCATGATACCCAATACTGGACGCAGGCAGGATGAAATCAAGACTGCAGGTTGTTGACCTGGAGTGCCCGGAGAAGCAGGGCTCACACGAATCACCGAGGCATTGTTCCTGTTCAAGTGTTGAGCAGGGGACTGATCCCCAGGCAGGTCTCTCATTGATGGCTTTCTCTGTGCAGTGGGTAGTCAAGCTGGTCCAGTGTGTCAAGGCCCAGGCCCAATGGAGATTATTTTGGATTCAGTCCATGGGGCTGGATGCAGCTTCTGGCAAGCAGAAAACAGTTCAAACCACAGTTGGGAACCAAATCACAACCCACTATAAGCACACAACACATTCACATGTAAGGAAATTCCACTGTACCAGGCAAAAGGCTCTCTGGTCACAATTACAGAGTCTCTGCACAATCTGAGAGTTCAGAGGTGGCTGGAGGTCCAGACAGGCTGATCACATTCAGCAAATCTTCGGTCTTCTTCAGGTAGGAGCCTGGTCACAATCCAGTGGCTTACTTCGCTCTCAAAGTCCGGATTCAGTCCGAAAAAGGCACAAGTTCCCTCTCGGGGACAGCAGGCAGGCATGCATGCCAAAACTCAGGCCTTTCGACAGTTCTCCCATGCGAATCTACGCCGGTGCTGCTTGAATTATTCAAGCTGTTATCTCTTCACTTACCAACTCAGAACTGAAACTAGCTGCAAGCAGCTTGGGAATTTCCTCAAGATCCAAAAGGTTTGGTTGGCTGATCTGTCTGTCAGTCACAACAAGGGCTCCCACTCCAGGTTATTTTAGGCACCAAAATGCAAAAGGTACAATTCCTACAAGGTTTGACCCCACCAAGCCCCTGTAGGCAGGCTCCATTTTAGAGTCCCAAATGTACTGATTAGCCCATTTCAGCAGTCCAGGACCAAGATGATGGAAACTAACAGAACTGTCCATGCTGCAAAGAAGGCAGGTTAGAACAAACTGCAATATTATTACTACTCTAACAAATGATCAGCAAACCAGCATACCTTCTAGCAGAGCTCCCTTTTAGATTAATTATGACTGCAATCCAGGCAGCTCTTAAAGAGACAGTACACAGAGGCTATATAGGCACTCTCTGGCAATCACATTTAAACTGCAAAAACGCAGGACACCAGCCTGGCAGTGAGCATTTAGACAAGCTCAAGGAAGACTTTTTGGGAACCCCCATTTGTAGGGGGGTTACAGACAGCTGTGACATACCTGAGGTGGGTTAATAAGAAGGCTATGTTGAAAATCTGGTGTAAAAATATGTAACATTTCTGAAGTTACGAGCGGGTATATTGAAATTGCAATGAATTGTCATAACATTGGCATTTTTTCAACTTTTGACCCCAGATTTGCAACATAGTCTTCTTATGACCCCACCCAATAAATCCCATAGGTGAAAATTGTCAAATCCATGTCAAAATGCCATTCTTCACCATAGGTGTGAAAACACATTTCAGACAGGATATGAAAAATGACAGCTTGGAGTCAAAATATTGAAAATTACCAAAGTTATGTGCTTGTATAGAAAAATTTCAGTGAACGCATTTAACTCAGGCATTTTAAGGAATTTTTTCCCAAAATTTTCAGCATGGCCTTTTTGGGACCCCACCTCATGAACACTGGTAGTGAAATTATGTTATTCCGGCCTGAAAGGTGATTTCACACAGTGACCACAAAATCACCTTCTGTGCCTGATTAACAAAATGACAGTTTCAGTGTTCTTGAGGTGGGGTCCCAAAAAGGCCATGTGGAAAATTTGGAGGAAAAATTCCAAAAAATGGCAGTGTTATGAACATAAGTTCAAAATCCCACTGAAATACATTATACGGCACTTACCTTGGTTTCTCAGTTCGTGTTTTGGCTTTGAAGAGTGCAGACGAGTCCCAGTTCACAGAAGATGACAGCCTACAATCTCTAGTGGTAAGTATAGGGTAAGGTGGGGATATGTAGAGTGGTGGGTGCTCATTACAATATACAGTAATAACATACATTATACAATAATAGTGGGAGGGTTGGGATGAGGGAGGGGACAGTGGGGATGATGAGGGACCATTTCTTATTTTCAGTTTAAAACAAATAAAAGACATTGGGGACAGCTGACACCAGGAGTGGGCATCCTGGTGTCAGATTAAATAAATAAATAATGGTAATCGGAGGGTGGGGTGTGCCACTAAACACCAGAGAAATATATGGGAGCAGGGGGTGTGCCACTAGACACCAGGAGTAGGGGAGAGTGATCTGCGGGTGGGGGAGTGCCACCATACACCAGGGAAAAGCACAGCTCACAAATGAAACTGCAGCTGGCAGCATGAGTTCCAGCTGTGGCTGCAAAAGTCATGAAAATCACACTGTTCTCATACAGAGAATGCGGGTGAAGTGCTCCTCTCACTAAGCTGGGCACCTAGGATTTCGGGTGCCCAGAAAAAGTATTTCTGGGGCTAATTGTGAAAAACAAACACCAGAACCTAGCTAAACAGGGCTCATTTACCTAGGTTCTTGTGTTTGTTTTGTAAAATGATAACATTTTTATGTATTTTCCATGCTTTTTAGTTGGTGAAAAAAAAAAACAAGATGGCGGCTCGCAAAAAGGATTTTTTCCTCACGAAAAAGGAACAGATCTCAGGAGAAAAAATCCTTTTTTGTGAGATCAGATCCTTTGTTAAACTTTTTACCTCTATCCTGAACAGGACTACAGTTCTCGGCAGCCTCAGCTGCTGGCTCATTTATATGCTCTTTTTAGCACTTAAAAAAAAAATTTTACAGCCCCTCAGGTCCCTCCCTTGTGTGTCTGGACCCCAATTAGGTGATTTGGGGGTCCGGAAGCATGGGGGGATCCTCCGTTTTGTTGCATGATCGACTTTAAAATGAACATTCGCTTCTGCGCATGCACAATCCAGCATCTCATACTTTCAGAGTGTGGCTGCATGGCAGTTCCACGACTGTGCTCTTCTGGCCTTCTGCTTTCAGAAAAGCACTACAGGGGCTGGCAGGAGGTTTGAGAAGGTGGTACAGGACCCGGACTAGTGGGGGTGAGCAGCAGGATCATTCAGGGGCAGTAGGTAAGCCCCACACTTAGAAGGGGTGTAAGATTGTCCTATTCTGGAGCAGAAACAATGAGGGAAGGGAGTCCCATACCTCTCAACCTGACAGTAACAAAATCAGGGACAAAAGACCAAAATCAGAGACACCATATTTTAATCAGCATGGCTGTGTTGCGCTGCTATTCTGCACCATTGCATGACTTGTTACCAAAAAGCAAAATAACAAAGACAATGTCTGGCATCTTTCAGTTATTTTATTTGCAATGCATTTAAAAAATGCATATTTCTTGTCTTTATTTATGTAAACGCAATCTTTATTTTGAGGTAGGATGGTCTCTGTTGTACAAGAATGTTGCCTTCTTTGCTGCTTCCAGGACATCCTTGGTGTGCTATACCTCAAAACATTCTCTGTCTTTACCTGTTCATCTGAGTGAGGTATTTAAAGGTCTCTATCCAGGGGTGTAGTGGAGCAAAAATGTCGGTTGGGCAGAAGTTCCCAAATTCCTAACAAGATGGCTGGGGATCTGGAGGCCATGAGGCCCCCAGAAGCAGTGGATGCTTAGATGCTCTGTGGTGAGTTTGGGAGCTTTTATTGAAGATAAAATACACATTTGTTACATCTTCTCTACCACTCACTCCAGGGAATTTTTTTTTCAGAGTTAGGGGTGTGGGAGACTATAGCTGACTCTAAAGACTGCAGTTGCAACTGTGGTGGGCAAGTGGCTGACCAACAATGGCATCAGACACCCATCCCTTAGGCATTATTGTAATGTATTGTGCAAGATTCTTATATAAAGGCTAGGGGTCTGGGAGCTGCTAGGCCCCCAGAAGCTCTGGGGATTTAGATGCTCTGTGGTGAGACTTTGGGCCTTTATTAAAGATAAAATACACTTTTGTTATATCTTACCTATGAGTCACTCCAGGGAAGAAAATATTTTTTCCTCTGGAGTCATAGGTGTGGAAGACTTTAGCTAGCTTTAAAGTCTGCAGCTGCAACTGTCATGGGCAACTGGCTGACCAACAATGGCATCAGCCACCCACCCCATAGATATTATTATAATGTACTGTGCAAGATTTCTATATAAAGGCTGCGGGTCTGGGGGCCACTAGGCCCCCATAAGCTTTAGGAATTTAGATGTTCTGAGGTGAGTCTTTGGGTTTTTATTAAAGATCAAACACGCTTTTGTTACATCTTACCTACCTCTGATTCCAGGGAAAAATGTTTTTTTTCCTCTGAAGTCATAGGTGTGGGAGACAATTCAACTGCTTATTGAAAATCAAAGAAAGATGTTACGACTATTTAGCTGTGGCTCATTTTTAATAGTGTCTTTTATGATAGCTCACTTATTTATTGTAGGTACAAAAGGTAACACATATATATAAAGGTTACGAAACGCCTACAAAAATATAAATTAATTCCATCACCTCTGAATTAAACAGAAGTAAACACAACACAATTTCATCATTACATCATACATACTGAAGAAACATAGAAACATAGAATCTGTTGGCAGAAAGATACCAATGGTCCATCGAGTCTGCACATATTATACTGCTGTTCCTCACCCCTGGACCAAGTGGCCTGGTGGGTTGTCCCCCTCTCTCCCCCCTTCCCCAAATAATTACCCTCCCTGATTCCTCAGTGGGACTATGAGCACTCTTGTGCTGTTCCAGTCGTAGTTGAATACTTTTAGGGTACCAGCCCCACCACTTCCACCAGATATCTGTTCCATTACTCCACTACTCTCAAGTGAAGTAGACCTTTCTTGCATCCATCCTGACTTTACCCCAACTTAACCTTCAATTGTGTTCTCTTGTGACTGGTTCTATATTTCAAACAAATAGGTCTTCACTTTACACCTTCATTATACCACTCAGAAACGTACATGTCCCTATCATGCTCCCCCCCTTGCATCTGGCCTCCAACAAGTACATGTTCAGGGCCACAAGCCATTCCTCATAGCATCTGCCTTGTTGGCCCTGGCTGATTTTGATGATCCTACTTTGTACTGACTCTAGCCTGTCTGTGTCCTTTCTCATGTGAGGCTCCAGAACTGGGTGCAAACACTGACAAACAGCAGTGAAGTTACCAACATTACAATACTAGCAGGAATATAGCACTGTAAAATATAATTTTGTCAACTTTGTTACAAAACCTGAAACGTATATCGTTTTTATAGCAATGTGTTTTAAATGCTGCTGCCTGCTTTACTTTAGACAAATATTGCACATGATCTTTAAAACTTTGGAGAAACAGGTCCTATAAGCTTGCTGACAGGAAATATTAGACTGTAAAGCCATGAGATGACATCAGCAGCAGCTCTTCAATGATACAGGCCTTTTTGAACAGGTAGTGAAATCAGGGATACAAAATAGCTCATAACTTTAAAATGAAGTAACGTAGAAATCTAGATTTTGGTATGAAATATACTGGGGGTATGCTTATTCGGATTTTGCAGTGTAACACTTTTCGTGTCAGCAGCTCTCTAACAAAGTAAGTAAGTGCAGTGCAAGCAATGACAAGGCGAGCCACCTCGTACAACCAACAGACAGATACACCATGCTTCACAAGAGTGAGGACGATGACACCAATGGCATGAGTTAACAACTACTGACATGCACTCTATAGCCTGTACGGTCTACTAACTTGTCACATGACCGCTAACAGACTCATGTGTTAGGTTAAGTTGAAACTCACGTCACACTCACCTCCCTCTATCCGTCTGCCTATGCTGATAAACAGTCCAGAGGAGGGCAACTAAAATGGTGCAGGGTCTGCATCAGAAACCATATGAAGAGAGACTGAGAGAGCTCAATATGTATACCCTTGATGAAAGGAGGGACAGGGGGGACATGACAGAAATGTTCAAGTACCTCAAGGGAATCAACAAAGTCCAGGAGGGTAGCATCTTTCAGAAAAAGAAATGTGTAAGAACAAGGGGGCACAATTTAAAGATAGAGGGGGGACGGTTCAGGGGTAATGTGAAGAATTTTTTTTTTCATGGAGAGAGTGGTGGACGCATGGAACTGCCTTCCTGGAGAGGCTGTGGGGTCTAAAACAGTGGAGGAATTCAAACACACATGGGACAGACATAAGGCAATTATAGTGGGGAGTGGCAGGAAGTAGGCTGTTGGTTAACTAAAATCTGCAGCTTATCCATTAGGTAGGGAAATGGGCAGACTGGGTGGGCCAAGTGGTCCTTATCTGCCATCAAAGTCTATGTTACTATGTTTCTATGACATGTAGACTTGTAGTGCTTATTATAGCACAGCTGCTTTGACAGACACAGTGTGCATGTGCGTCAGACAGACTAGGGTGGGCTGTGATCATCGGGGGAGGAGCAAGAAGGAAATAAACGTCTAGCGCTGTGATGGAGGTGAGAGTAGTTGAGGATTAAAAAAAAAAAGGAGTTGTAATATCTCAACAAATGTCTGGCTGCATTTCCTGACAGAAGTCTGGCTGAAATGCCCATCCTACTACACCCCTGTCTGTATCATAACCCCCGGATGTACATATTGAGGTTCTTCAGTCTCTCCTCATTCCTCTAAAACTTCTGAAAATAACTGCTAAGTTAAACACCTTGCAGTTTGGTATTCTTTCTGTTTAGACAGAAGACTGAGTTGAGAACATTCAGTTTTGGGAGAAAGATACTGGAGTGTATTTCCTATTTTGGGAACCCCCATTCTGTTTGCAAACAGGAATATCTATATCCCATTTTAATAGTCACACAAATACAGACAGTTTAAAACAGGGGCTAACTGTCTTTTTTTTGGGTGGGAGAGTGATGGGTTCCTTTCAAACCCAGGGTTTAGGGAGAGTATATAGAGTTCACATGACTTAACTTCACATTTACCATATTTTTTGCAGTATCTACCAATTACATAATTCATTCAACATAGTCAGCAGGCAAAAAAACAACTGTGCCCATGCTTGCCACTGGCAATAGCCATAACACATGCACAACACATTCTGAGCACATCACTGGGACCTGACAGGATGCAAAACATTCCTGAGGGACATTAAAAAGGTGTTAAGTACCTCACAGGATGATTACATTTGTGAATACTGTATCTTTCTAGTATTTGTTTTATTGGTTAAGGGATCTTATGACATCAAACAAATGTCTTTGTTACAAAGCCTGGCATTTATTTCTTCAATCATGCACTCAGCTCCTGGAACTAGTTAAAAATCAAAGGACAAGTTATTTCTCATCTCACTACCAAAAATCAATGTATACTTATAAGTAATATATTCTTGGTCTCGATATTCAAAATAATGCCTGGTTGTAGCTAAACAGCAGATGAGGGAGGCACGTTTTTATTCAATCAGTGCTCAGTCATAAATCCCATTTTAATAGTCGCACAAATACAGACAGCTTAAAACAGGAGTTAATTGTGTTTTTTTTTTGGGGGGGGTGATGGGTGCTTTTCAGTCCCAGGGTCTATTTACCATTTGAGGAACATCTCCAAAGTTAAGCACCTTGTTCCATCTGGCAACCTCCCTACTTTGGTCCACGCCTTTGTGTCCTCGCACCTTGATTATTGCAACTCCCTTTACCTAGGGCTACCTGGGTGGATATCTGCCACCTACAGCTGGTGCAGAATGCTGCAGCCCTGTTATTGACGGGGACCTCCCACTCTTGTCGCATCTCTCTAGTGATGCGCGAACTGCACTGTCTGCCGGTATATTGGCAGATCACTTTAAAGTTGGACGTCTGACTTACAAATCCGTATAAGGACTGGGCCCGGACTACCTGAAAGAGCTTCTGATTCCTTACTGCCCTGGGCGATCGCTCCACTTGGCTAATGAGGGGTTGCTAAACATTCCAAGGGTTTCCTTAAAATCTTCTGGGGCCTGTGCATTTATGTACATGGTCCCAGCTCTTAGGAATTTTCTATCCCGTCAGTTACAGGAGTGCATGACCATGGAGGGATTTAAACAGGCCCTAAAAACTTATTTGTGGCTTCAAGCCTCCCCTGCATGATTTTATTTGTTTTTAATCCAGATTTTATTTGTATTTTATGAATCAGTACTCACTGCCCAATGTTGCTTTAACTTGTTTTTATGCACCTTGGTTTTTGAAAGTATAAATAAGTTATTATTATTAATTATTATTATTAGGGAGAGTGTGTAGAGTTCACATGATTTAACTTTACATTTGCCATCTTTTTTTACAGTTTCCACTGATTACATAATTCATTCAACGAAGTCAACCAGCAAAAAAAACTGTGCCCATGCTTGCCACTGGCAACAGCCATAACACATGCACAACACATTCTGAGCACATTATGAATGTAAAACATTCCTGAAGGATGTTAAAAAGGCCTTAAGTACCTCACAGGATGACTACATTTATGAATACTGTATGTTTCTAGTATTTGTTTTATTTGGTCTAGGGATCTTCTGACATCAAACAAATCTATTTGTTACAAACCCCGGCATTCATGTCTTAGATCATGAACTCTGCTTCTGGAACTAGTTAAAAATCAATGGGCAAAGTTATTTTTCATCTGTTACAATCAATCAATGCATACTTATAAGTAATATAAATTGCAAAAACTGTGTTAATACTTTAGTTGGGGTCAAAGTCACAAAAATAGGGAAATGTGTTGTTAGGGTTTCCAGCCTTAACACCCCACCCCCACTTTCAACATACCAACAGGCATCGGTGGGGTGCTTTGGGGTCATCAGCCCTAGCACTTACCCCATTCCAAAAGTAAATAAGCTGAGATAGGTACAGCATAGGAGAATGGGGTGAGCGTTAGGCTGATGACCCCACGGCACACCCCCGATGCCTGTTGGTGTGTGCAGAGTGAGGGTGGGGTATTAGGACTGGAAACCCTAACGCCACATTTCCCTACTTTTGTGGCTTTGGCCCTAACTAAAGTATTAACACAGCTTTTTGTAATTTATTTCCTTACTTTTTGAAATAGTATAATACTATCTTTATTTTACTGTGAGCACTCAGGGTCCAAAACCTCCCATCATTTTGTAGATGACTATATGTACAGTATGTAGCTTTGGGAGCACAGGGACCTTCGGTGTCCGTGTTTCCATTTATAGGACAACAGTGACCAAATTGTCAGCATAGCCACCTTATAACCCTACCTCATGTACCCGGTATGGAAAATATTTGAATCATCACCACAGCGTAATTCTGTGCAACTGCAATGCCATTCCACGTCACAGGTGCGGAAACACATTTTGGCCAGGATATGAAAAATGACAGCAGTGACATTATGAGGTGAGGTAATAAGAAGGCTATGTTGAAATTTTGGGTTCAAAATATTTAACATTTCCAAAGTTACAAGCAAGCATAGCAAAATTGAATTTTTTCATATTTTGACCCCAAATTTTCAACATAGTCTTCTTATGACCTCACCTTATGAACCCCATAGGTGAAAATGTTCAAATCCATGCCAAAATGGCATTCCACACCACAGATGTGAAAACACATTTCAGACAGGATGTGACAAATGACAGCTATACTGCTCATGAGGTAGTGTGAAAAAATGGCTATGTTAAAAATTTTGAATAAAAATATTGAAAATTACCAAAGTAATGCACATGCTCAGAAAAATTTCAATGAACCTGTGTAACTCAGCCATTTTTTGAAATTTTTTACCAAATTTTCAACATGGCCTTTTGGGACCCCACCTCACGAACACTGGTGATGAAATTTCATTATTCAGTCCCAAAAGGTGATTTCATGCAGCAAACACAAAATCATCTTCTGGGCATGATTAATGAAATGACAGTGACAGTGTTCATGAGGTGGGGTCCCAAAAAGGCCATGCTGAAAATTTGGTGAAAAATTTTAAAAAATGCCAGAGATATCAACAGAAGTTAAAAATGCCATTGAAATTCATTATATGGGACTTACCTTTACTCCTCAATTCATGGTTCAGTTTTGAAGAGTGCAGATGTGTCTTGGTCCACAGAAGATGGCATCCTATGACCTCCGGTGATAAGTATTGGCTAAGGGGGGTGGGGTGGTGGGTGCTCAGTGGGATGGTTGGGATGAGGAGGGGGAAGGCAGGGATGATCAAGTAAACAAAAAAAACTGTTGGAGACTGTTTTCTTTTTTACAGGATAATAGTTAAAATAAATATTTTGGGACACTGGGGATGGGCTCCCGAGTGTCCCACACTACTGTGGAGGGCTTGTAAAGCCAACACCAGGATTGGGCACCCCAATGTTGGCAGTATAAAATAAACAATAGGCTACTGGGTGGAGGGTGCAGGATGAGGGAATGGTGATCAGAGGGTGGAGGGGTGCCACAATCCAAACCATCAATAAACAGGACACAATTACAAATACACAACACAGACAGTGCAACTGTCCTGATGCTCCCTTCCACTCGACCTGTGGTATGCACTCTCAATATGCAGCGGCAGTGCTGCCATAAAATATACAACTGAACTGACAAATCAGTATTCTTACATCAAATTAAAGAAGGGTATGCTGGCTGGCCTAGCACATGTTCCTCAGTTGAAGGGTCCTTTTCTATGTCAGTCACAGATGGCTAGCAGCTGGCTGAGTGCTGTCACGCACTGCTGCGGGTGATCTGTGGTGAAAAGCTGAGCTTGTTTTTATTTTATTTAATGAATTGCAGTTGGTGTGGACTACATGGTACACTAATCAGGACAAATACAAGGGAATTCAGGATGGTGGGACGGACGGATGAAAACTGGGATGTCCCAGGCAAATCAGGATACTTGAGAGGTCTTCAAGGGACCATCGGGGTGACAAGGAGGGAGTTCAAGCATACCAAAAGTGGGTGACATCAGCCAGGCTGATCAGGACGCTGAACAGCTGTTTGCTGGGTGATGTCCTGCAGATGAAGGGAAAAAGTAGCTATATGATTGGTTCTTTTTTTAATTTTTTGTTTTTTTAAAGACTATGGCATCCTACATCAGGGACGTCTCCTCTATGGTCATGCCCCTCCTCCCACCAGGCCATAACTATAGAACATGTGAAATTCCCAAGGATGGTATCGGCCCTATCAGTTCTCTATGTTTTATCCCTAGCAAATAGCAATCCTGCCCTTAACACAGCCACCGCTAAACCAATGTATGCTAGAAGGAGTAACAAAAAACTATTTTGCAGGCTAAGACACCATCTTAAAAAACTACTACTGTTTCTCCTACTCTGTTCAGGAAATGTTGAATTAAACCCAGGCCCACCTATTTCTCTGGATGTCCCTGCAGACCTCCCTCAATATAAAGGGATTAGCTTTCTCCATATCAATGTCTGTAGTTTGCTAAAGAAGATTGACTCTATACAGACCTGGGCTCTACATGCATCTCCTGATTTCTTCATGATAACTGAATCCTGGCTCACACCCTCGACACCGGACAAATCTATCAACGTACCCGCATATATCATCTACCGCTGTGATAGACCGACTAGAGGGAGAGGGGTTGCAATATATGTCAAAAGCAAATTCACAGTCACAGTCTTTGACTGTACCTCAAAGGCTAAGGAATTTGAATGCCTGGCTCTAAAATTATCACTTTCCAGCGAGAAATCACTCCTTATGGCAGCATACTACCGATCGCCGTCTGGTGGCTGGGCACTTCTTCCACATCTTCAAAACCTTCTTGACTCTGCTAATACTGAGTGTATTCTAATGGGGGATTTCAATCTAAATTGGAATGATGACAGCTCTAAGAAATTGAAGGATCTATGCGATGTTGATGGTCTGTTACAAATGGCGACTGCTACAACCAGACCTAACAGAATAAACCCTGAGCGCAGCACCCTCCTGGACCTTATGCTAGTAAACAAACCTCACAATATCTTGCATACTGGAGTATTCTTCAATGATATAAGCGACCATTGCGCTACTGCCTGCATCAGACATCCTTCCCAAATAAAAACGGCCTAAAAATTCAAACTGAAAAGATGCCTGAAAAAGTTCTGCCAGTACACTTTCCTGAAAGATCTAAACAACATTCGTTGCCAGGATTTCTATCTAGCCCCCACCTTTAATGAGGCATTTAACATCTTTCACAGCCTCTTACTGGGGCTAATAGACAAACACGCCCCACTAAGACTGATCAAATCAAAAATAAAACTCCTGGCTGGTTCTCTCCCATCCTGAAGAAAGCACTTAGGATAGAGACTACTGGTGGAAAAAGCTGAGGAAATCCCACCTGGAGGCGATTGGTTAGCATTCTGCACACTAGGAATGCTTGTACCAAGCTAATTAGGTCAGAAAAAGTAGGTACTTCCAAAAGAACTATAAGACAATAAAAACAACTCTGCCAAATTTTGGAACATCCTCAAGAAGTCGAAGGTCAGTCCACTGCAACACCCCTTCCAAACAAAATTGTGTCTGATGGTACCACCTATATAGACAAAGCTGATATACTAGAGAAGTTTAATGATCACTTTCCCACTGCAGGGCTTGCCTTTGACACCTCACCTATCAGCAAACTTAGCCCGGCAAGAGACTACACTGTTGGCTTCACTGATAACCACAATCATAACCAACCACATCCCACCCCCTTCAGCTTCCTCACAATTACGTTCAAGCAAGTGGAGGACCTCCTCCTTTCTCTGGATACAACAAAGAGTGCGGGTGCAGATAATATTGAACCTTACTTCCTAAAACTTGACCATACCTGTCTGACCGCCCCCATTACACACTTTTTCAACACCCCTCTGATTCAAGGTGAACTACCTGTCTCGTGGAAAACTGCTCACATCCTACCATTATTCAAGACTGGGGATCCGAGTGATCTGAACAATTACCGGCCTATTTCTATACTATCTGTCCTCTCTAAATTACTTGAAAAAACTGTCAACATCCAACTTAGAGAACATTTGGATTCACAAAAGTTGCTAAACCCGGCTCAGTCCGGCTTCAGAGCCAAACACAGTATAGTATCGGCTCTTGCCAAAGTAATTACAGGCTGGCAAATGGCCTTGGACTCTAAGAAGCATGTATTTGCCCTCTTCCTTGATCTAAGTAAGGCCTTCAATACTGTGGATCATACCAGCACGCTTACTGCACTAAGTAACATTGGACTTGATAGTTCTGCCATTAAATGGTTCACCAGCTACCTAACCAATAGGTTACAACAAGTCAAAGCCATAGGAGATCTGTCCCCACAAAAATCCTTGTTACGAGGAGTCCCACAAGGCTCCATCCTGGGCCCTATCCTCTTTGCAATATACATTAATAATCTTGACTCGTAGCTGGGCACAGCCAATGTGCACTTATTCGCAGATGATATTGTACTCTATACCACAAATTCATCCTTGGATTTGGCTCATGAGTACTTACAGAAAGACTTCGTCACCCTCCAATACAACCTTCTCACTCATAAGCTCCTCCTCAATGCCAAAAAGACTAAAGCAATGATTTTCTCACCAAAGTCTACTTCCGGATGTCCACATATCACACAGATCTGAACACTCTTAGATGAACCCCTTGAAGTAGTTGATACCTTTAAATACCTAGGGTTCTGGCTGGATAACAAGCTCTACTTTCTGTTCCACTTAAATGAAACCTCGAAGAAACTAAGACAGCGATTAGGTTTATTCTATCACATTAAACACCTACTTATGTTAGAAGCCAGAATGAGACTAGTACAAACTACATTCCTACCTATACTGGACTACGCTGACTTCCTTTACAGTCATTGCCCATCAATGATGCTAAACAAACTGGACACCCTTTACCACCGGGCTTTAAGATTTATCCTAAATCTACCCGTGGTACACATCACTGTCATCTATACCAGGTTTCGGGATGGACCTCATTCTCAACTAGGAGAAAAAGGAATGCTCTCCTCTGTTTTTTAGAGCATTATCTGACAATCTCCCTGCATACATCTTGAACCTCTTCAAATGGGCTAAAGATTCCTATGGCCTGAGATGCTTCTCCATAATCTGCTTCCAGATTCCTAGAGTGAAAACTACCCTTGGCTCAGCAGCAATCAACTTCTCACTTCCATCACTTTGGAACACAATGCAAGACTCATCAAAATTATCCTCACTTCCAAGCATTTTCACATTCAATGTTCTATTAACGGATTATCTGAAGGAATCATGCAAGTGTCACAGACGCCGATGACCCCTAAGCCCCGGGTGCCACTCTCAAATCCTACGCCTAAGTATCTCATCCACCCCACATTCCTAACAATGGAAACCTAGGCCCTACAAGCCTAGTTCCCTTAATCTGAGATGGCCCTGCCTATTCTCTACCTTTTACCTATTCTGGCCTCCCTCTTGGCTGCCTACTCTTTCACCCCAATTTTTACCCTATTCCTTAATACCTCCTTATGTTTTATCATTTAGTTATGAGCTCTTACTTAGCGGAGACTATATGGGATTGTTGTCTCTTCTCATTCCAGTAAAGCTTATCATTATGTACCTTTGCATGTTAATTATGTTGACCTGTATGTATAGGCCCAAATTGACCGGCACCTTCACAATGTTTTTTTTTTGTTTTGCACCGCTGTCCACCATAATTGTAATCTTATGAAGTGTACTGTATTGTATTAATGACCAGGACCACCTTGAAAATGAGCTTGCTCAATGGTGTTTATGCCTGGTTAAATAAAGTGATTGAGTGTTTAACTAGGAGTAGCACACCAAGCTGATAGCTTTTTGACAGGTGCGACCTGGGAGCACAGGGAAGTTAAGTTACTTTCTCAGGGTCACACAGTATGCAAGGGAAGCTGTGGGATTCAAACCCAGGTCTGGTCTGCTGGATGTCACCAGATTTGCAGCTCAGAGCCTTAAACCACTGCGCTATACTGGTTTGGCTTTTTTTTTCTCAGCAAGACATTTCTGCCCATCAAGGCAAAACAGCATCACAATCAGCCTGGCTGATGATTACTGTGGCACTGTCTCACCCTTTGAAGACCATTCTGCATTAGACAGATGGTGTCACATGCTTCAAAAGCCACTCTTGTAGCAAGATGTTCACTGCGTGTGCATGCACGGCGAACTTAAAAATGAACTTCCCATAGGACATAATGGGAACTGAAAAGCTGAATACCTTTGCAACAGGCTAATATTTTTTCATCAAATAAACACTGAGGCCTGTATATTCAAAAGGGTTGTGCATGGCGCAACAGGGATGCACCAAGCGCAACCCACCAATGCACCCCAGTACGATATTAAAGAGGCAAGTGCATGACAAGAACTCCCGATGCACCGCGCATCAGTAATGCATGCGGTGCAAGCGCGAGGGGCGTGCCCATGTATATGCGGCACATCCTGATATTCAGCCTGGGATGTGCAGTGCATATGCTGGCACAACTCCACCTTGCACTACTCAGGGGGGCACAAAGATGTGCCTGGTAAAACCAGGAACAAGTCTTGGCCACCCACAGGTGAGCTGCCATATTGCAGAGTGCAACACAGCAGCCACCGGTGGTGGGTGGTCACCTGCCCACCCAGAACACTGTCCATATGCTCCCTGCCCTGAGAGCGGTGTGCCACCCCTGTCACCCAATCATGGGCATCAGTAAAATATAATCCCTGGTGGTCAAGGGGAAAGCCCTCTATTGCCCGATCATGGGCATTAGTAAATATATATGCCCCAGTGGTCCTGGGGAAAGCCCTCCATCACTCTATCACGAGCATAAGTAAATACAATGGTCCAGTGGAAGACTCCATCACCCAATCACAGGCAGAAATATCACTAGATACCCTGGTGGTTCAGTGCCGCCTCTCACCACTTCCACTGAGGTCCCCCACCACCCAGCACCTCCTCCGCCATCGGTGGGTGGCAGCACCCTGCCCGCTATGCCACCCGGCTGCCCACCAATGACAGTGTACAGTATGTCTGTCGCCTTATTGGTCCACTGCTTGGACCAATGAGAGTGCAGGGTTATACTGCATTATTACATAGGCCTGATGTGAATGAACGTGCCATTCACATATCAGGATCAGGTATAATATGGTTCGCACACCCATTGGTCCATGCAGTGACCAATAGGCATACAGACCATACTGTATGCTGTCATTTAGTGGACAGCATGCAGGCAGGGTGCTGCTGCCTGCCGATGACAGGGGGGAGGTGCTGGGTGGCGGGGGACCTCAGTGGGCAGGTGGGGGGGTACCACTGGACCACCAGGGTATCTAGTGATGTTTCCACCCATGATTAGGTGATGGGGGGTCTTTCCACTGGACCAGCAGGGATTAGTTTTACTTATGCCCATGACTGGGCGCTGGAGGGCTTTCCCCTGGACCCCCGAGGCATATATATTTACTAATGCCCATGATCAGGCTATGGGGGTCTTCCACTGGACCACCAGGAAGATTCACTTTACTTATGCCCATGATTGGGTGAAAGGAAGTGGGATCCACCATGGGACTGCAAGGCATCGGTTCCTGATGGCTGCAGCCTGCCAGGGCGCCAGGCGCAAGTCACCAGAGACTGGTGCACTGCATGCAAATGGGTCCATAATGACATGCAAATGGCCCCATTTGCACCTTACATGCATAATGGTCTCATTTGCATGCCCAGTGCTGAATATCACGGATGATGCACCTAGCGCAACTGCACTTATGCTAGCGCATCCCCCTGCTCCTGTTCTGCCACTTGCACTGGTGCAATGCCACTGCGCCGTGCTCAGTGCATGCACCCTCAGTGCCATATTCAATGGTGCTGAGCCATGGCGCAGCACCGTTGAATATCACCTGGTCCATGCCCTGGCGCAGCCCAGTTGTGCTACGCCTGGGCTTGCACCCCTGCCTGGCACAGTCTGAATATCCAGGCCTGGCAGTTCTGTTACCCAAGTTCTTTCTACCATAAAAAAATCATAAGAAAATTTCACACAGTCTGGGCAAAAAGTGATGAGGAAAAAATTGCAAAAAGTGGTGACTTTTTACTTTTTTACACTATCTGGATCTCAGAATCTACACATCCAACTGGAATGAAACTTATCGTGTCAAGAGATCTACCCAACAGAACAGCACATACCAAATTTTGTGCAAATCCATTGATCGGTTGCAAAGTTATTAAAGTGCACAATTTGAGGTTTAACATTAAACAGGCTACTCATCCCTAACTATAGTGGCACAACCATGCCCCTATAAGATGGAAAAAAGCCTGTTTGAACTCAGTCTGTAAGTCACTCTAAATTTCTTTTTAAATCGAAAGGGCCTGCATATTTGCAAACCTCTTTTTGAATGTCAATGTTATTTGTAAGTTTGCAAGTCATTAACGTGTATTGCTATGTATCTCAGTATTCTCTAACTGGAACTATATTTTGTTCTGTACCCTTAGTTGGCTAAAAATAGGCATGACCCAGTTATCTTACCTGGTGAAACAAATAAAATACAAATAATGGGCTTGGAGCTACAATAGAAGCTAACAGTATACATATGATTGTTTGGTAATACTGCTGTGTCTGTTGGTTAGGCTTTTTTGGATCATATGGATTTTGTTTTAATTCTTTGGTAACCGAGTAAGGCCCACTACACACAAGTGCCTTTTTCCAGGGTGATCCGGGAACATTGGGGAAGGTAAGTGATTTGCTTAGAGTCACACAGTATGCAAATGGAGATTGTGGGACTCCATCCCAGGTCTATGCATGCACCAGGCTCATACATAGCTTGTTACTTTAACCTCTAGCTGAATCTGCCAGCCCAGTTGCGAAAGGTATTACCTTCAGGCTCCATAGTTAATTCAATAGTACCAGGGATCTGGTTGAAATAAATCAGAATTCTCATGCAAGGACCAATAGGATCTCGTATCAACTTAATCCTTGTGTTCTACCAGGAAATATATGATAAAGGTTGCCTCTATCTAATCTTCATAAGAGAGTTGCTACATATAGGATAAATGTATCATGGAAGGTGCTTCTATCAATTGCAGTTTTGTTTTAATATTCAAATAATTTATTTATAAAACAAAAATAAAACTTAATATTGTAACTTAGGTCATTACTGCTTAATCTATGCTTAGATACAAAAATGGACCTGAGTTGTCTTTCTCAACTTCATTTATTTCCCCTGATTCATCACACAAATTGGATAAAATATAAGGATCAGAAGTCAGGGATCTCATTTTCCCCCCTAAAGAAATCAAGACACATTCAGAGCTGACCAACTCTGAATCATCCATGCAAACACTAGCGCACCTGCTGTGATGTCACAGGATCATGCTTCTTATGTCAAATCCGGGGTGATCTCACTTTCTGTTTGTCAATGAAATCTGGGGCATGCAGCATTACAAAAGAGTTACTTAACACTTTTTTTCAATTATTATTTTACAGACGCACAGAAAACCAGCAATAAGAACCACAAGCCAAAATGGGTAACAAAAGAAAAAGATAATCTCTTATTCTATGTCTACTTTTGTCATTGTGTTTTTTTCTTGGCGGGGGGGGGATATGCATAAAACTATAAGGCCACCCACAGAATGCCCTTGCAGATTAACTGCTTATTAATTACATAGGAGTACATTGTTCGGTTGGTAACACAGGCCACAGAGGGGTCACTTTGTACACTTGCTATAATGATACTCAGACAGTACTGATGTGCAGTCAGGGCTGATGGATTTTGTCATTTGTTGTCAGATGGCACACTTCATAAAACTGTTGGCAGCCGGTGTCTTTTTACTTATACAAGTGCTGTGTTGGAGCCATGACCCACTTGCTATTTCAATCTTTGCCAGTAGATAAACCCTGCCATTCTCTTTGCTGTTGCTGTACCAATGCACATGTGTGGATGATCTTGTGTATTAGGCAGTCTAGTCTTCCAGCAGTGATCATTCGTAGCTTTATGTAGTTGCACTGGCTTTTTTGCTATTTTTTTGCCAACTCAATCACATCATCAGGTATTTCATGTTGTATTCAATTGGCTACTACAGTCTCCAGTATCCTAAATTCAGTGAATTCAATTAATTCAATTATGGGCCCCTGCAACTCCCTGGCACAACATGTACAGCACTGTGTTATAGTGCACAATGCAGTAAAGTATGTGCTGGGTCGCCGTGGGATCAGCATGTGGGCTTGTGATTTCTTCTTATTGTTACACTCATACACTGTACTTAATCATGCAGTTGATAATCTGTAATCCAACATATCCCAGTTTACGCGATGGCCTGCTTACTTGACCTTTGGCATGTGTTGTGGCCTCAAGACCACCCCCCCAAACCACCATTCCCTTGTCCACCTTTATCAAGTAACAGTATCTGGTTATTAAGTCTTAATGGTGTAATAGCCAGCCTTCCACCATCAATAAACAGGTTCATGTAACCAGCCTTAGGATGCACCTGGAAATAGGATATCTCATCTTAGTGTGCTTTCCTTGTTAAAAAATTGTAAGTACATAAACAATGGCAAGGACTGCTGCACACCTGGATCCATCTCCATCCCTGCAGGATAGTTACTACCTGCTTGCATCTGATGCCTGGATGTGTTAGTCTCAAACCAAGACAGCATGGACTCACTGAGTGGCCCACTTTTATAGTATAAGTGCAATTAAGAAGTTTACTGAACTACTGCTTTATTACATTATCTATTACATTTTCTTTCATCTTGTTATAGTCACTGATCTGGTCATTCAACTTTTTGTTATTTCAGAGGGAGAATCACAGGCTGGTGATGGGCCTCAGACAAGCTGATCGGGTCTTTCTGACCCAACTCAGCCACCACAAACTCCACCCTGTCCTGGCCAATGGTACTCCATTGCCATACCACCTTACCCTGGCACCTGGCACCAAGTTCTACTTGAATGAGCTCAACTGGACCTGGTCCATGGCTGGCCATTTCATATATACCCTGTACTGTGTAGTATATCAACATTATGGACCTACTATATTATACGTCATGTTATTTTTGTTTACTGCAAAATATAATGGGCTTATTGAACAATTCACTTTACGGACAGAATAATTTCTGAAATAATAATTTCCAAACAGGCAGAAGCTACTCCTTAAAGGTGCAAGCACTCTAACTTTTAGCTATCCTTAGTGCTTAGTCTATTGCAAAGGCCAACCTTCAGAGGGAACAAGTACATTGCTCTATACTGCACCATGTAGTCATCATACATAGGAACACACAAACATAGACTTTGACGGCAGATAAGGACAGCTTGGCCCACCTAGTCTGGCCATACACTTCTCTCCTAAAATCAGCCACAGTACCATCCTCCTTAAATACAGTTTCACCATGGGACTGTTCTCTGCAAAACCATATTCCTATGGACCTAAGTTCACCCTATTTTATTTCTTAACCCTATTAAGCACCCCTTACTCTGCCATTCGCCCTAATTCCAAGACCAATGTCCCTGATAATACCTCCCATAAACTACGTTTTCTACAAAACCACTTTTCCAAAGATGCCCTAACGTTGCATCACTATTACTCTGGAACACGCTGCTTGAAAGTAGTGGGACTTGCTAGAAATCTTAAGCCACAGCTTCATAGCTATACTTTCCTAAGCATACCTGCGCATGTTGCGTTTTATGCTCTATTCCATTATCATTATCAAGCAGACACTCTCACAACACCGTCAAATACTACCCTTTGCAAATAGACTAAACAACTTTTGTTCAAAGTCCTGATACATGGAATCATGAAGCTTCTCCTCTTGTTGCTACTTTGTTCTGGCAATGTAGAGTTAAACCCAAGGCTATTCGTACCAATTAATGCCACTGCTGACCTAACCCAGTTAAAAGGTATCAGCTTTCTACACATCAACGCATGCAGCCTACTGAAAACAATTTACTTAGTATAGGCCTGGGTGCTAAACGCGTCACCAGATGTACTTGTGATATCAGAAAGTTGACCAAGGAGCTCCACCCCAGACCAAAATGTTAATATCTCTGCATATGCTATTTTTACAGCTGATAGACATACTAGAGGTGGCTGGGTTGCAGTACATGTATCAGACAAGTTCTTGGCCTTGGTCATTGACTCCTTCTATTCATAAGGAATATGAATGTCTTACTATAAAAATCTTCTTATCTTCCAGCAAATCTATCTCAATAATAGGCTGTTACAGACCCCCCATCAGGAGGATTTGAGATACTAAATCTCCTTCATCAGTTGCTAAACTCCACTGACTTGGAAACTATTATTATGGGCGATCTTAACCTAGAGTGAAACTCTACCAGTTCCTTTCCCCTGAAGGACTTCTGTGACGCTCATGGTCTGCATCAACTAACCTCTGATGTGACTCGATCCAACATTTAAAACCCCGCACACAGTATAGTACTAGACATAATCCTCACCAACAAACCCTATAAAATCTCCCATGCAGGAGTATTTCACAATGACATCAGCGACCATAGTGCAATAACTTGTACAAGATATGCGGCAAAAAACTACCCTGGTGACAAGACACACCCACAAAAGGAGTTACCATAAATTTAATTCCTCAGACTTCCTGGCTGACCTCAGCAGGATTAGGTGGCAAGATTTCTACCTTGCGCCCACTGTCCCTGATGCTTATACAATATTTCAGACCTTAGTTCTAAAGGTGATCAATACCCACACACCTGTTGTAAAGACCAGATCGAGAAAAAAGTCTGGTCCCTGGTTCAATAGCACCTTAAAAGCTGCACTACAACGCAGGTATGCTCTCTGGAAGAAGGCTGGAAAGACTAAATTAGAAACTGATTGGGTGTTCTTTAGAATGATTAGGAATCACTGCACCAAGCTTATCAGATCTGAAGAGACAAAGTACTACCAACGTGCACTTGAATCTTTCAAGAATAACAGTGCCAAATTCTTGCAGATTCTGAATGAAGTAGAAGGACATAAATTGCCTTCCTCATTCCCAACCAAAATTACCACTGTTGACAGTACCTGCACAAACAAACAAGACATTTTAGAGGCCCTCAACAATCACTTCGCCACTGCTGGCCTAGCCTTTGATATCTCCCCCTGTAAGCAAATTGCTAAAACAACAAACTAGCCACAGCTCACCTTGGCCCCCTACCAACACCTACATGGGCTCAGACAAGTTGAGCTTGGATCCATGATGGGTCGTCGACAAAATATTTGTCAAACAACCTGACAGTGAAACCGGCAGGTGGACTGCATTTTGCAGTCGGCTGCCGGTTTGCAGAAGCAACAAGTGTTTTTTCTGAACCCCCCCACATGGGGGGATGCACCCCCCACTTAGGATTCTCAACTCTGAGTCAGAGCTGAGTCGGGGGGGAGGTGCAGGACCCCCTACAGATGTGCTGGGTGTCAGCAGGTTCCCTACAGCGACGTGGCACTGTTGTCACTGTAAGGGACTCCGCTGTCGACATGTCAGCGTCAGGAATGTATACAGTTCGGCTTCACTCCTGTCACACTAAAACAAGTAGAAGACCTCTTAACCTCTTTAGATATTAAAAAAGTGTGGGGGCTGATGAAATAGAGCCCTTCTTACTAAAATTAGGTTACTATCAACTAGCCCCACCGATCACTCACCTTTTTAATATGCCCCTTTATCAAAGGGACACTCCCACTGGTGTGGAAAACAGCTCGTGTTATCCCACTACATAAATTTGGTGACCCAAGTGACTTGAACAACTACAGACCCATTTCTTTACTACCCATTTTGTCAAAGCTCCTCGAAAAGCTGGTTAATTTGCAATTAAGATAATTTTTTTCTGAAAAAACATAAACTATTAAATCCCCTACAGTCTGGCTTCAGGCTGAACCATAGTATGGTCACTGCACTAGCCAAGATCATTAATGACTGGCAAACTCTCCTCAATGCTAAAAATGACATAGTTATGCTATTTCTTGATTTAAGTAAAGCGTTTGATACTGTGGACCATGACCTACTATTGACCCTACTAGAAAACATTGGGTTAGACACTACTGCCCTTAAATGGATCTCCTGCTATCTTGTCAGTAGGCAGCAACAGGTGAAAGCACAGGGTGATCTGTCTTCCTACAAAATACTCCAGAGAGTGGTCCCCTAAGGTTCAATCCTGGGCCCCTTATTATTCACAATATACATCAACAGTATTGACCACAATATTAGTTTTGCTAGTGTTCATCTATTTGCAGATGATACTGTGCTTTATATTGCCTGGCCCACTATTGAATCCACTTGAATGACTCTACAACATGAGCTTAATATGTTAGAGCAAATCCTGCTAAAACTGAAACTCCTACTCAACGCCAGCAAGACTAAAATCATGCTTATCTCTCCACCCACTAAAGCAACTTCCATAGGAAATCTACCTGTCAACTTATACATCACAACGATGTTGGGGGAATCCCTGGAGAAAGTTGACAAATTTAAATATCTAGGTTTCTGGCTGGACTACATGCTTTCTTGCATCCCTCATGTCAAAGAGCTTTCTAAAAAGCTAAAACAAAGGCTGGGACTATTTTTCCACATCAAACGGTTGCTCACCCATGAAGCAAAAGTAAGACTAATACAAACAACGTTCCTTCCTCTTACTGACAATGCAAATTTTCTGTATAGCAATTTCCCCAAAACCTCTCTTGCAAAGCTGGTCGTATTGTAGTAGAGGGCCTTAAGATCTGTGACAGATTCCTCATTTGAAACACACCACTGCTCACTCTACAGCCAACTAGGATGGACCTCATTAGCTACCAGAAGGTGACAAAATGCTGCTATTGGATATTCAAAGACCTCATAGAAAATCTTCTCCTGTACATATCCAGTATCTTTAAATCTATGCCTCTCTTAGAAAGCACACTTGTATCCTGCTTGACACCCCCAGGATCAGATCCCACTTTGGTACCGCATCCATTAGTTATGCTCTACCGGCATTGTGGAATTCCCTTCAAAGTACTCTAAAACTAATTCACCTTGTTAGCCTATCCTCTCTCAAATTGCTTCTAAAACCTCTGTTGAAGGAAAACTGCCAGTGCTACTCCTAGCCCCCCCCCCATTATGAGGTTGTACTGCACTTATAACATTATACTTGTCCTCCGGCTCTCCCTGTCCCCCTTGCTTCTTTGCCTGTCTCTACCCTTGCCAATCCTATCCCGTTTCTCCTCTACCTCTTGTACCCTCTCTTTCTCTTCCTTTTCTCATATCTTTGCCCTTCCCCAAACCTCATGCCCTACCTTCCCCTGTACCATCTTGTACTGCAATTAAATGAACAGTTAGTCACTCTGCACTTATGTTAGGTACTTAACCCCATGTATCTGTAGTGTATATTCTGTTATGTATTACCCACTCTGTATTGTATAAACCCTATTGTGCTTCCTTTTGTATAACTTTGTGTTGTCCTTCCAGGACCACCTCACAAATGAATACCTCAATGGTGTATTTCCTGTTAAAAAATAACATTTAATTGAATTGAATTTGGCATTTCTGTTTGCACTGTATCAAATATACGATTTCTTTGCTGGACACACTAAAAACATAAGAGAATTTAATCATAAGACAGAATAAAGAGTTTTGTTGTGCAAAATATACTGGTTTATTGAACAATTCACTTTACAGACTAACTAGCTTGTAATATTAGTTTCCATCATAACAATAATAGACAGATTTCTTTACTGGATGCACTAAAAACACAAGCAGACTGGATGGGCCTAGCTGTCCTTAGCCACCATCAAATTCAATGTTTCTATGTAAGCAAATTTAAACACAGACAATACAGAGAGTATTTCAAAAGACTGAATGTGAAATCTCAAGTTTCAAGAGACCTAACCTGATTGCCTGAAGCTCGTTATCCCGACACTTGGTAATTGCCTGTGGTGGAGTTTATCTAAAGTAAGGGGATGTGGGGCTCGAAGCCCCCCAAAACATGAAAAAAAACCTCTGCCACGGGCAATTACTGAGTGTCGGGATAACGAGTTTTGGGCAATTAGTTTTGGGCTTCTGAAACTCTGTATTTTGCATTTCTGTCTTTCATAGAATATCCCAAGATAGAATGGGACTTTTTTCCAGGATTTCTTAACTGTTTATTAATTCTGCCCCTTACACTCTATTTCAAAACTGTACAAGTCTCACCTCAAAATGTATTTTAACCAAAGGAAGCACCTCATTCCTCTCCCGGCGATGTGCAGAACAGTGCCCTACCAAAACAGCTACCCTAGATCACAGTCACCCAAAAGTACAATAAATCACTACTTTTTACTTTTTATGTGGAGGACAATGCCCATCTTCACACTCCACTTGGTGGGGGATTTGCCCCCCCCAACTTTAACCAACTCCAGAGGGGGACTTGATAAGGGGAGACAGCGGCAAAGTCAGGAGGAGTGCTACGTCGGGGGACAGACAGTAAAAGAGGGAGAAAGTTGGGGGCAACCTACAGGCATGGGGGAAGTCAGGACATGGAGTGGTACACAACTGAGAAATACAGATACAAAAAAAACTCCCACCAAGTGCAACAAAGAAAAGTAAAATACTGTTACACGGCCAGTCACAAACCCGGGTCGCCCGACTGAGAAGTGGTGATGCTCCCCACCACACCTTACGGCCAGCTTGAAACCAGCCCACTCACTAAACCAGCACATACTCTTCCAACTTACTGAAGAATGTACATGCTCAAATTACAATGTGTTCTTAATGGCTATCACTATTAAGAGCTCATTGCCCAATTCCCTATCGCTATTTTACCATCACCCATATTGAGTCACTCAAAATGACTCACTCTATTCATGGGTTACCGTTCATCTTCTGTCATCCCAGTTACAGTAACTTGGTGGTCCCATGTGATGTATTGTGCCAGGAGCGTCAAGTGCCTAAAAACTAAAGCAGCCAGGTGATCAACCCTGTTGTCTGCCAAGTTGATAAGTTAAAGTTCTTTGCTGTCATGTAGAGTCACAAATTCAATGACAGACAGTCAGCTGGCGCCATCTTAAATCAGGTTGTTTTTCTGGCAGCTGTGGCCACAGGTGAAGTACCTGTGTCAGTTTCAAAGGTAGCAGGAGTGCCAGGAGGACTAAAGGATGCAGTTGTGTTGAGAATGGGGGCAGTACAAAAGAGTGCTTTGTTGATATCTCAGGGGTCATCAGAACTGGAGGTCCAAGTTAAATGTGGACATCTGGCATGCCACCATGGATGAAAAAGGACTTGATTGGCCTCTTCAATATACTGCTGTAGAACTGCAACAACATATAAAGCTTTGTATACACCTTTTGCATGCAGTCTAGTGTAGTGGTTAAGGGCACTGAGCTGAAAAAATGAAGATCTGGGTTTGAATACCATCAGCCGCCACTTACATACTGTGTGACCCTGAGCAAGTCACTTAACTTCCTTGTTCTCCTAGGTCACACCTGGAAACAAGCTCTGGCTTAGAGTGCCTTTCTTGATTAAACAATTACCCCTTCCCTTCCATTTACTCATACTGTAAATTCTATACATGAAGCTCCCTAACCTCTTGCCATAGCAGCTGTATGTCTTCACAGAGTGTGTTAATTGTCCTCTCCCATGAGCACACCAGGATATGAATTCTTACCTTACTGATGCTCTTTGTATACAGTGGTTGGGGATTTGCTTTGTGTGGTTGATGGATGTCATTTGCAGCACAGCTTGGGGAGGTGCTAGCAGGTGAGCTCCTTTAACTGGCCAGCTCTTTTCTTCACTCATCTTCCTTCCTGTCTTCTTCAGGTACATGGACTTCATGCAGCTCATTGAGGTATGACTCCTCAATTTCAATCAACTTGCACTACAAAACAAAAAGAATACAACAAATGAGTTTTTAGTTATGCTTGCATGTTGCTGCCCCCCCCCCCCCCCCCACCAAACCAATCTATCTTGATTATTTAATTTGGCACAGGTTTAGTGTACTGCAACAATATGCAAATATTACATACTGTGCCTACAAAACATTCTGCCTGCATTTGTACCATAAGCAATTCTGTAGGATGCCTTTCAACTTTATTCACCCCCAGCATGACTGGCTGAACTGTTCAATAAGTCGCTAGAAAGCAGTATAGTACCAAGCGACTGGAAAAGGGCAACAGTTGTACTCTTGCACAAAAGTGGAAGCAGGGGAGAACCAGGGGAACTAACACCCTGTCAGCCTAACTTCAGTGGTGGGTATAATTATGGAAGCATTGCTTAAGGAGAGGAGAGTAGACTACCTAAGGGAAAACAGAAGACTTGACCCAAAGCAGCACAGGTTCATGGCTGGACGCTTATGTCTAACAAATATGGTGGACTTCTTTGATTGGGCAACCAGAACAGTGAACCAAGGTGGCACAGTGGATGTGATTTATTTAGATTTTAGCAAAGCTTTTGACACTGTTCCCCACAGGAGATTATCCAACAAACTAGAGCACACAGGCATAGACCATAAAATAGTCAGCTGGATTAAGAACTAGCTTCAGAGTCGGCTTTGTGGGGCCAAGGGAAGGGGTTTGCCTGGCATGCTGGTGACCTAGATTAATGCCCTGAGTCCAGGTACCAGGAGCGGAGACCGGTAGGGAGGGGTATCATAAGAGTCCATTGGGTGCTTCTCTCCCAGTGGGGTGGGTTTCACCTGGGGCCCTACAGGCAGATTGGAAGCATACTTAGGGGACATGATGCCTTAACACGCCCCCCCATTTGGACATGCTGCAGGTCACACTGTGCTCACACAAGGCTGAGAACTGTGTGGGCAGGACACAGAACATGGAAAAAGAAAGTTCTGACTGACTGGATGATGAGCGCCCAACTCGTGCCACCTGAAGCCCTGGAGTCAGCCTGAAACCAGCCACATAGCTCCTGGATTGTGTGCCACTGGTGGCCAGTCCCTCCCTCTCAGAAGAGAGGGATCCTCCCAGCAAAAAGGATATGCTAGGATATCCAGGTAAGGTTACAATTGGGGCAGGTGGTGGTGGCAGGGGTCAGAGGGTGGTAGGTAGGCACTGGTGCTCCAAGAGTGTGGCCAGTCAGGACATTGAGGAAGGAGCATAAAAATAAAATAGAAAAAAAGAACTAGCTTCAGGATAGGTCACAGAGAGTCCTGGTCAATGGGACATTATCAGAGTAGGGCAGAGTAACCAGTGGCATACCACAGGGGTCAGTACTTGACCCAATCCACTTCAACATATTCATCAGTGACATTGCTGATGGACTTGAGGGGAAGGTCTGCCTGTTCACAGATGATACAAAACTATGCAACAGGGTAGACACAGATGAAGGAGCCTCTGGGATGGAAGCCAACCTCAAGAAATTAGAAGAGTGGTCAAGAATATGGCAGTTAAAATTTAACGCCAAGAAGTGTAAGGTAATGCACATGGGTAAACGTAACCCAAGAAAGATGAACACACTGAATGGGCATCAATTAAAAGAATCAAAGATGGAACTGGATCTCACAGTAATTGTTACCGATGATCTAAAAGTGGGGAAACAATGTGAAAAAGCAGCACAGAAGGACAGCGGCATCCTCGGCTGCATAGGTAGAAGGATTAAGAGCAGGAAGCACAAGGTAATCATCCCACTGTACAGGTTCTTGGTCAGATCGCACCTGGAATACTGTGTGCAGTTCTGGAGGCCCCACCTAAAAAAGGACATTGACTACTTAGAAAGGGTTCAGAGAAGGGCCACTGAGATGGTGCAGGGTCTGCATCAAGAACAAAATTAAATGAGACTCAGTGAATTAAACTTATTCTCTCTAGAGCAAAGAAGAAATAGGGGGACATGACAGAAACATTCAAATACATAAAGGGAATTAACACAGCCTAGACAGGAAACCTATTCCAGGAAATCTGCACCTAGTGGGAGGCAGATTTAGAACCAATATAAGAAAATACTTTTTCACAGAGAGGGTGATAGAACTGTGGAACAGCCTTCCCTCAGAGGTGGTAGCATGAAAGACAGCACAGGAATTCTTCAAATTAGCATGGGACAGGCAATGCGGGCACCTGAAGGGATAATAAAACATAGAGGGGGTTAAAAATATTTGGGCAGACTAGAGGGATCATGCGGTCCCCATCTGCTGGCTACTTCTTATGTTCTTAAAACTATTGTCTCACACTGTTAGTTTCTGCCCCCAACAAAACTACACCCATTTGAATGACTGAAAGTGGTGCTAGATCCAGTCTCTTCTCCATAGTGTGCTACAGTAATGTTCAAATAATAAACAAAAAATTCCAGCTGCCATTACTTAGCACCAGATTTGTGGACTAATGTTCATAAAATACACACATTCACAACATTGTATTTTCCCTTTCAATCTTAAGGAAAAACAGACAGCACTAGGAATCCCTTACCCAAGTGAGGGTCTGGTCCCAATTTGCACTTTGTGTGCAAAACTTTTTTTTTTTTTACCTATTTTACTTATTGTTTACTACTGTATAGTAGATTGTATCAGACTGATTCTGCTGACTTGCAAACTGACATTTTCTGAAACAACAAATCCCAGAATTTCCTGCAGCTGACATCAGAGCAGGGATTCTGGGATTTGTAGTTGTAGAAAATGTCAGTTTGTAAGTCAGAATCAGTCTGATAAATCTACTGTACAGCAATAAACAGTAAATAAAAATAGGTTGTTGCACACAAAGCAAAAATTGGGATCAGCAACACACTTAGACATGGAGCTCTCAGAGCTGACTTTTCCCCTTTAATCCCCAACTGCTTCATTATGGTATACCACACAAAAACTATTCACTTTTCATTTTGGTACTCTTGGAGCTTTGCGAAGCAGCAGTTGTGGTGACACGCTATCTTCTCACTGCTGGCCCTTGATTTTTATCCCCAGCTCTTGGTACATGTGTTGACTATACAGGTGTTGTATTCTGCTGCCCAAGAACTGTTCTCTTCTGCTGGATCAAGGTACTAGGATCTTGTTGAGTCCTGTTGAATCCTGCATTGTCCATTGCAATCAGGTACTTTGTGATAGGTACGTAAATGAAAAACAATACAGCATATGATCTTAGGATAAACTTGGATTTTTAATAGGTACTTGGGGACAGATAAGAGATTGCATAAGTGTGAATGATGCCCTTCTGAGAGTAGATTTGCAAAATTATTGGAAAGGCATGGTAATGATGTTATGTTATTTGAAGTTCACAACTAAATACTGCAATCTGCATCATCATCCCCCTGTACAGGTTGGCTACTGTGTGACACGTTTCCCTTGGTGGAGTGGCAAAGGTTACATTTTCTTTACTAACCTGACCTTATTAGTGCATTGGTATATTTTAAAAATTGCTGAGCAATGCTGAGCTTTGACTATGTTTCTAATCATTACCTTTTTTAAGCATAATGGTATATAATTGAATTATGACATAAGACTGGCAATATATAGAATGCATGATGTTAGTACAAGCATAAGAAAGAGTCATGTTTTTTGAGAGCAGTGATATCAGTATCACAGACAGTGGAGTATGGGAACATCTTAATTGTGCCACCGTAACTAAGCCACATAGGTGAGTAACTGATTGCACCAGGTATGATACTGAACATTACTGTACTTATCAACCTACTCTGTGGTTTGACATTTAAATTTCTATAATTTGTCATTAAAATCTGTGTTTTTTGTTCACAGTACAAACAGGGCTCTTGTTGGTCAAACAATACACAAGGAGGTTCAAGGTTCAATGTTTTATTGTTCAGCAATCAAGTCTTTACAACATACTAAAAGCATAAAATTACATACAAAAAAGAAGAAAAAAATATTAAATCTAATATTACATTTAAAATTTTGACACATAAAAATCCATGAACTAATTAATTGTCATAGGCAGAGAGACATTTTTTTTTGTGTTTCAACACTTGATAAAAAAAAAACTTGAAACCATCTTAGCCTCCTCCAATGTCTGAGGGTGAAGAAGTATGAATAAAATATCATATTTTGCATTCACATATTTAATAAGGAAATCATTTAACAGATTAAACCGCTGAGTTTTATATAAAGGGCACTGTACCATAATATGATAAAAATCTTCTTGAAAACCCTTGTTACATCTAAAAAACTTCAAACCTAAATTGGGTGGAGTCGTCTTATTAAAAAAAGCATATTTAGAACATATGATTCCCAGTCTTGCCCAAGTAATCATTTTTCTTTCTAACAGGGACAGCCCAAGAGTAAGATATTTCTCTATAAATACACAAATTTTATTTTGAGCTAACCACCTGGCCTGACGTTGAACTCTGAGGAGATCCATTTGCTTATCATAGGCAAGCCTAAGTATTTTCTTTTTAACATACTTCTTAAACACAAAAGATATTGATATTGATTTCTCCCAATTTGTCCAAAGATGAAGCATATTAACACTGCCCAAAATACATTGAATATTTTTGACCCAAGGAGACCTAAAATTCTGTTTATGCCAAGATAATTTTTCTCTAAGACATAGTAGAGGCATAATATTAGTCTGTTGATTAATAATTTTGACCCAGTAACTCATGAGACATATATCAATTATTGTAACAATAGGTACTCTACCCAATTCAGCCCTAACTATAACATTAGAAGTGGCAAGTGGAACCTGCAATAAAGATTTATAATAGAGAGAAAGTGGGATCTTCAACCATGAAGGGACATTGTTGTTCCAGACCTCTGCGCCATACAAAGGAATAGGATTAATTTTGGCCTCGCCAGCTATCAATGTCGGCGAGACCAAATATCCTGCATATTTCCTAGCAAAACATAAGAGAGCCCTAACAATCAGTTTTGCCCTTATCACTTGTCCTCTCCAATGCTCTATCCAATTTCCATTCAAAGCAAACTTCACCCCCAAATATATATAAGAGGATACCACTTCAATAAGTTTGTTATTTAAATAAATCATTGGTTTAATTTGCTGTACCTGTAAGGGTACAAAAATCAGCAACTTAGTTTTTTTCATATTTATTAATAAGTCCAAATGTTTACATTTAGAGCAAAATTGATTTATTTTATTTTGTAAACCTTGAGCAGATAAAGCAAAAATAATCAAATCATCTGCATAGGCCAGACAATGTACTGGGATATTCTTAATTTTTGGGGAATCAAGAATATCTATATCTTTATAAGTCAGAAGGGCATCAATATGCAAATTAAAAAGAAGGGGGGCCAGAGGACATCCCTGTTTAACTCCTGAAGTTGTACTGAAATAGTCAGAAATGTTGCCCTTATTATCATATCTAATAGCCGACGTTGTGTGAGAATATAACCTAATAATGGGGGCTAATAAATTTAATGGTACGCGTCTATTTAATAATATCTCCCATAACTTGGCTCTATTAGCCGAGTCAAATGCTGCAGAAAAGTCTACAAACACAGCATACAGCTTCATTTTATGAAATGATCTATATTTTTCTATCAGATGGGCTAGAATTTAAATATTATCTGTCGTAGAAAAATCCTTACAAAAACCTGCTTGAAAGATCAATAAAGGGGAGTTTGCAGTTATCCAATCTTGTAATTTATGTAATATTATTTTAGCAAAGATTTTTCCACTAATGTCAGTAAGACTGATTGGATGATAATTAGATGGCAAATGAAGTTGGCCCTTTTTATGAATTGGAACTATTATATTTCGTGTCCAAGATAATGGAATAAATCTCTCATTTAAACAGATATTGAAAAAATTAGTAAAAAAAAAAACTACCCAGTAATTCAAATGCCCCTTGTAAATTTCTCCCGGTATCAAATCGGGTCCAGGTGCTTTATTATTTGATAAAGTCACAATGGCTTCTTCCACCTCTCCAAATGAAAACACTAACGATGTGTATTCCCCCTCAATGTTAAAATTTTCTGTCACATCATCATCGTTGGTAGGATGTCTATTAAATAGTAGACTATAATAAGATATCTAAGTTTCCTTGGGGATATATATGTGAGGTCTAGAATTCTGATCAGCTGTCCCCTTGGACACCAAAGCCCAAAAAAGCTTAATAACACCCTCCTTAATAACTCGGTACATAACATCCCATTGTTTTTCAGTAAATTCTCTTTTTTTCTGGTGGAGAAATTCCTTGTACTCCCTTTGCATTTTATTTAAATTTATAATCGCCATCTTACCTGGATTTTTTTTTTGTCTGCCTGATGGCCCTCATCAAATTTATTTTCTCTCTCCTACAATACTCATCAAACCAGGATACTAACTGGGGCTTAACACTATTAGCTGAATAAATCAGTGTCTTAATCTGTTGATACTCTAAGTTTAATAATTCATTGATCCTTTCACCTTTGGAGCCATTATGTACCTGATGAAATAATTCAACAAAAATAGAAGAGTATAAAAGGTTCCAAACTCCTTGTATCAACTCATTATTCAATCTTGACCTTTTTTTCCCACTAATCTCAATATCCGCCAAGGGCTTATTGGGGGGAGGAATGACACTATCAGAAGTCCTAAAGTCCAGCAAAATTGCTGCATGATCGCTTTCTGTTCTCATAGCCACATATAATCTCCTGCAGAAATGATAGCTAAAAGGAGAGCATAATATAAAATCAATTACACTCTTACCAACTGGGGAGAAAAAAGTGCTATCACCCCGACGATCCCCTTCTAATCTCCCATTAAGAATCAAGAGATTATTCTCTGTGATAAAAGTACTAAAACGTCTCCCTGCCTCATTTACAATCATGTCAGTTGTATTTCTTTTTTCCAAATCTGCCATATATAATAATTCTTGTAACAATGATAAATTATCGACCTCTGCTATCCTAGCGTTAAAATACCCAGCTAAAAGGACAGTATCTATCCAATTTAACTGTATCATTAAATCTATTTCCATCGATAGTTTGGACCAAAAATCATATGTAGAGTAAGTGTGAAAACATGGTGGAATATAAATGTTAACAATCAGAACCATACAAAGGTCCCAGTTAACCACTACCATAAGGATCTCGGAGTTGAGAGTAACTTTAATTACCCTTAATCCTTCCCTAATTTTTGATCATTGTAACCAGACCTCCTTTGTTCCTCCCATGTTTTTCCTTTAGTTGCTGGCACAAAACTAGTTTCATATCCATTCAGGAAAGGAGATGTTAAACCCATGTCTCCTGAAAATAATCACTTCATGTCGAAATAAAAGCAACCCACTGTGGATCCACAAACTTATTATGGAGTCCTGCTATATTCCAATTAAGGACATTATAACCAGGGTTGCTTTCTGACCCCCTTCCTGCTCTAATGAGGACTCATTACTTTGTATTTCCAAAAAACTTAGTCAAGGTTGGATGGCTCTAGATTGACCTGATGTCTCCCACTCATTCAATTCCACCATGTAAATACCCACCTCATCCAACACATGTCTATTTTCAAAAAGTAATACTAACAATTGTACAGAACCAATAATACAGTTAATCTGAGTACCTTCTTTATCATTCCAAACTCTATTCACCTCCACAAATTCTTCTGGAAGTATATGAGTTTTAATAATAGTTGATAAAATCATCTGCAATAATGATGGTAAATTTGTAGCAGTTTCTCCCTCCAATATATCCAGCCCAAAAATAGAGATCATTGAGGTTTCACGGGAAACTCCAAACTCCCAATTCAGTGTTACAAGAGTAGTTTTGAATATATAATATGTTAACATTTTTCCTATTTTTGCCCTATTATAAACATTTTTCCAAATTGTTGACCAGGTCACTGGTGTTGATAACAGTAATCCCAAAGAGTCTACCAGGCCTTGCTTAGCCCAGACCAATTTTGCCATATTCATGTTAGGGAGCATAAAGTAAACTGAATTAGTAGGGTTGGAAGTATCCCTAGTCACCATAATAAGAGCATCTGCAACTGTTGGTAACCCTAATTCTGCTCTCAACATATGGGCTATCATGCTGGTTAGGGTTACAGTAGATTCATAATGTTTAAAATACAGCTTACCTAATTTAAAAACCACTTCTTTCCCTGTATAAATTAAATTATATGCTTCCAAGTCATACCCCTTGGGGTTACTATCCTCCTTGGCCAACATGAAATTTGGTCAAAGATCTTTATTAAACTGATCTACTGTACCTTAATTAAATTCTCCTTAGAATTTGTTTTTTGTTTCGCAATGTAATCACCCTCCCTCTTTTCTTGATCTTTTATAAGTATCCCATCCACAAATGTAGATTTGTTTTTTTGGTCAGAATTCTTCCTTGTATCTCTCTGTACCTCTTCTATCCTAATGGTACCTGTAGCCCCAATTTTATTAGTCTTTTCATCCTTATTGTTTAATTCATCTTTCTGTTTTCCTAAATTAGGAGTCTGAATAAGTCCCACAGGCCCAAGCTTTTTCTTCCCCCCTTTTTTCTTACTTACTCACCTCTTTTGCCCTTTTACCTTTTGAGGGTTCTTGAACATTTAGGGAGAAAATGACAAATTATGCCTAGATCTGTGAACTTTCTTTTCCCCCAATAATTGTGAAATTTGTTGTTCTAAAGCAGCAAACTTCACAACGCAAAAACTAGAAAGAGTTTCCAAAGCTGTCTTACTACCATTATATGCCTCCAATAAAATAGCATTGGACATCACTGGATGTGCAAGAGCCTTAATGGTATATTTCGATATAGTATCCGGACACTGGACCAAAAAATCTTTATCTAAATGAATGTCCTGGACCTCTTTGTCCATTTTTTGAAAAAACTCTTCAGGTGCATCATTAAGGGATGAATACACCATTTCTTTAGAGTCGATATTGCAGACCCCTACCTCACTAGAGATCTCTAATGGACTAAATAACTTTATTCCTGAGGGAAAGCATGAAATACTATCATCTTTATCTATATAATCTCCTTGCCCAGACATGCATTGCTGACTTGCTTCTACTTCCCCCATCCACTCATCTTGTCTAAAAACCTGGGAATGATCTGCTATATTTGTTTTTTCCCCAAAAGTGGTACAATCGTAACCTCCTATGTTGGAAACCATATGTGTGCTGTTCATTTTTGGAACGTCCTGAAAAATATTATTGGGGGCTTTAGAAAGGTTTTTTTAAAGAAATCACTGATTTTTCCTTGGGACAGAGTTTTAACACCAGTCTCTAAGTTACTATTTACTTCCAAGTCCAGAGTTATATTCTTATTATCAAAAGAGGATTATTGTTTAAATTCCTCAAATTCCCTGTTAGTCCCATCGCTACCACTAAATTGGTTCTCCAATAAATTAATCAAAGTCTCTTGATTTGTATTATTCGGACTGTTCTTATCCAAGCTCTTAGCCATCAGAATTTGGTTTCTTCCATTAAATTCTGAATTGTCTCCAGCTAAATCTGATCTGCATTCCTCATTCATAAGCTCCTTAAAGGAGTGAGGTAAGTAGGATACTATGGGACTTTCTACCAAATCCTTAGGGGTCGAAGCCATGGTGACCAATTCCTGCGTAAAAACACAGCAATTACCTTTTTATTCTTTTTGGATTTATCCTTTGCTTCCCTTTAATTGCCCTTAACAGTTTTGCTTACCATCTTACCACTTCGGTATACATATAAGGAGAGAAGAGAAAAAAAAAATTAAATCCTAACTCAAAATATGGGACTGAAAAGGAGTCAGGTGACAGCTTATCTAAACAGCTGAGTCTTCTACAAGCATCATTCCTTAAATTTGTAGAAAGTCTTCCCACCCGAAAACAGCCAGACCCACCAGTAAAAACCAAAAAATACAAAACCAAATAAACAATAAAACCTATTTAAAATGAGGTCCCTCTCTTTTATGGGTACATATTCCTATGCAAAATCTACTCCGAGTGGCACTCGCGCCACTCACGCTCGCACACACGCTCACGCTATGCGTGAGCACGATGTTTAAATGCTGCAGCAAACCCTCCCACAGAGGTAAACCTGCTCTATTATTGGCTCACCCCTGAACTGAAATTACATGCAGGTAAATGGCCTCTTGCACACACCTGGGTAATCCCCTCAGTTCAGCAGAGCAGCAAGATGAAACAAATCAGAGCAGTTTCGGTTACAAAGTCACACATATGCTGCCCTCACAGTCATTTTCAAGCTGCCAAACTGTTCCAAAAACACAGATCTCTTGGATAGCTGCTGCTCAAGTAGATTGCACAAGTGTCCCAGTGGAAATAAAAGGCTGGTGATCTTGCAGGGAAGGACAGAGGCAAACCTGCTCTATCCCAACACAAGGAGGAATAGTGCACAGTCAGAGAAGACATGGATTTGCTGAGCACATAGCTTCCAGAATTTTTGTATAGAAAATGCACCACTGCATGAGGTGAACATATGAAACAGCATAGTCCATTTATTATAGTTCTGCATTGTATTTTGCTGATTTCATGTTTGGGCTGTTGCTTACATAGCTGGACTAGTTTCCTTGTTCACAGGTATTGTTTGATGACACACGATGTGAACAATATGAAGTGACTGCAGCAGGCAAAGGGATGGATAGCATCATGGTGGACATTTCATGACATTATTTTTATGGATAAAATGACAGTTCTGTTAGAGCAATTTTTTTTTTTATTTAGTTGTTTAACCAGGTGTAGCACACTAAGCTGAAAGCTTTTTTACAGGAGCAACCTGGGAGCACAAGGAGGTTAAGTGACTTGCTCAGGGTCACACAGTATGCAAGTGGAAGCTGTGGAATTCAAACCCAGGTCTGGTCTGCTGGATGTCACCAGATTTGCAGCTCAGAGCCTTAGACCACTGCGCTATACTGCCTCCTTTGCATTTAGCATTACATAAAAAGAGACAGGATTCAATAAAACCACACCCTTTAAAGTGACATACCTTAGGAGAAATTTCTAACAGAAATCATGATCTAGCCTGTATTTTTCAGGGGAAAATGTTACCACCGTATAGTACTGTATGCATAATGTATGTGTAATGCAAAAACAGAGATAATGTCACAAGCAATCATATACTTAATATTATTTCCCACACTGTAGGAACTAAGCACAGTCTTTTCTTTAGAGAGCTGATTATACTGCAAATAAGGCTGACGTAAAGTTTGCTAAAAGCAGTATTTTACAGCCACTGCTGCTTTTATCAGGCCAACACACTTTATTACTTAGCAGGGACTTAACTGAATCATAAAACCACCAGAGTACAGAGTTTGATAAGTACCTTTATTGGAATACAGTGTAATTTTGTTACAATACATTTACTTGACATATATTGATCTTAATATTTTTTTCTCACAGTTTGCTTTATCCTCTCTTAAAATAGGTCTCCAGATAGGAACCCAATACAGATTGTTTAGGATGCAATCAAAAATGCACATACTGAAAAAGGCCAAGCCAAGAAAAAAAACAAGATCTGATTAATGGAATAGAAGAGTGTTGGAGGACTATAACACTAGCATAGTGCAGTAAATACATGGAATAAAGGAGTGTTAGAGGACTATAACACTAGCACAGTGCAGAAAATACATGGAATAAAGAAGTGTTAGAAGACTATAATACTAGCATACTGCAGGAAATACATTAGACTTTTGAAAAAAGTGCTGCTAGTTGCAACTGCCAAAGGCAAGCATGCAACTGAAATATAAAGGATATTGCTGCATTTTCAATAGAAATTGATATTGCTGTGTATATTATATGAAACAATATTATTGTGTTTATTGTATGAAACTTTGTACTGCATCCTGAATCAATGAAGTTACCCCCTCCACCAAGTCTTCCACCTCAATAACAGGCAACACGTAACAAGTTTAGGATGACCACACTACAGTAAATATTGAAATATGTCTAGGGAACAACACAAATTTCAGGACTTGCATTACATTTCCACTAAGATTCAGGGCAGGTGGTCACCCCTGCACAAGTCTCACAAGCAGCACACAGTAAGCATACCAAATAAAGTGTCATACATGTACACGTGTATGTACTACCTATGCTGCTTTGAACACAACTATTATGCATTTTTTGTGTGTTTACTTGTATCAAGTGTATTATATCCTAGTTATGGATCCTGTTTCTCAATGTCTCTACCTCAACTATTGTATTCTGCCTTACTATTGTTGTTGTATTTTGCCTCCCTTACTCCCCTTTCCATGGGTCGCACCTGGAAACAAGCCTTGACTCAATGTGCCTCTCCCGGTCACCAACTTTAAATAATAAATAAATACATCTGGAGGGACCAGGTAAATCCAAAGTGTTGGGTTCCTAGATGTTGCCACCAAATTAATTTTCCTCTCCTCCATGCCTGAGTATAATTATCCTATTGTATTTCTTGCCCACCAGCCCTCAACTTCCATCTCCACTAAAATGACTGGCCATAAAATGGGGGAACTGAACATAGCTGTTCTAGAGAATTACTGAAGTTTGCCTGTTCAGAGCAGTGATTTCAGTGTGAATCAGAAAAAGTGACCCCAGGAACAAATTCACTCACCCATACTAGAGTTATTGATAAATTTCATGCAATAAACACCAATGCTTAGTAGCCTGCTTGTATGGTTACTTCATAGGGTCTAGCCATTAAATTTAAAAATAATTCTGTTAAATTTAGTCTTTGTTAACTGAGCAAGGCCCACTAGGCACAAGTGCCTGCTTTCAGAGGTGACCCAGGGGCTTTGGGCTGGTGAAGTAACTTGCTCAGAGTCACACAGTATGCAGGTGGAGGTTGTGGGAATCAAACCCAGGTCTGCAGGTACCAAGCTCATTCACAGCTCATTATTACTCTAACCTCTAGGCTATACTGCCAGCCCTGCTTTCCAGTCAACAAAAACTAAATTCAGATTTCAGTGTTTGATACATATTCACACATTTCTTTTTTGTGATGGAAAATGTGAACCAAGAATTTTCCATGAAAATAAAAATACAGAAACATAGAAACATAGACTTTGATGGCACATATGGACCACTTGGCCCACCCAGTCTGCCCATTTTCCTACCTCGTAGATAAGTTGCAGATCTTAGTTAACCAACAGCCTACTTCCTCCTACTCTCCACCAAAATTGCCTTATGTCTGTCCTATGCATTCTTGAATTCTCCCACTGTTTTTGACCCCATGACCTCCACAGGAATGACGTTCCATGCATCCACCTCCCTGTCTATGAAAACATTCTTCCTCACACTGCCCCTGAGCCATCCCCCTGCTAACTTCAAATTGTGTCTCCTTGTTCTTGCACATCTTTTTTTCTGAAATACACTGCTCTCCTGGACTTTGTTGATTCCTTTGTGGTACTTGAAAGTTTCTATCATGCCCCCCCTCCTTTCCTTGAGGGTATATATATATTAAGCTCCTTTCGTCTCTCTTCATATGGCTTCCGGTGCAGACCCTGCACCATTTTAGTTGCCTTCCTCTGAATAGCTTCCATCCTGTCTATGCCCTTGCAGAGATGGGATCTCCAGAACTGCGCACAGTACTCCAAATGGGGTCACACCAACTGTCTGAACAGAGGTATAACAACCTCCTGTTTTTTAAAGGTGATGCCTCTCCCTATGCATCCCAGTATCCCCCCAGTCATCCTTACTGCCTTCTCACTTTGCTTGCCTACCTTTGCATTCACAGCCAAAGGCATGGTCAGATATTTCCTGAAATTTCTGTGATATTTCTAGAGAAATTTCCTGCTTTCCACAGTTTCACAGTAGGGGCAGCAGAGAGAAACTCTTTAGAAATTTTGCAAAATATCTGGAAATACCTGACCATGTCACTGGCCACTACTGTATGTCATCTGATATGATTACCCCCCCAGTCCCTATCCATTTTTGCTGTTGTTAGTACCTCCCCCCCATTGTGTATTCTTTCCCTAGGTTTCTGTTTCCCAGGTGCATTACTTTGCAATTCTTTGTATTAAATCTAAGCTGCATACTTTTGTCCATTCCTCCAACCTTGCCAAGTCCCTTCTCACCCTTTACACCCCCTCATGTATCAACCCTGTTGCAAATCTTTGTGTCATCTGCAAAGAGGCATATTTTTCCTTCCAGTCCCCTGCAAAGTCACTTCTAAAGACATGAAAGAGGACCAGTCCCAGTATTGAACCCTGTGGTACCCCACTAGTAACCCCCCCTTTCTTGGGAGTGGACTCCATTTACTATTACCCTCTGTGTCTTGTTGTCCAGCCACTTCTTTATTAAGGCTACCACCCTGGGATCTACTCCCAGGCTGACTAACCTGTTTATTAATCTTTTGTGTGGGACTGTGTCAAATGCCTTGCTAAAGTCTAGGTAGACCATGTTCACTGTCCCTCCCTGGTCTATTACTTTGGTCAACCAGTCAAAGAAATCTATAAGAGTCATCTAACATGACCTTCCCTCAGTGAATCCATGCTGCCTTGGGTCCTGTGCCCCACTGGCCTCTAGATTCTCAACAATTCTTTCTTTCTTTCAGAAGTGATTCCATCATTTTCCCTACCACTGAGGTCAAACTAACAGGTCTGTAGTTTCCTGCCTCTGCTTGCTCCTACTTTTGTGAAGTGGAATCACATCTGCCCCCCTCCTCCAGTCCTCCGGTCCACACCATCCTCCCATGATTTATTAAAAATAGTAGTCAGTGGTGTCACTAGTTCTCCCCTTATTTCTTTTAGAATTCTGGGGTGAATCTCTTCAAGCCCCATTGCCTTGTCCACTTTAAGTTTTAGGAGTTCTTTCAGAGCCATTTCTTCTGTGAATTGGCTGGTATTGACCCCTCTATCCAGAATGATTCTATTGATTGTTTTAGGTACCTCCTGCTCCTCTTCTTTTGTGAATACTAAGCAGAAATATTCGTTCAGTATCCCTGCTTTTTCACTGTCACCCTCTGCCCGACCCCCTCCCGTTTATTTCTAAATCTGAGATCCTCTCTCTGTCCTCATTTGAGAGTGTTAGGCCTAAGACTGCTTCCTCCTGAGTGGGTTTCAATGCTAGCTGTCTGAGGCATGCCCCTGTAGGGTATTGAGAATGACCCTTAAACAATTTAGCAGAAAATATACCCTGCAAAAAAAATTTCAATCAGAGAAAAATAAAGCAGTAAACTGTAAAGCCTGTAAGCGCTGCACAGTAACAAAAACCTATCGGCACAACCTGTAACAATTTAACGGAAAATATACCCTGTAAAGAAACAATTTTTTTTATCATTGAATACTTTTTCCTCCTTGGTCAGAGCTGCCCCCCGCTGACCTTGGCTGCCGGCACCCATACCTCTGGACCAGGTCTGTCATGCGGATTTATATGCCCACTCACCAGGCCAGCCAATGACAGGACTCCTTCCCTAAAGGGACTGTGGCACAGACACCCAGTGGCTACATCTTCACGGGTCCAGAGGAGCAGGGCACGGCCATCAGCCAATGTGGTTGCTCCACCATTTTCCTCCATTAGTGGATCCCCTGAAGAACTGGACATGCAATGGCATCTGCACACATAAGTGTGGATGCCCACCATGCTCCACTCCCTTGTTCTGCCTGCAGCTTACAGTGCAACCAGCTTCCACCAGATGCCTCTGTAGTTCAGTGCAGTGCCCTCACCTGCTCCAGAGGAAGGAGAGCAGTCATGGGATGCTCAATCCTTCCTCTCCCCTGCCAGCCCCCAGCAGCCTGAGTCTGTTACCGAACCCAGGTCACTGGTGTGGTGCGAGGTGTGGCATCCAGTGCCTCAACCCTCAGTGCCACCTGGTGGGCCCTGCAAAGAAAAAAATTTGAATCAGAGAAAAAAGAGCAGTAATCTGTAAGCTGCAGCAAAGGTGTTCCAGTTAACATCTGGCATATTCAGGTCCCCCATCAACAATATTTCCCCTTTTTCTGCCATTGTAAGGATGCCTTTTATCATTTCCTGGTCTGTTTCCTCCCTTTGAGATGGGGGTCTGCATACAACCCCTGTGTGAATTGTGATGCTATTTCCTGTCTCCAGGGTGACCCATAGTGCCTCCTCTCCTCCCTGTTTACCCTTTAGTTCTGTTGCTTTGAGCCCTTTCCTTATGTAGAGAGCTGCTCCTACTACTCTTTTACCCTCCCTGTCCCTCCTGTAGCTTGTGTACCCTGGTACTCTATGTTGTCATGGTTCTCTGTGTACCATGTTTTTATGACTGCCATGATATCCAGGCATCCCTCTTCCATCAAGGCCACTAGTTCAGGGAACATTGCAATCCAGACTATGGGCATTGGTACTCATTGTCCTGCATGTTTTGTTGGCCTTACCCCTTTTAGCCCCTCCCTATCTTTACTGCCTTTTTCTCTGTTTACCCCTGTCCTGCTCCCCATCGACTTCTCTACTTTGGTGTTTACCTCACTAGCTACCCTGTTTTGTAGGGGGGACTGGGATTTCCCTGCTCCTTTTCAATGCTTCCCCCCTTGGCTTGTTTAAATACTTGCCAATGCAATGTCCTTTTCTATGGGCTAGACTTTGTCAATTATATAATGACACTGCAGTCAATGTGTATGCATATGTGTCATGTTGTATCTTCTTTATGTACCTGGCTATGTCTGATATTATCTTTCAAACTTAATAAAAATTATTAACTAAATACTTGCCAATGAAACATTTAAACCTATCACCTAGGATCCTCGTTCCCTACCTGGACAGATGCAGACATCACACCAGTATAAGCCTGCATCCCTCCAGGTGGACCCCCAGTCCCCAATGAAGCCAAATCCCTGAGCTCTGCACCAGTTTTTCAACCCTTCATTGAATCCCATGGTACAGAGTACCTTAGACTTACCCATGCCATAGACAGGCAACACCTCTGAAAAAGGTTACCGTGAATACTACTTGTTTAAGGCCCCTTCCCAATGCCTCAAACCTCTCCTGCACTGCTCTGATCCCATTGACAACTAGATTATTTGTCCAAAGGTGGACAATGATGTTTACTCCCTCTCCTGTGCAGCTGCTCCCATGATCCTGAGGATTCACTTCCTGTTCCTACCAGTCATGTCACTGGGTAGGCACCTTACCCCCTCTCCTTTCCTTCCCCCAGTTCTACCCTCCTGATAACTGAGTCCTTCATCTGGAGCTGTTTTCTTCCCCTGTGGGGTCTCATGCCACCCTCCTCTGGGTTTCCTTTATGGAGGTTCCCAGCATCCTCCTTGTTCTCTACTGTGGGTGTCTCCATAGATGAACTACACCCTGCCAGAATGGAGTATGAATTGTCAAGAGATACAGCTGGTGGGATGCACCTCTGATCCACCACTCTCACCCTCTCTGAGCCAACTGTGGTCCAATAACTCCTCTTTCTTGGCAACCTCTGAGGCAGTGGCAGTGGCTCAGATAGTCCCTTACTGGGGGAGGAGGTTTCCTGAATCCTCACTAGATTAGCCTGGAAATGTGCAAACTCCTCCCTCAGACCAGAGAGGTGCCTGCAAATAGGGCAGCACTGCAGCCTCCAGAATGTCTCCCAGAAGACTGCTGCCCCACAGCCAGTGCATTGCACCGCTCCTCATATGTCTCTCTCACTTTCTGCTTTTTTTTAGTTAGTGTGTGAGAGTGTGTGCATGCGTTTACCCCCTATGCAGCATGCTGGGCTTTTAAGGTTATGACAGGCGCATGTCCTTTGCTCTTTTGGGGAAGTGATGTCAGAAGCCCTGGTATAAAGGAAATTATGTACTTGGGGCTGGTGGGGTGAGGGCTGGTGGAGTGAGGGGCAGGGGTGGGTGGGACCAAGCTTGTGCTCTCCAGAAACAATCAGCTACAGCTCTGCCCCATCACCCTGGTGAGTGTTTTCCTTCCTTTCAGAAAGACAGCCTGCACAACAATTGAACAGAAAATATACCTTACAAAAAAAAAAACACTTTGAATCAGAGAAAAATAAAGCAGTGATCTGTAAGCACAAAACAGTATCAACCTGTCAACCTGTAAGCACATCCCGGAACAATTTAGTAGAAAATATATCCTGCCAAAAACTATTTCAGAGAAACATAAAACAGTAAACTATAAAGCCTGTAAGCACAACACAGTAACAAAAACCGATGGGCACATCCTGTAACAATTTAACAGAAAATATACCCTGCAAAGAAACAATTTGAATCAGAGAAAATAAAGTGCTAATATGTAAGCACAAAACAGTAACAAACTTGTAGGTCCACCCTGTAACAATTTAGCATAAAATATACCCAGCAAAAAAAATTTTAATCAGAGAACAATAAAGCAGTTATTTGTAAGCAAAAAACAGTAATACAACCTGTAAACACAACCTGTAAGCACAAAAAACAAAATAGTAGCACAACAGTAAATCTGCTTAGCCTAAAGAAGCTTTAATGTTTCTCCTTGCTCTGATAATGTTGCTCCTTGCTCTGTCCTTTCAAGCAAACCTAGGAGTAAAGTGCTCAGATGAAGCTACTGTAGGTGATTTTTGCCAGCAAACCTAGTCTTACGCCTCAGAATATATAAATAGGAAAAACATACAGAAACTCACCGTCATGCTATTGAGTTTAGTTCAAACATAGAAATCTGAATTTAGTTTTTGTTGACTGGAGAAAAAGGGTTAGCCAGTGCTGTCTATTTTCAGTCTCATCCTGTTAGCAAACAGATGCAAAGCAACTTAAACTGAATCATACTGTATTAAGTTATTGGAGGTATTGTTAGTGAATAAGGAAAGGACACTGGAGAAATTCTCATACACTTCTTGGGATATGCCACAGGATATTTAACATCCACCTGAACAACAAGAAAAAGCAGAGGGGGCCTCTGTTTCATACTAACATACTAATTGCCAGCGGATTAGGCTTTATGGTCTATTGAGTCTGCTCGAACCTCAGATCCCTAGTTGGGTACCGAGGCCCTTGTGTTCCAGAAACCCCTATCATCCATCCCCCACCCCTCTGGGCCAGGCCATCATCTGATACATCTGCTTTCTGTGTCTGTCCCACCCTCTCCTGAAGCCCTCCACTGTGGATCTCTTAACCCACTTGCCAGGCAGCATGTTCCAAGGATCCACCACCCTCTCAGTGAAAAACCTCCTCCTCTTCACCCCTCACCCTTCCAGCTTCAAACCATGCCCTCTGGTGATACCCCATTGCTTTAGTCTAAAGATCTCCTCCATGTTTACTCTATTTATTCCCATGAGGTACTTGAAGACCTCAATCATGCCTTCCTGTCTCTCCTCTCCTCCAATGAAAACAGGCAGAGCTCCTCAAGTCTGTCCTCATACGTCAAATCCCCTAGTCCTCAAATCATCTTAGTTGCCCTCTTCTGCACCCTCTCCAGGAGCTGTATGTCCCTCTCCAAGTGTGGTCACCAGTACTGTACACAGTACTCAAGGTGTGGTCTAACCAATCCATTGTACAGTGGCAGAATCACTTCCCTGCTCCTAGAGGTGATTCCCCTTATGATGCATCCTAACTTCCTGTTTGTTTTGCTAGCCGCTCTCCTGCACTGCTCAGAGTTATTCATACATGCATCCACCATGACCCCTAGGTCTTTTTCCTCTTTTGAGGCCTCCAGCGCCTCCCCTCCCAGGGTGTACTTGTGTTTAGGGTTTCCCCACCCAAGATGTAACACCTTGCACTTGGTGATATTGAAATTTAATTTCCATGTGTGAGCCCACCTTTCCATGGTGTCCAGGTCCCATTGCAGGGCCAACCTCCCCTCTTCCCTCTCAACTACTGCTCCTATCTTGGAGTCATCAGCAAAGAGACTCATTTCACACACTATACCCTCCCTGATGTCTGAAATGTATGCATTAAACAGAATTGGACCCAGGACTGAGCCCTGTGGTACCCCACTACTGACCTTTCTAGGGTTCAAGAGTTCCCCACTGACCACTACTCTCTGAGTGCATTCAGCTAGCCAGTTTTCAATCCATCTGACCATCAAAGGTCTTATACGTATACTTTATAAAATATGTATCTCATCTGAAGGATGATACACCACAACAGTGCAACATCTCCTCGTTCTGTATTCAGGTTCAAGCATTTATGATATGAGAACTTCAGAAAAGATTTTAAGCGACACAGCTCAAAAGGGTCTGGTGCTAGCTACAAAAGGCAACCAGCCAAGGACATACCATAGCAAAAAAACAAAGCAGCACCAAGTGTGTTTCTGCAAAATCTCTTTTTACTAGCAAAAATGAAGAATACAAGCAGAAACAATGGTGCTTTGATTATATTTTGTTCTTGTATTTATTTTATTTTTTTGTTATTTCTTTCTAGATTTTCATCCTGAACCTGGAACTTACCTGCCTGGGCCTGTTTATTTTGATATTGTTGTAACTGGCTTAGTTACTAGGGGGTCCTATTTTGATATTGTAAAAATTTGGCAGGTTTTGTTATTTAGTAACACTTCTTTGTTCTCTATATTTGTGTAGTAGCATTTTCTACTATTTGGTGCTTTATCATTTAGCTGCCATGTGCATTAAATTACACTGAATTTATTGAAATTGATGATTTAAATGCTTTTTACTACATATTTATAAACTTAAGTTGCAATGTTAGTAAAAATTGTGAACTTGTTTGTAGAGAACTTTGTTGCATTAGCAATTTTATTTATTTATACACTTTTTTGGTGCTATTGCTATGTGGCTGTATATTCTTTTTTAAGAAATATTTATCTCCATGTGCTTTAGTCTGTAATTAATTTGATTGCTAATGAGTGACACTATTTAAATGATGTCTTTCCATACTAGTACCACCCCCTGATGAAGACTCATTAAGAGTCAAAGTGCTGAGCATCTATTCTGTTTGTATTACCACTGTGTGTTTATTTCTGCTTATAATTTATGATATGAGTCTAGTCTCCATGTGGAACTAGAATCCATGACCGTCTGGCCCAGAGGCATATGCGCTACCAACTGGGCCATGCTGTGTGTCCAGTATGTGTCCACAAAATGTACAGATCAAGGACTCACTCCATGATAAAGTTATATTTCATTCCTCTTTAAATCTTTTTTGCAAGCCACAAAACTGAAAAAATCCTATTGACATTTTGGGGCTCCACCCCTTGGCCAGCCCTGAGTGCTGTGGTCACCTACTGTATGTATGATACACACTGTAGTCCATATTATTTAAATACATCCTGCTAATCCCATGTGCTACCATGTACTCTGTTTACTTGCTTGGTTTACTTGGTAGGGTTGGACAAAAGAAGGCCAGAGGCCCATCACGATTGTCCCCCACTCCATGTGGACAATTATCTTAATGGTTTGGTGCAGAAAGCCATTTAGCTAAGCCATGCTTGAATGAATTAAAATGATCTAAATCATTAAGTTCTTGTGGTAACATGTTCCAGGCTTTAGCTACTCTAGTGTTGAAGAAATGATCTCTTTTTGATGTGTTAGTCCACATAACTTTGAGTTGTTTATTATGTAATCTAGCAACTGTCTGTCTTAAAATTTTAGGTCACAATGCTCCATCACATCCAGTGTTTTTAGGATTTTGTACAGAAAGAGTAAATCACCTCCACATCTTCTCGTGTGGATGGGAAAATGCCAGTTTGTTTTAATCTAGCGGTGTAATCATAACTAAATAATCTTGACACCATTTTGTTTACTCATCTCTAGACTTTTTTCCAGCATAGTTGTGTCTCTTTTGAGATAGGGGCTCCAAAATGGGGAGCCGTAATCTAGATATGGTCTTATGTAAGTTCTGTAAATTGGAATTAAACACTGTTCTGTTATATTTATTTTGGTGTGATTCAAGAACTATGCAAACTAGTTAGAAAGTAATTTGGCTATACAGACTATCTAATTCACTGACACAGGCTGGTTCCATCTCAGCAGTTCTTAAATAAAGCTGTCTGTCCCATATTTTCAAGCATGTAATGCAAACCCTGCTGTATTTTGCAATATGACCTAAATGCCTATAACATACAGTACCATGTGTGTTCCTTATATTCAGTGTTTATTCTTCTGTCACATAAGTATTCTTTTTATATAGCAAAATATTCCCAATCCTCTATTGTATGCTTATATGTGAAACTCTTGTTATATATACATTGCAGAAACAATTTACCTTCCCCACAGGGAAAGGAAACAACTCCTGGTGGGGGACTTCATTGTTAGGAAGGTAGAACTGGGGGAGGAAGGGGAGAGGGAGGTAAGGTGCCTGCCTGGCACCATGGCTTGGAGGGACAGGGAGTGAATCCTCAGGATCGCAGGAGCAGCTGCACAGGGGAGGGAGCTGGATGTCATTGTCCACCTAAGGACAAATGACCTGGCTAAGAAAGTGATCAGAGAAGTGCAAGAAGTATTTGTGGAGATGGGGAGGGGTCTTAGACAAATAGCATGCATGGTAACCTTCTCGGAGGTGCTGCTTGTCTATGGCACAGGTGAGGCTAGGGTGCTCCACACCATGGGATTCAATCAGTGGTTGAAAAACTGGTGCAGAACTCAGGGATTTGGCTTCATTGGGGACTGGGGGTCCACCTGGAGGGATGCAGGCCTATACTGCCATGATGGTCTGCATCTGTCCAGGAGGGGTACCAGGATCCTAGGTGACAGGTTTAAATGCTTCATTGGCAAGCATTTAAACTAGCTGGGGGGGCACTGGAGAGGAGCAAGGAAATCCTAGTCCCCCAAAAAACATCAGGTTACTAAGTGAGGTAGACACCAACATAGAGATGTCGATAGGGAAAAGTGCAGGGGTTAATGGAGAAAGTGACAAATGCAATAAGGACAGGGATGGGACAAAAGAGGTAAGGCCATCAAGAAATGGAGGGTAATGAGAACCAATGCCCGTAGTGTGGGCAACAAGCTCCCTGAACTGGTGGCCTTAATGGAAGAGGGATGTCTGGATATTGTAGCAGTCACAGAAACATGGTACACTGAGAACCATGACTGGGATGTTAACATACCAGGGTACACAACCTACAGGAGAGTTAGGAAGGGGAGAAGAGGGGCGGAGTAGCTCTCTATGCAAGGGAAGAGATAAAAGCAAGTGAATAAAAGAGTAAACAGGGAGGAGAAGAGGCACTGTGTGTCACCTTAGAGACTGGAAATGGCACTACAATCCACACAGGGGTTGTATATAGACCCCCATGTCAGGGGGAGAGAATGGACAAGGATATGATAGCAGGCATAGTTAGGATGGCAGAGAAAGGGGAGATACTGTTGATGGGGAACCTTAATATGCTGGATGTCAACTGGAGCACCTTTGCTGCAGCCACATCCAAAAGCAGGGCCATTCTCGATGCCCTTCAGGTGGCATGCCTCAGACAGCTAGTTTTGGAACCTAATCTTGAGGGAGCAATCTTAGACCTCGTACTCTCAAATGGGGACAGTGAAAGGATCTCAGATCTAGAAGTGGGTAGCCATTTTAGAACAAGTGACCACCAAACAGTGTGGTTCATGATAAACTCAGCTACAGAGTCAAGCCATTCAAAAGTGAGGGTTCTGGACTTCAGGAGGGGTGACTTTGGCAAGATGGGAGAGTGCCTTAGAAAAGCACTAGCAAACAGGTTACAAGGAGGGGTGGAGCAACAATGGGAAAATATCTAAACTGCCATCACAGAGGCAACAAGCCTTTGTGTGAAGCAAATAAACAAATCAAAATGAAAGAAAAAGCCACTATGGTTCTCAAAAGAGGTGGCGGTGAAGGTTAGGGAGAAAAAGATAGCATTTAGGAAGTATAAGGAAACACAGAAGGAGCGGGACAGAGAATTGTACCAGTTAAGGCAGAAGGAAGCAAGGAGGGTATTCAGAATAGCAAAGGCCTAAACTGAGGAAAAGATTTAACTCAGTTAAGAAGGGGGATAAAACCTTTTATAGGTATATCAGGGAGTGTAGAAAGACAAAGGGAGGGATAGTGATGCTGAATAGAATGGACGGTGGGTGGGCAGAGAGGGACAGTGAAAAGGCAGGGATACTGAATGAATACTTCTGTTCAGTATTCACAAAAGAGGAGGAGGGGGAGGTGCCTAATCCAATTAACAGAAGCATGCTGGGGGGGGTTGATCCCAGTCCTTTCACAGAAGAAAGGGTTCTGAAAGAACTCCTAAAACTGAAGGTGGACAAAGCAATGGGGCCAGATGGAATTCACCCCAGAATTCTAAAAGAATTAAACAGAGGACTAGTGACACCACTGACTACCCTTTTTAACAAATCATGGGAGGATGGTGTGGTACCTGAGGACTGGAGGAAGGCAGATGTGATTCCACTTCACAAAAATGGGACCAAGACAGAGTCAGGAAACCACAGACCTGTCAGTTTGACTTCTGTGGTAGGGAAGGTGATGGAATCACTTCTGAAGGAAAGAATTGTTGAGTACCTAGAGGTCAGTGAGGCACAGGACCCAAGGCAGCATGGGTTCACAGCGGGAAGGTCATGTCAGATGAATCTAATTGATTTCTTTGACTGGGTGACCAAAGTAGTAGAGCAGGGAGGAGCTGTGGACATGGCCTACCTAGAATTTAGCAAGGCATTTGACACAGTCCCACACAAAAGATTAATAGTCAAATTAACCAGCCTGGGAGTGGGTCCCAGGGTGGTAGTCTGGGTAAAACATTGGCTGAACAACAGGACACAGAAAGTAATTGTAAATGGAGTCCACTCTGAAAAAAAGAGGGGTTACTAGTGGGGCACTGCAGGGGTTCAGTACTGGTCCAGTCCTTTTTTATGTCTTTATAAGTGACATTGCAGAGGGACTGGAAGGAAAAGTATGCCTCTTTGCAGATGACACAAAGATCTGCAACAGGGTTGATACACAAGCAGATGTGGAAAGGATGAGAAGGGACTTGGCAAGATTGGAGGAATGGTCAGAAGTATGGTAGCTTGGATTCAATGCAAAGAAGTGTAAAATAATGCACCTGGGAAACAAAAACCCAGGGGAAGATTACACAATGGGGGGGGGGAGGTAGTAACAACAACAAAAATGAAAAGGAACCTGGGGGTAATCATATCAGATGACCTTAAGGTTAGCAAGCAATGTGAGGATGCAGTAGGGAGGGCTGGGGGATACTGGGATGTATAGGGAGAGGCATCACCAGCAGAAAACAGAAAGTTATTATCCCCCTGTACAGACAGTTGTGAGACCCCATCTGGAGTACTGTGTCCAGTTCTGGAGACCCCATCTCTTCAAGGACATAGACAGGATGGAGGCAGTTCAGAGGAGGGCAACTAAAATGGTGCAGGGTCTGCAAGAGAAGCCATACGACGAGAGACTAATGGAGCTTAATATGTATACCCTTGAGGAAAGGAGGGAGAGGGGGGTCATGGTAGAAACATTTAAGTACCTCAATGGAATCAACAAAGTCCAAGAGGGTAGCATCTTTCAGAAAAGAGATGCCAAGAACAAGGGGACACAATCTGAAGATAGAGGGGGACAGCTCAGGGGCAATGTAAGGAAGTATTTTTTCACAGAGATGGTGGTGGATGCATGGAACAGCCTTCCTGAGGAGGTTGTGGGGTCTAAAACTGTGGGAGAATTCAAGAATGCATGGGACTGGCATAAGGCAATTTTTGTTGGGGGTAGGAAGAAATAGGCTGTTGATTAAATGTGATCCACAGCTTATCCTCAAAGTAGGGAAATGGACAGACTAGGTGAAACAAGCAGTCCTTATCTGCCGTCAAAGTCAATGTTTCTATGTTTACTGATTCTTAGTCAAGTTTCATATTATCAGTGAAACTGAAAACAGGTTATCCTGCAAGCATTCATTCATAATAAATTCAGAAAACTTAACTATTGTTGCACAAGTCTTCATGACAAACAAGACAGCTTTTGTAGAGTAATGGGGGAGCCACTCTGAAAGAAAACAGTGTACAATGTTTAGTGACTAGGACTGCACCAAAGGACTCCTGCACAGCTAGCAGCAGCCCTTCAGTGCAGTCAGAGTCTCAAAACAGGTCGGGGAGGCAATTTGAAAGGGGGTGGATGAGTACAGCCCCAGGAATTCAACTCACCCTTTTGACTCCTGGACATCCCCACACAGACCTGTGGGCTCCCAAGCTTCCTCCCAGTCTGCCTTTAAACTACTACTGTCTCTACACTTACTGAGCTATTGTGATTTCCATACCTTCTCTTGTTACTGTTGATCTGTAACCACCCACCTTTCTTCCCATCTTGAGTCTACTATCCTTGTTGTTAAATTGCATAAAATTTAGTTGTCCTAGCTATATCATGTCTGGGTGTACCTTTATTTGCAATTCACCTTATTTAATTGCTGTGCTTCTCTACAAGTCTACTAGCTTCATTGTTAATTGCCTAAAATTTAGTTATCCTAACTACACCCTATCTAGTATACCCTTATTTGCATTTCACCATACTTAATTACTGTGGTCCTCTGCAAGTCTACTAGCCTTGTTGTTGAACTGCCCAAATTTTAGGTATCTTAGCTACACCCTTTCTGTGTGTACCCTTATTTGCTTGTCACCTCTCCATTTCAGTTGCTTGTACCAACATCTATCTATCAGCTAGTGATATTCCACCCTTAGAGTTAACTCCCTGGTTTATCTGACTCTCATTACTTAGGTCTACACTGGTATACAGTGTATTATTTTCAGTTGTTATATACTGCCCTAGGTCTGTTGTACTGTGTCTCAAAGCCTTGCTAGCCTGCTTTGTCTAGCTAGTCACTACCATTGCTGATGTACTATGTAATTTGCTGGTATTTGCATCTTAACTACCTGGCCACTATGCACTTTGCCCTCCACCTTCTTCTTCACTATCTCCTACTCTGTTCCCCATTATCTCCTTCCCTCTCTCACCCCTCTCCCCATGCTCTCCCCCACCCTCCCTTTCTCCTCTCCTCCTTTTCTATTCACCCAGGTCTGCTCTCCTCCCCTCCTTAAACCTGGAGCTTCTCCACTGATGCTTCCTTTCCCTTCCCCACTCCGCCACTCTTTCTCCTCCCTGATCCAGAGCACATAAATCCCACTACATCTTCTTGACTTTTATCCCTCCTCTGCTCCTATCCAACAATGTGGAAATTAACCCTGGTCTTTCTCTCCCTCCTCCTCCCTCCACTTCGTCAATTCCCAGTGCCATTAGCAATTTTCATTTCAGTGCTAGAAGCCTTCTCCTCAAGCTTGGCCTCTTTAATGTCTGGGTTTCACAATACTCTCCTGACATCCTCTGCATTTCCAGATCTTGGCTGTCCTCCAGGATTCCTGACACTGGCCTCTCCCATCCTAATTTCCATCTCTTCAGGCAGGACCATGGCAAATGGGGTGGTGATGTTGCCCTCTATGTCCTCCAGAGCCTCTTCTGCACCACTGCTTTCAGACAGCCTGTACCCTCTTTCCATAAGCTTTTTCTTGCAAAGTTCTCCTTTCCCTCCACCTTACCCACCTCTGTTGGGATTTTCTATGCTTTGCCTAAAATCTCTCACTCTTCACTGGTTGACTCTCTTTCTGCTCTCACCTTCCTCTCCTCCTCCAGTAACTCATCCGCCTTGGAGACTTCAATATCAATTGGCTCCCCCCAGCTTCAAGCTGACCTCCAATAGGACTGAGTCCCTTAACCTTACTTAACACATTACCAGACCCTCACAGCTCAATCCACACTTCCCTAATCACACTCTCCTGGACTGGGTTCTCTCTTCCTACCCAACTACACTGTTGCAGCAGGTATTCTGCCAGATGCCTTCAGTGACCACTGCATGGCTTTTTGTGTCAGAAAAGTCTGACAGCCTCCCCCCTCCCCCTAAATACATCTGGTCAAGGTCACTACAGTTGCTAAACATCTATGCTCTCATAAATTAGCTTGCTACCACTGACTGGTCTCCAACCCTCTCCCACCTTCTCTGCCCCAGACATTAATATAGCCCTTTTTCTAGTCCAAACTAAATTTTTCTGAACCTGGAATAAGCATGCCCCCTCAAAAATCCGAGGGTCAAATCTTCATATCACTCCTGGATTACACAAAATCTAATTGATAATTACAAGTCCTGCAGTCAAGCATGGGTCCATTTCAAATCTTCTCATTCCATGCCTGACCTCTTCTCCTACAAGGTGCTTAGAAACTCATTTTTCAGAGGCTGCCCATGCTGCTAAGGCACTCTACTTTAAGATCAATCTCCAGAATAACCTTAACTCCCCTACAAAATTGTGGAAGGCAATTCATTCCCTTTTTGACCTCCCTGACCAGTCTGCTCTCCCAATCCTCATGGGTAATGGTTCTCCTGTCTTTGACTCTCTCTCAGTTGCCTCTGACATCAATAACTTTTTCACTACCTGTGCTCTCCCCTTTTTCTCTCCTCCTAGTACCTCTCCTCTACTCTCCTCCTCCTCCATCCTCCTCTCTGCCCCACCCTTCCTCAGAGTTTCACTTCCCACTTGTTACTACCCAAGAAACCCTGCCTGCACTCTCCTTGCTCAACCTGTTAAATCCATCCCCAATGATCTGGACCCTAAACATCTTCTATTAGCCCCTGCCATTGCTACCGTCCTCCTCAACCCACCTTCTTGACCTCTCCTTCTCTCTCTGTGCTGTCCCCAAGTCATGAAAGATTGCCAGAGTTCTCTCCCTTCACAAAGAGGCAATTTCACCTCCCCTGGCAACTTCCATTCCATCTCCCTACTCCTCTCTTGCAAAGCTACAAGAGAAGTTAGTCCACTTCAGGTTTGCTGACTTCCTCTACTCTTCAACTTTCTTTCCCCATTCCAGTCTGGCTTTTGAATTAACCACTCCACCATCTCCTCCCTACTGCAGGTCACTAACTCTATGCTTACTGGTATGGATCAGGGGCATATTACAGTGGCTATTTTCATTGATTAGTCAAAGCCTTTGACTCAGTGGTCCACCTTCTCCTCCTGTACAAGCTGACCTCTGCAAGCCTCTCAGCTCCTGCTGTTGACAGGTTACATTCCTACCTCTCAGGCCATCAACACTTGGCACAGATAGGAGGTATCCTATCACCTCCCTTTTCTGTTCAGATTGGTATCCCCTAGGGTTCCATCCTGGATCCCATCCTCTTCCCCATCTTCTTGAATTGCTTCCCTCTGCCTGTGCCAGCTCACATATGCATATATATGCAGACAAAATACTTATCTACAGCTTTGGTCCCTCAACCACAGCTGTGAATGGCTCACTCCAGCTTGACTTCCACAAGGTCCTTGCTGGTTCCACACTAACCACGTATAAATTAACACCAAAAATCTGTGTCTGTGGCCTTTGGCACCTGCCAGAAACTGGCCAGGCTCTTTCCCCTCCCTGTATTCACTGCTTTTAATGGCACCCCTCTTGAAGTGGTTTCTTTGTTTGAGTACTCCAGTGTGTGGCTAAGACATTTTCTGTTTTGTGGCTTGCTAATTAATACTTAAAGAGGAATGAAATGTAATTTTAATGTGAAGTGAGTTCTTGATTTGTGCATTTTGTTGCCCTATATCAGTGAAGGGCATCCCTAGTAAAACGACTTTGATTTGTTCCTTTTTCAAGGGAGAGGCATCCTGGAATAGTTTGGATTTTATTCAAATATGTATCCCATACGTGTGTCAAAAAGGTGGACGTCTTGGAAGCATTAGCATGTCTAAGTGACTATATATGTACATTTCAGGAGGACTCATTAACTTAGTTATATACTGTCACTGAAGTCACAATTCTATATAATATCTGTGTAGCCTCATGCATAATGAACTCAAAATTCAGGGTTTAATACTTGGTTTAATACAAGATTTACAGAGGTGGAATCAGACATGACTCTCCATACTTGTTCATCTCTAAATTATTTAAACTGACACTGTCAACTCCATTGGGCCACAAATTGTCCATAGGTTAAAAAATAATGTTATGATTGCTCACATTCTGTAGAGATTGCTGATTTAGCTAATAGTTTTATTTTAATTCCTTTCTGGATCTTAAAAGTAAAAAAAAAAAAAAAACTCCTCACCATACTGGTGTTTTTCTATCTTTATTGATTCACCTATATTTAATCCCCCCACCCCCCCAAAACACTGAGAGCCATAATCGATTAAAGGTATGACATAGGATCGATATAAGGTAGTAGTACCTTTTCTGCCCTATGGTTGAAGTGTTTCCAGATGGTGTTTAATAGAAAGTTAGTTTTTTTTTTTGTATTTCATTGACTTGCTTCCTACTCTTTAAATCATCTGTAATATAAACTCCTAGATATTCTTCAGTTGGATACCTTTAGCTCTACACCTTCCATGTAATATTTCATTTTTTGATTGTTTCTACCTAGGTGCATTACTGTGCATTTATTAATGTTGAAGTTAATTTTCCATTTGCTTGCCCATTTAAATACAGTATTTGGTCCAGGTCATTTTGGATAATTTTTGTTCTAAATCTGTGTTTGTTCTTCCACTGATTTTGGTGTCGTCTACAAATTTGTTGCAAACTGAGGAAATGTCTATTTCTAAGTCCTCTATACAGACTCCTCACCATACTGGTGTTACCACACAAAAATATGTTTACATTCTTTGGTCAACTTCCATTGCATCTTTTCTGTACTTGGGAAAACACCAACACAATCTGGCCACTCATGATGCAGTGGGAGGAGAGAAGACTACTCCATCATCAGTGACTGCATTTTTGGGGGGGTGTTCCTAATATTCAGGATGTATGCAATAAGAGTAGAGCAAGGATTTTGAACTAAAACAAGGTTGGGTATAATTGCACCATTCACGTGTATTTCATTTCTAGTAAGAAAGGAAACAAATCAGACAGCCAACAACTTCAATGAGTTTTGGAGAAGGTAAGCAATCATAAATTGTGTGTTTCAGCTAGATATTATTAGATGCAACAAGGGTTGACAGTGTCCCTTTAATATATAATATGCACTTTCATTTGTCCATCAAATTGTCTAACCCGTACTTTTTTTTTATTTAGTTGTTTAACCAGGAATAGCACACTAAGCTGAAAGCTTTTTTACAGGAGCGACCTGGGAGCACAAGGAAGTTAAGTGACTTGCTCAGGGTCACACAGTATGCAAGTGGAAGCTGTGGGATTCAAACCCAGGTCTGGTCTCCTGGATGTCACCAGTTTTGTAGCTCAGAGCCTTAGACCACTGCGCTATACTGCCTCCTACTTGAAGGACTTATAGCTTGTACAATTAACAAGATCACTTGGCAAATTGTTCCAGATATTCACCAGTCTTTGTGTATGGAAATATTTCCTTGTGTTCATTTTAGAGCACATGGTTTTTATTTGTTTGTTGTGTCTTCTTAGTGCATATTTGCCTTAACCTCATGCAAAATTGAGATCCCCATCAGCTCATCATCATCATCATAAATATTAGTAAATCACCCCTTGTTCTGCATCTTCCCAGAGTGTGTAACTCCAGATGCTGTAATCTTTTTTCAATCTTTATTGATTCACCTATATTTAATCCCCCCACCCCTCTCCAAAAAACTGAGAACCATAATCAATTAAAGGTATGACATAGGATCAATATAAGGTAGTAGTACCTTTTCTGCTCTATGGTTGAAGTGTTTCCAGATTGTGTTTAATAGAAAGTTAAGTGTGTTTTTTTTTTATATTTCATTGCCTTGCTTCCTACTCTTTAAATCATCTGTAATATAAACTCCTAGATATTCTTCAGTTGGATACCTTTAGCTCTACACTTTCCATGTAATATTTCATTTTTTGATTGTTTCTACCTAGGTGCATTACTGTGCATTTATTAATGTTGAAGTTAATTTTCCATTTGCTTGCCCATTTAAATACAGTATTTGGTCCAGGTCATTTTGGATAATTTTTGTTCTAAATCTGTATTTGTTCTTCCACTGATTTTGGTGTCATCTACAAATTTGTTGCAAACTGAGGAAATGTCTACTTCTAAGTCCTCTATAAACAGATTAAATGAAATGGAGCCGATGATAGAGCCTTGCGGTACCCCACTAGTTACTCTGTCTTCATTAGGTACTTGTCCTTTTACTCTAACTCTCTGATTTCTGTTATTAAGCCAGCTTGATACCCAAGTCAATATTTTCATATTTAATTGTAAGCTACATATCTCTATACAGAATTGAATGCTTTACTCAGATCCAAGAGTATGGCATCTACTGGGTTCCCATCATCCAATTCTTTCCTCATACTTTCACAGAAAGTTAGAAGGTTGCTGATGCATGATCTGCCTGGTTTAAACCCATGCTGAAATCTGTCCCTTATGACTTTGATTTTGCAGTTATTTTTTATTCTAGTTTTAATGCTCATTTCCATTACCTAACAAAGGACCAACGTTAAATTTATAGGTCTGGAATTTCCACATTGTTGTTTGAATATTGGGATCATGTGTTCCTTCCCTTACTCATTTGGCATCTCAGTTGTATTAACTGTCTCATTATAAATATATTCTAAGATTGATGCTAACTCTTTGCCTGATTCTTTCATCAACTTAGGACTGATAGTGTCTGGTCCTGCTGCTTTGTCTGTGTGCAATTTTTTTTATACATTTGGCAATATCTCTCCTATGGTTATGGCTGCAACATTCTTGTTAGTGTTGAGAACCTTTGGAGTAGTTGCATCAGTCTGATGAGCCATACAGTAATAGTTCATCTATCTCTTTTTTGACTATAATTAATTTATAGTATATGGTAGAATGCTGTTCTGCATTGAAATCCATACATAGAACAATGCTGTTGTGCTACAGTAGTGATGTCTCAATGTTGTTGTACTGTGCCAGTGATGTCACTACTGCAGCACAACAGATGAGAGCACTGTTGAGCACACTCAGTGCATGAGTCATGGCTGCCATCTTTTGCACTGTCAAATTGTCTTGCCAGCTTCAGTCATCACTAGCAGAGCAATGGCAGCTGTGGGTCATCTCATAAACAGTATCAGAAATGGAAACATTCATCTCCATGCATACTGTGGTTGCCCATACACTATACAAGATTGTATATGAACAACCATACACAGTGAGGTTTTCATGGCAACAACAGACCTCTCGAGCTGTGCTCTCAAGGTCTATTGCTACCATGGAAACCTCTCAATTAAAAATGCAACCTTGCTGTGTATGGTTGTTCATACACAGTCCTCTGTATTGTTTATCAGAGGTCCAATATTGTTATCTCCCTGGCACTTTGAATTTATATAATGATAGAATGCCTTTAGGTTGTTTTTGTTATTCACAAGATGTATTTTGTAAATCTGCTTAGTTCTCCCTATTTCAGATTTGACGGTTTTTGTTACTGCTTTTAGTTTCACTATATTCACTGGGAATGGACGTTTCCTTGTTTGTTTCTATAGTCTGGTTTTGGTCTTGATTATGTTAATTTTTTTTGTAAACTGCAGTAATATTTTACCTTTATTATTATATGCTATCCAGTATGGTATGTATTTGTTTCTCAGACTCAGTAGTTGTCTTTTGAGGATTTCCCAACTCACTTGGACACATATCCCTCATGTCTCCCTTTCCCATAGGAGGATAGATTTTTCCTAGTACTTTCATAACTGCCCTTTCTGTAGTTATACATGGTAGTATAAGGTATGTTGTTGCTATGGTGACAATTTTACCATGACCAACAGTAGAGTGACAACAGCAACAGGTTGCTGTAGTGCCAGTGCGGGGCCCCAGCACTAATTTCTGGTGGCCTTGCACCCCATTTCTGAATCAACTCTGGCTGAGAGTTGATTATTTTAGTTGGGGGTGTGGGGAGCGGAGCCCCACTCATGAGGGTTCAGGGACAAAGCCACCGGAAAAAAACACAGTATCAAATGACTGGCTTTATGCTGACTGCAATTTCAGTTAACATAAAAGTGTCACTGTAACATCAGTTGACAATGAATTTGTCAACCGAATGTCATGGATCCATAGTATAACCCTTAGTTGGATGTAGACTTCATCTGAACCAGACCTCAATTGATGACTGGCCACTATTACTAAGTGGAACTTTTATTTCATAATTCAGATCATTGGCAATATTTGTAATTATAATACCAAGAATGTTTTGACCTCTTGTCAGTGCCCAGCTAGTTGTATGATGCTATTTTCATTCATTATATCTGTCAATAGTTTACCCTTCTCACATGCTGCTGTCATATTTTCCCACTTAATTTCTGGTAAATTAAAATCACCCAGTATGATCACTTGGCCTTTTTCAGTCATATTAAGATTTCTTGTGATAGTTTCACACATATTTCTTTCATAATATTTGGTGGTACATAATAATTACCTTTTACATTTTTTTTTTTGGATTTAGGTTCTCAGTTCTTACCTATACATTTTCAGGACTATCATCTTTAGTCAGGTTAGTTTTTTGTAAGTTGTTATTAATGAAAATGTTACCCCACCATCTCTCTTTCCAACCCTGATCTTCTGTATGAGGTTGTATCCCATTATTGTTTTGCCCCAGTTGTCATTTGGATTATATCAGTTTCTTGGACAGGTGCTATGTTGGACTTTTTCCTGCTTAACAGTAATTTCAGTGCATCAGTTTTGTTAATTAGGCTTCTGGCATTAACTGCTATTATTTTTGTCTTGTTAGTTTTGATTTTTATTTCCCTTCTTCCATTTATTTCCTACTGTAGATGTTTGTCCCTTCGCCCCTTGTTTTACTTATTTTTATTTTATTTAATATTTGGTATCTGAGTATAATACCCAAGGCATCAAATTTCCATTTTCACTGGTGACTCGGATACAAAAACAACAAAACAATATAGTACCAATTGTAAGTAGATTACTTATAACAAGAACAAGTTGAATGAGAAAGGCAAAGCTGATTCAAACATTTAAAAAAAAACACACGGAGAGCTACAAGTTAAAATATTATTAGGCAAGTCATTCCAAAATTTTACAATGTGAAAAGTCCAGGACCTTTGACCTTGAGATGACTTATAGGAGGGAGGATACAGTTTGCCAACACTGACCAAGTTTGTACAATGGGAATGAAAACAAGCTGACATGTTAGACATAAATGAAAGGGGTATTTGAGTACCTAGTATCTTTTTAAGAAATAACAGGCTAAAATAATTTACCCTTTGCTCAAATGAAAACCATCCTAAAATATTATACAAGGTACAATTACGAGTTAAACGTGAAGTTGAACTAGCAAATCTACAAACTGAATGATACAATGTTCTCATGGAGCAAATAAGTACTAGACACTAAAGAATAAATCAGAAGACCATAATCAATAATAGGTAACAGTAAAGACTGAGCCAATATCTTTCTTGAATAAGCATATAAACAGTTACTTAATCTATAAAGTTGTTCTAATCTAGAATGTACTGTTTTAACAACATAGTTAATGTGTTCCTGATATGTTAAGTGTTGATCCAATATAAATCCCAAGTATCAAAATTACATAACTCATTAAATTTTAACACCATCTATGTCATGAAAAGAAAGTAATGATCCTAAGTAAATTAATCTATGTCGAGAACCAAAAAGCAGAGATTTGGTTTAGTTAACATTAAGCAACATTCAATTATCTAATAACCATTGTTGGACATTTAGAAAATCTTGCTGTAAATAAGTACTAATTTCTAAAGGATCATCTCCAGACCATTATAAAACAACATCAACTACATACATAATAACATTATTGTCATCCTGTATAGCAGATGATAGATAATACATAAAAAAATACTAAACAAAAGGGGCTCCAAGATCAATCCCTGAGCAGCCTCCATACATACTGTATGTCAATCAAATGTGAAATAACTGGATGTTAAACAATAGACAGTTTTTGGTTGGAAAAGTAGTGTGAGAATCATTGTACCACATTGGCAGATGAACAAATTTCCTCCAAAAATTAGCAGATGAGTACGATTAACCAGATCAAATGTTTTCAATAAATCAAGTAATAACCCACCTGCCATATCACCTCTGTCCAAGATTCTGTTAAGAGTATTTGTGAGTTCTATGGTGGCTGTTAAAGTACTATATTTTTTCCTAAAGCCATGCTGATATGGTGTTAATAAATTTCCAAAATCAAGAAACTCTTTCACCTGATCAAATACTATCATTCCAGAACCTTGGACAGAGGGGCTAACAGTGAAAATTGGTGACAATTCTTCAAAATGGTTCGATTACCAGATTTATAAATTGGAACTACAGTAGCTTGTTTCCAGAGTTGCAGAATTTCGGCATAACGCAAAGAATGATTAAACAAAACATTGAATGGTAGCACCCTTAAATCTAACATCAATCCAAATAAATATAAGTCTATCATATCAAGCCCCATATATGATCTGAGTGTCCTACCCTTAAGATAGTGAAGTGTTATTGGTTTAAAGATTTCTTTGGATCATCGATTAATCTTGCCCCCAATGTGTTAACACCTTTCAAATTCAAGTGTAAGCCATTCCAGGCATACAACGTTCTATCATTTAAGAAGAGGTCCCACTGATTGATAAGTGTGCAGTTTTCTTTACAGGTGCAGTCATCTAACTAGTTATTTATTGAGACAATTTCTTCAGTTTTTTTTCTCTTAGATGTTCCCAGTATTGACAATATTTCTGAAAATATCGATGTTGCACCCAAGATATTTGGATTTTCTCCCAGCTTAATAAAGTAATTCTTGAGTTCATATTTACTTTTTCTTCCAATGTCATTTGTCCCTATATAAATAGTTTGGTTGGACACAATCCAATTGTACTCTGTCTGTCTTAGATTTTTGTAATGTCCCCTAGTCTCACTCCCAGAAAACATGTAACAGTTTTTTCCATTCTATAATTATTCAAGTTCAAGTTTATTGCAGGAAAACTCTGTTGAGCAAGTTCATTCACAAGGAGACCCTGAGTCATGTATACATACAAAGTTACATACCTGAAATCATAATACATAAAATGTATGATACATGTGGTACATAGTGCTCAGTTAAAACATAAAAAGTTAAAAATTATAAGCATAACCTTGAAAAATCATTATAGGAACAGAGTGTACAACCCAAATAGAGCAGGAACAAAAGGAAGCCTAGGCAAAAAGGAGAACAGAGGATAAGAACAGGGTAGGTGAAGAAGAAGAGAGGGAGGGTCTTGAAGGGGAGAGGGAAAAGGAAGAAAGGTGCAGGTTATTATCATGGGGAAAGGAAGACAGCAGGGACAAATGGGGAGGGGAGGGAGGAGAAGAAAAAGGAGAGGCAAATAGGAATAGGGAAGTGTAATGTGACAGGAAGCAAAGTAGGTTGTTGATTGAAAAAGGTCTGAGGACAGGTAATGACTAGATTAGAAACAACTGCAATTATCTTTTAGTTTAGACACAGCAAAGGTTTTAAAGAACTTGACAGAGACAATGCTAGAGAGTTTCAGTATAGACTGGATCTGGTTCCAGATAGTTGGAAGTGCATGAGAAATGGAACATTTACCAAAAGAGGTACGTGCCCTAGGCACATCTAAGAAGATAAAGTCAGACTTCCTAAGGGAATAGGAACTGTGGGAGATGTGGATAAGGAATGTTATGTAGTTTGGTAGTTTGTTCAGGAAGATTTTAAGAGTCCAAATGCTGGTGTGATGCATGCGCCTGGAGGCAGACGACAACCAACCAACCAACAGCTGCATACAGATCATATTGGTGAGTTTGCTAAGGGGAAGTTAGTAACAGATTGCAATGCACAATGGTAGAGGACATCCAATTTGTTTAGTTTTAAGGCTGAGGTGGAATTACAGATTATGTCACCATAGTCAAGTAAAGGGAGGAATGTGGCCTGAACAAGCCTGGTTCTAATCTCAATTAGGAACAGGGACCTATTTCTAAAGAAAAATCCTATTATGGATTTTAACTTGCTAGCAAAGTTGTCGATATGGTCATTAAAGGTGAGCTTATTATTTAGCCATACGCCTAGATATCTGAATTTGGAGACAACCTCAAGAGATTCACCTAGGGAGGTGACAATAAAGTCCTTAAGTATGTCTAGAGTGGAGGTGGAGGTTGCATTAAGAGTAAAGATCATGGTTTTTTGTTTTTGTGGCATTGAGAAGGAGTTTTGCATTAATAAGGTTGTGTTCAAGCTGCACAAAGTAGACTTGCAGAGTGTCTCTTACTTCAGACAGAGTAGAGCCAGAGTTGTATAGTACTGTGTCATCAGCAAAAAATGTAAATTGGAATTGGATATGTTGTAGTCAAGATTATTAATGTAGAGAGAAAAAAGGTTAGGGTCTAACATGGAGCCTTATGGGACTCCCCTAAGGATTGGGAGGGAAGCTGAGAAAAGGCCATCAGCCTTAACTTTCTGTGACCTGCCTGTTAAGTAACTGGTGAACTACTGAGCAGTGGAGGAGGTGGTGCCTAGTTTAATAAGGCTATTGACAGCTTATGATCAATGCTGTCAAATGCCTTATTAAGATTTAAGAAGACCGCACCAGTTAGCTTCTTGGAATCCGGAGCTGAAACCTAATCTTTAGTAACTTAGGCAAGGGCTGTGATAGTACTGTGGTTAGGGAAGAAATCAGATTGAGCTGGGTTGAGAAGAGTAAAGGTTTCAATATGATGTTTTAGTTGGGACTAGATTAAATTTTCAAAGACTTTTGAGAGGATGGGCAGGATAGAGATGGATCTATAATTATTTACAAGGCCACTGATTTACGGTGATTAAAACAATTAAATTCCGTTTTCAAGACTTAAGATTCCGGAATTTCACCGGTGATTGTTACTCTAATTTCCGGATTTTACCGTGATTCTGTTATCATTCTTTTAGTATGTGCATAAATAATCAGAATTAAAGAAGGCTTAATATACAGAGCATTAAATAAAGCAAACTGAAAATAGTACAGGAAGGAATTAAAAGAAAAACAGACTTTTTTATAGATGTACTAATCTGATAGAAAATGCCAGATTCCATGAAATCTTCATTTTTACCGGTTTTCAGGCAGCTCTAATTCCGGAATTTTACCGGATTTTCCGGTAAAAACCGAAAAACAGTGGTCTTGATTATTTAAATCACATGGGTCATCTGATTTAAATAAGGGGAGGATATGGGCAGATTTCCAGCAAGATGGAACTATGGCTGTTATGATAGAGAGATTGAATATATGAAGAATGAGGGCTCTAAGATGATAGTAGCCTAATTTTAAGAAGAAAATATCTAGACCATCGTCCCCTGCACTTTCCTTAGTGCCGAGGTTATGACGCAATTCATCAGCTTCTTTGTAGGTAAGTAACTGCAGTTAAAAGAGATGAAGTTGGGTATGGAGTTCAGGTGTGATTTGAGGCTGACAATTCGAGCTGCCCACATAAGGTGAGGAGTCAAATGCTAAGCCAGCAGTAGCAAAATGTATATTGAGCGTGTCAAGGATTGCTTTTGACGACCCTGCCATTGACATTAATATTAGGAGGAATGGAAGCAGCAACCTGCTGTCTTTTGACAGATTTGAGGGTCCTCCAGATTTCATAAGGATTCACTTTTGTGTTTTCTAGGGTGGTAATATAGTAGTTCAATTTAGCTTCCCGAATGCATTTAGTGCAAGCATTCCTAGCAGCACGAAAAGCCTACCAATCAGAAGGGCACTTAGTTTGCATGGCCAGAGCCCAAAGGTTATTACTGTTAGTGAACTCAGCCTTGAGATCTGGCGTGAACCAGGGGTGTGAGGATTTATGCACTCAAGATTTGATGAGGGGGGCATGCTTGTTGGTCAGGGCAGTGAGATTGATATTGAGGATGATATTGAGGGTGGAGACAGCCTCATCAATAGAGATGCAGCAAATTTAAATTTTGCTGATGAAGTGAACGCTAAGTGGACAGTTTGCGTTGTCACTCTGCTTCATGGAATGGACAGCATGAAATGCCCACTTCGCCTTGTTATTATTACCTTGCGTTGTCATTCCACCTTAAGGCGAAGTAAGGTGGAGTGACAACAATATTGGCAGCCCCCCACACACACAGTCACTAGAATTAATGTGCAACCTCAAAATGCTACTGTCGTCTTGTCTTCAGAAAATTCCCCACTGCTGATGAAGTGAAATGAGTGTAACAAGACATGCAAAGTCCCCCATCTTAGAGATGCAGCAAATAAAAATTCCACCAGTGAAGTGCCCGTGATGTGGGCACTTTGCATTGTCACTCCACTACGCAGAGTGGCCAGCATGAAATGCCCGCTTTGCCTTGTTATTGTGATTATGACTTCTCGTTGTCATTCCGCCTTAACCTGAAGTAAGGAGGAGTGACAACAATATTGGCAGCCCACGGGCCCCCACACATCACATGACTTACAGTACTGTAACTCACATGCTGTACAGGAACGCGAATGCCTCTGGCTGTATTTCCCCAATGGCAATGACCTGTATCACAAAACTCCCTAATTTGAAAGCTCTTATCAATGAGTACAGTAGTGAAGTCTGGAACGATACTACAAAACAGACTTACACGATGCAAGTAACTAGTAAAAACATTTATTTTGTGATTCGTGATGTAATCGGGAATCGTGACTGCATTTGTGACCATGTAATATGAATTTATTTTTCTCGGACTTGGAGCTGACGAGCATATTGGGAATGTGAATGCCTACAGCTATACTTCCCTGATGACCTGGCTGTTCACAAAACTCACCAGCTTGAAAACTCATTTCAATGGGTACAGTGGTGAAGCCTGGAGAGATACTACAAACATTAATTTTGTGATTCGTGACATGATTGTGAATTGTGTGCACCACATCAGTATTCTTAAGGGATGCCAAAGAAACAACTGTGACTTAAGTAACAGATGGAGATTGGGCCCTAAAGAGATGCACATGCACAGACAGATTAAGATTGCACTGTGAACTAAAGAGATGCAGACACAAAGACACAACAACAGCAACACCTAACCAGTGCTCACCATCAGAAATCCAAATTTGGAAAAGAATACCTTGTGCCATGGGGGGTTAGTGCACGGCAGTAACAGTCCACTACTACCAGTAAACACACCACAAGCAGTACAAAAAATGCATGCAGGTGCAGTGTATAGCAGGTTCACACTGCTGCAATTACTCTGTGGCACAATAAATGGTATCTGATTTAATGGCACACATGCATCGCGGCCACACACACACACACACACACACACACACACACACACACTGCAAGTAATGCGTAGCAAATTGAAAACCTTTAGTAATACAACCAAATGTTTTAAACAAACTGGAATTATACACTGCTGCACCACAACAATCAGCAAAAAAATGCCAAGACTTCCTAAAAATATTACTGTGTGTACATTAACACAGTTATACAAGAAAAATATAACCAAAACAGAAAGACTGCCTTTATCTCCCAGTGAATTCTACCTACACCACAGATGCACCCTTCCCCCAAAGCACACTTCACAGTACACAGACTGACTGTTCTAAATTAACATTAAAAATCCACACACAAACAATAAACGCTCGATGATATGTGCACAGGAAAGTTTCCTACAATCAATGTACTAAATTTTGAGCAAAACAACTGGCTCAAAAAGGCTTTTTTAACAGTGTTAAGAGGATTTGAATGGCAGAGCTTTAATAGCAGACTGTCTCCATTGTCCACTACACACGCACTACACAGAACTAAGGCTGCAGAACAATCTAGAGCCCATGTGACCTGCAATTCCATGAAGCACTGCAAATTCGCTTTGGAGCTCAATAACAAGCATGCAAGTGATGAAGTACGTTGATTTCAGTGTTACTTTGCCTTAAAATTGGCAGAGAAGTGGTTTGGCGAAGGTGGAGTAACGCGAAGTCATTGTTTTCAATGGACTTTGTGTTCCCCATTATAATGCGAAGTACTCCGCTTCGCATTGCGGATCACTTTGTGGATTCCACGCTACTCCGCATATCACTTCGCAGAGCGAATTTAGCCCACTTCGCCCACTGCTACTCAGCAATCGTTTTTATGATGTAGAGATTTTGTCAAATAATATTACCTAAGTCCAGCAAGTAATTCACTGCATTGAACTTGTGATAGGACCATTTAGTTATAAGCTTAGGTTGGTGATGACCCTTAGGTTGAGACTTTGTGTATACTATCACCCCATGGTCACTCATGTCATTGTGGAAAACAGCAGAGCGCAGAATTTAATCAGGGTGAGTGGTTAAGTAATATCAAGGAGGGAACTATTGGCATTATTTGAAGTATTGATCCTAGTGGGTTCATTGACTATCTGAGAGAGGCCAAGCTAATCGCAGTGGTGTTTCAGGCTGAGAGATTTAGAGGTAAACCAGTCCATGTTTACATCCCCAAGGATTATGATTTCATTATTGGCAGTGGTGGTTAGGGATTTTATGATATTGAGGATGTCAGTACCACCAGCAGGGAGCCTACAGCCACCAATAATAGTAATACATTCCTTGGAGGAGAGGTGAAGCCTCAGAGATACAATTTCATATCTCTTAGATTTACAGCAGATGTCACTAACTGTGACATCTGCTGTACTACTTGGTCAGTATATCAGACTACTGAATCTCTCACGGCCATAACTCTGTTTGGCTCATCATGCTCTGTTTTGATAACTTCTACTGGTACACAGAATACTTATTTTGGCATTACAATCCCATTTCTGTTTGCGGGTTATAAATCTGTGCCCTTCTTCACCTTTTTCCTCCTCTCCTAGGTTAAACAGGTGTCCATTCCACATCGTCTCTTTCCTCATCCACTTCTTCTATTGTGTTTTGTGTTTATTGTCCAGCTTGGTGTTCAATAATGTTTATGTACCCATGGTCTGGGGTTTCAGTTGCTAGCGGTTGTTGCAAACTCATAAAATTATCTACATAATTTTCCAGGATCCTAATTTCCTACAGTATATACGTTTGATGTCTTATCAGAGACTCTTTATGTTTTTTTCCTAGTGTTGCAATCTTACTTCAATGCAGACATACACATTTTTCATTTTTTGGGGGTATAAATCTGTCAATTAATGTAATCAGCACACAGGTCTTGCATGTGATTCCTAATCCTCCCCCTCAGTATTCTTAAGGGATGCCAAAGAAACAACTGTGACTTAAGTAACAGATGGAGATTGGGCCCTAAAGAGATGCACATGCACAGACAGATTAAGATTGCACTGTGAACTAAAGAGATGCAGACACAAAGGCACAACAACAGCAACACCTAACCAGTGCTCACCATCAGAAATCCAAATTTGGAAAAGAATTCCTTTTGCCATGGGGGGGTTAGTACACGGCAGTAACAGTCCACTACTACCAGTAAACACACCACAAGCAGTACAAAAATGCATGCAGGTGCAGTGTATAGCAGGTTCACACTGCTGCAATTACTCTGTGGCACAATAAATGGTATCTGATTTAATGACACACATGCATCGCGCACACACACACACACACACACACACACACTGCAAGTAATGCGTAGCAAATTGAAAACCTTTAGTAATACAACCAAATGTTTTAAACAAACTGGAATTATACACTGCTGCACCACAACAATCAGCAAAAAAATGCCAAGACTTCTTAAAAATATTACTGTGTGTACATTAACACAGTTATACAAGAAAAATATAACCAAAACAGAAAGACTGCCTTCTTCTCCCAGTGAATTCTACCTACACCACAGATGCACCCCTCCCCCAAAGCACACTTCACAGTACACAGACTGACTGTTCTAAATTAACATTAAAAATCCACACACAAACAATAAACGCTCGATGATATGTGCACAGGAAAGTTTCCTACAATCGATGTACTAAATTCTGAGCAAAACAACTGGCTCAAAAAGGCTTTTTTAACAGTGTTAAGAGGATTTGAATGGCAGAGCTTTAATAGCAGACTGTCTCCATTGTCCACTACACACGCACTACACAGAACTAAGGCTGTGCAGAACAATCTAGAGCCCATGTGACCTGCAATTCCATGAAGCACTGCAAATTCGCTTTGGAGCTCAATAACAAGGCGAAGTGATGTGAAGTACGTTGATTTCAGTGTTACTTTGCCTTAAAATTGGCAGAGAAGTGGTTTGGCGAAGGTGGAGTAACGCGAAGTCATTGTTTTCAATGGACTTTGTGTTCCCCATTATAATGCGAAGTACTCGCTTCGCATTGCGGATCACTTTAGGATTCCCATTCAAGATATCACTTTGCAGAGCGAATTTAGCCCACTTCGCCCACTGCTACTCAGCAATCATTTTTATGATGTAGAGATTTTGTCAAATAATATTACCTAAGTCCAGCAAGTAATTCACTGCATTGAACTTGTGATAGGACCATTTAGTTATAAGCTTAGGTTGGTGATGACCCTTAGGTTGAGACTTTGTGTATACTATCACCCCATGGTCACTCATGTCATTGTGGAAAACAGCAGAGCGCAGAATTTAATCAGGGTGAGTGGTTAAGTAATATCAAGGAGGGAACTATTGGCATTATTTGAAGTATTGATCCTAGTGGGTTCATTGACTATCTGAGAGAGGCCAAGCTAATCGCAGTGGTGTTTCAGGCTGAGAGATTTAGAGGTAAACCAGTCCATGTTTACATCCCCAAGGATTATGATTTCATTATTGGCAGTGGTGGTTAGGGATTTTATGATATTGAGGATGTCAGTACCACCAGCAGGGAGCCTACAGCCACCAATAATAGTAATACATTCCTTGGAGGAGGTGAAGCCTCAGAGATACAATTTCATATTCCTTAGGTTTAGATTTACAGCAGATGTCACTAACTGTGACATCTGCTGTACTACTTGGTCAGTATATCAGACTACTGAATCTCTCACGGCCATAACTCTGTTTGGCTCATCATGCTCTGTTTTGATAACTTCTACTGGTACACAGAATACTTATTTTGGCATTACAATCCCATTTCTGTTTGCGGGTTATAAATCTGTGCCCTTCTTCACCTTTTTCCTCCTCTCCTAGGTTAAACAGGTGTCCATTCCACATCGTCTCTTTCCTCATCCACTTCTTCTATTGTGTTTTGTGTTTATTGTCCAGCGTTTGGTGTTCAATAATGTTTATGTACCCATGGTCTGGGGTTTCAGTTGCTAGCGGTTGTTGCAAACTCATAAAATTATCTACATAATTTTCCAGGATCCTAATTTCCTACAGTATATACGTTTGATGTCTTATCAGAGACTCTTTATGTTTTTTTCCTAGTGTTGCAATCTTACTTCAATGCAGACATACACATTTTTCATTTTTTGGGGGTATAAATCTGTCAATTAATGTAATCAGCACACAGGTCTTGCATGTGATTCCTAATCCTCCCCCTTCCAGACTAATTTTGTTCATTATAGATTTCTTCACAAAAAAATATTTCTTACTTTTGCTGAATAATGTGGCCTCTTGGCTTCCCTGACTGACACAGGTGACCTCTGCCCCTGGTGACCTCTGCCCCTGGTGACCTCTGCCCCTTACTTGCTGCTGCTCACACAGAGCCATGTTGGAATATGGCCACTTAACCCTAACTGACCCCAGAAGCATGCTGCCATTGTGCTGTTAGTGAAATCACTCTGTCAACCTTTGTATTACAAATAGCTTAAAAACTAGTGTTTATGCAGCCTTAGCTGTCGAATTGTTAAAAAGTTCTGCACACAGATTTAAAATTTGAAACAGCACACCAGTTTTCCCAGGTTGCTTCTTGTTTTGGTAGTTTTAGCTAAGCTCTCACCTGGAACTACACATCCCAGTAGCCTTTGAAAACTCACTATTTCTAATAGACAAAGTAGATAGATTGGAGGGTTATATTTTTGTAGCATTTCTTTCATGTTTTTATAGATAGGTAAATTAGTTGTATGGAAAGATTGCTTCATGGTGATTGGGGTAGGTTTTATTTCATAGGGTATTTTCCCAAACTTCCCTTCCATCTCTGTAAGGTGGCACAGCCTCTCCTAGTGTCCACATGCCCTCTGTACAAGCCACTGATTGCACTAAATGATACAGTACTAGCTAATTTCAAAACATAAACACTATACATTATAAATGAGTCCCTAGCATGATAACTAAACTTCTAACTTGCACAACTTTCTCCAGTTAATTTGAAATTCTGGATTGATTGATTGATTGATTGAAAGAATGTATATAAGTACTGCCTTTCAATTGTCAAAGAGTTAGCCTTTAACTCTTTGTAATAACTGGCACATCTTTTTTCCCATAGGGGAACCAACACATAATTCACTGTTATAACCCATGGGTTATACCGGTGAACACGCGCCGGGTTTCTCTCACTGTGCGCATGCTTACAGCGCTCTCTTGCTGACTACTAGCAGCCGTTTCCTTAGTATGGCACTGGACGAGCAAAGGCCACAATCACCCACTTTAATCTCCACACTCACCAAAACAGTCTGTCTTCTTTCCTGGCTTTTGTTTTTTCTTCTGTGTAAACTGGAAAAAAACTTTGTTTACGGCTTACACTATCAAAACTCAACCCGACCGTAACTACCGTCGCGGCACAGCTATTTAATGCACTGCCTTTGCACACTCCAGCTACTACAACCCAAATTTCAGTAAATTACCACAAGAACAACAAAAAAATTGAAACGAACTGGGAAGACTTGAAAAATTAAAAGACAGCCTCCTTAAATAAGGACAATGCACAGCAGTTCACAGCAGCACCATCTAGTGGCCAGTGAAAACTGCAATTCCAGTAACAGAAAAGAAGAAAAACTGATGCCAGCAATTACACATAACAATGTATGGAGATATAGACAATGAGAAATTAGTAGCGGTGTGGATGCTCATATAAACCCCTCGGCTTCGCCCTCGGGTTTATGTAGCATCCCACACCGGTGCACATAATTTCTCATTATACACACACACCCATACATTATTGTATATGTAATAATTGGCACGTCTTTTTTCCCCATAAGGGAACCGACACATAATTCGCTGTTATAACCCGTGGGTTATAATGGTGAACACGCGCTGGGTTTCCCTCACCGTGCGCATGCTTACAGCGCTCTCTTGCTGACTACATGCTTGAGCCAGTTATAACATTATAACAGCAAACACGCACCATGCCACTCAAACAAAAGTCGCATCCTAATTGGCTTGTTGCTTCCCCTGGGCAGGCTTACCGGAAAAAAACATGGTGACTCCTCTGTCCTGCTTAATGAGGAGCCGCCACAGCAAGAGCACGTCTTTTTATTTTTTAATTTTTAAACAGTTCTCGCCTCCTTCATTCCATCTGGTTGATCCTGCTGTTCAAAAACTGCACCGAGCAGTTTGCAGCCGCACTGGAGAAAAAAACGGAGAAAAACTTTCCTTGAATGTGCTTCAGAGGTAAGCGCCAAATGAGAAGGGACAAACCAGAAGCCAAATAAATGTAAAATTATGACAAAAATGAAAACATATGCTGTCAAAAAACAAATTGGTGCTGTGTGTGTGTGTGTGTGTGTGTGTGTGTGTGTATGCGTGTGTGTCGACTCTGTGTGTGTGAGTCTGTCTGTGTCTGTCTCAGACATAGGAAAAATCAAGTGTGGGAAAAAATTGCTTACCAGCAATTATAAATAATAAAAGATGGGGAAGTGGGCTTAAATTCAAAATTAATGGTTGCCCTCAGTGTGGGATGCTTTAATAAACCCCTCGCACTTCGCTCTCAGGGTTTATGTAGTATCCCACACCTTGGGCAACCATTAATTTCTCATTAAGCATGCTGTAGCCTAACTAACTTGATTAATGACAATTTTACAGCTGACTAACAAAACTGTGGTCAGACAGTATGGCTCATATCACATGCATTTTAAGTTTTTAAACACATAAGCCATTCATAATACAAAAAAGTAAGTTTGTCTAAATCTTTGGTAGAAATTTCTCACATTAAAGTCCTCTTGCATGTTTAACCTTAAATAACTCAGGCATTACTAAAGTTACTGTATATCAGATTCTGCAAATAACATGGCTGCTTTCCAAAACCACTGTGACATTTATATTTGCTATAGTGCTTTAACATGTCATGTGTATTAAATCCTGCCAGATGCAGAAAACTGAAAAGCACTTAACTAGGACTGCATCCATAAGCACTATTTTAAAATCTGTCAAAACCTCCTTACCATTGCAACTGTCAGCATAATCATATATTTTTTGTAAAACAAAAAAAGTCAGTATTTGCAGTACTTCAATAAGAACTCATTTTAAGTGCTCCTGGTGGGTCTGTAGTCATGGTAAAATGTGTGTTTACTGTAGAGCTTTACATGTTGGGTGGGATATTCAAAAGAGTTGCACCATGCAAAACCCACCGATGTGCCCCAGCGTGATATTCAAAGAGGCAAGTTGCGCTGCGCAACTCCTGATGCACCAGGGCGCATTAGTAATGTATGCAGCGCAAGTGCACAGGGCATGCCCATGCATATGCGGCACATCCCAATATTCAGACCGGGATGTGTGGCGCATATGCTAGCACAACTCCACCTTGTGCTGCTCAGGGGGGTGCAAAAGTTGTGCCTGGTAAAACCAGGAATAAGTCCTGGCCACCCACAGGTGAGCTACCATATTGCAGGGCACAACACAGCAGCCGCCAGCCGTGGGTGGCCATTCGCCCACCCAGAACACTGTCCACAAGCTCCCTGCCTTGGGAGCATTTTGTCCCCCCAAATCGCCCAACCATGGGCATAAGTAATTTAAATCCCTGGTGGTACAGTGGACCACTCTCCATCACCTGATCATGGGCATAAGTGAATTAACTCCCTGGTGGTCCAGTGGACCGCTCTCCATCACCTGTTCATGGGCATAAGTTGTTTAAATCCCTGTTGGTCCAGTGGACACCCCCCAGTGATCAATCATTTGCATTCATTCACATATCAGGCCTGTGTAGTACAATATAGTCTGTATGCCCATTGGCCCACGCAGTGGACCAATAGTCATACAGACCGTACTGTACGCTGTCAGTCGGGCGGGGTGGCCGGGCGGCATGCGGACAGGGTGCCACTTCCCACCACTGACCAGGGGGGTGCTGGGTGGCGGGGACCACAGTGGGCGGGTGGGGAGGTGGGTACCACTGGACCACCAGGGTTACCTTCGCCATATCCTTCCATGATCGGGCACTGGGGGGGGCTGTCCACTGGATCACCAGGGATTTAAATCACTTTTGCCCATGATCAGGTGATGGAGAGCGGTCCACTGGACCACCAGGGAGTTAATTCACTTATGCCTGCGATCGGGCGACAGAGAGCAGTCCACTGGACCACCAGGGAGATCAATTATTTATGCCCACGATCGGGCGGATGGGAGCGGGGTCCGCCAAGGGACTGCAAGGCCTCGGTCCCTGACTACTGCAGCCTGGCAGGGCGCCAGGCACATACAAATGGGGCCATAATGAAATGTAAATATCCTCATTTGCACCTTGCATTCATAATGGCCTCATCTGCATGCCCAGTGCTGAATATCACGGTTGATGTGCCTAGCGCAACCGCACTTGCGCTGGCGCATCCCCCTGCTCCCCTTCTGCCACTTGCACTGGTGCAGTGCCACTGCACCATGCGCAGTGCGTGCGCCCTCAGTGCCATATTCTCAACAGTGCTGAGCCATGGCACAGCACTGTTGAATATCACCTGGTCCATGCCCTGGCGCAGCCCAGTTGCACTGCGCCCCTGCCTGGTGCAGTCTGAATATCCCACCCCCTGTGTATTGTAAATCAATATCAGCTGCAGAAAACTTAAAAGCACTAAAATAAAGCTGTGTCTACAAGTAAACTGAACTTCTGCAAAACAAAAACATATTTAGCCTTGGAAAACCATGTTCAGTAACATGTTTTCTTCCAATTAGAACTCTGTTAAACTATTACTCACAAGGATGCATTCATAAGACACTATGCACACTCTAAATACTTTTACACATCTCCCAAGTACTACAGTGTTTGTTGAAACAAACTCCTTTATGTATGCGGTATGTAAATATCTAACACTGTATTACTTCTTGTCATAAAAGGACATCAGTTCAGGCTGCTCTTTATAAATGTGAGACAGAAGCTGGAGTGTGGTCTGAGCATAATTATTATTTACCACTGGTAGCCTTCCTGATACCTTCAGTGATGACAGCATGATCTACTGTGTCAGGAAAATTCACTTTACGTCTTCCACTCCTAAATTTATTTAGTTGAGATCATTTAGGTTGCTAATTCCTATTAGAAGTTATTTAAACATTTACTCACAGGGCTGCAGTCATGAGACAATGTGCACAATGTGCACTCTAAAAATTTTTACACATCTCCCAAGCACTATGGTGCTTGTTGAAACAAACTCCTTTCTGTATACCATATGTATATATCTAACTTATTGATTCTTGTCATATAAGAGCATCATTTCAGGCTGCACTTTATCAATGAGAGACAAGGAGCCTGGAATGTCACATGAGCTTACATGAAGAAGTAACCACAGGACCTCAACTTGTATGGAATAGTGTAGTACCTGACCAGACAGTCACCATGATGTGGTGCTCAGGCTTCCATAATTCTCAGCTGACTTTTGATCCTTGTTAAGTATAACAAAAAGAAGTAATAAGTTATATATATATGAAATTCCTTGCGTACAGGCCAGTTGGGACAGAATGGGGGGGACACACTGGACTTTGTTTATTTTCTCTTGTCCCACCCAAACTGAATTATTACTGCTGGTGACCTTCCTGATGCCTTCAGTGATCACAGCATGATCTACTGTGTCAGGAAAATTCATTTTGCTTCTTCTACTCCAAAATGTATCTAGTAGAGATCATTTAAGTCTCAACATGAACTCCTTCCTCCTTGACCTCTCCATCATTGACTGGTCCTCCCTATCTATTGCCATGGACATTGATGAGGCCCTCTCCGTGTTCCACTCTAAATTCATCAGCATGTGGACAAACATGCCCATCCCCCATCATTCCGTCCCCAAGGAAGTCCTGTGTAAGAGGATCTCATCTTCCCTGGGTATCAGAAGAGATCAACTTTTGCAGGGTGTGTGACTCTGCTTGGTAGAGCTTTAAGTCTCCATGCTCCCCTTTGAACCTTCAGAGTTATAAGCAGCGAAGAAGCCTCTGCACTATAAGCAGGGAAGCTAAAGCTAGCTATTTTGTCTCCAACTTCCAGAATAATCTTAAGATCCCAGCAAAGTTCTGGAAGGTGAGTGACTCCTTCTTTGATCCCCCATTCCCCATTATTCTTCCCAGTCCTGCTGGATGGCAAGTCCCCTATTTCTAACCCCCTTCAAGCTGCCTCATACTTTAACAAGTTCTTCATGACCTGTGACCTCTCATGTCTCCCCCAGCCCTCAGTGCCTCTCCTCCATCCTTGGACTTCCTCCTTCATACCTTCATCTAATTTCCTTTTCACTTTCAAATCTATCCTTCCTCAGGCCCCCGACTCTCCTGTCTCTCAAAATCTACCAGCATCTGAACCCTAATGGTTTAGACTCTGTCTACACTTCTCCTGCTATAGCTACTCCTCTCACCCATTTTCTGAACCTGTTTTTATGTTGGCTTGCTCACATGTGCAAGCAACATCTTGTGGTAGTAGCACATTTCAGAGGTGTGTCAGTGTTGTAGTGAATGCAGGGGATACTTTAGTGGGTGCTTCCCTCAGCTGCCAACCAGTGAGCATGCTGCCAATGACAACAGTTTTAGAGAGTGCCAAGGATTTGAAGCAAATCTGCCGCTGCAATGAGAGATAGACTCGTCATTGCATCGGCAGTTGGCACGCCTGGTCAAGGCGCCTTCCTGGTAGAAACATTTAACAACATGGCAACCTCCATCCACCACACAATCCCCAGAAAGCCAACATCGGGTGCCCAATCCCTGTGTCAGCATGTCCTCACCCCACCCCCACCCACATTATGTGGCACACTGTGACATGGCAGCTCCTGCCACCTGCTGCACACTCCCAAAAAGTCGACATCAGGGTGCCCAGTCCCCATGTTGGCATCCCTCCTCTTAGTGTGACTTTCCTGGTTAAACAACTTCCCCTTTCCTTTCCGACAACGGGATGCCCACTCCCGGTGTCAGATGTATGCACCCTCCCCGTCTATACGCCTTGCCGACATCGGGTTGCCCAATCCCCATGTCAGCATCCCCCAAATTGTGGCACACTGGGAGCCCACCCAGTGTGCCTATTTTTCCCCTGCAAACAAGAAGATGGTCCACTGTTGTCTCCCTCACCCCTCCCCCATCCCCACCCTCCATCTACGCACCCACCTCCCCAAACCCCAACTCACCCATACTTATCCTCCAGAGGTCAGGAGCTGTGATCTTCTCTGAACTGGGACACATCTGCACTCTTCAAAGCCAAACTGTGAACTGAAGAAATGATGGTAAGCTTTATAATGGGAGGCAATGGGATTTTCAACTTAGATTGATATCTCAGCCATTTTTTTTTAATTTTGGCCCCATATTTTCAAAATGGGGTTCTTGGGACCCCACCTCATGAACATATCACTGTCATTTAGTTTCTAGGTCCCAAAAGGTGATTTTTGTAGTCACTGCATGGAATCACCTTCCGGGACTGATAAATGAAACAACAGTGCCACTGTTCATGAGGGGAGATCCCAAAAAGCCCATGTTGCAAATCTGGTGAAAAGATTCCAAACAAGCATTTGTCAATGCCAAATTTTTTCTTGCTGGCATTGGCATTGGTGGTGTAGGAGTTACAGAGCTGCATAATAGGAATGGCAGTGAAGTATTGAATTGAAGCCAACCATACCACCACCCTGCAGAGACTGACAGGCATTGGGGTGTACCTTTGGGTCATCAGGCATAACAGTCACACCATTTCACCAAACCCTACCCTGCAGACACTGACAAGTGTCACAGTGTGCCTTGGGGTGTTTGGCCCTTACGCACACCCCATTCCATCAGGAAATATGGTGAGATGGGTGCGGTATAGGAGAATGGGGTGAACTTTGGGGCTAAAGAGTCCAAGGCATACCTCAATGCCTCTCATTGGCTGCAGGGTGTGGAATGGTATGACCATTACAGGCAAGAATCCCAAGCCACACCCCTGATGCCTGACATTCTCTACAGGGTGGGGCGTTATGGTCAGAAACCCTAATGCCTAAGGAATTCATTGGTATTTTCAATCCAAATTTTCAACAAGGTTTTTTTGTGACCCCCACCTTATGAACAGTGGCAATATCAGCTTGTTAGCTGAAAGCTGCTTTAGCAAAGCAACTACGGCATTTAGCACCACAGGTGCAAAAACACATTCCGAACAGGATGTGAAAAATGACAGCTGTACTGTTCATGGGGAGGTGTAAAAAATTGCAATGTTGAAAATCTGCAATGAAGATATTAAAAAAACTGGTGAAGTAACGAGAGTGCATAGAAACTGTGCAATGCACATGCGTAATGAAATTAGTTTGGGAATTTTTTACAGCAGATTGTCAACACAGGCATTTTGGGACCTCCAATCATGAACAGTGTCACTGTGATTTTCTTTATCTGTCCCGAACAATGATTTCCCATAGCGACCACGCATTTCTGTGCTGAAAGTGTGAAAACACATTTCAGCCATGTTGTGAAAAATGACAGCTATACTGTTCATAAGGAAGTGTGGAAAAATGCCACTGGTGAAAATCTGGACTGAAAATATTATAAAGTCATGAACTTACGAGGGTGCGTGGAAACTGTGCAATGCTTACTCATAACACAGTCATTTTATGGACTTTTGTCACTAAATTTTCAGCATAGCCATTTTAAGACCTCTGCTCATAAATAGTGTAACTGTGATTTTCTTAATCTGTCCCAAACATTGTTTTCGCACACCGATTGCACCATTGTGTGGTACATGTGCGGAAACACATTTTGGGCGACATGTGAAAAATGACAGCTGTACTGCTCATAAGAAAGTGTAACAAAATGGCAATGTTGAAAATCTGGTGTGCAAATATTAAAAATGTGCAAACTTGCGACCGTGTGTAGGAACTGCGGAACGTGCTCTCCTACAACTGTCATTTTTAGGAATTTTTTCACCACATTTTCAACATTGCCATTTTAGCACCTCTGCTCATGAATAGTGTCACTGTGATTGTCTTAATCTGTCCCAAACATTGATTGTGCACACTGACTGTGTCATTGTGCGCTACTTGCAGGGAAATACATTTTGGGTGAGATGTGAAAAATGACAGCTGTACTGTTCATAAGGAGGTGTGGTAAAATGGCAATATTGAAACTCCAGAGTGCAAATATTAAAAATTTGTGAACTTACGAGCATGTGTAGGAACTGCACAACATACGCTCATAAAACAGTCATTTTTAGGAATTTTTTCACCAAATTTGCAATATAGGCTTTTTGAGAGCCCACCTTATGAACACTGGCACTGTCTTTTCATTAGTCGGTCCCAAAAGGTGATTTCATGCAGTGACTGCAAAATCACCCTTCAGGCCCAATTAACGCCATGACAGTTCAAGAATTCATGAGGAGGGGTCCCAAAAACCCCATATTGAAAGTTAGGTGCCAAAATTCCAACAAATGCCTGAGATATGCATTTAAGTTGAAAACCCCCTATTTATTGCATTATAATAACCATAGGTAAACCGTGGCGTAATTTGCAGTTATAAAGGCGTGTTTATAATGGCAAACAACCACACGGTTTCCCTTGCTGTGCACATGCTCACGCAGCAGTGCCACCACTCAAGACTGCTGACAGCTTCCATCTCTCCAGAAACAGCATCGCGACCGCCAGAAGAACTTGGTGGTAAGTTCTTTTTTTTTTCCCTACACATAGAAAATCTCACAAACCAGGGCATAAAAATGTTTTAAAATATGCCTATTCAAATTGGCACCTGTGAAGCCACACTGCGAATGCATTGGAAGCTTTTTATTTTATATAATTGCTGAGGGGAAAAAGGGAAACCCAGCTATTATATAAAATAAAATATGGGTTGGGATGTGCATCAAACTTGATTTTACACGCACCCTCATTGTGGGATGCTTTTCACAACCCCTCGAACTTCAACCTCAGGGTTTATGTAGCATCCCACAACCCGGGTGTGTGTAAACCCTCGTTACACACCCCGACCCATACTTTATTCTCTAAAAAATTACTGGTGCAAATTTTATCAATGGGGAAAACCAGTTGATATTCCCCGTAATCACCAGTCAGTTGCTATGAGTTTCACACGCACACATTAGTTCAGCGCGAGAGTTAGAGCACACAATCAAACAGCTAGGCAATGCGGCACTCGCAAAACTGTTAATTTCTACCAACCTGTAAGCTGCTCTTTAGTCTAATCATTGGCTGAAAATATCCCATGTCTGGACACTATTAAAAAAAAAATGGAAACAGGAAAATTTTAACACTGTCCCTTAGTTCATTTTAGGGACTTTTCAGATGACCTCCGTAGCCATGGCAATGAACTATCGTGCAGCAACGCTTAGGGAGCACACGGAAATACGAAGTTCCCACAGAGGTCTCGCAGCTCTGGGACTTGTTTTTTGAGTGAAGCAAAATGCTGCATGGACTCGTATTTGAAAGTGAGTTCTGTTTTTTTTTGCAGCAAGCAAAACAAAACGTTATCTGAATTCAGTGGTTTTTTGTATGTAATTAATCTATATCAGGAAAAAAATTTACGCCAGCAATTATAAAAAAGAAATCAGGGTACTGATCATTAAGAAAATTTAATGTTCACCCTCAGTGAGGAATGCATTGATAAACCCCTCAAGCTTTGCTGTCTGGGTTTAATGATGCATCCCTCACCTCGGGTGAACATTAAATTTTCATAATGATTAGTATCCTATGCATTATTCTCTATATATAGCTACCGGCATTTCCTCAGTTCGCGGTCGGCTTTGAAGAGTGCAGATATGTTCCCAGTCCACCAAAGATCACCGCGCTGAGCTCCGGAGGTAAGTATGGGGTAGGGGGTGTGGGGAGGCAGGGTGATCAGTGGGTGGCACGGGTGGGAGAGGGGGTTCAAGACAGCAAAGGGAAGTTTTTCAGTTTTTTTTTTTTAGGAAGAAGAATCAGGGCATTTGCCACACTGGGGTGGGCACCCAGCATGGCAGCTGGAAGGCTGTTTGGGGCATGAAGCTGATGGAGGATAGGGTACCCCCGTCAGCCATATGGACTTGTGCTACACTGGGGTGGGCTCCCAGCATGGCAGCTGGGAGGCTCTTTGAGGGGGCCTGGAGCCGACGGGGGATTGGGCACCCCCATCAGCCATAACAATCTTTGCCATGCTGGGGTGGGCTCCCAGCATGGCACCTGTAAAGCTTTTTTGGGGGGGCATGGAGCTGACAGGGGATTGGGCACCCCCAGTGGCCATACAGTATGTGTGGGGGGGAAAACATGGGCACGCATTGTGCATGCATGCATGTGGAGGGGGAGCGCTGCTTACTGAAGTGTAGGTCTCCCTTTCAACTGTACAGCACTGCATTTTCAATTGCTGTCATAGAAAGCTGCAGCATTGATTGGAGAACTGTGGCAGCACCTGCAAACACACTGACTGAATTGGAAGACAGCTGCCACACTTCCAAAAACTTGGATGATGGCACTATGTTTCTTGCACATGCGGGCAAGCAAACATAAAAATGACTGCGTTATGAGCTTGCATTGTGCAGTTTCTACACAAGCTCATAACTTCATCAATTTTTTATATTTTCTCTCCAGATTTTCAACGTTGCAATTTTTTTCACACCTCCATATGAACAGTAAAGCTGTCATTTTTCACATCCTTCCTGAAATGTGTTTTCAAACTTGTTTCGCAGAATGGACGATCACTGTGGGAAATCAACTTTTGGGACAGAGTAACAAAATCGCAGTGCCACTGTTTATGAGGAGAGGTTCAAAAATGCCCATGTTGAAAATCTGGTGAAAAAATTCCAAAAAATAATTGCATTACAGACTTGTGTCGCGCAGTTTCTACGCACGTTTGTAACCACCAATTTTTCATATTTTCATTCCAGATTTTCAGCATTACCATTTTTTCACACTACCTCATGAACAGTACAGCTGTCACTTTTCACTTCCTGCCAGAAATGTGTTTTCACACCTGTGGTGCCAAATGGCGCAGTTGCTGTGCTAAACCACCTTTTGGGATTGAGTAGTGAAATGATAGTGTCACTATTCATGAGGTGGGGTCACAAAAATCCCATTTTGAAAATTTGGAGTGAAAATACCACCAAACGGCTGGGACATTAGGGTGTCCAACTGTAATGCCCTATCAATCAATCAATTAATCAAAATATTTATTTTACCAGGCAAACATTATTGAGCAACGCTCATTTTCAAGATGGACCTGGACAGAACATATAGTCATAACTTACATTGGACATACAGAGACTTAGTGATACAATCAGCAGGACTTGACAAGATATTTACAGTGTATAAACATTTCATTGGTCAACTGTAGATTAAATGGTGCAATCAGCAGGACTAGACATAATATTTACAGTATATAGATATTTCAGAGGTCTATGTACTGGTTGAGATAACTGTACTCAAGTGTAAGTATACAAGCCTAAAGCTAACAGAGGAGGGAGGAGGGGGAATAGTACAACACTGGATGTTAGGATGGTGACCAGTGGAAGAAAATAGGGTAGAAAAAGGGCTATGGAGAGGAACTGCCAGTAATTGAGGAGGTATAGAAGCCTAGAAAGTGCTGGGGCTCTAGAGCAGTTTTTAGAGGATGAGCTAGGAAAGGGTACTGAGGGTAGAGGAAGTTGAGAAGCCTAGAGTGATGGTTCAAATGAGCATATTTTCAGATCATATACCTTGTAGGTAACCAGGGGATGAGGGGACAGGTAGTACTATGGTCATGGAGAAAGATTTGTTTCTAAGCCCATAAGCCAAGTTTGGATGGAGATCAACATTGAGGGATAGAGAATACTGGTAAGTGTTAGAGGTGTGGGTGGAGAAAATAGAAAGGTGAATAACCAGCATTTTGACCCCAGTTCTCCATATCAGGAACAGGACAGGTTCAATGATAACAATTACTGGATTCATTGAAGAAGAAGGCATAGCTTGTTTTGAAAGCAGCCATCGACAAGGGGTGGACCAGTTTCAAGGATTTTTGTATCATATTCCAGATTAGGGAGAGCATATAACTTATTGAAGCCCTACCGAATCGAGATCTCACCTTGGGTGCAAATAGCGAAATATAGGAGGTGCTTCTTAATGAGTACTTGCCTACTGTACATAATGGCAAGCAATCTGATATATATTGAAGCAGACTACTGGAAATGGCTCTGAACATCCAAATGGCTGCATATCTCCACCGTCTGTCTTAAGAGATGACCATCCCACTGCTGTATATAAGGAACAATGATGGGTCGAGTAAGGGAGGCCAGTGATAAATCTTAGAGCTCTGTGGTAAAGGGTATCTAGCTTTGAGAGTGCAGCAGTTGGGCCCAGACAGTACAAGAAGTCTGTGTAATCGAGAAGGGAAAGAAAAGTGGACTGAACCAGACTCATCTTGGCCTCTCTTCTCAGGAACTGGTTTATTCTGTAAAAAAGACCTAGTCTCTGCCTGAGGTTTTTTAACAGATCTTCTATGTGATCATTAAAGGATAACCTATGATCAATCCAGACACCCAGGTATTTGAACTTAGGCAAGTATTTCAAGGGTTCTCCCAGTAGTGTAGTGATCTGAGGGGATGTTATAGATGTGGCATCATATGCGCGAGGCGAGAATAGCATTGCGTTGGTCTTTTCTGCATTTAGTAATAGTTTCTGATTTAACAGTTGTAATTGCAGCAGATTAAAATCACGCTGCAGGTCATCGCATGCGGCAGTAGGAGAGGATCCTTCGGAGTAGAGCACCGTGTCATCAGCAAAGAGGTGAATGTTGGCAGCTTTGATGTTGTTGTTAATTCTATTACTATAAATTGCGAATAGTAGAGGACCCAATATGGAGCCCTGGGGAACTCCTCTCAATAGAGGTTTTAAGGGAGAAAATTCCCTTTCTGCCTTGACCTGTTGGTACCGGCCTGTAAGGTAATTAGTGAACCACTTTTGGGAGTGATGGTCCAGGCCAATTTTCCTGAGTGACGTAAGAAGCAGATTTGTGGTCTACAGTATCAAAGGTCTTGCTTAGGTCCAAAAATACTCTGTATATGAAGTTTTTAGCATCCAGTATATGTAGTCAGTAGTTGGTCACTTTAGCGAGAGCAGTGACAGTGCTATGTCATGCCCTAAAACTGGATTGTAAGGAGTTAATTAGATTTTCAGATTCTAGATATTTTTTGAGCTGGTTACTCACAATCTTTTTCCAGAGTTTGGATAAGATCGGAAGTAAGGAGGTGAGCCTGTAATTATTAAGGTCTGCAGGATCTCCGGATTTAAACAGGGGGATGACATGAGCTGTCTTCCATAGTGGTGGCAAGACAGCCTGGGAGAGTGATAGGTTAAAGAGGTGAGTAAGTGGGACAGCTAGGACCTGATAACCAATTTTCAGGTAGTAAGGGTCTAAAAAGTCAGCTCCAGCACTTTTCTTGATATCCAGCTGTAACAGGAGGTCTTCAACCTCCTTCAACAAGACCGGCTACAAGGAGAATGAGGAGTTAGATACCGGGATTCCTTGTTCCTGTACACCAAGCTGGGATCATAAGTTATTGGCAGGAGAGGTGTCAAAGGCTAGTCCTGCAGTGGCTAAATGATTGTTGGGATGTTCAAGGTTGAAGGGCTTAACAGAAACGGAGGTGCCACCAACTAGGATTTTAGTGGGTAGTGAGTTTCCAGGAGTGTATTCTTCTAATTCTTTTAAGGTTTTCCAGAATTTGTTGGGGCACTTCGAGGATGCATTGAGTTCCCTATGATAAAAAATGGCCTTTGACTCTCTGACCAGGTTGGTGCAGAGGTTCCTCTCCCTCCTAAGCAAAGTCCAGTCAGTTGGGAGCTTAGATTTCCGTGCCATGTTCCAAAGTGCATGTCTTTTTTGTAAGGCAGTCTTTAGCTCTGAATTAAACCAGTGGCAGGATTTCACCCTATTACGGACTTTAATCAGCAGAGCAAGGTTATCCAGGGCTCCTGTAATGATTTCATGAAAGATGTCGTATGCCGCGTCCACAGATTTTGCAAGGTAAAAGTCCTGCCAACGTAATGAATCTCTTAGTTGGGTAGTAAATATATAGGGGTTGAAATTGCGCTTTGTGCTTTCTTTCTGTTGTAAATTTTGAAGCTGATGTGGCTGTTTTTGATGCTCTTACACAAGCAATGTAACAATGATCACTTGTATCTGTGAAAAATACATCAGCATGAGTAAATAGATATGGTTTACTTATTAAGATAAGATCCAGTAGAGAACTATTGTTTGGGTTCTTTGGATTTGGTCTCATGGGTTCATTGATAAGTTGTGTCAGCCCAATGGAGTCACAAAAGACTTTGAGGGGTGCAGAGGCAGTGGCAAGCCAATGTAAATTGAAGTCTCTTAAAGTTATTACTTCCATGGTTAATGAACCCAGAGTCTTATTTAGGTCATGCAGCAGCTGTAATCCAGCTGACAGAAGCCTGTAGCATCCAACTACACAGAGCGAGACCATAGGTGAAATCTTGACCTACAAGGATAGGCATTCAAATTCATTCTGAATAGAAGCCAAGTCAATGACGGAGGCTTGAAATTTATCTTTAATGTATATGGCTACTCCACCTCCTCTAGTCTGTCTATCAGTCCTATAGAGAAAGTACAATGGGATATTCACCTCGTGGTCAGCCATTCCAGGTCTTAGCCATGTTTCAGTGACTACTAATATGTCAGGAGCAGTATGATGTGCCTGAATGGAGGGGAGCTTCTTTAGAAGACTACACACATTTGCATGCACACAACTTATCCCCTTGAGACTGGGAAGGTCAGAAGGGGAAGAGATACTGGCTGGAGGTCCTAGGTTGAGCTCCACATTGCCCGAGCAGAGCAACAAAAGAAGTAGTAGCTTCCTGATAGCCCCCAAGAGAAATTGAAATGCCTTTACTATTTCTCGTTTAGGCTGGTAGTTTGACATCACTGCTGGTGTACTAATACTATTACCCAGATGACCTGTTACAGCAAGAATCAGGGTTCTAACTGTGAAGTATTTGGGATAATGCAGGGCATCCATAGTGGGTGAGGTGCCTACCTTGGCTAAAGCTACAACTGTTCCCCCATGCCGGTGAAGCTGAAGAGCCTGATCCAGTGTGGGGAACAGAAAGGCAGAAGAGTAGAGATTTAGGTGCTTAGCTGGGCATTGGGATGCCTCACGTGCCTAATTGTAGAGGCCTTACTGGGTGGTGTATAAGCAAGCCTGAACAGGGGACAAATGCAGATCACAAGAAGGGGCACACAGGGGAATGACAATATAGCCTGCATTGTGCCCTACCCTACTGATCCCTACAGTTTAGATATTTTGAGTCTAAGACTCAGAGAGAGAAGAATATTCTTCTAGAGTTTTACATTTGCCCTATGGACAGTGAGCTTATATTAAGTCCAGCCTAAATACGCAGGCTAATGTCTAACCTAAATACTATAAGGACACAGGCAGGGTCTGAAAAGTTGTGCCAGTTATATGCCCAATATCCCCTTAAGACTGAGAAGTAAGGTACTTGTAGGCTTAATTGCTTGATTAAAGTCCAAACCTGAGGGTCAAGGGTAGGAAGCTTAACTATGCAAGGCTAGTCCCTCTCCCTACTGTCCACAGTCAGGCTCCTAATATCCTTAGAAGACAAGCAGTGTCTGCAAGAATTGACACAGATCAGTGTGCAGTATCCCTTTAAGGTCTGAGCAGCAAGGTAAATGCAGTCCTAATTGCCAATAGATAAGAGCATGATAGATGGTGGGCGGAGTCAGTGTGCATTTAAGGTTGGCCTGGGAGGGGGTCGGGGAGTATGATGAAAAATCAAGTTCAGCACTCGCTAGTCACTGGAGCGCTCTGAGTTGGCAGATCAGCTGTTTCTGCACTCGGTACATTTGTAGCTTTGCTGGGAGACTGGCTGCTTAAGGGAACTAGATCACAACAAAAAAACACAGAACAGCACCAGAATCCCCATAGTGCCAAATCCCCCTGAAGCCACTGAACCTTGTTCCATAGGGCACTTCAATTTAAACTTGGCGCTCAATTTTAGACTTCTGTGGATGTACCTGACTTGCATGGAGGGTGGTCGGCTCCAGGCTCCTCACACCATGGAGGCGCTGGCTTTCTGGGTTAGCCCACAGGCTAGGAGTCCCTGAGTAAAAAGGAATAAGGGTCACTGGATATGCTCTGTAATAGAGGGAGGGTACATTTTGGACTCAAAGGATTGCAACAGGGGATTGTGATCTAAATGATGGGGGCGCATCTCAGACCAATGGCAATGTGCCAGCTAAGTCTGCTATCCAGAGAGAAGGGACAAAAGAGGAGAAAGATGTGGAAAGGGGCAGTGTAGTGGCCAGATGAAACAGACTGTAATTTAAGGATAGTTAGCGTACAAAAAGAAAAAAAAGACAGGACAGGGTGGGGGCCAAAAAGAACAGGAATATATTTTAGATAGGTGGAATCAGATAGAGGGAACTAATCTGACCAAACCATCTTCACTTACTTCCTTACCAGGTAGAGACAAGAGAGAAGAGACTGCAATTTAAAGAACAAAATAGCAAAGAATAAATACAGGACAGGGTAGTGGTCAGAAAGGAAGGAAAAACAGCAATACATTACAAATAGCTAGAATCGGATGCAGAGAATTTGCTTTAGTTAGGCTGTTTGCCAGACTTCTATCAATCGTTTTTATGCACCAACAGAGATTTGCTCAAAATTCCTTCTGAATTCCCACATTAACCTATCACTATAATAAAATCCCTTCTATTTTAACTGCTATTATACCCAGTGTTCATATTCCTTCTACATTACATGCACCTACACAATCCAAAAAATCAAGTTCAGCACTCGCTAGTGAGTAGGAGTGCTCCAAGTTGGCAGATCAGCTATTTCTGCACCCGGTACATTTGCAGCCCTGCCAGGAAACTGGCTGCCTAAGGGAGCTGAATCACAGCAGAAAACCACAGCACAGCACCAGAATCTCCATAGTGCCTAGTCCCCCTGAAGCCACTGAGGCTTTTCCCGTAGGGTGCTTCAATTTAAACTTGGCACCGAATTTTAGACTTCTGCAGCTGTACCTGACTTGCATGGAGGGCAGTCGACTGCAGGCTCCTCGTGCCATGGAGGCGCTGTCTTTCTGGGTTAGCCCACGGGCTATGGGCACCTGACTTGCATGGAAGGTGGTTGGCTGCAGGCTCCTCACGCCATGTAGGTGCTGGCTTTCTGGGTTAGCCCACGGGCTACGGGCTCCTGACTTACATGGAGGACAGTCAGCTGCAGGCTCCTCACGCCATGTAGGTGCTGGCTTTCTGGGTTAGCCCACGGGCTACGGGCTCCTGACTTACATGGAGGACAGTCAGCTGCAGGCTCCTTATGCCATGGAGGTGCTGGCTTTCTGGGTTAACCCACGGGCTACGGGTGCCTGACTTGAATGGAGGGCAGTCGGCTGCAAGATGCTTGCACTGTGGAGGTGCTGGCTTTCTAGGTTAGCCCACAGACTACAGGCGCCTGAGTTGTGTGGAGGTTGGTCAGCTACAGGCTTCTCATGCCATGGAGGTGCTGGCTTTCTGGGTTAGCCCACGGGCTACGGGCACCTGACTTGCATGGAGGGCAGTCAGCTGCAGGCTTCTCACGCCATGGAGGCACTGGCTTTCTGGGTTAGCTCGTGGGCTATGGGCACCCTACTCTGTAGAGACTGACAGACATCGGGGGTGTGACTTGGGATCATCAGCCATAATGCTCACACCATTCCACCACCACCCTACAGCCAGTAACAGGCATCGAGGTGCACCTTGGGGTCTTCGGCGCAATGTTCACTCCATTCTTCTACACCGCACCCATCTCACCATATTTCCTTATGGAATGGGGTGAGTATAAGGCCAGAAGACCCCAAGGCACTGCGACAACTGTCAGTGTCTTCAGGGTAGGGTGAGGTGAAATGGCATGAGTGTTATGGCTGATGACCCAAAGGCACACCCCCAATGCCTGTCAGTCTCTGCAGGGTGAGGGTGGGGTTGGAGTCAGTTCAGTACTTCACTGCCATTCCTATTATGCATCTCTCTAACTCCTGCACTACCAATGCCAATGCCAGCGAGCCAACATTTGGCATTGACAAATGCTTGTCTAAACCTGTGTTTTGTTCCCCAGTCTTGGAATATGGCACTCTTCTTTTCTCTATTATTTTTGCTGTCTGTATTATTATCCTGTACCCCTTCCCCCCCCCCAGAAATCTGGAAATGAATCTCAGTTTGGTGTGCCTTTCCTTGTAGTCAGTTTTCAATAAATTGATAATCTGGCCCAAATGTACTTGCTTTGGTTAAATGAACACATCGGCAGCACCATTTGATTTATTAGGTGGAAAAGGTAACCCCTGTAACAGATAAGGCCAGACACCTATTTAAATGAGAGCTTAAATTCTGTAGAACACCATTAAATAATAACAGCCAGGATCTGTTCAATGCCATGTAAAATACAGATTGTCCTCTCCCACTAATTTCTGTTGCTGCGGCTGTCAAGGAAGTATCAACAGTAATGCTCTCAAGCAGTCATGGTTCAGCAGACAGTTCTAGTTTTAGGTCAGATTACAGGAACTTAGCTGGCAAACAACATTCTTCAGGCCAGCACACATCAAATCTTTCTTTCTCAAATGTATTTATCCAGGATAGCCCAGCTGAGATGCAACATCTTCTTTTCAAGTGGGTCCTGCTTTTTAGTGCGACAAAACTAGGCAAAAAATGTAGCCCTACCTTTTTCCACTATAAAAGCTTCCAGGCATGTTCCAGTTTAATCTGGTGGTAAAATGTTCTAGTTCCACCAAAATGTGAGTATTTTATAAATGTTTTAATGCATTTCTTTTCTCAAGGAAAAAGACAGCTGGCACATTTGGCTTAGGAATAGCATTGTAGACATGGTAAGGGTTAGGGTCAAGCAAGTCATAAAAACTAAGGGTGCACAGCATAGGAGGTTACCTGGAAAAGTAGGTTTGATGAGTATGTTAACATTTGTATTAATTGTAGCTGAAACTAATCTTTGAGAACAAACATTTTTCACTACATTGCTGCTTTTAAGTGACTTGTTCAAGGTCCCAGCATGCACAGTGGGACCTTCCAGGATGCAACATAGCATCTCACGTTACAGCATGAGAAAAGGGATCAACTGCCCTAAACATTAGAAACATAGAATTTGACGGCAGATAAGGACCACTTGGCCCACCTAGTCTGACCATTTCCCTACCTAACGGATAGGCTGCAGATCCTAGTTAACCAACAGCCTACTTCCTCCTACCCCATGTTGCCTTGGTTCCTACAATAACTCTGCTGCAGTATTTCATTGTATCCTGGTGCACTCCACTGTGGTTGGCTCTGGTGGGAATTTTTGTTGTGCAAATGAAAGTGGGTCTATTAAAACAGAAGCCTTAATAATAAAGTACAATATATTGTAAGATTTTACCATGATTGTTTGTTAAAGGCATATATGAAAGTGGTTTTAAAAATCTGTTCAGCTGGGGAGGAAGGATGGGGAGAAGTCAACAAGACTCATCAGATGGAGTAACTGACATATATTTGTAAGATGCAGTGGGATGCTTTTGGCATCAAATGGATAATTTAGAGGTATTTTATGGTTCATCTCATGGGAGGGGGTAATCAATTTGTTCTGTGACAGACTGCTTTGGTATAAAGAAGAAATCTAAGGCAGATTTCCAGCAATGAAAGAGGTGCTGGTGTAGAAAGATAATTAAAATGAGATGTAATGGCCCAGATGGGCCAGAGGATTATTTTAAAAATAGGCATGCAGGAAATGGAACATTAGTTAATCACTTTGTGCAATTGTAATTACAAAAATGACAGTGCGACTAAAGCAATTAGATTGAGCTACAAAAATTCTAAAAGGTTAGGTTAACGGCAAGGAAACTCCTATCTGTGATTTCATAAGCATAACAATAGGCTAGAAAAGTGAAAATGTTTTAAAACGAACCCATTTCGCCACTATCATCAAACCGCTCCATGGATTAGGGTGTTATTTTTTTTCATGCTATCTTTCTGTCCCACCCCCACACCAGGCAATCTGTCTGATTCTTGGGTCCTCGGCCAGCATCCCACCAGGGATCCTCACTACTAGCCTGGACCCCTTAAGGTCAGTCGGTGCCAGCCACACCAACAGATATCTTTTTTTTTTTTTTTTACTTAGTATTTATGCTCCTCTCACTCTCTCCCACATCCACCCCCTCCCTGGAGTCCTCAATGTGCCAGACAGCTATGCTGGGAGAATCGTCAGTACACCGGCTCCTATAAGTGCCCTGCTCCCTTTTTAGTAATACCTGATCTCTGGATAACCCCTCGGGGGGGGGCGGAAAAGGCCTCCCCTTTACCTCCTTCTGACACTTCTGGGGGAGCAGCAGTATCCCTCAGCCCTTTCAGTTGTTGACACGAGGCCCATATCCTGGCATGGATTAGGAGTATTTTTCCTTTGCTCTTCTACCCCTGCAGATGTCAGCACTCGGGGAGAACCAATGAGTTGAAGGGGCACATAGATGCTCCTCCTGCTCTGGTCCTTGGCCAATGCCTGCCCCTCCCATGCGTTCTACCCCTCTGCTGCACAGGCATCACCCATGGTCACCCAGGTAGTAACGGTATTGCAGTGAGGAGAGCTGCCCACCCCTCCAGGAGAAAGAGAGCAGCCCATCAGGTGCTCAGTCCTTCTCACCCCCCCCCAGCCGGCCCTCCAATGACCCTAGCTTGCTACCAAATCTGAGTTGCCAGCATCGCAAGCAGTAGCTCTACCGCTGCACCGGTGGGCCGGTCCTACCAACAGATATTTTCAGCTCACCCCTGAAGTAAGAGTTCCCCTTTTTTGCATGGCCAAGGCATAGTTAGGGTGAAAATAGATATGCAGTGCAGTGGAGTGGAGGCTTGGCACATTCATGTGTCTACCAAATGTGGACTGCTATTGGCCAATGCCACCATCCTGTGGCCAATGAAGGAATTTTTTTTTCTCAATCAGCCTGCCCACCACTCACAGTGTTGTGGGTACATGCTCTCAAACAGCCTGAGGTATGGACATATAGTCACTTGCATTGTCCGTGGCACCGCTGCCAGTCCTTTTCTATATGTCGCCATCTGAGCAATGCTTTATAGCCTTGACATCTATGTAGGGGTGTGCCCAGTTGGATGCTCATTCAGCACGCAGGAAAACAGCATGCCAGAGAGGTTACCCATTGCTCAGCACCATGGACCCTTGTCTTAGAGATCATATTTAAGCATGAAAGCATGACCATGGCTTAGTTTGTCCTAGGTTACTCTCTAGGGACATAAAGCACTCAGCTTCACAAAATATCTATGAGTAAATCATCTTAAACTAGCCCATACTTGAGCTTTCATTCTTATGTATGGTCTCTGATGAGACATCCAAATAAAGGAAATTAGTGATAAAACAACATATTCCAGTTTGGTACCACCCATACTAATGCCATCAGTGTAACTGTAGTTACTGCAGTAATCACACAGGAGTTTAACATTGCCTTGAAATGCTGCAGCAATGCTACAGATGAGGCATTCATGCTGCAGTAACTCATTTGTCTTCAATGGCATAGTAATTCAATATTACTTTAAGGTACCTTAAGGGCATCCTAACTAAATGCCAACAGTTGGAATCCTGACATGCCAGATCCCGAGTTCAGCAGCTCTACACACTGCTTGTCTGACAGGAAGAAAGACGGTGCCAACAGGAGTAAGGTAGCGGATGTGACTAACCACTACCCTACCCTAGTTGGGCACCACAAGTACATGGAGGATGCAGAAGCTGGCTGAGCAGTTCCTGTGATGTGGAGGGCTAAGCCACCAGCAGCTTGGCCTGCATGGTGCAGCAGACCCAGGTTCTGTTCCCAGTCACCGTTCTTTTACGTTTCACCCCCTGTAACTTAATTGTTTCCTCTGAGGTCTACTCCCCCTCAGAGTTGGTTATTTAAGTTATGAAGTTAGGGGCCATGCGCCTCGTGACACACTTTTAGACCCCTGCTGTTGTTCTTTCAATAGTCAATCACCTGAACTCGATGGCATGGCCTAGACCATAGTGGTGGTTTGAACCTGTTTTGCTACTGATACTTCCCCCCATTCCCAGTATTTGCTCTCACCAACCACCTGTAGCTGTCCCATAGTCTCTTAAAACCCATCACCATCTTGGTACTGTATTTATCACCTCTCAATGCTCTGAATTTGTACTTACTAGAGACCAGAAGGGAGAGGGGTGATATAATGGACATCTTTAAGTTCCTGAAATGAATAAACAAGGAAGATTGCAAGGAACTAGTCATCAGGAATAGTGAATCAAAAACATGGGGACATTAATGGAAGCTGGCATGGGGGGATTCAGGAGGGATGTGAGAAAGTTTTATTTGACAGAGAGAGTAGTTGAGATGTGGAACAGTGTACCAGGAGAGGTGGTGGGTGCAAGAACCATTAATGGTTTCAAACACAGCTGGAACCAAATAAAAGGCTTAGTTAAAAGGAGGAAACAGTAGTGCAGGGGGCAAGGGGGGAGCAAGGGCAATAACCCTGACAAGACAATTGGTCCTGAGGTAGGATAAGGTAAAACAGGGCAGACTGGATGGACCAATGGTATTTTTCTGCCTACATTTTCAATTTTCTATGTTTCTACCTCCATGGGAAAATGATCCCAACTGTCCACCACTCTCTCCATGAAGAAATATTTCCTCACATCCTTCTTGAATGACCCCACACACAAACACACACACACACACACACACACACACACAGCAGTTTATAGTCATGACCCCAGGTTGTTGTTCCTTTATGTCACTTTGTTTTTTACTCTTTTTTACTCCTGTTCACGGACCAAGGAGCCTCTCACGGGCATCCAGCTGGTTCCTGCCCCGCCCGAAGTCCGCCTGTCTGAGCCTCTTCTCTCCACCCCCTTGCCTCGCAGCTGGCACCACCAGCTTAACTCCTCCAGGGTGGGGACACCCCTCCTTTTTGGGTACACTTACAAACATAGACTCCAGCTGCGGGCAAGGGCCCAGGCGGAGGAACCTGAAAGGCCAGACAGGACGGACCCTGCTATGGGCATGGGGCCTGGTGCTATCGCCTACCACAAGGTTCAGGTTTTTCATTTGTTTTGCGGTCTCCCCCCTCCCATGCGTGTCACATGCCCTGATGCACTGGCACATGGCTACCCTACCTGCGTCACCCATGCTGGTCTTGTGCTGCCTGGCATGTTGCAGTGTCCCCCCGGTCTCCACTGGGGGCCACTGACATGCCGGGCCATCCCACCCCTCCTGCCCGGGGAGGAGAACACCACAAGGGCACTCAATCCTCAACCCTCCCCTGTCGACCCCCTTGTCTGAGCTCACTCCCAAACCAGGGTCACCGGCGTAGCGTGGGGTGTGGCGTCCTGCTCCTCAACCTTCAGTGCCACCGGGACGGTATCTTTTATGCCACTTGAACAGATTATGTCAATCTACTCTATTTATTCCCTTTAAAAATTTGAATTCTTCAAACATGTCACCCCTCTTCCTTCTGGCCTCCAACAAGTACATATTGAAACTGGTCAAATGCTCATCATATGCTTTTTATGTTTGCTTGTGCGGGCAGCACACAAGAAAAATATTGAGATAGTAGAGCATTGCAGAGGTGTGGCAGTGTTGTGGCCAATCCAGCGAATGCTTTAATAGGTGCATCCATCGGCCACCAATTAATGGTGAAGATGCCGATGATGACCATTTCAGAGTGAGCGCCACACTTGAAAGAAATCTGACACTGCAATCAAGGGCAGTTTTGTCATTGCAGTGGCAGTTCCCCCCTGAACCAGTCACACAGCAGCAAAACAAATTAGCTCCCTCCCACTGCTGCTGCCTGCCCGTACCCTCAGTGGAATCTGCCACTGCAATCAGGGGCAGTTTCGTCATTGCAGTGGCAGTCCCCCCCCTCCTTTCCAACCAGCCACACAGCAAGACAACAAATTAGCTCCCTCCCACTGCTGCCTGCCCCGCACCCTTCATTCTCCATCCCCTGCCAACATCAGGGTGCTCAATCCCTGTGTCAGCATGTATCCCCCCTCCCCATTAATGTGGCACACTGGGAGCCCAGCCCAGAGTGCCATAAAATACTTACTTGATTTTTCCGACAACGGGATGCCCACTCCTGGTGTCAGATGTGTGGCCCCCTCCGTGCCCGTATGTTCTCAGACGACTTTGGGGTGCCCAATCCCCATGTTGGCACTGATGCCCCTCCAGTACTCTGGCACACTGGGAGCCCACCTCAGTGTGCCAAAATCTATTTTGTAATATTTCATCTGTAAAAAAGAAAACAGTCTCATGACGTATTTATTTTAAACCTGAAAAAAAAGAAAATTGTCCCTCGTCATTCCTGCAGGCCCCCCTCCCCCAACCCGCACCCTCTCTCTGTGCACCCCACCTCCCTGCACCCCCATCTCACCCATACTTACCTCTGCAGGTCAGGAGCAGTGATCTTCTGAGGACCAGGAATACATCTGCACTCTTCAAAGACCAACCGGGAACTGAAGAAATGACGGTAAGCCCTAAAATGGTGGTGGGGGGGGGGGATTTCTATTTAGGTTGATATTTCAGCCAGTTTTTGGAGTTTTGGTGACAATTTTTTTTAATTAGTTTTTTGTGAGCCATTGGTTCTAGTCCCCAACCCCCCCACCACTCCCCTCATCTCCAGGCTTCCCGCCTGGATGGGGCCACCAGGAGCGTGATCCCTCCATGAGAACATGGGTCATGAAGCCCTGGCTTGCTCCCAAGGGTGGTGTCATGGGAGTGGGACCCTTCTGGTGGACATCGGTCTGAGTGGGGAGTAGTGAAAGAGTGGGGCCGTCATTAGACCAAGATTTTTTCCTTGCTTTTTCTCTCTGGGGTTGGGGATGTGCAATGATGCCAGCGTCCAACCCACTTCCCTGATATGTGTGGTGCTGGCCATGTGGGACCTCCAGTCTCTGGCAGGGGTCCTCATTGCGCTGGACACTGTTCTCCCCCATCCCCCAGAGAGGGAGAGCAGTCCTCAGGATGCTCAATCCCTCTCTCCTTAGCTGGCCTTCCAACTCCCAGGTCCGTCCCCAAATCCAGGGAGGTCAGCACTGCAGATGGACACCTTGCTGCTGCGCCAGTGGGCTGATTTGGTACCAAATTTTAAAGAAGGGGTTCTTGGGACCCCACCTCAACAGCACTGTCACTGTCATTTAGTTTCTCAGTCCCAAAAGGTGATTTTGTAGTCACTGTGTGGAATCACCTTTCAGGATCAGTTAATGAAATGACAGTGCCATTGTTCGTGAGGTGGGGTCCCAAAAAACCATTGTTGCAAATTTGGTGAAAAAACTCCAAAAAATGACTGCATTATGAGCGTGTGTTGCACAGTTTCTGCACATGCTCGTAACTTCACCACTTTTTCATATTTTCACTCCAGATTTTCAACATTGTCATTTCTTCACACCTCCTCATGAATAGTACAGCTGTTATTTTTCACATCCTGCCCGAAATGGGTTTTCTCACCTGTGCCACACTCGCTGCGCGAAATCAGCTTTTGGGACTGAGTAACAAAATGATACTGCCACTGCTCATGAGGTGGGGTCCCAAAAAGACCATGTTGAAAATCTGGAGCAAAAATACCAAACCCTGTACAAGACTGATAGGCATCAGGGGTGTGACTTGAGATCATCAGCTGTAATGCTTATGCCATTCCACCCCCACCCTGCAGTCACTGATAGGCATCGAGGTGTGCCTTGGGGTCTTCAGCCCTAACGCTCACCCCATTCTTCTATACTGCTCCCATCTCAACTTATTTCCTTATGGAATGGGGTGAGCATAAGGGCCGAAGACCTCAAGACACACTGCAACACCTGTTGGTGTCTGCAGGGTGGGGTGAGGTGGAATGGCATGAGTGTTATGGCTGATGACCCAAAGGCACACCCCCAATGCCTGTCAGTCTCTGCAGGGTGAGGGTGGAGGTTGGTGTTACTTCAATACTTCACTGCCATTCCTATTATGCATCTCTCTAACTCCTGCACTACCAATGCCAATACCAGCAAGCAAACATTTGACATTGACAAATGCTTGTTCTCCATTGTCCCTGAATCAGCTTTGTAGCTCACCTCTGGACTATCGCTATACTGTCCTTGTCCCTTTTCAGGTGTGCTCTAGAACTGGACACAGTACTCCAGCTGCATCCTCACCATGGCTCCCTAGATGGGTGATAGTATATATTTCCACCTGTTTGAGAAAACCCTCTCTGTGTATCCCAGTATCCTGTTAGCTTTCCCAAATGCTCTGGTACACAGTATGTCATTGGCTTGAGACTATCACTTATGATAACACCATGGTCCCTTTCATCTCTGGCCTAGCTGACCCCCCTTACTTTCCTATGTGAATAATCTTGCTCTTTTGGCACTGAACTTTAGCTTTAAATAAAAGATGAATCAGTCACCAGTGAACACCTTCTTCTTAGATTATCATCAAATTTTATTAGCTGCTCTGGCCACCAAACTCATGCCCCAAATGTTTTTGCTGGCCCTTGCCAGACTTATTAAAGGGAAGTGGTCCTAGAGCTAAAAAAAAGACATTACTTTAAACCAGTTCAGCATGATTGTTATGTAGCACTGTTCAAAACATCAGTATCCTCCAATAAGCTGTGACAATGTTAGTTTAGATATCACTGATAAAAACATAATTCTTTTCATCAAGTTAGTCAACTCACCAGTTCATCAATTACTTCTAATCTCAGTAACTAATGTGGTCGACACATACTTCTCAGTGTGTCTAGGGAAAGTATGCCACCATTAGTGTTAATCTGATGGTGTGATTCATGCTTCTGCCTCTTAAAGTTCCATCATATCCTGACATACCAACATAATGATGCCATGCCTCTCTGCCTGCATGTGATGTCACTCAACCAGAAACTGTGAAACACAGATGAGATGGAATAGTATTCCATATCACAACCTCCAGGACACACTAGACAGAATAAATGGATAATCAAATTCCAACATTTTACATAGGTAGATTTAACAACAGGCTGTTCACTTTAAATATTTAGAATGTTTTGATAAGATTTCACAACTATGCAGTGGTTTCTGGGAGGTCTACCATTCAGAGGCACAAGGTCAGCCTTTGTCATATAAGAAACCTTTCACAGAATTTCTCACATTGTCACCTAATGTTAAACATCAGTAAATAAAAATAAAGGTATAAACCAAGAAATCTGATAAAAAAGCATAAAAATAAAAATTACAAAACTAAAGTGACAGTTGATATGACACTATGAGACTTAAGTTCTCACTTAGAATATTGATCACAGGCAATGTCAAAATCACAAGAGAGAGCCAAAGGTGCCTCCTTTCCCTTATATAAAATTGTTTAATAGTATTTCCATAATTTATTAAAGCCGTGGCAGTCGATCAGCCTCCTTATTCATTCTGTTTTTCTTTCTCAGTAGCCCAAACCTTCCTATCCACTAGGCATTCCTTAAAAGTAACTGATGAAAGCTTCCATTAGATCCATGCCATAGAATCTTAATGAGGGGACCTGGTTTCCAGCTTCAGGAAAGTGTCTTGAGAGACTGGATGCACAGTCCTTTCTGTGAATCATGGATTTGTGTTTAGAAATCCAGAGTTGTAACTCCCTTTTCGTTTGCCCCACATATATCCTGTCACTGTTGCATTTAATAAGCTACACTACATAAGTAGAACTGCAAGAGCTCTTTTGTTTGATTTTAATTCTCTCATTTCTGTTGGTGTTGTAGATCTCTAATAGTTTATGTGTATTTGCACACTGTGTCCAATGCCCACAGAGGTAATTGATCACATTGAGTGGTCCAAATGAAAACCCCATCTCTACTTCTATTTCTGTCACATATTATGCCAGGATGCATGGCAACATTAAAGGAAAACTCCATGTTAAAATCAGATAAAAAATCTGTAGTATTCTTTTTTCTGTGTTATAGCCTCTTCCCAATATTTTTTATTTCCTCTGACTGTGAGAGTTGTTTTTTCCAACTTTCCCTGTCTGTTTTATTGCCCTTGGAGGTTGCCATTCTGGTTTCTTTTATGGCCTCCTGTTCCAAACAGTTTTTCCAGAGTGCCCTTTGGTGTGATGTCTAATTGCCCCTGCAGGAAGCCAGTGGCTTGTTACAGGGCCTGTCACAGCTCATCCACAGAGAGAATACTTCTTCCAAAGAACTCACACTGCTAGATTTTGGGTGAGTGTAATCATTATTATTTTTTGATATTGGTACCTTGTCCTGCTGTTTGTGTGTGTGTGTTTTAATCATGTCACTATTTACAGTGGTTGTGTCTGAACTCATCTGGCTATTCCTCTCAGTCCCTTTGAGTTTTTGCACCAGTACTAAGCAGCAAAATTTGAACATCACCTTATAGGTTGTAACATAGCAGGACAAGGTACCAATATCAAAAAATAATAATGATTACACTCACCCAAAATCTAGCAGTGTGTCTTCTCTGGAAGAAGTATTCTTTCTGTGGCTGAGCTGTGACAGACCCTGTAACAAGACACTGGTCTCCTGCAGAGGCAATTATACATCACACCAAAGGGCACTCTGGGAAGACTTTCTGGGACAAGAGGCCATAAAGGAAACCAGAATGGCAACCTCCAAGGGCAATAAAACAGCCAGAGAAAGTTAGAAAAAACAACTCTCACAGCCAGAGTTAAAAAAAAATACTGGGAAGAGGTTATAACACAGAAAATAAGAATACTACATATCTTTTTTTCATTTTAACATGGAGTTTTCCTTTAAGAGGCAGAAGCATAATGCATGCCATCAGATTAGCACAAATGGTGGCATGTTTTCCATAGATGCACTGAGACATGTGTGTTGACCACGTTTGTTATTGAGGTTAAAAGCAATTGATGAATTGCTGAGTTAACAAACTTCATGAAAAGAAGTATGTTCTATCAGTGATAGATATCTAAAGTAACATTGTAACGGACCTTATTGTAAGATACTGATGCTATGAACAGTGCTACAGAACAATCACACTGAACTTGTTTAAAGCAATATCGTTTTATGATTTCACTCCGCTTTGATAAAGCTGACAGGGGCCAGTGAAAATGTTTGGGGCATGAGTTTGGAGGCCAGAACAACTAATAAAATTTGATGATAAATAATTCAAGATGAAGATGTTTCATGTTGATTATTTAATTGCTGTTTGAAGTTTTACTAGTCTGTTTTGAACTATCTTGGTGGACAGATTGAACCTCTGTAAGACTGCTATTTATTCTCATTCAGTTTGGATTGAACTTAAGCTGCCAAATCATAGACCACCTCTCCAGTCTTTTTGGTCTCTTCTTATTTCTCCGATTCCCACCTCATTGTCTACCCTTTAAAACATAAGAAACCAGACATCCATATAAAAGACAGTAACTTACAGGATGTATGTCAAATCTAGTGCAAACAGATGTAATTTTAATAAAATTATTACTTGAAGAGGTCACTTTATTTAAGAAAAAATAAAAATGTTTGCCAACCTGATGGCTATCCTGGTTTGTTCTCCACTAATTCCATTGACATATTTATGACCCCAAATTTTCAACATAGCCTAGTTTTTATTCCACCTCATGAACATGGCAGGTGTCATTTTTCAAATCACACCCAATATAAGATTTAACAGTCATTCCACAAAATGACATTTTGGACAGGATTTCATAAATGACACCAATCCTGTTCCAAAGGTGGGAATAACAACTGTCAAGCATCCCTCCTCACTGCCTCAGCTCCTCCTCCTCCTCCTCTCCTACCCCCATTACTGGGCATAGGATGAATCTGTCTCCTCTTCCTTTTCATCCCCCCATTCCTCCTCCCTTGCTATTTCCCATCTACCACATACCCAATGCAATGCTCTCCCTATTTCTCCCCTCCTTCCCCTCTCTCTTCCATACCACCCTCTCACCACCACTCTTCTTTCTCTTTTACCATTAACCCACTCCTAACAAAGCTTCACTGAGCCGCCTATGACTTGTACTGTACAATTAACTCACAGCACAATTCCTTGACAATGCCTTTGGCTGCTACTATTGTAACTTTCCTTGTCTTTTTTGTTTTGTAAGTTCCGTTGTAATTATCATGTTATATTTTGTACCTTACTGTCCTTATTGCCTTGACATGGAACATTTGTAAAAGAGCACTCAGCTCAAAGGAGTCATCCAAAATACAAATTAATTAATTAATTAATTAAATAAATAAAGTAAAAAGACTATGTTTAAAATCTGGTGTCAAAATCTCAAAAACCAATGACATTATGAAGAAACATTGAAATATTTCAGTGTTTACTCATAACATTGCTATTTACTTTGAACCAACATTTTTAACAAAGCCTTTGTGTAACCTGCCTGATGGATGTGGCAGGTATCATTTTTTCAGTTCTTCCTAAAACTTGTTTTCATGGTCATGCTGCAAAATCACATTTTGTGTGGGATTTTATAAATGACATCTGACATGTTCATATGGTGGGGTAATAAAAATACTGCTTTAAAAATTTGGGATCTCAATCTAAAAAACAGCAAAGTTATGTGTAAACCTCTTAATTTCCAAATCATGACAATTTAACGTATAAAACCTGTTTATTAATTTTTAACTGCTATGCTATAATATACCCAATAACTACACAGCAAATACAAGCAAGGAAACATGATTGGCATTAGCTAATGCGTGTTTGAAGAGGAGGCCAGAGCAATTCTCTGCTAATGTCAGCAAAGGATGCTTTATGGTCTACAAAACAACAAAATGAAAGCCTTTTTTTGACCACTACATATTTCAATATCAAGTTACTTAAAATGAAACAAAGCTGAACAATAGAATGACTCTCTTGGAATCTGTTCTGAACTTCCTCAAGGTGATTACCTTTGCCAACCCGCACCTTCAATTTTTCTAAGATAATTCTGGAGAAGATTATTTGAGTGGCATTGATTAGACTTATTGGTCTATACATACAATTGCAGCAATAGACATGGTCAGATATTTCACAATATTTCCAAAAAGATTCTCTCTGGTGGCTCTATAGTGGTATTGCAGGCAGGCAGGGAATTTCTCTAGAGATATCCCAAAAATGTCATAAAATATCTGACCAATCTTACCTTTTTTTGTGTATGGAAAGATGATATTACTGAACCACTCTCTGGAATGACTCTAGATTGTGGAATTGCATTATAAAGGTGGCTTAAGACTGGAAGCCACAGTTCAAACTTTATTTTCTAAACATCTGCTGAGATTCCATCTGGTTCAAGGCTTTATTAAATGTATTTGCTGACACTGCCTTGAATATCTCTTCATATCAAATGTACTGTATATTGGAAGAGGTCTTATGGTCTTATGTATGTATGATTGTATCAAAAGAGGGATGCCGTCCCTATATTAATCTTCTTTAAAAAGAGTTTGTTATAATAACTTTCCCAAATCTGAGATTGAATTTGATTCTCCAACATGGGCAAATAATTGCCAAGCCCTTTTGCAACTAGGGCCCAGAGGATTTTTGTAGTTTTGTTCATCAATAAATCTCATAATTTAAACCATGAGCTAGTCTGGTATTTCCTTCACTCCTGTTCTAGAACTTTAATGTATTGTTTCATTTTATAATTGTTTGATATTTTGGGGAGATTTGTTATATTCAATTATCTTAACATATTTATTTAATTCCTTGTTCTCTGTCTTACATTTTAAACAATGTCTTCCTGACCTGGGTAGTCTTAGTAGACCTATTAAAGGATTCAAGTTCCTTATTTATTTTCACAAAAATTACTATTCCACATACAGAACCTTCCTTCGACAAACACTTTTGGTTGGTTTGCATTATGACATGGAAAGGGAATATCAGTTTTAAATCTTCTTGAAGATTATGAGAATATACAGTTCTCTTTTTATTGAAAATATTACCATTATTCATAACCTGATTTGATTCCCTGATTCCAATTATTGTGACCTTAAACAGCTGGTGACACATTCAGGAGAACTTTAACAAAACATAATATTTAGACGCAGTCCAGCTTGCATTTCCCATTATTTCTGTATTCCTCCTCCCCATTATTTATTGCTGAGTTCATTTGTATGAAAACAGGATCTTTGCTACTGAAGAGTTTGTCTATTCCTGCTGCTTTATCCCTACCTGAAGTCATAGAGCACTGATTGTGACCTCACAATTACTCCCATGGCAACAGACCGTGATGTCAGAACAAAGGATTATGACTTGAAGTAGGGAGTAAGCTACTGAGGCAGATGAACTCAAAAAGAACTGTAAGGGACAAAGATCATACACACTTCCTTGGTAATAAATTATGGGGAGGAGAAGCATATAAAATACAAATGGAATGCAAGCAGAATTGTATCTAATTATTATGCTTTTTAATGTTTTCTTTGAGGCATCAGTAGCTCTTTATGATAGGTAATAATGGATGATGTTCTGATTTGGGTCTATAGATAGTTCTCTAGTCTATAATTTTATTCAAGAGAGTCAAGAGATTTAAACTTACATAAGCTACATCTATGAGCTAGTCTATGGTTTAGGTGACATTAGGGCCAAGGAAGGCATATTATCCATCTCTATCACCACTAGTTTTACCCTTTATTAGTATATTGTCCTGTTCCCACATAAGTTTACTTAAAATCTTCCCATAAGAATTTATCTTTATAACCATGTGAAGGATGTATTTCGGGAATACTGATAATTATTTTTAATAATTCATCACAATCAGCATCAAGCACCTCATTATTGCCTAACTACCTTGTATTCTGGAGTTGAAGTCTCCCATGACTAACACCAAAATTAGAAAATATATGTGCCAGATCTTCCAAGATTTCCTTACAATCATCCCATAAACTTGAAGAAGAATTCTTAGTATTTCTAGGGGGAATATAAATGTGAAAGACTAGTACTTTACTTAAATCACTCTCAGTTTTTACCCCAGACAAAAACTCCAAATTTATATCTAGTTTTGACAAAAAGATCCCTGGTGATAATTTGTAATCAAGCCCCCTTGCTGCCTGCCTCTTTTAGCAACCTGTCTACTGGATAGCATAAACACTGTAAAACCAGGAGGACTAGGAAGATCAGTTTATTGAAGAAGTAGTAAATCATGTTCAGCCAAAAATGTAAGACATTGTTGATGTGCCAACCTCCTATCCAATCTCCTACATTCCAAGACAAACATTTAATAGGAACAACTGCATAACTTTTCTAACTCCAAAAAATGAATTGTCAATCCCCAGTTATATTCAGTGAGGATGAAAACTATTGTTTGAGTAGCTTATATATGATGGAATAAGTACTTTTGTATTCTGTTTTTTGCTTCAGGTTGGGTCATGGTATTATTCTCTGCTCAAAGTAAGGTTCCATATCAATTGGGAGTAGACCCAAATTGTCATGTGCATGTCTTTCATTTAATAGTTGTTGAGCCAACTGCTTATTTTTAACTGTGAAGTCATTTTATGGGTATTCAATAGTTCTTGAGTCAGCAACAATCCATAATATTCCAACATATCTAGAGATGTTAAAATTTTTAATTTGTAGGTGAATTTTAGGTAAAGTTAGTAACTTTGCCTTCACAAATCAATTCTCTAATTTTTGCCATGTAGTAAGAATTTTGCCTTTATTAACTTCCCCTGGTAACTTTGCCTGTAACTTCTCCTTTAGGGTTCATTTGGGCAAAGTTTTCTCAGAGTGGGGCTACCAGTCTTTATTTATAGGTGCTCATATTTATTTTTATTACAACAGTGTCTGTGAGAAGAAAATTTGGGAGGCTTGGCTAGCCCAAGGAGGAGATGGAGGAAAGGGTGAGTTCAGGAGGTGGACCCATCCATTCACATTGGACAGTACCAGGTCCAGGAGCACATGCCTGCAGAAGAGGTGATGCAGAAGCCTCCTCCCCACAGTAAAGCAGCAGCAAATAGTGTTGCCCCTGCTTCACTGCCACAGACACAGCTAAACTTCCCATGCCTCCCCATGGTACCACCACCACAGTCTGATCCCCCTTAGGAGGAGTTATGTGCAACATTGTCCTCTTCTGGCTCCTCACAGAGGTAGCAGTCAAAGTCATTTCTGGTGTGGGAGTTTTTTGAGACTGATCCTAATAATGATAGCATCATAAAATGTAAACTGTGAAATGCCCTGGTTCAGCGCTGTAAGCGTGAAGCCATTTGGACACTGGTGGGCAGCATACCCACCTGAAGATCAGACATCTCCAGCACAGTGGGAGGAACCAAAGAAAGAGGTGGTGAGGGGTGGTGATACCACCTCCATGGTCCTTCTGTGCCATTCTAAAGGAAAGAATTGTTGAGTACCTAGAGGCCAATGGGGCACAGGACCCAAGGCAGCATGGATTCATGATGGAAAGGTCATGTCAGATGAATCTAATAGATTTCTTTGACTAGGTGACCAAAGTAGTAGACCGGGGAGGGACTGTGTACATGGCCTACCTAGATTTTAGCAAGGCATTTGATACAGTTCCACACAAAAGTTTAATACACAAGTTAGTCAGCCTTGGAGTGGGTCCCAATGTGGTAGCCTAGATAAAAAATTGGCTAGACAACAGGACGCAAAGGGTAGTAGTAAATGGAGTCCACAGTGAAGAAAGGAGGGTTACTAGTGGGGTACCACAGGGTTCAGTACTCGGACTGGTCCTTTTTAATGTCTTTATAAGTGACATTGCAGAGGAACTGGAAGGAAAAGTATGTCTCTTTGCAGATGACACAAAGATCTGCAACAGGGTTGATACACAAGATGGAGTGGAAAGGATGAGAAGGGACTTGGCAAGGTTGGAGGGATGGTTAAATGTATGGCAGCTCAGATTCAATGCAAAGTATACTCCCATTAAACTGGCTGAAATGAAGCTCCTCCCTTCTAGCATTTGTTCTAGATGCAATAAAGAGGAAGGTTTGCTGTTGCATATATTGTGGTCAAGTGAAAAAATATCTCTCTTGTGGAAACAAATTGAAACAACTTTAGATCCACTGTTGGAGCTGCAGGGTCTTTTCTCCCCTGCCATATGTATTCTGGGAAATTACTCCAGAATCTCGGTGAAGGAGAGAAGATACCATATGACTCTAATGTCACTGGCGGTCAAAAACTAGTGCTTAGACACTGGATGGATCAAGACCCTATTTCTTATACAGAATGGCTGCATGAAATATCCTTTGCACTCCAAGCTGAACATTTAATTGTGAATGTGGGCCACCATCAATATCTGTTAATAAAAAATGGGGGAAATTATATGCCCTTTATTTGACTTGACAGGGTGGCTTGGGTGATTCAAGAGCCTCTCACTCCCCTTCTTTCTTCTTGTTTTTTTTTTCTTTTTGGAGTCCCCTTTTGTTTTCACTTGGCCACTCCTTGTTCTCCTTTTTTTTACATAATTGCTAATCATTCTGGTCCTCATTTAGCATAGCTATAATAGGCTAGTGATAAGTGACCACGGATCGGGGTTGGGGGGGGTAGGAGTTTTGGTTTGTTAAAGTAAATATTAATTATTATGTTCCCCGAATGTCATTTATTCCTTGTTAACATTTCCCTTCCAGTATATGTTACTTATAGATTTTGTTTATGCCTTCTTCTGTTATTTTGTGTTATTTGATATAAATAAATAAAGCATGTTCAATTAAAAAAAAAGATTCAGTGCAAAGACGTGCAAGGTAGTGCACCTGGGAAACAAAACCCAGGGGAAGAGTACACAATGGGGGGTGAGATACTGACAACAGTAAAAATGGAGAGAGACCTGGGGGTAATTATATCAGGTGACCTAAAGGAGGGCAAGCAATGTGAGAAGGCAGTAAGGAAGGTTGGGAGGATACTGGGATGCATAGGGAGAGGCATCACCAGTAGAAAACAGGAAGTTATTATCCCTCTGTACAGACAGCTGGTGAGACCCCATCTGGAGTACTGTGTGCAGTTCTGGAGACCCCATCTCCACAAAGACATAGACAGAGTGGAGGCTGTCCAGAGGAGGGCAACCAAAATGGTGTAGGGTCTGCATCAGAAGACATACAAAGAAAGACTAAAGGTGCTTAATATGTGTACCCTTGAGGAAAGAAGGGAGAGAGGGGACGTGATAGAAACTTTCAAGTACCACAAGGGAATCAGCAAAGTCCAAGAGGATAGCATCTTTCAGAAAAAAGAGATGTGTAAGAACAAGGGGGCACAATTTGAAGATAGAGGGTAGATGGCTCAGAGATAATGTGAGAAAGTATTTTTTCACAGAGAGGGTTGTGGATGCATGGAACAGCCTCCCCTGAGGAGGTTGTGGAGTCAAGAACAGTGGGGGAATTCAAGAATGCATGGGACAGACATAAGGCAGTCCTAGTGGGGGGTAGGAGAAAGTAAGCTGTTGGCTAACTAGGATCTGCAGCTTATCTGTTAGGTAGGAAAATGGGCAGACTAGGTGGGCCAAGCGGTCCTTATCTGCCATCAAATTCTATGTTTCTATGTTTCTATAGGACAGGGCAGTGCAATAAGCAACCATGATGGTCACATGCACAGTTGCCGTGGGGCGTGCACATTGATCTTAGATTGGCAGCCAGACTCAGGCATAGGACTAGGGGACAGCAGCTACTGAGCCCCCATCTTCCAATCCTCCAAAGCCAACATCATCAACTAAGGAGTGACACAACTCTGCATGGAGATGGGGGACCTCCATCTCAGAGTAGCGTTGGTGGAAGCAAACTTTCAGATGCTGCTGTCCAATCACAAAATTCTTCTGAATGCTATGGAAGAGCTCTGTCATGGTGGTGTCGTGGGTGCTCCTCTTCCCTCTGTTTCACTCAGTCCACAGATATATTAAGAGCACTGCTCCCATCCTGTCTTCTCCTCACTGCTTCTTGCTCTGTTCTGCCCCATCCATAGCTATATTTAGATACTTCCTCTCTCTCCTCTTAGTCTTTCTTCACCTTTTTGTTTATGTCAAAACACACACACAAAAAAATTAACAAATTAAAACTTTTTACCTCTCTTTGTTTCTTACTGTTTGACTCAATCTTTTCTCTTGATTGCTGTCCGAGTGCTCTCCTTCTCTTTAAAAAAATCCTATTTCCTATCTCTGTTTTTGTATTATAATTGTGCAGCCTGTCACCTTATCAATTTCTCCTCTGTCACTACTGTTTTTGTTGTAAAACACTGTGGTTTACATATACAGTGACCATATGAAAAACTGTATAGTCCCCAAATTTTTCTGCCAGTCCTACAGCTGATGCTGCACTGTGTCAGTCACTATCTCACCCTCTCAGACAGAGTCCCTCCACAAACACTTTTCATGTTCCCAAAATGTTCTCCAGAACTGGAAATTATTAATGCTGGCAATATGGTACTGCTGCTGTGTAGTGTCAGTCGCTCTCTTGGACTGAGTCCCACCACAGCCACTTTTCTTGTCACTTGTCTTCTTAAGGACTTTAGTACACATAAACACACATGCGCATTATATAAATGTCTCACTTCCTGAAATTTTTTGCAGAACCAGAACCAGAAATTATTAATGGTGGTAATATGTTGTTGCCCACTCAGACTGAGTCCCTTTACAGTCAGTCTTGTTAAGTATATTAGTGCACATACACTAAATGCACAATACATAAATTTCTCACTTGCCAGTGTTCTCCATTACCAAAAATTATTAATGATGGTATTACGTAGTGGTGGGCGAAGTCCCTAAACGTCACTATGCGGAGTACTTCATGTATAATGCGGAATTTGTGTATTACTCCGCAACATGAAACAAATAACTTCTCCATTAAGTTTAACACGAAGTTCCATTGGTTACAATGCACTTCGCATTAACTTAGTCTTTTTTACTGCTTCACCTTTAGTTTTAATGTGAATGTCCATTGATTTCAATGGACTTCACGTTAACTTCACCTTTTTTATTGTCCTTTAAGGTGAATTTTGCAATGATTCATGGGATGGCAGGTCACATGGGCTCTATATTATCTTGCACAGCCTCACTTCAGTGTAACATGTGTATTGGAAAGCTAGAGACAGTTTGCTGTCAGAGATCTGAGAATCAAACCATCGAAAAAGCTTTAAAAAATCATTTTTGCAACAAACTTTTGTGTCAAATTTTAGTACATCGATTGCAGGAAACCCTTCTGTGTTTATATCATCAAGCATTTACTGATTTTGTGTGTATATTGAATGTTAATTTAGTACATTCAGTCTTTGTACTGACAGACACTGTAGAAGTGTGCTTCGGGGGATGGGCGTATCTATGGTGAAGGGAGATTCACAGTGAGAAAAGCAGTCTTTCTAACTGTTGTTGGGTAGCTAGTGTGGTGGCATTTGTGTGTTAATGTGCACACAGTAATACATGTAGTAGGTTTTGATAATTTTTTGCTGTTTGCTGTGGTGCAGTGCATTTTTTCAGTCAGTTTAAAAGATTTGGTTATAGTGTACGTAACTGTTAAATTTTCTGCGCATTACCTGTAGTGTGTGTGTGTGTGTGTGCCATCAAATCAGACACATTTTATTGTGCCACCCTGTATACTGCATGTAGTACTCTGAATTTCTTGTCTGTTTGTGGTATTCTTTACTGCTTCATTCTATCTAGTTAGTGGACTGGTACTGCAGCTGCTCCCCCATCCCCCCATGAAAGGTATTATTTTCCAGTTTGGGATTTGTGTGACCGCTGGTTAAGGTGTTGTTGTGCCTGTGTGGCTGCATGTCTTGAGTGCGCAATCTCCATCTGTCTGCACATCTGCATCTGTTTAGTGCCCAATCTCCGTCCGTAAGCCACTGTTGTTTTTTGACTTCCCCGCCAGCCCAAAGTTCAGAAATCTAAATGTGCTGTTAATTTTCTATGTAATCCAAAAAAGTGCCTGTAAAGAGACATGCATGCAAATATGTTTCTGGCCATGGTACTGCTGCCAGTGGCAAGAGTGGCCATGGGCATGGTAGTACACAGCATAAGGGCACAGTTGATGGCAGTAAAGGCATTCATTTAAGTATGGATATGTGGACAAGTGGCAAAATGGCTGGTAGTTCCTATTTGTGTATTATTGCACATTGGGCACAGATACCAGGGGTTGTCTGTGCTGGCGGGATTGAAAAGCAGTATAATAAGGCAGACTGTCATGGTAGCAACCTTCAGGGAATTAGACAACATGCAACGCTTGCAATGCGCAGTGCTGCAGGGACCTACACAGATGAAAACATGCTAGACTTGCTACTGACAGAAACTGATGAGTGGCTGAACCCCCTGTCCGCAAAGCTGGCGTTATAGCTAGTGATAATGTATCAGCAATGGTGACTCATGTGATCTGTAGGCTGCTTTAAATTCTCACATACTTTGCCTTCCTGAAAATAAGGCAAATTGAACTCGAAGTCAGCAATGTGAAGTGGCCCATTATAATGGAGACTTCTCATAGGCCAAAATGGATGCAAAGTGAGTGGCTTTGCTTGTACTTCACTAAAGAATTAAAACTTCACTACCTCTCGAGTAATACACTGCTGCTGTGCTGCTTAAGTAACTCTCTTAATACACATACATCAGGGCTTTATTTAACTCCAAAAATTGATTAGTGTTTTGCTCATAAAAGTGCTAAAACAGTGTGAAAATGCATAGCACTTGCCCCATTGTGTTTAACAAACATAACACTTCTAGAAAACCTATATAAATACTTTCTGTACAGTTAGCATTGTCCCAAGAAAAAAACTGCTAATCAATTATTTAAAACCCTGATACATGCCCAAGCACAATATATCCAGAAGCAGATGGTTTGATACCTTTTATTGGCCCAACATAGATGATACAAAAAGAAAACAATGTCTAAGCTTTCAGGACCAACCAAGTCCTTCCTCGGAGACTTATCATAATTGTTCAGAGAGTCGCATTCTATTAACACCCAGATCATACATAAAAAAAACAGAAAATAATTTGCATTGGTTTACGAACATACAAACATATGACATTTGCCTGCAGATAAAGGCCTAGTGGTCTATCAGGTCTGCACGAATGTGCTGCTAACACCCCTTATTCAGCAGCTACCCCTCCCTCCCACCCTTCCTCCCTTGACCCTCCCCTTGCTCTGTCCCAGCCCTGATTTGAAGCAGCCCACTGTTCTACTGGATACCACTTCTGCCGGTAATGAATTCCACCTGGTTACCACCCTCTCCGTAAAAAGTGTCTCCTCATCTCCTTCCTGAACCTTCCTCCATCCAGTCTCATATCATGGCCACAGGTGCCCCCCTTCCCCCTTATTTTAACAGCCCTTCTGTACCTGTCTTGTTTATTCCTTTCATGTAGTTGAAGTTTCAGTCATATCCCCCCCGTCCCTCCTCTCCACCAGTGAGTAATAATAATAATAGTAATTATTATTTCTTGAGCGCAATTCAATGTGTATCGAAGTGCTGTACAATGCACTCAGTCTCTAAAACAATAAAATCACAGATAAAATTAAAAACTAATAAAATATCCATAAAATATTTGGAGGAAGTCTTGTCCAAACTGCAAGAGTTCATCGTCGATCCAGGCATTGAAATCCCCCAACACCATCAACCTGGGGGATTCCAACACCATATCGACAATGAAGTCTGTGACTTCCTGCAAAAACTGACTCTCGCCTCCTGGTGGACAGTAGATGAGAATGATTTTGCTCCCCACACCTGCGGCTACAGTACACTCAAAGGACCTGGTGTCCTCAACTGGCACATCAACAAGGTCCAATTCTGATTTAAAACAAATTGCTACACCCCTGCCACTGTGACGTGACCTTGCATGGTGTGTCACCGAGAAACTGGTTGGAATCGCTGACTCCAAAATGGGACCAGCATTTTCATCCAGCCAGGTCTCGGTGATGCAAGCCAGATCAGATGACCCAACAAGATCAGCTAAAATAGCTGACTTGTTTTTAATAGATCTGGCATTGTACAACACCGTGCGGGTTGGGTGAGAAACTGGAGCAGTTTGAGATACCAACCCACTAAATGTGGAGCCCTTGGGTATGGGCACTAAACAAGGTGGCCATCGTTCAGTGCTCCATTTCACTCCAGGATGTCTTCTGGTTCCCACTACCCCAATAAGGCCCCTCCTCCTCCCCATGTTCATTTCCCTCAACCTCCTCTCATATGGTAAGTCCTCCAGCCCCTGGATCATCTGCGCTGTACCCCCTCCAGTAACTTAATGTCCCTCTTCAGATATGGGCACCAGTACTGCACGCAGTACTCCAGGTGTGGTCTAACTAATGGTCTATGCAGTGGCAGAATCACCTCCCCCCTCCTCAAGGATATACCCCTTGCAATGCAACCCAGCATTTTGTTGGCCTTTGCAGCTGCCTTCCTACATTCTGCCAAGTTGTTCATTGACCCCGTAATTAGCACCCCCAGATCCTTCTCCTTCCCTGTCTCAGCTAGCTGCACTCCCCCCAGCTGGTAACTCCTCCTTGGGTTTTTCACCACAAAATGCTGCACCTTGCACTTTTTGGCATTGAATTCCAATTGCCAGGTGTCTGACCAGGTTTCCAGCTTTGCCAGATCATCCTGCAGTCCCTGCCATCCCCCTAGGCCATCAACCACCACTCCCATCTTGGTATCATCAGCAAACAGACTGATCTTGCTCTTGATGCCCAATGATATGTCTGCAATGAATATCCCAAATAACACTGGTCCCAACACCGAGCCCTGCGGAACACCACTCATCACTACCCTGGGGGATGAGAGCTCCTCACCCACCACCACCCTCTGCTGCCTTCCATGAAGCCAGTTCTCCACCCATCTCACCAGCTTTGGACCAGCCCCTGTGCCTTCTAACTTACTTCCCAGCCTCCCATGTGGGACTGAGTCGAATGCCATACTGAAGTCCAGGTACAGGACATCCATTGCATGGCCCCCATCCAATTGCCTAGTTACCTAGTCATATAACTCCACCAGGTTGGTTTGGCAGGATCTGCCTCTTATGAAGCCATGCTCTCTGCTGTCATGTAGCCCTTTGGCCTCCAGGAAGGACACCAGCTTCTCCTTCAGGATAGTCTCTATCAACTTACCCATGATAGATGTGAGGCTCACCGGTCTGTAGTTCCCCAGTTCATCCTTGGGGCTGCTTTTGTGGATGGGCACCACATGAGCCATCCTCCAATCCTGAGGTCCACACCCTGAGTGTAGTAAAGCACTGGATAGGTCTGCCAAAGGTCCCACCAGGACCTCTGCCAGCTCCTTCAGTACCCTGAGGTGGATGCCATCTGGGCCTGGTGCCTTATCTACCCTCAGTGCCTTCAAACCCTCCAGAACCCTGCACTCCATGATTCCCCCCATCCATCGCCCCCTCCCCCTCCATTCCTGCCCTCCCTTCTCCTTTGGGTATCATCCCCCCTTCTCCTTAGTAAATACCAAGCAGAAGTAATCATTTAGTGCTTCTGCCTTATCACCACCTGCTTCCACCCACCACCCTCCTTCCTAATTCTTACTATATGGTCTTTACAACAACTTTTCTCCCTGATGTACCCGAAGAAGTCCTGCTCCCCCTTCTTAATGCCCTGCACCAGCCTGAGCTCCTTAGACGCCTTGGCTGCCCTTACTGCCCGTGTCACCTCCTTCGATTCCTTCATGTACTTCTCCCTGTCCTCCACCGTCCCTGTTTTTTTGTACCTCCTAAAGGAAGCTCTTTTCTTCCTTACCTTTTCCATGACCTCTTTGCTTACTCAGCTAGGTTTCTTTGCCCTAACCTTCTTGCCCTGGGCCTTGATGCAGGTTCTGGTTGCCTCCACTATCCCCAGCTTTATGAGACCCCACCTCTGGTTAGTGCCCATACTAGGTTGAATTCTGGCCAGGTACCCTTTTACCACTTCTCCCATCCTTCTGAAGTCCAGCACCCCTGTGCCAGATTCCACTCCTTCCTTACCCATATCTAATGTGAACCATACTGAGTGGTGGTCACTCCCCACCAGCAATTCTTCCACCCTCAGTTCCTTCACAAACTCCCCATTCGTCAGCACCAGGTCAAAGGTATTCCCTAACCTGTTTGGTTCACTGAACATTTGCATCAGGAAGCTGTCCTGAAAGGCATCCAGCAGTACCTGCTCCCTTCTATTACATACATACATACATACGAACATACAAAGAAGCCAGCAGAAGAAGTCCATTTGGTCTATCTAGTCTGATCATATTACAGGTTACACAGCTTGAGCTACTGTCTCTGCCCTCCCTTCCCACTCCTCACATCCTCCCTATCCATGATCCTTACTTTTCCCCAATGCCTATCCCAGCCTCTCTTAAAGCTGCCCACTGTCTTCAACGAGATCACCTCTTTAGGCAACATATCCCAAGTGCCCACCACCTTAGAGAAACATATGTGAGTGTGTACAAGGCTGTGGCACTCTCAAATAAAAATTAACATTCAACACTGAAAATGCAGGCACTCACCACCACATATGATACTGACACTATCCATAAAGTACAAAAGGAAGAAATGTATTGCATAAAACAACAAAACGCATGCCTAACGTGTTTCAGGTTTTTCCTGGACGCTTGCTCAAAGGCCTTTGAAAAAGGGTCCAGGAAGGACCTGAAACATGTCAGGCAGGCGTTTTGTTATTTTATGCAATAAATGTCCTCCTTTTGTACTTTATGGGTGGTGTCAGTATCATATGTGGTGGTGAATGCCCGAATTTTCAGTGTTAAATGTCCACCACCCTCTCTGTGAGGAAGTGCTTCCTTACCTCCCTCCTAGACCTCCCAACCTCCAGCTTAAGACTGTGCCCCCTCGTGTTATGGTTGCCACTCAGTTTAAAGAGACTCTCCTTATTCACCTTATTTATCTCTTTCAAATACTTGAATGTCCCAATCATGACCCCTCTCTCTCTCTCTCCTGTCTTCCAGGGAGTACATGTTCAGTGCCCTCAACCTCTTCTCATATGCCTTACCCTGCTGATCCACTATCATCTTTGTAGCCCTCCTCTGGACCTTCTCCAGCAGGTTATTGTCCTTTCTGAGGTGTGGGCACCAGTACCAAACCCCATACTCTAGATGAGGCCTTACCAGGGACCTGACAAGAGCAGTATAACCTCCTCTCTCCTACTACTAATCCCCCTAGATATGCATCCCAACATCTTGTTTGCTTTTGCTGCTGCTTTCTTGCACTGTATGGAGTGCTTCAGGTCACTAGTGATCATCACTTCCAGGTCCTTCTCCTCCTCCTCTGATGCAGATATTCAGAGTCCACCCAGGTAGTACTCTGTCCTGGGATTCTTGGCTCCAATATGAATAACTTTGCATTTCTTGGCATTGAAGTCAAGCTGCCAGATCCTAGACCACCTCCCCAGCTTTCCCAGATAATTCTGTAGGTCCTGTATCCCTTCAGCTGTGTCCACTCTCCCTGTCCTGGTTGTTGGGGTACTCCAATCCACTCTGGGCATGTTGAGGTCCCCACGATCACCCGATCACCACAGTACCCTTCTTGCAGGTCCTCCTGATCTGTCCCGCTAGTTCCCTGTCTGACTCCTCTGTCTGAGAGGGCAGCTTGTACACCACTCCCATCCTGAGAGTCCTATTCTTGGAATCCTGGATTTGCATCTATAGTGACTCTGTAGTACCCTCCTCCCCTCCCTCCAGTACACATTTCAGTGCTTCCCTCACATATAGTGCAAGCCTCCTCCTTTCCCATTCACTTTATCAATATGAAATATCCTGTACCCTGGTATCAACAGGTCCCAGTCATTCTATTGGGTGGCCCATGTTTCAGTGATGGCCACCATGTCCACCTCCCCCTTTGCCATGTGAGTCTATAGCTCTGCAGTTTTCTTCCCAAGGCTCCTAGCATTCAGGGTGACCACCTTCCACCCCTTCCCCTTCCTCCCCTCCCCTTCTGCCCTCCTTTACTATCATCACTACTAGTACTTGCCCTTTGTCCTTTGTCACTCTTATGGGGGATGAGCTCAAATGGCTTCCCAACCTGTGGTTTCTGCATGTCCCTTGCCCACTTGCCCCCCCCAGCTCCTACTTTAAATTCCCAACTACCTCTAAGTACTCCTCCATCCTCTGTTTCAACTCTTTATTTCCCTCCTCGCTCAAGTGTAGTCTATCTTTGGCATAGAGACTACTGTCCTCCTAGGTCCCTCTCCACCCCCCCCCCACCAGCCCAGCCATACCCATTAGTATGACACCAGGTTCTTAGCTATTCATTAAATTCTTCTATTCTTAGCTTTCTTGCTGTGCTTGACCTGGGCACTGGAAGTGTCTCTGAGAAAGTTACTGATCTTCCTGCCCACTTACATAATTGCCCTAGTTCCTCAAACCTCCTCTGGACTATAGCTACCATCCTGTCAACCAAGTCATTTGTCCCCAAATGTATAATTAAATGAGGCTTCTCGTTACCCCTTCTAGCATATTTTAGAACAGATTGTTTCACCCTTTCCACTGTCATTCCTGGCATGACCTCCACCCAAATGCAACTATACCTCTCCCCTTTGCTACCCCACCTGACTCCTCATAGTATTGAGTCCCCCAGCACTAAGAGTCCACCCCTCTTATCAACTACTTGCTTCCCTTCCTCCTCACCTCTTGCTCCTTGCTCCATCTCTTTCTCCTGCACAGTAGTTCCCCCTTCCACCCCTGTTGTAATTCCCCCAGCAGAACTCCCCCCCTCTGGTTTCATCCAGACTTCTATCAGTTGCTCCTCCAATCTCATCACCTCTCTCCTCCTCCTTTCCCTCAATTTTCTGAAGACCCTTCTCATATGCTTGCTTCCTCCCTCCTCATACTAGCCCATTTCCTCCTTTTGTCTCCATGACTATTGCCACTTCTCCTCTTCCTGCCCTCACCAATCCCTTTCTCCTCCTTCCTGTTGTCTTTTCCCCCTGACCTGGGTTTCCCTGATGCCGTTCTCCTTGGCCTGGGTCCCCCTGTCTCTGCTTCCCTTCTTCTGACACTCACCTGCCCCCAGTTAGCCCAAACTGGCCTCCCTCCTCATCTCCACTCCTCCCTCCCTCCAGTGTTGGGCTATAACCTCCTCCAGTCTGCCTTGCCTGTCTTAGTTCCTCTGCAGCCACTTAATTTGCTTTTCAAGTTTCCCTGTTTGGTTGCACACTAAACATCCCCCCACCCTCCATGCAATTTTTAGAAAGATTGGTGCACCACAGTTGTTGTAGCCTACCACCCTACCCATTACTTTCATCGCCCACCAGCGACTGCCCACCCTTCCAGGTGAAGGATACCCAAGTCTCCCCCAAGTCTCTCCTCTTCTCCCTCTATCATTTCAAAACATTCTTCTCTTTTTCTCAATTTCCCCTACCCCCTTTGTCATACACTTTAGATCGATTGAGCAGCTGCCTTTTAAGTTCTTATCCCTCCTAACTGCACCCAAAAAGAAACTAATCTGCTATTACACAGCCACCTTCTAACCCCTACTCCTCCTTTTCACAATGCAAACAGGTAAAAATGAAAGCAATTTGTTTTGCAGTTACTTCCCTTCCCTGAAGATAGCAGTCACCTCTTCTCTCACTGCTCTTCCTTCCCTGGACATCTGCTTCTGCTATGACAGGTGCATGTCTTTTGCCCTTTTGGGAAAGTGATGTCAGAACCCTGGTATTACGGAAATGATGTACTTGGGGTGGGTGGGTGAGGGCAGGGTGGGTGGCCCAAGCCCATGCCCCCCAGAAACAATCAGGCAGCGGAGGCCCCTGACCAGACAATTAGCACTCTTCCCCCAATATACACTAAACTTTGCAGCTAGTGAAGACAGCAAAAAAAATCACAACCCCACTAAAAGCACAAAAAAGTAGGTTTGATACCAAAAGGTTTCCAATTCAAAGAAACAGTCCCACCAAAGCACATCAAAATAGGTTTGAAATCAGAAGAAACAGGCCTCAAATTTATAGAAATAACAGCTCCATTTAAAGCACACCAAAATAGATTTCAAAGTTTCAACAGCTCCAAAACAGTTCCCTGCTAACCCATTTTAAGCAGTACAAAAAACTCAGCCTGCTACCAAGTGAAACAACAAGAAATAACAGCCCCACTTAAAAGACACCAAAATAGGTTTCAAAATTTCAACAGCCCAAAAAATAATTCCCTGCTAGCCGCTATAAGTAGTAAGAAAAAAAAAAGCACCTGCTACCAAGTGAAATCAACAAGAAGCAAATTAAAAGCAGCAAGGAGCATCTACTACACTGAAATGAATTTGATTCCTTCCCCTTCTAGCCCCTTCTGAGAAGCCAAAAGCAAACTGTTACCACAAGCCTGACTCAGCTCTGCCTCCATTTATCAGGTAGCTGAGTGAGGCCCCTGGCCAGACAATTAGCACCCTTCTCCCACTATGTACTAAACTTTGCAGCTAGAGAAGACAGCAAAAAAATCACAACCCCACTAAAAGCACAAAAAAAGTAGGTTTGATACCAGAAGAAACAGGTCTCCAATTCAAAGAAACAGCCTCACCAGCAACGCACCAAAATGGGATTGAAATTAGAAGATATAGTATTCCAATTCAAAGAAATGGCCCCATCAAAACACACCAAAATAGGTCTGAAATCAGACAAAACAGGCCTCCAATTTAAAGAAATAACAGTCCCATTTAAAGCACACCAAATAGATTTCAAAGTTTCAACAGTTCCAAAACAGTTCCCTGCTAGCCCCTTTTAAGTCAATCAGTCAATCAATCAACATCTTTATTTAACCAGATGAACATCATTGAGCAAGCTCATTTTCAAGATGGACCTGGAAAGGAGAGGGTAACAATACATACAAGGGAATACTCAGTTACATCATAATTGGCTATGGCTTCCTGTGATTGCTGACCTCAGCCTAAGCCATCACTCATCCTCCCACTCACCTTCTATCTCAATGTCCCTCCATCTCTCCCACTTTTTTATCTCTTTCCTTGGCCCCAACCCCCTCTACCCCTGTCTCACCCACCACCCCTCCATCACTCCATTCCCCGCTCCATCAATACTTATTTACTTTTCACCACCACCCATCTCACCCTATTTTTTTCTCCTGTCTCTTCTCTTGAATTCATCTCATCTCCTCATCTAACTTTTCTAAAAAAAGGAAAAAAATTGTGTGCCCAGTTTACTTGTGTATAAATATTTAGTTCCCTGTGCCTGACAAAGCCTCTGGCTGCCTAGCTATATCATAGTTTCAGATTGTGTATATTTCCTCTGTTTTGTTCTCTCAATAACTGATGTGGAACCTTTGTAAAAGAGCCCGGGCTCAAAGGGGTTATCCAAAATCTAAATAAATAAATTGGGTAAACAATACATACAAAATGAATTCACACTTACATAGTATTTACATAGAGCAGTAATTATACACAGGAGGTTTATAATACACATGAAATAGAGTATTAAAAAGAGCCATTATGCTAAGACCATGAAGAATATGCAGCTAAAAAGTATAGCAACTGTAGTACAATATATACAGGTTAAACGTAGTAAGAAAAATACAGCCTGCTACCAACTGAAACAACAAGAAATAACAGCCCCACTTACTGTAAAATACACCAAAAAACAAACAAACACAGATTTAAATGGAATTAACAGCATCCCATTAGCTTGCTACTACTGAGAATCTTTTCAAGGTCAAATGACATCCAAAGTAGATAAGCTGAACACTCAAGTAGACAAAACCTCTAACTTAAATTATTAATGAATGAGTGTGTTACGAGAAAACATTCAAAATTAAAAGCAAGACCTTTAGATTTGATACCTCAAATATTCAAGTAAAAACATAATAGTATTGTATGATAAAAAAACTGCACAACAGAAATGTGTGTATGGAAATAAGAGGGAATAAGAAAAATGTACCTTGTATGAACAACTGTTTAAAACATTCATACAAAATTAAACCTATCTGGAGATATTTTCTAAACTATACTCTCAACTAGTTAACACACTAAATAACCACCTACAGTGCTGTAACAATATTGTTTACAAGATAATATCCATTTTCAGTATTATTGCCATACCAAAAAAAAATCTCTCAAGGACCACCTAGAAAATGAGTTCATGCATCTTAAAATATTCAAAGTTCAATAATGAGTCAGTGTATATAATCAATTAACGTTGGCCCCTATGCACCAAGGTGCAGAATGGCTACACACTGTGCAACTTGGGCGCATAGCCACTCTGCACCCACTGTGCCCCCCGCTCGGCATGCATGGGGGGGCGCACAGACCAACCACACCCAATCCCCCACATCTGCAGACACCTCCATGCTGGGGGCATTCTGGGGGCATGCCAGCACTATACAGTATTCACTAAGCCACATAGTGCTGGCAGCATGGGTGCAGAGGATGGGGCAGGGTATGCCAAGGAGACCCTGCCATAACCCACTGTGCACCCCCCCAGGCACAGGCCTGCAGTCACCAGGAAACTGGGACAGGGCACACTGTGCTGCCCCTGAGCGCTGGGCAGCAGGAGGCAGCAGGGGCAGCTGAATGAGTGAGATCCTAGAAATGTCGGGAGCAGTGGCACCAGGACTGGATGGTGCCACATGGGTCTGAGTGCCTGCAATCAGCATGCACAGCCCTGGACTCATGCCACCCAATGTGTGGGATCCACTATGGATCCTGAGGGGCATCCCATTGGATGTGCACCTGGGATGATGACACCTCCCCTGGCTGCGCTGAAGAGTCCTGTGTGCTGGGGGAGGAGCCACTGACAGCTGACTGGCATTGGTGAATGCCAGTATGGGTGCACCTGTCCATGGGGTGCAGGGGCATGGGCAGGGTACAAGACGTTTCTGCTTACCCTCACCCACTACATGCATTGGGCCATATATGAACTGAAACAGTCTTAGAATCTGAATAAAACTCCAATGGAATTAACCTCCCCATGGGAAAAGATAACTAGAAAAGAAGTGTATATTCACTGTGCATGTGAGCCAAGAGTCCAACACCCTGTAGTATAATTATGTCGGTAAACTGTGATAATAGCAAATCAAAAACAGCAAATCAATAATGGTAAAAACAAATATAGTGAACTACCAATAATAGCTACTTACAAACACAGCTACTTCACCAGCATCATAATAGATAACATCCAAAATATCGCAAAAGTATGTTTTGTGTCACCTTATTCCTTTTTATTTATTTTCATTATGCTGTCTACATGAAATGTTATGTATCCCATTCATTGACATTTGATTGCTCAAAGGTTGTGCCTCTGCCAGTTTGAAACATGGCTGTCACAGTTGTAAAAAATCAGTCAGCAGTGTGAGCAGCGCAGACTGACAGTGGTCTGAGTCATGTCATTGTTTCACAGTTTGGTTTGTAATTTTTTTTTTTTCACAAATGCAGTGCCTTGAGAATGCGCAAAGTGAAAAATGATGTTATGACTGTAGCAGTTCAGATCAGGGGTGTAGCCAGGAATTTTAAACTTGTACTGAAAGCTGATGCACTGTTGCCTCCCCCGTTATGTAAACTTAAACCAAACTATGCGCTGACACGCCACACCAACAATAACCCCCCCCCATTTGCCATGTCTGAGTTCAAGTAATCAGTTTCTTCCTGTAATCCTGCTTCCTTTGTTTTTCTGCCTGCCTGGTAAGTTCTTCTTGTTTGTGTATTTGGCTAGTGGCATTAGTGCCCCATTGCGAACAACAAATGCAAAAGCGCTCAGCGAGACACAGACACAATGTGACTCACAATGTCCTTGCTTTCCTCTTTTTGTTGCCCATGTCTGATTTGTTGCCCCTACATGAGTTTTTTTACTGTACTCTGCTGAGTACAGTGCATATGCTTGCCGACACCCCTGGTTCAGATGCTTATTACTGCAAACATCTCTGACTTCTGAACTGCAGTAAGTACTAAATAATATTTCGTTTTTCTCAGTCATCAGAAGTAATTCTTTCCATAACACTAGATTTTTTTATGATCCTAACTGCAGAGCATTTACAGTGGACACAGATCACTGTTGGATTGGTCTCATCAAACGGCTGGCCGATTTCTTTACAGTTGTGCTAGCTATGTTTTGGCTTTGCAGACACAGTCAAGCTGATAGGTTGTAATTAACAAGCCCTCATTGATATACTCAGTCCTCTGTCATCCCCAATAATTCCTATTGAATCCTCAGTTACCGGACCATAAGCTTGCCACATTGCTACTTTGTAACAAGTTAGGAAATGTAAAACAACAAGCAAACTCCAAAGTGAAATAAAAAAAAATTTGAAATACTACTCTGCACTTTTGTTGCTGGTATGAATGCAAAGATCAGTGATACCCAACATCTGAAAACACCATTCATTTTGAAGACAAGTGTGATAAATGTAAACACAGACACTCCTGGTAGCTGTCCCTCCTTAGCTGCCTGACTCCCTGTAGATCTTGCTGTTTACTGTTACCTTCTGGGCTGCAATGATGTCACCGGCTCCAGTGTAGGGTCTGCAATAACATGGTCAGAGGGAGCGATGGCACTAACCACTGTGGAAGAATGGGGGAGGCTAGCTGGAGTTGGGGAGAAACAGAAGTGGAGTTGGGGAGATAGCAGTATGGAGGAAGCCAGGTCTATAACCACTCATGCAGAATGGGACAGCAATAAGTCACCCCAGCAGTGGTTCCAGTAGGCTCCAATTTGAAAAGGCTGTCTGTGACTTCACCCAGAGAACCAAGGGATGCTGGTGGCTCCAGCACAGTACAGTGACCCTGCCCATGAGTACCAGTTGTATAGAACAATTCATCCTTGGGCACAGTCCCTTTATGCAACCAACCAGCATGGTCCTTCCCCCCACCACCAAACAGCACAAGACACCACATGCCTCCCTTTCCCTCTGCCCCAGCACAAACTGCTGAAATGAACACCCGCGGTCTGTCCCCATCAGAGTGTCCCACAAACTTTTTGTGGCTTCTCTCTCTTCCCTCTGCTGCCCACAGGACCAGAGGAATGTGCTATGTTGTGGCATGATTTTTCAATGCTCGCTATTAATTGAGAAGCATTTTTGTGCTGGCGCTATATTTATACTCACAATTAAGCGCTACCTATTAAATCACTCATGATTCAGCATTCTCAATTATTACATGGAACCAATTATGACATGTACCTGAATATAAGCCTACCTAAATATTTAAGCACAATCCCAACCCCTCCCCACACACACAGCCCCCTATTCACAAAAACACAAAAAACACCATCCTCCAACCCCCAACAAATACACACACTAAATTTCCCCCTCATACACACTCACCCAAGATGACCCAACCTCCCCCACCCCCCCACATGCACATGTATATTTGGTGAGAAATCAACATGTAGACAACCAGTTAAAAAGGACTCTATGAAAATAAAAACAACAACACACTGAAGTCCTGTTAAATGTCCATTCTATGAAGTAAAAGTCTGTGTACGTTTAAGTGGGGTAATGTGTCATGAAATCCAAATCAATATTCATGCCATCTGCTACCATATTGAGAAGTAAAATAAGCTTAATCCCAAAAGTCTGTCTCTGTTGTGTATTTTTAAATGTCCTTTTAAGACCATTACTGACATATCTGAGATTGAGTGATCATTCTAAGAGAACTGTCACCCCACTGGTTTGTCAGTCTTCTTCATATTAATGGTATGTCTGTGTGCATTCATCCTAGTGCTGAGAGGTTGACTTGTCTCTCCAACATACCCTGTTTGTGGAACTCTCCTGCATTGAATGAAATAAACAACATTACGTGATGTACAGGTATAAATCCCATGTATACTGAATAGTCTGTTTTGTGATGTAATCACACAATCTGAAGAGGAAATGAGGTCACAAGTCTTGCATCTGGGTTGATTACAGGGTCGTGTTCCATTTAGTGTCATGGTACCCTGTTCTGGTACAAGTTTACTCCTAGCAATCAGGTTGGCTAAATTAGGTGGCTCTTTAAAAGATAGTGGTAGTTCTTGAAAAATACCATTTAGGGTCTCATCCTCACTAAATATAGGATGGAGCTCCTTAATAATAGACATGCCATTAATATGAAGATGGCTGACAAACCAGTGGGGCGACACTTCTCTCAGAATGACCACTCAATCTCAGATATGTCAGTAATGGTCTTAAAAGAACATTAAAATGGACCTTTGAGATTAAGCTTATTTTACTTCTCAATGTGGTAGCAGATGGCATGAATACTGATTTGGGTTTCATGATACATTACCCCACTGAAACTTACATAAACTTTTACTTCATAGGATGGACAGTTAACAGGACTTCAGTGTGTTGTTGTTTTGTTTTTATTTTCATAGAATCTTTTTTAATGGTTATCTACGTGTTGGTTTCTCACCAAATATACATGTGTGTGTGAGGGGGAGGTTAGGTTGTCTTGGGTGAGCGCGTACAGGGGGAATTTAGTGCGTGGCAGTAATTTTGTGTGTGTTTTTGAAGGTTGGAGGATGTTTTTTTTTTTTTTTTGTGGGGACGGAGCTGTGTGTGTATGTGGGGAGGGGTTGGCGTTGTACTTAAATATTTAGATAGGCTTATATTCGGGTACATGTCATAATTATGCTACAGGGTGTTAAGACTCTTGGCTCACATACATAGTGAATATAGACTTCTTTTCTAGTTATCTTTTCCCGTGGGGGGTGGAGTTTAATTCCATTGGGGTTTTATTCAGATGCTTAAAACTGTTTCTGTTCCTGTAGTTAATGGATTATATACACTGACTCATTATTGAACTTTGAACATTTTCAGATGCATGAACTCATTTTCTAGGTGGTCCTTGAGATATGTTTTTTTATATGGCAATAATACTGACAATGTATATTATCTTGTGAAAAATATTGTAACAGCACTGTAGGTTTTAATGTTTATGTAGTGTGTTAACTGGTTGAGAGGATAGTTTAGAAAATATCTCCAGATAGGTTTCATTCTGTATGAATGTTTTAAACAGTTGTTCATACAAGGTACATTTTTCTTATTCCCTCTTATTTCCATACATAAATTTCTGTTGTACAGTTTTTTTATCATACAATACTATTAAGTTTTTACTTGGACATTTGTGGTACCAAATCTAAAGGCCTTGCTTTCATTTTGAAAGTATGTTCATAACACACTCCTCCATTAATAATTTCAGTTAGAGGTTTTATCTACTTGAGTGTTCAGCTTATCTACTTTGGATGCCATTTGACCTTGAAAAGATTCTCAGTAGTAGCAAGCTAATGGAATGTTGGTCATTCCATTTAAATCTGTGATTTTTTGAAGTAGGTACTTTAAACCATGAGAATTTTTTCTGTTTTTTTTTTTTATGTATGATCTGGGTGTTAATAGAATGTGATTCTCTGAACAATTGTCATAAGTCTCCAAGGAAGGACTTGGTTGGTCTGAAAGCTTAGACATTGTTTTCTTTTTGTACCATCTATGTTGGTCCAATAAAAGGTATCAAACTATCTGCTTCTGGATCTGTTCTTACAAGGGGCAGTATGGCAACTAATCTATTTGTGTATGTCAAGCACAATATATATATCTATTTCTCACTTCCCAAAATGTTTTCCAGTACAAGAAATATTGATTGGTGGTAAAATGCTTCTCTTGCTGCTGTGCTGCTTAAATTGCCCTTTCAGACTGAGTCCTTTCATGTTTTGTTAAGCATGTTAGTACACATAAATGCACAAGCACAAGATATAATGGTCTGACGTCCCTTTCCAAAATTTTCTCCAGAACCAGAAATGATTAATAATGGTAACATGCTGTTGCAGCTGCACTGTTTAAGTTGCTCTCTCAGACAGTCCATCCATAGCCATTCTTTCTGTCACTTCTGTAAAGAGAAGATGAGAACTGTGAAAAAAGATTGAAATTATTTAGACTCTAGTCCAGTCCATGTTGTGCTGAACCTGTGAAAGGAAAATGAAAAGAAAAAGGAAAAAGAAAATTTAGGACAGGATAATTATCGTCTCTTTGGTGATGGTTATGCTGTGAAATGGCATGACGAGTCCCCGGACACAGGAGATGAAGGAGAAGGAAGACAGCTGTTTGCTTAAGGAGATAGTAGCAAACCTCTGAAGACAAGAGAAACTTATTTAGACATAATTTATACTTTATTCAAGTTGCCACTGTTATGGTCACATGGTATATTAATGTCCCACTCCCAGCTGTCACCTGTGAAGACATGAGAGAAGTTATTTTTCCTCAAATGGCTATGGTGGCCACATGGTAAACCTGTTGTCCACTCCCATCTCAGCTGTCACCTGTGAAGACATAAGAGAAATGATTTTTCCCATGATGGCCACAAAGGAGGCAGCACAGTAAATCTGTTGTCCACTTCTGTCCCAGCTGTCATCTTTGAAGACATGAGAGAAATAATTTTCCCATGATAGACACTATTTTGGCTGCACAGTAAATCTGTTTTCCACTCCCAGTTGTCACCTGTCAAAAAAGAAATAATTTTTCCCATGATGGCTACAATGGTGGCCATGCAGTAAATCCATTGTCCACTCCCAGCTGTCACCTGTCAAGAAATACATGACAGAAATTAGCTTTCTCATGATAGCCCCTATGGTGGTCACATGGTAAATCCGTTATAGGATTCTGTCATGAGTCACAGCTGTCAATCACATGTGAAGACAAAAAAGGAAGAAAAAATAGTGTGATACTTACCCTCACATTAGTGAGGGCTATGCCACCTGCTGGCACAATGGTGCCAAAGAGAGAGGGGGTGTATAAAGAGTTAACTTGCTTACTGCTCAGCAGAATTCAGCTTGTGCCTTAAGGACTGGCTGGCTGCCTTGAGTGCTGTCTGGCTTTGCAACTGACTTGCCAGTCATTCCAATGAATGATCACACCTGCACTGTGAAAGAGACAAAATGAAAAGGAAAAAACATGTGTTAATGTCTTGCAAACAATAAAGTAAAAACTCCCACTGCTGCCCTGTGTGAGGAGTCACCAGTGAGGAGTGTGAACAACAGTGAAAATCACTTCTCATCACAGCAGACAAAGGTAGGCCTTGCTGGAGTAGGAGACTTTTTATTGCTGGCTGACTTGAGAGCTTGCTGCCTTGAGGGTTGGCTGGCTAGAGGGCTGGTAGGCTGACATTTACTATACTGTATGTTAGATTAAAAGTCTAGGTTTGTCTTTGGATGCATTGGCACATGTTGTTTGCAGACGATGAGGATCCAAGCAGTCCAGAGAAGGAGTAGGAGATGGTGTTTTGCTTTCTGGAGGACTGGAGGAGGCATGGACTACCTAGCAATGGCATTTATGATGGATTAAGAGTTAGGGTTTGTCTCTTGATGCATGCAGTGAAGGCAGTAGCCCATGCTGTTTGCAGATGTGGAGGAACCAAGCAGGCCAGAGGAGGAGAAGGAGGAGAAGGAGATGTCTTGCTTGCTGGAGGACTGGAGGATTCTTGGTCTGCCTGACAGTGGCATTTACAATGGATTAACACCCTGGGTTTGTCTCTGATGCATGCTGTGGAGCTGGTGGCCCACAATGTTTGCAGATGTAGAGGACCCAAGTAGGCCAGAGAATAAGGAGGAGTAGGAGGCAGAGTTTTCCTTGCTGGAGGACTGGAGGAGGCATGGTTTGCCAGGAAATGGCATTACTCTAGATTAAAAATACAGGTTTGTCTCTGGATGCATGCGGTGGAGGCAGTGGCTCATGTTATTGTTTCCAGGTTATTGTTTCCTAAACACAGAGAAGAGGGAAATAAATAAATGCCTTAGCTGGGTTTTGAACTCAGGCCACCCAGAATCCCATTCTAGTTGCTTTACTAGCTGTGTCATCAAGGCAACTAGAATCCTGGGATTGACAGAAGCACCTTACTCTTTCTTTAATGGACATCCTGGAGCTGCACAGATAATTATATTTTCATTCACAAGGGTGCTGGATGCACACATATGGAACCCAAACAGAAGAGATAAAGAAATAATTCCCTCAACTGGAATTTGAACTCAGGCCACCCAGAAAACCTTTCTGACTGATCTCCCAGCTGCACCACCAAGGCAAATGAAAACTGGGGTCCCCCAGTAGCACCTTACTCTTCTCTAATGAACAACCTGGTGCTGCACAAATAATTACATTTTCATTCACCAAGGTGCAGTGTGCATATATGAAACCCAAACAAACAGAAGAAAGAAAGAAATAGGCGCATCAGCTAGAATTTAAACCCAGGCCACCTGGAATACTGTTCCAATTGTGCTACCAGCTGTGTCATCAAGGCAATTGGAAACATGGGACTCCCAGAAGCACCTTATACTGCCTGTAATGCACAACCTGGTGCTGCACAGAAAATTATGTTCTCATTCACAAGGGTGCAGTGTGCACATATATAGAACCCAAGCAAACTGAAGACAAAAAGAAATAGGGTGCTTCAGCTGGGATTTGAACCCTACCCATCTGGAATACTGTTCTGATTGCACTACCAGCTGCACCACCAAAGCAACTGGAAACTTAGGACTCCTTTAAGCACCTTACTCTTTCTCTAGTGCACAGCCTGATGCAGCACAGATAATTACATTTTCATTCACAAGGGTGCAGTGTGCACATATATGAAACCCAAACAAACAGAAGAGAGAGAGAAATGAGTGCCTCAGCTAGGATATGAACCCAGGCTGCCCTGAATATCATTTCAATTGTGCTATCAGCTGTGCCACCAAGGCAACTGGAATCCTTGGATTCCTAGAAGCACCTTACACTTTTTCTGATGCAGAACCTGGTGCAGAACAGTATTCTGGACAGCCTGAGCTCAAATACCAGTTGAGGCACTTATTTCCTTCTCTCTTCTGTTTGCTCTGGTTCATTATATGCACACACGTCACCCTTGTGAGTGAAAATATAATTTTCTGTGCAGCACCAACTGGTGCATTACAGAAAGCATAAGGTGCTTCTGGAGTCATACATTTCCAGTTGTCTTGGTGGCACAGCTGATAGCACAATTGTAACAGTATTCCAGGTGGCCTGGGTTTAAATTCCAGCTGAGGCACCTGTTTCTTTTTCTCTTCTGTTTGTTTCAGTTCATTATATGTGCACACCTCACCCTTGTTAATGAAAATGTAATTATCTGTGTAGCACCAGGCTGTGCATTAGAGAAAGATTAAGGTGCTTCTAAGAGTTTCAGGTTTTCAGTTTCCTTGATGATACAGCTGGTAGTGCAATTAGAACAGTATTGCTAGTGGCCTGGGTTCAAATGCCAATTGAAGCACTTGTTTCCTCCTCTCTTCTGTTTCTTGGGTTCTATATGTGTGCACACCACACACTTTTGAATAAAAATGTAATTGCAGTGGAGACCACTTAAGTACAAACCCTCATGATAAGATCATGTTATGCACTTGTATGAGCTGTGCACTTAACTGCATTTTCATTGTTTTCATTGTTTGCATTTGAATTTTATACAGTAAAGATGTGATGCTTAAAGTTGTAATTAGCAGGCTGGCCCACCAGCACAGCAGTTAGATTTCCACCTGTGACACCGACAACCCAGGTTCGGATGTGAACCTGGGGAATGGGAGGGCCAACCCAGAGGAGGAGAATCTAGCATCCGATGGACTGCTCTCCTCCTCCAGTGGGAAGGGGGGTAACACTCAGTGCTTGACTGACTCCTTGCAAAGGACAGAGGTGTCACAGTTGAGGCTTGCAGATTCCAGGAGGTGTGCCAGAAATTGGCACATTGCACCTCTACATCATAGCATGCCACACCTCCCAATAATGGAGAAAAAATGGCTGAGGCATAGAGGATGTCCGCCTCCCCCACCAAACCCCACACAGCTGACTTCTGCCACCAGACCATCACGTGGCACCATTCAGGGAGTAGCGAAGGGGGACTCCCTGATGGCCTTGTACTGGAGAACAATCAAGAGTGCACTCCAATGAGGCAGCAGGTAAGTCCCGGGAGATAGGGTGAAGTGGCAGGGATGGTGAACTGATCGGGAGCCAGCCAAAACAAAAGCCATCTGTCTTACACAAGACCTGTATTGATTAACAATTCTGTAAATTGATATAGGGCTTGCAGTCTGCATTGAATCTAAGCGGGTACAAGTGGTACTGTACATGTAGAAAACTTACTTAGTTTACAGCACAATTCTACTTTGACCTTTAAGCTAACTACACCAATTTTCAAAGAAATGAAACAAATAGCACAAGTGTTACACACAATTAGCACCCTTCCCCCAATATGCACTAAACTTTGCAGCTAGTGAAGACAGCAAAAAAAATCATAACCCCACTAAAAGCACAAAAAAGTAGGTTTGATACCAAAAGAAACAGGTCTCCAGTTCAAAGAAACAACAGCCTCACCAACAACACACCAAAATAGACTTGAAATTAGAAGATATAGGTTTCCAATTCAAAGAAACAGCCCCACCAAAGCACACCAAAATAGGTTTGAAATCAGAAGAAACAGGCCTCGAATTTATAGAAATAACAGCCCTAAACCAGTTCCCTGCTAGCCCCTTTTAAGTAATAAGAAAAACAACCTGCTACCAAGTGAAACAACAAGAAATAACAGCCCCACTTAAAAGATACCAAAAAAGGTTTCAAAATTTCAACAGCCCAAAAAATAATTCCCTGCTAGCCCCTATAAGTAGTAAGGAAAAAAAAAACACCTGCTACCAAGTGAAATCAACAAGAAGCAAAGTAAAAGCAGCAAGGAGCAGCTACTACACGGAAATTAATTTGATTCTTCCCCTTCTAGCCTCTTCTGAGATGTCAAAAGCAAACTGTTACCACAAGCCTGACTCAGCTCCATCTCCAGTTATTAGGTAGCTGAGTGAGGCCCTTGGCCAGACAATTAGCACCCTTCCCCCCCCAAGCAGTAAACTTTGCAGCTAGTGAAGACAGAAAAAACAAGCATTTGTCATTGCCGAATGTTTGCTTGCTGGCAATGTCATTGGTAGTGTAGAAGTTGCAGAGCTGCATAATAGGAATGGCAATGAAGTACTGAACTGAAGCCAACCCAACCGCCACCCTGCAGATACTGATAGGCATTGGGGTGTGCCTTTGGATCATCACGCATAACGGCCATGCCATTTCACCACACCCTTCCCTGCAGTCACCGACAAGTGTCACAGTGTGCCTTGGGGTCTTTGGCCTTTATGTTCACCCCATTCCATCAAGAAATATGGTGAGATGGGCGCTGTATAGGAGAATGGGGTGAACTTTGGGGCCGAAGAGTCCAAGGACACCTTGATGCCGCTTACTGGCTGCAGGGTGTGGGTAGGGGTGAAATGATATGAGCATTACAGGCGACAATCCCAAGCCACACCCCTGATGCCTTTCAGTCTCTACAGGGTGCGGCATTATGGTCGGAAACTAATGCCTCAGGCGTTCACTGGTATTTTTCACTCAAAATTTTCAACATTTTTTTTTGTGGCCCCCACCGCATGAACAGTGGCAATATCAGTTCGTTAGCTGAAAGCTGATTTTGCACTGCGACCACGCCATTTGGCACCACAGGTGTGAAAACACATTTCGAACAGGATGTGAAAAATGACAGCTGTACTGTTCATGGGGAGGTGTAAAAAATGGCAATGTTGAAAATCAGCAGTGAAAATATTAAAAAAACTAGTGAAGTCACAAGTGTGTGTAGAAACTGCAACGCACACCCATAACGTAATTAGTTTGGGGATTTTTTATAGCAGATTGTCAACACAGGCATTTTGGGACCTCCACTCATGAACAGTGTCACTGTGATTTTCTTAATCTCTCCCAAACAGTGATTTCCCACAGTGACCACGCATTTCTGCGCTGGAATTGCGAAAACACATTTTGGCCATGGTGTGAAAAATGACAGCTGTACTGTTCATAAGGAACTGTGGAAAAATGCCAGTGGTGAAAATCTGGACTGAAAATATTACAAATTCATGAACTTACAAGAGTGCGTGGAAACTGCGCAATGCTCACTCATAACACAGTCATTTTATGGACTTTTGTCACCAAATTTTTAACATAGCTGTTTTAAGACCTCTACTCATGAACAGTGTCACTGTGATTTTCTTAATCTGTCCTGAACATTGATTTCACACACTGACTGTGCCATTGTGCATTACATGCACAGAAACACATTTTGGGTGAGATGTGAAAAATAACAGCTGTACTGCTCATAAGGAGGTGCGGTAAAATGGCAATGTTGAAAATCTGGAGTGAAAATATTAAAAATTTGCGAACCTATGAGCGTGCATAGGAACTGCGCAACGCATGTTCTTAAATCAGTCATTTTTGGGAATTTTTTCACCAAGTTTTCAAAAAAGGGTTTTTGGGGGCCTACCTCTTGAACTGTGACACTGTCATTTCATAAATTGGTCCCGAAGGTGGTTCGGCGCGGTGACTGCGAAATCACCTTTGGGGCGATTAATGCCATGACAGTGCTGGAATTCATGAGGAGGGGTCCCAAAAACCCCATGTTGAAAATTTGGTGAAAAAAATTCCAAAAAAATGCCTGTGATATGCATCAAAGTTGAAAAAACCCTATTTATTCCATTATACAGCTTACCGGCATTTCTTCAGTTCGCGGTCGGCTTTGAAGAGTGCAGACGTGTTCCCAGTCCATCGAAGATCATCCGCCAGACTCTGAAGATAAGTATGGGGTGAGGTGGGCGTGTAGGGAGGTGGATACACAGAGGGTGGCGCGGGTTGGGGGCAAGTCAATCAATGAGGACCTTTTTTTTTTTTTAGGAAGGCAGCGTGGGACTTGTGCCATGCTGGGGTGGGCTCCCAGCATGGCAGCTGGAAAATTTTTTTGGAGGGGTCAGTGGAGCCAATTGGGGATTGGGCACCCCCGTCAGCCACACAGACGTGTACCACGATGGGGTGGGCTCACAGCATGGCAGCTGGAAGTCTGTTTCTTTTGGGGGGGTTTAATTGAACCATCAGGGGATTGGGTAACCCAGTCACCCTCACTTATGTCACGCTGGGGTGGCCTCCCAATGTGGCATCTAGAACTCTGTGGGGAGAGCGCAGAGCTGACGGGGGATTGGGCAACCCCATCAGCCATACTGTGTGCGGTGGGTGAGGGGGAGTGCTATTCAGAGACACTCAGAGGGTTGGGGAACATTGTTACAATACTGATCAGGTGCACCAACAGACGACAACTGCGTCTACTTTTTCAGTCTCTTTGGGGTTCTGTTTTCCTGCTTTTGTCAATGCTGCTCCTACCCTGAACTCCTACTCAACATTCCAAGGATGGCAATTAGATCTTTTTTTGGAAACATTCCAAGGATGTCATTTTAGTCACTTGCTTCCTCCTGGAAAGATAGTCCTAGGAAAAGTTCACTTCAAACTGAATTTATGTTCCAGGAAGAGAAAGCAGAGACTATACAAGCAAGATTGCTGACAATATGATAATCAACACAATCTTATCGCTGCTCACTGACGCAGTCTCTCCCTTTCAACTGTACGCCACTGATTTTCAACTGCTGTCATAGTCAGCTGCAGCATTCATTGGTGAACTGTGGTCGTGAGTGCAAATACACTGACTGAATTGGAAGACAGGGTGCCACACCTACAAAAACTCAGATGATGGCACTATGTTTCTTGCACATGCGTGCAAGCAAACATAAAAATCATAACCCCTTCTAGCCTCTTCTGAGAAGCCAAAAGCAAACTGTTACCACAAGCCTGACTCAGCTCTGCCTCCATTTATCAAGTAGCTGAGTGAGGCCCCTAGCCAGACAATTAGCACCCTTCTCCCACTATGCACTAAACTTTGCAGCTAGTGAAGACAGCAAAAAAATCACAACCCCACTAAAAGCACAAAAAAATTAGGGTTGATACCAGAAGAAACAGGTCTCCAATTCAAAGAAACAACAGCCTCACCAACAACGCACCAAAATGATGCACTCGGTTCTCTGTCATCCCCAATAATTCCTATTGAATCCTCAGATACCATAAGCTTGCCACATTGCTACTTTGTAACAAGTTAGAAAGTGTAAAACAACAAGCAAACTCCAAAGTGAAATAAAAAAAAAAAATAAATACTACTCTGCATTTTTGTTACTGGTATGAATGCAAAGCTCAGTGATACCCAACATCTGAAAACACCATTCATTTTGAAGACAAGTGTGATAAATGTAAACACAGACACTCCTGGCAGCTGTCACTCCTTAGTTGCCTGAATCCCTGTAGCCCTTTCTGTTTACTGTAACCTTCTGGGCTGCGATGATGTCACTGGCTCCCGTGTAGGGTCTGCAATAACATGGTCAGAGGGAGCGATGGCAATAACCACTGTGGCAGAATGGGGGGGGGCTAGCTGGAGACATGGAGAGACAGAAGTGGAGTTGGGAGGTAGCAGCATGGAGGAAGCAAGGTCTATAACCACTCATGCAGAATGGAACAGCAATAAGTCACCCCAGCAGTGGCTCTAGTGGGCTCCGATTTGAATAGGCTGTCTGCGATTTCACCCAGAGAACCAAGGCATGCCGGTGGCTCCAGCACGGTACAGTGACCCTGTCCATGAGTAGCAGTTGTATAGAACAATTCTTACTTGTGCACAGTCCCTTTGTGCAACCAACTGGCATGGCCCCCACCACCACCACCAAACAGCACAAGACACCTCCTGCCTCCCTTTCCCTCTGCCCCAGCATAAACTGCTGAAATGAACATCCATGGTCTGCCTCCATCAGTGTCCCACAGACTTTTGTGGCTTCTCTGTCTTCCCTCTGCTGCCAGCAGGACCAGAGGAATGTGCTAGGTTGTGGCATGATTTTTCAATGCTTGCTATTAATTGAGAAGCGATTATGTGCTGGCACTATATTTACACTCGCGATTAAGTGCTCGCTATTAAATCACTTGTGATTCAGCATTCACGATTATTACATGGAACAAATTATGATATATACCCAAATAGATGCCCACCTAAATATTTAGGCAGAATCCCAGCCTCTCCCGACACACAGAGCCCCCTCCCCACAAAAAAAAATCCTCCAACCCCCCAAAAACACACACAAAATTACCCTCCCACACACACACACAAAATTCCCCCCTCATACTCACTCACCCAAGACAACCCAACCTCCCCCACACACACACACATGCATATTTGGTGAGAAACCAACATGTAGATAACCAGTTAAAATGGACTCTATGAAAATAAGAACAACAGCAACACACTGAAGTCCTGTTAACTGTCCATTCTATGAAGTAAAAGTCTGTGTACGTTTAAGTGGGGTAATGTGTCATGAAACCCAAATAAATATTCATGCCATCTGTTACCATATTGAGAAGTAAAATAAGCTTAATCTCAAAAGTCTGTCTCTGTTGTGTATTTTTAAATGTCCTTTTAAGACCATTACTGACATATCTGAGATTGAGTGATCATTCTGAGAGAAGTGTCACCCCACTGGTTTTCAGTCATCTTCATATTAATGGTATTTCTGTGTGCATTCATCCTAGTGCTGAGAGGTTGGCTTGTCTCTCCAACATACCCTGTTTGTGGAAATCTCTTGCATTGAATGAAATAAACAACATTACGTGATATGCAGGTATAATTCTCCTGTATCCTGAATAGTCTGTTTTGGGATGTAACCACACAGTCTGAAGAGAAAATGATGTCACAAGTCTTACATCTGGGTTGATTACAGAGTCGTGTACCATTTAGTGTCATGGTACGCTGTTCTGGTGCAAGTTTACTCCTAACAATCAGGTTGGCTAAATTAGGTGTTTTTTTAAAAGATAGTGGTAGTCCTTGAAAAATACCATTTAGGGTCTCATCCTCACAAAATATAGGGTGGAGGTCCTTAATAATAGACATGTCATTAATATGAAGATGGCTGACAAACCAGTGGGGCGACACTTCTCTCACAATGACCACTCAATCTCAGAAATGTCAGTAATGGTCTTAAAAGAACATTTAAAAAATACACAACAGAGTCATACCTTTGAGGTTAAGCTTATTTTACTTCTCAATGTGGTAGCAGATGGCATGAATATTGATTTGGGTTTCATGACACATTACCCCACTTAAACTTACACAGACTTTTACTTCATAGGATGGACAGTTAACAGGACTTCAGTGTGTTGTTGTTTTGTTTTTATTTTCATAGAGTCTTTTTTAACTGGTTATCTACATGCAAGGTTTCTCACCAATATACATGTGTTTGTGTGTGCAGGGAGGTTGGGTTGTCTTGGGTGAGTGTGTATAAGGGGGGAATTTAATGTGTGGGGGTAATTTTGTGTGTGTTTTTGGGGGTTGAAGGATGGTGGGGTTTTTTTGGTTTTGTTTTCTTTGTGGGGCAGGAGCTGTGTGTGTGCAGGGAGGGGTTGGGGTTGTACTTAAATATTTAGGTAGACTTATATTCAGGTACATGTCATAATTATACTACAGGGTGTTAAGACTCTTGGCTCACATACATAGTGAATATTCACTTCTTTTCTAATTATCTCTTCCCATGGGAGGGGAGTTTAATTCCATTGGGGTTTTATTCGGATGCTTAAGACTGTTTCTGTTCATATAGTTAATTGATTATATACACTGACTCATTATTGAACTTTGAATATTTTAAGATGCCTGAACTCATTTTCTAGGTGGTCCTTGTGATATTTTTTTTAATATGGCAATAATACTGACAATGGATATTATCTTGTAAAAATATTGTTACTGCACTGTAGGTTTTAATGTTTATGTAGCGTGTTAACTGGTTGAGAGGATAGTTTTAAAAAAATCTCCATAAAGGTTTAATTCTGTATGAATGTTTCAAACAGTTGTTCATACAAGGTACATTTTTCTTATTCCTTCTTATTTCCATACATAAATTTCTGTTGTACAGTTTTTTTTATCACACAATACTATTACATTTTTACTTGGACATTTGTGGTATCAAATCTAAAGGTCTTGCTTTTAATTTTGAAAGTATTCTCATAACACACTCATTCATTAATAATTTCAGTTAGAGGCTTTGTCTACTTGAGTGTTCAGCTTTGTCTACTTGAGTGTTCAGCTTATCTACTTTGGATGTCATTTGACCTTAAAAAGATTCTCAGTAGTAGCAAGCTAATGGAATGTTGTTCATTCCATTTAAATCTGTGATTTTTTGAAATAGGTACTTTAAACCAATGAGAATTTTTTCTGGGTTTTTTTATGTATGATCTGGGTGTTAATAGAATGTGACTCTCTGAACAATTGTCATAAGTCTCCGAGGAAGGACTTGGTTGGTCTGAAAGCTTAGACGTTGTTTTCTTTTTGTACCATCTATGTTGGTCCAATAAAAGGTATCAAACTATCTGCTTCTGGATCTGTTATTACAAGGGGCAGCATGGCAACTAATCTATTTGTGTATATCAAGCACAATATATATATTTCTCACTTCCCAAAATGTTTTCCAGTATAAGAAATTTTGAATGGTGGTAAAAGGCTTCTCTTGCTGCTGTGCTGCTTAAATTACTCTTTCAGCCAGAGTCCTTTCACAGTTTTGTTAAGCATGTTAGTACACATAAATGCACAACCACAAGATATAACTTTCTCACTTCCCTTTCCGAAATTTTCTCCAGAACCAGAAATGATTAATAATGGTAACATGCTGTTGCTGCTGCACTGCTTAAGTTGCCCTCTGAGACAATCCATCCATTGCCACTCTTTCTGTCACTTCCGAAAAGAGCTGAGAACTGTGAAAACAAGATTGAAATTATTTAGACTCTAGTCCAGTCCATGTTGTGCTGAACCTGTGAAAGGAAAATGAAAAGAAAAAAGTAAAACAAAATTTAGGACAGGATACTTACCGTCTCTTTGGTGATGGCTATGCTGTGAAATGACATGACGAGGCCACAGACACAGGAGACGAAGGAGGAGGAGGAGTGCTGTTTGCTTAAGGAGATAGTAGCAAACCTCTGAAGACAAGAGAAACTTATTTAGACATAATTTATACTTTATTCAAGTTGCCACTGTTATGGTCACATGGTATATTAATGTTCCACTCCCAGCTGTTACCTGTGAAGATATGAGAGAAATTATTTTTCCTCAAATGGCTATGGTGGCCACATGGTAAACCTTGTGTCCACTCCCTTCTCAGCTGTCACCTGTGAAGACATGAGAGAAATTATTTTTCCCATGATGGCCACTATTTTGGCTGCACAGTAAATCTATTTTCCACTCCCAGCTGTCACCTGTCAAAAAAGGCAAGAAAGAAATTATTTTTCCCATGATGGCTACAATAGTGGCCACACAGTAAATCCACTGTCCACTCCCAGCTGTCACCTACCAAAAAAAGGAATGAGAAAAATTATATTTCCCATAATGGACACTATGTTGGCCATGCAATAAATCTTTTGTCCACTCCTAGTTGTCACCTGTCAAGAAATACATGACAGAAATTAGCTTTCTCATGATAGCCCCATGGTGGTCACATGGTAAATCCGTTATATGCTCCTGTCATGAGTCACAGCTGTCAATCACATGTGAAGACAAAAAAGGAAGAAAAAATAGTGTGATACTTACCCTCACATTAGTGAGGGCCATGCCACCTGCTGGCACAATGGTGCCAAAGAGAGAGGTGGTGTATAAAGAGTCAACTTGCTTACTGCTGAGCAGAATTCAGCTTGTGCCTTAAGGACTGGCTGGCTGCCTTGAGTGCTGTCTGGCTCTGCAACTAACTTGCCAGTCATTCCTATGAATGATCACACCTGCACTGTGAAAGAGACAAAATGAAAAGGAAAAAACATGTGTTAATGTCTTGCAAACAATAAAGTAAAAACTTCCACTGCTGCCCTGTGTGAGGAGTCACCAGTGAGGAGTATGAACAACAGTGAAAATCACTTCTTATCACAGCAGACAAAGGTAAGCCTTGCTGGAGTAGGAGACTTTTTGTTATTGCTGGCTGACTTGAGGGCTTGCTGCCTTGAGGGCTGACTGGCTTGAGGGTTGGCTTGAGGGCTGGCTGGCTAGAGCGCTGGTAGGCTGACATTTACTGTACTGTATGTTAGATTAAAAGTCTAGGTTTGTCTCTGGATGCATTGACCCATGTTGTTTGCAGACGATGAGGACCCAAGCAGGCCAGAGAAGCAGTAGGAGATGGTGTTTTGCTTGCTGGAGGACTGGAGGAGGCATGTACTACCTAGCAATGGCATTTATGATGGATTAAGAGTTAGGGTTTGTCTCTTGATGCATGCAGTGGAGGAAGTAGCCCATGTTGTTTGCAGATGGGGAAGATCCAAGCAGGCCAGAGGAGGAGGAGGAGGAGGAGGAGAAGGAGATGTCTTGCTTGCTGGAGGACTGGAGGAGTGATGTCTGCCTGGCAGTGGCATTTACACTGGATTAACACCCTGGGTTTGTCTCTGATGCATGCAGTGGAGGCGGTGGCCCACTTTGTTTGCAGATGTGGAGGACCCAAGTAGGCTAGAGGATGAGGAGGAAGAGGCAGAATTTTCCTTGCTGAAGGACTGGAGGAGGCATGGTATGCCAGGAAATGGCATTACTCTAGATTAAAAATACAGGTTTGTCTCTGGATGCATGCGGTGGAGGCAGTGGCTCATGTTATTGTTTCCAGGTTATTGTTTCCTAAACACACAGAAGAGGGAAAAAAATAAATGCCTTAGCTGGGTTTTGAAATCAGGCCACCCGGAATCCCATTCCAGTTGTTTTACTAGCGTGTCATCAAGGCAACTAGAATCCTGGGATTCACAGGAACACCTTACTCTTTTTTTAATGCACATCCTGGAGCTGCACAGATAATTATATTTTCATTCACAAGGGTGCTGGGTGCACATATATGGAACCCAAACAGAAGAGATAAAGAAATAATTGCCTCAACTGGGATTTGAACTCAGACCACCCAGAAGACCTTACTGATTGTGCTCCCAGCTGCACCACCAAGGCAAATGAAAAACCGGGGTCTCCCAGCAGCACTTTACTCTTCTCTAATGAACAACCTGGTGCTGCACAAATAATTACGTTTTCATTCACCAAGGTGCAGTGTGCATATATGAAACCCAAACAAACAGAAGAAAGAAAAAAATAGGTGCTTCAGCTAGAATTTAAACCCAGGTCACCTGGAATACTGTTCCAACTGTGCTACCAACTGTCCCATCAAGGCAATTGGAAACGTGAGACTCCCAGAAGCACATTACACTGTCTGTAATGCACAACCTGGTGCTGCACAGAAAATTATGTTCTCATTCACAATGGTGCAGTGTGCACATATATAGAACCCAAGCAAACTGAAGAGAGAAAGAAATAGGTTGCTTCAGCTGGGATTTGAACCCTACCCATCTGGAATACTGTTCTGCTTGCACTACCAGCTACACCACCAAAGCAACTTGAAACTTGGGACTCCATTAAGCACCTTACTCTTTCTCTAGTACACAACCTGGTACAGCACAGATAATTACATTTTTATTCACAAGGGTGCAGTGTGCACATATATGAAACCCAAACAAAGAGAAGAGAGAAAGAAATGAGTGCCTCAGCTAGGATATGAACCCAGGCTGCCCAGAATATCATTCTGACTGTGCTGTCAGCTGTGCCACCAAGGCAACTGGAATCCTCAGACTCCTAGAAGCACCTTACACTTTTTTTGATGCAGAACCTGGTGCAGAACAGTATTCTGGACAGCCTGAGCTCAAAATCCGGTTGAGGCACTTATTTCCTTCTCTCTTCTCTTTGTTTTGGTTCATTATATGCACACACGTCACCCTTGTGAGTGAAAATATAATTTTCTGTGCAACACCCTTGTGCATTACAAAAAGTGTAAGGTGCTTCTGGGAGTCACACATTTTCAGTTGTCTTGGTGGCACAGCTGATTGCACAATTGGAACAGCATTCCAGGTGGCCTGGGTTTAAATTCCATCTGAGGCACCTGTTTCTTTCTCTCTTCTGTTTGTTTCAGTTCATTATATGTGCACACCTCACCCTTGTTAATGAAAATGTAATTATCTGTGTAGCACCAGGCTGTGCATTAGAGAAAGATTAAGGTGCTTCTAAGAGTTTCAGGTTTTCAGTTTCCTTGATGATACAGCTGGTAGTGCAATTAGAACAGTATTGCTAGTGGCCTGGGTTCAAATGCCAATTGAAGCACTTGTTTCCTCCTCTCTTCTGTTTCTTGGGTTCTATATGTGTGCACACCACACACTTTTGAATAAAAATGTAATTACAGTGGAGACCGCTTAAGTACAAACCCTCATGATAAGATCATGTTATGCACTTATATGAGCTGTGCACTTATCTGGATTTTCATTGTTTTCATTGTTTGCATTTGAATTTTATACAGTAAATATGTGATGCTTAAAGTTGTAATTAGCAGGCTGGCCCACAGGCACAGCAGTTAGATTTCCACCTATGACACTGACAACCCGGGTTCGGATGTGAGCCCAGGGAATGGGAGGGCCAACCCAGGGGAGGAGAATCTAGCATCCAATGGACTGTTCTCCTCCTCCAGTGGGAAGGGGGGTAACACTCAGTGCTTGACCGACTCCTTGCAAAGGCCAGAGGTGTCACAGCTGAGGCTTGCAGATTCCAGGAAGTGTGCCAGAAATTGGCACATTGCACCTCTACATCATTGCATGCCACACCTCCCAATAATGGAGAAAAAATGGCTGAGGCATGGAGGACATCTGCCTCCCACACCAAACCCCACACAGCTGACTTCTGCCACCAGACCATCATGTGGCACCATTCAGGGAGTAGCAAAGGGGGACTCCCTGATGGCCTTGCCCTGGAGAGCAATCAAGGGTGCACTCCAATGAGACAACAGGTAAGTCCCGGGGGATAAGGTGAGGTGGCAGGGATTGTGAACTGATCGGGAGCCAGCCAAAACAAAAGCCATCTCTCTTACACAAGACTTGTATTGATCAACAATTCTGTAAATTGACATAGGGCTTGCAGTCTGCATTGAATCTAAGCTGGTACAAGTGGTACTGTACATGTAGAAAACTTACTTAGTGTACAGCACAATTCTACTTTGACCTTTAAGCTAACTACACCAATTTTCAAATAAATGAAATAAACAGCACAAGATTTACACACAATTAGCACCCTTCCCCCAATATGCACTAAACTTTGCAGCTAGTGAAGTCAGCAAAGAAAATCACAACCCCACTAAAAGCACAAAAAATAGGTTTGATACCAGAAGAAACAGGTCTCCAGTTCAAAGAAACAACAGCCTCACCAACAACACACCAGAATAGGCTTGAAATTAGAAGATATAGGTTTCCAATTAAAAGAAACAGCCCCACCAAAGCATATCAAAATAGGTTTGAAATCAGAAGAAACGGGCCTCAAATTTATAGAAATAACAGCCCTAAAACAGTACCCTGCTAGCCCCTTTTAAGTAGTAAGAAAAACTCAGCCTGCTACCAAGTGAAACAACAAGAAATAACAGCCCCACTTAAAAGACACCAAAATAGGTTTCAAAATTTCAACAGCCCAAAAAATAATTTCCTGCTAGCCCCTATAAGTAGTAAGAAAATAAATCACCTGCTATCAAGTGAAATCAACAAGAAGCAAATTAAAAGCAGCAAGGAGCAGCTACTACACTGAAATGAATTTGATTCCTTCCCCTTCTAGCCTCTTCTGAGAAGCCAAAAGCAAACGGTTGCCACAAGCCTGACTCAGCTCCGTCTCCAGTTATTAGGTAGGTGAGTGAGGCCCCTGGCCAGACAATTAGCACCCTTCCCCCACTATGCAGTAAACTTTGCAGCTAGTGAAGACAGCAAAAACAAGCATTTGTCAATGCCGAATGTTTGCTTGCTGGCATTGGCATTGGTAGTGTAGGAGTTACACAGCTGCATAATAGGAATGGCAGTGAAGTATTGAACCGAAGCCAACCCCACCACCACCCTGCAGATACTGACAGGCATTAGGGTGTGCCTTTGGGTCATCAGGCATAACGGCCACACCATTTCACCACATCCTACCCTGCAGCCACCGACCAGTGTCACGGTGTGCCTTGGAGTCTTTGGCCCTTATGCTCACCCCATTCCATCAGGAAATACAGTGAGATGGGTGCTGTATAGGAGAATGGGGTGAACTTTTGGGCAGAAGAGACCAAGGCACACCTCGATGCCTCTCACTGGCTGCAAGGTGTGGGTGGGGGTGGAATGGTATGAGCATTATAGGCGACAATCCCAAGTCACACCCATGATGCCTGTCAGTGTCTACAGGATGGGGCGTTATGGTCGGAAACCCAAACGCCTCAGGCATTCATTGGTATTTTCACTCCAAATTTTCAACATGGTTATTTTGTGACCCCCACCTCATGAACAGTGGCAATACCAGTTTGTTAGCTGAAAGCTGATTTTGCACAGCGACTATGCCATTTGGCACCACAGGTGTGAAAACACATTTCAAACAGGATGTGAAAAATGACAGCTGTACTGTTCATAGGGAGGTGTAAAAAATGGCAATGTTGAAAATCTGCATTGAAAATATTAAAATAATTGGTGAAGTCACAAGCATGTGTAGAAACTGTGCAATGCAGATTGTCAACACTGGCATTTTGGGACCTCCGCTCATGAACAGTGTCACTGTGATTTTCTTAATCTGTCCTGAACAGTGATTTCCCACAGCGACCACGCATTTCTGCGCTGGAAGTGAGAAAACACATTTTGGCCATGGTGTGAAAAATGACAGCTGTACTGTTCATAAGGAAGTGTGGAAAAATGCCAGTGGTGAAAATCTGGACTGAAAATATTACAAATTCATGAACTATGAGGAGTGTGGAAACTGCATAATGCATTTCATAACACAGTCATTTTATGGACTTTTGTCACCAAATTTTTAACATAGCCATTTTAAGACCTCTGCTCATGAACAGTGTCACTGTGATTTCTTAATCTGTCCCAAACATTGATTTACACACCGAATGCACCATTGTGCGCTACATGCACAGAAACACATTTTGGGCAAGATGTGAAAAATGACAGCTGTACTGCTCATACGGAGGTGTGGTAAAATGGCAATATTGAAAATCTGGACTGAAAATATTAAAAATTTGCGAACTTATGAGTGTGCATTCTAACAGTGCAACGCACGATCATAAATCAGTCATTTTTGGGAATTTTTTCACCACATTTTCTTTTTTTTTTTTCAATTCAGACTTTATTGATACATTTTCCACAATAAAAGGCAGTTACCATGAGAGTGAAACAAGAGTACAGCATCTTATTAAAATAAAACTGCCCAGCTCTCCCCTCCCTCCCCATACAGCAGTAACAAATCCATGTGTCCCATAAGTATAGAATCATTACACAGAAACCTACAGGGCAATTTATCCTGAAGCACAACTAAGTCCGAGCAACTAGAATTAGAGAATGAAGGGGATCCCATATATGTGTATAAACTGCCAATCTGTTATGGAGGCTGGCAATTGCTTTTTCTGTACGTAGATTGGCAAGAATTTCGTTCACCCATTCCTGAAAAGACGGGGTGGACTTGTCTTTCCAGTGGCATAGAATAAGCTTCTTGACAGATAGGGCTATCACAGAAATATGAAACCTTCTGACCTTAACTCTAATGGAAGACAAGTCCCCTAGGAGACAAATATCCGGGGTGAAATACTCTTGTAGGCCCAGTAAAGGATCCAGAGAAGCCTTGATAGAGTCCCATAGAGAAGAAATTTTGGGGCAGGACCAAAATAAGTGAAGAAGTGTTCCCTCCTCCTGAGAACACTTAGCACATAAGTTAGAGTCCAAGAGACCCCATTTCTTTAACTTAACCGGAGTATAATACATATTATGTAAAATGTGATACTGCATAAGACGCAGCCTGTCTTGAGAAACATATTTATGACAGGATCTCCACAGGGATTGCCAATCAGGATGATACTGAGGCAGAATGGAGTTCCAAAACCTTGTGAGTCCAAAGAAATCCACATATCTTTTGTGAAACAACACCTGATATAATTTAGATACTGTACCCGAAGCTCCAAGTAATGAAGAGACTTCTGGTATCAGGGCCATAACTGTCTGTTAAAGGAGGGGTGTTGCCAAGGACTATTGTAAGTACAGGCCTTAACTGCATGACTTCAAAGTGTGAAAGAGCCGGGATATTAAATTTCCGAATAATATCTCCTACTGACAACCATTGCCCCTCCTCATCCATAAAGGAGAGTACTTTCCCATCGCCCACTTGGGGCAACCATTTATGGGGAATCTGATTCTTGTTGATGCTGAAAGATGGGGAGTTCCAGATGGGCTGGGCCAAGTCTAACTGAGGGGTATATCGCTAAAAAGAACATAATTGTGCATATACCTTTAATGAGGTAGCTACTATGGGATATTTCTCAGCCACACGAACCTGAGTCATTTTAACATAAAACAAAGTTAGGGGATCTAGGTTCATAGACCTAATGAAATCCAATTCAATTCTAAGCCATATCGGTTGCTTTTTTTTCAGGGCCGGGGCTTACCCATTTCAAACATTTTGCTAAATGGCTAGTCCAATAATGTATAGCCAAATGGGGAATCCACAGGCCCCCCTTCAGATTTTGGAGCTGCCAATTTATAATAGGCCAATTGAGGATACTTATTGGACCAGATAAACCTAGTGAAAATACCACATAACTTTTTAAACCAGTGTAGCGGGATAAAAGTATTGAGAAGAGATAGAGGGTAAAAAATTCTAGGGAAAATATTCATCTTAATTATATTGATCCAGCCCCATAATGAAATGGGGAGTTTGGACCACCTCTCAAGGTCCTGAGTTATAAGCTGAAAGAGGGATTCGAGATTTTCATTAAACCATGCTAAGGGGTTATGAGTTAGTTACCACATTTTCAACATAGGATTTTTGGGGGCCTACCTCATGAACTGTGACACTGTCATTTCTTAAAATGGTCCCGAAAGGTGGTTCCACACAGTGACTGCGAAATCACCTTTTGGGGCCAATTACCACCATGACAGTGACAGAATTCATGAGGAGGGGTCCCAAAAACCCCTTGTTGAAAATTTGGTGCCAAAATTATCAAAAATGCCTGAGATATGCATCAAAGTTGAAAAAACCCTATTTATTCCATTATACAACTTACCAGCATTTCTTCAGTTAGCAGTCGGCTTTGAAGAGTGCAGACGTATTCCTGGTCCACCGAAGATCATCGTGCTGGACTCCAGAGGTAAGTATGGGGTGAGGTGGGCATGTGGGGAGGTGGATGCGCAGAGGGTGGGCGCAGGTTGGGGGACAAGATAATCAACCAGGGACCGTCTTTTTCTTTTCAGGTGTTTGTTTTCTTTTTAGGAAGACGATGCAGGACTTGTGCCATGCTGGGGCGGGCTCCCAGTGTGGCAGCTGGAAGATTTTTTTTGAGGGGGTCAGTGGAGCCAACGGGGGATTGGGCACCCCTGTTGGCCATACAGACGTGTGCCACGCTGGGGTGGGCTCCCAGCATGGCAACTGGAAGTCTGTTTCTTTTGGGGGGGTTTAATTAAGCTGATGGGGGATTGGGTATCCCCGTCACCCTCACTTATGCCACGCTGAGGTGGCCTCCCAGCATGGTACCTAGAGCTATGGGGGGGTGCGGAGGTGACGGAGGATTGGGCACCCCCCGGCAGCCATACTGTGTGTGGTGGGTGGGGGGGCGCTCTTCAGAGACACTCAGATGGTTGGGGAATATTATTACAATTCTGATCAGGTGTGCCAACAGATGACAACTGCGTCTACTTTTTCAGTCTCTTTGTGGTTCTGTTTTCCTGCTTTTGTCAATGCCGCTCCTACCCTGAACTCTGACTCAACATTCCAAGGATGGCAATTAGATCTTTTTTTGGAAACGTTCCAAGGATGTCATTTTAGTCACTTGCTTCCTCCCTGAAAGGTAGTCCTAGGAAATGTTCACTTCAAACTGAATTTATGTTCCAGGAAGAGAAAGCAGATACGCATACAAGCAGGATTGCCAGCAATATGCTAATCAACACTAGCTTTTCGCTACTCACTGAAGCGGTCTCTCCCTTTCAACTGTACGCCACTGCTTTTTCAACTGCTGTCATAGACAGCTGCAGCATTCATTGGTGAACTGTGGCCATGCCTGCAAACATACTGACTGAATTGGAAGACAGGGTGCCACACCTACAAAAACTCGGATGATGGCACCATGTTTCTTGCACATGCGTGCAAGCAAACATAAAAATCACAACCCCTTCTAGCCTCTTCTGAGAAGCCAAAAGTAAACTGTTACCACAAGCCTGACTCAGCTCTGCCTCCATTTATCAGGTAGCTGAGTGAGGCCCCTAGCCAGACAATTAACACCCTTCTCCCACTATGCACTAAACTTTGCAGCTAGTGAAGACAGCAAAAAATCACAACCCCACTAAAAGCACAAAAAAAGTAGGTTTGATACCAGAAGAAATAGGTCTCCAATTCAAAGAAACAACAGCCTCACCAACAACGCACCAAAATGATGCACTCGGTTCTCTGTCATCCCCAATAATTCCTATTGAATTCTCAGCAACCATAAGCTTGCCACATTGCTACTTTGTAACAAGTTATGAAACAAAAACAACAAGCAAACTCTAAAGTGAAATAAAAAAAAAATTTAAATACTACTCTGCATTTTTGTTGCTGGTATGAATGCAAAGCTCAGTGATACCCAACATCTGAAAACACCATTCATTTTGAAGACAAGTGTGATAAATGTAAACACAGACACTCCTGGTAGCCATCCCTCCTTAGCTGCCTGACTCCCTGTAGCCCTTGCTGTTTATTGTTACCTTCTGGGCTGCGATGATGTCACCGGCTCCAGTGTAGGGTCTGCAATAACATGGTCAGAGGGAGCGATGGCAATAACCACTGTGGAAGAATGGGGGGGGGCCCGCTGGAGTCAGGGAGAGACAGAAGTGGAGTTGGGAGGTAGCAGCATGGAGGAAGCCAGGTCTATAACCACTCATGCAGAATGGGACAGCAATAAGTCACCCCAGCAGTGGCTCCAGTGGGCTCCGATTTGAAAAGGCTGTCTGTGACTTCACCCAGAGAACCAAGGGATACCGGTAGCTCCAGCACAATACAGTGACCCTGTCCATGAGTACCAGTTGTATAGAACAATTCTTCCTTGGGTACAATCCCTTTATGGATCCGACTGGCATGCCCCCCCACCACCACCAAACAACACAAGACACCGCATGACTCCCTTTCCCTCTGCCCCAGCATAAACTGCTGAAATGAACACCCACAGTCTGTCCCCATCAGAATGTCCCACAGACTTTTTGTGGCTTCTCTGTCTTCCCTTTGCTGCCCACAGGACCAGAGGAATGTGCTATGTTGTGGCTCGATTTTTCAATGCTCACTATAAATTGAGAAGCGCTTTTGTGCTGGCACTATACTCACACTCGCGATTAAGTGCTCACTATTAAATCACTTGTGATTTAGCATTCTCGATTATTACATGGAACTAATTATGACATGCACCTGAATATAAGCCTACCGAAATATTTAAGCACAATGCCAACCCCTCCCCACACACACACAGCCCCTCCACACAAAAAAACACCATCCTCCAACCCCCCAAAAGCACACACCAAGTACCCTCCCACACCCACTAAATTCCCCCTCATACACACTCACCCAAGACAACCCAACCTCCCTACACTCCCACACACACATGTATATTTGGTGAGAAACCAACATGTAGAAAACCAGTTAAAATGGACTCTAAGAAAATAAAAACAACAAGAACACACTGAAGTCCTGTTAAATGTCCATTCTATGAAGTAAAAGTCTGTGTACGTTTAAGTGGGGCAATGTGTCATGAAACCCAAATCAATATTCATGCCATCTGTTACCATATTGAGAAGTAAAATAAGCTTAATCTCAAAAGTCTGTCTCTGTTGTGTATTTTTAAATGTTCTTTTAAGACCATTACTGACATATCTGAGATTGAGTGGTCATTCCAAGAGAAGTGTCACCCCACTGGTTTGTCAGTCATCTTCACATTAATGGTATTTCTATGTGTGTTCATCCTAGTGCTGAGAGGTTGACTTGTATCTCCCATATACCCTGTGTGAGGAAATCTCTTGCATTGAATGAAATAAACAACATTACGTGATGTACAGGTATAATTCCCCTGTATCCTGAATAGTCTGTTTTCTGCTGTAACCACACAATCTGAAGAGGAAATTAGGTCACAAGTCTTACATCTGGGTTGATTACAGGGTCGTTACCATTTAGTGTCATGGTACTCTGTTCTGGTGCAAGTTTTCTCCTAACAATCAGGTTGGCTAAATTAGGTGGTTGTTTAAAAGATAGTGGTAGTCCTTGAAAAATACCATTTAGGGTCTCATCCTCACTAAATATAGGGTGGAGGTCCTTAATAATAGACATGCCAATAATATGAAGATGGCTTACAATCCAGTGGGGTGACACTTCTCTCAGAATGACCACTCAATCTCAGAAATGTCAGTAAAGGTCTTAAAAGAATATTTAAAAAATACACAACAGAGACGGACCTTTGAGATTAAGCTTATTTTACTTCTCAATGTGGTAGCAGATGGCATGAATATTGATTTGGGTTTCATGACACAATACCCCACTGAAACTTAAACAGACTTTTACTTCATAGGATGGACAGTTAACAGGACTTCAGTGTGTTGTTATATTATTTTTATTTTCATACAGTCTTTTTTAACTGGTTATCTACATGCAAGGTTTCTCACCAAATATACATGTGTTTGTGTGTGTGGGGGAGGTTGGGTTGTTTTCGGTGAGTGTGTATAAGGGTGGAATTTAATGAGTGGGGGTAATTTTGTGTGTGTTTTTGGGGGTTGGAGGATGGTGTTTTGGTTTTTTTTATGTGGGGTGGGAGCTGTGTGTGTAGGGAGGGGATGGGGTTGTACTTAAATATTTAGGTAGGCTTATATTCAGGTACCTGTCATAATTATGCTACAGGGTGTTAAGACTCTTGGCTCACATACATAGTGAATATACACTTCTTTTCTAGTTATCTTTTCCTGTGGGGGGAGGTTAATTCCATTGGGGTTTTATTCAGATGCTTAAGACTAGAATCTGACAGCAGATAAGGACCGCTTGGCCTACCCAGTCTGCCCATTTCCCTACCTAATGGATAAGCTGCAGATCCAAGTTAACCAACAGTCTATGTTTTCCTACCCCCACCCACTAGAATTGCCGTATGACTGTCCCATGCATGCTTGAAATCCACCACTGTTTTTGACTCCACAACCTCCTCAGGAAGGCTGTTCCGTGCATCCACAACCCTCTCCATGAAAAAAATACTTCCTCACATTACCTCTGAGCCGTCCCCCCTCAATCTTAAAATTGTGCCCCCTTGTTCTTGCATACCTCTTTTTCTGAAAGATGTTACCCTCTTGGACTTTGCTGAGTCCCTTGAGGTACTAAAAAGTTTCTATCATGTCTCCCCTCTCCCTCCTTTCCTCAAGGCTAAACATATTAAGCTCCTTAAGCCTCTCTTCATATGTCTTCTGGTGCAGACACTGCACCATCTTAGTTGCCCTCCTCTGGACTGCCTACATCATGTCTATGTCTTTGCAGAGACTGGGTCTCCAGAACTGCACACAGTACTCCAGCTGTCTGTACAGAGGGATAACAACTTCCTGTTTTCTACTGGTGATGCCTCTCCTTATGCATCCCAGTATCCCCCCAGCCCTCCTTACTGCCCTCTCATATTGCTTGCCCACCTTTAGGTCATCAGATATGACTACTCCCAGGTCCCTTTCCATTTTTGTTGTTGTTCGTATCTCACCCCCCCATTGTGTGCTCTTCCCCTGGGTTTTTGTTTCCCAGGTGCATTACGTTGCACTTCTTAGCACTGAATCTAACATACAAGTGCTTACTCAACCATACTATACAGGGACTATCACACCTGTACAGTGTGTGTGTGTGTGTGTGCATGTATGTATGTATGTATATTATAGTGGCACAGTAGTGGCCCTATAGTTAGAGTTGAGTAGGCTATTTAAAGCAGAACTATAGGGTAACTGGAAGCCCCAACCGATGCACAGACTGGGTCCCTGGTACCCCGTCTCTCCCTGCTGTCACCAGACAAGCAAGTTTATTAGCCTATCCCATCCCTCACAAAATCTGAAGCTCCCCAGGCTGCAGCCGGCACACTGCAAGCACCGCAGTGCAGGCCGGGCGCCCACCCCCGAGACCACACCAATTGAATCGTGACTGTTTCTGGTCATATAGTTAATTGATTATATACACTGACTCATTATTGAACTTTGAACATTTTAAGATGCATGATCTCATTTTCTAGGTGGTCCTTGAGATATTTATTTTTAGATGGCAATAATACTGACAATGAATATTATTTGTAAAAAATATTGTTACAGTACTGTAGGTTTTAATGTTTATGTAGCGTGTTAACTGGTTGAGAAGATAGTTTAAAAAATATCTCCAGATAGGTTTAATTCTGTATGAATGTTTTAAACAGTTGTTCATACAAGGTACATTTTTCTTATTCCCTCTTATTTCCATACATAAATTTCTGTTGTACAGTTTTTATCATACAATACTATTAAGTTTTTACTTGGACATTTGTGGTATCAAATCTAAAGGTCTTGCTTTTAATTTTGAAAGTATTCTCATAACACACTCATTCATTAATAATTTCAGTTAGAGGTTTTGTCTACTTGAGTGTTCAGCTTTGTCTATTTGAGTGTTCAGCTTATCTACTTTGGATGTCATTTGACCTTAAAAAGATTCTCAGTAGTAGCAAGCTAATGGAATGTTGTTCATTCCATTTAAATCTGTGATTTTTTGAAATAGGTACTTTAAACCAATGAGGATTTTTTCTGTTTTTTTTTTTTTTATGTATGATCTGCGTGTTAATAAAATGTGACTCTCTGAACAATTGTCATAAGTCTCCGAGGAAGGACTTGGTTGGTCTGAAAGCTTAGACATTGTTTTCTTTTTGTACCATCTATGTTGGTCCAATAAAAGGTATCAAACCATCTGCTTCTGGATCTGTTATTACACGGGACAATATGACAACTAATCTATTTGTGTATGTCAAGCACAATGTATATATTTCTCACTTCCCAAAATGTTTTCCAGTACAAGAAATTTTGATTGGTGGTAAAATGCTTCTCTTGCTGCTGTGCTGCTTAAATTGTCCTTTCAGACTGAGTCCTTTCACAGTTTTGTTAAGCATGTTAGTACACATAAATGCACAGGCACAATATATAACTTTCTCACTTCCCTTTCTGAAATTTTCTCCAGAACCAGAAATGATTAATAATGGTAATATGCTGTTGCTGCTGCACTGCTTAAGTTGCCCTCTCAGACAATCCATCCATAGCCACTCTTTCTGTCACTTCTGAAAAGAGAAGATGAGAACTGTGAAAACAAGATTGAAATTATTTAGACTCTAGTCCAGTCCATGTTGTGCTGAACCTGTGAAAGGAAAATGAAAAGAAAAAAGAAAAAGAAAATTTAGGTAAGGATACTTACCGTCTCTTTGGTGATGGCTATGCTGTGAAATGACATAACGAGGCCACAGACACTGGAGATGAAGGAGGAGGAGGAGGAGTGCTGTTTGCTTAAGGAGATAGTAGCAAACCTCTGAAGACAAGAGAAACTTATTTAGACATATTTTATACTTTATACAAGTTGCCACTGTTATGGTCTTATGGTCTATTAATTTTCCACTCCCAGCTGTCACCTGTGAAGACATGAGAGAAATTATTTTTCCTCAAATGGCTATGGTGGCCACATGGTAAACCTGTTGTCCACTCCCATCTCAGCTGTCACCTGTGAAGACATGAGAGAAATTATTTTTCCCGTGATGGCCACAATGGTGGCTGCACAGTAAATCTGTTGTCCACTCCTGTCCCAGCTGTCACCTTTCAAGACATGAGAGAAATAATTTTCCCATGATGGCCACTATTTTGGCTGCACGGTAAATTTGTTTTACACTCCCAGTTGTCACCTGTCCAAAAAAAGGCAAGAAAGAAAAAATTTTTCCCATAATGGCTACAATGGTGGCCACCCAGTAAATCCATTATCCACTCCCACCTGTCACCTACCAAAAAAAAGGAATGAGAAAAATTATATTTCCCATAATCGACACTATGTTGGCCATGCAATAAATCTATTGTCCACTCCTAGCTGTCACCTGTCAAGAAATACATGACAGAAATTAGCTTTCCCATGATAGCCCCATGGTGGTCACATGGTAAATCCCTTATATGCTCCTGTCATGAGTCACAGCTGTCAATCACCTGTGAAGACAAAAAAGGAAAAAAAATAGTATGATACTTGTCATCACATTAGTGAGGGTCATGCCACCTGCTGTCACAATGGTGCCAAAGAGAGAGGTGGTGCATGAAGAGTCAACTTGCTTACTGCTGAGCAGAATTCAGTTTGTGTCTAAAGGACTGGCTGGCTGCCTTGAGTGCTGTCTGGCTTTGCAACTGCCTTGCCAGTCACTCCTGTGAAGGAGACAAAAGGAAAGGGAAAAAAACACATGTTAATGTCTTGCAGGCAATAAAGTAAAAACTCCCACTGCTGCCCTGTGTGAGGAGTCACTAGTGAGGAGTGTGAACAACAGCGAAAATCACTTCTCATCACAGCAGACAAAGGTAGGCCTTGCTGGAGTAGGAGACATTTTTTATTGCTGTCTGACTTGAGGGCTTGCTGCCTTGAGGGCTGACTGGCTTGAGGGTTGGCTTGAGGGCTGGCTAGAGGGCTGGTAGGCTGACATTTACTGTACTGTATGTTAGATTAAAAGTCTAGGTTTGTCTCTGAATGCATTGGCCCATGTTGTTTGCAGATGATGAGGATCCAAGCAGGCCAGAGAAGGAGTAGGAGATGTTGTTTTGCTTGCTGGAGGACTGGAGGAGGCATGGACTACCTAGCAATGGTATTTATGATGGATTAAGAGTTAGGGCTTGTCTCTTGATGCATGCAGTGGAGGTGGTGGCCCACATTGTTTGCAGATGTGTAGGACCCAAGTAGGCTAGAGGATGAGGAGGAGGAGGCAGAGTTTTCCTTGCTGGAGGACTGGAGGAGTCATGGTTTGCCAGGAAATGGTATTACCCTAGATTAAAAATACAGGTTTGTCTCTGGATGCATGCGGTGGAGAAAGTGGCTCATGTTATTGTTTCCAGGTTATTGTTTCCTAAACACACAGAAGAGGGAAAGAAATAAATGCCTTTGCTGGGTTTTGAACTCAGGCCACCCGGAATCCCATTCCAGTTGCACTACCAGTTGTGTCATCAAGGCAACTAGAATCCTGGGATTCACAGAAGCACCTTACTCTTTCTTTAATGCACATCCTGGAGCTGCACAGATAATTATATTTTCATTCACAAGGGTGCTGGGTGCACATATATGGAACCCAAACAGAAGAGATAAAGAAATAATTGCCTCAACTGAGATTTGAACTCAGGCCACCCAGAAAACCTTTCTGATTGTGCTCCCAGCTGTACCACCAAGGCAAATGAAAACCGGGGTCTCCCAGTAGCACCTTACTCTTCTCTAATGAACAACCTGGTGCTGCACAAATAATTACGTTTTCATTCACCAAGGTGCAGTGTGCATATATGAAACCCAAACAAACAGAAGAAAGAAAGAAATAAGTGCCTCAGCTAGAATTTAAACCCAGGCCACCTGGAATACTGTTCCAACTGTGCTACCAACTGTCCCATCAAGGTAATTGGAAACATGGGACTCCCAGAAGCACCTTACACTGTCTGTAATGCACAACCTGGTGCTGCACAGAAAATTATGTTCTCATTCACAAGGGTGCAGTGTGCACATATATAGAACCCAAGCAAACTGAATAGAATAGACTGTCTCACTCACTCATTCTGTTTCTGCCCGCTCTGCAAGCTGGCCTTTTGTATTGGCTCCTACCTGAGTTGACGCATTTTCTGCCCACAAAGAAATCTGCAACAATCACAACTCTGCTGAGCTCGCTCACTACCGCTGTCACTCTCTCATTCTGTTTCTCTTGGTGCTGCAGGCTGCGCTTGTGTACGGGGTTGCTGGCTGCATTGGCACCTTTGTCTGTCCACGAATAAATCTGCAGCTGTACCAACAAAGCTCCATTGAAGTCGCTCAGTCTCCCTCTGTCACGCACTCATTCTGTTTGTCCTGGTGCTGCAAGCGGCCCTTTTGTACGGGGTTCCTGCCTGCATTGGCACCTTTTTTGCCAACAAAGAAATCCGCAGCAGTCCTGATAGAACTCCATTGAGCTCACTCAGTCCCCCTGTCTCACTCACTCATACTGTTTCTCCCTCCGCTGCAGGCTGGCCTTTTCTACTGGGCCCCTGCCTGCATTGATGCCTTTTTCTGCCCACAAAGAAATCCGCAGCAGTCCTGACAACACTCCGGTGAGTTCGCTCACTCCCTCCCTCACTCACTCTCTCGCTCTGTTTCTCCCAATGCTGCAGGCTGCCCTTTGTACTGGCCTTTCATGCTAGCCTTTTTCTGCCCACAAACAACCGGAGTAGACTCAACAGAGCTCAGTTGAGCTCGGTGACTTCCACTGCTCCATCTTAATCTATCCCAAACACTGATGTCCCACAGTGACTGTGCTATTCTCCGCCAGGAGTGCAAAAACATATTTTAGCCAGGATGTGAAAAATGACAGCTGTACTGTTTATAAGGAGGTGTGAAAGAATGCCACTGTTGAAAATGTGGCCTGAAAATATTACAAATTTGCGAAGTTACAAGGGTGCGTGGAAACAGTTGAACGCACGGTTGTAAAACAGTCATGTTATGAAGTTTTGACACCAAATTTCCAACATAGGGATTTTAGGACCTCTGCTCATGAACAGTGCCGCTATCATTTTCTTAATCTGTCCTGAACACTGATTTCCCACAGCGACCGCGTTATTCTGTGCCGCAACTGTGAAACCACATTTCACTCAGGATGTGAAAAATGACAGCTGTACTGCTCATAAGGAGGTGTGAAAAACTGCCATTGTTGAAAATGTGGCATAACAATATTATGAATCTGCAGAGTTACAAGGGTGTGTGGAAAGTGTGCAATGCACCCTTGTAACACAGTCATTTGATGGGCTATAATCACCAAATTTTCAACATAGGCATTTTAGGACCTCTGCTCATGAATAGTATAATTGTGATTTTATTACCCTGTCCCGGACAGTGATTTCCCACAGTGACCGCTGTATTCTGTGCCGGAACTGTGAAAACACATTTTGGCCAGGATGGGAAAAATGGCAGATGCACTGTTCACAAGCAGGTGTGGGAAAATGGCAATGTTGAAAATCTGGAATGAAAATATTATACATTTGCGAAGTTAGGAGCATGCGTGCAAACTGCGCAACGCATGCTCATAACACAGTCATTTTATGGAGTATCATTACCAAATTTTCAATATAGCCATTTCAGGACCTCTACTCATGAGCAGTGTCACTGTCATTTTCTTAATCTGTCCCAAACACTGATTTCTGACAGCGACCACGCTATTCTGTGCCAGAAGTGCGAAAACACATTTCCGCCAGGATCTGAACAATGACAGCTGTACTGTTCACAAGGAGGTGTGACAAAATGCCAATGTTGAAAATCTGGCATCAAAATATTGCAAATTCACGAAGTTATGAGCGTGACGTAGCAACCGCGCAGTGCACGCTTTAAAACTGTCATTTTGGGATGTTTCCACCAAATTTTCAACATAGGCTTTTTGAGAGCCCACCTTATGAACACTGGCACTGTCGTTTTGTTAATCAGCCCCCAAAGGTGATTCCGCGCAGTGACCACAAAATCACCTTTCAGGGCCGATTAACGCCATGACAGTTGAAGCATTCATGAGGAGGGGTCCCAAAAACTCCATGTTGAAAATTTGGTGAAAAAATTCCAAAAAATGCCTGAGATATGCAGCAAAGTTGAAAAACCCCTATTTACTCCATTATACAGCTTACCGGCATTTCCTCAGTTCGCAATCCCCTTTGAAGACTGAAGACGTGTTCCCAGTCCACCGAAGATCATCCCACAAGACTCCGAAGGTAAGTATGGGGTGAGGGAGGGTGTGGGGAGGCGGGGTGCACAGTGGGTGGGTACAGGTTGTGGGAGGGGGTCTGGGAGACTACGAGGACCGTTTTTCTTTCTAGGTAAAAAAAAAAGACAATGCGGACGGTTTTGCACTTCACAGGGGCCACCGGAGTCTCGCTTTTGGGGCGCTGTAGTCGATGGGGATTAGTACCTTCGCTGGCAAACAACAAAAGAGGGGATTCTTTTCTGCCAACGGGATTGGGCACCCCGTCGGCAACAACAAAGGGGAATTTTTCTGCCAACGGGATTGGGCACCCCGCTGGCAAACAACAAAGGGGAGGATTCTTTGTCGACAGGGATAGGGCACCCCATCGACAGACAATGAAACAGGGGGGTCACATTATGCCGACGGGGAGTGGGCTCCGCCGGCAGATAAACATTGGGGGGGGTTATATTGTTTGTGAATAGGACGGCAACCCACCGCCATGTTCACAAACAATATCAGGTTTGCTAGATCTGCCCTGCAATGACGGGTCGCTCCCTCATTGCAGCGGATGGCTTACACTGCAATGATGAGGTGGCCCCTGATTGCAGCAGCTGATTTGTCGCGTTGGTGCGAACATTCCAAACTTGTGTCACCAGCAGCCTGCAACGTCATTGGGGAAGCGGATATTTTTGCAGGCTGTGGGGCATTGGCCACAACAGCCGTGCCTCCACAGCCTGCTTCTCAGCAAGCTATGCCAATATGTTTCTTGCACTGCGCGCAATCAACATAATAAAGGACATCATGATTACTGAAATATTAGAAAAATTAAGGGTATAACAGAAAGTAAGACTTATAATAATTACAATACAGCACATTTCCATGTGATTCAGGACAAAAGCAAACTTTGGGATTGGTAGAAGGGCCTGTCACATACAAATGTGGAGGAGACATCCTTCTGCAGCTGCCGCCAGCCCGTCCCATGGCTTATGGCATTCCTCTCTGGTGCACCATTCCCTCAGTGCAGCTGCCAGCTTGTGGCAAACTAAAGAGTTTGGCGCCAGGACACAGATTTTTATAAAATCAGGTGCAGAGCCCCTGGTTCACTCGAGTTTGTCACAGTCGCATTTTCGGTGCAAGGTGCACCGATCTAACAGGGCTTTGAAAATAGAGCCCCTGTAGTCTGAGTCTTTCCCCCACTAACTGTCATATTTTCCTTTTTCTGTTTTCAGGTTTTTGACTTTTTACTTTTTGAATGGCTAGTGATAATTGCATCTTATTCCTTAATGTTCCTTTTCTTTTTCTTCTCTTTCTTACTCTTTGCAGTACATGTTTTAGCTATTAATTCTGGGGGGATTTCAGTATTATCAGCTTCAGGAAAGGTGGGTAAATTGACTTGAATGCCTGTATTAACTGATAAAACCTTTGGGGGATTCTGAGTCTGATCGAAACACCAAAATGCATTTCTGCCCTCAAAGGGTAACAGGTAACATTGCTAAAAGCATCAGACCATTCCAGTACAAAAATGTCTTCAGACCAAAATTATTTTAGATATATTTCATTTAAGCAATAATGCCCGACAGGGTGTGTGTCATGCTGGGATAACGTCATGCCTCAGGTGGTTGGGCATGAGGCCGCAGGCCGAGTGCGTCCAACAACTGAGGTGTGACGTTATCCCAAACGACACACACCCTGGAGGGCATTATTGCTATTATACAATGGCTCGTTGTTATATATAAAATAAAAAAATAATTTTAAAGAATGTTTTTATTAGTGTGGAAAAATAATTTTGTTTCTTAAGGGGAGATACAAAAAAAGAGTTCTAGGTCCAAAAAATCATCAAGCTCATCCAAAAAATCATCAACAGGTTCACAGTGAGGCTGAGACTAGACCCGTGATGTACTGGGATAACATCATGGGTCCAGCCCAAGACTGACCAATCAGAGTCCAGGATTTTTCCTTGCCATTGTATAATATCTTCATATTATATTTTCTCTTACCTTAGATATATGTTGTTATCTTCATATTCTATTTTCTCAAGGCAAACAAGTTGTGAGGACACTTCACAAAGTGTCAAAAGTAGCTCTGCTACTCCATCCCAAACAAACTAGCTTGATGATATGCTTGGCAAAGTGCCTTTGACATAGCCCCAGTTCTAACAACTTCATGTTTGACACTGAAACTGCTCCAGTGCAAAAGCTTGTGCAAGAATTAAAGCAGAAAAGATTCTCTAGGAGCATAATTTAACGAAACCAAACTGGTCCACTGTCTCATAAAAACCCCAGCACTTCACTCCTCTTGAGCTTCATTGGGGGGGTTGGTCAATATTCGTTAGTTCAATAGTCAGTCAAAAACAATGGATTAGAAACATAGAAACAGAAACAGAGAATTTGATGCTGATAAGGACTGGTTGGCCCACCTAGTCTGCCATTTGCTCTACCTACTGTAACACTGCAGACCCTATTTAATCTCCGGCTTTACCCCCTTTCACTACCACTAAGGTTTCCTTATGCCTATCCCATGCCTTCATCAATCCCGTTACTGTTTTAGCCCCCACAACCTCCACTGTGAGGCTGTTCCAGGCAGCCTCCACTCTTTCTCTGAAGAAGTACTTCTTCACATCTCCCCAGAGTCTATCCCCCTCCGGCTTCATTGCATGTCCCCTTGTTATTGAGCATCTCTTTTTCTGAAAAATGCTTCCCTCTTGAACCTTATTTATACCCGTAAGGTATTTGAAAGTCTCTATCATACCTGGTCTCTTTAGAGTTTCTTAGAGACATACGGCCTAAAAATGGTTTGTTATTAATCCAAGAGATCACCAATAACAAAGTGTATAACATGTGCATAAATATAAATGTAAACAAATGCACTTATCACAAGCAAGGTATGCAATACAAATAAAAAGGAAACGGATATTGTTAGCGTGAATATATTACGTCTGAGAAATGCTAATTCTCTGAAGAGTCTTTGAACAGTGTCCAGGGTATTGAAAAGCAGCCCATTAACTATAAAAGTGCTATTGTTGGAAACCATAACACACTCCAACAGAATTCTGTAATGTCAGCCTTTTAGCATTCAGGCAGGAGTTTCTGACCATCATAGCCCATTTTCCTGTAGCTGGAATACGATTTGTCATGGGTGAGTGTCTCATGCTGTGCTTATTAGGAAGTGACATCTCCATGCCGTATTGATTCCCAGATGTTCATATTCTTATGGAATCAGTGTAGTGTATCATATGTACCTCAAAAATAGAGAAGACAGATAAAAACCACTAAATTTACCATGGAAAGGAATTAATATAGACATCAATTCACAATTTGCTAGTGACATTTATATACATCCATAACAGCAGTAATATATTGCTAATTAAATCCCAAATTAATTTCACAGATTAATAATAACACATTTCCATACATAACTGACAACCTAAATGATTGTCTGTATATCCTCACTAGCAAGAGGATTGTCAAAAGGGATTTCAAATATCAAAAGAAGATATCTAGTGAGATTTTCATAATGAAGCATAACAGTGAGCTTTGATAAGGCATCGAAATGGCAGAGGCAAAATTAATTGCCAACAGTCTATCTCTGTATAATTGCTAAAACAATATTTTCAAAAGAAGGGAGGTGGTTATTTCACTCCAAAATCCCCCTACCCCCATACTTAACTATTGTGATGCAACAAATTTAAATGAACAGCTTATAATCAAGCTAATCATTATGGCCAAGTGGTTTTAAACAATTCAGTTTAAAAATCCTTGCTGACTCTTTTTATAGTAGTCAACATAGCCTATCAGTACCTAGAGGATTTTGTCTTACATGCTCAAGACTCATACAATACATTTCCTTTGGATCAGAATTAATGCACATTCCAGAAATTACAGTCAAGGGGCGGGGGGCAGCTGCAAACTAGGGGTGTTGGCTGCACACTCGAGCAGACTTAGATAGACCGGGTGGTCTGTTTCTGCTGGCACATTTGTATGTTCGTAAAGGGCATGTCTTCCCTGCTACATATAATGTCTCTGCTGTGCTCCTGCAATCTATGTTTAAATGATTTGACAGTTCTGTCGACATATATCTTTATGCAGGAGCACACTAGAACATACACAATGAAAGCAGTATCACAGTTAATGAACTCATTAACCAGGAACTGCTGTTCTGTTATGGAATGTAAGAACACTTTTGAAGACTTGCAATACATATGGACATGACACGTCTTGCAAGTCGAAAATCCATTGTGCGAAGGTGGTAACCAGTTAAGATTGTGTTGTGCCAACAGTTGGTATCTACTGCTAACTTCTTTATCCTGTATATTTGAGGGACAACTGAACCTTACTCCTGGCTTATAGTCCAGTTCTTCCCTCAGTTTGGTCTCTGCCATCAAGATGCCCTAGTATTTATGCACAGTGGTATCTACTTTGCCTACAACAGAGTTAAACTCCATTGAAAAAGTCCCAGGTTGCTTAGTAATCATTTTCTCTTCTTTACAACAGTTTTCATCTGTCACTTTTTTTCCTAGCTTCTGCAAGAAATTTACTGTCATATCATTGCCACCTGAATCTCTTTTGCAGATCATCTGCTTGTTGTTTAAAATCTTTCCTATTGCTACAATTCCTCCTCACTTGGAGGAACTGAGAATGTGGAATATTTATTAAATCTGTGTTCTTCACTTCTGCCTTGGGAGTAGAGGAAAAAGTCTTTGTACATTTTTTGTAAAAGTTTTACAGCAGAACAACTTCAAGGCCAACAGCAGTCCAAGTATGTGACCTTTTCAGTATTTCTGCTGCTCTTATAGAGAATGTCCGGTGAAAATGAAGGCTTCTTTTTGATATTTTCAAGGTGAACTGAGCTCTTCTAACTTGGTAAAAGTCTGGGAAGCAATATATTGTCAGGGACTCCACTCCCACTGAACACCACCACAACCACAAGATTCAAGTAAAATGAAATTAAATGGAACGGGAAACAGGGGGCCAAGTCCCCATTCAGAGGGTCCTACAGTATGTTGTTAAAGCCATTATAACTCCCAATAAATCCATAATCCTTTCCATCTAAGGTGGCAGTGAAAGCTAACAGGATGCTGGGGTGTATAGCGAGAGGCATCTCCTCCAGAAATAGGGAGGTGATCCTTCCTTTGTACAGGTCCCTGGTCAGGCCGCACCTGAAATATTGCATGCAGTATTGGCGCCCGTTCCTGAAGAAGGATATAAAATTGTTGGAGGGAGTGCAATGGAGGGCAACAAAAAATGATACAGGGATTGCAGGGGAAGTCCTACGAGGAGAGATTGGGAGAGTTGAACATGCACTCCCTGGAGGAGAGGAGGGAAAGAGGGGATATGATTGCAACCTTTAAATACCTCAAGGGAATAAACAAGGTTGACACAGAAAGAATTTTCTGGATCAGAAAGGGGAGGGATACGAGAGGGCACCAGCTAAGACTGGAGGGGGGATGATTCAGGAGGGAAATCAAGAGACATTATTTCACGGAACAGGTGGTGGATAGGTGGAATACTCTGCCTGAGGAGGTGGTGGCCTGTTGTTCTGTGGGTAGCTTTAAGAGTGAGACAGGGTAAGGGGGAGTCATGATGAGGGAGGGTGGGGGGCAGCTGCGAGATGAGGGACTAGCTGCACAATCGAGCAGACTCAATAGACCACAAGGTCTGCTTCTGCTGGCATGTTCGTATGTTCTTACTTTAAAATAAAATTAGAAACATTTAAAGGGGAAAGGCTCAAACTGTGTTCCCTATAATTCTGTACAGCCTGGGTCATTAATCCCTAAATGTTCTTCTTTGCTTCTTTCAAAAGGAGCAGGAAGTCAGCTTTAATTAGGTTCCAAAAGTCAATGTGAAAAAAACTGCTAAGAGCCATCATGACTGCAGTCATGCAGTGCATCATAGAAACATAGAAGTTGTTGGCAGATGGGGACCGTATGATCCATCAAGTCTGTCCTTGGCTTCCTACCCCCCTACTTAGCTGTCTGCTTGTGTATCCCACAGTGTCTGTCCCATGCATGCTTGAATTCCCCCGCTGTCTTGGTTCCCACCACCCCCTCCGGCAGGCTATTCCATGGTTCCACAACATGCTCTGTGAAGAAGAATTTCCTTGTATTGCTTCTGAACTTTCCTCCCTTAAGTTGAAGGTTGTGCCTTCTAGTCCTGCTGTAATCCTTTACCTGAAAGAGTTTCTGCATGTGTACCCTGTTGTTGCCTTTAAGGTATTTGAATGTCTCTATCATGTCCCCACAATTCCTGCGTTGTTCTAGGGAGTATAATTTGAGGTCATCCAGTCTTGCCTCATACGGTTTCTGATGTAAGCCCTGCACCATCTTTGTTGCTTTTATCTGTACCATCTCCAGCCTATTTATGTACTTCCTGACGTGTGGCCACCAGAATTGGACACAGTACTCCAGGTGAGGCCTGACCAGGGACCGATACAGGGGCATGATTACTTCATACCTTCTGCTCATTATGCCCCTCCCTATGCATCCCAGGATACCACTAGTCTTTAGTGCTGTCTTTTCACATTGTCTACTGACCTTGAGGTAATCTGATATGATCACCCCTAGGTCTCGCTCCTGCCTGGTAGCCACCAGCTGCTCCCCTCCCATTGACTACAGTTTCTCTGGGTTACGCTTTCCCTGGTGCATGACCTTGCATTTTTTGGCATTGAATTTCAATTGCCAGGTCTAGAACCACTCCTCCAGTTTTCAGAGATCAGCTTCCATGCTTTGCTGTCCCTCTGTTGTGTCTACCCTGTTGCCAATTTTGGTGTCATCTGCAAACAGGCATACCTTTCCCTCCAGTTCGTCCGCAATGTCACTGATGAATATGTTGAAGAGGATCGGCCCCAGAACTGAGCTCTGTGGGACCCCACTAGCCACCCTCCCCTCTACAGACAGAGTGCCATTTATTAATACTCTGAGTTCTCCCATGTAACCAGTTTCTGACCCAGTTTGTAACCCTGGGTCCAATTCCTAAGTTCTCCAGTTTTTTGTCATGTCTCCTGTGCGGAACAGAGTCAAAAGCTTTGCTGAAGTCCAGGTAAACCACATCAAGCCCCACCCTGATCCACTGTTTTGGTGACCCAATTGAAAAAAATCAACCAGGTTTGTCTGGCAGGTCCTCCCTGCCATGAAACCGTGTTGATTTTTGTCAAGCTGACCAGTTTGCTCCAAAAAAGCTATGATTCTTTCCTTCAGCAGGGACTCAATCAGTTTTCCCACGACTGACGTTAGACTAACCGGACGATAGTTCCTTGGTTGTTCCTTGCTTCCACTCTTGTGTTGTGGTACTGCTGTTGCACTCTTCCAATCCTCCAGCACCTCCCCGCTCCTTAATGATTTGTTGAAGAGCACTGCTAAGGGGGCTGCCAGTTCCCTCCCTAGTTCTTTCAGTATTCTTGGGTGTATCCCATCTGGCCCCATAGCTTTATCTACCTTTAACTTGTACATTTCCTCCAGGACCATTTCCTCTGTGAAGGGACCCGTGTCTATTCCTTCAATCAGACAGTTCTTTATGCCTATTGTTGGTCCATTACCGTCTGCTTCCTGTGTGAAGACTGAGCAGAAGTACTCATTGAGTGCCTCTGCCTTCTCCCCATCTTGTTCTGAGGTTTGTCCGTCTTTTTTTGTGATTATTTTTTTTTATTTATTTAATATACTTTATTTAGGTTTGAACAGAGGAAATGCAATACATGTAAAGATAATACCATACAGTCAATACAATGCACTTATCTATGGTCACTAGTTTTCCATTATCCATCCCCTTCCCGCCCCACTCCTTCCACTCTCCCTTCCCCCTCCTATAGTCTTCCCCCCACCCTTCTAGTCCCTGAGAACTGCTATTGTGGTAAAGCATCTTACTATCTAAATGTGTCCATACTGATTGTTAGTTCTCTAAGTAATAAAATTAAGGATTTCCATTTAGGTGTTTAATAAGTTATAATATAGTTGCCATATAGCTTATTGTTGACACAAAGAGAAAGGATCCAAAATGCATTTAGAGAAACAAATCATTTCTGTAGAGGAGGGAGAGCATAAGGTATGGAGTTTTTCCCATTTTGTGCAGTATGAGGATAGCTTACCCCAAGACTAGCTATTGTTTTCTCTATTCTTAAGTTGTTTAAAAGTTCAGTTATCCATCCGGTATAAGAGAGGATTGTCTGATCCTTGCAATGCTGCAGCACCACCCTCTTAACTGACAGGGATATAAAGGATATGTGGTAACACCTTTCTTTCACTATAATTGAAGAATAATCACCCACTAAGCAGATTTCTGGCATAAACAAGTCTTGTAACCCTACGAGGGGGTCCAATTTGGTCTGTATGAAGCGCCAGAGAGGGGCCACCTTAGGGCATTCCCAGAACACATGGAGTGGCGAGCCCTGGCCCTGGCCACATCTAAAGCATTCAGGCCCAGGTAGTCTACCCATTCCATGCATTTTGGTAGGTGTGAAGTACATATTATGTAGCATATAAAACTGCACTAGTCTGAGCTTATCATTAGTGGTGTATAAATACACGCCTCATCAAATCCTTTCCCAAGAAAAAGATGTAGTGGGAAAAGTTAATGCCCAGTAAGAGGATTGGCCCATGGCATTTGGGTAAGTTTTAGTGAACAAGGTCAGTACTAGGTGGGATACAGTGTGGGATTGCCAGGCCAAGACCTGAAGTTCATGAAGAAAATCTGCACGGCTAGTAGTCCACAGACCTGGACCAAACCATTTAATTAACATATGTCTGATTTGATACATAGAAAAGGTATACTTCTCAGGGAGATGAAAATATGCTAGCAGGTCTGATGTGGCACCTAATTGTCCCTGAGTAACCAGATCACTAATTCTGGTTTGCATACTGATGGTCATCCCCCTAGAATTCACCATTCGCCCTCCTACCTGAAAGTTGGGATTACTGTATAGTGTTTTCTTTTTTGTGATTCTAACAATGCCCCCTTTGGTCTTCCTTTTTCCATGTATGTACCTGTAGAAGGTTTTGTTACCCTTTTTTACTTCCTGAGCTATCCTAACCTCTGTTTGAGCCTTTGCATTTCTGATCACTTTCCCTGTCTCTTTTAGTTTCTGTTTATATTCTGTTTTGTCTGCCTCGTTCCCCAACTTCTTGTACTTTCTGAAGGCTATGAGCTTTTCTCTCACCATGGTTGCCACCTCCTTGGAAAACCATAGTGGGTTTTTCATCCTTTTGTTCTTACTAACCTGACAGGCACACTGTGATGTGACCATGGTTATTGCATCCTTCAGTCTTGTCCAATATTCCTCAACACTCCCTTCTGTCACGTTACTAAGGTTGTCTCTTAGGCAGGCCTTCATGTTTGTGAAGTCTGCCCTCCTGAAGTCAAGAACCTTCAGTTTGGAGTGTGTGGAGTCTACAGTCCTTTTTACCCTGAACCATACCATGTTATGATCACTGTTGCCCAGATGGTTCCCTATTTTGACACCTGTAACCCTATTCGCTATTTGTGAATATCAGATCTAGAACCACATTACCCCTTGTGGGTGATACCACTAGTTGACTTAGGCATGCTTCCTGTAGAGTGACTAGGAATTCCCTGCTCTTCTGTGATGCCGCTGTGTGGGTATTCCAGTCTACGTCCGGCAGATTGAAATCCCCCCACCAGCACCATGTCCCCTTTGCCTGACATCTGAAGGATGGTTTCCAGAATTTCCTTATCCTTGGCTTCCTTCTGATTTAGGGGTCTGTAGATTATTCCTGCCTGAATGGATTTTCCGGCTTCCAGCCCCTATTGTGATCCATAGATCCTCTATTTCCCCTAGTGCCTGCTGCATTTCTGTAGCATTGATAGTATCCTTAATATAAATACCTACCCCCACTCCCTTTTTCCCAGTCCTATCTCTCCTAAACAAGTTGTACCCTGGGATAGTCACCTCTCAACCATGATTCTTTGTGAACCATGTTTTGATCACAGCCACCCAGTCTAGTCCTGCCTCAGCTATTGTGGCAGTGAGGTCAGTCATCTTGTTAGCCAGACTGCGTGCATTGAGGCATAGTGCTGACCACTTTTGCTGTGTCACTTTGTTTGTCATGCCTCCCTTGATCTTATTGTTCATCCCTTTGTAGTTTTCCCTGTTTATGGTTCCTCCCTTTCCATTGTGATGGTCAGTGCCAGAGCCAGAAAGGGTTTTATATTCCCGACCATCTGCTTTTGCTATCCTGGAGTGTGTAGATTTGGTGCTAGCTGGAGGGGGAGAGACAGCAGGCTCTATGTGTGCTTCTCCTACAGCTACCGTCATCTCCCCTCCTGCTAGCTTAAATGTCCTATGTAGATGTCAAATTTCTGGCCCAGTGCTCTGATTCTCTCTTTAGTCAGTTGGAGGCTATCGAATTTGAAGCATTCCCTTTCCCAGAAGTTGCCCCAGTTTCCGACAAAGTGGTGCCCCTTTGTGTGGCAGCAGTTCTTGAGCCATGCGTTGAGCTCACTTATCTCTTTCTCTCTGATTTTCTGCCTGTTCTTCCTCTTTTTCCAAACAAGCAGAATCTCAGAGAATGCATTGCTGGATGAAAATGAAACTAATTTCTCACTGAGCTGCGCAATGTGCTCCTTAACTTCCTCGACCGACTGGCTAGTAAGGTCATCGGTCCCTAGGTGGACCAGGATGTTTGAACCCTCTTCTTCCTTTTTAACTATGTTGACTATTTGGTTAGTGTCCTTCCAAGCAGATGCTCCTGGGAGACATCTGCATATTTGTTTTGCCTCAGGTGGGGGTCCACACTGTGAACCATGGAGTCCCCTATGATAATGATTTTTTTTCCTGTTGAGGTTTTGTTTCTGGTGTTGTGTTGCTATCCTGTTGCATTTAGCATTCCTTTGGCCCGAGACATTGTCCGTCATTATGGATGGTGTGAACGCAAGAGGTGTGTACCTGTTTGCTGTGCTTACAGTGCTTTGTTGGTTTGGGACAGTTGCCCAAGCTCTGCCCCCTTTTTCTGCAACCAGTTGCCATCCCCCAGGCCCAGTCGTTCTCTGGGGGAGAGGTGTCTTGGTTTGGTGTCGGTGATGTGGAGGTGCACTCCTAAAAGAAATGTTTCCCTGTAGGTGGTTACGCAGGATGCTGATCTCACCCCATGCCTCCTGCAACTGAACCCTGAGGTGACATAGCTCCAAATATATAGGACAGCGGCCCTGCCTTTGGGTGACATGACCATTGAAGAGTGTCCCGCAGTGTTGGCAGCCAATGATATCCATGTGCGCGTGCCAGTGGATGGAAAGAAAGAGTACATAATTATTCAAATTTAGAGGAAGACAATCTCTTCCAGGTGGACGAAAGAAAAACAGGCTTTTTTTATTTTTGTCTTCTAGTCAGGTAAGGCAGGAAGTGGGCGGTGACATGCAGAACCTATATAGGAAGAGGACCCAGGGTGGGTGGGATTAGGGCTAGGGTGGGAGGGCAGAACCTTTGTTACTCCTTCCTGCTGAAAAAAACAATCGGTTTGGTAAGGTCTGCCACTTACCATCATGGGGTTAGGTGATGTAAAGGTGCTTTGTTTGCAACTCATTTCCTCTCAGATTTTCCCAAGACTGGTGCTTGTACTTCAGTGCCTATGTTTTTTTTGCAGTGCTGGTGCAGATTGAATTTAAAAGGTAATTGTCTTCTTCTTTCAGCTTTTCAGTTAAGCTTCCAGGGAGGACTTGGTTGGTCCAAAAGCTTAAGCACTGTTTTTCTTTTGTTACATCTATCTATCCAATAAAAGTTATCAAACCATTTCTTTCTGAATCTGTTCTTCCTTCATGGGTAGATTGTAAATATGCGTGGTAAATGTTTTCAAAAATATTTGGTTTTCTTTGAAACATAGAAACATAGAAACACAGACTATGATGGCAGATAAAGACCGCTTGGCCCACCTAGTCTGCCCATTTCCCTACCTACAGGATAAGCTGCAGATCCTAGTTATCCAATAGCCTATTTCTTCCTAGCCCCCACAAAAATTGCCTTATGTCTGTCCCATGCATTCTTGAATCCTACCACAGTTTTAGACCCCACAACCTCCTCAGGAAGGCTGTTCCATGCGTTCACCACTCTCTCTGTGAAAAAATACTTCCTCACATTGCCCCTGAACTGCCCCCCCATCTTCAAATTGTGTCCCCTTGTTCTTGCACGTCTCTTTTTCTGAAAGATGCTACCCTCTTGGACTTTGTTGATTCCACTGAGGTACTTAAAAGTTTCTATCATGTCCCCCCTCTCCCTCCTTTCCTCAAGGGTATACATATTAAACTCCTTTAGTCTCTCCTCATATGGCTTTTCTTGCAGACCCTGTACCATTTTAATGGCCCTCCTCTGGACTCCCTCCATCCTGTCTATGTCCTTGCGGGGATGGGGTCTCCAGAACTGGACGCAGTTCTCCAGATGGGGTCTCACCAACTGTCTCTACAGAGGGAAAACAACTTCCTGTTTTCTGCTGGAGATGCCTCTCCCTATACATCCCAGTATCCCACCAGCCCTCCCTACTGCCTTCTCACATTGCTTGCTAACCTTGAGGTCATCTGATATGATTACCCCAGGTCCCTTTCCATTTTTGTTGTTGTTACTATTTCCCCCCCATTGTGTAATCTTCCCCTGGGTTTTTGTTTCCCAGTTGCATTATTTTGTACTTCTGTGCATTATTTTGCACTTCTTTGCATTGAATCCAAGCTGCCATACTTCTGACCATTCCTCCAACTTGCAAGTCCCTTCTCATCCTTTCCACACCTCCTTGTGTATCAACCCTGTTGCAGATCTTTGTGTCCCTCTGCAATGTCACTTATAAAGACATTAAAAAGGACTGGACCCAGTACTGAACCCTGCAGTACCCCACTAGTAACCCCTCTTTCTTCAGAGTGGACTCCATTTACAATTACCTTCTATGTCCTGTTGTCCAGACAATTTTTACCCAGGCTACCACCCTGGGACCCACTCCCAGGCTGGTTAATTTGACTATTAATCTTTTGTGTGGGACTGTGTCAAATGCCTTGTCAAAGTCTAGGTAGGCCATGTCCACAGCCCCTCCCTGGTCTACTACTTTGGTCACCCAGTCAAAGAAATCAATTAGATTCATCTGACATGACCTTCCCACTGTGAACCCATGCTGCCTTGGGTCCTGTGCCCCACTGACCTCTAGGTACTCAACAATTCTTTCTTCAGAAGTGATTCCATCACTTTCCCTACCACAGAGGTCAAACTGACAGGTCTGTAGTTTCCTATCTCTGTCTTGGTCCCACTTTTGTGAAGGGGAATCACATCCACCTTCCTCCAGTCCCCAGGTACCACACCATCCTCCCATGATTTGTTAAAAAGTTTAGTCAGTGGTTTCACTAGTTTTCCCCTTAATTCTTTTAGAATTCTGGGGTGAATTCTGTTAGGTCCCATTGCTTTGTCCACCTTCAGTTTTAGGAGTTCTTTCAGAACCCTTTCTTCTGTGAAAGGACTGGGATCGACCCCTCCATCCAGAGTGCTTCTGTTAATTGGATTAGGCATCTCCCCCTCCTCCTCTTTTGTGAATACTGAGCAGAAATATTCATTCAGTATCCCTGCTTTTCCACTGTCACTCTCTGCCCACCCACTGCCCATTCTATTCAGCCTCACTATCCCTCTCTTTGTCTTTCTGTGCTCCCTGATGTACCTATAAAAGGTTTTATCCTCCTTCTTAACCGAGTTGGCTATCTTTTCCTCAGTTTGGGCCTTTGCTATTCTGACTTCCCTCCCTGCTTTCTTCTGCCTTAACTGGTATAGCTGTCTGTCCTGCTCCTTCTGTGTTTCCTTATACTTCCTGAATGCTATCTTTCCTCCTGACCTTCCCGCCACCTCTTATGAGAACCATAGTGGCTTTTTCTTTCATTTTGATTTATTTATTTGCTTCACACAAAGGCTTGTTGCCTCTGTGATGGCAGTTTTGATGTTTACCCATAGTTGCTCCACCCCTCCTTCTAGCCTGTTTGCTAGTGCTTTTCTAAGGCACTCTCCCATCTTGCCAAAGTCAGCCCTCCTGAAGTCCAGTACCCTCACTTTTGTATGGCTTGACTCTGTAGCTGAGTTTATTGTGAACCACACTGTTTGGTGGTCACTTGTTCCCAGATGGCTACCCACTTCTCAATCTGAGATCATCTCACTGTCCCCATTTGAGAGTATGAGGTCTAAGATTGCTCCCTCATCAGTGGGTTCCAAAACTAGCTGTCTGAGGCATGCCACTTGTAGGGCATCGAGAATGGCCCTGCTCTTGGATGTGGCTGCAGCAAATGTGCTCCAATTAACATCTGGCATATTCAGGTCTCCCATCAACAGTATCTCCCCTTTCTCTGCCATCCTAAGGATGCCTTCTATCATATCCTTGTCCATTCCCTCCCCCTGACATGGGGGTCTGTACACAACCCCTGTGCAGATTGTGGTGCCATTTCCAGTCTCTAAAGTGACCCACAGTGCCTCCTCTCCTCCCTGTTTACTCTTTTGTTCAGATGCTTTTATCCCTTCCCTTACATAGAGAGCTACTCCCCCCCCCTCCCTGTCTCTCCTGTAGGTTGTGTACCCTGGTATGTTAACATTCCAGTTATGGTTCTCTGTGTACCATGTTTCTGTGACTGCTACAATATCCAGGCATCCCTCTTCCATCAAGGCCACCAGTTCAGGGAGCTTGTTGCCCAGACTACGGGCATTGGTACTCATTACCCTCCATTTCCTGATGGCCTTACCCCTTTTTGCCCCATCCCTGTCCTTATTGCCTTTGTCACTTTCTCCATTTACCCCTGCCCTTCTCCCTATTTGAGTAGTTTTAATTGCTTTTGATCTGACTGCATAGTTTACAGTAGACCCCATTGCATTCACTTACATTGTTTAGCAAGATGTGCTTCTCAGTAGTCTATGCAGCTAAGATAAAGAGGGTTGCCCAATTAAAAGGGCAGGCCCCATTGTTCCACAGCCCTGCCAAGAAAGTGGGATGCTCAGGGAGGAGGGGGGAGAAGGAGTGGGGCTAGAGGCAAGAGTCACAGAAGGTGAGGTATGAATGAGGCCACAAAGGGGTGGGCAATGAAATAAGAGAACAATGAGGTGGCAGCAGGTGAGTGGATAAGGTGAGCACAGGGGGCAGGACAAAGGGGCAGTTGTAAGGGGCTGCACAGCAGTGGAGAGCTCACAAAATTGCTCCAAAGTATTTTACTCTGGATGCACATCAGTCGTTGGCAAGATTGTAGAGCCATTGGGCTTTTTAATGGTATTTGGAGTTAAGTCACAGAGTGACAGCTAAACCTAGTTTAAACCTAGTTTAAAAAAAAAAAAGAAACACAATCAAGAAGGAGTATGAGGAGAACACAGTGAGTAGAGATCTGAGTGGCAGAAGAAAGGTAAGGCACAATGAGTGGGGGAGAGGAACAGTGGAAGGCACCAGGAAGACAAGCAGAATGAGTGAGTGAGAAGCAATATATGGAACTGAGCTTGTTGTAAGCAAGCGTCGGGGAAGTGAGAGAAGTGCTGCAGCAGACAGCAGGGAGGCTGAGTCAGTCCTGGGGGGTGGGATTGTCGCTAGAGCCGGGCGATGTCCGCTAAGGACGGTGGTGAGGGGGCTTGCCAAAACCAGAACTAGAGGACATGAAAGGTGAGGAGCCTACAGCGAGGGAGTAACCATTTCCAGGGCTTTCAAACAGGCAGGGGGGGTCAAGCGGCGATGCACAAGGGCGGCGAATGAGAACACTGGGGCCTACCGCATGGTGATAGGGAGATACAGGTGGCTACTACAAGGGAACTGGGGAAACACAAGCTTGGATGGCTTTTGTGAGCAGTGAGTAGGCACTGGGAAGGAGGATTAAGTGTAGATAACACGAGAATGATGCAAATTGGCCAAGAGAAGGGGTAAGAGGTCAGGTTTTGGGAAGCAGATTGAATTTGGCATGGATTGGTTTTAACAGCATGGGGCAAGTGACAAAGGAAGGGAAAAGGGTGATAGAGGCCGCAGGGCCCACCGCGTGGCGAGGGCAATACACGTGGCTTGGTGCAGGAGATGGACAAGAACATCAGCATTTGAGGGTGAAAGAGAGAAGGATACAGAAGTCAGGGGAGAAAAGTAGGAGAAGTAGGAGCGAAGGAGACCGCAGGGACCTACCACGCAGTGTTGGCGTGTGACGTCATCGCCACGTGGGTTGGAAAGAATATCGGTGGAAAAAAGCAGAAGAGGGACACAGGGAAGGGGACAATACACAGTCACCCTTTCTAGCCATAGCGGTCTCTTTTTCAGATTAATTTGTTTTCAGTGGATTGTTGGTTTTTGGGATAATTTGTCGTAGTATGGGTAGGAGTAAACATCCCTTTTGTTTTTAGTCTTACCATGAGGTGGGCAAGTGGCACAATAGGAGAATGGCAGATTAATTAAAGATTACAGGAGTTTCAGATGCAATTATATAAAGTCCATTACAGATGAAATACTGCTTTACAATAAAATAGTATTACAGTTCCGAAACCAACTAGTTCTTCAGAATGCAGCAGGGAAGTTACCTACCAAGTCACTGGCTTGTTAAAGACTTGGTCATGTTGGTCTGATCATAAATAAGGGATTATTACCAAGGCCCAGCAGTAGGGGCCAGGTGGCAAGGAAGGCAGTTACAAGGGTAGCAGGGAAAGGAGAAGAGTGGATCGAATAGTACAGGGGTTGGAGGGGGATACAGATGGCCCAGAGTGAGCCTGCTGCACCATAAGGGGAAAGTGCATTTCTGGATTGGATGGCGAGTAGAAGAACGGGTTAAAGGGCGGGGGGGTGCTAACAAAAAAAAACAAAAAAAAACCAATGTGTGTTGACCTGTATGATGTTGTCCATTCTAGATAAAGCAGAGCAAGGACGGCACCAAAGAAGGCAAAGCCCAGCAAAGAAGAATGCTACAAAGCAGTAATGGACCTGGTGGAGAAAGCGAATCGGATACTGGAGGTGGTGGAGCCAGAAGGAGGGGAGAAGGGTACAAAGTGGAAGAGGAAGATGGAAAAGGGTCGGGAGATGAACAAGATGGTGCCAACAAGGAGCAGTGTACAGGAACCCAGGATGGTGGTACCAGGACCTGAACCAATGGCCCCTACGAGTCCGGCTCCTAGTAACCCGGTCCCTAAGCCGATGCCGGACCGCATCCCAGGCCCAGTGGTAGTACCACAACCCGAGACACCAAGGCTCCAGCTGATCCTACCAGACCCGGTTCCAGTACCACCGGTGCCACAGATTTTGCCACCCAGCACACCAGAAGTCCCCCCACTGGGGCCTGACACCCCACAGACACTTGAAACAGGTAATCAGGTGGTGACTGTGGAGAGCAGCATGAAAGAATATGTGGAGCAAATGTTGAAAAGTGTGGGGGAGAATGGGATAGGACAGCTGGAGAAAACACTAGGTGAAATAAAAAGAGGAGGGAGTGACAAGGGTAGCAGAGTGATAGCAGGGAGCCCCGGGAAAGGAAGGGAACGGGGGAGCACAAGGGGTGCGTTTAGTGGACCAAGTTCCCACGGCCATGAAAGAGAAGACATGGAAGGGGGAATATGTGGATATTTTCACCTTGGTGAATGTAGACAGTATGGATAAATACGAGGAAAAGGATAGTTTTGAGAAGAAGGACATGGCAGCGGCAGTGGTGTTGTTAGGAAAGGGAGAGGAGGACAAAACATGGAAGGGAAAAACCTGGGATAACTGGTCCATGGGTTTCATTTATTTTATGGCCACTGTTATTGAAAAGCAGATGGAACTTGCTACCCCGCTCTTAACCTATTCCCTCATTATAAAAAATGCGTACAAGAAGGGGGGGCATAGTTGGCTACGATATGATGAGAAGTTTAGGAAGAGAATGGCTCACTTTGGGGATGTACAGTGGAATGCAAGGCAAATAGACTTGTGGCTTGAAATTTATATGGGCCCCACGGAAAAGGAGACAGAAGGGGAAAAAAGAGGTGGGGCGGCAGCAAAGGCCTGTTGGGGATACAACAGGGCCTCCTCCTGATGGCCAAACTGCCGGTTTCGGCATGTTTGCTCCAAGTGCGGGGGGCATCACCCAGCATCCAAGTGTAGATACAACTGGGAAAAAGGGGCAGGCAGCCAGGACAACACATACCAGCCCCCTTTCAGAACGGGCAGAGCTCCTTCCGGGGGCAATGGGGGAGAGGTAACAGGGGGAGGGGAACAGGGGAGGGACAGGCCTATCAGTCCCAACACCAGGACATGAGAGAGTTGGTCAAGGGGTTCCAGCTGGCCCGGACACCCATAAGCATAGAGAGGGTTGAAAGGGGTTGAGGGTTACCGAGATGGGTGGTCGGCCGAAAAGTTGCAGGTGGGTTTTCGGTCAGGTTTTAGCCTACATTTTAGGGGCTGCAGGAAGTGGATGAAGGCAAAGAACCTCAAATCCATGCATGGAAAGGAGGCAATTCTGGCACAGAAAATTCAGAAAGAGGTGGCAGGGGGGAGGGTGGAAGGCCCGTTTACATCCCCTCCATTGCCAAACCTGCAGGTTTCTCCATTGGGACTAGTGCCCACGAAGCAGGAAGGCGAATACCGAGTAATACATCACCTATCCTACCCAGAAGGTGATTCAGTCAATGATGCCATTGGAGAGGAAGACAGCAGGGTTATCTACACCACCTTGGAGGATGCAGTGCAGCTGATTTAGATCAAAACAGGAAGCATGGTTGGCGAAAACAGGCATAGAGTCAGCCTTTCGGCTATTGCCAGTCAGGCCGGAGGATTGGAATTTGTTAGGCTTTTGCATGGAGTGGATGTATTATTTTGGCAAGGCCATGCCCATGGGGTGCTCGATAGCATGCACCACATTCGTGATGTTTAGTACCTGGTTGCAATGGGCTTTCCAGACCCAGGAGGGGCACTAAACAGTAGTACACTACCTGGATGACTTCCTGTTCATCGGAGAAGGGAGAAAAGAGGCCGAGAACATGCTTAGGGATTTTCAGGTGCTGTGCCAGGAGGTGGGGGTGCCATTAGCAGATGACAAGACGGAGGGACCCAGTCAGACAATAGAGTTCCTAGGGCTGGAGCTGGACACAATATGGGATCTGTACCGGTTGCCTGACCAAAAGGTTAGGAGGCTGAGGGAGCTGTTGAGGATGATAGGGGGACGCAGGAGGGTGCAGCTGCAACAGGTGCAGCAACTGTTGGGGCACTTGAACTTTGCATGTAGAGCCATTGCACCAGGGTGCACGTTTACATGGTGTTTAGCCTGGGCAATGCAGGGGGCCAAACAGCCCCATCATTGGGTAGACCTTAACAAAGGGACCAGGGAGGATATGACAGTGTGGGAACATTTCCTGCAAGCCTATAATGAACAAATATTTTGGCAGGATGACTGGCTCTACAATACGGATTTGCAGCTGTATACAGATGCATCTGGGGTTATCGGCATGGGGGGTACTTCCAGGGTGGATTGTTCGCAGAACCATGGCCAGAGGATTGGGCCTGGGAGGGGGTGATGAGAGACATCACCTTTTTGGAACTGTTCCCCATATGGGTGGCAATGATAGTCTGGGGAAGGGAGCTCAGGAACCGGCAGATCATATTCTGGAGTGATAATAAGGCAGCAGTGGAAGTGCTGAACAGGAGGAGGACGAAGTCAGAAAGAGTGATGAGGGTATTGGGCAGGATGGTGTGGTTGGCTTTGACCCTGAACATTGCCTCCAGGGCCAAGCACATCGATGGTGTGGACAATGTGATAGCTGATTGCCTATCCAGTTTGCAAATGGACAAATTCAGGACCGTCGCACCTGAAGCAGAGGGCTGGCAGACCACTATCCCTATGGACATATGGTCGATTGGATTGGGGGAGCTGAAGTACTGTGCCACAACTCCTGGACCCCCCAGACCTTGAGAGCTTACGAAACCTCCTGGAGGGCTTTTCAGAAATTCCGGGAACAGTGCGGCAGACAGGTAAGTGGGGCAGTGATGGTGGAGCAAGTGGCACATTTTATAGTAATGGGATGGAACCAGAACATGGCGCATGCAACCATGGAGGTACATCTGGTGGCAATAGGTCAGATCTGTACACTAAGGGGCTGGGAGGACCCAACAAAAAGCAACCTTATCTGCAGAATGATGCAGGGTTGGATTCGGGGATCAGATAGGAAACAGCATAGCAGAAGGCCAATCTCTGAGAGTCTGATGGTAAGGTTGATAGGGGCACTATAGCATATCTGCAGTTCATGAAGTGAAGCTGTGTTGTTCCAAGCACTGTACACTACCATGTATAGTGGAGTGTTTCGGATGAGCAAGGTAGTGGGTCACAGCAAGCGGACAGAAGGTGGGGCTGCAGTGGGAAGACATAGCATGGAAGGGCGAAGCAGTAACGTTACTGCTAAGGAGGTCAAAGACCGATCAGCAAGGGCAAGGGAGGAGGGTGTGGTTGAGGAAGCACCCAAACAGAGCCATTTGCCCGGTAGCAGCGCTGCACATGTACACGGCAGAATGCTCAAACCAGGGGAATGCAATGATGTTTATACATGGGGATAGCAGGCCAGTCTCTGGGTACCAGGTAACAGTGATACTGCACAAGGCACCCAGATGTTTGGGGGAACCAGGGGAAGGTTATTCCTCCCACTCATTCAGGATTGGGGCTGTGTCAGCGATGGCAGCACAAGGCAGCGGACCCAGGGAGATCAAAGAAAAAGGCAGGTGGGCTTCAGGATGTTATAAAACATACATACGAAAAATACAACAATAATGATTTCTGTTTTGTCTCCCACAGAAGGTGCAAGAAAGAAGGAAATGGGGGTGAAAGAGGGAGGGTGGGGACAGAGGTCATATAATCATCTGTGTGCTTTTTGGTTGTGCAGGTTCAACCAAGAGGCTCGAGGAGTGGATCTGTGGGCATTCATTTGTCCATTGGGTGGAGAAGTGAGTGGCCAGAAGGCAAGGGGGAAAGCAGCTGTACTTGGACAGTGACACACTACGGCTGGTGTGGAAAGGTCATTGGGAGATGAAATGGGCACAGCTGCTGCCAGAGCTCAGGGAAATCAGGAGGGACCATAGGCAGCTGGACCTGATTGTGGTAAAAATAAAGGAATGGTGGCCAGAGGTTACTTTGGCCTGGTCAGGAAATCACGCCTCGGAGAGTGTGGCGGCAGGCAGAGAGCCATAAGGGTATGGACAGGGCCAGAAAGTGCATGAATGTGCAGGTGGGAAGAGAGTTCCAGAACATGGGGAGTTTAGTCATACACCATGGAATTCTGGAATGGGTAGACGAGTATTATTGAGGGGATGGCATACACCTATCGGGCGTGGGCCTGGCTATGTTCAGCACCGAAATTGCGAATGTCATTGAAGCGTGGCTGGTGCAGAGATGAGGCAGGGTGAGGATAGAAAGGAGGGAAAGGGGGGAAGTCCACCGTCCATCGCAAGCTGGAGGTGGACTAATGGAAAAAGGGGGAAGGAAGACAAGAAAAAGGGGGGAAGGAAATAAAACAAAAAGAACACAGGATTGACAAACAAGAGGCAGGGCACGGTGTGGATGCTCATGCCCCCCATTCAGGACATAAGAGGAAGAGGCCAGGCCCCTCCATGATGTACGTCTGGGGGGCAGAAGAAAAGAAGAGATTGTTAGCAATTATGAAGTGAACAAAAATGTGAAGGATATAATGTATACGCACATAATGTAAATATAATGTATGTAAATATGATGATAAAGAGACTACAAATGAAAGTCTGGAGATGTACCTGTTGTGAACATGTTATTGTGAAATATTATAACTGTGATGAATCAGTAAAATTATTGCCAAGCTGAGCAACCACACACAATATGGTCTGTGTATTTATTGACGGGGTTCTGGGGACAAAGAGGGTTGCCCAATTAAAAGGCCAGGCCCATTGTCCCACAGCCCTGCCAAGAAAGTGGGAAGCTCAGGGAGGGGAGAAGGGGGGGCTAGAGGCAAGAGTCACAGAAGGGGAGGTACGAATGAGGTCTCAAAGGGGTGGGCAATGAAATGAGAGAACAATGAGGTGGCGGCAGGTAAGTGGATAAGGTGAGCACAGGGGTCAGGACAAAGGGGCAGTAATAAGGGGTTGCACAGCAGTAAAGAGCTCACAAAATTGCTCCAAAGTATTTTCCAACCCTCCCACCCTGAAGGAAGGACAGAAGGGCACTGTGGTAGGTGAAACACAGTGCACCACTGTGGTAGATGGAACACAGTGGCAGGCTGCATGGTACTGCTGAAGGTGGACGGCAGAAAAAGGGGAGAAAAAGGGAGAAGGAAGACAAGAAAAAGGGGGAGTAAGGAAATAAAACAAAAAGGACACAGGGTTGACAAACAAGATGCAGGGGCACGGTGTGTACACTCGTGCCCCTCGTTCAGGACATAAGAGGAAGAGTCCAGGCCCCTCCATGATGTACGTCTGAGGGGCAGAAGAAAAGAAGAGATTGGTAGCAATTATGAAACGAACAAGAATGTGAAGGAGATAATGTATATGCATATAATGTAAATATAATGTATGTAAATATGATGGTAAAGAGACTATAAATGCAAGTCTGGAGATGTACTCTACCTGTTGTGAACATGTTATTGGAAATATTATAACTGTGACGAATCAGTAAAATTATTGCCAAGCTGAGCAACCACACACAATATGGTCTGCATATTTATTGGTGGGGTTCTGGGGACAAAACTGTTTTGCAAGGTGTTTGGTTGTTTTAGATGTTTTTTATCTGCTCTTTGATCACTTACTTGCTCAGATCACATTTTACTGTTCGGTGCCTCAGCACACATTGTCTATGTGGCAGTGCTGTCAGAAACTGCAAGCTTCTGTCTGCACCCTCTGGCAAAGATAAAGTTTAGTAGACATTTATAAGTAACGTATATTGCCATGGTAGTACTGCACAAGTGCTCAAAATATAGTTGCTGAAGGAAGTTTCATGTAGGAATTTAGCTGATCTTTGAGCTGATAAGTGAATTTGCATCTGACTTCAGATAGCAACCATTCTTCTAACTCATTGTTTGTCCTGATGGTTTTAAACCGCTATATTCAAGGCTGATTCAAAGAATTTGAAAGCAGTTAATCTAGTTGCACTAGTTTTAACTTGTCTTTGATTACTTGCTGTGATTTTAGTTCAGTGCTTCAGCATGCGGCATCTATCTGGGTTATTCTGGCACACTGTTTCAAACTGTATGTTTCCCACTAGTAAAATGTACATTTATTCTTGTTCAAGTTACCAGGCATTGCTTAGTAATGTGCTTTAATATATTGATTGTGTGCATGTGTTTAGGTAAAGTTCATAAAGATATTAGTGTGTTGACTCTTTTTCTTGTTTTATTTTACTATATAGATCAGGTATGATCCATGGATTACATTCCTCAGATTTGCTCTTTGGATACTGTGTGTGTGTGTTTGTGTGTGTGTCTGCGTGCGTGTGTGTGTTGGGGGTTACAACATGTTCCTGTGTGGTGTGCAGGGGGTGATAGTTGCCTCTTCAGGTGGTGAATGCTGTGCACCAGCACTGGAGGAAGAACACAGGCACTGAGGTACAAGCACTCAGCCTTGGAAAAATCTGAAAGGAACTGAGCTGCAAACAAAGCAGCTTTACATCACCTTACACCAAGATGCATTGCATGACCTGTAAAATGGCTCTTCGCAGTTTTGTGTTTCTGTTTCACACTGACTTTTGGAAACTAATTAAAGTTGTCAACCTGCTGCTTTTGAAAGGAACACAAAAAATATTCAGGGATTAATAGCCCAGGCTGCACCGATTTAAAGGAAAACAGTTCTTGAGCCCTTCCCTTTAATATAAATTAAAAAAGGCTGTGCAAGTTCAATGTATTTAGACATATGTTTAACAAAAATGTATAAAAGTGAATACGAAAAGCTCCACCATATAACAGACTCTCTCTCTCTCTCTCTCTCCCTCCCTCTTGCTGTCAGTCAGCACTCTGCTATTGCTGATTCTGAACAATGCAGCTTCCTCTGAAACAACCCGCATCCACACTCAGAACACAAAATACACACACATACACATTGATGATTTCCAACAATTACCTTCGGCTTACTTACCTAGCTGCCTGCCATCTGTCTTTCACAAGACCTGTATTGATCAACAATTCTGTTAATTGATACAGGGCTTGCAGTCTGCAATGAATCAAAGTTTGTACAGTTGGTACTGTATGTGTAGAAAACTTACTTAGTTTACAGTACAATTCTACATTGACCTTTAAGCTAACTACATCAATTTTCAAATAAATGAAATAAACAGCACAAGCTTTACATATCAAAATGTTAAGAATCATTCGGGACACATATCCTCACAAACAGCCTTCTGATGACTTCTAACTCACACCCAAAATATGTGTTTGTTAGGTGACGTGTAAATATTGCACTGTGTCCAAGTTAGATGTCATATCAGAAATTTCTTCTAAAAGATGGTTTGTCTGCATGCACGGTATCACATTTGCAGAGTTAGTTCATTTGTAGACAACAGGTCCAATATCAGTATAGAACTATGAAGATCAACACAGGACTTCTGCGGATCACATGACACCGCCACTGACTGTAGGTTAACTGGTGTATGCCAGCAGGGCTAGTGATTTGAGAGGGTGAAGAAACAGGGTAATAGTTGTGGTGTATGAACAGTAGACAAGAGAGAGTGTTATATATTTGGCATTGCTGATCCACTAAGACTGTGTTCAAGACTGAACACCAGAGACTGTAATACAGTTGCCAACAGTGCTTTGGGGGGGTCCTGTATATATTTTTTTTATGTTGGGTGCTCTACTGACATTCAGGCTGCACTATGCATCAGTGTTAAGTGCAAATTCATTCTGCGACAAGGTTAATGTTACCATAATTGCCCTATTCTGCATGCTTGCCCCACACAATGTGGGACACATGGGATAGACACAAAGGGATCTTGGAAGTTAAGGGGTGAGACCTTAGGCCAATTAGGGTCTGCACTGTCACTATATGTAGGGAAAATAGTGCAGATTAGCTGGGCTTGGAGGCCTTTATCTGCCAACAACTTCAACGTTTCTATGTAACTTTGTAAGCAGCAGCTACTCAGGTGCAAATTTATTGCGTATCAAGGTTACTGTCACCATAACTGTCCTACACAGCATGATGCCCCACATAGCTTTGAGAGCAGCAACTGTCTGTATTTTTAGCACTGCCATATGTTTCTGCCCTCTGCTAATACAGAAGTATTGGAAGCCACATTGTGCACTCGTCAGGTGAGCAACATCTGTTCCAATATATCTATATTATGACAGTGTGAACTGTAGTGCTGTCCCATACCAGTTTGTGTGCCACACTAATTTGTTAAGACTATGAATCACCCTGTCATTAAATGTGTATGTGGTATTACACTACAGGGTGGGCACTGAGATCAGTTAATGCATGCTGTTAATGTTGTGATGAACGTGGATGAAGGCAACATTGCTTTCAATCACAGTGAACATTATTACATTCTTCCATTTCACTGCAACAAAATGACATTTACAGCAACACAGAGTTTAATTGTCTAGCATTGACAGTAGTTTTAATTAATCCTCCTGTTAAAATCTGACAACACAGAAATGACACTTCAATAATTTTGAGTATTGCTCAAACATGTTCCACAAAGCCTTAGGTGATGAAGTTTATAGTCTGTTAGAGGAGTGTTCAGATGATTAATGTTACTGCACTCCATAGGAATATATTTGGATGATATTTTAAGTAAATGTGTTGACAAACAGGTAAACAGTTACATTATTAACTTTGTTGAATAACTCTGTGCCTAATTTCAGATAATTAATTTTTATTTCTGCCACTGAATTACAATACCTGACCGATATGTGCCTTTTTCAGGTATTGTTTTTAAACTGAAAATATTTATCAGCGGATTCATAATGAAATAATATATATTGCAAATCTAAAAGTACAACAGTCAGCTGACACAGCAAAAATACTTAGTAACTCGATCGGTAGAGTTAGATAGATGTATCTAGTAATAATTGTAGTTGCTGGTTCTTTCTCAGAAAGTTTTGTTTCCTTTCCTCTTTTTTTATTCTGTAGACTGCCACTCAGAATTACAGCCCAGTGCTGTCAGAAGATGGTCCCTTTGAGGTTCACAGTGTGTTCCTCCATGGTGACTATGTGCTATAATGAAGTTCTATTATGCAAAAGAAATGTAAAATGAGTTTGTTTGTGTCAAAGGTACAAATACAAATCTTGTTTATCTGCAAGTTGCCAAATTTGTATTATAAGGTTTAGCCTGAAAAAAGCAATATTTTTTTATATGAGCATAAGTTTATTACACAGCACATACAGTATATGGTCTCTGTGTGTGAACACATCATGCACATCCTACAGGCATCTGCTGTAAGTCAGCTTTGACTGAAATGGTGTGCATCAGTAACATAACACGCAATTGTCAATGTCAAATGTTGTCTTGCAGGCATTGGCATTGGTAGTGCAGGAGTTAGAGAGATGCATAATAGGAATGGCAGTGAAGTATTGAACTGATGGCAACCCCACCCCACCCTGCAGAGACTGACAGGCATTGGGTGTGCCTTTGGGTCATCAGCCATAATGCTCATGCCATTTTACCTCACCCTACCCTGCAGACACTGACAAGTGCTGCGGTGTGCCTTGGGGTCTTCGGGCCTTACACTCACCCCAGTCCATAAGGAAATATGCTAAGAAGGGTGCAGTATAGGAGAATGGGGTGAACTTTGAGGCTGAAGAGTCCAAGGCACACCTCAATGCCTGTCACTGGCTGCAAGCTGGGGGTAGGAGTGGAATGGCATGAGCATTACAGCCGACAATCCTAAGTCACACCCATGACACCTGTCAGTCTCTACAGGGTGGGGCGTTATGGCTGCAAACCATAATGCCTTGTGCGTTTGTTGGTATTTTCACTCCAAATTTTCAATGTGGGCTTTTTGTGACTCCACCTCATAAACAGTGGCACCATCAATTTGTCAGCTGAAAGGCAATTTTGCACAGCGACTGCACTATTTGGTGCCACAGGTGCAAAAATACATTTCAGGCAGGATGTGAAAAATGACAGCTGTACTGTTTATAAGGAGGTGTAAAAAAAATGGTAATGTTGAAAATCTGGAGTGAAAATATGAAAAATTGGTGAAGTCATGAGTGTGCGTAGAAACTGTGCAACGCATGCCCGTAACACAATTATTTTGGTGATTTTTTTAACCAAATTTTCAACATAGGCATTGTGGAACCTCTGCACATGAGCAGTGGCACTGTGATTTTGTTAATCTGTCCTGAAAGTTGATTTCCCAAAGCAACCGCATCATTGTGCACCAGATGTGTGAAAACACATTTTGGGCAGGATGTGAAAAATGACAGCTCTACTGTTCATAAGGAGGTGGGAAAAAATGGTAATGTTGAAAATCTGGAGTGAAAAAATTAAAATTTTCAAAGTTATGAGCATGCACAGAAACTGTGCAATGCACGCTCTCATGTAACACAGTCATTTTTTGGAATTTGTTCACCAAATTTGCAACATAGCTTTTGAGACCCACTTCATGAACAGTGACACTGTCATTTCATCATCACCGCAGATTCCTTGCAGGCAACGAATCACCTTTCTGGACCGAATTATGAGATGACAGTGCATGTGTTCATGAGGTGGGGTCCCAAAAACCTCATGTTGAAAATTTGGAGCCAAAATTCAAAAACATGGCTGAAATATTCACCCAAGTTGACCCCCCCATTGATGCCATTATACAGCTTACCGGCATTTCTTCATTTTGCAGTTCGGCTTTGAAGAGTCCAGACGTGTTCTTGCTCCCCTGAAGATCACAATGCCTGACCTCTGGAGGTAAGTATGGGGTTAGGGGGGTGTGAGGAGGTGGGGTGCACAGAGGGTGGGTGCGGGTTGGGGAAGGGGCACGTGGACAATGAGGGACCTTTTTTTTTCCAAGTACAAAAAAAAAACGGACATTGCGGGACAGTTTTCTTTCTTTACAGGTGAAATAAAACAAATGTTGGGCACACTGGGGTGGGTTCCCAGTGGTCCCCATGACTTTTGGGGGGGATGTTAGGCACACTGGGGTGGGCTCCTAGTGAGCCACACAATGGGGGTGGGAGGAGGAACATGCCGACATGGTCAGCTTTTTGTGAGCAATGGCACACTAGGGGGACTCCCAGTGTGCCACACAATGTGGGAGGGTGGGGGACATGCCAACATGGGGATTGCACCCTGTTGTCAGCTTTGTTTGAGGATTGTGTGCCACCACCATGTTTATTGAAATGTTTCAAAGAAAAGGCTCATATGGGAGGCGTGTCATCTCTGCCGCTGCATGACGAGCTTGTCTCTGATTGCAGAGGCAGATTTCTTTCAAGTTGGTGGCACTTTACATAATTTTTGCATCAGTGCTAGCATGCTGGCTAATTGAGGAATGTGGGATGCACCAACTAAAGGGTGCCCTGCATTCACCAACACTGGCACACCTCTTATAGTGCTACTGCCACAAGATGTTGCTTGTGCACATGCAAGACAACATAAAAACTACAGATTCTGACAACGTAAGCACAACTACAATTTATGAATTTCTTGGACTATTGGACACATGACCTTGAAGTTTCTGACTCGTATAGCGGTGCCTGATGACTGTTCCTCCTTAACTACAAATTAATTTGCATACATAGTAATGTTAATACATATTAGCCAAAAAGTTATAAGTTGTGTGTTGTGAGTGTACCCAAGCTGACATTCATTTTAAGTTGTATTTTATAAGTGTTGCTTACAGTATCTGTATATGCCTCAGTTGGAAACAGGATATGGTTCAGCCCCATACTGTATGTCTGTTCATGCTTGATAAAACCCATTCAATCAGCACAGCAGGTCTATATGATGCCATGGAGCAGTGGAAGTACATAATTGCACTGTGTTGTATTTTATCTGATCAAAAGAGTGCATTTCTATGTTGTTACTAGCAAAGCAGTGACATATAGTATGTAAGCAACAACACACACTCACTTGTGTATAGCACTAAATCAATGCATGCCGCAGCTGCATTGTATGTCACAAGGCTGCAGGACAGGTTTCTTCAATAGCCTGTAAATTGTGTGTCTAGTTCTATGCACACCTTTCATGTGTTACTACAGTTATAAAATGGGTTTCTTTTTAGGTACATGTAATAATGTAACAAAACAGGTTGATTACAATACATAATATGGAGTGTTAGTTATTTTTTTAACATTTATAGGGTTCTACACTTTTTTATGAATTCTTTATGAGACTAGGTAGCATATATATTTCACTGAAATACAAAATTATACATACTGCAATAATGCAAAGCATCATGGGATGTACTGTATATGCAAATCACATGAATGAATTTAGACTGGTTCTGTTGCAAGCAGGAGTGCATGGTGACAAAATGCCTGTCACACACACTGCTAAGGTTGAAAACAGAAGACACATGCACATGTTTTGTCCTTCTCAGGACTCACCAGTGGGCTTCATCTGTATCTCAACCCAGGGAGAAATAAACGACTCCTTTTGATGGTTTTAATGTTTGGGTTATCGTGAGCCCACAATATGTATTTCACTATTGTGTAGTCTTTTCCGTCTGTGGTGCATCAGTGAATAAACAAGAAGTAGTTCAGCTGTGTTGGTTGTTTATGAAGTAGATAATTAAGAAAAGTCAGAGTGCTATCAGGTTGTGCATGATAAATTCTATCAAGTGATATCTGTCACAAGTAAGGTACCAAAGTGTTGATTAATTTGACACATTATTCAATATAGTGTTGGCCACAGAGTGGGACTATGGTCTAATTAAGGGTGCAAACAAAGTATTCTACATATACTATATTGTACAGGTATTGCCATGATACTCATACAGTGCTATCCATTCCTATTCCAGGTCTGAGTGCTCCATTACCATACTGTACCATTATGTGATGTCATTGTTTGGAGAGTGCTTGGGCATCTACCATCAAAAGCAACAGGTGTTTCTTTTGAATTGCATCTTCTCATATCTTTGTCATTTGTTGTGGTGAATTCAAAGCCAGATCACAAACAAGGATATTATTAGTCATGTGATGTCTTTTATGCACTAAAACTGGCCAGGAAGATATTAAAATTAGCCATTTAAAAGATACCACAATTTTTTCCTCAGGAGCACTGTTGCTCACACTCAACAACCTGTGATACCATATAATATTAAAGCAGGGTGGAATATCAGCCTGTGCAATTACTATGAGAACTGCATATGTGCTGTGCTGCATTGGTCCACAGCTGACTAGTAAGACTAGGTTTGCTGGTAAAAGCACCTGGCTTCACCTGAGCTCTTTTCTTATAGGTTTGCTTATAAGGACGAATAAGGAACAATGTTATCAGAGCAAGGAAAAAGATTAAGGCTTCTTTTGGCTAAGCAGATTTACTGTGTGTTACTATTTTCTTTTGTGCTCACATGATTTGTTACTGTTTTTTACTTACATTTTACTGCTGTAATATTCTCTGATTCAAATTGCTGTTGCAGGCTATACTTTCTGCTGCATTATTACAGAGTGTGCCTACAGGTTTGTTACTGCTTTGTGCTGACAGATTACTGTTGTAATCTTCTCTGATTCAAAATTTTTTTTGCAAGGTGTATCTTATATTACTGCTTTATTTTTCTCTGTAGCAAAGTGTTTTTTGCAGGGTATATCTTCTGTGAAATTGTTACAGATAGTGCTTATATTTTTTTGACTTTTTTATCTATCATTAGGCCAAGTTTTCAGGGCTACTGCATTTGTTGTTAGTTGATTGTTTCTGCCCTTACCTCCTTGTTTCTTTTGTACATGGCTATTTTTCAGCAGGGGAAGGGCCCAGCCACCCACCCTATCCCCAACCACCCCATGCTACACTCCTTTTATAGAGTAGCACAGCCGTGACATTTCCTGTAGCAAAGGAAGGACAGGGAGGATCAGAGGTCTCACTTACAGGGGCACAAGTAGTTTAACTAGTTATAACAAGTTATACAAAAACAAACAAAAAAAACCCAGTACAAAACAAAAAAAAAAGAAAAGAAAAAACTTTGCTTTCATTTTCCTCCTTCTAATTACTTGGACCAGGTTATAAACTCAGCAACTCAGCTGAAATGGATATTATTAACTGCAGGTTCTGCGGAATACTTTTCAAAAAGACAGCTATACAGGATTTAGAATGCTGTCCTACATGCTGGACCATTGGAGATCTAACGGCTCAGCTCCAGGTAGCATGGGCAGAGATTGCGCACCTCAAATTGCATATTCAGGAGGAAATATATTATAGGAACCACCTGCCATTTCCCCAACATCCAACTGAAGCACATCGACAGCAGAGGGTAGTTGGTCCAGGAGGCTGGCAGGTGGTTAGGAGGGGCAAATCAGGTGCCCCATCACTCAGTGTTCTTTAATGTATCACCTCCACAAACCATATGAAGACTACAAACAGGAATCTGCCTCTATGTCTGAAATCAAACAAAGGGGCAGAGGACACTGCAGAGCAGAACACTGCCGCACAGAAGCTAGCACTACAAAACTCACCCAAAACAGGGACCAAAAAACAAAAGCAAAAAGGAAACACTTCTGATCATAAGAGACTCCATGGTTCGGGGAGTTAATACCTACCTCCAGTCAGGGGTAATGGTCAGATGTCTCCCAGGTACATCAGTGTGGAGAGACACTGACTGCATTGCTAAAATTGTGCAGGAAGGAGGAGAAAGCATCAACATCCTGGTACACATAGGGACTAATGACCTCGCCAGCCAGTCAGTTATGGAGACCAGGGAACACCTGACCAGGCTGGGAAACAAACTGTCATCCATTTCATCTGGCATCTCCTTCTCTGAGATCCTGCCAGTCTGGGAGAGGGGGACAGATGGATGGAAGGTCAGAGAAGGGAAGATAGGGGAGCTACACATGTGGCTCAAGGGCAGGTGCAGGAAAAAGAACACAAATTTGTAGCTAACTGGCAACAGTTTTTGGAGTGAAGTTTCTTTAAATTTGAAGGACTGCATCTGAATAAGGAGGGAGTCAGTGCATTGGGGCAGAAGTTTGAAGTATTTTCAGAATATTTAAACTAGCAAATGGGGAGAAGGGTGCAGCACCCGATACACCGAATGGGAAGAACACCATGCAGGAGTTCAGCATGTTTGTAGTTCATTTGCATCATCAGGTAAGGAAAAAGTTCTGGCTCTCTATACAACACGCAGGAGAAACGCCGGACCTTGCCCAACAACTAACACACCAAAATCTGACTGATCGAAAATCATGTACACAAATGCCCACAAGATCCCAAACCTGCAGGCTACAATGACAAGAGGCTAAACTGGACATAGTAGCAATTAGTGAGACATGGCTCACCAGTAACCACACTTGGGAGACTTCAGTACCCAGCTATGTACTGTTCCGAAGAGTCTGAGGTGCAAAAAGGGGAGTAGGAGTGGCCCTTTATGTCAATGAGAATATCAAAGCTACAGAAATTCAGAATACACGTAAGGAGCCAGAAGAACTGTGGGTCACCCTGGAAACAGGAAAGGGGACAGCCATATTAACTGGGGTTGTCTACAGGCCTCCAGACCAGGGGGAGGACATAGACATTACTGTTAGAAGATATACAATACATGACTGCTAAAGGGGAGGTTCTGATAATGGGAGACTTCAACAGGCCAGATACAGACTGGTCAATAGCAGCAGGAACATCCACCAGAACTAGACACATAGTGGATTCCCTGCAGGGGGAGGGCTTCAAATGACTGGTACAACAACCCACAAGAGACAGGGCTATCCTAGATCTAGTACTGACTATTGGGGAAAGGATCACAGATCTCCAGGTAGAAGATCACCTGGAGGCCAGTGACCATCACATGATATGGTTCAATTTGACCACTAGAACTAAATCATCCCATTCCAAGGCAAAAATATGGGACTTCAGAGGAGCTGACTTTGATATGATGGCCAACAGAGTTAGGCTAGCCCTGGCAAGAAGAAATAAAGGTGAGGGGGTACAGGCAAAGTGGGCAAGCATTAAGGATGCAATACTTGAAACAACATCCCATTGTGCTAGGGAGAAAAGCAAGAGCAAAAGAAGGGGGAACCACTTTGGTTCTCAAAAATAGTAGCAGAAAAGGTCAGAGCCAAAAGGCTGGCATTCAGAAAATATAAGGGAATGCAGAAGGACGAAGATAGGGAGGCATACCACACTTCCCTAAGGCAAACAGGGAAGGCAGTAAGGCAGACAAAAGCCAAAACTGAGGAAACACTGGCATGAACAGTAAAAGAAGGGGACAAGACTTTCTATAGATACATTAGTGAAAGGAGAAAGTCTAGGGGGGTATTGCTAAGATCAAAGGGGATAAGGGAGAGTGTGTGGCGGAAGACCAAGGAAAGGCATCTATCCTAAATAGATACTTCTACTCAGTATTTACTGAGAAGAAAGTAGGACAGAGCCCACAGCTCAGCACCATGGACACAGTGGGGAGGGAGGTGTGCACAAGTCTCTTCACAAAAGAAAGGGCCCTACAAGAGCTTGTTAAGCTCAGGATGGACATCCTAGAGTACTAAAAAAGCTAAGGGTGGAACTAATGAGCCATTATTAGAACTTAGTGAGTCTCTGAGCAAAGGAGAGGTCCCAGAAGACTGGAGAAGGGCTCATGTGATCCCACTTCACAAGAGTGTTAGTAGGGAGGAGGCAGGAAACTACAGACCAATCAGTATTATCTCAGTAGTGGGCAAGATTATGGAGGTACTCCTTAAGGAAAGGATAGTGCAACACCTAGAAACCATAGGGGTTCAGGATCCAAGACAGCATGGGTTTACAAGGAAGGTCCTTTCAAACTAATCTCATAGATTTATTTGACTGGATAACCAGAGTGGTGGACCAAGGGGGTGTCTGAGTTGAGTGAAGGGAATTGTTATCTGTTAGCTGGGTGAAGAAGAGAGCTGTAAAATAGGGTTGTGCTGTAGGCAGCAGAAAACCAGGTGTTTACATTTAAAACTACCCTAGATAGCTTTTGGCAGAGAGAAGCAAGAAATAGGAGGTGCTACTAGAACTTTACCTCTCTACTACTGGGACTGAAGAAATAGAACTTTACTACTGGGGCCTTCAATTAGGGATAAAAACAAACAAACAAAAAACACAAGAGTTATTGTGCTTGTCTGAGTTGGGTGAAGGGAACTGTTATTTGTGCAGTTAGCTAGGTGAAGAAGAGAGCTGTAAATTAGGGGGTGTGGCTAATGCAGCAGAAAACCAGGTGTTTGCATTTAAAACTGCTCTAGATACCTTTTGACAGAGAGCAGCAAGAGAAAGGAGGTGCTGCTAGAACTTTACCTCTCTACTACTGGGACTACATAGCTATCCCTCCCTCTCCACCCCACCCCATTAGCCAGTTCCACTGTTATAGGCACTGGATTTGACTGACAGCAGGAACTTCCTGCTTGGGAGTAGGAAGTTATTGATTACAGAGGCACAAAAGACTCACCAACCTAGAAGGAAAAGAGTAGCTCTCCTCCCCCCCCCAGCTGCTGGAGATCTGACTCTGAGCAAGTAAGAAGGAGACTTCTGAGGAATATAGGAATTTCCTGTCCCAGAACAGGAAGAGCAGGATCTGCAAGAGCACAAAGGCAGTAGGAAAGTACAGAGAAAAAAACAAACAAAAAAAAAAGAAAATGAAAGAGGAAAGAGTAAGCATACAAAGCAACAGGAGAGGGGCCACAAATAAGACATGATGGGACTGGTGCAGTGTAGTGGCTGTGGAGTGGCAGTCTTCTGGGAGACATTCTGGAGGATGGGGTGTTGTTCCATCTGCAGGCATCTCTCTTGACTGAGGGAGGAGGTTGCTCATCTCCAGGCTAAGTTGGCCAGAATTAAGGGGACCTCCTCTACCACCCAGTGACCACTAGGGCCAACACCGCTGCCTCAGAGGTTGCCAGGAAGGAGGAGCGGTTGGACCACAGTGGGCTCAGGGAGGCTGAGGGTGGTGGAACAGAGGTGCATCCCTCCAGTTGTACCTCTCCACAATTAATACGCTGTTCTGGTTGAGCGTAGTTCCTCTATGAAGGCACCCACAATGGAGACCAAGCAGGATGCTGGGAACCTCCACAAAGGAGACCAACAGGAGTGTGGCACAAGACCCAACAGTGGAAGGAAACAACTCCTAATGGGGGACTTAATTGTTAAGAGGGTAGAACTGGGGGAGGGAGGGGAGAGGGAGGTAAGGTGCCTTCCCAGTACCATGGTTTGGAGGGACATGGAGCGAATCCTCAGGATCACTAGAGCAGCAGCATGGGAGAGGGAGCTAGACTTTATTGTCCACCTAGGGACAAATTACCTGGCTGGGAATGTGGATCTGAGCAGAGCAGGAGGAGTTTGTGCAGTTGGTGAAGGGCCTTAGACAAGTAGCATGCACGGTAACCTTCTCGGAGGTGCTGCCTGTCTATGGCATTGGTGAGGCTAGGGTGATCTGCGCCATGGGATTTGATGAATGGTTGAAAAACTGGTGCAGAGCTCACGGTTTTGGCTTCATTGGGGACTGGGGGTCCACTTGGAGGGATACAGGTCTATACTGGTGTGATGACCTGCATCTGTCTGGGATGGGAACCATGATCCTAGGTGATAGGTTTAAATGCTTCATTGGCAAGCATTTAAACTAGCCAAGGGGAGGCACCAAAAGGAAAAGGAGCATGGAAATCCCAGCACCCCCCCCAAAAAAAACACAGGGTAGTTAGCAATGCAAACACCAAGGTAGAGAAGTCCATAGGGAGAAGCATTGGGGTAAATGGTGAAAAAGGGAAAAGCAGTAAGGATGGGGATAGGGCTAAAATGGGTAAGGGCATCAAAAAATGGAGAGCAATGAGTACCAATGCCGTAGTCTTGGTAACAAACTCCCTGAATTAGTGACCTTGATGGAAGAGGGATGCCTGGATATCACTGCAGTCACAGAAACATGGTACACAGAGAACCATGACTGGGATGACACCATACTAAGGTACACAATCTACAGGAGGGACAGGGAGGGTTAAAGAGGAGGAGGAGGAGTAGCTCTCTACGTAAAGGAAGGGATCAAAGCAACAGCACTAAAGGATAAACAGGGAGGAGAGGAGGCACTGTGGGTCACCCTGGAGACAGGAAATGGCACCACAATCCGCACGAGGGTTGTATACAGACCCCCATCTCGGGGGGGGATGGACAAGAAAATGATAGAAGGCACCCTTAGGATCGCAGAAAAGAGGGAGATATTGTTAATGGGGGACCTGAATATGCCAGATGTTAACTGGAACACCATCAATGCAGCCACATCCAAGAGCAGGGTCATTCTCGATGCCCTACAGGGGGCATGCCTCAGACAGCTAGTGTTGGAACCCACTCAGGAGGGAGCAATCTTAGACCTGGTACTCTCAAACTGGGATGGAGACAGGATCTCAGATTTAGAAGTGGGTAGCCATCTGGGAACAAGCAACCACCAAACAGTATAATTCACAATAAACACAGCCGGAGAGTCAAGCCATACAAAAGTGAGGGTGCTGGACTTTGTGAGGGCTGACTTTGGCAAAATGAGAGAGTGCCTCAGAAAAGCACTAGTAAATAGACAAGAAGGAGGGGTGGCAGAACAATGGTGAAAAATCAAAACTGCTATCACAGAGGCAACAAGCCTTTGAGTGAAGGAAATAAACAAATCAAAATGAAGGAAAAAACACTATGGTTCTCAAAAGAGGGGAAGGTAAGGGAGAAAAAGATAGCATTCAGGAAGTATAAGGAAACACAAAAGGAGAAGGACAGAGAACTGTACCAGTTAAAGCAGAAGGAAGAGTGAAAGGCAGTCAGAACAGCAAAGGCCCAAACTGAGGAAAAGATTTCCAACTCAGTTAAGAAGGGGGATAAAACCTTTTACAGGTACATTAGGGGTGGAGAAGAGATCAATGGAGGGACAGTGAGGCTTAATAAAGTGGCGGTGGTGGGCAGAGGGTGACAGAAAAGCAGGGATACTGAATAAATACTTCTGCTCAGTATTCACAAAAGAAGAGGAGTGGGAGGTAACTGAACCAATCAATAAAAGCACTCTGGATCAGGGGGTTGATACCAATCCATTCACAGAAAAAAGGGTCCCGAAAAAACTCCTAAAACTGAAGGTGGACAAAGCAATGGGGCCTTACATGATTCACCCCAGAATTCTAAAAGAACTAAGGGGAGAACTAGTGATACCACTGACCACCCTTTTTAACAAATCATGGGAGAATGGTGTGGTACCTGAGGACTGGAGGAGGGCAGATGTGATTCCCCTCCACAAAAGTTGGAACAAAGCAGAGGCAGGAAACTACAGACCTGTTAGTTTGACCTCAGTGGTAGGGAAAATGATGGAATCACTTCTGAAAGAAAGAACTATTGAGTACCTAGATGCCAGTGGGGCACAGGACCCAAGGCAGCATGGATTCACAGTGGGAAGGTCATGTCAGATGAATCTAATAGATTTCTTTGAGTGGATGACCAAAGTAGCAGACCAGGGAGGGGCTGTGGACATGGCCTACCTAGGCTTTAGCAAGGCATTTGATGCAGTCCCACACAAAAGATTAATAGACAAGTTTGCTAGCCTGGGAGTGGGTCCCAGAGTGGTAGCCCGGGTAAAAAATTAACTGGACAAAAAGACACAGATAGTAATAGTAAACAGAGTCTACTCTGAAGAAAGGGGGGTTATTAGCGGGGCACTGCAGGGTTCAGTACTGGGACCAGTTCTTTTTAATGTCTTTATAAGTGACATTGAGGAGTGACTGGAAGGAAAAGTATGCCTAATTGCAGACGACACAAAGATCTGCAACAGGGTTGATACACAAAGGGCCGTGGAAAGGATGAGAAGGGACTTGGCAAGGTTGGAGGAATGGTCAAAAGTATGGTAGCTAAGATTCAATGCAAAGAAGTGCAAAGCAATGCACCTGGAAAACAAAAATCCAGGGCAAGAGTTCACAATGGGGGGGTACTAACAATGACAAAAATGGAAAAAGACCTGGGGGTAATCATATCAGACGACCTAAAGTTAAGCAAGCAATGTGAGAAGGCAGTGAGGAGGGCTGGGGGGATACTGGGATGCATAGGGAGAGGCATCACCAGTAGAAAACAAGAAGTTGTTATCCCTCTGTACAGTCAGTTGGCGAGACCCCATCTGGAGTACTGCATGCAGTTCTGAAAACCCTGCTCTGCTAGGACATAGACAGAATGAGGCAGTCCAGAGGAGAGCAACTAAAATGGTGCAGGGTTTACACCAGAAGCTGTATGAAGAGAGACTAAAGGAGTTTAATATATATACCCTTGAGGAAAGCAGGGGAAGGGGGTACATGATAGAAACTTACAAGTACCTCGGGCCAGCCCGATGGCACTGCAGGTTGAGGCACTGGATGCCACACCTCACACTACACCGGCGACTCAAGTTTGGGAATGGACTTGGGCCACTGGGGACTGGCAGGAGAGAGGCACGATTGAGCATCCCACGACTGTGCTCCTTCCTCTGGGGTGGGGTGAGTGGTGCATTGAGCTGCAGCAGCAACTGGTGGAGGCCAGCCACACTGCAGTGGCATGCCTCACAAGGAAGGGAGCGTGGCTGGCATCAGCACAGATGTGCTTGGACACCATTGCACGTCTGGCTCCCCAGGGAACAGAAAAAGTGGAAAATGGCGGGGCAACCTCAATGGCTGATGGCTGTGCCACATGCCCCAGGACACGAGAGATGTCTTCATCAGGGTGTGGCCAACCCTGTGCAATGGTATGATTGACCGTACACCAGACCAGGTCAGGGGGTGTGGGTGCTGGCGGCCGGAGGCCTTGGGGCTGGCTCCACTGGGAAAGAAGTGTTCGATAATAAAAGAAGAAAAGAAACTTTCAAGTACCTCAAGGGAGTCAACAAAGTCCAAGAGGGTAGCATCTTTCAAAAAAAGAGAAGTGAAAGAACAAGGGGGCACAATTTGAAGATAGAGGGGGAACAGCTCAGCGGCAACGTGGGGCAGTATATTTTCATGGAGAGGGTGGTGGACGTATGGAATGGCCTTCCTGAGGAGGTCATGGGGTCAAAAACAGTGGGGGAATTCAAAAATGCATGGGACAGACATAAGGCAGTTCTGGTGGGGGGTAGGAAGAAGCAGGCTGTTGGTTAACTAGGATCTGAAGTTTATCAAATAGGTAGGGAAGTGGGAGGACTGGGTGGGTCAGGTGGTCCTTGTCTGCCATCAAAGTCTATATTTCTATGAACACAGTCCCGACTCTAACTTCACCATGCTCGAGACCCACTCCATCAACATTCTTCTTGGACAAAGTAAAATTCTCCCCCTTACTACCTCCTACCTCCCCCGTGGCCTCCCCTTTGACCTTGATTCCCTGCTAACCTTAAAAAATTTGCTCCCCCTCAACAGGGAGCAGATACTCCTCAGGGATTTCAACATTAATTTGGCCTCTAGCCAAGCTAACTCTGTTAAATGCTGCACTGCTGGCCTAGACCTACACCAGCTGATTTCTACCCCCACCAAGTCAAACTACAAGACAGGGACCCAAACATGAAATGACTGGATTATTGTCTCCAACCCATCTTGTATCACTGACTTGGGAGTACTGACAGACTGTTTAAGCAATCACTGTGCCACTTTGTGTCTCTGGACAGTCCAGTTCCCTAAACTTCCTCACAAATTTGTCTTCTCCAGAATTCTGGGCAATAACAGTATCGAGGACATAACCCGTGCTTTCCACCTGGTTGACTGGGCTTTTACCACTGTTTCAGGTGACTTCAATTCTGCCATCAACAAATTTTTCACTATTTTCAATAGTGTCTGCGATAAATTTGACCCTATCAAGAAAATTTGGGCCAGGGGACACATTAACCAGTGGGTCTCCCCTGACATCATAAAATTAATGAGGACAAGGGATAAGGCCTGGGCCCGATACTCCAAGACCAAGGACCCTGTCCAGCTCTCTCACTACAAAGCACTCAGAAACAAGTGCAAATCCACCATCAGAAAGGCCAATATCGACTATCTACAAAATAAACAACTCGGGGAATTGGCTAACCCTGTCAACTCTGGGGGACACTCAACTCCCTCCTTGGGAAGAATAAGAACACTGAACCAATCACCCTTATCCAAGGGAATAGGCAGACCAGTGACCCCAAGGAAATTGCTAAAATTTCAATTCTTTCTTTGGATACCTTGAGAATTATAAACCATCCCCTCAACGGCCCCCCTCATTACACCTCCCACCACCACTGATGCCAGCCCTTGCACTGAGCCCAGTCCCAAATTTTATTTCTGGTTTTAAGCCCTCTGACACTATCAAGATTATCCAAAGTTACAATCCTAAACTCAGTAGAGGGGCAAACAGTATTGACTACAACATTTTTAAGCACTCCATTATACCTCTTGCAGCCCTCCTGACCAACATACTTAACCTCGCTCTTTGCTCCGGCTATTTCTGCAGCATCTGAAAAACTGCCACCATTAAACCGCTCTTCAAATAAGGGTCCAGGTGTGATGTGGGGAATTAATGAACTATGTCTCTTCTTGTTCCCCTCTCCAAGATCATTGAAAAAGTTGTTTATGTACAACTCACTGCTTTCCTCAATGATCATAATCTTTCTGTAGCTCAGCATGGTTTTAGAGCTGATCACAGCACAAAAACAGCCCTGGTCAAGTTCATTAGTGATATACACAAGGCAAATGACAAAGGTCAGTACATAGGCTTGGTCTTTGTCGACTTAACCAAGGCTTTCGACCTGATCGACCATAGCCTACTACAGGACACCCTCACTGGCATGCAAATCTCTGAGAACATCATAAATTGGGTTGGAAGCTACCTTTCCCTTAGATCCCAGAAGACCACTATAAATGGACACCTGTCGGAGGATTGCCAAATAAATATGGGGTCCCTCAGAGATCCATTTTGGGCCCTCTTCTTTTCTCTCTTTTTTTTTTTTGCTAATACATCTTTATTCATTTTTCATTTAACAACCAGACAAACATACAAGAAAACAAACATAGACCCAGTTACCCCGGGGTACACAATCCAAAACTGACTGTGTAAACTATGTACAACTTAACTATTTACATACACAGAGGAAACATCACCCCTCTCATCCTACTCCAATCTTACTGCCTCATCACCTTAAGTTAAGTTCCCCAGGCTGCTTATAAGACGGCCTCTTTCCCCTTACTCCCTAAGAGTTATCTGCCACCCGGTGAATACTCCCCAACCTTCTTTCATGCTAAGTTCCCCCCTAGTTGAAGGTGATGCCCCTCTGTGTCCCCTAGAAAGAAAGAGAGTCCCCATCCTCCAATTTATCTAGCAGGCCTCTGGTTATTATTTACATTCTAAGTCCCAGCCATTTCCCAGACCATCCTCCATCAAGTCCCCCAACCTTTCCTAGTATTTCTAGTATTCTTTAAATGTTCTATCCCAGATTCCTCGAGCTAATCAAAGCCCAACAGACAGACCTGCATCCGGACGTCTACCTCTTGCTGGGAGTATAGTGCCTCTAGTGTCGCCCATCTTTTAACATATAACCCTTTCCTCCCCTCTGAATATAAGTGCCTCTTAATTCTGTCTAAAGCCCCGATGAGATCTCTCACCCAATGTTTATACCCATACGGCTGACCATCCTTCCAATGTTGGACCACATATGACTTAATTACTGCCGCCATCGAGGATATGTGGTACTTAGGTATAGCCCCTTCAATTTGCGATAGGTCCCCCAGCACACATATTTCCGGCTTTATAAATTCTGAGTAGTCCAGCATTGGGTCCATTCATCTCCTAATTTCACCCCATAAGGGCAAGATTTTGCTACAGTTCCACAGCACATGTAACAGATCTCCTCTCTCCAATCCACACCTAAAAAACAGGTTTGTCTGTCTTAAGCCTCTTTCACACAGTTTCACAGGGGTGTAGTAAAGATTTGAGACAATAAAAAAGTGTAAGCTCCTAAATTTAGGTATTACAATATATTTGCTACTTTTCCACACATTAGCCCAATCAATATCTCCCGGCACCAACATTTTGTCCCAGTATAGCACTACTATAGGAGAGCTCGGGCAAGAAGAACTTTATAAACTTGTGATAGGGCCCTAGACTTCGTGTCTATCTCCCTCAGCTCATCCCATTTAAATGAACAGTCTGATAGGCCTCCTAACCTCCTCAACTCCCCCTCCAACATGCTCATAAGCTGTATCCTATGGAAAAATGGCACTCCATTGCATTATACCGGGAGGACCACCTTATTATTCTGGAAAATATCCTCTAACTTCAAGCCTGAGACCCACCTAAACCACTTCCCTTTAAGTATCTGATTCCCTATAGCTAAGTTAGGGTTACCCAACACTGGTTGCTCTCGAGCCTTCATTTGGTCCTTCCTCTGAACCCGAGTCAAAAATGACCACCATGCTTCCGCCGCCTTCACAACCGGACTTCCCAGCCCTTGTTTGACCCATTTGACTATATTAGCATACAGGGGCACCTCTAGGGAGAGGCCTACCTCCTTCATCGTTTGGATCTCCAGATGCAACCATTCCAGGATATAGGCATCTCCCTCCTGGATTCTACCCCATCAGAGCATAAGGCTCAACTGCCCCGCAACATAGTACAGATGGAGATCTGGCAACAACCTCTGTAGGGGTAGGCAGGGTATAGATCATTATATTTTTTTCCTAGGAGGTTTCCCATTCCATAAAAAATCTGAAAGTAATTTTTTAATCTTACCAAACCAATTTTTGGGGATACTATATGGGGCTAAATACACCGGGTATAACAGCCTTGGCGGCAGATTCATCTTTATAAGGCCAAGTGGGCCCTCTTCTTTTCTCTCTTTTTATAAGTAAGCTCCCTGATATCTACCAGTCCACTGAAATTGTCCTCTATCCTGATGATGCTGCACTCTATTGAAGTGACAACAACCTGGAAACAATGTTCTCTAATCTGCAAGCTGATTTCAGTTAGCTACACGCATGGTTTTCTGCCAAAAACCTTGTCCTCAACTCTAAGAAGACTAAGTTTATGATTTTCTCTGGCCCCAAGAAAACACTTAATAGAAGTCTAAAGCTCACAGACAATCTGGGGAATAGCACTGAAAAAGTGGATGACTTTAAATACCTAGGACTGTTCCTTGACCCTCACCTGACATACCACATCCATTTAGTAAACCTCATTAAGAAGATCCACATGAAGCTAGGTCTCCCATACAGGATCACCAAGTTCTTGATACCCACCTCCAGATTACATCTGGCCAGCTCCCAGCTCCTAGCCCTCTTTGAGTATGGTTCTACTGCCTACTCCCCCCCCCCACTTCCATTCTCTTCTCCAAACTCAGGACTTCTTATAACAACATCACTCTTTGTGTCACTGGCCTCCCGTGGTCTAACCACCACTGTTCCCTTTACAGCCCACTAAACTGGCTCACCTTTGAAGATAGGTTCCACTTTAAAATGCTCTCATTCTTACATAAAGTCAATTTCAACTTACTGCCGCTAAGTGTCTCCTCCTTTTTCCCGAAATAGGTCCCTAAGCACTGTGCCAGAGGGACTTCACGTCATGTCTTTACATCCCATTCTACCACACCTCGCATACCCAGAACTCCCTTACTTACAAGGGTCTGAAGTTATACAACAATCTGCCCCATGATCGTCACACCTGCAGCACCATCTATACCTTCAATATTACTCTCAAGAACCACCTCCTTAAATCAATCGTTTGTGTATGCCCCATTCGGCTGCCTCACTGAAAGAACTGTGAAAAATTTGCTCAGCTCCTAGCCCTATTCCCTCATTATTCTCCTCCCCATTTTTACTCCCCCCTCCCCCCCGGTTTCTCTCTTTATCCTGCACATTTTGTTTTAAGGCCTGCCCCTCAGCCCTGATCCTGCTTTTGTTTGGAATTGTTTGTTCCTGTTTGTGTTCAAACGATAATGAGTCTCGGTTGTAAATCGATTATACAGTATATTTTGCCATTGTATTTCTGTCCAACGATTGTATTCCTCTGCAGAATATGTTTGCCATTACATATGTATATGTGTTTGATTCTGAGTATGATTCTGTCTTAAATTGTAAATTCAGATTTAACATGATTTGTATAGATCTGTAAAATTGGGACGTTTGTGAAAACGGCATTTTTGCTCACATTCCCTCTAGCATAAAATAAAATGTAATTGAATTGAGGAGTAAAGGTGGGTAGTGTCTTTACTCCTTTGTGTAAAACTGATAGGCCTGCATGGTGATGACCACAAGCTCAAATGGGCAGACTAGGTGGGCCATAGGCCCTTATCTGCCGACACTGTCTATGTATCTATGTGCCATGCAAGGTGGAAAGGGTCCATTTTGCATGCCTTTGCAGTATATTTCATTATGAGCTCAGCACTATGACTCTGTCCACAAATGTTACTGTCACAGTGGAGCATATCACAGTGATAAACTCACTGATGGGCTACTCATGGGATGCCCGTCTCACCACTACCCCTGTTCTAAACCATACTGTACCAGCAGCACACCCTATGTCCAACACAGACGGCACAGATACACACCCTGGGCAGCAATGATTCACTTTAGACAAGCCATCCATGAGTGCAGACAGAGTGCTGCATATTGACCTTCACAGACCCTTATCTGACCACCTCTCCTGTTCATCACCTGAATGACAGTGAGCAAGTGAATGTGTACTTTCCAAAGAACTGTTTACACAGTACAGGTGTGCTCATTCACTCATTCAGATGGTGGCTGGCAGAGGTGATCAGAGAATGGTCTTTGACTGTAGACCTGCCCAACTCCGCATACACTTACAAACAACTGAGCATTGTATGCTGGACAGAGGTTGGGGTACAGATTATGTAGGCTGTGTAGGATACTTGATGGTTTGTAACAGTGATTGGTCTATGAGGGGTGTGCAACTACACTACCAGCAAGTTATCACTGTTATATCATGCATTTATTTTACTAATTTATTTATTTGATAACCGGGAAAGTGTGCTGGACCGAGGGTCCTGTTTTAGGCTCTGCCTAGGCAGAAACTGTAATAACAATACATACATAACATAAAAGAATAAAACAGTGAAACAAAATACAAGTACACAAAATTAAAATAACAGTTATGTTGACTGCGCAAATACTGTAAACATTTTTTTTTAAATATAAAAGGATGGTGGGTGTGAGTGTGTCAGTAACACCCATGATGCAAGGTCTTGCAACACTGTGCACAGTGATGACAGCACCGTTGTGCAAGCATTATGTCAGTTTTGCAAACCACCTTATGAGAATTAAAAAAAATGGAAGTGTAAATGCTCAGACTCAAACTTTAACTTTTTAATTTCATTATGTAGAGATAACACACTTTCTGAAAAGCAACATAGCAAAGAGACTCCCTTGGGTAAAACTCTAAGTAACAAAGAAAGTTTGAGGTTTCAGCTCTCAGCCATTTTTCTGCTATAGGTGATCCAAAGTCTTACAAACCATGGGCTTGATTCACAAAGCCAGAAAATGATGCAAGGTACCTGCATCAATTGGAGTTGATGCAAGGGGCTCCTTGAATCAAAATGTGCAACTTTCTTGATTCAGTAATGTCAGCTGTGCTGACATCAGGTTCTCCTGTAGTAAACAGTTCATGCACCAGCCCTGCACTTGACCCGGGTGTGTGCCATGGTGGACGGGACCATGCGCTGGACTTGTGCTACCATAATCCCTTTTGTGGGATTTGTAAAGGTCCCTCATGTCCCTACTGCCCCATGTGCTGAGAGCCATCATCTGTCAGAGCTTAGGGATGACAGAGTGACAGTTACAGATGTACCATGAAGCACATACAAGGTCGATCAAGAACTGGTACCCGTATGGTATGGTATGTGCAGGTGTCCTTGATGGTGCCCTGTGAACACTCTGGTATGGGTATCGTTACCTGAGAGCAATTTATATGGGAGTGGCTGGCCACAGAGAACAGCTACAGCACAACATGCAGCATACCCGCTGTGCCTGTCAGTTGTACCTTGTGTACTTAATGTGCCGGTGACAGGGGTTGGTAATTGCTGACAGTGTCTGTCTCCTGCTGTGTTGTAGGAAACTGCAGCAATGTGCAGCACATGTGGGGTGTGTAGGTGATAATTTTGCCACTGTTTCTGCCACACAGTGGAGGATGCCATTCCACAGTCATACAGTGTGCAGTTTTATGCTGGATAGTTCATGGCAGAGGTCATACCAGAATCCTACCATGTCATCTTCCACATCCCATATATGGCTCCGAGCTCCATTCTGACCCTCCATGTCTTCCACTGGGGATGTCAGACAGTGGATTGCTGGAACTGGCTGCCTTGTTGCACTACCCTCCTGTAGCCTGTGGCAACCCCCTCCATGTGCGTTCTCTTTGCTGCATGGGAATGGTTGTGGAAAACAGCAGGAGTTTGGCACTGGGACCCCACCTATTCATATTCTTAATACTAGCAATGTACAGATTGAAGCCCCACTGGGTAACAGTGACCATAACAGTATCTCTTTTGACTTAATATATATGCATACACTGGACATTGATACCCCAATGATATACATGCATGATAGGGTTGATATTTTAGGTATGAAACATGCCATAGGACAAATAGATTGGTACAAAGCACATACTGAACTGTCAATACAGAAATATTGGGAATTACTATACAACACCTTATTATATATAAAAGACAGATACATCCCAGTGAAAGAAAAATACACTAAGGGAAAGCTTAACCCAAAATGGCTTAGCAAGTCAATTAAAAGGCTTACTAAATAAAAAAAAATAATAAATATGCTAGATATTTGAAATCTAATACTATACACAATTGGGAAAACTACCTCTCCAGTCAAAAGAAATGTAAATGTAGTATTAAAAAGGCAAAAAGAAATTGGGAATTTAATTTGGCCAAAAATGCTAATAAATCTAATAGTAAGTTCTTTTTTTCATATGCATGATGCCCATGATGCTTTGCATTGTGGGGGCATGTGTGATTTTGTATTTTCTTGAAACTTGGCTTCCCAGCCAAATGCCCTTTGGGGTAACCCTTGCCTCAGTGTTTGCGCACAGAGGTTCTTTGTCTTTTTTTCATATATTAATTCATTAAAAAAAAAACAATGTAAGATTGGACTGATTCTAGTTGATGATAATGTCATACAACATCCTATAGATATGGTTAACATCTTTAATACGTAATTCTGTAAAGCTTTTTCTGGTACAACTTCCAGTGGTCCTAGTCTTCAGATCAAAAGCGAAGTTCCATTTGCCTTTGAACTTAAAACTATAGCGGATATATTATTATCACAGAAAGGTAAAACTAGCATGGGTCCTGACAGTCTAACTGGACATTTTCTATACTTATTGGCTGATAAATTGATGGTCCTTTTAAAACGTTTGTTTGAGCCATGTCTAATCAATAACTTTGTCCCTAATGAATGGAAAAGGGCCTATGTTATACCTATGCATTAAAAAGGTATAAAGTCAGATTGGTCAAATTATCAACCCATAAGTCTAATACCTCCCTTATGTAAAATATTGGAAAGACTGATTAAGGATGTCATTGAACCTACTCTAAACCTACTAGATAAAGAACAACATGGCTTTAAGAAAGGGTGAGGTTGTCTGACCAACCTTATGAGTTTTTACGAAGATATTAGTCAATTAGTTGATCTTAAAAAAAAATGTGATATTATATTTATTGACTTTAGCAAGGCATTTGATATCATGCCTCCTTGGGCCTTAAGGTTAAAATGACAAAATTTACATATAAATAAATATATTATTAATTGGATCCATAATTGGCTGTCTAATAGCACACAATGGGTCATTATTAATGGATGTCTCTCTGATACGGGTAATCTGACCAGTGAGGTACCACAGGGCTCCATTCTGGGCCCCATGTTTGTTTCAGGCCTTCATCTCTGATCTTACCACAAATTGTTAATCAATATCAATCAAATATGTTGATGACATTAAGATTGGTGGTCCATGCTCGAGCACTGATGAGATAGGAATAATCCAGCAGGATCGGGATTTTATTTCAGCTTGGTTTGTTACATGGGGGCATGAAGCTTTACAACAGTAAATGTAAGGTCATGCTCTTAGGCTCAAAAAATCCTGAGCATGCGTATGTCTTGGGTAACCGCACACTGTTTATTACCACAGACGAGAAGGACTTGGGCATCATCATTATCTCCAAGAACTTGGAATATGAACATCATATAAACAATGCAGTAAATAAAAGAAATAAGATCATTTGGTCTATTAAAGGTAACATCACGTGCAGAGATTCCAGGGTAATGATGTCATTGTTTAGAGCTTATGTAAGGCCACATTTGGAGTATGTGTCACAACTCTGGTGCCCATATAAAAAGTCTCATATCAACCAATTAGAGAAAGTAGAGGAGATATACTAAATACCTAAAAGGTATGTATAGCCTATTTTATAAAGGTAGACTCGACTGACTCAATCTACTATCTTTAGAAATGCATTGGTTATGAGAGGACACATTATTTCTATACAATATAGTACAGGATCCAGAGTTAATGACTGAGTTGGGACTCCATTTTAAAGATAATAGATATGATACCAGAGGTCACCCACTTCAATTAAAAAGGAAATTTCATAATTACTTACATAGCAAGTTTTTCTTTACCCTCAGGACTATCAACCCATGGCTTCTCCTTCATGTTATTATTAGCAAAAATAAAACCAAATTTAAAGCTAGACTGGATATCTATGTGTAACCCCCCCAACAAATGGGGGTTCCCAAAAAGTCTTCCTTGAGCTTGCCTAAATGCTCACTGCCAGGCTGGCGTTATGCGTTTTAGCAGATTAAATGGATTGCCAGAGAGTGCCTGTATAGCCTCTGTGTACTGTCTCTTTAAGAGCTGCCTGGATTGCAGTCTTAATTAATCTAAAAGGGAACTCTCTTAGAAGCTGTGCTTGTTTGCTGATCATTTATTAGAGTAGTAATAATATTTCAGTTTGTTCTAACCTGCCTTCTTTGCACCAAGGACTGTTCTGTTTATCTCCACCAACTTGGCCCAGGACTGTCAAAATGGGCAATCAGAACTGTTGGGACTCTAAAATGGAGCCTGCCTATAGGGGCTTGGTGGGGACAAAACTTGTAGGAATTGTAGTTTTCTAAAATGACCTGGAGGGGGAGCCCTTGTTGTGACTGACAGACAGATCAGCCAACAGAACCTTTCGGATCTTGGGGAAATTCCCAAGCTGCTTGTAGCTAGTTTCAGTTCTGAGTTGGGAAGTGAAGAGATAACAGCTTGAATGATTCAAGCAGCAGATCCAGTGTAGATTCACGTGGGAGAACTGTGGAAAGGCCTGAGTTTTGGCCTGAATGCCTACCTGCTGTCCTTGAGGGGGAACTTGTGCCTTTTTCAGACTGAATCCAAACTTGGAGAGCGAAGTAAGCCACTGGATTGTAACCAGGCTCCTACCTGAAGAAGACCAAAGATTTGCTGAATGCAATCAGTCTGTCTGGACTTCCAGCCACCTCTGAACTTCCAGATTGTGCAGAGACTCTGTAATTGCGACCGGAGAGCCTTTTGCTTGGTACAGTGGAATTTCCTTACATGTGAATGTGTTGTGTGCTTATAGTAGGTCATGATTTGGTTCCCCACTGTGGTTTGAATTGTGTTCTGCTTGCTGGAAGCTGCATTAGAATTTCCTTACTTGTAAATGTGCTGTGTGCTGCTAGTGGGTCATGATTTGGTTCCGCACTGTGGTTTGAACTGTATTCTGCTTGCTGGAAGCTGCATCCAGCCCCACGGACTGAATCCAAAATCATCTCCATTGGTCCTGGACCTTGCCACACTGGCCCAGCCTGACTACCCATAGCACAGAGAAAGCCATTGATGAGAAACCTGCCTGGGGATCAGCCCCCTGCTCAACACTTGAACAGGAACAACACCTCGGTGATTCGTGTGGGCCCCGCTTCTCCGGGCACACCAGCTCAACAACCTGCAGTCTCAGTTTCATCCTGCCTGTGTCCAGTATTGGGTATCTTGAGTAAACATCAGGGTAGCTCCTTGCAACAACAGCTAAATCTAAAGTGTTGTCATCTTATTGTCTGGTTACTTTTTCTTCCACGAACTGAGCCCTCCGGCTCCGGATTACAAATAGTGTGTGTTATGCATGTGGCTTTCTTCCATTACAGGGCCCCAACCGGCTGCAACATTCCTAGCTAGCCCATAGTCTCCCTACCTGGGTACCCAGAGGTGTGACTGTGTGGGGACTTAAAGCGCATGCATAACTGTTTGATTAATATAGCCTTTAAGCCAATCAATCTGATTATGCCCTTCCCTTGTTTAAGTCCCCTGAATAAAGCAGATCTGACATTTAACCTGACTGTGGTTCCAATTTGAGCCAAGAGTACTGTACTGTTGCTATTTACTGTGCATAACCTTGTTTTACAAGAGATCTCCAGGGCTGAGCCAGAGGAAGCAGCCCTGGTGGTAAGTGCAAACAGTGTGGGTACTGGTATGGTGTACAAGGGGTACTGTGAAAGTGATTATCGTATATTGCTCAGGCCACTAGAAGGGAAAAAGGGGGGTTACAGTATCCTGGAGGGTTGTGCCCAGGTTAGTTTGACCACTACCAACCCTGACCTCCGGGTGGAGGCACCCGTTTCAGAACTCAGGCCCCTTAACCTGCTACTAGCCGTGCAGGTAGGGGTAGTATCCCTTGGGACAGCGCCACCAAGGGATTACATCTTGGAGGCTCACCGCAGGGATTTTGCACCTTCTAGTGGCCAAAAATTATGAATTATTGTTAGAGATTAATGGCTACCCCAGTAGAAATGGCTGTACACCAGTTGGCGGGGTGGTGTACTGGCAGTAGATCGACCCCCAAAATTCTCTGCTTATACTGGATATTCCCACGGGTACCAGAAAGGACACTGTAGAGGGAGCACTCTCCAATGCTGAATGTTTAAAAAAACCCTGTGGTGGAGGGTCAACAAGCTGATTTGATCGCCCAAACTTTCATAGCCTTGGTAGAGTGTAGCAACTTCATGGACAGCTCTAAAGTGCCACAGACTATTGCCTCAGAAGGGGTACTAGCCGCCTGGAGAATGATAAAAAAAGACAGTAAAGACTCTGGGGAGGATGGACTCCCACCATTATCTGAGACTTTTGAGGAGAAATTTGTGAAGCTGTTGCTGGAGGAAGGGAAAACCGTAGAGGACTTTAAGAAACTATTCCTGCCAGCTGGGGGTGTTCCTTCCTCAACACCCCCCTCCCACTCCAGCACCTGTTACTGCCCCATCTTCTGTGCCCATGCCAATGCTGACCCCTATATCTGTACCTGCCATTGGTCATGACTTGTATCACCAGCTGAGGATGTTTTCAGGCACCCTCCCCACACCCCAGGGAGAAGACAATTGGGAGACTCGGATAGACTATGTTGCCCCCAAATCCGAGAAGGGCAATGCCGCGAACCAGAGAAGAGGAGAAAGGTGGTTGAAAGCCTCAGAGGCCCTGTCCAACTTACTATCCATGCTACACAGGCTAGTAATCCAGCAGCAACTGCTCAAGATTTTTTGAATGCATTGGAAAATGTGTGTGGGAGTCCTGATTCGGATGAGGACCTGTGGGGTAGGGTCAAAAACACTCAGCAATACCCAGGGGAGCCCTTATCTGTGTATGTGCCTCGACTCAAAGCGGTGCTACAGGAATGCCTAAAGAAAGGTGGCATGGCCCCAGCTAAGTTAGATCGGAATAGGATGGACCAACTTCTCAAGTCAGTCCCATTCTCTGAATTATTGCTGCTCCAACTACGCCTTGCTGCTCTGTTGGATGCACCTCCTATCTATGATGGACTGATGAAGGAAATTCAGAGGATTGAGAGGAGGCAGCACTATGAGGGTGCCCCTCCTGTATCTGCTGTTGCCCAGATGACTGAGGATGCACTTGTGAGTGAGGCTCAGGGGTGAAATACAGTGGCAGCTGAACATTGGGAGGCTAGCAAGGACGCTCCATCCTGGGGCGAGATACTGCAAGAAGTCAGAGAAATGAGGGCTGCTGTTTCCCTACAAGCCCATTCTAGAGATACAATGGTCCCAAACCCCTCTCAGACCATGTCCACTATGGGGGTGGGGGTGTACTCCCATGCATCCCCTGTTGACAGCAGCTCAAAGATTGATGAATTGACTATGGAAGTGAGGGAATTACTGAGGGGTCTCCCCATGCTCACCATACACCAGACAGAGGTTGAATCATGATTTTCTGTTGCTGGTAGCCCCACCTCAGCCCCCAATGTGATGCCTCAGCCATGCCAGACTCTAGAAAGCATACTCTGTCATAATTGTGGGAAGGAGGGGCATATGAAGAAAGAATGCCGGTCCCCAAAAGACTTAGATATGGTTATATACAGACTTCAAGGGGAGTTCCGGAAACTGAAACCATGGCTGAGGGGTGCTGGAAATGACCACAGTGAAGGCTCAGAAAATCCCAACTCCAACTTCTTTATGACTAAGTCATCTGTACTGGACCCTGCTACTGTCCCTCCAGACTGGTCCAAGATAGTGGGCCCTTCAATGGAGACTAATGTGGCTGTGAATGGTATTCCTAATCGGGCTGTGCTTGACAGTGGGTCTCAAGTGACCATTGTGTTTCAGGACTGGTATGACAAACACTTATCTGATGTGCCCTTACAATCCCTGGAAGGCCTACATGTGTGGGGGCTGAGTGACAAGTCTTATCCATATATAGCATATGCCTGCCTCTGGTAGTCTTTTCCTGCAACTGTCACTGGCATATTGGAGCAAGTAGAGACACTGGCCCTAGTGTATCCCCCCACCGGACTGTATGATGGGGTTCCTCTGTTAATTGGAACAAATGCCCACATGTTTGGGAGACTAGCACAACTCTGCCATGAGAAACAAGGGCAGCTGACTGGATGGGCCCTAAGAATTCCAGCCTTAGTAAAAAGGGCTTATGACTGGCAACAGAGACCTGATGAAGTGGACCCAGATGAGCCAGTGGGGATAATGTTGAAAAAGGAACCTGACTCCTTGGTATTGGCCCCCAACGCTCAGTGCACAATCCATGGAGAAGTCCACCTAAAGAGAAACGTAAAGAATAAAATATTAATGTTGGATGCACCAGGAGATGGAAAGTTGCCAGAGGGATTATTGGTCAAACCCAGCATCTTGCCTGCTCATGCCCATGCCTATGCATGACAAGTGATGGTCCAGATCCAGAATGTGTCAGATTGGGAGATTCAAGTGAACAGAGGGTGCACCCTAGATATAGTACACTGTGCCAAAACTGCCGTACTGCCCAGCAACAAGTGCTCTGGTGAGAAGGAGAGAGTGATCCCAGACTTATTTGACTTTGGTGACTCCCCATTGCCAGCTGAATGGAAGGCTAGAATTAGCAAGAAACTCGTTCAGAGGGACCAAGTGTTTCATTTAAAGAATGGGACGTGGGATGTGTCCAGGGTGCAGAGCATCACCTACACCTGCATGATGACTGGCCATTTTGAGAGAGATCCCGACGTCTCGCCCCAGCAGACACAGATGATGTGAGGAGACACCTGCAGGAAATGCTTGCTGCTGGTATGATACAAGAATCAAGGAGCCCATATGCCTCTCCCATTGTGGTTGTGCATAAGAAGAATGGGTCAGTAAGGATGTGTGTTGATTATCGAACTCTGAACCGGCGGACCATCTCCGATCAATACACCATGCCCCGTATACAAGATGCCCTGAATTGTTTGAATGGGAACAAATGGGTTTCAGTATTGGATCTTCACAGCAGATACTACCAGATCCTGATGGCCCCGGAGGACCGTGAGAAAACAGCCTTCATCTGTCGTATGAATTTCTGAGAATGCCACAGGGGATTGCAGGCACCCTGGCCACCTTGCAGGGACTGATGGGATGTGGGTTGGGAGATATGAACTTGCTGGAATGTCTAGTGTACCTAGACGATGTCATTGTGTTTGGGCGCACATTAGAGGAGTATGAGACCTGACTGTTTAAAGTCCTAGACCGATTGGAAGACTTTGGCCTCAAGCTGTCCATTGACAAGTGCCAGTTTTTTCAAACCTCCGTGAAGTATGTAGGGCACATAGTATCTGCAGAAGGAATAGAGACTGATCCCAGTAAGGTTGAATCACTGACTACTTGGCCCCAGCCCCATAATTTGAAAGAACTGCAATGTTTCCTGGGGTTCTGTGGCTACTACCGCAGGTTCATAAAAGAATATTCAAAGGTGATTCGCCTGCTCTTGAATCTTACCCAGAGTTACCCTCCTACCAACCATAAATATAAAAAAGGGTCTGTCAAAGAAAATGTACTTCCACACAGGTGAACTTTTTGGGCCTTGCTGGACACCTGAATGAGAAGCAGCCTTTCATGAAGTCATATACCAGCTCACCCATGTCCCCATCCTCGCCTCTGCTGACCCCACTAAGCCCTATGTGCTGCATACGGACACCAGTCTGCAGGGTCTAGGAGCTGTGCTGTATCAAGCCCATGAGGATGGCTTGAGACCAGTGGCCTTTGCCAATAGGAGCTTGAGCCCGTCAGAGTGAAACTACCCTGTGCACAAGTTGGAGTTCCTTGCGCTAACATGGGCCATCATCGACCAGTTTCATGAATACCTCTATGGGGCAAAGATATTGGTGAAGACCGACAATAACCCAGTAACCTATGTACAGACTTCAGCTAAGTTAGATGCCACTGGGCACCGTTGGCTTTCTGCCTTATCAACCTATGATTATGCTGTTGAATACAGGCCAGGACTGAACCATATTAATGCTGCTGCCATGTCACTAAGGCCAGTTCCAAGAGTGATTGGGTCAGGCTGTCTGAACCTGACATCCAAGCCTTGTGCCAAAAATTTGACCAAAATGAACAGATGTCTGTGGACTGTTTAGTAGATTGCTTGGGCCCTCCTGATACCTGCATACCAGCTGCCTATTGGCACTTGTCTGCTCTAGATATTAGTGTACTATCTCAATTTGATAATGACAGCATTCAGTAGGTTCAAACCCAAGATCCTATGATTCAGCCCTCACTTCATGCCCTCCGTGCGGGGAAAGATGTGTCCAAGTTGCGTTCCCCTGACTTGCGAACTGCTCTATAGTTTAAAGAAGGCCCCAGGTTGAAGCTACTCAATCAGTTGTTGTACAGAGAGATAATGGATTGTGGCAGTAAAGTAGACAGGCAGCAATTGGTCCTGCCCATAGCCTTTAAAGATTTGGTACCTAGGTCCCTCCACAGTCACATGGGGCACCTTGGTATTGACAGAACTCTCGACTTGGTACGATCTCGATTCCACTGGCCCAAGATGGGGGCCAATGTTGAGCACCATGTAAAGACCTGCAGTCATTGCCTGAAAAGGAAAGCCCTGCCTCAGAGAGCTGCCCCCCTTGTCAATATTACTACCAGCACCCCCATGGAACTGGTCTGCATAGACTTTTTGTGTTTAGAACCTGGTTAGTGGAATATTGGCAATGTGTTAGTGGTTATAGATCATTTCACAAGGTATGCACAAGCTTTTCCAACTAAAGAGCAAAAGGCCTCTACTGTGGCCAAGGTGCTAGTGGAAAATTTCTTTGTCCACTATGATGCTGCTCAGTGGATCCACTCTGACCAAGGCAGAGATTTTGAAAGTCGGTTAATCAAAAGAAATGCTCTCTCTCTCTGGGGGGTGCGGAAGTCAAGAACCACCCCTTATCACCCACAGGGGGAACCTCAGACAGAACATTTTAACCTCACCCTTCTAGACATGCTGGGCACCCTCCATCCCAAAGACAAGCCTAAGTAGAGCCAGCAGATTAGCACCTTGGTCCACGCACACAATAAAAATGACGCTACTGGGTTCTCCCCCTACCACCTTATGTTCGGGATGGAGGCCCGACTGCCCATTGATGTCTGCTTTGGGGTCTCTCCTGCTGGGGTCTGAGCTGAAAATTACCTACAGTATGTATAGAAACTGAACACTCAATTGAACCATGCCTATCATCTGGCACAGACAATGGCTGTCAAAAGAAATCTTGCCAACAAATAGAGGCATGATAAAAAAGTAAAGGCTCGAGAGCTTCGGCCTGGAGACCGTGTGTTGTTACGCAATTTGGGACTGCATGGCAAACACAAAATTGATGATAGGTGGCACCATCTTCCCCATGTAGTAGTTGGAAAGGTGAATGATTTACCAGTGTACAAGGTGCGTCCAGAGAATAACTCCAAAGCTGTCAAGACCATGCACCATAACCACTTGCTACCTATCGGTCAAGTCATAATTGAGGCTGAACCATCAGAGATTGATTCCCCTGGACCGGTGCCTCATGCTGCTGCAAAAAAGAGACAAAGTCAACCTACCCCAGTAGTTACAGATTTAAGGTTTCCACTGCAGCAGGCCCAGAATGATGGTGACTTTCAGTCCACCTCTGATGAAAGTGAGTGTGGCAATGCCTATTTCCCCTTCTATGAATTGAGTCAGCTGTTTCAAAGTAACCCTATGACTAATTGTGGAGATGAAGCTTGGCCTTCTGAATGCCTAACCCCCTCAGCTTCGTTCTTGGAGCTAATGCTCCCTGAAAGTAAAGTGTAAAGTATTATGTTTGAGGTTGCGGACTCTCTGTGTTTTGTGGAACTGTGTGAAATGCCCGAAGAAGGGGCTGATGATCTGAGTCTGTCTGGTGACACACTAGAACTTGAAGAACAATGTGAGAGTGTTGACAGCCCCCGCTTCAGTGCCGCAACACCTAATTGTGCCAGATCCCCTTAAAAATGAGCAACCTGGGCCTCATCAGAAGATAATAAGCAAAGTATTGTGGAAACAGAGCCTACAGAGCAAGGAGTTGACAGTGCTCCAAGTTTGGACATTCCCATCCATGCAGAGACACCCCTCACAAGTGACGAAAGCTCCCAAGTTAGTGCTGAAAGTACAGAGACTGTGGCTGCTCCACCCAGAAAGACTGGCCGAGCTGTCAAGCCAATGCTATGCTATAGTTATGATTCCCCTGGGAGGCCAGTGAATTTGCCTCTCAATGTGGTTCACAAAGGGGTTTATGTTTCAACAAGCTTACTGTCCAAATTTAGCTTGATGGCCAACTCCAGGTTACTTGTTCTCCCCTCCTACCATGGTGCCCCTGACCCATCCAGACCCAAGTTAGCTGATAGGGAAGGGCCCCCTCTTACATTGTTTAATGTACAAGAGGTTATTAAATGAATCAGTATTACCTGTATGAAACCTGCATAAGTATTGTCAATATGGAAGTAGTATTGTGAAGTACTGGAGGCAGTATAGCGCAGTGGTTTAAGGCTCTGAGCTAGAAATCTGGTGACATCCAGCAGACCAGATCTGGGTTTGAACCCCACATCATCCACTTGCATACTGTGTGACCCTGAGCAAGTCACTTAACTTCCCTGTGCTCCCAGGTCGCACCTGTAAAAAAAGTTTTCAGCTTAGTGTGCTAGTCCTGGTTAAACAACTAACAAAAAAAAAAGTATATTGAACTGTATTGTAATCTAACTAGCTAATGATATGTATGTCTCATTTATATCGCATTTTTGATATTGTTATGGTACAGACTTGATGTGGACGCCAAGATTCCTCCAGGCTGGGAAGGGTGTAACCCCCTACAAGTGGCAGTTCCCAAAAAAGTCTCCCTTGAGCTTGCCTAAATGCTCACTGCCAGGCTGGTGTTCTGCATTTTAGCAGATTAAATGTATTGCCAGAGAGTGCCTGTATAGCCTGTATGTACTATATCTTTAAGAGCTGCCTGGATTGCAGTCTTAATCTAAAAGGGAGCTCTGTTAGAAGATGTGCTTGTTTGCTGATCATTTGTTAGAGTAGTAATAGTATTGCAGTTTGTTCTAACCTGCCTTCTTTGCCGCAAGGACTGTTCTGTTTATCTCCACCAACTTGGCCTGGGACTGTCAGAATGGGCCAATCAGTACTGTTGGGACTCTAAAATGGAGCCTGCCTACAGGATCTTGGTGGGGTCAAAACGTGTACGAATTGTAGTTTTTGCATTTTGGCGCCTAAAATAACCTGGAGGGGGAGCCCTTGTTGTGACTGACAGACAGATCAGCCAACCAAACCTTTTGGATTTTGGGGAAATTCCCAAGCTTCTTGTAGCTAGTTTCAGTTCTGAGTTGGGAAGTGAAGAGATAACTGCTTGAATGATTCAAGCAGCAGCCCTGGCATAGATTCACTTGGGAGAACAGTGCAAAGACCAGAGTTTTGGCCTGCATGCCTGCCTGCTGTACTTGAGAGGGAACTTGTGCCTTTTTCGGACTGAATCCGAACTTGGAGAGTGAAGTAAGCTACTGAATTGTGACCAGGCTCCTACCTGAAGAAGACCAAAGATTTGCTGAATGCGATCAGCCTGTCTGGACTTCTAGCCACCTCTGAACTACCAGATTGTGCAGAGACTCTGTAATTGCGACCGGAGAGCCCTTTGCCTGGTACAGTGGAATTTTCTTACATGTGAATGTGTTGTGTGCTTATAGTGGGTCATGATTTGGTTCCCCACTGTGGTTTGAATTGTGTTCTGTTTGCTGGAAGCTGCATACAGCCCCATGGACTGAATCCAAAATCATCTCCATTGGGCCTGGGCCTTGCCACACTGGCCCAGCCTGACTACCCGCTACACAGAGAAAGCCACTGATGAGAGACCTGCCTGGGGATCAGCCCCCTGTTCAACATTTGAACAGGAACGATGCCTCGGTGGTTCGTGTAGGCCACGCTTCTCCGGGTACTCCAGCTCAACAACCTGCAGTCTCAATTTCGTCCTGCCTGTGTCCAGTATTGGGTATCATGAGTAAACATCAGGGTAGCTCCCAGCAACAACAGCTTAATCTAAAGTGTTGTCATCTGATTGTCTGGTTACTTTTTCTTTCATGAACTGAGCCCCCCGGCTCTGGATTACAAATAGTGTGTGTTGTGCATGTTGCTTTCTTCCATCACAGGGCCCCAACTGGCTGCAACATTCCTGGCTAGCCCATTATCTCCCTACCTGGGTACCCAGAGGTGTGACTGTGTGGAAACTTAAAGCACATGCATAACTGTTTGATTAATATAGCCTTTAAGCCAATCAACATGATTACGCCCCTTCCTTGTTCAAGTCCCATGAATAAATCAGATCTGATTTTTTTGCTGCATTTAACCTGACGGTGGTTCCAGTTTGTGCCAAGAGTATTGTACTTTTGCTATTTACTGTGCATAAAATTATTTTACAGGGGTTCCCCAGGGTCGAGCCAGAGAAAGCAGTCCTGGTGGTAAGTGCAAACAATGTGGGTACTGATATGGTATACAAGGGGTACTGCGAAAGTGATTATCGTATATTGCTCAGACCACTAGAACAGAAAGGGGGGGGGTTATTGTGTCCCAGAGGGCTGTGCCCAGGTTAGTTTGACCACTACCAACACTGACCTCCGGGTGGAGGCACCCATTTCAGAACTCAGGTCTCTTAACCTGCTACTAGCCATGCAGGCAGGGGTAGTAGCCCTTGGGATAGCGCCACCAAGGGGTTACATATCTAATATCAGATACTCAACTATTATATTATAACTGACTAGTATGGGAGCTCTTATGGGCCTTGGGCTCTCTTGCTCTCTAGTAACCTTAGTATTAGAATGAACCTTATATGAATTGGGTGCAGGGTCCCTGGCACATTGGCATTGGATGCAAGCTGCTGTTTGTCGCAGCTTGCGTCACTATAGTAGCCACTTTGTGAATCCGGCCCTATATTCTTTACACATTTTTAACTTTCTTGGACTTTAAAACCAACCAGCCATCAATTAAAAAAAGCACAGCATCCAGAAATCCTGTGCATGCCACCACAATTAAACTGCCAGATCTCAAACAGTGAAAACTGACTCCCTCATCCTTGGCTGATCTTGTAAAAATCACATACAGTGGTGGTGGTACAGTTTCCACACTTACTGCCATGCCACAATGACCCATTGAAAGGAGTTTCTAATCTCCTCCATAAGTATCTCAAACAAAATCTAAAGAAGAGCAAATTATTTATTTAAAAACAAGCATTCAAATAACAAATGCAGCAACATAGAAACATAGAATTTGATGGCAGATAAGGACCGCTTGGCCCACCTAGTCTGCCTGTAACCCCCCTGCAAATGGGGGTTCCCAAAAGACTTCCAGGAGCTTGCTTGAATGCTCCAAGCCTGAATGGTGTTTGGCGTTTAAGCCATTTATCAGTGAGTGTTTTAGAACCTCTGGTACTGTCTCTTTAAGAGCTGTCTGCTTGCAGACATAATTAGTTTGTATGGGGACTGTGTGTTTCTTTGATTGAGTACCACTCAAGCTGCTGCCAATTCACTCAATTTTTGCAGTCACTAGGAGTGCAAAGGGAACCTATCTGAAAGATGTAACTGTTTGCCAGAAATCATTTACAGTAATAATGAAATTACAGTTTGTCTAACCTGCTTTCTTTTGCAGTCAGAACAGTGTCTGCCTAGTTCCCCATTCTGGTTTTGAACTGCTGAACTGGACCAATCAGTGTGGGGTAAGCTAGCTCTAAAATGGTCCCTTGGACGAATCAGAACTTGGACTCATAATCTGAGCCAGCCACAAGAGGATTGTATGAGCAGTGACTCTGGGAGATGTAGTTTAGACTTCAGCACCTTTTCGGACCAACAGCAGCAGTCTATTGTGAGTGACAGCCAATCCAGTCAAGAACTGGGAGGAACTCAAAGGAAGTGCCGGTTTGTCGGTTGGAGTTTCAGTTGAGCTTTGGCAGTGAAGAAGGAAGGAGCCCTGTGCTTTTTCCAGTGTGCAGTTTTAGTCAAAAAGCGTGTGTAAGGCCCAGAGTTCCGGTCTGCAGCTTGTGTAACAGCTGTTAGGACTGAATCCGTCCTGTGAAGAGAATAAAAGGATATCTGAAGAGTAGAAACCAGGCTCACCCTGTAGAAGACTGGAGGAATTGCTAGAAAATTGCACTCGGTCTGTCAGGAACTGAATCTGCTGTGTGTTCTCCCGGTATTGCAGTAATTGCGATCGGGATACAGATGCAGCCTGCCTGGTATAGTGCTTTCTTTTATATAAATGTGTGAAGAGGTTTGTGTACCTCAAGTGAGCCCTGCTGACATTGAAGGACCCTATCTTATTTGGAGGTGTGAGTACTAATTCAGGGTCGCTCCCTGTTGAATTGCCACATTAAATCCAAATGGAATTACTGTACTGCTGACTGTTTAATTCTCCTTTTCTCTGTGAAAGGGCCCCACCAGCTGCCACGGTTTGGACTAGCCACTAGGGCTTGGGTACCAGGGACAGTAACTGATAGGGATAAGCCTGTGCACAGAGCCATAAATAGATAGTAGAGTGATAAGCTAATTAACCTGATTTCCCCCTGTCCTTGTTATATCCCCTAAATAAATCAGAGCTGCTTGTTTCAGCAAAGTTATACTGCCTGAGGTATTTGTCTATGTTAAAGTACTGTGCTGTGATTGTTGCACTGTATCTTATTTCACAGAGGTCCCAGTGCGGAACCAGTCCTGGGGTAAGTGTATACTGTAAAGGTAATTCTGATGTATTGTGTGGGCCACTAGTGGGAAGAAAGGGGGGTTGCAGTGTCCCAGAGGGCTGTGACCAAGTTAGTTTAACTATTGTAAACCCTGACCTCTGGGTGGAGGCACCCGCCATTGGATCCAGGCCCCTCAACCTGTTAGTGGCAAATCAGGCAGGGGTAGTAGCCCCTGGGATAGCGCCATCTAGGGGTTACATGCCCATTTCCCAACCTAACAGATAAGCTCTATATCCTAGTTATCCAACAGCCTACTTCCTCCTACACCCCACTAGAATTGCCTTATGTCTGTCCCATGCATTCTTGAATTCCTCCACTGTTTTTGACTCTATGACCTCCTCAGGAAGGTTGTTCCATGTATCCACAACCCTCTCTGTGAAGAAATACTTCCTCACATTACCTCTTAGCCATCCCCCCTCTATCTTCAAATTGTGCTCCCTTGTTTTTGCACATCTTTTTTTCTGAAAGATGCTACCCTCTTGGACTTTGTTGATTCCTTTGAGGTATTTGAAAGTTTCTATCATGTCTCCTCTCTCCCTCCTTTCCTTGAGGCTATACATCTTTAGTTCCTTTAGTCTTTCTTCATATGTCTTCTGATGCAGACCCTGCATCATTTTGGTTGCACTCCTCTGAACAGCCTTCACCGTGTCTATTTCTTTGTGGAGATGGGGCTCCAGAACTGTACACAGTACTCCAGATGTGGTCTTACCAACTGTCTGTACCGAGGGCCAACATGTACTTGGCACTGTGATATTCAGTGTCCGGTAAGTTCAGTCCATATAAAGTCTTCTCACTGCAAATCCACCTTTCTTATATCTGAGAAAAAAAACTGATTTTGAACCTGTCTTTCCCATCTTTTGTAGTAGCATACTCTCCATCTATATTCTCATTGAAGTGCATTGCTGGAAGCAATAGTCTGTGAAAATGAAATCATTTCATGTTAGATGAAGAACAGAATCGAGTTAGGGGTGTAGATGGTAACACATCTAATAACCTTATGATACTTAGCATAATTGCACTGACTGCATTCAGTATGTGAAGATGTAGCTCTACCAAGAGAGATGTACATGTGAATTACATAGGTGCTGTGCTTTACGTCATCATTTATGTACATAATTTGTAAAGAAACTTGAATCCAAGTGTGTCAGGTGTGTTGATGATTATATATATATATCTTCCATTTCCCCCCCCCCCACAACTGCTCCTAATCCTCACCTCTCTTCATGTACTCCCTGCCCTCCCCCCTCTTGTACCCCATCCCCCCTCCCTTACTCGAACTCAGACTCCTCCGATATTATGATTTCAAGTGGTATCTCCTGTATCTAAGCACTTGTGCTCCGTTTACTCTGCTTTTTACTGCTAATCTGTAACTGTATTCTACTCTCAAGTTATCATGTCTTGTGTTTGTATCTATTTCATTGTACCTAGGCACTTGAGTTCTATCTGCTCTGAATTGTACTGCCAACTTGTAACTGTATTTGTACTCTTGAGTACATGCCTTATTTTGCGTACCATTTTCCCCCTCCTCCAGAACGTATCTGGAAATGAGCTGACTGCTCAGTATGCCTTTCCTGGTGAAACTTTTAAATAAATAAATAAATACAATGTATAGTGTTTCCCCTGGAAATGAACACTTACCAGTGACAACATGTGTGCATGGGGTGGGTGGAAATAAATTTGCTTTATTGACAGTGGCAATGTTGGCATGGACAGAAGCTATAAATCACATACTCGTATACTGAATTTGATGGGTGTTTCACCATGACAACAAATATAGATGGGAAGAAGAGACATCTGTATAATGACTGATAGAAAGGGTCACACATCGACAGTGCAGCACAGTCATAATTCTGAACAACAGTGTCAGTAATGATCATTATCCAAAGCTCCTTGTGTAGTACTATAACACAAGGAATAATGTTGTATAGACAATCATAGTTCAACAGGAAAAGTGGTGGCAATAAACATGAGAATTTGATGACGTGATCCTGTGTGCAGCTGTCAGTGATTAAATACTGTGCATCTTTTAGGTCACAAATTATTGTTTTTGAAATTAAAGGTTACAGATACTGGTTAAATGTAAGTACTGGTACATTGTTCTCACCAGCACTTCATGCCTAAACAACTGAAATGAATATGCCCGGGTGCAGAATGGATAATGGTGCTGTGGTACCCTTGTATTGCAGATGTTTGAACACCAGATGACAGCATCTCTATATACTGAATGAGTCTATTCTACAGCACAACTTTCTTTAGTCTTACCATTGCATTAGACCCTGCCTACAGTGCATAAAGACAGACAGCAACAGGGACAGTAATGCTATTCTTCTGAACATAACTTTCTGAGCAACTAAAATGCAGAGCATGAGGCTTTATTGATTAAACAGTGCCATTCTTATTTGCACTGGTAGCTGTCATGAATTGCTTACCTTCTCTAAAATTCTTTGATGTTACTTGTTGTTTTAAATGCTTCCTTTCTTAGTAGAACTGAAATGCATGCTAATGGTGTAGTTATACCCAACCATGTTTTGTTTAAAATCCTTGATCTACTTTTAGTGCATACTTCCTGAACATTAAGAACACCCACAAACAGTGCAGCACCTCATGATGCAATAGTCACCTCTCCTCCCACTGCATCTTGAGTGGCTAGACTACATTGGGGTGTTTCCAAGTACTGGAGAGATGCAATGGGAGTTTATAAAGGACTGCAAACAAACACATTCTTGTGTTGTAACACCAGTAAGGTGGGTAGTCTGTTTTCTTATTTTGAAAATAAAATTAAAAAAAACCTTAAAAGTCTTCCTTAGTGCCTCTGCCTCCAACCAAACAATTATATAAAATTAGAATATTGTCATATCGAACTACTACTAGGCCAGGCAAAGAAACTGCATTTACTATGTGTATACATGCCTCCCACTGGTGGCATTACTGCTGTACACAGTCTGGCAAATATAGTAAATGCACAGGTTTAAAACACAGAATTCATCATTCTGGGTGACTTTAATATAAACTGGCTTGGTAAGAACAGGAAACAAGTCAAGCAACAACTAGTTAAACTAAATGCTACCCAAATTATAGAGGAACCCACAAGAATCATAAGAGGGGGCACCATATCTACCTTAATAGACTGGATCATCACATCCAGAAAAGACTGGATCATCCAGTCTGACGTCCTACCAAGCACAATCAGTGATCATTCCCCCGCATACTGTGTCTGGAAGGCTAAGCTACATTCCCCATCACCTAGATTAATCAGTTTCAGAGACTACTCTAAGTTTGACCTTATGGCCTTTCTTTCAGAAATAGCAGACATAACTTGGTCCTACCTCTGGCACACTGACAATGTTAATGATGCTGTCAACTATTTCAATGCAATCTTCCTGAGACTGCAGGACAAATATGTGCCAATTACTACTAGGAGAGTAAGGGGTTTAGCCAACAAGTGGATTAACCGTACTGTACTAGCACTAATAAATACAAGCATTTGTCAATGCCGAGTGTTTCCCTGCATGGTTTATGTGGCAGGGGTGTATTGTGTTAGTTGAACTTCTGGTGGGAGGAAAAGCCTGCCCAAACTACGTTTTGACAAGCTGTCATCTTACTTCTACAGCTTATCGCATGACTTGTTTTAAACAATTTGTACCTGAGCATGCATACAGAAATTGCAATGAATGGACATAACTTCATGATTTTTTCCTATTTTGATCCCAAATGTTGAACATAGTCTTCTTATCACCTCACCTCATGAACCCCATAGGTGAAAATGTTCAAATTCGTGGGAAAATTACATTCCACACCACAGATGCAAAAACACATTTTGGGCAGGGTGTGAAAAATGACACCTGTACTGTTCATGAGGTGGTGTGATAAAATGGCTATATTGAAAAGTTGGAGTGAAAATATTATAAGTGACCAAATTTACAAGCGTGCGTAGAAAACTTTGAATGACCATATGTAATTCGGCCATTTTCAGGATTTCTTTCACCAGATTTTCAACATGGCCTTTTTGGGACCCCACCTCATGAAAAGTGCTGCTGTAATTTTGTTCATGGGTCCCAAAAGGTGATTTTGCACAGCGACCGCACCAGCCTGTGCCACAAGTGTGAAAACACATTTCAAGCAGGATGTGAAGAATGACAGCTGTACTGTTCATGAGGGGATGTGAAAAAATAGCAATGTTGTGAATTTGGAGTGAAAATATTTAAAACTGCCAAAGTTACAAACGTGCATAGAAAAATTTCAACAACCGCACATACCTTAGGTGATTGTTGGTGTTTTTGCACCAAATTTTCAACATGATTTTTTTGGGACCCCACCTCATGAACACTGGCTCTCTTATTTTGTTACTCAGTCCCAAAAGGTGATTCAATGCAGCAATTACAAAATGACCTTTTGGGACTGAGTAATGAAATGACAGTGCCAGTGTTCATGAGGTGGGATCCCAAAAACCCCATGTTGAATATTTTGATCAAAAATATTGAAAAATGGCTGAGATATCAACATTAGTTAAAAACACCACTGACAGCCATTATACAGTGCTTACCTTGATTCCTCAGATCATGGTTCAGCTTTGAAGAGTGCAGACATGTCCCGCTTCACAGAACATGATAGCTGCTGACCTTGGATGGTAAGTATAGGGCAAAGGGGGTTATGGGGTGGTGGGCTGCTCAGTGAGAGGGTTGGGATGAGTGGGGGGATGAGGAGACAACGAGGGACTATTTTCTTTTTTACAGGCTTAAACAAAAGAAGACATCGGGGACAATTTTCTTTTTTTTTTACAAGGTATGAAAATGTGTATTTCAGGACACTGGGAGTGGGGTCCCCAGTATCCCATGGGGGGTGTACATAATGCTAACATGGGGATTGGGCACCCCAATGTCAGCACAGGGACAGGGAATGGAGGGTGCAGGGTGGACAGCACACAGTGGGAGTGAGCGGGAGGTCAAATGCCATCTGCATCTGGACCACAACACAACAACAATGGGCCACGATGAGGAACAGAGGGAGTGGGGCAGAGAGCATGCAGAGGGAGGAAGTGGGAGGGTTCTGTCATGCTGCCAGAACAGGGAATAGAGGGAGCAGAACAGAGAGGATGGCAGAGGGAAGCAGTGGGAGGGTTCAATTGTGATGCTGGGATAGGAGCAGGGGGAGCAAGGTGAACTGCTTGCAGAGGGAGGGCGCGGGAGAGTCCAGTTGTGCTACTGAGACAGGGACTAGAGGTAGCAGAGCAGAGAGCATGGCAGAAGGAGACAGCAGGGGGTTCAGCTGTGATGCCGGGATGGGACCAGAAGGAGGGAGGTGAACTGTACTCAAAGAGAGGGAGTGGGAGGGTTTAATTGTGATGCCAGGATGGGGAATGGAGGGTTGGACTGACAGCACTATGCAAATGAAAGAAATGAAGCACTCTCATTGGAGCTCTTAATTTCTTTCAACTAGAGAACATCTTCCAGCTGTGAAACTCAGACTAGTGTCACAGTCTGGTTGCATGCTCACTGGTCAGTGAGGGCGTGCCCACTGTAGAGTGCTCTGCATTAAACTCATCCCTGACACACCTCTGAAATGCCATTCTACTACAAGATGTTTCTTGCGCAAATGCAAGGAAACGTAAAAAGAGATAAACAATGGGAGATATACGAAGCCTCTGGCAGCACGGCAGACTGGGAAAAGTACAAGAAACTCCATACCCTCTGCAAAAAAACTATTAAACAAAGTAAAAGCAGTTACTATAAAAATCTCCTCTCTGCTACTTCAGGATCCCCACAAAATTATTGGAAGCAAATCAAACATAGTCTAGGTTAAAGCAATACCCCTGCACTACCTGATATGAATATAAATGGTATAAACTGCAGTGATCCAGCCACTATTGCACACACGTTTAACATGCAATTTAGCAATCTGTCAGCATATACTAAACCTTTCAGCAATATTAACTCCTTCCCTCAAAATGTTAACCCCCCAGGTAATAAACTAACTGATTATTCACCCTTTTACCTTACAGTTGTCAAAGTATCTAAGGTACACAAATTACTTAAATGCAGATTTCCTACATCCAAGTCTGCTGGTTCTGACAAACTTGAACCCAAACTTCTTCAGGCTACCGCATCACAGACAGCTCCTGCTGTTACCAGCCTATTTAACTGATCCCTCATTACCAGTATTGTGCCATCAGCTTGGAAGCTTTCACACATCATCCCAGTCTTCAAAAAAAGGAGACCCCCAAAACACAAATAACTACAGGCCAATCTCAGTCCTACCTGTACTGAACAAAATCTTAGAAAAATTGGTAGCCACCCAGCTCACAGACTACCTGCTCACACATAAGTTGCTATCTCCACACCAACATGGATTTAGAACTGAACACAGCACCACAACTGCCTTGCTTACACTAACCAACCACATATCCACTGCTTTTGACAAATGGGAGTATACAGGAACCAGATTTATAGACCTTACCAAGGCCTTTGATCTTATGGATCATGCCATACTCTGCAACAAACTAATATGCATTGGACTATCACCAGCCACCCTAACTTGGTTTAGCAACTATCTACAACACAGACAGCTACTGGTTAAACTAGGTACATCATACGTAGAACCACTGTCATCTAACATTGGAGTACCCCAAGGTTCTATACTAGTTCCGCTCCTTTTCTCTTTGCACATTAATGACTTGCAAGACTGTGTAAAATACAGCACACCCATACTGTATGCAGGTGATATAGTGCTTATTGCTAGCTCCAAAAATGTATGCATCATAAACAACATGCTCACCCACAACTTACAGGCAGTACAACAATGGCTACAGAAAACCAAATTGCTCCTAAACGTGTCTAAGACACAGGCCATGCTCTTTGGCTGTACACCAATGCTGAGAAACTATCAAATGCCATGACTAGTCACATGTCTAGATGGTGGCTCACTTGAACAAGCACAATCCTTCAATTACCTTGGAGTCACATTAGATCCCACCCTTGATTTTCAATCACATATATCTCAAACCTGCAAAACCGTTAACACTAGACTAGGCTTAGCCTATAGAATGAGGTACAACCTCACCCAGCATGCATGCCTGTCTGTCGCAAGAGGCATATTACTCCCCCAAGCTTACAAACAATACTGCAGTATATGCATCCGCAACATCAATACTAGCACTCAGAAAGTGGGACATTACCTACAACAACATCTGCCATTTTGGACTTTGCTCAAACAGACTTGTCCACCACTGTGAACTGTATGTCAGCTTACAGTGGCTCCCCTCAAATGCTCTGAGTGACTTTGTACTTGGAGGCATTATTTGCAGAGTTATCAATAACCTGGAACCACAACAAATTGCAGAATGGATTAAGCCATACTCTAATCCATATCCCCTCAGATCCTCAGACCTCAGACTACTTAACTGTGTCCAAAATAAAGACCAATATGGGGACAAAAGCTTTCCAAAACTTTGCTCCTAGGTTGTGGAATAGTATACCACCAGACATCCGCACTAATACTACATATGTGGGCTTCAAACAATCCTCATGCAAGCACCTCCTAGATGGCATCTCACGTAAATGCTTCTCCAGCAGGTAGATTTCTTACTTCTGATGTGGGACACTGTACTGCTCTTGATGTAAATTTGATTCATCCTATATTATCACGTTACTGTGCCTGTATCTGTCAATTCAAACCTGTTACTGTACCTGTATCTGTCAATTCAAACCTTAATGATACAGTGCAAAAGAACCTTTTTCTCCTACACTTATCAGCTCCTAAACATACTGTATCAAATCTCAGTTTGTAAAAAGTCATGTATTTGTATCCTATCACACTTTGTAAGAAGTCGTGCATTGTATTGTATTCCTATGGTTATGTATTGTATTCCTGTTGTTGTGTTCTCCCGTATCATACCTGAAAACAGGCAGTTTCTGTCTAGTATACTTACTTGGTTAACGAAAACTAACAAAAGCGAAATAAATAAAACTACCAGTTAAATCAACAAATTCGACACAATGTGCGAAATCATAAAATATGTTTTTTAAACTAAGGACAATTTGAGGCCTAAGTGGGTTGACAGTGTCCCTATAATGATCAAGCCCTAAGGATAGAATACTGCAGTGGCAACTGCCATACCATCCTGTGTAGTGTCATGGAACACATTACTCATTTGCATGTGATATGCTCCAAATGGAAGCATCCATAAACGAGTAAGACAGCAGACATGTTCTGTAGGAAAGATGGTATTATTCTTAGCCGGTATAACAGGCACAATGCAAACAACTGCATTAACAGCCTTGAGCACTGCAAACATGGGACATGGTGTATGTCCATATTGATGGCAGTGGTATGGGACTGATTACAAGTGACACTGGCTGTGTCAGACTGACTGGTCGACTTTACTGCTAGGGATGACAGCAAAGTGGTTAAGTGGGTTATTAATGGAGACATTCACGAGTAGTACACACTATCATGTGCACCACAAATAAAACTAGTCATATACCTGGTGCAAGCCACTTTTTTGTCCTTGATTTCAGGTTCACATCATTATCTAAGCAACTGGGAAACTATTCACAATGGCCATGGTTGACGTGGAATATTGTGTGCATGAGTTACAAAAAGATGATCACCAAACAGAGTAGATATAGTTGACCAGTGGAGGTGATTAATGATGCTTTTCTCCTACTCCATCAACACATCACAGTCATTTACATTACAAATGGTAGAAGACACTTTTTCGACCTGAGAAGGTAATGAAAAGGAAATGCGATATGTATGACACCATTTAAACATTTGTTATATTGCTGTTCTATTTTTCATTAAAAAAAAACATGTGCAAAGCATTCCTCGTGAACATCATTGCATCAACATCAGTGTCCAGGTACTGCACATATTAATCAGAGGGGCTTGTGCTCAAATAATTCCTTTCATTGCTTATCTAGTCATCTAGCTGTTGTGTTTGTCTTCACCATCGAGGTATTTACTACTGATCTGCCTGTATTAAGTCACCTGCTTCTAAGTACACCTGGCTATGCTCCATACTCTTCCTGTCTGTATCACTCTTCTCTCTCCTGTCCCTGCCCTCCTCCTCCCCCTCAGACCTTTTCCCATACCTTCCCTTCTCTAACCCTGCCCCTTTTCCTTCAATTCTCTTCCCTCTCCTTGCCCGTGCCTTACCCCTCCCCCCTCTCATCACTCCTCTCCATACCCTCCTTCTCTTCTCCCTTCACTATCCCTGCCATCCACCCTGAGCTCCTCCAGACCCCCTCCCTAAACCTTGAATTTCTCTACAGTGCCTTTGTCACCCTGTCACTATCCCCCTTCCTCCTTCTCCATCTTTCTCAAGTGGGAGTAAGTCCCACTCTATTCCCCTTCTGCTCTTCATTCTTCTCCTCCTCCTCCTTGCTGGCAACATTGAACCAACCCTGCCCCCCCTTCGCCCTCCCCTCCCCCTACTCTCCCTAAAGGCCTCAGCATTTCTCACCTTAATTCTAGGAGCCTCCTGCCTAAGCTCAACTACCTTAAAGTCTGGTTCTCTCAGCACTTTTCTGACCTCTTGGGTATCTCTCAGTCCTGAATCTCATCCAGGGTACCTGTCTCCAGCTTGGCTCTCCCTGACTACTGTCTTTTCTGTTCAGGACCATGGCAAGCATGGTGCTGGAGTTGCTTTGAATGTCCTTCAGAATCTATCCTGCTCCATCACCTTCAGAGAGTCAGTCTCTTCCTCCCATGAGTTCCTTCTAGCCAAGCTATCCCTCCCTTCCACCCTCCCTGTCTTTGTTGGTGCTTTGTTATGTCTGTCCAAAAATCTCTCTCTGTCCTCCCTGGTCGACTCCCTCTCAACACTCATTACCCATGCTGCCTCCAGTGAGCTTATCCTCCTTGGAGATTTCAACACAAACTTGCTTTCCCCTGCCTCCAGGCCCCGCATCAACAAAACTAAGTCCCTAAACCTCTTGCAACTAATGACAGAACCCACCCAGATCTGTCCTCACTCCCCAAATCATTACATCCTGGAACTGGGTGCACATCTTACATTCAGCTTACATTGTCCCTCTGATTGCCCATATCTTTAACCTATCCCTTAGCTCGGGGATAATCCCTGACATCTGGAAGGAGGCAAGGATAGTCCCTGTTTTGAAGCAGGGAAATCCCAAACTCCCTGACAACTATCGCCCTATTGCTATTCTCCCATCCCTTGGTAAACTCCTGGAAAGGTTGTGGCGGAGCAACTCTCGGCATGGATACCCATGAGCTGCTTTCTGGGGCCCAACATGGTTTCCGGAAGGGTCATAGTACCACTACTGCCCTGATTACTGTAACCTCTAGTATTAGATCCGCCATGGATCAGGGCAAACTGTCAGGTGCTATATTTATTGACTTGTCAAAGCTTTTGACCTTGTCAACCATGACCTACTGGGGGAGCAGCTCAGGGCTCTCGGGTTCTCTCCGCATGCCATGAGTTGGATGATGGGCTACCTAATGGGTAGAAAGCAGTGCACCTGCTTTAACAAGGTCCTCTCAGATCCTAGGGCTGTGACCATGGGAGTTCCCCAGGGATCAGTACTTGGACCTCTCCTATTCTCACTTTTTATTAATCAACTCCCATGGGTGACCTCTCGTTGCCAAGTCACGCTTTATGCAGATGACCTTGTGCTAGTGGCCCATGCTCGTAATGCTGCTGACCTTTACCAGTGCCTATCTGAAGACTGCAGCAGAGTCTCGGCCTGGATTACCAACCATAGACTGGTATTGAATCCTAACAAAACTCAGGCCATGCTCTTTGGTTCCACGGCCAAGTTAAAAGCCCCATCAGCTATGCTCAAAATAGCTTGTGATGGAGGCCCCCTGTTGCCAACAGCGAGCTCAATTAAATATCTTGGGGTCACCCTCGACCCACAACTTGACATGGGAAGCCATATCCAAAACATCTGCAGAACCACCAGGTGTAAGCTTGGCCTTGCCTACAGGGCCAAATACAACCTGACTCCGGGAGCGAGGCTGGCACTTGCGAGGGGAGTGCTTCTCCCCTCCCTTAGTTATGGATACCACCTATTTGCCAGGTCACCTCAAATCCATCTTAATCGGTGGAACACGGCATATAATGATATCTGTCGGTTTGCACTTGCTGCTCCCAAACTCACCCACTGATGTGAGCTCTATGACAAACTCAGCTGGCTCCCCCCTGCGATTCCTGGTACTTGGTGGAAACTTCACCAGGAAAGTACTTGCCACGGGCATACCCGTGGGACTGCGCATCTCCTCCCAAAACTGGGCGCCCATTCCCTACCAGCTCAGGTCACAGACCGCCGAGTTGCTTAAAGTTCCCCTACTCGGACCCTTATGGGGATCGTGACTTTGCTGCTTTTGTGCCTAGGCTCTGAACTCCATTCGACTCTGTTCGCTCTGCCCCTTCCCATGGGACCTTTCGCTCCTCCCTGTGGTCCCACCTAAAACAAACAACAAGATGTGACTGCTCCTAGTCTCTGTAATGTAATACTCTGCAGTCCACTATTGTCCACTCTGAGTCCATGAGGGTCTATGAAATATGTATTCAGTGATTCTAATGTCTATCTATGTCCTGTAACAATTTGTACTATGTGTGACAGTATCTCTGCCCTTATACAAGCGTTGTTATAGCTGTTTTTTACTGTATCATGCTGTTTCTCCAATGTTGCCATGTATGTATACTGTATGTTTTGTGGTCTCCCGGGTCGTTCCTGAAAATAGACATACTACTTGTCTAGTGTACTTACCCGGTAAACAAAAGCTAAATAAATAAACATCTCCACCCCCTCTGCATCAGTTCAGTATGAATTTTACCAGACACCTTCAGTGACCACTGTATAGCCTACTGTATTAGGAAAGTGAGGCCCACTCATTCCGCCCCTAAATACATTTGGTCCAGGTCAGTCAGGTCACTCAACACTAATGCCCTCCTAAATGACCTTGCTTCCTCCAACTGGTCCCCTGTCTACTATGCCCCAGACATTGATACTGCCCTCTCCCTCTTCCATGCCATATTTAGCCACACTAGGAACATTCATGCCCCCTTAAGAAAGACCAGGGTTAAAAACTCCCACCACCCCTGGATTACATCTGACCTTATCAATTTGTGCAAGTCCCACAACCAAGTTTGGGCACATTTTAAATCCTCCCAATTCCTATCTGACTTCTTATCCTACAGGTCACTCAGGAACTCCTGCATGAAGGCAGTCTGCACTGCAAAGGCCCACAACTTCAAATCAAACCTCCGATCTAACCTTAACTACCCTTCAAAATTCTGGAAGGTTATCCACTCATTGAAACACAGAAACATAGAAGGTGATAGAAAATAAGGACCGTGTGGCCCACCTAATCTGCCCCCTTTCCCTTTCTATTGCAATACTGTAGACCCTAGTTGATCTGTGACTCACCCTCTCTTCCCTATTGTGAGAGTACTCTTATGTCTATCCTATGCATTCTTGAATGACCCTACCATTTTTGCCCCAACCCCCTCTGCAAAAAGGGTGTTCCAAGCATCCATTACTCTTTCTGTGAAAAAGTACTTCCTCACATTGTCCCTGAGCCTACCCCCCCAGCCTCATATCATGCCCCCTTGTTCTTATACACCTTTTTTGCTGAAAGATGCTACCCTCATGTACCTTGTTTATACCCCTGAGATACTTGTCACAAGTTGGGTACATCAAGGATCAGCCCTCTTCAATATATTCATCAGTGACATTGCAGATGGACTGGAGGGTAAGGTTTGTCTGTTTGCAGATGACACCAAGATCTGCAACAGAGTAGATGATACAGATGGTGTGGACAGAATGAGAAGAGATCTGGATAAACTAGCAAAATGGTCGGAAGAGTGACAACTGGGGTTTAACACAAAGAAGTGCAAGATCATGCACATAGGGAAGAGAAACCCTGAAGCCACCTATAGGCTGGGAGGGGAGTTGTTGGCAGTCACAAGGGAAGAAAGAGACTTAGGCGTCATCATCACCGATGACCAGAAATCATCCACACAGACCTCTAAAGCAGTAGGTAAGGCTAGAGGGATGTTGGGGTGTATTAGTAGGGGTATCACAAGTCGGAAGAGGGAGGTAATAATCCCTCTTTGCAAGGCACTGGTTAGGCCCCATCTGGAGCATTGCATGCAGTACTGGAGGCCACACCTTCACAAGGACATTAACCAAATTGAGGCAGTCCAGAGAAGGACAACCAAAATGGTGCAGGGACTGCATCAGAAAACATATGAGGACAGATTAACTGAACTCAATATGTATAACCTAGAGCAAAGGAGGGAGAGAGGTGATATGATTGAAACATTCAAACACCTTAAGGGCATTAACAAGGTGAAAGAGTCTAACATATTTCAATATAAGAAAAATAGCAGGACAAGAGGACACAACATGAGATTAGAGGGAGGCCGATTAAGGGGTAATGTGAGGAAGTTCTTTTTCACGGAAGGGGTGGTGGATGCATGGAACGGTCTACCTCAGGAAGTGGTGGGTATGAATACAGTGCAGGGCTTCAAATAGGCATAAGGGAGCAATACAGATGAGTGTGAATAGATAGGCCATTGACAGAGCAAAGGTCTATGGCACATTTATAAGGTAGAAAAAGAAATGGGCAGACTGAATGGGCCTCGCGGTCCTTATCTGTCATCAACTTCTATGTTTCTACGTTTCTATGTTTATCATATCCCCCCTCCTCCATGGAATACATATTGAGGTCCTCTTGCCTTTCCTTATATTACTTTTGGGCAGTCCTTGCACCATTTTTGTTGCCCTTCTCTGGACTGCCTCTATTTATTCTATGTCCTTCCAGAGATGTGGCTTCCAGAACTGAACACAGTAGTCCAGATGAGGTCTCGCTAGTGACCTGTACAGTGGCATAACCACCTCCTTTTCTCAGCTGGTGATACCTCTCCCTATGTACCCTAGCATCCCACTGTCTCTCCCCACATCCTTCTCTTATTGTTTGGTTACCTTTAGGTCATCAGATATGATTACCCCCAGGTCCCTTTCTTGCTTGGTGGCTGTCAGAACCTTTCCCCCCATCTTGTACTCCTCCCTTGGATTTCTGTACCCCAAATGCATAATGTTGCACTTCTTTGCATTGAATCTTAGCTGCCACACTCTCAACCACTCCTCAAGCATGTTTAGGTCCTTTCTCATCCTCTCCCGGAGTGTTGACCCTATTGCCGATCTTAGTTTTGTCTGCAAAGAGGCATACTTTCCCTCCAGCCCTCTGCAATGTCACTTATGAAGACATTAAAGAAGACTGGCCCCAGCACAAATCCCTCTGGCACCCCACTGGTCACCCCCCTCTCTTCGGATTGAACATCATTTACCACCACCCTCTGTGTCCTGTCAATCACCCAGTTTCTGAACCAGTGTACCACCTTGGGGCCCACTCCCAGACTGCCCAATGTATTAACCAACCTCCTGTGTGAGACAGTGTTGCAGGTCTTGCTGAAATCTAGGTAGGCCACATCCACCACCACTCCCTGATCTACCTCCCTGGTCACCCAGTCAAAGAAATTTGTCAGATTTGTTTGACAAGACCTTCCAGCTGTGAATCCATGCTGCCTCAGATCCTGTGCTCTGCTGGATTCAAAAAATATCCCAATCCTTTCCTTTAGCAGTGACTCCTTTAATTTGCCAACCACCAAGGTCAAGCTGACTGGACTGTAGTTGCCAGCCTCCTCCCTGTTCCCACTTTTGTGGAGAGGGACTATATTTGCCCTCCTCCAGTCCCCTGGAACCACCTCTGTCTCTACTGATTTGTTGAATTGGGCTGGTAGTGGTGCTGCCAGCATCTCTCTAAGTTCTTTTAATATTCTGGGATGTATACCATCTGGCTTCCTAGCCTTGTCCCCATTCTGATTCTCGAGTTCCTTTAGGACTCTTTCCTCCTTAAATGGTCTGGTGTCCACTTCTCTCCCATTGGTGATCCTATCGCCCAACAATGGTCCTTCCCCTTCCCCTTCCTCTGTGAATATTGAACAAAAATATTTGTTCAGGATTATTGCTTTTTCTAGGTCACCCTTCACAGACCACCCTCCCTCCCTTTTTAACCTCACAATCCCATCCCTGGTCTTCTTTCTTTCACTGATGTACCTGAAAATGGTCTTGCCTCCTTTCTTAATTGCCTGGGCTATTTTTTCCTCCATTTGTGCCTTTGCATTCCTGACTGCTTTCCCCCACCTCCCTCTGCTTTTCCAGAAACCACTCCCTGTCTCTCTCCCCCCCACTGTGTTTCCTTGTACTTAATGAAAGCTAGCCTTTTCCCTCTCACCTTCCTGGCCACATCCTTTGAGAACCATAGTGTTTTTTTTTCTTTCTCTTTTGTTTTGTGCACTTGCCTAACACAAAGGCTTGTTGCCTCTGCTATGGCTCCCTTAAGGGTAGCACATTGTTTCTCTACATACCGCCCTTTTTCTTCCTTTGCCTGGGCTTCCTTGAGGCGTTCCCCTATTTTGCAAAGTTGACCCTTCTGAAATACAGGACCCTTGCTTTTGTGTGGTTTGACTTCTCTATTGTTCCCACATTGAACCACACCATATGATGATCATTGGACCTCAGGTGGCTACCCGCCATTCCATCGGTGACTCTGTCCCCATTGGTGAGTACCAGGACTGATATTACTCATTCTCTGGTGGGTTCTGCCACAAGCTGATTGAGGCATGCCCCCTGCAGGCATCCAGGAGATATCTCTGCTCCTGGATGTGGCTGAAGCCTGTGTGCTCCAATCCACATCATGCAAACTGAAGTCTCCCACCAGCAGCACTTCACCTTTGAAACATAGAAACATAGAAACATAGACTTTGACGGCAGATAAGGACCACTAGGCCCATCTAGTCTGCCCATTTCCCTACCTACAGGATAGGCCGCTTTGGTTGTCTTTTTGTTGATGGCTTCAACTAGTATGCCATCCATCTCCTCCCCTTGTGCTGGAGGTCTATAGATCATGCCAGTGTGTGAATGGCAGTGCCATTTCCTGTCTCCAGGGTAACACCTAGTGCTTCTGCTCCCTCCTGCACTCCCTGAACTTCAGTTGCTTTAATTCCCTCCCAGACGTAGATAGCCACCCATCCATCCACCCTTTTTTTCCCACCCTGTCTTTTCTAAATAGAGTGTAATCTGGTTTGGCTATTTCTCATTCAAGGTTCCCCATGTACCATGTCTCAGTAACAGTGACAATGTCCAGGTCCACCTCTGCCATCAAGGCCACTAGGTCTGGGATTTTATTTCCCATGCTGTGGGCATTTTTGCACATGGCATTCCAAGTTTCAAAACCTCCTCTTCTTAGTAGTTCCCCTCCTAGCCCTATGTTTTCCATTCCCTCCTCTCCTGATTTTGCTCCCATTTTTCCTTATCTCTGCGATTCTACCTATCTCAGTTTTAGGTTTTAGTGCCAATTTCCAGACCCTAGGGTCCTTCCTACTGACTGCTTCATCCTGTGAGGTGGTGGGGTTAGCTTCCTCCTGCCTAATTTTTCCTCTCCTCTCCTCTTTGCTAACTCAAATGCTTGCCATTGAAGCATTCAAACCTCTCACTGAGGATCTTGGTTCTCCAATGGATAGGTGCAGTCCTTCACACTTGTATAGGCCTGCATCCCTCCAGGTGGGACCCCAGTCCCCAATGAAGCTGAAGCCCTTTGCTCTGCACTAGTCCTTAAACCATGCTTTGAATCTGTAGGTCTTCCTGATCTACAGTCCCTAATGTGGACCACCATCTTACAGTACAAGGGATATCAGTATTTACTCATGCTTGCTATGATGTATTATGCAGTGTTATATTTGTAGTCTTAGTGCACCACCTACAGCTATTAACCATAATGCTATGGTCAGCATATTCTATGAATCAGTCCAGTGTAACTCAAAAGTAGTTTTAGTCAGCTTATCGCTGTGTACATGCAAAACCTGACGGCCTTGTGTGCAAGCTGCCCACCTTACCCACCAATAGAAATGCTTTGTTTAGCTTTTCTACTATGCAGATGACCCCGTTAAGAGGTAATGGATTCTCTTATCTCTGAGTATATAACTTTGTGTAAGAGTATTGTTCTCTGAGTTTTTCCTATGATGACACCGGGTGTTCAGAGGTTCCTAACTCCCAGCTATGGCAAGCTGTCCATTTTACATGCATTGGGTAATAAACCTTTTGTCCTGCAATATCTGTCCCTGTGTCACATTTTGTTATCAGGTTTAGATCCCGCCTTGACCCCAACAATTGGTGACCATGACACGGACCTGATTTGACAGAACTAAACCATTACATAAAAGGTGTATAGATGAATGGGCATGGGAATCACAAAGGCACTCAAACCTAAGCCCACCCATTCAGCCCATACAGATGATTTTTCAGGCCCTCTGCACGACAAATGGAACTGGGAATAGTGAAAGTATCTGAACCTACTCCCCCTTGTTCACTATCAGCATTGGTCTGTGGGATTTCGTATCCCAAACATGTAACTGTCTAGCTACAGAGCACAAGGTGAATCAAAACACCTTGGATTCCCAGATAGTGCAGGAAAAGGGGAACCTTCCAAAAAGGCCATTAGCACTGAGCTCAAGACAGATGTCTCAAACTTTCTAACCTCCCATGGAGGTTGGGGTGATTTCATGCTGGATGCGAAGTCGCACAGTCATCAGATACAGTATGTGTGCATGCTGTATTCAGAGACCAAACCTACAGTTAAGAAACATAATCAAAAGGGTGTAATGGTTGCCACCCTGTACGCTGCACCGCAGGCAGTGAAAACAGATGTCCTAGCTCTGAAAAAGGAACTGGGCTTCAAGTCCCAAGAAATGGGTGTGCTATGGAGGGAGTTGGAACAAGAAATCCAAAAGCTCAGAAATGAGACTCAGGATGAACTGCATTGTACTGTAAAGTAAAGGAGAGAAACATGGAAACATAGAAACATAGACTTTGATGGCAGATAAGGACCGCCTGGCCCACCTAGTCTGCCCATTTCCCTACCTAAAGAATAAGCTGCAGATCCTATTTAACCAACAGCGTATTTCTTCCTACCCTCCACAAAAATTGCCTTATGTCTGTCCTATGCATTCTTGAATTCTCCCACAGTTTTAGACTCCACAACCTCCTCAGGAAGGCTGTTCCATGCATCCACCACCCTCTCTGTGAAACAATACTTCCTCACATTACCCCTGAGCCGTGCCCCCTCTATCTTCAAATTGTGTCCCCTTGTTCTTGCACATCTCTTTTTCTGAAAGATGCTACCCTCATGGACTTTGTTGATTCCACTGAGGTACTTAAACATTTCTATCATGTCCCCCCTCTCCTCCTTTCCTCAAGGGTATACATATTAAGCTCCTTTAGCCTCTCCTCATATGACTTCTATTGCAGACCCTGCACCATTTTAGTTGCCTTCCTCTGAACTGCCTCCACCCTGTCTATGTCTCCAGAACTGGACGCAGTACTCCAGATGGGGTCTCACCAACTGTCTGTACAGGGGGATAACAACTTCCTGTTTTCTGTTGGTGATGCCTCTCCCTATACTTCCTAGTATCCCCCCAGCCCTCCCTACTGCCTTCTCACATTGGTTGCCAACCTTAAGGTCATCTGATGTGATTACCCCCAGGGCCCTTTCCATTTTTGTTGTTGTTACTGCCTCCCCCCCCACTGTGTAATCTTCCCCAGGGTTTTTGTTTCCCAGGTGCATTACTTTGCACTTCTTTGCACTGAATCCAAGCTGCCATACTTCTGACCATTCCTCCAACCTTGCCAAGTCCCTTCTCATCCTTTCCACGCCTCCTTGTGTATCAACCCTGTTGCAGATCTTTGTGTCATCTGCAAAGAGGCATACTTTTCCTTCCAGTCCCTCTGCAATGTCACTTATAAAGACATTAAAAAGGACTGGACCCAGTACTGAACCCTGCGGTACCCCACTAGTGACCCCTCTTTCTTCAGAGTGGACTCCATTTACAATTACCTTCTGTGTCCTGTTGTTCAGCCAATGTTTTACCCAGGCTACCACCCTGGGACCCACTCCAAGGCTGGTTAATTTGACTACTAATCTTTTGTGTGGGACTGTGTCAAATGCCTTGCAAAAGTCTAGGTAGACCATATCCACAGCCCTTCCCAGGTCTACTACTTTGATCACCCAGTCAAAGAAAGCAATTAGATTCATCTGACATGACCTTCCTGCTGTGAACCCATGATGCCTTGGGTCCTGTGCCCCACTGGCCTCTAGGTACTCAACAACTCTTCCTTCAGAAGTGATTCCATCACTTTCCATACCACAGAGGTCAGACTGACAGGTCTGTAGTTTCCTGCCTCTGTCTTGGTCCCACTTTTGTGGAGGGGAATCACATCAGCCTTCTTCCAGTCCTCAGGTACCATACCATCCTCCCATGATTTGTTATAAAGGGTAGTCAGTGGTGTCACTAGTTCTCTGCTTAATTCTTTTAGAATTTTGGAGTGAATTCCATCTTACCCTATTGCTTTGTCCACCTTCAATTCTAGGAGTTCTTTCAGAACCCTTTCTTCTGTGAAAAGACTGGGATCAACCCCCCCTCTCCAGAGTGCTTCTGTTAATTGGATTAGGCACCTCCCCCACTTCCTCTTTTGTGAATACTGAACAGAAGTATTAATTCGGTATCCCTGCTTTTTCCCTGTCACTCTCTGCCCATCCACCATCCATTCTATTCAGCCTCACTATCCCTCCCTTTGTCTTTCTATGCTCCCTGAAATACCTATAAAAGGTTTTATCCCCCTTCTTAACTGAGTTGACTATCTTTTCCTCAGTTTGTGCCTTTGCTATTCTGACTACCCTCCCTGCTTCCTTCTGCCTTAACTGGTACAGTTCTCTGTCCTGCTCCTTCTGTGTTTCCTTATACTTCCTAAATGCTATCTTTTTCTCCCTAACCTTCACCACCACTTTTTTTGAGAACCATAGTGGCTTTTTCTTTCATTTTGATTTGTTTATTTGCTTCACACAAAAGATTGTTGGCTTTGTGATGGCAGTTTTGATATTTCGTCATTGTTGCTCCACCCCTCCTTCTAACCTGTTTGCTAGTGCTTTTCTAAGGCACTCTCCCATCTTGCCAAAGTCAGCCCTCCTGAAGTCCAGAACCCTCACTTTTGTATGGCTTGACTCTGTAGCTGAGTTTATCATGAACCACACTGTTTGGTGGTCACTTGTTCCCAAATGGCTACCCACTTCTAGATCTGAGATCCTCTCACTGTCCCCATTTGAGAGTATGAGGTCTAAGATTGCTCCCTCATGTGTAGGTTCCAAAACTATCTGTCTAAGGCATGCCACCTGAAGGGTATCAAGAATGGACCTGCTTTTGGATGTGGCAGCAGCAAAGGTGTTCCAGTTAACATCTGGCATATTAAGGTCCCCCATCAATAGTATCTCCCCTTTCTCTGCCATCCTAAGTATGCCTTCTGTCATATCCTTGTCCATTCCTTCCCCCTGACATGGGGGTCTGTATACAACCCCTGTGCAGATTGTGGTGCCATTTCCAGTCTCTAAGGTGACCCACGGTACCTCCTCTCCTCCCTGTTTACTCTTTTGTTCAGTTGCTTTTATCCCTTCCCTTACATAGATAGCTACTCCCCCCCTCTTCTGCACTCCCTGTCTCTCCTGTAGGTTGTGTACCCTGGTATGTTAACATCCCAGTCATGGTTCTCTGTGTACCATGTTTCTGTGACTGCTTTGATATCCAGGCATCCCTCTTCCATCAAAGCCACTAGTTCAGGGAGCTTGTTGTGCAGACTACGGGTGTTGGTACTCAATACCCTCCATTTCTTGAAAGCCTTACCCCTTTTTGCCCCATCCCTGTCCTTATTGCATTTATTACTTTCTCCATTTACCCCTGCACGTCTCCCTATTGACATCTCTATGTTGATGTCTACCTCATTTAGTACCCTGATTTTTTTTTGGGGGGGGCTAGGATTTCCCTGTTCCTTTCCAGTGCCTCCCCCTTGGCTAGTTTAAATACTTGCCAGTGAAGTATTTAAACCTATCATCCAGGATCCTGGTTCCCCTCCTGGACAGATGCAGACCATCATGCCAGTATAGGCCTGCATCCATGCAGGTGGACCCCCAGTCCCTAATGAAGACAAATCCCTGAGCTCTGCACCAGTTTTTCAACCACTGATTGAATCCCATGGTGTGGAGCACCCTAGCCTCATCCATGCCATAGACAGGCAGCACCTCCGAGAAGGTTACTATGTGTGCTATTTGTCTAAGATCCCTCCCCATCTCCACAAATGCTTCTTGCACTGCTCTGATCCCTTTCTTAGCCAGGTCATTTGTCCCTAGGTGGACAGTGACATCCAGCTCCCTCCCCTGTGCAGCTGCTCCTGTGATCTGAGGATTCGCTCCCTGTCCCTCCAAGCCATGGTGCCAGGCAGGCACCTTATCTCCCTCTCCACTTCCTCCTCCAGTTCTACCTTTCTAACAATGGAGTCCCCCACCAGGAGTTGTTTTCTTCCCCTGTGGGTCCCATGCCACCCTCCTGTGGGTCTTCTTTGTGGAGGTTCCCAGCATCCTCCTTGATCTCCACTGTGGGTGCCTCCATAGAGGAAGCACACTTTTCCAGAATGGCATAGAAATTGTGGAGAGGTACAACTGGAGGGATGTGCCTCTGTTCCACCACCCTCACCCTCTCTGAGCCCACTGTGGTCCAACTGCTCCTCTTTCTTGGCAACCTCTGAGGCAATGGCAGTGACTCTGGTGGCCCCTGGGTGGGAGCGGAGGTCCCACAAATCCTGGCTACCTCAGCCTGGAGATGAGCAACCTCCTCCCTCTGCCCAGAGAGGTGCCTGCAGATAGGAAAACACTGCATCCTCCAGAACATCTTCTGGAAGACTGCTGCTCCACAGCCACTGCACTGCACCACTCCCTTCATGTCTTTTTTCTGGCCCCCTAACTGTTATTTGGAATACTTACTCTTTCCTCTGTTTGTTTTTTATTCCCCTGCTTACTTACTTACTGCATCTGCACCCTTTTAGCTCCTGATCTTCCTGTTCTAAGACAAGAAGTTCCTATATTTCTCAGTAGTATCCTTACTTACTCAGAGTCAGACCTCCAGCAGCTAGGAGGGACGGAGAGCTACTCTTGCCCTTCTAGGATGGTGAGTCTTTGGTGACTCTGTGATCACTCACTTCCTGCTCCTAAACAGGAAGTTCCCGTTGTCAGTTAAATCCTGTGCCTATAAAAGTAGAACTGGTTTAGGGTGGGGGTGGAGGAGAGGGAAGGAGGGCAATATAGTGCCAGTAGAGAAGTTTTAGTTAAACCAGTAGCGCCTTCCTCTTGGTGTTCTGTCTGTTCTCTGGCAGAAGCTAGCTAGGGTAGTGCTTAAATCTGGTTTTAACCTGGCTCCTTCTAGCTAAGCCACTCCACCTACTTTGCAAATCTTTCTATACTTAGTTAATTTCACAGATAACAATTCCCTTCTGACACCTGTGACAAGCACCTAGATAAGTACACAGATAGCACAGATAACAGATAATGATTTACTTCAACTACCTCTGACAAACACTCTAACTCTTTTTTTTACCCTAAATTGAAGGTCCCAGTACAAGATTTCTAGTTCTTAGTCCCATTAGAGAAGTTTTAGTTATACCAGTAGCTCCTGCCTCTTGGTTTTCTGTCTGTGAGAAACAGAGAGGTTGTTAGATTGAGGGAGGATTATGAAAGGTTGCAACAGGGTAACAAGCATGTGTTACAGTTGAATGATTTGCTTACTGGTATGAATGACACATTGTGGAGTGAGAGTGAGGAGTTGTATGACATGCTGAGAAGGTGCCAGCAAGCAGTGGATAGGGAGATCAGGAAAATTTGAGAAGTGAGCACCATGTACTGAGTTTTGCAAAAGCATGTAAGGGACAGTACAAAGGCAGTGTAAATATTTCGATGTGTAGAGCCAAGATGGCGAAGTTACATCAGCAGTTGGCAATCCTGAAAGGTCATGTGAAAGCTATGCCATATCTCCCACCCATCAACCTGGCGTCATCGGAGGATGATGACTGCAATGATGGTGAGATCCAAGATGGCGGTCCTTGGGACACCAGAGGGTGGAGGCCTCGCCAACCACCAGCAGCTGTCTTCAGTAAACAAGACAAGAGTGAAGTGGAAGCCCTGATTGAACAAGTGGTCATTAAGTCTGAAGTCTCCAAGGCACAGTCCGCGGTGATCAGTCAAGCCATGGCCAACATAATTGAAGGAGGTGCAACAGCAGACCCTCCTTCAGTACATGGTGAACATTACAGCTGAGGTGGTCATCAGGTCCATGACAGGGCCCACCCTGAATGCTCTGCAGTCTGCACAAGCCATCCAGACTATCACAGACAAAGTAAGCCACATGGCCTCTGGTGACAATATTAGTTGCCATTTGGAAAAGGTGCGAAATCAATGTGAAATGCTCAGTCTCCCAGTCAAGCATAGAGTCCAGATTTTGAAACAAACTGTAGATGCCAAACTGTGGGCCAAGCTGCCCAAAGTGGTATCTAGTGTCATCAATGTAGAATTTGACACAGTCGCTGCCAGACTCCTGGCAGTGCACAGTCCCAATATGGTTGGCAAGATGCTAGCCTATCCTGTAAAGCAATTCATCAAAGAGATGCCAGCCCCGTTCAATAGCCATTTATTGCTTCCCTTCTCAATGGGCAAAGAATTAGCAAATGAAGCTGCAAACCGAGACTCGATTGAGTACAAAAACCTGTTCCTGAAAACATACAGCCAGCCCTTCGCAAGAAGGTTAAAAAAGTGGTATTCCCAAAATGGGACTGCTTCCAGACCATTATGGATAGAGTGAAACAAGTGTACCAGATTTATGTGCGGGACCTAGGCTCAGGTTCAAAGGTCAAAGTGGTCTCGGTGCAGAGCAGCACTGAACCATCCACACAGTATGTGGCGGAGAGGATATCCAAGGATTCCCAGCAGGACAAGCCCTCCTACCAGAAAGGAGGAGGGTTGAACAAGAACAAATGGAGTTACAGGCAGAAGCTGAACTAGCAGATTGCAAAAGGGAATAATGGACAAAAATAGCAGTCCGGACCTTCATACAGGGAGTCGGTTGAGGAAAACAACCAGCTTCATGAGTTTAAGGCCGAAGTCCAATTGCTAACAGCAGACATCCCAGCAAGAACCATGGCTGCCATCCCTTCTGCCCCTCCATTAGATGAATCCAATGACGGAAGACAGTCCAAGTCTCCATTCTCTGAAGTAGTACAAATGCTTTTAGAGATAGCCCTGTCATGTGACCAGAAGCAAACTGAATCAGACTGACGGTGTCAGGCCCCAGTTCACATTATCACCACTCTAGTAACTGATGATTCTGGACATCCTTGTGCAGAAGTGCTAGTTGAGGGCTGCCAGCAAGAGTTACTTCTGGACACAGGCGCAGCAGTTTCAGTGCTGCACCAAGATGACCCACAGCTATCTCATTGGTCAATGGGGAAGCTACTTCTACCCAGACCTTCAAGGGGCTGTGGTCAAAACATATCTGTCCAAACCAATACCAGTCACCATTGGTACCTTTGAGGTGACACACTGTTTCGATCCCATGATATTATATCATCATCAGAGTATCTTGAGAATATATTAGCTCTCACGCCATGGCTGCATAGTAGATTTAGCCAACAGGCTATTTCTCCAGATACCTGCCAGTGCCATATGCTTCTAATTACTGACTCGCTTATGGTAGCAGCAGCGACGGTCAATGATGCAGAGTATGACATCATCCTCATGCTCCTGCACTACAAGATATTCCCTAAACTGAAACCAATTTTGCAAAGGCACCAAGAGGCCTTTGCCACACACAAACGTGATTGTGGGAGGATGGACACTCTCTTCCAAGTCACTGGTAATGAACCACCCTGTCAGTAACAATATCCATTTCCTGCAGAGGCAGTACCCTCTTTGAGGGAAACTACTGACTCACTTTTGAAGCAAGGGGTCATTAGGTCCTGTGTGTCCACCATCAGCTCCCCCATCTGGCGAGTGAAGAAGCCCAACAAGGATGTGCTCAAATTTCTTTTTTTTTAACTCAGTTTTATTGTATGACCAAGGCATTCTCAATACATTTTATACATATTAATGCACATATTCATCATTATTATTTTATGTTACATATTGTAGTCTGTTTCATAGCTGGCTGGAATCGTCCACGAGTATTACTCTTAACCAGTGCCTAATAAAAACAAGTTGCTCTGGATGTTATAAAAATCAGTCTTGTAGTTCATCCAGCATTTCTGTCGTAAATCATGGTATACTAGCTATGTTGACCAACCTGTAGTTAGGCAATACTAGCGGTGATCTGTGTTTTGGCCTTATTGATATAGTAAACTATATACTTAAACTCTTGACACAAACGGGTATCATTAGGTAAACTGAGACTCAATGTGAGTCTTTGCTGATTGTTAATTCATCAGCTTAAGGAGACCATTTCACATTCTGAAGTATCATAACCTTGAATAGGTTGCTTCTAAAGTAAATGTAATTGTGCCAGGGGATTGGCTGAATGAAATTGATCCAGCTTCCCCAGGTCAGTTGCTATCTCTGTCTTGCTGGAGGTGATCTGTAACCCACAATGCTATCCATTTCTGCCATTGTTCTTCATGTTTTTCTAATGCTAGCCTGAGTTTCACTGTCAGCTCCTCCATCCTTCTAATACTGTCTATCCTAAGTTTTCAAGAGTTCAGGGAGGGACCTTCAACCAGTTGTCTGTGATTTCTACTACTAGACATAGTATCCTGAATGAGTTCTTCTGTTTGGTATTTCCCACCTTTGGGATGTCTATTCCTAAGATCATTACTTTGAAGGATAATGGAATCTGTATCCCACATAGACTATTTAGTACTTGTCCGATCCCCTTCCAGAAACCCAAGACCATCGGACAGAACCAAAAGATGTGGCCATGTGAGCCTACCTGTCCACAACCTCTCCAACACAGGTCTGAGAAACCCCCAAGAAGTGTTTTATTATTGTTGGAGTATGAAAAAAATCTAGTCAGGCATTTCCAGTGAAATTCTCTCCAACTGGGAGATGAGGTTGTTCTCCACCCTCTTTCCCAGGCCGAGTTCCACTGAGCCATTGAAAATGGTTCTTCTATCTCTTCCTCCTATTTTAGTCGCAAGACCTTGAATTGAGTGCATTCTTCTCCCATGAGGGTTTTGTAAGCTCTAATTATTACTTTCCCCTCTACCCTCCAGATGCACCGACCAGTATAAAAAAAAAGTCTCAAGATCCTTAAGTTCCCTTTTAATCTGAGGGGATCAGACTATTCCCCATAAGATGATGCCCAATTTGCAGGTGTCTGTGGAAGTTCGCGCACTTGAGGGCATATTTACCGTGGAGTCCAGTGAAAGAGGCTAGGCCATCCCCCTGTAGCAAGTTTCAAAAGTGTATCAGGGATAAGGCATTCCACCTCCAAAATCTAGTGTCCAATCTGGGAGGAGCAAATCTCGGATCCCCCAAAACTGAAGTCAGCGCACCTATTCCTTCTGGGGTATGGGTGAGTTTCCTTGCTATTTCTAGTATTCGTAATGTATGTTTGGTCCGGGGTTTTCTCAGGCTTCTCCATAATTCTGGTGTGAGTGGAGCATGGGGGAGAGATGCCAGTGTGACCATTTGAATATGTTGTTCCTCAATTTCCCTCCATCCCATAACTCTGCTTTGCTTCACCCATGTGACTACAGGGACCAGTTGTGTCACTATGTAATAGAGCTTCAGGTTGGGGAGGGCCAGCCTTCCATGAATCCTGAACTGAGTTAGCAGCTTATAACTTATGTGTCCCCTGTTCTTTTGCCAGATAAGGCAGAGAAAGCTGTATTAACCAATTTAAAGAAATATTTGGGTATATTTATGGGGAGGGCTTGAAATAGGAACAAAAACTTGTGGAGTATGTTCAACTTGATGGACTCTATTCAGCCTCTCAGGGAAAGTGGGAGTAAGTCCCATCTGGTAAAATCAGCCCAAATCTCTCACCAGCGTTTCCCATAATTCAACTTGAAGAGACTCGATGGGTGGGGAGAGGTCTTGATCCCCAAATATTGGACTGTGTTATTTGTTACCCATTTAAAGGGAAAACTCTTTGCAATCTCTCATGGCAATATGCCTCCAGATTTTATTGCTTCAGATTTTCCTTGATTAATTTTGTATCCTGAGATTTGCCCATACATCTGAAGCTCCTCTGTCAAGGTCATAAGGGAAGTCTTTGGGGATGTGAGAAAGAACAGGGAATCATCAGCATAAAGTGAAATCTTATGATTTCTGTTGCCCGTGTTAATCTCTTGAATTTTTTCTTTTTCTAGCACTGCCACTGTGAGAGATTCTATGCAGAGGGCAAAAAGAAGCATGGAGAGTGGGAACCCCTGCCTAGTGCCTCTTGTCAGATGGAACCACTCCATGGTGAAACCATTCACTCTGACCAATGCCTGAGGGGCCACATACAGCACATCTATACTCGTTTTGAATTTAGAGCCCAGTCCCATCTCCTCCAGGGTCCTGCATAGGAACCCCCAGTCCACCTGGTCAAAAGCCTTTCCTGCATCCATAAATATTACTAGTGTTGGTTCTCCAGATGACTGCTGACAGGCCATGAGATTTAACAGGCATCTAATATTATCATGTATAAGCCTTCCATTTATGAAGCCTGTCTGGTCCGAGTGAACCAGGCCCCCAACACAGTCCTGCAGTCTATGCACAAGGGCCATTGTGTACACTTTAACACCCACATTCAGGAGCAAGATAGACCTTTAGGAGCTGCAGACCTCTTGGCACGTTCCTTCTTTATGTATGGCTGAGATATGGGCATAACTCCAGCTTGGTGGGGCTTCCTCCCCCCCCCGACCCCCCCCGCAGACCTACCCTAGGAGAGGTGACAGTTCTAATGCCAATGCCTAATATAGTTCGGCCATTATACCATCTGGGCCTGGAGCCTTACCTGTTTTTAGATTCCCTATGGTGGTGTGGATTTCTCCATCAGTTATGGGGCCATCCAGTTTATCCATTTCCTCTTTCGAGAATCTTGGGAGTTTGACCATCTAAAAAAAGGAGTCTATTTTCTCTTGGTTACCTCCCACCTGTTCCTGACAGTAGAGCTGTTTGTAATATTTTAGGAACTGATTAGCTATGCCCTCTGTGCATGCAATATGCCTATTGGGTCATGTGGGGGAGCGGAGTTAGATGATTGTCCTGGAGGTCGCCTCCTTCTGGAGCCACCAAGTCAGAGGCTTACCAGCTCAGTTGCCCACCTCGTCTAAGCTCTGGCAAGAGTACCATAGCTAGCCCTCAATTTTCACATATAATATTTTACTAAGTTCTCTTCTAGTTGTTTCTAGCTTTTCCTTCACCTCTGCATTCAGAACAATGTTATGCTCTGCTTCCAGATCAAATATTTTATTTTCTAGATGAATGATTTCTTCCTGCTGTTTTCTCTTAAGGTTGGAGGCGTAGCTAATGGTTCTACCAGTAATCAATGCCATAAGGGCATCCCACCAGACTGCTGAGGTGGTGTCTTGAGTGGGATTATTAGTTTTGAATTCCCAGTCGAGTCTCTCATCAGATCCTTATACTCTCCTCCTAATTAAGGAGGGAGACATTAAGGGCCAGATTTTCAAAGACCAGAGAATGACGCAGGGTGCTTACGTCAAAAACAACTGACGCAAGGAGCAGGGTGCATCAAATATTGCACCAATTCTGATTTTCAAATGGTGCATGCATCAAAAACAGGTCTGCATGTGCCACTGTGGCTTGCCCCATACTTGCACCAAAAAAATGCCTGTGCCGTGTCAGAAGATATGCCTGCATCACTGAAATGATGCACCATCCCCTTATTTGGGATTTTCAAAAAATGCAAGTCCTGTCCATGTGCCGAAGATGCCTGTCACTGTTAGACCAGCCAGAGCTGGTCTAAGGGACACTAGAGCATATAGAGAGACCCAAAGCAGGTGGTCAGACTTGCCTATGCTACTATGAAGTGCCAGTATTCTCCTGCAGGACTAGTTTAGAACATTTTGGGGGCTTAGTGTTGGCCATTTCATCTGCCATTTTGCTTTACTTAGCTTGCATCATTCTCATCCTTTGTGTCATTTTTTTACTCAACTTAGATGATTTGTGAGACTCAGCTTGCACCATTTTTACTCAGTTTGCACCATTTTCATTCCTTGAGTAATTTTTTTGACTCAACATGCACCATTTATTTTGGTGTAGCTTGCGTCATTCTCATCCCTTATGCCATTTTGTTGATGCAGTGGACCTCTTGTGTCAGTTTGGGGGACTTAATCAGAAAGACCGCTTTTCTTGCAAAATATGGTACACAATATTTGGCGTACCTAGATCTGATTCAGTCTGGTTGTTTGACTCAGCTTGCATGGATCAAAGGGCCCTTTGAAAATCTGACCCAAAGTCTCCAGGAAGAGTTTTTAACTTTTGGGCCTGGCCAGAGTTGTACTGTTACTGCACTGTGATCCAAGATGGTTCTGGGGTGGATTCTAGCCTCTGTTAATCTGTGCAGCCAGTCTCCCAGTACCCAGATCATGTCGAGCCTGGAGAAGGCCTTGTGAGGGGCTAACCAGCATGTGTAATCCCAGATTCTTGAGTGCATTTTCCTCCAAGCTTCTACTAGTCCCAGATCTTTACCCAAATTATTCAATGTGGTAGTGGCCCATGAGGGGGGCCCCTAAAGGCACCTGACTTATCTAGAATCAGGTTGGATGTGGTATTAAATTCACCCCCAGCAATGTATAAGTCCCCTAGTGGGGGTGCTGCTTGAAGGAGGACCTGCTTGAGGAACTTACTGTTCTCTGATTTCTGGTTGGGAGCGTAAATGTTAAGGATTGTACAGGGCATTTCCCTGTCAGTGCCCCAAAGTATGAGGTATCTCCCTTCTGGATCTTTGTGTAGGTCTGAATGTATGAAGGGGCATCTTTTGTGGATAAGAGCTGCTACTCCCCATCTGTGGGGGTGAGAGACAAATGAAGTGTGAAACACCTGTCCCACCCAAGCTCGCTTGAGCTTCTTGCGCTCCTTTGAATCTAGGCATGTTTCTTGTAGGAGTGCTATTTCCACCTTCATTTTGTGTAACTCCACAAGGATTCTATTTCTTTTGATTGGGCTACCCAAGCCCCTAACATTGTATGTTGTTATGTTCCCTTCAGCCATGGCTCAGTTCCTCCACCCTTCCCCCCATGATAGAAGTGCAACACGGTCATTCTAAACCAAAAGTAAGAACAAAAACCATCGAATTTAACCTCATAACATTTCCAAACTGTAAAATGAACTTCCAAGGTAACAATACTGCACCCAATCAACCCCATGTTGGAGTTAGGTTACCTGGATGGGGTTCCTGTGCTAGGGACCATGTGCTAAACCTGCACTTCTGGGTGACTGGGCTTCAGCCTTATTGCATCCAACCCTTTGTCAGCTGCCCTTCAGACCCAAGTGCTGGACAATACTCTAAGAGTATTAAAGCTCCTAAACTAATCCGCCCCCGAATCAGATGTAAAAAGAAACCAGGGAACCACCAGGTCAGGCCTATGTCCCTGATAGCACAGTGGTTTAAGGCTCTGAGCTGCAAACCTGGAGACCTGGGTTTGAATCCCACACCCCCTACTTGCATACTGTGTGACCCTGAGCAAGTCACTTAACTTCCCTGTGCTCCCAGGTTGCACCTGTAAACCAGCTTTCATCTTAGTGTGTCTCGCCTGGTAAAACAAAAGGAAAAAAAAATCTTCATACAGCACGAATTCATGGTCTAGAGGAGTGGGCCTGGTCTTAAGCTCCGGGAAAACTCCTAACTTCAACAGTATGGCTCTTGCATCCCCTAGGGATCAAAAGAATTCTGGGCCCTCTGAAGTAAAGATTTTAAACTGTGCAGGGGCTATGAGGTGCATCAGAATGTTCTTAGCAGCTAGGTGATTTTTGATTTCCAACAGCACCCGCCTTTTTTGGTGTGTGATGGGAGTGTAATCATGGTCAAAGAATAAGAGCTTGTTGCCAAATACGGTTTCTTTTTTTGCCCAGGATGCTTGCATCACTTTATTCCTGATTCTATTATCCAAGAACATAAGTACTATGTATCTGGGAGTGGCATTCTGGGCTGTAGGTTTCTTTGTGAGGGCCCTGTGGGCCCAAACAATGTTTAGAGGGAGGTCTTTAGGCAGGTCTAGTATCTCCTTCAAGAACAAATCTAAAAATACCTCCATTTTTCCCTTGCTCTGTATCTTCAGGCACTCCATATATCCTCATATTATCCCTCCTGGAGTGATGCTCAAGGTTGTCTAGTTTGTACGTCAGCTCCCTCTCTCTCTGCAGTAAGTGTTTCAGGGCTTTCTCATGACAGCCCTCAGTGGCATCAGCTTCCAAAAGGCTGGCTTCAAGATCTGTTGTACGGTGTTGGACCTCCACGAGGCCTTTGGCATTTTCAGCTGCTGATTGTTCCATTTTTGCAGCGTTTCGTTAATTTTCCCCAGTTCCTGAAAGAGCCTCCATGAGTTAATTGTGAATTCTTCCTCTATAGGCTCTTCGTCATTTTCTGGCAGTAGTTGTGGGGTGGCAACGGCTTTAGGTTTCTGAGGGGTCTTGGGGTCGCAGGTATCTTTTGACTCACTCAGTTTTAGAAAGTCCAACAGCGAGTCTTTGTTTCTCGATTTCGGAGGCATTTTGACCATGGTCACTACCCTGTGTGTTTCAGTAACTTTTGTAAAAGAATTCAGACACTGGGAGAGTCGAAATTGATATTTTATATGATCTGAGGAACGGAGCTTCTTAGATCAACGACCACTCTGCATGAATGCAGAACTGAAAGCTCATGCTCATACTTCTGAAACCTGAACACAAGTGGTTCAGTACACTAGACATTTCCAGTGGTTTCTGGTCACTCCCCTTGGCGCCTCAGAGCCAATAAAATTTTGCCTTCACCTTTGATGGTGCTGGTACTTGATGGTATGGTACTTTTGTTATCACTACTATCACTAATCTCTTCTGAGATCTGGAATCAGGGCGGATCCTGGATTTGATCCATAATAGAAGTATGTCTAAATGGTATCGACCCTATTGTAGAACTCTGTCATGCACTACCCGGTGCATGGATAGGACTGTGTCCTTTTCTTTCACCACAGCATGGAACTTGGACTGTGTGACTCCACACCCAAATCAAGGATCTTCTTACATTGCACACCCATGTACCCTGCAGGATGCTATATACATTACCTTCACAATGTCCCTTCCACTTTTCAACAAGGATTCTTCAGTCTTCGACAAGCTGGTGAACATCCACTCAGTGGGCCATCTAGAGGGCAGCATCTATTGAGAATGGATCAAATTGCCTCCTTTGCTGTTTTTTCATCATAAACTGGATGCCTGTGTAGCCCCACATACTGACCGTTGTGCCAAATGGGATTACTATTATTTGTGCAGATGCGACGTATTTGATGTAACCAAACCTGTTTGTGGTTACTCTCCGAACTCTATGGACTGGTCATATACATTTGATAATGACCTCTTTGCCAGTGAAACTGCTAATGTCACATCTCCTTTTAACAAGCTAAATGTCACATTTGCCTCAAGAGAAGACATTCAACCACTCACCATCAAAATAACAAATTCTTCCTTCACCTGCCCTGTCCAGCTCACCAAGTGTGACTTCCTCAAGTTTGAGTTTCCTACAGTGCTGATGGACAATATTGTGTTGTGACCAACTACAAGATTTTCTCCTATGGACCTTTGGTGTGCAACATCACTATACCCAACTTCTGTTTTGTACCTCAGCAGCACACTATCATTGGTCATATGGTCAAGGTATATCTTCTGTTGCTGCTTTATTTTTCTCTGTACCAAAGTGTTTTTTGCAGGGTATATCTTGTGTGAAATTGTTACAGGTGCTGCGTACAGGGTTTACAGTTTTATCTAACATTAGGCTAAGCTTTCAAGGCTACTGCATTTGTTGTTGGTTGATTGTTTCTGCTCTTACCTCTTTGTTTCTTTCGTCCATGGTTCTTCCTTTTCAGCAGGGGAAGACCCTAGCCACCCACCCCATCCCCAACCACCCCATGCTACACTCCTTTTATGGAGTAGCACAGTCATGACATTTCCTGCAGCAAAGCAGGAAGGAGAGGATCAGAGGGGTATCCACACAGTAACCTCACTTACACAAGTAATTTAACTTGTTACAACAAGTTATACAAAAACAAACAAAAAACAAAAACAAGAAACAAAATCTTACTTTCGCTTTCATTTTCCTCCTTCTAATTACTCGGACCAGTTTATAAACTTGACAGCCCAACTGGAATGGATATTATTAACTGCAGGCACTGCAAGACACTTTTCAAAAGGGCAGTTATACAGGATTTAGGACACTGTCCTACATGCTGGACCATTGGAGATCTAAGGGCTCAGCTCTAGGCAGCATGGGCAGAGATTGCACACAACAAATTGCATGTTCAGGAGGAAATATAAGAATCACCTGCCATTTCCCCAACATCCAACTGAAGCACCTCAACTGCAGAAGATAGTTGGTCCGGGAGGTTGGCAGTTGGTTAGGAGGGGCAAATTGAGTGCCCCATCACTCAATGCTCTACAATGTATCACCTCCACAAACCATAGAAAAACTACAAACAAGTATCTGCTTCTATCTCCAAAATCAAACAAAGGGGTAGAGGACACTGCAGAGCAGGATACTGCTGTACAGGAGCTAGAACAAAACTCACTCAAAACAGGGACCAAAACAAAAAAAAACAAAAGGAAATCCAAAACACTTCTGATCATAGAAGACTCCATGATTCAGGGAATTGATACCTACCTCCAGCCGGGGGTAATGGTCAGATGTCTCCCAGGTACATCAGCATGGAGAGAAATTGATCACATTGCTAAAATCATGCAGGAAGCAGAAGAAAACATTGATGTTCTGGTACACATAGGAACTAATGATCTCACCAGCCTGGTCAGTTGTGGAGACCAAGGAACACCTGACCAGGCTGGGAGACAAACAGTCATCCATTTTGTATGGCATCTCCTTCTCTGAGATCCTGCCAGTCTGGCAGAGGGGGTCAGACAGACAGAAGGTCAGGGAAGGGGAGATAGGGGAGCTAAACATGTGGCTCAAGGTCTGGTGCCAGGAAAAAAGACACAAATTTGTAGGTAACTGGCAACAGTTTTGGGAGTGAAAGTTTTTTTACATTTCATGGACTGCATCTGACTAAGGAGGGAGTCAGTGCACTGGGGCAGAAGTTTGATGTCTTAGCAGAATATTTAAACTAGTCAATGGGGAGAGGGGTGCAACACCTGGTACATCGAACGGGAAGAGCACGGCCCCAGCTAGTGATCAAACAGGAGTTCATCATGTTTGTAGTTCATTTGCAGCACTAGGTAAGGAAAAAGGTCCAGCTTCCCATAAGACATGCAGGGGAAACACTGGACCTCGCCCAACAACTAATGCACCGAAAACTGACCAATGGAAAATCATGTACACAAATGCCCGCAATCTAGGAAACAAGATCCCAGACCTGCATATAACAATGACAGAGGTAAAACTGGACATAGTAGCCATTAGCGAGACATGGTTCACCAGTAACCACAATTGGGAGACTTCAGTACCTAGCTATGTACTGTTCAGAAGAGGCCGAGCTGTAAAAAGGGGGGGAGGGGAGGAGCCCTTTATGTCAATGAAAATATCAAAGCTACAGAAATTCAGAATACAAATAAGGAGCCAGAAGAACTGTGGGTCACCCTGGAAACATGAAATAGGACAGCCAAATGAACTGGGGTTGTCTACAGGCCTCCAGGCCATGGGGGAGGATATAGACACATTACTGTTAGAAGATATACAAAACATGACTGCTAAAGGGGAGGTTCTGATAATGGGAGACTTCAACATGCCAGATACAAATTGGTCAATACCAGCATGAACATCCACCAGAACTAGACACATAGTGGATTCTCTGCAGGGGGAAGGCCTCAAACAACTGGTACAACAACCCACAAGAGACAGGGCTATCCTAGATCTAGTACTGACTAACGGGGAAAAGGTCACAGATCTCCAGGTAGAAGGTCACCTGGGGGCCAGTGACCATCACATGGTATGGTTCAATTTGGCCATTAGAACTAAATCATCCCATTCCAAGGCAAAAATATGGGACTTCAGAGGAGCTGACTTTGATAAGGTGGCCAACAGAGTTAAGCTAGCCCTGGCAAGAAGAAATACAGGTGAGGGGTAAAGGCAAAGTGGGCAAGCATTAAGGATGCAATACTTGAAAGCAACATCCCATTGTGTTAGGGAGAAAAGCAAGAGCAAAAGAAGGAGGAAACCACTTTGGTTCTTAGAAACAGTAGCAGAAAAGGTCAGAGCCAAAAGGTTGACCTTCAGGAAATATAAGGGAACACAGCGTGATGAAGATAGGGAGGCATATCAAACTTCCCTAAGGGAAGCAGGGAAGGCAGTAAGGCAGGCAAAGGCCCAAACTGAGGAAACACTAGCACAAACAGTAAAAGAAGGGGACAAGACTTTCTATAGATAAATTAGTGAAAGGAGAAAGTCCAGAGGCGGTATTGCTAAGGTCAAAGGGGATAAGAGGAGTGTGTGGAACAGGACCAAGGAAAAGCATCTATCCTAAATAGATACTTCTGCTCAGTATTTACTGAGGAGAAGGTAGGGCAGGGCCCACAGCTCAGCAGCATGGACACGGTGTAGGGAGATGTGCACAAGTCCCTTCAGAAAAGAAAAAGTGCTCGCTAAGCTCAGGGTGGACAAGGCAATGGAACTAGATGGCATACATCCCAGGGAACTAAAGGAGCTAAGGGTGGAACTAGCAGAGCCATTATCAGAACTGTTTAGTGAGTCTCTGAGGACAGGAGAAGTCCCAGAAGACTGAAGAAAGGCTCATGTGATCCCGCTCCACAAGAGTGGTAGCAGAGAGGAGGCAGATAACTGCAGACCAGTCAATCTTAATTAAGTAGTGGGCAAGATTATGGAGGCACTCCTTAAGGAAAGGATAGTGCAACACCTGGAATCCATAGGAGCACAGGATCCAAGACAGCATGGGTTTAACAAAAGGAAGGTCCTGTCAAACTAATCTCATAGATTTATTAGACCTGGTAACCAGAGTGGTGGACCAAGAGGATGCAGTTGATGCCACCTACCTTGACTTCAGCAAAGCTTTTGATACTGCTCCACATAGAAGATTGATTAATAAGCTGGGTAGGCTCAGCGTGGGTCAGAAGTTGGTCAACTGCGTGGCAAACTGGTTAGCAGGCAGAATACAAAGAGTGATGGTAAACGGTATACAGTCAGAAGAGATGCGAGTCACAAGTGGGGTACCTCAGGGATCAGTCCTGGGGCCAGTACTCTTCAATGTCTTCATCAGTGACATTGCAGATGGACTAGAGGGTAAAGTTTGTTTGCAGATAACACCAAGATCTGCAACAGAGTAAATGATCCAGATGGGGTGGGAGGAATGAGAAGAGATCTTGATAAACTGGAAAAAATGGTCAGAAGAGTGGCAACTGGGGTTTAACGCAAAGAAGTGCAAGATCATGCACATAGGGAAGAGAAACCCTGAAACCACCTGTAGGTTAGGAGGGGAGTTGCTGGCAATCACAAGGGAAGAAAGAGACTTGGGCATCATCATCACAGATGACCTGAAACCATCCAAGCAGACCATTAAAGCAGTAGATAAGGCAAAGGGGATGTTGGGGTGTATTAGCAGGGGTATCACAAGTTGTAAGAGGGAGGTAATAATCCCTCTTTACAAGACACTGGTTAGGACCCATCTGCAGTACTGCGTGCAGTACTGGAGGCCGCACCTGCACAAGGACATTAACAAAACGGAGGCAGTCCAGAGAAGAGCAGCCACAATGGTGCAGGGACATTATCAGAAAACAAATGAGGACAGATTAACAGAGCTTAATATGTATACCCTAAAACAAAGGAAGGAGAGAGGTGATATGATCAAAACATTCAAACATCTTAAGGGCATTAACAAGGTTAAAGAGTCTAACATGTTTCAATATAAGAAAAATAGCAGGACAAGAGGACACAGCATGAGATTAGAGGGAGGTCGATTAAGGGGTAATGTGAGGAAGTTCTTTCTCATGGAAAGGGTGGTGGATGCATGGAATGGCCTACCTCAGGAAGTGGTGGATATGAATACAAAGCAGGGCTTCAAACAGGTATGGGATAGGAATAAGGGAGCAATACATATGAGTGTGAATAGATAACTCATTGACAGAGTAAAGACCTGTGGCACATTCATAAGGTAGAAAAATTGGGCAGACTGGATGGGCCTTGCAGTCCTTATCTGCCCGCAACTTCTATGTTTCTATGTATCATCCCTCTTCCCACTCCAGAACCTAATTACATACTGAAAATAGTGGCCTTGCCTATCTATTTTTATTTTATTTTAGTTTTTGGTAACCAGGTAAGGCTCACTAGGCACAAGAGCCTATTTTCAGGGTGACCTGGGAGCACTTGGCAGTTAAGTGACTTGCTCAGAGTCACACAGTATGCAAGTGGAGGTTTTGAGAATTGGTTCTATGTGATAATGGTGACTGCCAAAGGACGATTACCATTACTACCCTGCTGCCCCAGCAATCCTCTGGATACACTTTCCATCCCTCCAAGCCATGGTGCTGGGCAAGCACTTAACCTCTCCCCCTCACTCCATCCAGCCCCCAAGTCTACCTCTCCCAACAATAGAATCCTTGACCAGGAGTTGCTTCCTCCTCCTCTGGGGTCATCTGCCTCCCTCCCTGGGGTCTCCACCGTGGAAGGCCCCTACGTTGTCCTTGGACTCTACTGTGGGTGCCTCCTTGGGACAGTCCCACCCTTCCAGCATGGGACTGGAGTTGTGCAGTGGAACCATAGGAGGGATGTGCCTGTGCCCCACTGCCCTCACCCTTTCCAAGCCCACCATTGTCCAGCCACTCCTCTGTCTAGGCAACCTTTAAGGCAGTAGTGGCAGACTCGGTGGTCCCTGGATGAAGGAGGAGGTCCCCTGAATCCTGGCCAACTTGGCCTGGGGATGAGCAACTTCTTCCCTCAGCCCAGACAGGTGCCTGTAGATGGAACAGCACCACATCCTTCAGAACGTCTCCCAAAATGCCACAGTCACTGCACTGCATCACTCCCATCATGTCTTTTTTGTGGCCCCTCTCCTGTTGCTTTTTATGCTTACTCTCTCCTCCCTGTTTTTTTTTTCCTCACAACCTTCCTACTGCCTTTTTGCCCTTACAGATGCTGCCTTCCCTGTTATGGAACAGAAAGTTCCAGTATTCTTCAGTTGTCTCCTTCTTCCTTGCTCTGAGTCAAACCTCCAGCAGTGGGGGGGGGGGAGGAGGCTACTCTTTTCCTTCAAGGACAGCAGGTCTTATGTGTCCTGGTGATTCTTCCCTTCCTATTCTCAAACAGGACATTTCTGTTGTCAGTCAAATCCAGTGCCTATAAAAGTGGAGTTGGCTAAGGGTGGGAGGGTGGAGGGGTTGGTGTGAGGGCAATACTATCATGTAACAGGCTCTGACTTTCACACTGTGTCACTAGTAATTGAAGGTCCCAATTTACCCTGCAGATTCTACACTTCTAATAAAGTATCTGTCTGCTTACCCCCAGTCAGAAGTGTTCTAGTAGTAAAATTCTAGCTCCTTAGTCAGCTACCTCCTTGGCCTTGCTCTGAATGCAAGATTACTCTCGCTAAAAGCTACACTCCCACTTTGACCCCCCATCCTCCTGGTGGATGGCTCACTGGTCTTTGACTCTCCCTCAATTGCCTCTCATTTTAATAAATTCTTCACCACCTGTGCTCTACCCTCTCCTCCATTTCCCCTTCACTCCACTCTTCTGCGCCCTGCTGCCTCTCCCATGTCCCACTTAGCTGAAGGGTTCCATTTCCTCCAGTAAATCTTCCTTGCCCTAACCTCGCTTAACCCTTGTAAGTGCAGCCCTGATGGACTGGACCCAAAACTTCTATGTACTGTATCTTGACTCCAGCCATTGCCTCTCTACTTGCTCACTTTCTGATTCTCTCCTTCTCCCTCAGTGCAGTCCCTCAGGCCTGGAAGGCTGCAAAGGTTCTGCCTCTCTATAAAGGGGGTGACTCCTCCTCCCCTTGCAACATCTGGCCTATCTCACTCCTCTCCTCTCTTGCAAAGCATTAGGAGGCCATTAAATACTCCAGGCTTGCTGACTTCCTTTACTAGTCTGACTTCTTCTCCCCCTTACAGTCTGGTTTCAGGAAGTACTATTCCACTGTCTCCTCCCTTTTTTTTTTTTGTAGACTTTATTTATCGCCGCCATCAGGGAACTGTCTCAGGCATTCCTATGCTCAAGTGCTCTACCTCCTACCTGAAGTCCTCCTTCCATCCTGTTGCAACTAGGCAGACCCTCAGCTCTGCACCCCACAAGGTGGGTCCGCTCTATCCTCCCAGGGTGCTCTATCTAGTAATCTAGTGTGCCCAGTCTAGGATGGAGAAGAGGCCCGGATCTGGAGTGTGGCACTTCGGGACAGGGTGCCATCACCTGTTCCCTTCAGCAGCATATTCTTGGTTATGTTGTCCCCAGGCTTGGACATGCAATGACGTCCTGCTCGCTGTGCGCATGCTTCTGAGTGCACCCAAAAGACATCCGCTGCAGCCCAATCCTCTTGCTTCTGCTGACCGGATAGTGCAATTTCCAGCCACTGCCAGGAGTTGCAACTGCACTGGCTTGGGTGAGTTCCTCCTCCCTGATGAAGGAGAGCAGTCCCTGGGTTGCTCAATCCTTCCCCGTCCCCCTAACCCTCAATGACCCATGCTCATTCCCGAACATGGGTCGCCAGTGTGGCACAAGGTGTGGCGTCCAGCTCCTCAACCCTGAGCACCACCGGACTGGCTTCCACTGTTTCCTCCTTGCTATGAGTAACTGACTCTATCCTCACTGGGATGGATCAGGGACATATCACCACAACTATAGTCATTGATCTTGCCAAAGCCTTTTACTTGGTGTCCAATCCTCTCCTCCTTGACAAGCTGAGCTCTGCTGGCCTCTCAGCATCCACTATAGCCTAGTTCTGTTTGTACCTCAAGGACCATCTACAATCGGTACAGGAGGGGATGTACTGTCCCTTCCCATGCCCATACTGGCAGGGGTCCTGCAGGGCTCCATCATGGGTCCTGTCCTGATTTCCATTTCCCTAAATGGCCTCCCCTCTGTTTGTAACTCTACATATCCACATATATGCAGAAAACACGGTCATTTACACCTTGGGCACTTCAACTTCAGCTGTGGAAGGTCCACTCCAGCATGACTTCCGCAATGTACTATGCTGGTTCCACACCAATCAACTCAGGATCAACACCACAAGATTGTATCTATGACCTTTGGCATCAGCCAGAGACTTGCCAGGCTCTCACCCTCCCCTCTTTTCTCCACACAATAAAGGTAACCCTCTGAAGGTTGTCTCTGCCTTCAAGTATGTTGTCTTGTACCGCATTAGGACTACCTCTCCCTTCCAGATCCACCGGGAGCTGGTAAACAAAATGGTTCACCCAGTCTTCAACTATGTGAATGTGGTCTATGGCTCTGTCCCTTCCTCTTCCCTTGCCAGACTGGATACCCTCTGCAACACCTTGTGTTGTGTCACTACCAACTCTCCCCTCTGTACTCATCACTGCTTCCACTATACATCCCTCTCTATCCTCCCAATACCATCACATCACCAGTCCCACTGTGCCTCCTTCATTGCTAAATACTGGTTTGGGCTGTTCCCCTCTACCTTTCCTCACTCATCTCCCTCATTCCCTCTTCTTCTCACTCTCTCCACTCCAAGGATTCCTGTACCTTCTCCATTCCCCATCATCATTCCTCTTCTGGCCAAGCTGCCTTATCCTACCACCTCCCTTCTGGAATCTGCTCCCCTCTCCCCTCCACCTCTTCCCGTCAATCCCTGCCTTTAGACATCAGTTAAGGTATCTTCCCAAACCCTCTTGTCATTGACTTCTCATCCTCTGTCTCCCAACCCCCTCTTGATTGCCCCCCGCTTAATGGAGGTTATTTATGACTCCACCTGATGTCTGTTTCCGGGCCCCACTAGCAATGTCACGTACCCCAACAGACACTGTGCATACATGTTGTCACATTACCCCATGCTGTTAATATACCAGGTCACCACACTGTTACTACTTCTGTAATGTTGCCTATGTAACTGCACTCTAATGTTGTACAACACTGTTCTTTCTGTATTCCCCTCCCACAAGTCGCACGTGGAAATGAGTCTCAGCTCAGTTTTCCTTTCCCATTTATCAATTTTTAAGTAAATAAAAATAAATCTTCATAAAATGGGTTTCAGAGTCTAGAAACTTCATAGGTCTGAACCAGCATTTCTCAAGCCCAAAATCTTGATAGCCACAAGGACCAAACAGAGTGACCACCAGAATTTATTGGTGGCCTCACCACTTAACTTGTTCACCTCAAACACCCAGTTATACCTCATACCCCCTGACATAACACATTCCTTTTCAGGAAGTATACAATAAATCAAGTCCCTGATGTAATTTCATTTGAAACACGTCTCCCATGTGTTTTCTAAAGCTAAGAAATTGTCCTTTCCATTACCTTTGTACTTGGATCTCTAAAGAGCTGTTTGACTGCAGAAAATTGTGCTGGTGGCCACAGTGGACTCATTTAAGAAACAATGGTCTAAACAAATCACCTGACCATTCATTAATTTCCCTATATTACACAATGGGGTCAGAGAATCTGGCTTCCTGATTGGCAGACTGGCACTTTTGAGGCTGGGTAAATCCTACAACAACCCAGGGTGGCAGCAGTACAACAAATTAAACCAATAAACCCCCAAAAAATCAAAATAAACCTGCCACCATTTTTTCCCTACTAAAGCCAACTGAGAGAAATTGCAGACATTAAACACAGTACTACAACTTAAATCCATACCTTGTTTAAAAAAAAAAACTGCCAAAACAGCTCACTCTGACCAACCACTCACTCTGACTTCTTGTACATCTGGTTTTCCATACAACAAACAACCATCATTTTTCCCCCTCACAGACTGAAGCACTTTTACTGATAGAGAGGTAACTTTTCTGTTTCTGAGACTCTCAAAAGTCAGACACACAACTGAACTAAGAGTGGTACACACACTCTGGCATACTAAGGATCATACTAAGGAAAGAGAAGGTGCTAGGAGGCTATAAGCCCATATTTGCACCTACTGTATAGGTTATTATTTATAGTAGTGAAAATCAAACCCAGAGAGAATGAGATTGTCTAGGCATAATTTAAATTCAGCTTTTGTTTTACTCACAGTTATCTCAATGGGGAGTATATTCTGGGGGTTTATGATTCTTTGAGTAAAACGATTTTTTCAAGGTACAAAATTAAACGTTTTCCTACTACGAACATACAAAATTTGTCAGCAGATAAAGGCCTAGCGGTCTATCAAGTCTACTTGAATGCAGCTAGCACACCTTATTATGTAGCTGACCTCCCTCCTCCCTTCCTCCATTGACCTTACCCCTTGCCCTGTCCCAGCCCTTTTGAAGCAGTCCACTGTTCTACTGGATACCACTTCTGCTGGTATGCATTCCGCCCCAGCTACCACCCTCTCTGTAAAAAAGTGTCTCCTCAACTCCCTCCTGAACCTTCGCCCCTATGGTCTCATATCATGGCCCTGAGTGCCCCATCCTCCCTTACTTTGAACAGCCTCTCTGTACCTGTCTTGTTTATGCCTTTCATGTACTTAAAAGTTTCAATCATATCCCCCCATCCCTCCTCTCCTCTCCTCCAGTGAGTACATGTTCAACTCCCTCAGCCTCCTCTCATATGGTAAGTCCCCCAGTCCCTTGATCATCTTTGTCACCCTGTGCTGCCCCCTCTCCAGTAACTTAATGTCCCTCTTCAGATATGGGTGCTAGTATTGCATGCAGTACTCCAAGTGTGGTCTAACTAATGATCTGTACAGTGGCAGAATCACCTCCCCCCTCCTGGAGAATATACTCCTTGCAATGCAACCCAGCATTTTGTTGGCCTTTGCAGTTGACTTCCTACATGTGTGCCAAGTTGTTCATTGACCTTGTAATGAGCACCCCCAGATCCTTCTCCTCCTCTGTCTCAGCTAGCTACACTCCCCCCCAGCTGGTAACTCCTTATTGGGTTCTTCACCCCAAAATGCAGCACCTTACACTTTTTGGCATTATACCCCAGTTGCCAGGTGTCTGACTAGGTTTCCAGTTTTGCAAGATCTTCCTGCAACCCCTGTCATTCCCAGGTCATCCATCACTGCTCCCATCTTGGTGTCATCAGCAAACAGACTAATCTTGCTCTTGTTGCCCAGTGACGTATCTGCAATGAATATCCCAAACAACACTGGTCCCAACACTGAGCCCTGTAGAACACTGCTCATCACTATCTTTGAGGATGATAGCACCCCACCCACCACCACCCTCTGTTGCCTTCACTGAAGTCAGTTCCCTACCCGTCTCACCAGCATTGCACCTGCCCCTGTGCCTTCTAACTTACTTCTCAGACTTCCATGTGGCACCAAGTCAAATGCCTTACTGAAGTTCAGGTACAGGACATCCACTACATGGCCCCTGCCCAATTGCCTAGCTACCCAGCCATAGAACTCCACCAGGTTGCTTGGCAGGATCTGCCAAGTATGAAACCATACTGTCTGCTGTCCTGTAGTCCTTTGGCCTCCAGAAGGGCCACCAGCCTCTTCTTCAGGATAGTCTCAATCAGCTTACCCACGATGGATGTGAGGCTCACCGGTCTGTACTTCCCTGGTTCATCCTTGGGGCTGCTCTTGTGAAGGGGCACCACATTAGCCATCCTCCAATCCTGAGATACACACCTTGGGTGTGCTGAGGCATAAATAGGTCTGCCAAAGTTCCCAAAGGACCTCTGCCAGCTCCTTCAGTACCCTGGGGTGGATGCCATCTGGGCCTGACACTTTTTCCCCTTCAGAGCCCTCAAACCCTCCAGAACCTTGCCCTCCATAATTTCCCCATCTGTCACCCATCCCACCTGTTTCTGACCTTTCTCCCCCCTTGGGTATCACTCCCTCTTCTCCTTAGTAAATACCAAGCAGAAGTAATCATTTAGCACTTCTGCCTTATCACCCACTGTTTCTACCCAACCTCCCTCCTTCCTAATCCTTACTATATAGTCCTTAGAGTTCCTTTACTCCATGATGTACCTAAAGAAGTCCTTCTCCCCCTTCTTAATGCCTTCCACCAGCCTAAGCACTGTAGATGCCTTGGCTCCCCTTACTGCCTGTGTCACCTCCTTCGATTCCTTCAGATACTCCTTTCTGTCCTCCCCCCTCCCTGTTTTCTTGTACCTCCTAAAGGCAGCTCTTTTCCTCCTTACCTTTTCCATGACCTCCTTGCTCACCCAGCTAGGTTTCTTTGCCCTAGCCTTCTTGCTCTGGGCCTTGCTGCAGATTCTGGTTGCCTCCACTATCCCCAGCTTTATGAGCTCCCACCTCTGATTAGTGCCCATACTAGGCTGAATTCTGGCCAGGTACCCTTTTACCACTTCCACCATCCTCCCAAATTTGGTCCTCCTGAAGTCCAGTACCCTTGTGCCAGATTCCACTCCTTCCTTACCCATATCCAGTGTGAACCATACAGAGTAGTGGTCATTCCCTGCCAGCGGTTCTTCCACCCTAAGTTCCCTCACAAACTCCCCATTTGTCAGCACAAAGTCAAGGGTATTCCCTAACTTGGTTGGTTCACCCTTCTTGCAGGCCCTCCTGATCTGCCCTGCTAGTTCCCTGTCTAACTCCTCTGCCTGAGAGGGCAGCCTGCACACCACTCCCATTCTGAGAGTCCTATTCTTGGAATCCTGGATTTGCATCCATAGTGACTCTGTGTTACTCTCCTCCCCTTCCTCCCTTACATACTTCAGTCCTTCCCTCACATATAGTGCCACTCCCTCCTTTCCCAATCTCTATGTCCCTATGAAATAACCTGTGCCCTAGTATTGACAGGTCCCAGTCATTGTATTGGGTAGCCCATGTTTCTGTGATGGCTGCAATGTCCACCTCTCCCTCTGCCATGAGAGTCTGTAGCTCTGCAGTTTTCTTCCCAAGGCTCCTAGCATTAAGGATGACCACCTTCCACCCCTCTCCCACCGCCCCATCCTGACCTCCTTTACCTGCATTGCCAATAGTTCTTGCCCTTTGTCTTTTGTCACTGTTATGGGGGTAAGCTGATATGGCTTCCCAACCTGTGGTCTCGGCATGTCCCTTGCACATTTGCCACCTCCCTCTGCTAGTTTAAATTCCCAACTTCCTTTATGTACTCCTCCATCCTATGTTTAAACACTTTCCCTCCTCGCTCAAGTGTAGTCTGTCCTTGGCATAGTGACTACTGTCATCCCAGCTCCCTCGCCACCCCCCCCACCAGCCCATACCTTTTAGCATAACACCAGGTTCTTAGCCATCTGTTAAATTCCTCTATTCTCAGCTTTCTTGCTGTGCTTGGCCTCGGTACTGGAAGTATCTCTGACAAAGTTACTGATCTTCCTGCCCCCTCACATAATTGTGCTAGTTCCTCAAACCTCCTCTGGACTATATCTACTGTCTTGTCAACCAAGTCATTTGTACCCAAATGTATAATTAAATGAGGCTTCTCCCTACCTCTTCTAGCATATTTTAGAACATATTTTCCCACCCTTTCTGCTGTCATTCCCGGCATGGCCTCCACCCAAATGTGACTATGCCTCTCCCCTTTGCTACCCCACCTGACACCTCATAGTATTGAGTCCCTCAGCACTAAGATTCCACCCCTCTTACTCACTGCTTGTTTCCATTCCTATCCACCTCTTGCTCCCAGCTCCTCCTCTTCCTCCTGCACAGTAGTTCCTCCTTCTGCCCCTGTTGTAATTCCCCCTGCAGAACCTCCCCCCATTCCAATTTCATCTGGACATCTATCAGTTACTCCTCCAATGTCATCACTTCCTCCTCCTCCTTTCTCTCTAGTATTGCAAAACAACTTTCTGAAGACCCTTCTCCAATGCCCACTTCTTCTCTCCTCATAGTAACCCATTCCCTCCTTTTGACTGCAGGACTGTTGTCACCTCTCCTCCTCCCCTCATAAGTCCCTTTCTCCTCTTTCTGTTTGTATTTTTCCCCTGACACCATTTTTCTTAGTCTGGGCCCCCTGTCTCTGCTTCCCTTCTTCTTTCCTCCTCATTGTTGGCTCAAATTGCCCTCCCTCCTCATCTCCCCTCCTTTCTCCCTCCAGTGTTGGGCTATAACCTCCTCCAGTTTGCCTTGCCTGTCTTAGTTCCTCCTGCAGACCCTCAATCTTCTTTCTAAGTTTCTCTACTTGGTTGCACACTAAACATCCCCCAACCCTCCACACATTTTTTAGAAAGATTGGTGTACCACAGTTGTTGCAGCCTACCACCCTACCCATTGCTCTCATTGTCCACCAGCGACCCCCCACCTTTCCAGATGAAGGATGATAAACACTCCCCCAAGTCTCTCCTCTCCCCCCTCTATCAGTGCAAAATATTCTTCTCCTTTTCTTAATTTCCCTTACCCCTTTGTCATACACTGTAGGTAGATTGAACAACTGCTTTTTACATTTCGATACCTCCTGTCCACACCCACCTATTGCACAGCCTCCTTCAAACTCCTACCCTTCCTTTCCACAAAGCAAACATCAATGCAAACAGGTAACAGTGAAAGACCCTTGTTTGTAGTTACTTCCCTTCAACTGAGATTGCAGTCACCTCTTCACTCACTGCTGTTCCTTTCCTGGATGTCTGCTTCTGCTATGAAAGGTATATGTCCTTTGCCCTTCTTGGGAAGTGATGTCAGACCTCCCATTATTAAGGAAATGATGTGTCTGGCATGGGGGGTGAGGGACAGGGAGGGCAGGACCAGCCCATGCCTTCTAGAAACAATTAGGTAGCTGAGGCCCATGTCAGACAATTAGCACCATTCCCCCACTATGCACTAAACTTGGCAGTTAGTGAAGACAGCAAAAAACAATCACAACTCCACTAAAAGCATAAAAAATAGATTTCATACCAAAAGAAACAGGTCTCCAATTCAAACAGCTTCACCAACAACACACCAAAATAGGCTTGAAATTAGAAGATATAGGTTTCCAATTCAAATAAACTGCCTCAATAAAATCACACCAAATAGGTTTGAAATCAGAAGAAAGTAGACGAAACAGGCCTCCAATGTAAAGGAATGACAGCCCCACTTAAAGCACACCAAAATAGGTTTCAAAATTCCAACAGCCCCCAAACAATACCCTGCTAGCCCCTTAGAAGAAGTAAGAAAAACTCAGCCTGCTACACAGTAAAACAAGACAAATTAGCCCACTTACAGCACACCAAAATAGGTTTCAAAATTCCAAATTCCAACCACCCCAAACAATACCATGTTAGACCTTTAGAAGTAGTAAGACAAACTCAGCCTGCTAAACAGTGAAACGAGAAGACAAATCAGCCCACTTACAGCACACCAAAATAGGTTTCAAAATTCCAACAGCCTCAAAACAGTTCCCTGCTAGCCCCTTTGAAGTAGTAAGAAAGAAAAAAAAATAACCTTCTACCAAGTAAAATCAACAAGAAACAATATAAAAGCATAAAGAATAAGCTACTGGCCTGGAATTTATCTGATCCCTTCCCCTTCTGGTTTCTTCTGAGAAGCCAAAAGCAACCGTTACCACAAATCTGATTCATCTCCACATCCAGTTATCAGTTAGCTGAGTGAGACCTGACCAGACAATTAGTTCCCTTCACCCACTGTGCTCTAAACTTTGCAGCTAGTGAAGACAGCAAAAAACAATCACAACTCCACTAAAAGCACAACAAATAGATTTAATACCAAAAGAAACAGGTCTCCAATTCAAACAGCTTCACCAACAACACACCAAAATAGGCTTGAAATTAGAAGATATAGGTTTCCAATTCAAATAAACTGCCTCAATAAAATCACACCAAATAGGTTTGAAATCAGAAGAAAGTAGAAGAAACAGGCCTCCAATGTAAAGGAATGACAGCCCCACTTAAAGCACACCAAAATAGGTTTCAAAATTCCAACAGCCCCCAAACAATATCCTGCTAGCCCCTTAGAAGTAGTAAGAAAAACTCAGCCTGCTACACAGTAAAACAAGACAAATTAGCCCGCTTACAGCACACCAAAATAGGTTTCAAAATTCCAAATTCCAACCACCCCAAACAATACCATGTTAGACCATTAGAAGTAGTAAGACAAACTCAGCCTGCTAAACAGTGAAACGAGAAGACAAATCAGCCCACTTACAGCACACCAAAATAGGTTTCAAAATTCCAACAGCCTCAAAACAGTTCCCTGCTAGCCCCTTAGAAGTAGTAAGAAAGAAAAAAAATAACCTTCTACCAAGTAAAATCAACATGAAACAATGTAAAAGCATCAAGAATAAGCTACTGGCCTGGAATTTATTATGATCCCTTCCCCTTCTGGTTTCTTCTGAGAAGCCAAAAGCAACTGTTACCACAAATCTGATTCATCTCCACATCCAGTTATCAGTTAGCTGAGTGAGACCTGGCCAGACAATTAGTTCCCTTCCCTCACTGTGCTCTAAACATTGCAGCTAGTGAAGACAGCAAAAAACAATCACAACTCCACTAAAAGCACAAAAAATAGATTTCATACCAAAAGAAACAGGTCTCCAATTCAAACAGCCTCACCAACAACACACCAAAATAGGCTTGAAATTAGAAGATATAGGTTTCCAATTCAAATATACTGTCCCAATAAAATCACACTAAATAGGTTTGAAATCAGAAGAAAGTAGAAGAAACAGGCCTCCAATGTAAAGGAATGACATCCCCACTTAAAGCACACCAAAACAGGTTTCAAAATTCCAACAGCCCCCAAACAATACCCTGCTAGCCCCTTTAGAAGTAGTAAGAAAAACTTAGCCTGCTACATAGTGAAACAAAACAAATCAGTGCACTTACAGCACACCAAAATAGATTTCAAAATTCCAAATTCCAGCCTGCCCCAAAACAATACCCTGTTAGCCCCTTAAGACAAATTTATCCTGCTACATAGTGAAACAAGAAGACAAATCAGCCCTCTTACAGCACACAAAAATAGGTTTTAAAAATTTCAACAGCCCCTAAACCATACCATGCTAGCACCTTAAAAGTAGTAAGAAAGAAAAAAAATAACCTTCGACAAGTAAAATCCACAAGAAACAATGTAAAAGCAGCAAGAATAAGCTACTGTACTGGAATTGATCTGAACCCTTCCACTTCTGGTTTCTTCTTGAAAATTGTAATGGGTGGCCTCTGGTATAGTGAGGGATGTCTTTAAATTGAAAACCAAGTTTGGATATTAAGTATGGGTTCTGAGTGAGATCAAACCATAAATCAATAAAGTTTCCCAGGGTTCCTTTTATCATTTTGATTTTTTTGAAAAGGGGAGAAAGGAAAATAGGAAAATCTGTTTACACAATGAAAACCTTTCTCATCCCAAACTAAATGTGAAATACAAAACAAATGTATATAACTCTTTCATACAAAGTATATATTCTTTTAATGATCCAAAATGTCTTCACACTGAAAAAAACTCAGTAAGGCTCCAATATATATATTAATTCTTGTAACGTTTCAGAACACAAGTGCCTTCATCAGACAAGAGAGCATTTTTTCTGAAAACAGATCAGAGAAAAAAACTAATCAGTATACATTCTTTGTATATAAATTTATCATTTTATAAATGCATTGAAAGCTAAAGTGGAACTAACCTGCTTACTAATAATCAAAACCAAAAGGCTTGGTCTGCCAATGCTGCAGTAAACTAGGATTCAAAATGGGGGGGGAAGCAGCTGCAATTCCCTCTTATTACCAATAACCCAAAATTTCATTTATCTACATAAAAAGAAAATAATATTTATTATCCATCAATAAATTTAAGCTTATTATAATGATTACCAATGTTTGTATGTATATATATATATATATATATATATATATATATATATATATATATATAAAACGCACCTTACTGAGTGCATGATATTGTTTAGAACAGCTTCATAATCCTCTGTGCATGAAGCAGACTTAATTATCTTTCTGTCAGAAAAGAAATATAAATAACAGGATCTTTATTTTTTGTTTCAAGAGTTTCATTAAATTTAATACAACTGTTTTTGTATGTTGAGGATCTTTCCTCTTACCTAAACATTTAATACAGCTGGAAAATCATTCAATCTGTTTCTATTCGGTCCAGCATCTACTAAAAATAATTAAAGAAATTTTTGAATCTTTTTATCAAAATACGGGGTGCTCATTTCTTTTATGTTTTAATGAAGTAAGAGAATGCTTACCTTCAGATGTTTAAATTTTTGAAAGGATTTGTACGCTCATTAAGTTATCACAAAAGGTTTCAAGGAAAATTAAGCCGCTGCCATTAACAGACTACGCCAACTAACCTTAGCCCACACCAAACAACTAAACAAGTGCTTAATGAAGAGGAGGAAGGGGCCGGGCCAGACAGGTATACACGCAAAGCGTGCACACATCACTCCGTGATGAAACCCTGGGTGGCCCAGTCAACTAAATGAAAACTCACCTAACAAAGAAATTGTGGAGAGTTCCCCCATATTTCCATGTACTTAACTCAATTCCAATTTAATCATTAGTATGATGTAAAGTATCTACCAGAAACTACTACCATCATGCCACAGTAATGACAAATTGTAAAGCAATGTTAGAAAATATTGTTGAAAGAAAAACTAGGGAGAGAAAGACAATAGAAACTGGACAGAAGCAACCACCATACAGAGAACTAGATCTGAAATGTTTACAATAAGCTAGAGAAATAGAAAACATTAATTAATTGTTTCTAAGTCTTGACCGAAAAGGGGGGTCATTTAATCATAATTAGTCCAATTTACGATTTCATTAAGTCCGTATCTTGACAAATGAGTTCTGAGAGTGAATATCCACCATGCTTCTTGCTTTTGTAGAATTCTTTCTATGTTGCCTCCTCTTGATAACTTCAGTATTTTTTCAATTCCAAAGAATTTCAAACATGAGATTTGATTATGTCTTTCAGCAAAATGTCTTGCCAAAGGAGACCTTAAGACCCCCCTTCTTATGTTGCTTTTATGCTCTGTAATTCTTATTTTTAATGGTCTGGTGGTTTCACCAATATAATATAAAGAACACGGACAAACAATACAATAAATTACAAACTCTGTACTACAGGTTATAAAATCCTTAATGTGGTATTCCTTGTCATCCCATGTACTTTTAATAATCTTTGTTTTTTTACCACTGTTACAATGAATGCAGTTGCCACAAGGATGAAACATTTAATATCACTCATTAACCAACCCATTCCTTCTCTATTTTGTCACCAATGTTGTGTTTTTACAATTATATTTGTATAATTGTAGTTATCCACGCTGTAACCCAAGGTTTTTGTTCAAAGATCCTTTGCCCAGTCTCACTGGTTTGTAAAATGTTCCAATTGGATAAAACTATATGTTTGATTTGTTGTTTCTGTCCTATATAAATCTGTATAAAATTTTCCATTTCTTTCAATAATTTTTAAATCCAAAAAAGCAATTTCCTCAATATCACATATCATTGTGAAAATCAAGTTCTTGTTCGATTCTTCCAAATAGTCTTTAAACAAATGAATTTCCTCTACTATTCCATCCCAAATGATTAATATGTCATCTATAAAGCATGTATATAAAATTATTTGTGATTTGTAAAGGGTTTGTGTCAGGTTCTATATATTGTTTCTCAAAATATGCCATATATAAATTAACATAAATGGGGGCTAGAGTAGCCCCCATAGCTGTTCCAATTTTTTGTAAAAACTTCTGATCCTCAAATTAAAAATAGTTATTTTCTAATACTAGATTTGTTAATTGTAGAAGAAATTCCTTATCTGGTTTATTTTCATCCCTTGTAGACAGAGAATAATCTAATGCTTGTAAACCACCTGCATGGGAAATACTAGTATAAAGATTTTTTACATCTAAAGTAACCAGAAGACTGTGTTCAGGGGTAATGTCTAGTTTATTTAAATCTTCAATAATTTGAATACAGTGTTTGCTGTCTTTTAAATGAGACCATGTAATAAGTACTAAATGATTACAGTAATAGTCAACAAAAATAGATAACGGTTCTGTTATAGACCCTATTCCTGATATTATAGGTCGACCAGCAGGATGTTCAATATCATTACGTATTTTAGGTAGACAGTAAAATAGTGGTATTCCAGGTGTTAAATTAGTTAATTTTTCCATAATCCATTTTTCAATTATTCCTCTGTCATTAGCTTCAATCAGTATTTCTCTCATTTTTATTTTCAAAACAGAAAATGGTATATGATTTATTCTCTCATATGTGTTTTCATCAGTAAGCTGTCTTAGACATTCGTTTCTATAGTCCTCAGTATTCATAATAACTATTCCCCCTCCTTTTTCAGCTGGTTTGATTACGATTGTTTCATCCTCACTCAGATTATTTAAAGCACCAATTATTTCTTTAGATTAAATTTAGCTTTTTTAGTTTTCAGTTCCACTAGCATTTTATCAATATCTAGATAAACCTTATTTATATAGCTAGTGATATTTGTAGAAGTAAGATTTATAGGGTCAAATTTTGATTTAACTCCTAGTGCTTGTTTGAGCAGATGTCTATCCTGTTGTATTAATTCACTTCTGTCTAGTTGGGATTGTGTTCCAAAAAAACTCTTCAACCTAAGTTTAAGAAAAAATGTTTCTAAATCAAGCTTTAGTTCAAAGGGGTTTAGTTGTTCAGTGAGACTGAATTAAAGGCCATAGCTCAAAACCTTAGTGTCTATCGGTGTAAGTATATGCATTTATAAAATGATAAATTTACATACAAAGAATGTAAACTGATTAGTTTTTTTTCTCTGATTTGTTTATAGAAAAAATGCTCCCTTGTCTGATGAAGGAACTTGTGTTCTGAAACGTTACTAGAATTAATATATATATTGGAGCCTTATTGAGTTTTTTCCTGAGTGAGATCAAACATAAAAATAAGATCTCCTCTGAGACTTCAAGTTTCAAGGGGCATTAGATTAAGTAGTTGATATCTATTTTCAAGGACTCATTATACAATCCAGATATAGGTTTAGTATATTTCCTTTGGACTTTTTCCAGTAATGATATTGCAGTTTTTTAAATGGAGACCACAGTTGGGAGGCGTATTCTAGGTGTGGTCTTACATATGCCCTATACAGTGGCAATACTGCATTTTTATCCCTTGAACTGATATTTCTTTTTATGGATCAAATTATTTATTTTTTACTTCGCTTTTGTTTACCAGGTAAGCACACTAGACAGGTGCCTATTTTCAGGACCAACACAGTTGGCTTTATTAATGGCTTCATGTACTTGTTTTGATGGTCCAAAATCTTCAGAGATACATACTCCCAGATCTTTTTCATCAGTGGTTGTGCTTAGGTTGCAACCACCGATGGAGTATTCAGTCAAGAGGTTCTGAGAACCAAGGCGCATAACTTTACAATTGTTAATGTTTCATTTCATGCCCCACTGTATTACCCATTTAGAAATTTTATTAAGGTCATTTTAGATAACTTGGGTTTGGTCGAAGGTACTTCAGGGGCCTCCTAATTTCACATCATCAGCATATTTTGTTGTGTGTGAGAGACAGTTGTTAATTAAATCAGATATGAGCACTTGGAATAAACATGGGCCTAGTACCGAGCCCTGGGGGACACCACTACTAACCATGCCTACTTCAGATAATTTTCCTGTTATTAGAACTCTCTGTGTACTATTGCTGAACCAGTTTTCAATCCAGTTTATGATATTTTTATATATATTTGCTTTGTGTAGTTTGAATACTGGGGCTTTATGTGGCATAACATCAAAAGCTTTACTAAAGTCGATGACTATGATGTCATAAGGTACTTGGCTATCTAGCTTGGAACTGACCTCTTTGTAGAAAACACATAAGGTTAGTAAGGCAGCCCCTTCATTTTTAAACCCGTGTTGTTCAAGATCTAGTGTATCTAGATCTTGAGTAATGTTATCGTTAATTAAGCTTTCAAGCAGTTTTACAAATAGATGAGGTGAAGCTGATAGGTCTGTAATTCTCACAGTTATTCGTAGGCCCCTTTTTGTATATAGGCAGTACATGTGATGATTTCCAAGCAGGGGGTACAAAACTGTTATTGAGACAACCTTCAAATAATAATTTATAGTGGATGAGTGAGGCCATCTGCAAGTAAATATAGGAGATGTCTTGTGATATCACCAGGGCCAGGGCACATCTTACCTTTCAGTGATAATAGATTTTTGTGTATAGATACATCAGAGAGGTTTATCTGTACATCCTTATTATGAATTACCCCCAGATTGGTAGACTTAGGAAAATCATATATTTTGCAGAATTGGGTATTAAGAATATTGGCCATTTCATTTGGTTCATATATCAATTTGTTACTTATTAACCGTGGACCAATCTGGCATATAGTTTCTTTCAGTGAGTTAATATATGAATAATACTGCTTGCTTTTAGTTTTATTGGCTGTTTCTGCAAGATTATGTTCCCATTCAGCTTTCGCCTTTTTAATCTTTGTTTTCCATTTTTTTTTACTTTTGACATATGAGGTCCAGTTTTCTTGTGCACAGGATTTTAAATATTTTGAATATTTTTGTTTTTTAGTTTTAGGAGTCTATATATGGATTTATTAAGCCAGTTTGGACTGTGTTTTTAACCCCTGTTTTTAAGTATAAAAGGAATGTATTTTTCCCTCAGTGAAATAATAGTGTAATGTAGAAACTCCCAAGCTGCCTCCATTGTTTTTGTTGAAAAAATGTCATCCCAGTTTATGGAACCCAGTATTGCATTTAATAGGTCAGAATCAGCAGCATTGTAAAGATATGTTTTAGTAGTACTATAGCTATAAGTTTGATTAGACACTAATGAAAAATAAACAGAGTCATGATCATTGTTTCCAATTGGGTTTTGAGTGGAAACATTTTGTAACTTTAATGGATCACTGTGGAGTACCAAGTCTAAAAGTTGCTCACCTCTGGTTGGATTTAGTACACATTGATTTAAGCTATGCTGTAGGCATATGGCCAGAAGTTTTTTGCCACAGCTTGATGATGCTGTAAGATCTCTCCAAGAGATATCATCAATATTGAAGTCCCCCATGCAAATGATATTGCCAAGCTCACTAGCCAACACAATTTCTTTGAAAAAAGCATCAGAATATTCTGATGTGGAAGTGGGTGGATGATAACATTTACCTCATGTGAAAATTTCTGAGTTATTTAACAAAAGTTTGATCCAAAGGGACATGACACCCCTGCCTACTACATGCTGCTCGTGGATCAGATACAAGTTGAGATAGCTTAAATAGAGTTGTAAAGAAAGTTTTTTCCCAATCACATATATGTTTCTCAGCACTCACCTGAACTGCTCTGTCTCTCTCTGCCTTAAATCACTGTAGATAGATAGATTGATTTTTTATAGCACCCATCTCCAAAGACTCTGGGTGCTGCACAATATGACACACATATACCATGCAAAAACATCTTAAAACAGGTAGCACACTCACCTCTGAGGCCAGGAGATTAGAGGACTGTGGGTTCAGTTCCCACATCTGGCACTTGGGTTAATATCCCAATACTGACACAGTAGTTCAGCATTAGGGGGGTGCCATCTTTCGGATGAGATGTTAAACCGAGGTCCCGTCTGCCTGTATTGGTGGTAGTTCAGCTGGATGCTAAAGATGCCATGGCACTTATCAAAAAAGAGTAGGGGAATTTTTTATTGCAAATAGAATACATAACATCAGGTAGAAAAAGAACATCAAAAATAAGACAAAAAATGGATCAACAATAATTACATTAGAAAATCTGATATACACTCAGGAAATCAGCTACATACACAACAGTCTAGAAAGAAATAGAAATTAGCAAACCAAAAAAAAACACAAATAAACCCAAAAGTACCTTTCAGAGTAACCTAGAAAATACATAATTACTCCAGCCAATGCACATGTCTCCAGAGATCATTAAACTTCCCTCTATCAAATACCATATATTCCCTTTGTTTAAGCTGGGTCAGTGAAGCCTCAACGCTAGCTAATAATACTGATGATAAGGTATCAATGTGCTGTAATGAGAACTTACATTGGGCCTGCCATAAATGTTATTTGAGGCAGGCAACTACAACATTCAAAGTACTTGGATGATATTTCCTGTAAAAACCTGTATATTCACCTAAAATTAAACATTCATATTGAAGATGTTGCATAGGACCCCAATTCCACCTGATAGAGCAGTCTTTCCAAAATTTCTTCACATAAGGGCATAGAATAAAGAAATGTTCTATCGTCTCCTCCTGCCCCTTGCAATCAGGCCTCAGACATTGCCTTTCCATCAAAGGTTTGTGTTTCCAATTATCCTTTTCCCCCAATCTACCATGGCAGCTCAGCCACTGTACGTCCCACATGTGTTATGGAATTCTTTTTTCCCTCAAAAGTTTCAAGGCCGAATCTAATTTAGTTGGGAAGACATCTAGGGAAGTCCACCCTTGGGGTATGAAATTTTGTCATTATTGCAACATATAAAGCCTTCCTTTGTGACTTAAAATAATCAAATTTGCTAAGTACCCATAATCTATATTTTTTAACCATAGTGGTAGCATAACCTGGAACCGAAACTGCTCCACAAAGTTTAGGAACCTCTATAACCCAGGCTTCCTCAAATGTCCGAAAAAGACCCGTAGTCCAAGGGTCCCATAGTGAGGTAACATTTGTTATTGAAAAAGTTGAGAATATGAAAAAAGAATGAAAAAAAACTACTGGGTTAATCATGCTTAAACCTCCCTGGGAGACCGGGAGGTATGTGAAATCTCTTTTAACTGGGTTTAGCCAACTGCCCCAATTCAACTGAAAAAATACACTAAAAAGCCTTGTTCCCAATCTGCTTGGAACTGGGTAAACAAAAGCTAAGTATAAAAATAGTGGAAGCAAAATGTGTTTTTAGTTTTCCAAATGCCCAAGACTTCCAGCATGACACTTTTTGCTCTCCCAAGAGCAATTTAGTATTCCAATTATGCAAAGCCATGTCTCCAGCACCAAAAAAAAATCCAAAAATCTTTAGGGACCCCTTCTGCACTGTTATCCCAGCAATAGAATTGATTTGAATAGAGAAGCCAATTTGCAATGCATTACTTTTACTATAATTCGAACTAGTTCCAGACAGCTGGGCAAAATTATCAAATAATTGTAAGGCACAAACACCAGAGTGTGCATTAACCATGAAAAGACACACATCATCTGCATAAGCAGAAAGTTTCAGAATAGGGATATCACTTGATGGAGACAGACCCACAATGTTTGTATCATTCAAAATTTCTCTATCCAGGGGGTCAAGACTAAAAATATACAACAGGGGGCTAAGGGGGCGCCCCTGTCTAACCCCTCTTTTTAGTAAGACTGAAGTACCTAAGACATTTTTCATCGACTGACAAGTATAAGCCTGGGTGTATAAAAGTTTAATCCAAGAAACCAAATCTGGTGGAAGACCATATCTAAATAACACTTCAAACAAAAAATCATGTGAAACAGTATCAAAGGCCTTGGCTTGATCAAGTGCCAAGACAAAACCTTTTAATTTACCTTGGGATCCATATTCAAAGACCTCCCTTAATAACCTTAAATTTAGTTGCATGTTCCTACCAGGGACAGAACACATTTGCACCAGATGAATAAGTTCCTCAGCAGCCTTCTGCAATCATTTACATAAAACATATGACAACATTTTATAGTCAGTGTTTAACAGACTAATCGGCCTCCAATTAGTAAGGAGTTTTTTATCACCTCCTTTATATAAATAAATCAAAATGGCATTTGTGAAACCATGTGGTGTAGTGCCAGACATTACCATATCATTGTAAGTAGCCACCAAAATGTCACCCAACTCATCTTTGAAAGTATAAAAGAATGCATTTGTTAGACCATCTTCCCCGGGGGAAACTCCATCTTTGAAACTAGATATAGCCCCTAGGACTTCATGAAGCATGATAGGTCCATTAATAGCTGAAGCAATTTGATCTGAAAGCTGAGGAGCAGGACAGGTTACCTCCTGGTTCCAAACCAGCGGTGAACTAAAACCATGCCCTAAAGAATCCATTAGAGCTTCTATAATGATTTCCAAAATCTCAACTACTGAATGTTTTAGAACCCCAGCTGAATAAAAAATCTCTTCCATTACTTTATGTCCGGTTTTACTGTTACATGCTTCAAAAGGGTCAGAAAATGGCTGGAGGGACCTGCCAAACTTAAATTCAGTGGTTAAAAATGCAGCCCTGGAAAAATTATATGCCCTCATTTTCTCCTTAATTTTGCCAATTTGAGAGTTAATCCTACAGTCACTAACAGTCGGGACAGATGACAGTTTATATAACTGGTCCCTATAATGCAAATACTATATGTATGCAGTATTTCCAGTTTGTTTCCCCAATTTTAAGAAAAGATTTTTAAGGTCAGACTTAGTATCTGACCACCAACTGCCCCAATCTTCATACATGTCTGCTACGGACTTACAAAATAGAAGGCATCTAGAAACCTGTAACTTAATACTAACATCCAATAGTACTGAGGAGTTTAATTTCCAATGTCGTGGGATGGCAGGAAAACATGGTGAAACATTCCCCAGACCAAGTGTGCAATGCAAAAGATTAATGTCAGTAAATTCACTTAATGTTTTAAATGTTTTCAAGACATGCAGAAATCTAGAAATAAAAAAATAATCAATCCTAGTAAAATATGCTATTCTTCGATAAGGCGTACCCCTTGCTTATACAGAGAACGATAGGCATCCTTTAACATGGCTGTGTCTAATATACCTTTTAATGCATGGGAATCGCAATAGGTTTTTTCTCCACACCATCTTTAAATTTGACATCCAAACTGCAGTTCATATCTCCTCCCCACATGACAGATCTAGATGTAAATAAAAAAGGTTTGATGTGATTAAACAACTCGATCCTAGAACTCTTGCTCTGGGGAGCTTATGTATTAATAAGGCATATAAAAAAACCCTGAACAATACAATCTAGAACCATGGTTTGCCCTGGTACCAAATCTATAAATTTTTGTACCCTGATGTCATAAGTATGAAAAAGGATACCCAGGCCATCCACCACATCAGGTCCAAAAGACCAAAAAGAAGGTCCCCAGGGCCAGGAGCACTTAGATTGTATAATGTCGACAACAGAAGTAAATCTGGTTTCTTGCAAAAATATTATGTCAGCCTGTAAGGTAGTAAGACAATCAAACCATGCCAACCGTCAATTAGCATTTTTTATGCTGCACGTATTGCAAGAAACCAGATGTACAGATGCCAGGTTTTAAAGGAGGAGAAAGAAAAAGTTATCCCATCTCAGGTAATTTTTTTCCATTTTTTCCTTTTTTTTCTTCCCTGACTGAGGCCCAGCCACTGCCTCCTCACAGTCCATTTCTGACACAGCCCCAGAAACAGAAGAAGTGTCAGACTCCAAATCACCTTCTACCTCCAGCAATATATCAAATGTTTTTTTTATAGGCTCAGATATTGGAGAAGAAGGCATTTTACTAGAAGATCTAGTAATACGCTTGGCAGGAAATTCAAAATCCACAGGGGGGGGAGGCATACTAGACCCATCCTCCCCTTCCCCTATTTTATCTACAGGTTTCACAGAACCAACCTTAGGAGGGGGTTTGACCATAACAACTTGGCCTGGATCAGAAGCTGTCTTCCCTACAGTAGAAGATGCCAGGGACGAAGAAGAGGGTGGGGGTGAGCTGGGGGGGTCAGACTCAGAAGGCCTATATTTTTCCTGTATGTCAAAGACCAGATCATCCTTGTTTAGGCTGCCCTGCCTGTTTTGGCCTGCCCAGGGACACTGATGGTATGCATGACCTCTTTCCTAGCAAAGATTACATTTATGCACATTCCTACATACATTACTAGTATGGTCATAGTCCCCACAAAACGCACAAATCACTCTGTCCCAAGTACTGCTCAAATATCTGCGACTCCCACACTTATAACAGGCCTTGGGTTGTACAGGGTAGAATACCACCCCTCTATCTTTCCCTAGAAAAAAACGATTGGGGATATGCTGGATATCTTCCCCTAGCATTAGTAATTTTACTTTAAAACACCAGCTACCTGTCAAAATCCCTTCTGAATCAATGATAGCAGAAGGGGAACCTAAAACCTGACATTTTTTTCTAACCAAAAATAAATGTCCCCCACATTTACCCCTTCATTCCTGAACATAATGTTTACAGTTTTGTAAAATGGTTTAGTCAATGGAATTGCAAAAAATGGGGCCCATAGAGGTAGGTATTTCACAGTTTCATATTTTCTCCAGAAAGAGTACAAGCCCAAAAAATTCCAGAAACTGACATCAAAAGTATCTTCTCCTCTGATGCTGATAAGAGCATAAATGCCATAGGCAATGAAACCCATTGAGTTTTTCAGTAAATATTTAGCAACATATTGTCTGTCCGGGTGATCTTGCAGCACACCCCTATAACGGAGGCGGACTGCATTTCTCCTCGGTGCTTGATCCACTCTGTTATTTTTAAATAAATCAGAAAAGGTGGGGCTCCTCCGTTGTTCCTCCTGTCTGGAGAAGGGAGGGGGGGTCCCCATCAGGAATAGAGTTAGGTAGAGGAGTGTCTGAAATCCCTTGCATACTTTCAGCATGGACTAAGGGAACCATCTCAAGTGCTGGTTGGATTAACAAACTGCCAGGACCATCCGACGGCTTACTAGACTGGGCAGAAGTGCTTTGCTCACCTGAAAAAAACATCCAGTCCAGGTCAGGTACCCATATCCCTTCTGCTGTTCTCATCCAGCCTGAATGAAGCAGAGAATCTTCCTTAGACCAGTTTTCTGCTGCAAAAGGATCACTCAGTGCAGCAAGTTGAAAGGACTTCCACCTTCTTTCCACTGTGGTAGCGCTGAGGTCAGCCCAAAACAGCTGAGGCGCTACCTGCGGATTGACAGAGTCTGAAGCAGTAGTTGACAAGGGAGAAACCACTGCAGGTCCCTAAGCAGCAGGACTGCCTGCATTCTCCTGATCTGTTTCTTGCACCTGAAACTCAACTTTCTCCACAGTTTTCTCTATAGGTGCATTTGATACAGAATCGCCAGAAATTAAAAGTACACCAACAGGATTATCTTGATGCTTTATTCCAGCATCTTGCACTGTTTCCTTTGCAAAAGCTCCCAAAATCTCCATAGGTTCAGAATGAGCCTCAGACTCTGGCTCCATCTCTAAACGATGACCATTTCCTTCAGTCACCAGCCTTAGACTGACTGTAGCTAGTCTGTGCAACAGCAAGTCTTCCTGCAGGAGAGTAGGGGAATTTTTTATTAACAAAACTTCAAGAAAAATAAAACATATACATTATTAATACACAATAGTACATGAAATGAAACTCAAAACCCCCCAAAAAAGGAAACAAAGCAAAAAATAAAAAAAGACAAAGAAATAAGCATGAAACATCAGACCTAGATGATACAGAAAAGAGTTCATGTAACAGGAACGTCATTATCCGTCACCCAAGGTAGATTTCTCCAATTTGACATTAATTGGGCTTGATGACATCTGCCCCTTTCATATTTATAAATATTCAATAATTCAGATTTTATCTTTTGTAAAAGTTCTTTATAAGAAAAATCTTTTTGTTGTAAAGTAAAAAGACACCTGTTTTGCCAGATAAACCATTTAAAGACTTCAAAATAACATGTAAGGTGCCAGTATCCCATTTTTCCCAATGAACAGTATAAGAACCATAAATGAGAAACATCATAAGTAACAAATTCAAAAACTGGTTCATTCCAACTAATGGCAACATAACTCCAAAAGTTGGAAATATATGGACATAAGAAAAATAAATGATGCATTGATTCAAGAACTTGAAAGCAACCAGGGCGGGAACAGTAACGATCTTGCAGTTGTTTATGAAACTGATTGCCTTTGACATTCAGCTCTTCATGACCACATAACCAGGTAACATCCCAGAGTTTAGGAGGAATCCTGGTATGAGCTATTAAGTTCTGTACCGACAAAAGCAGTTCTGCAAGACATTTTGGAAATAATGAGGATTCTGAAAAACAGGCCTCTAGTACAGAGTGATATAAAGATTTTTTAATTTTGAAAAGTATCCAATCACTGGATATTTTCCACTGTCGTAATTTGAGGAAAATTTTGCATTGATAGGGTGGAACCGTAGAGGAATTAGTAAGACATCCCAGCTTACCAGATACCCAGTCGGTATACCAAATCCCCATTGCCTGTAAGGTAAGACCAGTCCATATTTTGGGAAATAGTTTTAACAATGGCAAAAAGTTAGTAAAAAGGAATTGACAATAAAAAAAGAGCAAGGGATTAATCATGTTTAGACCGCCCCGGGACACTGGTAAGTATAAAATATTGCATTTAATGGGATTGAGACGACTACCCCAAACTGCTTGAAAAAAGACACTAAATAAAGTTACTTCCCTTTGTTTAGGTGGGGGGAAAAATATTACTCAAAAATAAAAATATTGGAATTAAGTAGGTACGTAGCAGATGGATATGCTTGAGTTTGGAAAACTGCCATGTATTCCAATTCTGCACCATCAATTTACCTTTCTGCAATTGAATATCCCAGTTATAGACTGCCAGTGTAGAAGAACCCCCAAAAAAATACCCAAAATCTTGATGGGTGACAACGTAAAACGGATATCACACATAAGAGATTGGTCAGGGACAGCCCCACTTAAATCAAAACCCAAGCATTTAGGCACATTTAAGGACATACCAGAGAGAGAACCAAAAGAGTGGCACAAATCCACAACCAAAGGGACAGAAGAAGCAGTGGAGGTGCAAACTCAGATATCATCCACATAAGCAAGGGCCAAAAAGGGGATAGAAACTCTGGGTACAGAAATAGGGGGCATTAAATTGTTCAAAGTGCACAACAAAGGGTCTATACTATATATGTACAATAATGGACTAAGTGGGCAACCCTGCCGAACACCTTGCTTTACCAGAAGCATAGACCCAAGATGCCCATTAACCAAAGGGGATACTGTTGCTGTTTTATATAGTTTCTGTAACCAAAAAACAAAAGTGGATGGAATACCATAATGTAGTAAAGTGAGCCACAGAAAGTTATGATTCACGGAATCAAAAGCCCTTTGTTGATCTAAGGATAAAATGAATCCAGGTAAGCCAAGTGAAGTAGAACTATCAAAAATCCCTCGCAAAAAAAGCAACTGGTCTATAAGAGATCTATTAGGAAGTGCACAAGACTGTGCTGGAGAAATTAAATAGGAGGATACAGTCAACAGTCTCGTATTTAAAATTTGCATCAAGAGTTTCAAATCAACATTCAATAAGCTGATAGGTCTCCAGTTGGAAAGGAGTCTCTTGTCACCTTTTTTGAATAAAAAAATCAAAACTCCCCTCATCATTTCCAAGGGACAGTCAGAATGCATCAATAAATCATTATAAACATCTGCAAGTTCTTGGGAACAGACGGGTCCTAACAATTTGTAAAATTCAGTAGTGAGACCATCTAGACCTGGTGCTTTTTTGCATGAGAGAGTGGTAAGAACTGTAAGAACCTCCTGTGGCGTAATGGGAGTAAGCAAACCAGCCAAAAGAGATTGTGGACAATCCGGAACTGCAACATTGCGAAGGTAAGCTCGAGTTGAATGCAGGTCAACTGGGCTTTCCGAAAAGAGTGTCGATGTATATGAAGACAGCTCAGCCATTAAGTCTGCTAGTGAATGTTTAACTTGACTGTCTTGCCCCATTAGACTGGTAAAAACCATTTTTCCAAGCCTCACTTTGCTTCCCAAGAAAGGGCAAATAGTGGCAAAACTACCCTGTGTACCGAATTGTTGTTGAAATTTTAAAACTTGGGACTGGTGTCTATGAAAGGGTGCCATTGTGTCCTTAATAATATTTATTTGGGATGAAAAATCATGCTTTGTAGTCTGGGCAAGGGACATTAATTTCTGCAATTGGTTCCGAAGTTGTAAATAAGAAACATAAGCAGCTGAACGTTGAGATTTCCCAAAGGATTTCAATAAGGAAATAACATCTGACTTAGTATCCAACCAAAGCAGTGGGTCATCATACATGTCATATAATGATTTCCTTGCCATCATGAAAGCTTATAAATGTTCCAAAATATCCTGACACAGAAGCAATTGAGAATTTAATTTCCAGAGACCTCTACCAAAGGAACAGGCAGCTGGAGACCCAACCCGCATGCACAGAGCACTGTGATCAGAAAATTCCACCAGGGTAACCCATGCTGAATGTAATGGTAAATTCTGATTAACAAAGAAAAAATCAATCCTCATGGCCAATGCACCTCTGCGAAAGGTAGGAACAGGAGCCACATGAAGATAAGCATAAGCGTCAATCAAACTAGCTGTGTGAACCACTCCCGCTAAACAGGACATGTCACTAAAAATTTTAGTAGTCTTTACTCCTTTACCTTTATCTTTATTGGATAGGCCGCAATTAAAATCTCCGCCCAAAATAACATTATGGGAGGTATGCAGATATGGTTGTAAAAGTTTAAGCAAATCCACCCTGGTTGCTTTAGTTTGGGGTGCATAGACATTTAGTAATCGGTAACATGTCCCAAGGAGCACAACATCTAAAAGTAATACTGGCCGAACTAAGTCTATTAGCTTTAAAACTTTTACTCTGAGAAAAAGAATTGCAACCCCTGTACACCTGTCAAGGCCCATTGACCAGTATGAAACCCCCGCAGACCAACGCCGTGAGGCACCCTTAAGTTCAGCTGTCGTATGGATACGTGTATCTTGTGGAAAAAAGATATTACAATGTAAGGTTTGTAAGAGGGGAAAAAAGGCAGCCTGTCTGAGCTGATTTTTAATGCTGTTCACATTAAGTGAACAAAAAGTCAAGGAAAAAATCATTTAATCCTTCATGGTGGTTTGCGTTTATTCTTTTTTCCTTTTTTTGGAACTGCAGTATTATTCTTTTGAGTGAGGGATGGGAGCAGAAAACCCTCGGAATTCACATCCACCGATTTTCCTATGGGGTCAACTCCAGACTGGGAGGATTCGGAATCAGCATCAGACACATCTTGTGCTAATAGGAGGGCATGAAATCAGTTAGTAGTGGGGGTGTTTGCTAATTTAGGAACTTTTGAAGCAGGTTGAGCATGGTAGGACTTACTCCGAGTCGCTCTAGTTGGAAAAGAGAAGACCTGGGGAGGCGGGGGGGGCATAGAAAGGTCTTCTATAGGAAGAGAAGCCTGAGGTGGAGGGTCAGGTAGTGGCACATCTGGATCAGGAGCCAACAAAGGCAGGGAGGCAGGAGGGGGGGAGAGGAGAGTCTCAAGAGGCAGGAGGGGTGTCTGTAGAGGAGGGTATCTTAGTAAGAAAGGGCGTAGCACGGGATGTAGAAAGGGTGGTTCTAGAGCGTTGTGCAATGGCTATCAACAAACGTTGTTCTTCAGAGTTCTGAGTGTCCGAGTGTAGGTGAGCTGCCTCTGGGCAGGTGGCGTAAGTGTGGCCGCGAGCAGCACACAGAGAACAAAGAGCCATATTACGACAATGTTCACTTACATGTCCTAAGGAATTGCAAAGGTTACATCACAAGTGGTCACAGGCACTACTAATATGACCAGATTTGCCACACCTGTAGCAGGATTTAGGCTGGCCTGCATAAAACAGTACCCCCCTGTCTTGTCCTAAAAAAATACAATTTGGGAGATGATGTAAACCATCTGAAGTAGAATGCAATAGTACCCGAATCCTCCATCCCCCTGTCCAGATATCTTCTGAGTCAAAAATTGCCTCAGGTTGGCCTAGTAAAGTACATCTCTGTTTTAACCAAAAAACAAGGTCTGTAACACTAACACTCTCATTCCAAAAAGGACAGTGACAGTTTTATGTGCTGTTTTGTAAGGAAAGACTTCAAATGGGGACCAAAGAGTTTGTTTTACTAAATGAAATCTGGACCAAAATTTCTCCAAACCACTATGCAGCTTAAAACTAATATCGAAGGTCTTTTCACCAGATACATGTATTAATGCATACAATTCAGCTGAAGAAAACTGCAGACTATCTTTCAATAATGATTTTGCCACATATTTCCTATCAGGAAAAACCTCCAATCCACCTTTATAGATTAGCCGAACTGCATTATGTCTTGTGGCAGTATAAAAGGAGGAATGAAAAAAGGAGGCATAGGAGCGTGGTGCAAGTCGTTCTGGGCCAGGCAAAGAGTTCGGTGAAGGGCCCTCAGTGTTGCGAGACACCCCTGGGTCAGTCAAAACACCTGCTGCTGAAGGGTGTAAATCCGGATTTGGTATCGGGTCAGTAGGGGGGTGTACTTTGTCGTGGAAGAAACCTAAGTTCAGGAGACTGGGTAAAAGAAAGTTCAGGGGGTAAAGCCAAAGGAGAAGCAGAAACTTCTTCAAGGTGTGTGTCAGGTTCAGCAAGGGGAGCCACTTGAGGATCAGAGGGTTCTTGCAACTGTGCAGGAGAAACGTTAGACAGTTTCCGTGATACCCCTGGAATGGTGATCGGCGAAAAGCCAGAGATCCATTCACCTGAGTCTGGATGCTGCGCCCAACCCGCAGACATTAGGGCTTTGGAAACCAACCAAGAGGCGTCGGCGTCATCAACCTGATCTGCCCAGGAGTGGGGTTTGTCAGCCTGAGATTTCTTAACAGCCAGTTTACAGACTCATGGACATTTTGCAGCAAAAGAAAAGACTGACGCAGTGCTCTGGTCAGTGGGCGTAGGAACGTAGACAGTACCTGTAGGAGAGAGACTAGATGGAGCTTCATTCCGCAGTTCTACCGGAGCAGCAGTCACCTGAGAGCTGGTATCGTTTACTTGATGCATAGCAACCTCGCTGTCAAACAGCTTAGGTTCAGCTGTCATTGGAGTTCCAAATAGAGGTTCCGCATTCCGCGGTCGAGGAGAGTGAATAGGAAGAGTCGGTGCTGGAAACTGGAAATTAGAAGGTAAAATCTCCGAAAACAGAGTCGTAGGCAGTGAAGCCACATGTAGTTGTTCTGTTGCAGTCGAAAGGTCCAGAGGAGTATTCAGTGCAGTAGACAAGGCAGGTTCCATCGACGCTTCAAAAAAAATTTCAGAATCCGCAGTTTCCATCAGTGTAGAAGTAATTGGCCCCATGGCCTGCAGCACATCCTGCTGCAAAGAAAGCGGCTCAGCGACTGAGCCTTCCATCATGAGAGTCAGCAAGTCCCCTACTGGCCACAGAGCGCCAGCAGAGTAGGGGAATTTCCCCGGTGTCCTTGCCAATTTCTCTCATTCACTAAAAATACTACCAACAGCTTAATCTGGTTCAATTTCAGTTGCTTACCATCTGTGTCCTCCCTCCCCCGGGCACCCCTGAAAAGGGGGCTTATCGGGTCAACAAAATTCAATCAATAAATAAATAAATAAATCTTACAAATACAATATATAAAATACAAATTCAATATATCAGTTGGGGGGTGAGGATATAGCATGCACCGAGCAGGAAAGGGATCTTGGGGTTGTCATCTCTGATGACCTCAAGGTAGGGAAACAGTGTGACAAGGCAGCAGGTAAAGCAAATAGGATGCTGGGATGTATAGGCAGGGGCATCACCAGCAGGAAAAGGGAGGTCATAATTCCTCTATACAAGACACTAGTGAGGCCCCACCTGGAGTACAGTGTACAGTTCTGGAGACCATACCTACGATGGACATAGACAGGGTAGAGAAGGTTCAGAGGAGGGCAACAAAGATGGTGCATGGATTGCATCACAAGTCCTATGAAGACAGGTTGAAAGGAACTGAACATGTACTCCCTGGAGAGGGAGGGAGAGGGATATGATAGAGACATACAAGTATCTTACAGGGAGGAACAGGGTGCAGGGAAAACACTATTTTTAAGCGAAAAAGATGTTCCAGGACTAGCGGGCATGGGATGAAGTTGGAGGAAGGACGATTCAGAGGAAACATGAGAAAGAATTTCTTCACAGAACGGGTAATGGACAAGTGGAACACCCTGCCAGAGGAAGTGGTGGGGGCTGAAACAATCACGGGATTTAAGAATGCATGGGATAGACATAAAGGAATTCTAGAGGTCAGGGGTAAGGGGCAACAGACTTCTAGGAAAACAAACTGAACTTACAAGCTCAAATGGGCAGACTGGGTGGGCCATAGGCCCTTATCTGCTGACACTGTCTATGTATCTATGTATCTATGTAATAAAACAAATTTGAAACAAGCAGCAAAAACATACAAACTACAGCTGGGAGAAACAACTTAACTAACCACCATAAAATATACTATTATTGTAAACTACCTTCAGTTAACAGCTTGATTAAATAAATATGATTTGAGTCCCTTCTTAAAGGCTTCCACTGAGGGTGCCGCCCTGAGATAGGCAAGGAGTTCCACAGGGTAGGCGTGGCTGCTGTTACTGTTACTATTAAAAAAATCAATGAACACTCTCACCAAAGCAGCCCCCTAGAAAAGCAGATCACAAATAAAAAAAAAAAAAAACTGTGACCCTCTTTAATGCCATTCTGTCATCTGCCTTGTTCTTCCTGTTTTCTGCACTCTCTGTGTCACACTCTTCCAGACTCTCAGTTCAGCCCCAATCCCAATATCTCTTTAATCAGCAGTACTGTCTTTTTTCCCACTATCGGATCAATATTCAAACAAGTGGAAATTTAATAGGAAAAAAGAGAAAACTACTGATCTCCTTGTTTTGGCATACTTTCAACGTACTAATCATTCTCCCAAGATATTCTCACTGGAGGAAGGACTATTTTCTATAGGGAGAATATAAGAACATAAGTAGTAGCCGGCAAAAGGAGCCCTCCAAGCCTATCTCATCTGCCCAATTTGTGTCAGGATCTTGTATTTTATCCCATCACTAGTGTTTGTGTTCCCTCTCCTCCCTCCCCACTTCCTTTTCCTTGTCCCCACATCCTCCCTCTGTGTTTGTCCCAGGCTCTTTTGAAAGATCCCACTGTCTTGCATGCCACAACAGCCTTGGGCAGTAGAGTCCAGGGCGTCACCACCCTTTCTGTGAAGAAGTGGTCTCTCACATCCCTCCTAAATTTTCCTCCCACTAGCTTTAGGCTGTGTCCTCTGGTGGAGGTATTTTTTCTTATGTTGAAGAGACCCTCTCATGCTACCTAGTTTATACCCCTTAGATACTTGAAGGTCTCTATAATATCCCCCCTCTGCCACCTCTCCTCCAGTGAGTACATTTACAGGGACTCCAGCCTCTCTTCGTATGACTTGTCCTGCCGCCCCCAGATCATCTTAGTTGCCCTCCTCTGTATCCCTTCCAGCAGTTTAATGTGTTTTTTTTTTTAGGTATGGGTGCCAATATCTCACTCCATATTTCAAGTGAGACCTCACCAGTGACCTATACAGTGGCAGAATAACCTCACTGTTTCTACTATTGAATCCTCTCATGATGCATCCCATCATTTTGCTGGCCTTTTCTACCACTTTTTTGCATTGTGTGGATGGATTCGTGTCACTAATTATTGCTACTCCTAGGTCCTTTTCTTCCTTAGTCTCTATTACTTTTACTGTTACTATATAGTAGTTGGTTCTTGGGTCTTTTGCCCCATGAGCATCACCTTGCACTTCTTGGCATAGAAGCCCAGCTGCCAAATCCCTGACTCCTTCTCCAGTCTGGCTATGTCTCCCCTTAGTTCGTGTACCACCTCCTGAGTGTCCAGCCTCAACAGATTATGGTGTCATCAGTGAAGAGGCACATCTTGCCTTGAATATCCTCCCCAATGTAATATATAAATGCATTAAACAATACTGGACCCAAGACCAATCCTTGTGATACCGCACTAGTGACCTCCTCTGCACTGGATGCTATCCTCCTGACTGCCACCCTCTGCGTCCTGCCCCACAATCAGTTCTCCACCCAGCTGACCAATCTTTTCCCTGCCTCTAGTGCCTTCAGTTTTGTTATCAGCCTTATGTGTGGCATCAAGTCAAAGGCTTTGCTAAAGTCCAAGTATATGATGTCTAGTGCCCAGCCCTTGTCTACCACCTTCACGACATAGTCAAAGAACTCAATTAAGTTTGTTTGACAAGATCTTCCAGCCACAAACCTGTGTTGCTTACTGTCATGCACCATTCTCCTCCAAGTATTTCACCAGTCCCTCCTTTAGTAAGGACTCCATAAGTTTGCACACTATAGAGGTCAGGCTTACTGACCTGTAGTTGCCGGGGTCCTCTCTGGGCCCACTTTTGTAAAGTGGTACTACATTAGCTGTTCTCCATTACACCGGTACTACCCTTGAGTTCAGGGAATTGGTGAATAGAACTGCCATTGGACCTGCCAGTTCATTGGCCAATTCCCTGAGTATCCTGGGGTGTATCCCATCTGCACCTGGGGATTTATTCACTTTTAGCACCCTCAGCTCCTCTCTCACCCTGTCTACCTCAATAACCCCTATTGGGTCTATCCCTGTTCCCTCCTTCCTGATCCCCAGCTGTGGCATCAACCCATCTTTTTCTTTCATAAAGACTGAGCAGATTTATTCATTGAAAACCTCTGCTTTTGCTTTGTCCTCCATTACCCATTCTATCCCCTATTTGAGTCTGATGATGCCGTCTTTCTTGTCCCTTTTCTCTCTTATATAGTTAAAGAATGCTATTTCCCATCTTTTTATCCACTGCACTATGTGTACGCTTTCTGTGCCTTGGCCTTCTGGACCTCTTTTTTATGTTCGCTTGAGTGCATGTGCAAGGAACGTCTTGCAACAGTGCTGCTTTTGGAGGTGTGTGACCCTCCTCACCAATGTAGGGCTCAGTGTAAGAGGCATGACCTTAGGGGAACAATACATACTGAGCTGTGTATGACAGCGGTTGGGCTGTGTTGGTCTTCACTTCTAACAAAAGATCCGCTGCAATCAGTGGTTGTAGCGTGTATGCAATTTGCATACAGATTAGCTGAACTGCTGTCATACACAGCTCGGCATTAAAAAACCCTCCCGCTTCCTCCCTCTGCTAATGTCCTCCCCCCTCCCTCATTACTGTTCTCCCCACCCTGATGTTGTGTGCCTACGGGGGTGCCCAATCGCCCATCAGCTGCAGGCCCCCCCAACAAACAACCAGTTGGCACACTGGGAGCCCACCCCAGCATGCTAGTGCTCTCCCCCCACGCACACTGTATGACTGGTGGGGGTGCCCAATCCCCACCAGCTCCAGCCCCCCCACCCAACAAACATGTAGGTGACATGCTGGGACCCCACCCCAGTATGCTAAAAGCAGAATCCCACCAGCTCCAGCCCCTCCCCAACCAACACATAGATGGCACACTGGGAGCCCACCACAGTGTGCCAAAAGCATCCGTTTCTTTTGGTGGCATGCTGGGAGCCCACCCCAGCATGCCAAATGTGTCTGTTTCTTTTTTTGTTTTTAACTTGCCCTGTGAAAGAAGAAAAGGATCCCCCGGTGAGTCCCTGCCCTCCCACCAACCCACGCCCACCCTCTGCGCACCCACCTCCCCACACCTCCCTCACCCCATACTTACCTCTGGAGCCCAGCGCAATGATCTTCAGTGGACCAGGAACACGTCTATACTCTTCAAAGTCGACCGTGAACTGAAGAAATGCTGGTAAGCTGTATAATGGCATAAATAGGGTTTTCACAACTTAGGTGGATATCTCAGCCATTTTTTCGACTTTTGACACCAAATTTTCTACATGTGGTTATTGGGACCCCTCCTCATGAATTCAGTCCCTGTCATGGCGTTATTCAGTCTCGAAAGATGATTTCACGGTCACTGTGTGGAATCAACCTTTCGGGACCGATTAATGAAATGACAGTGCTGGTGTTCATGAGGTGGCCTCTCAAAAAGCCTATGTTGCAAATTTGGTGAAAAAATTCCAAAAAATGACTATGTTATGAGCGTGCATTGCGCAGTTTCCACGCACATTCATATGTTTGCGATTTTGTAATATTTTCACTCCAGATTTTCAACATAGGCATATTTCCACACCTCCTTATAAACAGTACAGCTGTCATAGAAACATAGAAACATATAATTTGACAGCAGATAAAGACCGCTTGGGCCACCTAGTCTGCCCATTTTCCTACCTAACAGATAAGCTGCAGATCCTAATTAACCAACAGCTTACTTTCTCCTACCCCCCACTAGGACTGCCTTATGTCTGTCCCATGCATTCTTGAATTCCCCCACTGTTCTTGACTCCACAACCTCCTCAGGGAGGCTATTCCATGCATCCACAACCCTCTCTGTGAAAAAATACTTCCTCACATTACCTCTGAGCTGCCTCCTCTCTATCTTCAAATTGTGTCCCCTTGTTCTTGCACATCTCTTTTTCTGAAAGATGCCACCCTCTTGGACTTTGTTGATTCCCTTGAGGTACTTGAAAGTTTCTATCATGTCCCCTCTCTCCCTCCTTTCCTCAAGGGTATACATATTAAGCTCCTTTAGTCTTTCTTCATATGTCTTCTGGTGCAGACTTTGCACCATTTTGGTTGCCCTCCTCTGGACAGCCTCCACTCTGTCTATGTCTTTGCAGAGATGGGGTCTCCAGAACTGCACACAGTACTCCAGATGGGGTCTCACCAACTGTCTGTACAGAGGGATAACAACTTCCTGTTTTCTACTATTGATGCCTCTCCCTATGCATCCCAGTATCTCCCCAGCCTTCCTTACTGCCTTTCACATTGCTTGCCAACCTTTAGGTCATCTGATATAATTACCCTCAGGCCCTTTCCATTTTTACTGTTGTCACATCCTGGTCAAAATGTGTTTTCATACTTCCAGCACAGAATAGCACGGTCACTGTTGGAAATCTGTGTTCGTTACAGAGGAAGACAATTGCAGTGACACTGTTCATGAACAGAGGTCCTAAAATGCCTATGTTGAAAATTTGGTGACAAAAGTCCGTAAAGTAGCTGTGTTCCGAATGTGCATTGCTCAGTTTATATGTGCACTCGTAAGTTCGTGAATTTGTAATATTTTCACTCCAGATTTTCCACATTGGCATTTACCCATATCGCCTTATGAGCAGTGCAGTTGTCATTTTCCACATCCTGGCTGAAATGTGTTTTCACAACTCTGGTGTAGAATAGCACGGTCGCTGTGGAACATCATGTGTGGTACAGAGTAAGAAAATCACAGTGACACTGTTCATGAGGAGACTTTCTAAAATGCCTATGTTGAAAATTCAGTGCAAAAATTCTGAAAATGACTGTTTAACTAGCCTGCGTTGCGCAGTTTCCATGCGCACTCACACATTTGCGAATTTGTAATATTTTTAACTCCAGATTTTCAACATTTGCATTTCCCCACACCTCCTCATGAATAGTACAGCTGTCATTTTTCACATCTTGGCCAAGATGTGTTTTCACTCTTCTGGCGCAGAATAGCACGGTCACTGTGGGAAATCAGTGTTTGGTGCACAGTAAGAAAATCATACTAACACTGTTCATGACCAGAGGTGACAAAATGCCAATGTTGAAACTTTGGTGAAATACTTCCACTAAATGACTGTGTTACAAGCGTGGGTTGCGCAGTTTCCACACAGGCTCGTACCCTTGAGCACAACCATGGCATTAGGGTTCTCACAGATACTTAGAAGTATGACAGTGAAATGTTAATCAGATGCAAGAGGAGTTGCATAGAGGTACTCTGTTGGGATATGGATGCTGAAGGGACATGGATACAACTAGGGGGAGGGGCTGCATAAATGCCAAACACCAACGCACATAACTACAAGCGAACGTTCGGCATTGGCAGATGATTGTTGGCTATTATGGCCAGTCTGCAGAATTCCTCTTCATCCTCATTTTCTGAAAGTTCACTTGTTCTTCCTATAAGCTGTTCACTTTTCCCTTATTGATCTTGTTACTTCTCTGCTGAACCAGCTGGGCCATCTTGCCTTCTCTTTCTTCCCTTTCATCTTTATGCAACGGGGAGGAAGAATATTCATTAAAAAAGCTGATAAAAAGCAAAGTAAAAAAATATATATGTAATAACATTCTTGCTAATTCTTTAATTTTTTCAAAGGGTCTATTACATAATCACAGTAATCCACTCCAGAGTGTGGTTTGTTGTGGGATCTACTCACTTCTGGTGTAGTTTTCATCACTGCAGCCTCGTGACACACCACACCAGGCATGAATAAATCCCACAATAACCCACACTCTGTAGTGGATTATTGCTTAATTAATCCACTATTGAGTTACTAATCTATCCTCTCAAGACAGTACTGACTTTATAATAAAATATAAATCAATATACTGCAGTCTCCCTAGCAGTTCAGTCTACAACCTGTGCCTGCAGCCTTACCCTGCAGGGTGTAGGAAAACATGGAAAAGGAAACTAGGGAACCAGAAAGTTAATTGCAAGAAAATGCGGAACTGTACAGCATAAAACAGGACAATTAGGCATACTATCTGACACTGAAACTTTGGCCCAGTCAATTAAATAACAATTAACTCATTCCACACATCACACACATCAACAAATACATTGCATACCAACATACTACAGAACCACTTCAAAACCTGCCAACCACTACAAAATACAAAATATCGAATGTATTCATGAGAACATACTGTAAAACAATATGTCACTTGATCTAACTGTTGGCACTAATAAAATCTAATGAAATGAACTGGAAACATCCTAAGACTATCATAACCAAACTAACGCTATCTTCTGACTATGGTTAAATAACAAAATTACAAATACATTCATAAAAATATAACCCAAACCAATCAACATAAGCCCAGGGAGAGCACAACTCAAGAAGGAGGAAAGGAACTCTGAGGGGAAGGGGGAACTTGCTATTCTAACCTCCAGGAGGACACAACTCGGGGAGGCACAGTTAGAAGGGGAGCAGATTTGCTATTCTCAACTCCAAGGGACGAACTCAAGGGGAGGAGAGAAAGAAAACTTACACCAACAACACAGAGCTTGGAAGAACTGAACCCAGGTCTACTGCATCTAACAAGTCCACACACAGGTCAGCACTCTTACCTCTACGCTATGCTGCCACTACATTAATATTGCACACACTAGTAGACTTCAACAACACAATTCACGGCGGGGGAATGACCCAAACTATGGGAATGCACAACAACACCCATAACCAACCCATAACTACTGTAAATGTCTGGATACTCGTTTCATCCGAAACTTCCTGTTCCACACTGTCCAGATTCAAACTTTCCATACTCCAAACCTCCTGTGTCCAACTCTCCAGTGACATCTTTTCATAGCCCACCCTGCAGTCTGTCTCCCTGACAACAGAGTCTGATTACTCGAGCTGCAAGCCACATGTGTTCAACAATCAGCAATGGAGGGCATTGCGTTTATTTATAAGCTGGGTTTCCAAATTGACTGTGAAACATTGAGAAAACTACAGGCTCAGAAACACAAAAAAAGAAAAAGTAGACAAGGCTGCAGCTTCTACCTGCAGTTTCAAAAAGCTCCCCTCAGTACAATGTAAAAACAAAATTGTTACAGGCATAAGCTGGAAAGAAAAAAAAATCTGGGGACAGGCAGAAAATAATAGCTTCATCAAGTAAGGATACACATAAGGTAAGCTATACAAAATGTCATTTCCTTTTAAATAAATGTATTCACTTTTAATTAAGCAGTTCAATAGTCTGAAAATGTAAAAGCTACTAACACAGTAGGAGCTTCTTGAACAAGTGGATGTGCTTCAGCCAGTTTCTTCAGATTTTCAGCAGTTTAAAAATGTTTATTTCTTTATTTTATCAACATATTTCCATTTTGAAAGTGCAATAAACCACTCTAGAGCATGGGTACATGCTGAATCTATGCATTCCTTGGCTGCATAAGGCATGCATGAATTCCACATTCACCCATTTCCTGTTGTGGCTTATTGCCAGCATACCATGAACACATAACTGACTGCCCGTACACCACATGTGGTATTTTATTTAGGGGACAATGCATCCAAGTGCGTTCATTTGTTATATGTACAACAGAGTACAGAGAAAGCAACTGTTGAGGAGGAGTACAACCAGGCATGACAGTTGTGCATGTTGGGGAAGGGTAACATCATCTGTCCAAAGTATCATCTTTGTTTTTGACCTGTCATAGCATCTGTATACTGCCCACCATGCCTGCTCCAGTGCAGAGACAAGGCCATAAGCCTACGAGTGCAATCGCAGTGATGGCTGAGAAGCTTCACTCATTCAGATATTATATTCAGGTACATTTATGAAGAAGTCATGCCACCGTGTCACACAGTAAATGACAACGTATGCCAGTGTAATGCCACTCTGTAAATGAGCACCATTTTGGCACACATGACAACCACTTCACACAAGGCCCACAGGGGTCCGTTATTTACTATAAGCAGGTGATATCAAATAGAGACAGCAATGGCCCAACGCTGGGCCATTTCTATGTCAAACCGGAGTTTAAACATGGGTCACAGAGGAGCACCCAGGCAGCAGTAGCTTTCAGTACTTCTGCAAAAGAGTGAAACCTTCCTGGGAATCCTGCATCACTGAATTAAATGTAATGTTATTTCCCATGAAGAACTGATAATCCAACATAACTAAATGATCCTACACTCCACTTTTGCACTGCTTCCTTTGAGATGTTGTTCCACGAGTTTGCCACTCTATGGGTGAATAAAAGCTTCAAAACATTACCCGTTATTCTGTTCTCCCTTGTATAGATAAAATTCTGGACCCACTGCTTTGAATAAGTTGGAAAAGTTTCCCCATGTCCCCCATATCACCACTACAGTCTTCTTCCCCACCCTCTCCACCTATCTCCCACTATTATTTTCATGCCTCCCGATTTTAGATAATTGCTCCCTTTAGTTATTGTTCCCCCTCTCACTTATTCCCCTAGGCAGAAGATCTCACCTCTGACTGGGCACTTCATGGCTCCCTGCGGCTGGGGCTGAAAAGCCAACCAACAGCTCCTCCTCTCCTTGCCCGCAGGCAGAGCTCTGTTTCCAGGTACAGTCTGCAGAAGGCTCCGGTGTCCCCAGGCAGGCGCTGATTGGATCTTGCCTCTTGCTCTCAGCACGCTATTGGATGCTGCCTTTATGGCTTTAAATCTGATTGGGCCATTTCTGCAGCCTGCTGTTTGTACACAGAACTGCTGGTTTCAGCTCACCCTGAACTCCCAGTGGCTGTATACTTGGCTCCTGCTAAAACATTTTTTGGCTGTTAGCTCTCTACGGTATAATTTCTCCCACCCACTTGCCCCGACCCCGACCTCTATTAAATACACCAAAGCCCTGCCTACTTTCAACTCCATCCCTATTGGCAACCGCTACTTCTACATTCGACCCATAACTGGTTAATCCACTTTTCCCCCCATGTCTCCCATTCTGCCTTCGATCCCCTAATTACAAGTTCTAGGAAAATTAATTATTTCATCTAGCTTAAATTTCAGGCCTGCAACCTATATTAGCTTGTCCATTTGGATACCTCCTGCTAGCTTAGCTGCTGGCATTACCTTGCCTTCCATACCTGCACACATCTACTGTGCATTTAACTGCTTAAAGACAGTTCTCCCTAGCCTTACTAGCCAACATTCCTTCCTCAGACTCACTAAACCACTCTCACTGACCAATTTAAACTGAATACAATTGCTATTCATCTCTAGCCTATCATCTCTCCTTTAATAATCCTAATTCTTCAATATAAACACCAAGTGGCCAATATAACCAACCTACAACTTGGGTGACACCCACTTTAACTTTGCTGTCATTTGGGTATAATCATGCTGTTTCTGTTTCTTGTTTGTGTCCCCCTTCTCTTCACTCCCACTTTCCTTCCTCCCTCTTTTGAGCCCTCTCCCCAACTCCCAACTCCAACCTGCCCTCCTTTATTTACACCTACCCTTGCCTCCCCCTGCCTTTCCACTGACCTCCATTCCCCATGGTGACCTCCTGCCGGGTTCCTCAATGGACTGGTGCTCCACTTGGCTACCATGCAAGTTATTACCATGTGTTGCATTCGATAAGTGACACTACCCCATCCAACAACCGGTCACACCCTCAGTTAAAGAATTGGATGGCGATAGTATCTTGTTCACTAATATTACTCCTACTTCTCACATCTGGCATTGTTGAATCCAACTCTGGTCCCCCCCACCCCTTAGCGATACAACTAATTTTATGAAGGGGTTGAGTTTAGTCCACTTAAATATTAGAAGCCTCCTCCCCAAAACTGACCTCCTACAATCACTCATTTTATATCTGAAACCCAACATTCTCATTATCTCTGAGACATGGCTCGGCAATAAAATTCTAGACACAAACATCTCCATCCCTGGGAACTGTATCATCCTCCAGGACCAGAAGTCCAGGGCTGGGGGTGTCACTATGTATATCTCCTCCTCTATCAAATATTCTATCTGCCTATCTATCTCCCTCCCTCCCCTCAGTCTGCGAGCTGCTACTGATAAAAGTATCCCTCCCCATCTCCCTCCCCATCTATGTTGACAGTGTCTACTGCAGTCCCAACCTCTCTTTTTCCGATCTTTCCTCTATCTCCGATCTCCTCTCCACCATCACTTCCCTTGCCACCCCTGGGGAATTGTACCTCCTAGGGGATTTTAACATAAACTGGCTCACCAGCAAACAATCCAAAGTCTGCTCCCATGCAGCATCCCTCAACCTAAAACAACTAATAGATGATCACACTCACCTAAACCATAAAACCAGCAAACATACCTTACTCGACTGGGATTTATCTTCATACCCCCATTGTGTTATCAAGGCTGGTACACTCCCTGATGCCCTTAGTGACCATTACATGGTCTACTGTGTGTGCAAGATCCACTGCACAAAGTTCCCTCCTACCATTCTCAAAATCTGCTCTTTCCATTCCCTCAACATCTCAGCCATCCTTAGTGATCCATTCAGTATCGACTGGTCACCGATCTCCACTGCCCCCTCTGTTGACACAGCCCTGTCCTTCTTTACCATGCAATTCCTATCTGTTTGGGACCCCCATGCCCCGCTTAGAAATGCATGAGTCTGAGGCAACCACCTGCCCTGGATCACTGCTGAACTCATTACCTGCCAATGAGCACACAATCAAGCACGGGCCGCTTACAAAACCTCATGCACCCAGCATGATCTCCAATGCTGTCACGCACTCTGGAATGCCTGTAGCTATGCCACTAACCTTGCTAAAGCAGACTACTTCAACACCTCCTTCCATAACAACATAAGTAACCCTCTGGAAGATCATCCATGCCTTGTTTTCCCTCCTCCCAACCCCCTTCTACAGTCCTAAAATGGTCCCCATTTAATTGATGACCCACCTACCATGGCTGTGGAATTCAATAACTTTGCTACATGTGTCTCCTTCCTTCTTGCAGCTCTCCCACCCTCTAATGCTCATCACTACCCACAATCCTCCACCTCCTTCTGCTTCACTTTTGAATCTGTCCACCCTAATGACACCCTGTGAGTATTACTTGCCCTGAATACTAACAAAGGTAAGAGCCCTGATTGCCTAGACCCTAAGCTTCTTCACCTTTCTGCCCATGCTATTGCTGTCCCCCTGACATACCTCCTGAACCTTTCCTTCTCGCAAGCAGCTGTACCCATGATTTAGAAATCTGTTACTACGGTTTCTCTTGCCAAAGGGGGTGACTCATCCAATCCCAGCAATTTCCACCCCATATCCCTACTTCCTATCCTGGCTAAGGTCCAAGAGCACCTGGTACTGGAGCAGCTTTCCAACTTCCTTAACTCCTCCTCCTTCTTCACCACTTCCAGTCTGGCTTCTGTAAAGACCACTCCACAACCACCTCCCTCCTCTGGCTCACTGACACCATTCTCACAGGGATGGACCAGGGATGCATCACCTCTGCCATTTTTGTTGAACTGACCAAAGCCTTCGACTCTGTTGCCCACTCCCTTCTCCTCTTCAAGCTGACAGTGGCCAGTCTCTCCGATACAGCCACCGACTAGTTTTGGTCATACCTCACTGGCCAGTCCCAATCTGTCAGAGTCAGCAATTCAACTTCCACCCCCCCACTCACAATAAACACAGGTGTCCCCCAGGGCTCAGTACTCAGTCCTGTTCTCTCTTCCATCTTCCTGAATGACCTCCCTAAAGCTTGCTCATCTGGAAGCATACATATATACGCAGATGACACCGTAATATTCTCTTCCGGGAGTTCCCCTGCCAAAGTGACTACCAGTCTTCAACTGGACTTCATCAATGTCCAGCACTGGTTTAATGCTAAACAACTCTCACCGTATGTCAGAAAAACGGTCTCTATTACCTTTGGTACTAGAAAAAGCTGTCCAGACTGGACTCCACCCCCAGCTTTCATACCCTGTCTGGGTCCAAACTAGATGACGTCCCTTCTTTTAAGTACCTTGTGCTATGGCTATACAAAAATCTAGACTTTGGTGTACACATTGATGCCATTCACAAAAAGCTCCCCACCAAGCTTGGTGCCCTGTAAAGACACTGCAGCTACCAGCCCATGCAAACCAGGTATTAAATTGTCCAAAAGATTATTCTCCCAGTCTTTGACTTTGGGGGCATCATCTACAATTCTATCTCTTAAGACCACCCTAGCCAGACTGAAAACTCTCTTCAACTCCTTCTGCCACTTTGCCCTTGGCTGCCCTCCTCTCACCCATCACTGCAATCTTTCTATCTCCTTCTTCTTCCCTTCCCTCACCACCAGGTGCCTGTCCCACACCGCTAAACTGGTAGGCAAATACTGGCTCAGCTCTCTATCTCCTTATCTGTCCTCCCTCTTGTCAGTTGCCCCTACCTCCTGCTACTCACTTCGATCCTCAACACATAGAATTCTCGCCCTCCCACCATGGCGTTCATCATCTGGTCACAATGCCTTCTCCTACACATTCCCTAGCTCCTGGAACTCCCTCCCCCTCAAAATTTACTATGCCCAAACTCGCCAGTCCCTTGCATATCTACTTCAGAAACACACAGTTCACTGCTGCAATTGCATCTAACCCCCTTCCCATCCCCATTACTATCTATATCTGTTTTAGCACCGCTTCAGACACCCTACTTCTACTACTTCCCTTGCTCTACTTTGCCTACCCCTCCACTCCTTACCTCCTCCACCCTTCCCCTATCACCCTCCTCTTACTCACCATCTTTATTTTTTCACAGTCTACTCCCTGTCCCCCCTTGCAGGGTTCTCTGCATCCTGAAGGGGTGATGGTCCTGGCTACCCACTTCCCCTACCTTTCCTCCTCTAAGCTGCCTCCTCTCCATCACTTTCACCATCTTCTTCTTCTTCTGTCAGCTCCCCATCCCCTTGCAGGGTTCTCAGCATCCTGAAGGAGTAAAAGTCCTGGCTACCCACTTCCCTCTTCCTCTCCTCCTACCCTTTCCCCCACTCTACTGCCCCCATCCACCACTTTCTCCTACATCCTCCATCATTCCTTCTCCCCCCATCCCCATATCCATTTCTTCTCTGCCGGCGCCCAGTTCCCCCTTGCGGGGTTCTCAATATCCTGAAGAGGGAAATGGCCCTGACTTCCCATCCGCCCCCTCCTTCTCCTTCTCCTTCTCCTCCTTAAACTCCAACCTCCAAGTATTCTAAAGTAGGGCTCCTCCTCCCCCTCATCCTCCCCTCCTCCTCCTTAAACTCCAACCACCAAGTATTCTAAAGTAGGGATCCTCCTCCCACTGCTTCCTCCTCCTCCCCTTATACTTCAACCTCCAAGTATTCTAAAGTAGCACCTCCAACTGATGCCTAAAAACCCTCTCCACCCATATAACATGCACTTACATCCCATGCCTGCCTCAACCCTTTCACTACCAGCACTGTCCTTGATTGCCCCCACCCTCGCACTTCCACCTCTGTTCTCAGCTACCTGTTCGCTCCTTATTCTAACAAAAATGGGTTAGTCTGTATGATTAAATCTAATATGTGTCCATATAAATTTGCTATCTTGGCATTATGATTTAGTAATATGCTGTGTTATCAGATTATTTGTATAGTATGCCCTGCTATTTCTAAATTATGTACTTGTTTTTATACCTGGATTGTGTGATGTATGTATTTGTTTCTGTACACTGCTTACTTATCTCTTTGGGTTTTCCTTCTCCTATTGTAAACCCCTACCCCCAGGACACTTCTGGAAATGAGCTGTTACAGTTCATGTTGTATTCCTGGTGAATCTCTTCTAAATAAAATAAATAAATAAACAATCCATTTAAAAAATGCCCTTGTCACTTTCAGGTACATAACATTTTTGGGGCTTGATTTAGCATTCATTTATGAATGTTGTTTGCGCTTATACAACTCTGTTGTCCTCTGCTATGGCATGTCCCCCTCCCCTGAGTTGCACCTGGAAACAAGATCCAGCTCAATATGCCTTTTCCAGTCAACAAACATCAATAAATAAAAATACAGTATCCTCTTAGCCATGCCTAACCTATCTAAAATGCTCTCCATAGCTTAATTGCTCCATTCCATTCCATTTTAGCTGCTGAGTCTTTCTCGATTGCTACAGTATTTTGTTTTACACCGTGGCTCCCAGAACTTTACAAAGTACTCTTAGTGTGGCCTTACCAGTGATCCTATGAGGAGTAGAGCCAATCACTTGCACAACGTACTATGATCTTGTAATGCAGCACAGCATTCAGTTTATTTTACTGTTGCTACATATGTATGTTAGTTAGTTAGTTAGTTAGTTAGTTAGTTAGTTAGTTAGTTAGTTAAAAGTTAAAACGTTTTTTTTCCACAGGATAGAACTTTAGGTCCAAAAGGACCTATATGCAAAGTTGTCCTGTGTGCACAAAATACAGACAATTAGCAATACAAGTTATACATACATTACAGAACAGCTATTATTGAAATACAATAAATAATGCAGACATGTAATATTAGCTCAGAAGCAAACACATTATCATTGGTAAAAAGTGTCAATGGCTGATTTAAAAGCAGATAGTCTATGTTGGTTTCTAATTGATGGCGGTATCTGGTTCCACAAAACTGCAGTTGAGTATTGAAAGGTCATTTGTCCCAAACCTTGTCCATATTTTGGGAATATTTAAACCTCAATAGGCTAGGTCTCTTAACATGTATCGGTGTCCTTTGTCCTCTGGCGGGATGGTTAAATTACCTTTTATAAGACCCTTCTTAAATTTAAATACTAATGTGGCATGTTGCTTTTTTAAGCGAATAGCCAAACTCTCCCCACTCTAATTTTTCATACATTATACAATGGTGTTGGAATGGGCACTTCAGAACAAAACTTGCAAATCAGTTATATGCAACATCTAGCTTTCCTAACAGTTTGGTCCCTGCAAAGCCATAGACTTGGTTCCCATACTCCAAGACTGGGAGAATCAATTGTGTGGCTATTGTTTTACGCATTTGAAAAGACACACTAGATGCCGATCTTCTCAGTGCACCTAGCCTCATGTTAACCTTCTCAGTAACACAATTTATGTTTTCTTCAAAAGACAGTTGTCAACAATCACATCTAAATATTTGTAGTTATTTGTATTTGTTAGTGTCTGTCCATTTTTAGTCAAAATTTCTATTTTGCTGTGACAGCTTCACACTTCCCAACAGTGATGACCCTCCAGTCTCTTTCACTGATGGTTGCTGCTGGTTGTTTTTCATTTAAATAGTACCTCTGACCTAAATTCTTTGGACCTTGGCAAATGGCCACACTCTTATTCACATTTATTTCATCTGCCTACCCAATAGCCCCTCTGTTGTGCCATTACAGGTCAGTCAATGGTTTCTGATGCTGGTACTCCTGCTACTTGCATGGGCTGCTGTATTGATGGAGCAGCTCAATGTGCTGCATTGATTTCTACCAGTGCTGCAGCCCATGTAGGTAGCAGTAGAAGCATTAGGAGTTGCTAACTGGAGTACCAATAATGGTGCAAGGGGTTGGGGGGTGCAAAGGTTATTTCAAAGACATGGAGACAAAATACAAAACCTAATGTGTGTGGCAATCCCAAATGTAAATTTTACACAACGCTGTCATGGATTACTTTTAAAAATGTTCTTTCTCTCTCTCTCTCTCTCTCTCTCTCTCTCTCATTTTTAAAATTGTATTTATTCATTTTATAAGTAAATTATACAAAATGCAATGGCCAGCAAGGGTTAATATAAACACAAAGTTAAATAAACTTACATTAAATGTTAATGTGTTTAAAACATGCGGGTTGTTCCATGTAATGGACTAGATGTCCAGTGTACTTACCTGGTTAACAACAATCAAATAAATAACTATAGTATATGGTCGGGATTGATTATGTATAGAAATCAGTAGCTACAGAAATCTTGTAGCGTGCATTCCGAAAGGTGTTGTGCACATTCTAAAAGCTGCTATGCATGTTCCTAAAGTTATTGTGCACATTCTACAATTAAAATGCATCACTCCCTAATTAATATTCATCACTTCCACACTATCCATCACCTGACTGGTTAAAACAGAACTCCTGAAATGAAAAGTCCAATCAAACATGGTGGTGCTGGTTACCGAGTGGTCCACAGAGATGGTTTGGACATGGACTGCTGTAGTCAGCTTTGTGTTACCAAACCATACTAATTACTCCTTTTTTTTTAAATCAAATGCTGCCATGGATCTCTCAACCATCAGGACTGGAACTGGACCTCAATGACTGACTTTGCAGCACACTGAGCTGCAGACAACAACGGGAAGTGCACTGTGGCCTGATGCAGCTCTCAGCTTTGTGGGCAGAAACTTCTTCTACTTCAAAGGACCAAAGCAGCTTCAATCAGAGAGGGCTTCATTCCTTTGATCTGCATAAAGTCACATCAGCAAACAAACAACCGAGCAGCTTTCAACACCAGGAGGCAGTGTTTGGAACAAACATAATACTGACACTGGGGGGTGCCCAATCCCTCAGTGTCAAACCCTGACATAATGAAAACCATCCCTTGGTGTTTTTTTTAAATACTTTGCAAAAAAAAAGAATGGTCCATCGATGTCTGTTGCAGCCACCACCATAACCTCAACCCCCCTGCCTCCTATTTTATTTTTTTTTAAATACTTGGAAAAAGAAAATGGTCCATCGATGTCTATTGCAATGGCCACAGTCCCAACCCCCTGCCATTTATAATGCTGACATTGGTGGTGCCCAATGCCCCAGTGTCCACTGTTGGCATAACTGTCACCAACACCCAACCCTCCCACTCAGCACGCACCACCCCACCCCACCGCCAAAACATAACACTGACACTGAGAGTGCCCAATCCCCCGTGTCAAAACCTGACACAAAAAGGAAAAAACTTCCCTCAGTGTTTTTTATTATTATTATTTTTAGAGCCTGTAAAAAAGAATGCAGTCTATCGATGTCTATTGCAGTCCATCGTACCCCATCCCCGGCCATTTATAAACTTGACACTGAGGATGCCCAATCCCTCAGTGTCCACTGCTGGTGCCTCTATAATTGTAACCCCCAGCCAACTCTCACACTCTGCACCCACCACCCCATACACACCTAAACATAACACTGACATTGGGTGTGTCAAATCCCCCAGTGTCGAAACCTGAAATAAAGAAATCCTTCCTTTAGCATTTTTTTTATTTTATTTTTTTTAAGCCTGTAAAAAGCGGTCCATCAATGTCTGTTGCATCGTTAGTTCACCCCACCCAACCCTCTCACTCAGCACCCACACCCCTCCCACAAGCCTTTACTTACCCACCAGGGATCTGACACTGTCATCTTCTCTGGACCGCAGACACATCATCACTCTTCAATGCCAGACTGCGAACTGAGGAAATCAGGTATGCTGTTCAATGTATTTCAATGGGGGGTTGCACTTGGTATAACTTGGGCATTTTTTTATATTTTTAGAAACATAGAGACATAGACTTTGATGGCCGATAAGGACCACTTGGCCCACCTAGTCTGCCCATTTTCCTACCTACTGGATAAACTGCAGATCCTAGTTAACCAAGAGCCTATTTCTTCCTACCCCCCCCCCCAAAGAATTGCCTTATGTCTGTCCCATGCATTCTTGAATTCCCCTGCTGTTTTTGAACCCACAACCTCCTCAGGACGGCTGTTCCATGTGTCCACTACCATCTCTGTGAAAAAATACTTCCTCACATTGCCCCTGAGCCGTCTCACCTCTATCTTCAAATTGTGGCCTCTTGTTCTTGCACATCTCTTTTTCTGAAAGATGCTACCCTCTTGGACACGTTGATTCCCTAGAGGTACTTAAAAGTTTCTATCATGTTCCACCCCTCTCCCTCCTTTCCTCAAGGGTATACATATTAAGCTCCTTTAGCCTCTCCTCATATGGCTTTTCTTGCAGACCCTGCACCATTTTAGTTGCCCTCCTGTGGACTGCCTCCATCCTGTCTTTGTCCTTGTGGGGATGGGGTCTCCAGAACTGGACACAGTACTCCAGGTGGGGTCTCACCAACTGTCTGCACAGAGGGATAACAACTTCCTATCTTCTACTGGTGATGCCTCTCCCTATACATCCCAGTATCCCCCCAGCCATCCCTACTGCCTTCTTAAATTGCTTGCTAACCTTTAGGTCATCTGTTATGATTACCCCCAGGTCCCTTTCCATTTTTGTTGTTGTTACTACCCCTCTCATTGTGTACTCTTCCCCTGGGTTTTGTTTCTCAGGTCCATTATTTTGCACTTCTTTGCACTGAATCCAAGCTGCCATACTTATGACCATTCCTCGAACCTTGCCAAGTCCCTTCCCATCCTTTCCACCCCCCACTTGTGTATCAACCCTGTTGCAGATCTTTGTGTTGTCTGCAAAGAGGCATATTTTTCCTTTCAGTCTCTCTGCAACGTCACTTATAATGACATTAAAAGGGCTGGACCCAGTACTGAACACTGCGGTACCCCACTAGTAACCCTCCTTTCTTCAGAGTGGCCTCCATTTACCATTACCTTCTGTATCCTGTTGTCCAGCCAATGTTGTACCCAGGCTACCACCCTGGGACCTACTCCCAGGCTGGCTAATTTGTTTATTAATCTTTTGTGTAGGACTGTGTCAAATGCCTTGCTAAAGTCTAGGTAGGCCATGTCCACAGCACTTTCCTGGTCTACTACTTTGGTCACCCAGTCAAAGAAAGTGATTAGATTCGTCTGACATGACCTTCCCACTGTGAATCCATGCTGCCTTGTGTCCTGTGCCCCACTGGCCACTAGATATTCAACAATTCTTTCCTTCAGAAGTGATTCCATCATTTTCCCTACCACTGAGATCAAACTGACAGGTCTGTAGTTTCCTTCCTCTGTCTTGCTCCCACTTTTGTTAAGGGGAATCACATCCGCCCTCCTCCAGTCCTCAAGTACCACACCATCCTCCCATAATTTGTTAAAAAGGGTAGTCAGTGGTGTCACTAGTTCTCCCCTTAATTCTTTTAGAATTCTGGGGTGAGTTCCATCTGGTCCCATTGCTTTGTCCACCTTCAGTTTTAGGAGTTCTTTCAGAGCCCTTTCTTCTGTGAGAGGACTGGGATCGACCACCCTATCCAGAGTGCTTATATTGACTGAATTAGGTACCTCCCCCTCCTCTTCTTTTGTGAATACTGACCAGAAGTATTTGTTCAGCATCCCTGCTTTTTCACTGTCCCTCTCTGCCCAACCACCTTCCCCTTTATTCAGCCTCACTATCCCTCCCTTTGTCTTTTTTGCTCCCTGATGTACCTATAAAAGGGTTTATCCCCCTTCTTAACCTAGTTGGCTATCTTTTCCTCGGCTTGTGCCTTTGCTATTCTGACTGCCTTCCCCACTTCCTTCTGCTTTAACTGGTACAGTTCTTTGTCCTGCTCCTTCTGTGTTTCCTTATATTTTCTAAATGCTGTCTTTTTCTCTCTTACCTTCCCTGCCACCTCTTTTGAGAACCATAGTGTTTTTTTTTCTTTCATTTTGATTTATTTGCTTCACACAAAGGCTTGTTGCCTCTATGATGGTAGTATGATGTTTCCCCATTGTTGCTCCACCCCTCCTTCTTGCCTGTTTGCTAGTGCTTTTCTGAGGCACTCTCCCATTTTGACAAAGTCAGCCCTCCTGAAGTTCAGTACCCTCATTTTTCAATGGCTTGACTCTGCCGCTGAGTTTATCGTGAACCACACTGTTTGGTGGTCACTTGTCCCCAGATGACTACCCACTTCTAGATCTGAGATTCTCTCTCCATCCCCATTTGAGAGTACCAGGTCTAAGATTGCTCCCTCCCAAGTGGGTTCCAACACTAGCTGTCTGAGGCATGCCCCCTGTAGGGCATCAAGAATGGACCTGCGCTTGTATGAGGCTGCAGCAAAGGTGCTCCAGTTAACATCTAGCATATTTAGGTCCCCCATCAACAATATCTTTCCTTTCTCTGCCATCCTAAGGATGCCTTCTAGCATTTTCTTGTCCATTCCCCCCCCAAGACTGGGGTCTGTATACAACCCCCATGTAGTTTGTGGTGCCATTTCCAGTCTCCAGGATGACACACAGTGCCTCTTCTCCTCCCCTCCCTGTTTACCCTTTTGTTCCATTGCTTTGATCCCTTCCCTTACATAAAGTGCTACTCCTCCTCCTCGTCTACCCTCCCTGTCCCTCCTGTAGATTGTGTACCCTGATATGTTGACATCCCAGTCATGGTTCTCTGTGTACCATATTTCTGTGACTGCCAAGATATCCAGGCATTCCTCTTCCATCAAGGCCACCAGTTCAGGGAGCTTGTTACCTAGACTACGGGCATTGGTACTCATTACCCTCCATTTTTTTATGGCCTTACCCCTTTTAACCCCCCCTGTCCTTACTGCCTTTACCTTTTTCTCCATTTACCCCAGTCCTTCTCTCTATCGACATCTCTATCTTGGTGTTTACCTCACTAACTACCCTGATTTTTTTGGGGGGAGGACTAGGATTTCCCTGTCCCTTTTCAGTGCCTCCTCCCTTGGCTAATTTAAATGCTTGCCAATAAAACATTTAAACCTATCACCTAGGATCCTGGTTCCCCTCCTGTACAGATGCAGACCACCACACCAGTATAGGTCTGCATCCCTCCAGGTGGACCCCCAGTCCCCAGTGAAGCCAAACCCCTGAGCTCTGCACCAGTTTTTCAACCATTGATTGAATCCCATGGTGTGGAGGACCCTAGCCTCACCCATGCCATAGACAGGCAGCACCTCTGAAAAGGTTACCATGTGTGCTACTTGTTTAAGGCCCCTCCCAAACTCCACAAACTACTCCTCCACTGTTCTGATCCCTTTCCCAGCCAGGTCATCGTGTCCCTAGGTGGACAATGATATCCCACTCCCTTTCCTGTGTAGCTGCTCCCACGATCCTGAGGATTCACTCCCTGTCCCTCCAAGCCATGGCACCAGGCAGGCACCTTACCTCCCTCCCCCCTCCCTCCCCCAGTTCTACCCTCGTACCAATGGAGTCCCCCACCAGAAGTTTTTTCCTTTCCCTGTGGCATCCCATGCCACCATCCTGTGGGTCTCCTTTGTGGAGGTTCCCGGCATCCTCCTTTGTCTCCATTGCAGGTGCCTCCATAGAGGAACCACACTCTGCCAGAATGGCACATGAACTGTGGAGAGGTACAACTGGATCGATGTGCCTCTGTTCCACCACTCTCACCCTCCCTGAGCCCACTGTGGTTCAACCACTCCTCTTTCTTGGCAACCTCTGAGGCAACAGCAGTGGCCCTACTGGTCCCTGGGTGGGACAGGAGGTCCCCCAAATCCTGACCAACTCAGCCTGGAGATGAGCAATCTCCTCCCTCAGCCCCGAGAGGTGCCTGCAGATGGGACAACACTACATCCTCCAGAATGTCTCCCAGAAGACTGCTGCTCCACAGCCACTGCACTGCACCACTGCCATCATGTCTTATTTGTGACCCCTTAACTGTTGTTTTGCATACTTACACTTTTCTCCCTCTGTTTATTTATTTTTTTATTATTTTTATGTTTTTTTTCTCCCTACTATCCTACTGCCTCCATGCCCTTAAGGCTCCTGATCTTCCTGTTCTGGGACAGGAAGTTCCTATGTTTCTCAGTAGTTTCCTTCTTGCTTGCTCAGAGTCAGACCTCCAGCAATTAGAGGGGGATGGAGAGCTACTCTTTTCCTTCTAGGATGATGAGTCTTTTGTGCCTCTGTGATCTCTCCCTTCCTGCTCCCAAACATGAAGTTCCTGTTGTCAGTCAAATCCTGTGCCTATAAAAGTAGAATTGGCTATGGGTGGGGGTGGAGGGGAGGAGGAGAGCTATATAGTCCCAACAGAGTAGTAAAGTTCTAACAGCACCTTCTTCCTCTTGCTGTTCTCTGCCAAAAGCTATCTAGGGCAGTTTTGAAATCCAAGACACCTGGCTTCCTTCTGCCTAAGTCACTCCCCCTAATTCACAGTTTCCTTCTTCACCTAGCTAACTGCAAAGATAACAATTCACTTCACCCAACTCAGACAAACACTCTCACTCTTTTTTCCCTAAATTGAAGGTCCCAGTAGTAGAGTTCTAGTTCTTTAGTCCCAGTAGAGCAGTAAAGTTCTAACAGCTACTCCTTTCTCTTGCTGTTCTCTGCCAAAAGCTATCTAAAGCAGTTTTTAAATTCAGAGCACCTGGCTTCTTTCTGCCTAAGCCACTCCCCCTAATTCACTGTTTCCTTCTTCACCTAGCTAACTGCACAGAGAACAATTCACTTCACCCAACTCAGACAAACACACTCACTCTTTTTTGTTTGTTTGTTTGTTCTTATCCTAAATTGAAGGTCCCAGTAGTAGAGTTCTAGGTCTTTAGTCCCAGTAGAGTAGTAAAGTTCTAACAGCACATCCTTCCTCTTGTTCTCTGCCAAAAGCAGTCATGGGCAGTTGTTAAATCCAAAAAACACATGACTTCCTTCTGCCTAAGCCACTCTCCCTATTTCACAGTTTCCTTTTTCACTTAGCTAACTACACAGATAACAATTCACTTCGCCCAACTCAGACAAACACACTCACTCTTTTTTTGTTTGTTTGTTTTTACCCTAAATTGAAGGTCTTAGTAGTAGAGTTCTAGTTCTTTTGTCCCAGTAGAGCAGTAAAGTTTTAACAGCACCTCCTTTCTCTTGCTGTTCTCTGCCAAAAGCTATCTAAGGCAGTTTTTAAATCCAAAACACCTGGCTTCAAATTTTCAACATACCTTTTTTGGGGACACCACCTCAAGAACAATGCAAGTGACGTTAGTTAAATCACCTTTTAGGTAGGAGTTGACATTTTTCTTTGTCCTTGTTCATGAGTTGGGATCATAAGAAGGTTATGTTAAAAATTTGGGGAAAAATATTAAAAAACAAAGTTATGAACCTATGTTGACATTTGCGAATGCAGGCTAGTAACTTCGGTAATTTTCAATATTTTGACCCAGAATTTTCAACATAGCATTTTCTTTATAGCACCTCATGAACATGACAGCTGTCAGTTTTTAAATCCTGTCCAAAATGTGTTTTCATGCATGGAAGATAATTTTGCAGATGTTGCACGAAATCGCCTTTTGGGTAGGATTTGAATATTTTCTCTATACTTGTTTGTGTGATGGGATCATAAGAAGGCTATGTTGAAAATTTGGGGCAAAAATATTATAAAACAACAAAGTTATGCGCCTATGGTGAAATTTATGAATGCAAACTTGTACTGTAACTTTGGTAATTTTCAATATTTTGACCCTAAATTTTAAACATAGCCATTTTTTTCATAGCACCTCATGAATGTGGCAGCTGTCATTTTTCAAACCCTGGCTAAAATGTGTTTCATACCTGTGGCATGGAATGACGCTTCAGTGGTGTGGAATGATGCTTTGGTGGGGATTTGAAAATGTTCTCCTACTGGGTTCATTAGGTGGGGTAATAAGAAGGCTGTGCTGAAAATGTGGTTCACAAATGTGGCAAAATGCCCAGGTTATGAGGGAACGTTACACTATTTCAGTGTTCACTCATAACTTTGCTAATTTTCAATATTTTAACTCCAGTCTTTCAAAATATCCATTTTTTCACACCACCTCATAAACGTGACAAGCGTCATTTTTAAAATTCTGGATGAGATGTGTTTTGGCACGTCTGGTGTGAAATGACTTTTCAGCCAATGTGCTATAAATGGTGCATGTCATGTCTATAAGGCAAATCCTAAAACAAGTATCTTCAAAATTTGGCCTCAGAATTGCAAAATACAAATTGTTTACCAAGCATCAAACATTCGGCATTGACAAATGCTTTTTTTCTAGTTGGTGAGTAAAAACATCACTTCTTTAAAAAATATCTTAACAGAAAGCAGTTTCCCAGAGCCCCCTGCAGAATCCAGTTTTGAAGTGACTCTATCAGAGGGCAGAATGACTGCATGAGGTGGGTGGTACACAGCTTATGTGGTACATTGTGTACTGCATACATTGAACCTTCATTCTTTTGTTCATGTTTAGTCCCTTTCCAATGAACTGAGGCTTGCTAAAATAAATGCTAGCAGTCCCTGAAGATTACATAAAGTAGATGTTTATTTTGTCCAGAAAGAGGATTTGGGAATCATCCTGCCACTTCAGTAGTTGTCTTTATTACTTATGTCTGTTCTGCTACCCCTTCCCTCTTTCGCCATTTGTGACCACTTGTCAGCCCCAACACAGTCTTATCTTTGGAGCTAATTCCTCCCATCCTGCCCCCATGACTGGTTCCCTAGCAGGTATTGAAATAATAATTTGTCTGCCTGTCCCAGACACCCAGCTTTCCACTGGAGACAGCTTGTTTCAGTTTTCTGCTTGTCCCAGGGACAGGTACCAAGTGAAAAAGCATTAGCAGGCACTAGGACCCAGGAGATACTGCCACCTTTAAGGTTGGGCTAAAGACATCCGAACATCATTGAGTGATGTCCATTTAACCTAACATCCTGTGATGGGCTCTTTTGTGAAGTCAGTGGTTTTGTCAAACAGCAGAATGAAAACAGTACCACGATAGGAGCCCCCAGTCCCAATCTGGGACTGACTCTTCAATCAAACCGCAACTGCAATTTGAATCTTCCTGAGGTGCTGCTACCTGCCAGACTCCCTACTGCTTGTTGGAGCTCCCATTCTCAAATAGAACTGACTCCTCAATCTAACCACAGCTGCGATTTGAATCTTCCTGAGATGCCACCACCCAGTGGAACCCCCCTGCTGCTGTAGGAGTCCCCAGTCCCAAATGGGTACTTGCTCCTCAATCAAACCACAACTACAGTTTGAATCTTACTGAGGCGCTGCCACTCGCTGGACCCCTGCTGCTTGTAGGTATGGATAACAGACTGAGAAAATCAATGGAGCAGTTTAAAAGTTTGGCACCTAAACTCTGGCCACTGGCGCTTGCTCCAGTCTAGCTTATTGCTGAGCTCGGCTCCTGAATAGAGCTGCTGCTCATCCTTGCTTGAATTTTTACATCTGTAATAGTTTGCACAGTCAGACCGTAACTCTTAAATTAATTATAGCAGTATTGGAAGGCTAAGACTGAGTTGCTTTTATTTATTAATTTTTTTGTTTTCACTGTTAAGGAAAATGTACTGCCAAGTAAATGTTTAGAGTTCATTTAAGTAGTGAAGTTTTAAAGTGATTTAAGCTACACTCTACATCTGAGCCCCTGCTAAATTTCCTAAGCTGGTGAGCCCCTGCTAAGTTTTGAAGCCAGTCACCCTGCTCCCGTAGCTGCCCACAGCTTCAACCAGCTTCTAACCACACCCACTTCTGCCAGCACCTCCCCTTTGTCCCAATTCTGCTCCTCCCCCACGCTACCCCTTTAGTAATTGTTTTCTATCCTTCTTTTTTAGGAGCATCCAGTCCCATACAGGGACCAACCCCTTAATCAAACCGCAACTATGGTTTGAATCTTCCTGAGGTGCCACCTGCTGGCTCCCTTCCCCCACTGCTTGTAGGTAAGGAGAACAGACTAAGAAAATCACTGGAGCAGTTTAAAAGTTTGGCACCTAAATTCTGGCTACTGGCACCTGCTCTAGTCTAGCTTATTGCTGAGCTAGGCTCTAGAACAGAGCTGCTGAACATCCCTGCTTGAATTTTTCTCCTGCCCTCCCATCCCGTCCCCGTCCTCGGCCTCCATTAAATGCACTGTCTTGCCTCAAGTCTCACCCTCTCTCCAAGCAGGTTCAGCATCCTCTCAAAGGTGCAAGCAGGCTCAGCCTACTCTTAAAGGGGCAAGAACATACAAATATTGAGCTACTGTTGCTAACAAAGCCAGTGAATTAGCCTACTGGATATAAGGTATCTGACCACAAAATTAGTATTTTGGACCTTTTGCCCTGCTACCTAGCTGTTAGCTCTACCCTTATTGATCAGGATGGCATACACACAGCCAATTATCCTTTGTGAATGCCTTCTACTCCTCCTAGCTACTCCCACTTATAAAATATCAGAAACTCCCTCAAACCACAATTCGCTTGACAACACAGCAGTTTCCTTAACAAACATGTCTATGATTGTTCAGACAGGAACTGATACCCAGACACTTGCTATGCTCTTCCCCCTATTATGCCTTGCTATTACTGCCAGGTATCAAGGCCAGTGCCAGCAAAAGTGGAGCTATATACACTGTCTCTCTTCAGTCAGCTCCATGCCTCCTACAAACTGCCCCTAAAAACCCCACATACAAAAAGGCATAAAATACACATTATCAAGGGGCTCATAATTGCCCTCAGGAATGTGATTGTTCTCCTTTTATTATGTTCAGGAAAATGTTGACTTAAACCATGGTTCCCCACAGCTATATGTATGCCATCAGAACTACCCCAGCTTAAGGGTATCAGTTCCTCCATTTAAATTTCTGCAGTCTGCTAAACAAAGAAGACATGCTACAAGCTTGGGTGCTGCACACATCACTAGATATTCTAATGATCTCTGAGACCTGGCTCAGAAGCTCTACTTCCGACCATAGCATCAATATTCCGGCATGCAATGTTTTCAGGTCTGATAGACCTGCCAGGGGTGGGGGGTTGCTATTTACATAAAGGATTAGTTCTCAGTAACAGTCACAGATGCATTCTCTACCCCTAAGGAATTTGAGAGCCTTATACTGAGGGTGACCCTCTCCTCGGAAGAGGTTATATCAATAACTGCCTGCTATAGGCCACCATCAGAAGGCTTTGGAATTCTATCGTACCTCCATAAAATTTAAGAGAAGGCTAACTTAGAATGTATTATTACGGGAGACTTAAATCTGAATTGGAGAGATGACTGCTCCAAATCCCTGAAGGACTTTTGTGATAAGCGTGGCCTTTTACAAATTACCCCTGACATCACCCACCCTAACAGCAAAAACCCAAGTCAAAGCTCCCTCCTGGACATGATACTTGTCAACAAGCCACACAACATCTCCCATTCAGGGGCATTCCACAATGACATAAATGACCTCAGTGCTATAGCCTGTGTAAGATGTGTGCCCAGACTTATCTCTACCTCTACCTTCAAAATAAAAACATACTTAAAAAACTTCTGTCAACCTGCCTTCTTAACAGACCTAAGCAAGATTAGATGGCAGGAGTTTAACTTGGCTCCCTCACTCTCCAGGGCTCACAGCTTCTTCCAAAACCTTGTCATGGGTATGGTTGATAAGCATGCCCCCCTCTTGTCAAAGTTAAGACCAGAAAAAGATCATCTCCCTGGTTTATGCCTACCCTAAAAGTAGCCCTAAAAGACAAAAACAGGTTGTGGAAAAGGGTCTGAAAAACCAAATAATCAGACAGACTGGCTAGCTTTCCGTATTGCAAGGAATTCATGCACCAAACTCATTAGAGCAGAAAAAGCCCATTACTTCCAAACTTCACTCAAAGAAACCAAAAATAATTCTGCCAAATCTGGAATATACTCAGGGAGATTGAGGGCCATGCTCCATCCTCTCCACTGCCTCCTAAGGTCATTGTTAGAGATACAGACAAGGCTGATGTCTTGGAACAACTTAATAACCATTTTGCAATGGCAGGCTTAGCGTTCAATGCCTCACCAGCTAGTAGGCGTCTAACTCAGTCCCACACTAAGGATGCCACATTCCTTGACAGTATGAAGAACCAGAAATCATCCTCCTTTAGCTTCAGCCCAATAACCTTCAAACAGGTTAAGGACCTACTATTGTCACTGGACAGTAAGAAAAGCGCCAGTGCCAATCTTCTAGAACTTCAATTCTTGAAAATAGGTTATTTTCACTTGACCTCCCCCATTACGCACCTCTTCAATTTATCCTTAGCACTAGGTACCTACCAATAGTCTGGAAAATCACACATAGTATCCCACTTTTTGAAGTCTGGGGATACTTGCGATCTAAACAACTACCGGCCAATTTCCATACTTCCCACCCTATCAAAAGTATTGGAAAAGTTAGTAAACAATCAAGTGAGAGAATTCCAGGAATCTGAAGATTTATTAAACCCCATACAGTCAGACTTCAGGCCAAAGCATAGCACAGTATCTGCCCTAGCCAAAGTAACTAGTGACTGGCAAAATGCTTTGGATTCAAAAAAGCATATCTATTTATTGTTTCTAGACTTAAGCAAGGCTTTTAATGCCATCGATCATGGCCTGCTTTTGTCTGCCTTGCATTGCCTCGACTTTGATAATACCGCCATGAAATGGTTTGGCTGTTACCATACCAACAGAATGCAACAAATCGAAGCTCAATGGGATCTTTCTCCTCTAAAAACTGTACCGTGAGGAATACCACAAGGATCTATCCTGGGTCCCATTCACTTTGCAATCTATATCAATAATATAGACTCTAAAATTCATATGGGAAGGGTGCATCTTTTTGCAGATGATACTGTGCTATACACAGCTAGTACCACACATGAGCTTGTGTATGAGGAGTTACAAAAGGAATTTGACATTCTCTAACATAACCTTCTACAACTTAAACTGCTTCTTAACATTAAGAAAATGAAAGCTATGATTATCTCCACACAGACACATTCACCAACTGTGATTGCACAAAAGTTAAGGATTTACACCTTACTTGGTAAACCGCTCGAAACTGTGGACATGTTTAAATACTTGGGTTTCTGCTTAGACAGCAAGCTTAATTTTATAGTCCACCTGGATGAGTTGGCTAAAAAGTGAAGATAACGCCTGGGTGCTTTTACTGCAATAGACACCTTCTCACCTATGAAGCAAAGAGGATTCTAGTTCAATCTACATGTATATTTCTACCCCTATTAGACTATGTGGACATTCTCTATAGCCACTGTCCTAAATCAGCATTAATTAAACTGGGCACCCTTTATCATTGGGCCTTAAGATTCATAACTAATGCTCCACTAACACCCACCACTGTTTGCGCTTTGCGATGTTATGTTGGTCCTATCTTACTGCTAGGAGGCAAAGGAATGCATGTCTTTGGAGCTATAGAGTAATTACTAATAAGCTCCCTTTATATATCTCCCAACATTTTACATGTAGCATGGGATCCTACTCCTTGAGGTATTCTCATGTGTCATGTTCAATGCCCCTAATATTAGAACACGACACACATATTAGAACATGACATGGCACTGCATCTATTAGCCTTGCTCTCCCATCCATTTGGAACTCCCTGCAGAAGACCCTCAAGCTTATTACCATCCTGGAGCTATCTACCCTTAAGTCATTGCTGTCACCTGTCCTGAAGGAAACCTGCACCTGTCTCCATTAACTGCTTGAAAATTACAATTGCCAACTTCCCAGGCTTGGCCAGTTATCCTAACTTAGCCCTCCCCCTACATCTCTCCTTCTACCCCTACCCCATCCCTTCCCCCTTCCATGTAACTTATGAGTAGGAGGTGGGTAACCTTAGGATGTTGGGTACACACTTTTTTCTTCCTTCTCTCTTGGGAATAATATTCTATTACTTGCTAGTTTCTGTGATTGTAGTTGCTATAATTGTATCATGTATCCATGCTGCAATGCAATATCTGAATTCTGTAAAATGTGTAATTACATAGACTTGCTGTACCACAATGTAGGAAAACCTGATATGTACTCTCTTATCTGCACTATTGTTTTATATGCTCTGCCTTTTATGTATTGTATATGTACATTTTAACATCCAGAACCATCTTGCAAATGAGCTTGCTCAATGGTGTCAAGCTTGGTTAAATAAAGTTTGATTGATTGATTGATTGATTGGTAGGACTAAACTGTACATGTGTTCCTTGTTATCAGTTGCCTATCTTGCTTTTCCTATCTGCACTGCATACTTCATTTCTCAGTGTATTGTACTTGCAGTTGCCGTCCAAGACTAGCTCTTGTTCACAGGCAGCAGAGTTTCTGAGATGCAAATTAAAAACCATATTTAGGGCTGTCTACTAACTAAGAGGGGCCTTGGTAAGGCTAATTAAAACCCATTGTAAGGCATTGTAAGGGCTAGAAACCCCTATTTAGAAACATAGATAGAAGCATAGAATTTGAGGGCAGATAAGGACCGCTTGGCCCACCCAGTCCGCCCATTTCCCTACCTAATGGATAAGCTGCAGATCCTAGTTAACCAGCAGCCTACTTCTTCCTACCCCCACCCCCTAGAATTGATAGAAACATAGAATTTGACAGCAGATAAGGACCACTTGGCCCACCCAGTCTGCCCATTTAAAGCCCTTTTCAGGGAAGGCAGTCAAGGCAGAAAGAGGGGGAACTCAGTATTTTGAGATTAAGAGAGGAACTTAAACAGTCACAGTAGTGATGGTCATAAAGCAGGGGAGGGACCTTGAGGTTATCATATCTGATGACCTCAAGGTGGTGGAACAGTGCAACATGGCAGTAGACAGGGCCAGTGAGATGCTGGAGTGCAGAGGGAGGGGAATCACCAGCAGAAGGAGATAGGTGGTACTACCATTGTATATGTCGTTGTGAGACACTACCTGCAGTACTATGTCCAGTTCTTGATACCACGTCTCAAAAAGGACATGGACAAGGTAGAGGCAGTCCAGAAGAAACAATTAAAAGGGTGCATGGCTTGCACCAAAAGCCCTATGAGGAGAGACTGCGGTATGTTTATATATAACAGACAGAACACCAGGAGGAAGGAGCTACTGGTATAACTAAAACTTCTCTACTGGGGCTAAGAACTTGATCACTTGTACTGGGACCTTCAATTTAGGGTAAAAAAAAGGAGTTAGTGTGTTTGTCAGAGGTAATTGAAGTAAATTGTTATCTGTTATCTGAGTACTTATCTAGGTGATTGTCACAGGTGTCAGAAGGGAATTGTTATCTGTGAAATTAACTAAGTGTAGAAAGATTTGCAAAGTAGGGGGAATGGCTTAGCTAGAAGGAGCCAAGTTAAAACCAGATTTAAGCACTGCCCTAAATAGCCTCTGCCAGAGAACAGGCAGAACATCAGGAGGAAGGAGCTACTGGTATAACTAAAACTTCTCTACTGGGGCTAAGAACTAGATCTCTCACAGATCTGGACTGTCATGTACGGTATGGGCTGCATGCCCATTGGCTCTTTCTCTGCACCAATGGGCATGCAGCCCTACGGGCAGTCAGTCAGCAGGTGGCGGGGCAGCTGTGGGGGAGTGGGGTGGTGGAGCTTTGTGGGTGGGTGGGATGGGGACACTAGCCACCAGGACAATGTTAGGGGATTTGTGCAGCATTTACATCCGTGATGGGATGTGCCACTAGACCACCAGGGCTGAATTCGGGAGGGGGGGATTCTACACTACCGCCCGCAATTGGGCTTTTGGTCCACTGGACCACCAGGGATGAATTCGGGAGGGGGTTACACAACACTACTGCCCATGATCGGGCTTTTCAGTCCACTGGATCACCAGGGATACATTCGAGGAGCCACATTGCTGCCCGCGATTGGGCTGGTGGGGGGGGATTACACTATGCCCGCGATCGGGCCAGTGGGGGATGGTGGGGTGGATTCACAGTCATCTGCCCTTGATTGGGCTGTGGGGGGGGCCCAGGGACTGGGTTGGGGGCCAGCCACAGGTGGCAGCTGCTGTGTTGCACCCTGCAATGCAGAAGCTCACCTGTGGGTGGCCCTCGACTTACGCCTTTATTTTTTGGCTCAAAGTTGTGCAGGCGCAGGTTGGGGGTTGTGCCTGCACAACTCTGCACAGCCCGGCTGAATATCGGGCTGTGCAGTTTATGCATGGTTCCTCCCCCTCCAGTTGATCATGCATTCATTTGCATTGCGCTGTTGCTCAGCCTGTTTTCAGTGGTGCAACTGCCTCCTGCTGAATATCGCAGAATGGCGCAATTTCAGACTTGCGCATGTGCAACCCTATTGCACATGGTGCAACCCTTTTGAATATCTGGCCCTAGATCTCTTGCACTGGCACCTTCAATTTAGGGTAAAAAAGGAGTTAGTGTGTTTGTCAGAGGCAGTTGAAGAAAATTGTTATCTGTTATTTGTGTTATCTGTGTACTTATCTAGGTGCTTGTCACTGGTGCCAGAAGGGAATTGTTAACTGTGAAATTAACTAAGTGTAGAAAGATTTGCAAAGTATTCTACTGCTGTTTTCAGAAACTTAGTCTGTGAAAATTGCTCTATTATTAATATCTTGAGGGCTGAAATAATTGTACTACAAAACTGACTGCAAACTCAGGCTGACATTAATAAATTGGAGGAGTATATTGATTCTGTGGTGGATAATTTAGTTAATGATTCACTACAACAAAGCGCGACAAAAGCCAAACAGGATGAACATGAATGGTGTCTTGTACAAAAGGTTAAAGGGAAAAAGGCAGATGGAACATTGGGGGCAGCTACAATACCCAGACTGAAAATAGACTTAACAGTTTAATGACAGTCTCTTGCCTACTTACACATGGTGCTGTGGCTACTCGTGAGGTATTACCAACAGTAGATTTTTCCCCTATCATAGTTACACCAAACACTAACACTTCCCCTAAGCCTCTACATACCCCTGAGACACTGCATCCATTACCATCGGGGGATGCACCAGACAACAATATATTCCACTCTGTGAAACCTGAGAACCCCTCTCAAATACAAATTGTATCTACAGATCACACTACAAAAAATACAAATGTTCCTAGGGAAGTTTTAGTGATTGCTGATTCAAATATTCGGTACACTGATCATATTTTATGTAAAAATTGAAATGTATATACTACTGTTAGATCTCTTATACTGGGACCTTCAATTTAGGGTGAAAAAAGGAGTTAGTGTGTTTGTCAGAGGTAGTTGAAGTAAATCGTTATCTGTGTATTTATCTAGGTGATTATCACAGGTGCCAGAAGGGAATTGTTATCTGTGAAATTAACTAAGTGTAGAAAGATTTGCAAAGTAGGCGACATGGCTTAGCTAGAAGGAGCCAGGTTAAAACCAAATTTAAGCACTGCCCTAGATAGCTTCTGCCAGAGAACAGACAGAACACCAGGAGCAAGGAGCTACTGGTATAACTAAAACTTCTCTACTGGGGCTAAGAACTAGATCTCTTGTACTGGGACTTTCAATTTTGGGTGAAAAAAAGGAGTTAGTGTGTTTGTCAGAGGTCTTTGAAGTAAATTGTTATCTGTTATCTGTGTACTTATCTGGGTGATAATCACAGGTGTCAGAAGGGAATTGTTATCTGTGAAATTAACTAAGTGTAGAACGATTTGCAAAGTAGAGGGAGTGGCTTAGCTAGAGGAAGCCAGGTTAAGACCAGATATAAACACTGCCCTAGATAGCTTCTGCCAGAGAACAGACAGAACACCAGGAGGAAGGAGCTACTGGTATAACTAAAACTTCTCTACTGGGGCAATATTGCCCTCCTTCCCTCCCCTCCACCCCCTCACCCTAAACCAGTTCTACTTTTATAGGCACAGGATTTAACTGACAACAGGAACTTCCTGTTTGGGAGCAGGAAGTGAATGATCACAGAGCCACAAAAGACTCACCTTCCTAGAAGGGCAAGAGTAGCTCTCCATCTCCCCCTACCTTCTGGAGGTCTGACTCTGAGCAAGTAAGGAGACTACTGAGAAATATTGGAACTTCTTGTCTCAGAACAGGAAGATCAGGAGCTTAAAGGGTGCAGAGACGGTATGTAAGTAGGGAGAGAAGAAAAAAAAGAAATAAACAAACAGAGGAAAGAGTAAGTATTCCAAATACCAGGGGACCAGAAAAAAGACATGTTGGGAGTGGTGCAGTGCAGTGGCTGAGGAGCAGCAGTCTTCCAGGAGATGTTCTGGAGGATGCAGTGTTGTCCCATCTGCAGGCACCTCTCTGGGCTGAGGGAGGAGGTTGCTCATCTCCAGGCTGAGTTGGCCAGGATATGTGGGACCTCCTCTCCCAGCCAGGGGCCACCAGGGTCACTGCCGTTGCCTCAGAGGTTGCCAAGAAAGAGGTGGTTGGACCACAGTGGGCTCAGGGAGGCTGAGGGTGGTGGAACAGGGTGCATCCTCAGTTGTACCTCTCCACAATTTCTATGCCATTCTGGAAAAGTGTGGTTCCTCTATGGAGGCACCCACAGTGGAGACCAAGGAGGATGCTGGGAACCTCCACAAAAGAGACCCACAGGAGGGTGGCAAGGGACCCCACAGGGATGGAAACAACTCCTGGTGGGAGACTCCATTGTTAGGAAGGTATAACTGGGGGAGGAAGGGGAGAGGGAGGTAAGGTGCCTGCCTGGTGCCATGGCTTGGAGGGACAGGGAGTGAATCCTCAGGATCGCAGGAGCAGCTGCACGGGGGAGGGAGCTGGATGTCATTGTCCACCTAAGAACAAATGACCTGGCTAAGAAAGGGATCATAGCAGTGCAAGAAGCATTTGTGGAGATGGGGAAGGGCCTTAGACAAATAGCACACACAGTAACCTTCTCGAAGGTGCTGCCTGTCTATGGTATGGGTGAGGCTAGGGTGCTCCACATCATGTGATTCAATCAGTGGTTGAAAGACTGGTGCAGAGCTCAGGGATTTGGCTTCATTGGGGACTGGGGGTTCACCTGGAGGGATGCAGGCCTATACTGGCATGATGGTCTGCATCTGTCCAGGAGGGGAACCAGGATCCTAGGTGATACATTTAAATACTTCATTGACAAGCATTTAAACTAGCCATGGGGGGCATTGGAAAGGAGCAGGGAAATCCTAGCCCCCCCAAAATATCAGGGCACTAAGTGAGGTAAACACCAACATAGAGATGTCGATAGGGGGAAGTGTGGTAAATGGAGAAAGTGACAAATGCAATAAGGACAGGGATAGGGCAAAAAGGGGTAAGGCCATCAAGAAATGGAGATTAATGAGTACCAATGCCTGTAGTCTGGGAAACAAGCTCCCTGACCTGGAGGCCTTGATGGAAGAGGAATGCCTGGATATCATAGTAGTCACAGAAACATTGTACACAGAGAACCATGACTGGAATGTTAACATACCTTGGTACACAACCTACAGGAGAGACAGGGAGGGCAGGAGGGGAGTAGCGCTCTATGTAAGGGAAGGGATAAAAGCAACTGAACAAAAGAGTACACAGGGAGGAGAGGAGGCACTGTGGGTCACCTTAGAGACTGGAAATGGCACCACAGTCTGCACAGGTGTTGTATATAGACCCCCATGTCATGGGGAGGGAATGGACAAGGATATGATAGAAGGCATACCTAGGATGGCAGAGAAAGGGGAGATACTGTTGATGGGGGACCTTAATATACCAGATGTTAATTGGTGCACCTTTGCGGCAGCCACATCCAAAAGCAGGGTCATTCTTGATGCCCTTCAGGTGGCATGCCTCAGACAGTTAGTTTTGGAACCTTCTCATGAGGGAGCAATCTTAGACCTTGTACTCTCAAATGGAGACAGTGAGAGGATCTCAGATCTAGAAGTGGGTAGCCATTTGGGAACAAGTGACCACCAAACAGTGTAGTTCACGATAAACTCAGCTACAGAGTCAAGCCATACAAAAGTGAGGGTTCTGGACTTCAGGAGGGCTGACTTTGGCAAGATGGGAGAGTACCTTAGAAAAGTACTAGCAAACAGACTAGAAGGAGGGGTGGAGCAACAATGGGGAAATATCAAAACTGCCATCACAGAGGCAACAAGCCTTTGTGTGAAACAAATAAACAAATCAAAACAAAAGAAAAAGCCACTATGGTTCTCAAAAGAGGTGGCGGTGAAGGTTAGGGAGAAAAAGATAGCATTTAGGAAGTATAAGAAAACACAGAAGGAGCAGAACAGAGAACTGTACCAGTTAAGGCAGAAGGAAGCAGGGAGGGTAGTCAGAATAGCAAAGGCACAAACTGAGGAAAAGATAGCTAACTCAGTTAAGAAGGGGGATAAAACCTTTTATAGGAATATCAGGGAGCGTATAAAGATAAAGGGAGGGATAGTGAGGCTGAATAGAATGGATGGTGGGTGGGCAGAGAGTGACAGTGAAAAAGTAGGGATACTGAATGAATACTTCTGTTCAGTATTCACAAAAGAGGAAGTGGGGGAGGTGCCTAATCCAATTAACAGAAGCACTCTGAGAGGGGGGTCGATCCCAGTCCTTTCACAGAAGAAAAGGTTCTGATAGAACTCCTAAAACTGAAGGTGGACAAAGCAATGGGGCCAGATGGAATTCACCCCATAATTCTAAAATAATTAAGCAGAGAACTAGTGACACCACTGACTACCCTTTAAACAAATCATGGGAGGATGGTGTGGTACCTGAGGATCGGAAGAAGGTGGATGTGATTCCCCTTCACAAAAGTGGGAGCAAGACAGAGGCAGAAAACTACAGACCTGTCAAGTTTGACCTCAGTGGTAGGGAAAGTGACGGAATCACTTCTGAAGGAAAGAATTGTTGAGTACCTAGAGGCCAGTGGGGCACAGGACCCAAGGCAGCATGGGTTCACAGCAGGAAGGTCATGTCAGACGAATCTAATTGATTTCTTTGACTGGGTGACCAAAGTAGTAGACCAGGGAGGGGCTGTGGACATGGCCTACCTAGACTTTAGCAAGGCATTTGACACAGTCCCACACAAAAGATTAGTAGTCAAATTAACCAGCCTGGGAGTGGGTCCCAGGGTGGTAGCCTGGGTAAAACATTGGCTGAACAATAGGACGCAGAAGGTAATTGTAAATGGAGCCACTCTGAAGAAAGAGGGGTTACTAGTGGGGTACTGCAGGGTTCAGTACTGGGTCCAGTCCTTTTTAATGTCTTTATAAGTGACATTGCAGAGGGACTGGAAGGAAAAGTATGCCTCTTTGCAGATGACACAAAGATCTGCAACAGGGTTGATACACAAGGAGGAGTGAAAAGGATGAGAAGGGACTTGGCAAGGTTGGAGGAATGGTCAGAAGTATGGCAGCTTGGATTCAATGCAAAGAAGTGCAAAGTAATGCACCTGGGAAACAAAAACCCAGGAGAAGATTACACAATAGGGGGTAGTAACAACAACAAAAATGGAAAGGGACCTGGGGGTAATCATATCAGATGACCTTAAGGTTCGCAAGCAATGTGAGAAGGTGTTAGGGAGGGCTGGGGGGATACTGGGATGTATAGGGAGAAGTATCACCAACAGAAAACAGGAAGTTGTTATCCCCCTGTACAGACAGTTGGTGAGACCCCATCTGAAGTACTGCGTCCGGTTCAGGAGACCCCATCTCTGCAAGGACATAGACAGGATGGAGGCAGTTTAGAGGAGGGCAACTAAAATGGTGCAGGGTCTGCAAGAGAAGCCATACGAGGAGAGACTAAAGGAGCTTAATATGTATACCCTTGAGGAAAGGAGGGAGAGGGGGAACATGATAGAAATGTTTAAGTACCTCAGTGGAATCAACAAAGTCCAAGAGTGTAGCATCTTTCAGAAAAAGAGATGTGCAAGAACAAGGGGCCACAATTTGAAGATAGAGGGGGGACGGCTCAGGGGCAATGTGAGGAAGTATTTTTTCACAGAGAGGGTTGTGGACGCATGGAACAGCCTTTCTGAGGAGGTTGTGGGGTTTAAAACTGTGGGAGAATTCAAGAATGCATGGAAACATATAGAAACATAGAAACATAGAATTTGACGGCAGATAAGAACCGCTTGGCTCACCCAGTCTGCCCATTTCCCTACCTAATGGATAAGCTGCAGATCCTAGTTAACCAGCAGCCTTCTTCTTCCTACCCCCCACCACCTAGAATTGCCTTATGACTGTCCCATGCATGCTTGAATTCCCCCACTGTTTTTGACTCCACAACCTCCTTCGGAAGGCCGTTCCACGCATCCACAACCCTCTCTGTGAAAAAATACTTCCTTAAATTACCTCTGAGCCACCCACTCATCTTCAAATTGTGCCCCCTTGTTCTTGCACACCTCTTTTTTTGAATGATGCTACCCTCTTGGACTTTGTTGATTCCCTTGAGGTACTTGAAAGTTTCTATCATGTCCCCCCCCCCCTTTCCTCGAGGCTATACATATTAAGCTCCTCAAGTCTCTCTTTATATGTCTTCTGGTGCAGACCCTGCACCATTTTAGTTGCCCTCCTCTGGACAGCTTCCATTCTGTCTATGTCTTTGCGGAGATTGGGTCTCCAGAACGGCACGCAGTACTCTGGATGGGGTCTCACCAGCTGTCTGTACAGAGGGATAATAACTTCCTGTTTTCTACTGGTGATGCCTCTCCCTATGCATCCCAGTATTCCCCAGCCCTCCTTGCTGCCCTCTCACATTGCTTGCCCACCTTTAGGTCATCTTTCCATTTTTGTTGTTGTTAGTATCTCAACCCCCCACTCCAGGTGCATTACCTTGCACTTCTTAGCATTGAATCTAAGCTGCCAAACATTTGACCATTCCTCTAACATTGCTGTTGGAATAGATCCACCACCATATACCCACCTGACATTGGAACGTCAACAGTGACTGACACTACAGCGACTACAGCACCAGGTCACTGTAGTGTCAGCACTGGAACCTGGCACTGTCTTTTGGGGGTCTTGCACCCCCCCAATCAGCTCTGACTCAGAGTTGATTATATTTGTGGAGGGTGCTGGGGGCACAGCCCCCCCATATGGAGGGTTCAGGGGCAAGGCCCCCTCCCAAAAAAAAATTGGTTTGTAAGAAACCATATGCCAAATGCAAAAGCAGTCGTTGTCTAGTCATTTGACAAAATTTGTGCCAATATCCAGTCTTAAATCCATCCACCTCGAAGTCCTTGAGTTCACTAATCTGTCTCTCAGCCTCATCCAGCCTCCTGGCATTGGCTGATGCAGCATTTGACATACCTGTAACTATATTCTGCAAGAGTTGCATCTGTGCAGTTAGGCTGGTGAATCCAGCCTTCATTTTGCTTTGGAGAGTCATAATCATACCACAGACAGCTGCCAGATGAAGAGCTACTTCCTTCAGAGGAGTTGCCCACTGCTGCCATGCTCCGGGGCTTGAATTCTTCCCTCCATTGGCACAGAAGGTTTTAAAGGTCCTGATGTTGGCTCCAAAGGTATAGTTTTTTTTTTTTTCTGTGATCGCTAGGTAGCCATGACATAATCCTTCACTGGTATGGATTTTTACCTTTGTATATGTGCAGAAATGAATATATTTACTGTTTGATGCAGATGCCATGCAGGAGCAAGGCTAAAACCCATCTGCCATTGTGCTTAGCCAAGCAACACCTCCTCCCCCATGACACTGGAACATAAATTTGACAACGGACATATTGCCAAATGTATTATCCTTAAGTATTCAGCTTCTGAACATTTTCATAATGTAATATGCTGAATGACTTCTTCTGTGCATATGACTAATGGATACAATTACTATCTTGTTTTCCTGTACTGCGTGTTTTCCATCACAAGACACTGCAGTTTGTTTATTGTTATTTTGGATCACACACCTCCTTTTTATATATATAGCAAATAGTTTCAAAGAATTCAAATTATGGGTGTACCTTCAATTTAATTGACTGATGTTACATTGATATAGTACTTAAACATGTCAGAAGTATTTGGTCATATTACTCTCCAAAGATATATATCATCAAATGTACACACATGGACAAAGACAAATTGTATTCATGTGTCAATGACTGTCATCCAGTGTGACATGAAGGGAAAGTATAAAACAATCCATGTTTAAAATTCAGCAGTGAAAAATGCCTCAAGTTATTTATTCCTGTCATGCAAGTCATGGCAAAGTACCATCCATACTAAATCAGTTGTGACACTGACACTGTGAAGAGTGACAGTGACTGGGTATGCAGTGTGCTGCTATCACTAGAAACATAGAAGCAAAGATTTTGCCAGCAGGTAAGGACTGCTTGGCCCATCTAGTCTGTCCACTTTATCCTTGCTTATACTGTCACTGTAGACCCTACCTGATCTCTGACTACCCCCTGCTTTTCTATCAAGATTCATTTGTGCATATCCCATGCATGCTTGAAGCGGACCACTGTTTTCACTTCCACCACCTCCACTGGTAGAATGTTTTAGGTGTTCACCACTCTTTCAGTGAAGCAGTGCTTCCTCACATCCCTCCTGAACTCCTCCCTTTTCTGATTAATTTCCTGTCCTCTTGTCTTGGAGCACATTCTCCTCTGAAAAATACTCCTGCCCTGTACTGTATTCACCCTGTGAGGTACTTATAGCTCTCTATCATGCCCCCCTTCCTCCTCTCTTCCAGGGTGTAAACATAGAAACATAGACTTTGATGGAAGATAAGGACTGCTTGGCCCACCTAGTCTGCCCATTTCCCTACCTAGAGGATAAGCTGCAGATCCTACTTAACCAACAGCCTATTTCTTCCTACTACCCACAAAATTGCCTTATGTCTGTCCCAGTAATAGCAATAGTAAATGGAGTCCACTCTGAAGAAAGGGGGGTTACTAGTGGGGTACCGCAGTGTTCAGTATTAGGACTGGTCCTCTTCAATGTCTTTATAAGCGACATTGCAGAGGGACTGGAAGGAAAAGTATGTCCCTTTGCAGATGACACAAAGATCTGCAACAGAGTTGATGCACAAGGTGGGGTGGAAAGGATGAGAAGGGCTTTGCCTCTGAACCTTCCATGTGGGGGGGCTGTGCCCCCAACACCCCCCACTAAATATAATCAACTCTGAGTCAGAGCTGATTGGGGGGGGTGCAAGACCCCCAAAAGACAGTGCCAGGTTCCAGCGCTGACACTACAGTGACCTGGTGCTGTAGTCGCTGTAGTGTCAGTCACTGATGACGTTTCGATGTCGGGTGGGTATATGGTGGTGGATCTATTCCAACAGCAGAGAGAGCTAAAAGATAATGTGTCTTCCCTCCTGAACAAAGTGGATGACCTTGAAAACAGGTCACAAAGATCCAACCCAAGTCTTGTTAGCTTACTTGAATGTCTGGAGGACAAGAATCCAGAAGTCTCAGTCCAAAAATGGCTTGTTCAGCAACTCAGCATGGCTCCTGAAGTAGCAAACTTTGACACAGAGAGAGTCCACCGTGTTGGACCGAAGCCCAAGCCAGCTGACCATCCCAGACATTTTCTAATAAATTATCTCTGGTTCCAGGATAAGGAGAAAATGTTGTGAGCCACCAAAATCCAGGGACCCATCAAAACTGACAATAAATCGATCTTAGTCTTTCAGGATTACAGTAGGGATCTGCAGACCAAGCGACAAAAATTCACCTGTGTCAAATCCAAACTGCATACCATGGGATGGGACTTCACCAATCTGTATCTTTTAAAACTCTGTATCATGAAACCAGGGCATCCCCCCAGAATCTTCAGCTGACTACGAAATACTGAGAACTTTGACAACCGAGAAGAAGCAGCCATCGAGGGCCGATTACAGGCTCACTGAGCTGTCACTCCAACTTGATCACTTTGTCAGATGATTTTATCAGTCTGAACCCCTGTGTGGTTTCACCTCCTGCAACTTCAGGAATACTCTTCAATTTTGATCTTTGTCTCCCTGGTTGGTTACTACTACACAGCCTGGTCAGTCAGTGTATGACCTGCTCCCATGCACTTGTTATTGTGTCATCGCGAATCCCCATGGAGTATAAACTCCACTTTACAGATTGTTCCCAGGGAATCTCTCTATATGGAACGGTGAAGCCTCTAGTAGAATTACCCGGCCTTTAGGGAACTTCCTGTGAGTGCTTAGCCATGTTGTGTGCTCGCTCTGATTTTGGAGGGGGCTATAATCACAGGGGATGATCTTCAAGGGGGTGCGGGTAGTGGCGGAGACCACCCTGATCAGGCTGGAGTTTGTCATGTTGCTCCTCTGACTGACTGATGGCAGGGTGCTACTTGAGGGGATCAGGATGGGGGATTGCTCATGGAGAGGGTTGGGCAGTGATCAGTGCGCATTGGGGTTACAACTGCCTCCTTGAGAGATTCAAGAGCCCTGGAATGCTAGCAGAATAGTTTGTAAGATTGCAGATAAGCTTAGCCTCTTGAAAATGGCACCATACACATTTGTCATTTATGGGGGAGTTAGAGGTTTGGCATCAGGATGCAGTGTGATTGGCTGGTGTTTTCTTATTCTACAGATGTCATTCTCAGGAGGGTGGATGGGCCCAATTACACAATGGGAGGAAGAAGTGTGCCACTTTGATCTTGGCAATCGACCACTTAATCCAGGGTGGCACACAGACCTATTGGCTCTGAGCTGAAACATCCTGTTTTACTGCCCAATTACTGACCCCAGGAGATAGACTGGGAATGCGCACTCATGATATATTCATGAGGGCACTGGGTGGAATGGGGGTCTGCCGGGCAGAGATGCAGAAAACCTGTCACATAATAATCGATTGTTCTTCATCACTGCAGTCCGGCTGTGTACTGCTGCTGTGTCAAGTTGGCAGCCAAGAGATCCAACTCGAGCAGTGCAACTTGAATGTGTGAACAAGGAGAGGGCAGGCAGCCGAGACTCATAAAACCACACCTTGACTGAGGTCATCCCCCCTTGATGTGCTACCATCCCTGGATCCAGTCCCCAAAATGTATGTTCCTGAGACTACATCCTGAATAAACCCCTGCAGAGGCATGGAGCTGCTGGTCACTAAGTGAAGGACTCAATTTATGGAGGGTTATGGAGGGAGGCTCCCCACCTCCTGACAGCTCTAGCACCTGTGCCTTCCCATAAGGGCTTGAGTGAGACTTATTCACCTGACTCCATGTCTCCAGGGTTTCTGGGGAACTGGATCCCTTTCATGGACATACAAGTCAGCGACCACTCACTCATGCTGGCACACATTATTGGATGATGTCCGTCATCCCTCTGGGCTGACATCACTGCCTAATTATATGAAGGGAGGGGAGTGAGGGTGTCTGTCCAGGGCAACCGGTTCCAGCTCATATATAGCAGTAACTTGCATATTTATAGCTTTAACCAGGGATACATAGAATTAAATGAAGGAAAAAAAATGTATTCTGCTCTTACTTATAAGGGTGTTCCTATCTTAGTTGCAGGAGGAAGGGTTCCAGACCACGAGGTCTTGACCTCGAGTGGTGGGGGCTTACAAGGTCTCCTAATTCAGGAGTTCAGTGTTTACAAAATACAAATGGCACAGAGGACAAGGAGGGGGTGTCCCTAAAAGAGCTGGTTGCTCTGTGTTGGGGATTTATGCAATTTTACTCAGTTTTTATTTTTGGTTGGGAATCAATCCATGGGAGTGGGAGGGAGAGTTGGGGGTCAGTTACTAAGTGGTTGTTTTACTTCTCGTTATGTACCATCATCACAAAGTTGGGGGTTCGAGGGATGAATCAGGGGAGGAGGGAGGGGATCTATTTGGGGATAAAAGGGAGAAACTTGCAAGACAACATCATTACTCCTTTTCTAGATATACAAGTGAATTTATATTATGCTGTTTGAATGTAAGCAGATTTATGCAGTCATTTCTGATACTACATACAAACATATGAATCTGCCAGCAGAAACAGACCACCCAGTCTATCAATGTCTGTCCGAGTGTGCTAGCCCCCTAGATTACAGCTGACCCAACCTCCTCCCCATCTGTCATTCCCATGATGGTCTCAGCCCCCTCCACCTAGACCCTCCTTTGTGCTCTGTCTCACACCTTCTTAAAACTGGTATCAGTACTAATTGCCAAAACTCAGAATTCCAGCATTCAGGATCCTGAATTCTGCTCCCTGACACACACCTGCCCGACAGATGAAAGCTGATGCCGACAAGGGTAAGGTAACGGATGTGATGAACCGCTACCCTACCCTTAGCCTTGCACCACAAGAGAGGGGAAAATCCCGAGGTTGGCCAAGTGGCTCCCGTGGTGTGGAGGTCTAAGCCACTAACAGCTCAGCCAGAATCAGGTCTAGGTTCTGTTCCAGGACAGCAGCTTTTGCAAGGTGCTTTTGTGCCCCCCGTAAATTTTTTTAACCTTCTCTGAGGTCCACTGGTTGGTAAGTTATTTTAGTTACGGGGCATGTGGGGGCCTTGCCCCCCACATTGCGCTAAGACCTTGTTGGTCTTCCGACAGTTGGTCTCCTGAACTTGGGCTTATGGAGTTCAGGAGACTGACTGTTGGGATTTCATAGTAGATCAATTAAAACTTCCTGCTGTTTTACATGATACCATCCCCTCTGGTAAAGCATTCCATTTAGATACCACCCTCTCTGTGAAGTAGTGCCTCCTCATCTCTTTCCTAAATCTTCCACCCTCCAATCTTAGTCCATGTCCCCTTGTGTCCTTATCCTTCCTCAGTTTAAACACCCCTTCAGTGCTAGCTTTGTTTATCCCCCTCAAATACTTGAACGTTTCAATCATATCCCCCATCCTCCAACATGTACATATTCTGCTCATACAGCCTGTCCTTGCAGGCCTTGCTCTCCATCCCCTGTAACCTTTTTATTGTCCTCCATTGCACACCTTCCAGTAAATTAATATCCCTCTTCAGGTACAGCCGCCAGTACTGCACATAGTACCCCAAGTGCAGCCTGACCAAAGATCTGTAGAAGTGCTGGATCACCTCCCTATGCCTGGATGAGAAACCCCTTACAATACAGCCCATCATCCTATTCATCTTAGCTGCTACTTTCCTGCATTGAGCAGGGTTGTTCATGCTCCCTTTTACCAACCACCCCTAGGTCCTTCTCTTCTTCAGTGATCCCCAGCCTCACCCCTCCCAACCAGTACTCCCTCCTTGGGTTCTTTGCCCTGAAATGCATAACCTTGCACTTTTTCGGATTGAACCCCAGCTGCCACTTCTCTGACCATACTTCCAGTTTGGTTAAGTTCCCTTGTAGTTGTTTCCATCCATCCTCTTCGTCCACCACTGCCTCCATTTTGATATCATCTGCGAACAGACTAATCCTGCTCCCAACTCCATGTGCAATATCTGAGATAAAGAGCCCAAATAGCACCGGACCCAGTACCGAGCCCCGCGGCATACCGCTCATCACTGGTTTAGGTGTCGAGAGCTCCCCCCACTACCACCCATTGTAGCCTCCCCTGCAGCCAGTTCCTTATCTAGTTTGTCAGCTTCACCCCCACCCCAGCAGTAGTCCACTTCCCCCCCAGCCTCCCATGAGGCACTGAATCAAAGGCCTTGCTGAAGTCCAAGTACAGGACATATACAGCATGACCCGTATCCATCTTTCTTGTTACCCAGTCATAATATTCTATTAGATTGGTATCTAACAAGATCACCCCAAGACAAACCCATGTTTCCGTCCATTCTGGAGGTTATTACCCTCAAGATGTTTGGTTTTGATGACTGATATCTCGAACTTTGCCACTTGGAATGTCAATGGCTTAAAAGATATAGTTAAAAGGAAAATAATTCAAGCTAGAGTCAAGAAACTAAAGACTGACATACTGTTAATGCAAGAGACCCACATGACCTCACTGGAGGCTGAGCAAATGTTTGGGGAATGGCGGGGACATGGGTCACCTCATGTTTCAGCTCTCAGACCAGAGGTGTGGTCATCTGGTTGAGACCAGGATTTTCTGGATTGATCCTCAAGTCAATTTCTGACCCTCGTGGTCATTATGGCGCATGCCCAGATTGAAATGAATGATGGGAATAATTTCTCAGTCAGAGCTCTATATGGCCCAAACATTGAGAATGGGTCTTTTTTCCAGAGGGTTGAACTGGGTATGGTACAGCTCAATAGAACGTGGGTGATCAGAGGGGACATGAACTTGTCCTTGACCCTATGTTGCACAGGTTCAGCTCAGCCCGTTCCCCTTTCAAAAAATTTGAAGGGTCTGACTGAACTTTTGCTTTGATTGACATATGGTGCTAGAAGCATCCCTCTGGAAGGGGAAAATAGCTTATTGTCACACTCCCACAAGTCATATGCCAGGCTTGACCTCCTACTATATTCCACAGAACTACTTCCAGGGTGAGTATGGTGAAATACCTACCGGCAATCAAATCGGATCACTGTCCCCTACATCTTGGTATCAGTGTGAAATGTCTGAGGAGTTCCCCACGTGTGTGGAGACTCTACCCAGCATTGCTGAAAGATCCTAAGTTTGTTGAGAGCATGAAGGACTCAGTTAGTGAATTCCTTGCTCACAATCGGTGAGGACACACCTCACATACAATACTACAAGATCGGAAGCCCTGATAGCCTTCATCGGGGGCCAGGCCAACTCTATTCTGCATTCAAGCAGAAGGGAGAAGCCCACAAAATCAATAAGTTGGAAAGGAAAATTAAAAAAGTAGAACACCTACACATGGTCAGCCCCACCCCTACCTTATACGATCTGCTGCAGAAGCTTACCAGACATTAATTTAGGAGTAGATAGTAAGGGAGGGATCCAGTCAATTCCCCAAAAAAGAACATAATACCTGTCAGTTTAGATTTAAGACGCTTTCCTGTAAGGAGGTAAAACCAGAAATAAGAAACCTAAAAATAAATAAAGCACATGGTTTAGATAATATAGAGAATAGTTTTCTGAACGATTCCATACAAATAATAGCACCCGTGTTGACCAAGATATTCAATTGGAGTCTCACAGAACAAAGATTTCCTGACTTTTGGAAAAAAGCTAAGATTATTCCTATTTATAAAGGGGGTGCAGCTGTAGAACCAACAAATTATAGACCCATAGCTCTGTTGTCCATGGTGTCAAAGGTAATGGAGAGGCTGGTGCAGAAACAGCTAAATGAACATCTGGAGAAGAACTCACTGTTAACCTGTTATCAGTCGGCGGCCAGCTCTGTAACATGGAGAATGCAGATTAGCTGAGCTCCTTAAGGCACTTTAGTTTTGTCGGTGTTTGAGTGACCCCCGCTGCTGGATTCAACTGCTATTTCATCACGTAATATCCATGAAGTGGATGGCATCTGGGAGAAAGAAAGATAAACAATCGCAACTAAAATTTGGAACCAGGAACAAAAAACATTGCTCTGGGCAAGGGCCTGGTCCAGCAGACACGAGGTTGGGGTCTGGTAATAATGGAGGAGACATGTCCAATCTACAAAGACCCCTTGCAGCTGTCCCTGCCACCCTGCTACAGATCCAACACGACATGAAGGCAGGCTTTGCTAACATTGCTGCTCAGATTACCCACATGCAGTCAGTAGTTACTGGTTTGCTGGAAACCTCCTCTGCTCATGCAGATAGAATTGCCTAGCTGGAACAATGGGTGGGAGCCCTGGAAGACTCTCTCGCTGTGTCTGCCTGAGATAAGTCTTCCCTGCAAAATATGGTGCGAGAGCTTCTGGCCCAGGTAGACAACCAGGAGAATCACTCAAGGAGGTCGAACTTAAAGATTGTGGGGCTGACTGAGGGTCTTGAGGGGGATGAGCCCGAATCCTTCTTTCTTAAATCGCTGGTGGAGCATTTAGACCTATCCCCTAATCTGGCACAATGTGAAATCGAGTGAGCGCACAGAGTGGGGCCCTCTCCCAAAGCAGGTGATAGGCCTAGACATTGCCTGATAAAGTATTTAAGATTTATGGAGAAAGAGGCAATACTTAAGCAAGCCAGAGTGAAGGGCCTGATCGCATTGCAGAATGGCAGGTTATGATTTTTCAAGATTACAGCAGGGAGGCTACAGTTTAAGAGACAACATTTTGCTGAGATTAAATCTAAGTTGTTTCAAATGGGGTGGAGATTGACCTTTCTGTACCCAGCAAAGCTTTGCATTAATCATCCTGGGAGTGCCCTTAGAGTGTTCTCATGTCCTAAAGAGGCTGCACGATGGGTAGAAGAGGAGTTGAAGAGGGGCAGAAGGGAGACTCTGGCTGAAGTGACCAACTCAGCTAAGTGAGGCCCTAGCTTTTCCGATTTGCTCCAACATGTTGCCTTATATGGGCGTCCCAGACATGGGATCTAATATGCTGTAATCCTGTCTCCTCTCATCGACACAGCTACACTGCAAGGTACTTGCTGCTGTTACTTTTTAATGTTATAATATGTATTACTGAGGAGGTAGTGATTTGCCCCATCCAAGCTCACTTGGTTCCTTGTCCTTCTACAGCCCCGACCTGGTCTGGGGACCAGGTATCGGCAGGGCTTCGGAGGTTCTACCTGGCCGGATGAAGCTCACATGTGGATCTAATCCAGTTGCATAATTGGAATGATGGGGCTGTTTTGTTCTCTGCCCCACTGACCTTATATAAATCATGATGTTGGGGTTTGTTCCCATTCTTTCCTCCCCCCACCCTTCTCCTGACATTAGTGCTCCTTCCAGTTTCTCTTGTTCCCTCATTTACAGTTGGTTGTTGTTGGAATGTGGGAGGAATATGTATGTTTGTTTTACACTTGATCTGGGGGATTCAGCTTGATTCAGCTCATCTCTTTCCTAATCATCTTTTTGGGAGAACTGAATTATTGAGTTCCGTTACTATGGCTTTCATGACACAATATGGAGATTTCACATTATTTGAATTGTGTGTATGTGCCTTTAAATATGATCACCTACTATGCTTTAGTTCTAAAGTCCGCTACCTGTTTGTAAGGAATCTATGATGGACTTCATATCCGTCATGGAGGAGTGGGGTTCGTGTTTCTGGTTGTGGGTTTACTAGGTGGGGGGGACTGAAAAGCATGGTCGGACTCCATTTTTGTGCTGTACAGGAGTCAGATCTGCCCTTAACCTCCAATTGTTTTGTGTTCTTTTTTGGGTGTTTTGTAGAATATGGTTGGGTGTCATGGGGTTCTTGTTTGGGATGGTTGGTTTACTGGGGGGATTGAGAAGTTTTGCTGGGCTCTATATTTGAGCTGTTCATGAGTCCAGCTTCTCCTTAACCTCCACATGTTAGGGGTCTGTTTTTGAATGCTTTATAAAGAATGGCTGGGTGCCACAGTCAGGATGCAGCTTATTATATACCTATGCAAGTGATGCTGTTCTCACTTTAATTCGATGTGGGAATATGGCTGATGCTATTAGAATTACCTCCTTAAACATCAACAGTCTGAAATCGGTGATTAAAAGGAAGAGATTGCAGGCAGAAGTTAAAAGATCCCAAATGGCAAGTGGTGATGCTCCAGGAAACTTATATGTCTCCTGGGTAGGCAGTGAAAACTGCTGGAGCTCTTGGTGGAACCTGGGTGTCCTCGACATTCTCAACTAAATCCAGAGGGGCAGCACTTTGGTTTCCTAGGGGGATGAGGGCTACTGTAATTGAGCAGATCACTGACCATTACGGGGAGATTTGCTCTGGCTGGATTATCTCTCCCTTCTGTTGGTGTGATTTCTGTGCAGTCCATATATGCCTCAGATGTTGACAAACCTTAATTTTTTCAACAATTGGCCCTAGAAATGTCAAAATGGATGGGGCCATGGATCTTGGGTGGGGACTTCAATTGTGTCCTAGATGGGGTAATGGATAGGTCTAGCACAACCCCTTGTCCTCAATCTAAAAATGCCCTTGCATTGGCAGTATTGGAGAAAGACTTGGGTCTGGTAGACATTTGGTGGCATATATACCCTACTGGAAGAGATTATAGTTTCTTCTCACAAGCTCACAAATAGTATGTCCGGCTGGATAGAATCTTGCTCTCCCACTTTCCGAGCCCAGCCTCAAAATCAGCAGTCTACTCCCCATGCTTCTATCTGACCATGCACCCCTGACGGTGGAACTGGCAATGGGAGATTTGACCCCTGTGGTTCGGCAATGGAAATTAGATCTCCTATTACCCAAGGATAATGTTTTTAGGTCTGGGGTATCTAATATGATTAGGGAATTTTTAGTCATTAACAAGAGTGGGGATACAATACATGAAGCAAGGTGGGAAGCATTGAAAGTTTCTATAAGGGGTTATTCAATTGCATATGCGACCCATAATGCTAGGGGATCCCATCGTGACTTACAAAAACTTAGGACTAAAATCAAGGACTGTGAGTTGGCACATAAAAACAGACCCACTGCCACCGTGTATGGCGTATTGCAAAAACTAAAATGGCAGTACAATACCCTGAGCAGCGGCAACTTGGAGAGAGCTATTTTGCTTTCCCATGCAGGTGCCTATTTTGATGGGGATGGAGGGGTAAGTACCTTGCATGGCAGCTTCTCCAACAGGAGGGAGACAGGATGGTGGAATCCATTCAGGATGAGGGGTGTGTGGTTAGGGACACCCCTGGGATTGGCCAGGCATTTGGAGCATTCTACAAAAATGCTGTACACTTCACAAGGTCACCCGAACCAAGCGGCCCTTGACAGGTTCTTTGCCCAAGCTCCATTGCCTAAGCTATCTGATGCTCAGGTGGCTGAACTGGAGGGACCCCTATCAGAGGCTGAAATCTCCCATGCAGTCAGAGGACTTCAGGGGGTCTGGCTCCTCGACCAGATGGGCTTCCCATTAACTTTTTTAAGTCCTTTCAGAACCTACTTCTCAAACCCTTGCACAATATGTTAGTGGAGTGCCTAGTGAAAGGAGTGTTGCCCCCCTCCAGACAGTCAGCTACTATTACAGTTTTCCCCAAGCCCGGCAAGGATCCCTCTTATTGTGCCTCATATAGGCCAATATTCCTGCTTACCGCGGACTATAAAATCCTGGCTAAAGCAATGGCAATGAGGTTGGAGGCCTTGCTTCCTCATCTCATCCATATGGATCAGGCTGGTTTCATTAAGGTCGGCAGGGGAAACATAACATCAGATGTACCCTGAATGCTATACACCAGTGGAGAACCAAGGCCAGCTCCCATGGTGCCGCGATTCTTTCCATTGACACTGAAAAGGCCTTTGACTGCATGGAGTGGGGATATCTCTTTGACACACTTCAGAGGTTTGGGTTTGGCCCTAGTTTCTGCTATTGGACATGCACACTGTATCAACACCCTACTGCCCATATCGTGGTCAACGGGGCCTTGTCCCTGAGTTTTGAATCAGGGCGTGGCACGAGGCAGAGTTGCCCCCTCTCACCCCTCCTATACATTCTATCACTGGAGCCTCTGGCTGCTAGGATTCAGGTGAACAATAACATTTGAGAGTTTCAGGGGGTCCACCACAAACTGACATTATATGCAGATGATCTACTTCTCTACCTGCAATCTCCCACCAGTGATTTACCTGAGGTGTTCAAGGTCATACGGGAATACGGAGACCTGTCTGGCCACAAAGTAAACTGGACCAAAAGCGAATTACTTCCCATTGGAGCTGGAGATAGGGCCAGTATGATTGCCAGTCTTAGGGGTCTGCAAATGGTGGTGAAGTTGAGATACCTAGGAGTTCTTCTCTCAGTGCGCACACACATGCTTTATGCCTTAAATTTAAAACCCCTCTTGCATAACATGTCAGGGGATTATGATAGATGGAGTGGGCTTCCACTTTCATTAATTGGTAGAGTGGGCATGGTGAAAGGATGATCCTTCCCAGGTGTCTGTACCTGAATCAAGTTCTTCCCATCGTCCTTCTCCTCTCACATTTCAAACAACTTAATGCGATCATTCATAAATTTTTGTGGAAGGGCAAGCCTGCGTGTATTAAAAGATCTATATTGGTTACGCCACTTGCCTGGGGTGGTCTAGGCCTTCCAAATTTTTACTGGTATTACTTGGCTGCTCAGCTGACCTATATTGTTAGTGTTGATGGCTCTGATCCTCCTCCTCTGTGGCTGGACCTTGAGGAAGACCTGCTCCAGGCCCCTCTACATGAGGGTGTTCTGGTGGGGGCTTTATGGCCGGGTAATAACAAGGTGTTGGTAGCTAACCCATTCACAGCAACTACTCTTCGGTGCTGGAACAAAGCCCATGAACTCTGTGGGCATAAGTTTGCCCCTTCCCCAAATACAGATTTGGTCACAACAATGAGACTCAAAGGCCCATGTTCAGCTTCCCTAATTCAGATGCTTTTGGCATTGGGGTAAGAGAGGATTGAGTTCGATGTATCAGCTCTATGTGGAAGGATCATTCCTAATCTTCCCGTACATATGTAATAAGTGGGGCATCACTGTAGCTGATTTGTTTGTATATGTTAAGGTTAGAAGCACTCTGGGCAACACACTGGGCCTGACATGAATGTTGATCACTGTCACCATTTGAAGAAGAAGTCTTCCTCCCCCAACCACTGTCCAAACTATTAACCATATTCTACAAAATTCTAGTGGGAAGCAGTGGGGATACTGCGGAAAAGACATGGAAAGATTGGCAGGCTGACTTAAACCTGGAAATTGGGGGGGGTCAAGATGAGTGCTATTCGACATTTTAACACCTGCTCCAGAAGCAATAAGTTAAGACAAATCCAATTTAACTTTATGTATCAAACATCTGTGACCCCAATTCAACTCCATGTCATGGCCCCTTCTAAACCAGACATCTGCCCTAAGTGCCTGGTCCACCCAGGTGATTTTATACATACGGCTTTGACCTGCCCAAGGATTACCTCATTCTGGTTCGAGATACACCATATCATGGAGATGGTGTTGAGACATGCTCTTCCTTGTACCCCCCTGGAGTTCCTACTCGGGGCTGACCCCCACCATCCTAGGGGTGGACCGGCTGAGATGCTTTGGTCATTGGCACTGATTAATACTAGAAACAAAATTGCCCAAATGCTGGTCTCATCCCCCCCCCCACTATACAGTAGAGAGTAAAAATCTATTTTTCTGTATGACGCTAGAGAGGGTGCAATAGAATGCCTTGGGCCTGGGGGACAGATTTAACTCAGTGTGGGATCTGTTGCAATTGGCAAGTGAAGATGGTCGCTTTCCTACATAAGTACTAAAACTTGACTATATGAAGTTATGCAGTTTGTTGTTTCTGGCAGTACAGGTGAGCATGAAAAATTGCTTATTGGTCACTGTTACTGCCCAGTATAGTTGCTGGTTATTGTGCTGGGTCAATGATTATGACTGCCCTTGCATTTCCCTTGGTTGAGTAACATTATCTCCACTGCACATTGAACTCATGTCTGTTTTGAACTCATGTCCATACTGTAGTGTATATGTACTCCTTGATGTTTTGAGGTACAATGTAATTTGACTTGATTGTATTCCCAATGGAAACTTTCAATTTGCCTGTACTGTGGTTTCACCCAACAACCAATAAAATATTTTGAAAAAAAAACTGCTATCAGTCTGGATTCTGGAAGGCCCATTCCACGGACACCATGCTCACTGACCTGGTGGATATTATTGCTTCACAGCTGAATGGGGGGGGGTCAGTGGATGCGGTGTTCGTGGACCTCTCCAAAGCCTTCGACATCGTGTACCACAGAATACTATTAGTTAGGATGAAATCCTTGAGTTAAGATGATGAAACATTACTGTGGTTCCAGTCTTATTTATCAAATAGAACACAACAGGTACAGATAGGACAGTACCTACTGAATCCAGCCAAAGTCCAAAGGGGAGTTCTACAAGGCTCAATTTTAGGGCCTACATTATTTCTTATATATGTAAATGATATGGTCACAATAGCTGAACATACAAAAGCAAGACTGTATGCTGATGATACAGTCTTAATAGCTCAAGGAAATACACTTCAAGAAATTGAATTTAGGTTACAGGCAGATTTCACAAATCTGGAATTATGGCTGCAGAAATCTAGGTTAGTATTGAACAGTAAGAAAACTAAAGTCATGAGTTTCAAAACAAGTTGGGGGAGAAAGGGAGATCCACAAACACAAATACAGATAAGAACATTACAAAATGACAATCAAGGCTAGGAAACATGTTACAAATACTTGGGTCTTTGACTGGACGAGGAACTGAAATTTGATGTTCATATAAATGAACTAATAAAGAAAACAAATAGAAAACTAGGTGCTTTCTGCAGATCAAGATTCTGTTTAGACTCAAAAATGACAGCTAGTATAGTAAACCAGTTAATTATCCCATGCTTAGATTATGGAAGCCATATATATATGGTCAAACAAGTAAATCAAATTTAAAACAACTGGATGTAGTTTATAATAATCTAGCAAGATTTATTTTAAAGTGCGATTATCGCACACATCATTGTGAAATGTTAAAGCAGCAGTACTACCAAACCAGGAAGTAAATACTGAAATTCTCTTTTTTGATTGTAATTATGCATTCATAAATCCGGTTCACATACCTGAAATTCTTTTCTGCCTATGATGCTTTGTTTTCTAAATATAAATCTTTTAAGTTTCACATTGTAGCACTACAGGAAATATGGCTGCTCCCTGTACTTTAGCTGCGCTCCTCCCCAGTGTCCCAATACATATTATGTTTACTTCCTGTGGCCCCTTTCTCACGCGTGTTCACGCTAGTGATATTGAATATTGGAGGTGACAGTTTGCACTGTTAAGAAGGATACTGGACCTTACCTTCGTTGTTTTCTCGGTAAAATTCAATAATGTGCCCTTTCACTTGTACTCACTTACTTCAGTGAAGTGTTATTCCATTTTCTGCCCTTAACTTTCACTGCTAGCTAGTTCAGTCCTGATTTTCTCCTTCCCTGAAACTGTGCTCACTGTGTTAACCCACAATGACTACTCCTGTTGTATGCAATCTAACCCTGCCCTAAATTATTCCTCGGTGATGTACTTTATTTTATCAGCTTGTTCCGGTGATCACTGGCACTCATTACATTCTTATATTACTCCTGGGCTCATGCAAGTCCCTATCTTAACAGTCATGGAGAAGGCAGACAGATTGTCTTAACCCAGCTCCATTTTTCACAGTCTAATTCACAGCAGAAACGGAACTTGTCAGGAAAAGATTCCTGTTGTGCCAGCACAGCTCTTGACAAGAGCCACATGTGAATGTATTTGCTGACATTCCCCACATACCTTTTAATTATGTGATCCTCACTGTTTAGTCTGTAACACGCTACTCTTAGGAGGAACACAGTAATAGATTGTGTCCAGCACAGGGACGTCCCTGACAATCATGGACAGTTGAGAGGCATGTAGTGCTTCTGTTTTGAATGCTATGTAGTGGAGTGTCACTCCACTTTTTCAGCCTGCTGTTAATGAAATGTTTTCCATCATACTGTTGCTGTTATGTTACATACTGTTGCTGCATACAATAGTGACAGCTGTCATCATTTGCAGCAGTGGTAGGCATACTGAGGTATGTGTGGTATTGGCCTTATACTGATCTGTGATGTCTACGAATAATAGTGCACTGTGCAGTCACACACTTATTGTGGGGCACATGGTGTCCCTGCAGGTTGCCTACTGTATTCCTCTGGTCTGTGATGTAATATGCATAATGTGCAATAGGTGTGTATTGTAAGGGAAGGAATGGGTCACATTGTACAGTGTCTAAACTTGCTAAGCTCAGTGAATAAACCAAGGGTGTTCCACTCCTTTGCCAGTAGTACTGTGCTTGGCATGTTTACACTGTCAATATTGTGCCCGTGGTCACGTTCATTGTTTTGTCACTTGTGGTATGTTTTATGCATACTTTGCCTGGGGTATTAGTGTGTCATGTGAATGCCAATTGAAATATATGAATTATGCCCTTTTTTCTGCTTGCTGAAGGAGAGGAATTTCTTCTATCATGATGTGTTAATGTCTGTCATACTGGCTGACACATCACATAAGTGATGTGGTGAACAGTGTGCTGATGACAATGGGAATAGTGCGCCTCTGTGCTCATGAGGTGGATTAACATGTGTACCACTCTTAATTTTTGTTTGCACATCTCCTTAAAAACCATAATATGATCATGAGGAACACAGTATGTCTGTCCAATGACTATATGTATTTAGAACAGGATACAACACCTTTTGTAAACACTGTGCTTGCTCAGTCTTGAAAACCATTGACCCCGTAACTTGTTCCTAGAATGGCATCAAACCACAGGACGGCATAACAGTAAAAGCATTACCTCTGGCAGTGTGGCAAACACCAGGCTCAAGGATATTACATGTTGTGGGGTTAGGGTTAATAAATATTTATATTTATTCCTGGTTCAGGGGAAAGGTGGCAAGTGTATGCTAGGTCTAAAGTAATAAATAGGAGTCCTAATAACAGTACACTAGGAACATTAACTCCAACGTCCATGCAGGGAAATTGTGATTCTGCTGTAGGGTTTTATTCAATAAGATGAACAAAAATGAACATGGAAGTCCCCAAGTTTGTCACTTTCTTCACATTGCCCTCTGAGCCATCCCCCAACTATCTTAAATTGTGCCCCCTTGTTCTTGCACATGTCTTTTTCTGAAAGATGCTACCCTCTTGGACTTTCGTTCCTTTGAGGTACTTTTCTTGATTCCTTTCAGGTACTTGACAGTTTCTATCATATCCCTTCTGTCCCCCCTTTCATCAAGGTTACACATATGTTTCAATATAAGAAAAATAGCAGGACAAGAGGACACAGCATGAGATTAGAGGGAGGCCGATTAAGGGGTAATGTGAGGAAGTTATTTTTCACAGAAAGGGTGGTAGATGCATGGAATAGCCTACCTCCACAAGTGGTGGTTATGAATACAGTGCAGGGCTTATAACAGGCATGGGATAGGCATAAGGGGGCAATACAGATGAATATGAATAGACAGGCCATTGACAGAGCAACGGTCAATAGCACCTTTATAAGGTAGAAAAAGAAATGGGTAGACTGCATGGGCCTTGCAGTCCTTATTCGCTGTCAACTTCTATGTTTCTATATTAAGTTCTCTCAGTCTCTCTTCATATGGTTTCTGATGCAGACCCTGCACCATTTTAGTTGTCTTCCTCTGGACTGCCTCTAACCTGTCTATGTCCTTGCGGAGATGAGGTCTCCAAAATTGCATGCAGTACTCCAGATGGGGTCTCACCAACTGTCAGTACAAAGGGATAACCACTTCCCTTTTTCTACTTGTGATGCCTCTTCCTATGCATCCTAGTATCCCCCCATCTCTTCTTACTGCCTTCTCACATTGTTTGCCCACTTTTACGTCATCTGATATGACCACCCACAGGTCCCTTTACATTTTCTTGTTGTTAGTACCCCCCCAGCTATTGTGTACTCTTCTCCTGTGTTTTTGTTTCCCAGGTGCATTACTTTGCACTTCTTTGCACTGAATCTAAGTTGCACTACATCTGACCGTTCCTCCAACATTGCCAAGTCCCTTTTCATCCTTTAACCCCCCTTCTGTATCAACTCTGTTACATATCTTTGTGTCATCTGCAAAGAGGCATACTTTTCCTTCCATACCTGCTTCCTGTCACAAATGGTCAGTGAGCTGACCTGGCTTGGGGACACCATAGATCTTGTGCTGGCAAATGGTAAGTTTCTGAGGGATGGTTATGGAACTGCTGATGGGGACTGAACATCACTCACTGTGGGTCACAATAAATATGGTGAAGGAAGGAGCAGAAATGGGTACAATGGTGTTAGACTTCAGGAACTCAAAGTTAAAGAGAACATGGAAAGTCGTAAAGGAGTATCTGCCCAGAATACATCCAGTATGAACACAAAGCAGAGGTGGGAGATCATTGAGCTAGGGATGGAGTTGGAAACCACAACCTGTGTCAGGGTTCACAGCAAGAGGGCTGCTGCCAATAGATTGAGGTGGGTGAGCCGTAGCATCATTGAGAAAGTAAGGAACCAAAGGAGCATCACTGATTAGGCTCAAAGAAACAGGGGGAGGGGGTGATAGAGAGGTTTACCTGAAGGAATTGAGGGAGGTGACAAGGGCAGCAAGGGTGGCTGAGGCACCTGTTGACCACAGGCTGTCACAGGGCATTAAAGAACTTCTTCATGTACACCACGGAGAAAACAAGTGGTAAGGACCAAGTCGTGTGAATCAAGAGGAATATGGGTGTGTGTGTTGAAACAGTGACAGAGTATTTAGAAGTGCTTCATTCTCAACCTAAAAGAAAACTTAGAATTCATAAACAACATAGAAAGCAATATATTAGATCAAAACTGCTTGTTAATGGGTGACTTTAACTTTCCCAATATTGATTGGATAAATTTAAAAGCAAATACCATTTCGGAAAACTAATTTCTAGATCTAATGTGCATAAACAACATGAGGCAATTAGTAAATTCTCCTACTAGAGGTAATAACATTCTTGATTTGATATTTTCCAATATTGACAATGCAGAAGAAAAAGTCACAATAGATCAACCATTAGTTAATAGTGACCATAACATGGTCCGTACAACTATGAATCTATCTTATTCAATAACAACATCTGGCTGTACTATTGTAAAAGATTTTATCAATGCAAACTATAACAAAATCAAACAAGACTTATCTAAATGGAACTGGGCTTATGACCTGAAGGACAAGGATATCAACTTAGTTTACAACAAATTTATATTAAAAATAAACACATGTATAAAACTTTGGTTCCCCAGTAGAAAGAAATATGTCAAAAACAAAAGATCCCCCTTATGGTGGAATTATAAAATAAAGAAAATTTTAGCTAAGAAACACCATTTATACAAGAAATATAAAAATAATAAAACAAGTGAAAACTGGAATAAATACAAGCTAATATCAAACAAAAGTAAAAACATGATTATAAAAGAAAAAAAACATCTAGAATTAAAATTAGCTGTTAATGTTAAAGATAACAAAAAACACTTTTTACAACTACATTGGTTCTTTAAAAAAAAACAGTCCTACCATGGGACCATTACAGCATCTCAGCAACTAATTACTAACGGAGTTGAAATAGCCAATAAAATGAATGATTACTTTGTAAACATTTTTCAAAAAAATGCAATTAATCCAGTAATGGAGCATACTAAAACATCATCCTTTTCATATATAACAGAAGATGAAGCGAAGGAAGTTATTGATAAATTAAAAAAATAGCAGTTCCCCAGGTCCTGATTGTTTCCCTCCACTGTTTATTAAAAACTTAAAAGATCAACTAATTGGGCCATTAACCTTGTTATTTAACTTGTCAGTCTACACAGAAAAAACAGCAAAAAATTGGAATAAAGCTATAGTTATTCCTATTTTCAAGAATGGCAATAAACACCTTGAACAAAACTACAGACCTATTAGCTTAACCGATGTCATGTGTAAACTTCTAGAAAGGGTACTTAAGGGTAGAATTACTGACCATCTTGATGAAAATGATATACTGGACATTCATCAGCATGGATTTATAAAGAACAGATCATGCCAAACTAATCTACTGTACTTTTTGGAACCAGTGAGTAATGCATTGGATAAGGGATTCTGGGTGGATGTAGTTTTTTTGGACTTTTCCAAGGCTTTTGATTCAGTCTCACATGAGATATTAATATCCGAATTAGTCAAATTTAAACTAGATTCTAAAATTATAGGCTGGATCCAAGTGTGGTTACTAAATAGAACCCAACAAGTATCTGTTAAGGGTTATTTATCAAATCCAGGCCAGGTTACAAGTGGAGTTCCCCAGGGTTCTGTGTTGGGCCCAACCTTATTCAACATTTTGATTTCTACAATGTGTTCCCTTAATAATTCCTGCTGGTTAGCTAAGTTTGCTGACGATTGCAAAATACGTTGCATCATAAAAGATCAAAACGATAACAACGAAATGCAAAAAAACCTGGACAATTTAGTAGATTGGTCCATAGAAAAAAGTCTTTTATTTAATGAGACCAAATGCAAAGTGATGCACTTGGGGAAAAATAATCCTTGTTATCCCTATAAGATTAATAACACTTACTTGGAACAAATTACTTATGAAAAAGATTTAGGTGTTATAATTTCCAACAACTTTAGTTTTAATAAACATACAATTTCAGCTGTCAAAAAAGGAAATAGAATTCTAAATTGCATTCTTAGAAATATTAAAAGTAGGGAGGCCAAAGTTATACTGCCATTGTACTCAAGTTTAGTAAGACCCCACCTAGAATACTGCAGCTCTGTAGCATCACCTTACTTTATCAAAACCAAAAAACTTACAGAAAATACACAAAGAAAAACAACTAAGAAAAATGGATTGCAAAATTTAGATTATGAAAGCAGATTAAAAGCTTTAAATCTATATTCCCTGAACTATAGGCGACTCCCTGGTGATTTATGTCTAACCTATAAAGCCTTTCAAAATGACTTAATGTTTGAAACTATTGGTTTAGAAAGAAATATAAGTAACAAAAATACCAGATCTCATTCACAAAAACTTAAAGGAACCCCTAATAATACTGTAAAAAGAAACAATTGGTTCTCTCAGAGGATTGTTAATCTCTGGAATAACTTACCATCCAGTGTAGTCAATAGCGAAACTATAACTACGTTCAAATCAAATGTTGATAAAGATAAAGGTGACCTTAAATTCTGTTTCCACCCATGAAGGGTGGCGTGTTTGAAAAAGGTAGAAATACGTACTGAACATGTATTGAACTATGAAACTATGAATACTTCAGATTGGTACTCACCAAGGAGAATGGAGGGCAGTACCCAAGGGGGGATAGGCCCATGGGTGGGGAAGGTGACAGATGGGAGACTCACAAGGCGCAGAGTTCTGGCAGGCTGGAAGACATTGAGGGTGGACAAGGCACTAGGGCCTGAAGGCATACACCATGGGGTGCTGAGGAAACTGGCATAAATCTAGTTGGAGACCTTGGCAGATATGTTCAACGCCTCTCGGGATTCAGGGACCACACATCAACACTGGATAATGGCTCGGGTGGTGCCACTCCATAACAGGGGGCACAAGGGTGAACAAGCAAATTATACACTGTTAAACCTCACAACCACTGTGGGCACGCTTATGGTGACAATCCACAAGGGGAGGCTAATTTTCCTTTTGGAGTGTAATGGTGTGTAGGACAGTAGACAGCATGGGTTCTTAACAGGCAGATCCTGTCAGACTAACATTGTTGATTACTATGACTGGGTAACTAGGCAGCCAGACAAAGACCATGCAGTGTATGTCCAGTACCAGGAATTTATTATGACTTTCTATTAGGTGCCATGTGGGTTCCAAGGAAGTAAGTCTGAAGATCCCAGGGGGCTGTGGCGATGATGGTGGGATGGGTACTGCACTGGCTGCACAGAAGGCAGCAGACGGTAGTTGTGGAAGGGTAGCTGTCAACTCCAGGTGCGGTGACTAGCAGGGTGCTGCATGAAGCAGTGTTGGGTGAAGTGCTGTTTTTGATTTTTAAAGCACACATCTTGCTAGGCATCAAGAGCAAGATCAGACTGTTTCCAGATGACACCAACATGAGAGCAGAATTGAATGACATGGGGTGGTGGCAGTGGTTGCAGCATGATCTGTCAAAATTGGGGATCTAGTCAGGCATGTGGCAGTTGGTGTGGGATTCCAAACAGTGCAAGGTGCTGCATTTAACATACAACCCAGAGGGTGGTTGTGGGGGGACAGTTATGTGGCACCAGAGAGGGAACCAGTGGGGTCCCACAGGGCTCCGTGCTGTGGCCAGTGTTGTTCAAAGTCTTCATCAATGACAGTGGGGATGGCATTAACAGGAAAATGTGCCTATTTGCAGATGACATCAAGCTCTGTAGGAGAGTGGACACAGCTGAAGGGATACAGGACTTATGGGAAGATCTGGAACAGCTGGGGAGGTGGTCCATGATCTGGCAGCTTGGCTTCAATGCCAAGAAATTCAAAGCTATGCATAGTGCAGCTAAGAATCCTAGGACAGAATACTACCTGGGTGAAATCTGAGTATCTGCATCAGAGGAGGACAAGGACCTGGGAGTGATGATCACTAGTACCCGGAACCGGTCCACGCAGTGCAAGAAAGCAGCAGCAAAGGCAAACATGATGCTGGGATGTATAGCTAGGGGGATCAATACTAGGAGGCAAGAGGTTATACTGCCCTTTTACAGATTACTGGTAAGGCCGCATTTACAGTTTATAGTTTAGTACTTGTGGGCACACCTCAAACAGAACATGAACTTGCTGGAGAAGGTCCAGATGAGGGCTACAAAGATGACAGATAGCCAGCAAGGCAAGGCAGATGAGACATTGAGGGTACTGAACATGTACTCACTTAAACACAGGAGAGAGAGAGAGAGAGAAAGAAGGGACATGATTGGGACCTTCAAGCACTTGAAAGTTATAAATACAGTAAGGTTGATGAGGAGAGTCTATTTAAGCTGAGTGACAACCATAACACAAGGGAGCACAGTCTGAAGCTTGAGGGTGGGAGGTTGAGGACAGAGGTTAGGAAGCAGTTCTTCACAGAGAGGATGGTAGACACTTGGAATGTGTTGCTGGAAGAAGTTATCTGGTTGAAGACAATGGGCAAGTTTAACAATGGATGGGATAGGCATGGGGGAAGGTAAGGATCATGGGTAGGGAGGATGGGGGGGCACATGAACATTATATCAAGCTGTGGACTGGCCCATCAGTGCAGCGGTTCAATTTCTGCTAGCGACAACAGTGACCTAGGTTCAGGAATGGACCCAGGTTGCTGGTGGGATGGCTGGGAGAAGAAGGCTTCAGCGTAGGAAGACTGCTCTCCTTCACCTGGGGGGGGCAGGGATGGTTCCCAATGCTGGCTGACTCCTAGCGGAGGCTGGGAGCTCAGCAAGTGCACAGGGAGCTCATTGGTTTAGGGACGTAGTGGACTTTGGCTTGCACCTTAACATTAGTGGCACGCCAAGCCCCTGTGGAGAAAAAGAGTAAAAGCTCCTGGGCGTACTGGATGATTGCTTTCTGGCACTTGTGGACACCAGATCACCATAGCCAGTCATACCTGCCTCAGCAGCAGCTCCAAGGGACAATTGAGAGTGTGCTGGCTGCTCCACCAGTACCTTCACCCTCAAAGGAGGGGGACCCATCCAGCAAAAGGTCACACGGGGTTACCCTGGAGATGATGGATGCAGTGTAAGATGGGGGCTGGGGAGGGGTTGGGTGCCTGGCAGGGTGCCTTGAAAGGCCTGAAATAGTGGCCAGCCCAAGGGCAGGTGTGAGGAGCAAAAAAAAAAAAAGTGAAGCCGTGGATCCTTCAGTAGGAGCAGACTTGATAGACGAAATGTCCTTCTTTGGCTGGCTTCTTCATATGTTTGTATTGATGCGTGGCAAACAGAAGGAAGAGCAATCATTTGTGTATATCTGTGTGAAGGGGGGAAGATAGCAGTGTCAGAGGAAGAGAAGTATCTTGGGGGTTGTTAGGGGCTCAGTGAATAGCAACGCAATGTAGACAGGCAGCTATGAAGGACAACATAATGCTGGTCTATACTGACAGGGGTATAACCTCCAGGAGAGGGAAGCTGATCTGGTTGGCTGCCATTTTACAGACCTAACATGTACCTCACTTCAAAGCAAGTGTTCAATCGATGCATCACACCAGACTTTGATGCTGACAAACGTTCATGTGCCACTCTGTACTTAGGTGAAACAAGGGATGCCAACGTGTCTGCTGCTCAGAGAAGGGGTCATCAGCCAAACACTTCACCAGCCTCATGCAAGCATCGCAGACTGCAACAATTCCGTGACTACCACTGAAAGTTGGTCAACCTGGGTTCTGCCTATGAAGAGTGGACAGCACTGAAGACACAGAAAGAGTTTCAAAAAGATGAGGAGTTAGCACAATTCCTGTTACTCTTTTACAGGTAGGAGTACTGCGTGCCATTTCATCCACATACAGCAACTTTAACTGAAAGACAGGTAATTTCATCAGGCCTTGTCTAATGTTCTCTACAGTGATCACAGTGTTGAACAATGTTGGCAACCAGTTCAGCCTCTGATGGTGCCTGTTGGTGAGTAATACTATCTTCATTTGCTGTTTGTTGAATGGTTTGTCTGTTTGTCAGTGTACATATGCATTGCTGGATCACTTTCTTGTCCAGGTTCAGACATGTCACATGTTACACTCCTGGCACCGCACAAAAAAATGCTGTGTCATGACATGATGGGAGCGCTGATGATCGTAGTATGTTCTAACACCATAGTATCAAAATACCTCCCTATGTTTAATGGAAAATCCTGGACATTCAACTTAACTACCCCCTCAGGACAGTGATTTCAATGATTTATTTTTTTTTTGTGGTAACTGTGCACACCATTTCTCAACTCCAGATACTACTGTAGCCTGTCCATGGTATAGGCCTCGAGACCAACAGACACTTTCAATTAGCAATCACAATGAATGCATTGTGATGTCCTATGGTTGAATCTATCTGTACCTTTTCAACAGATTGAAATAAGTGTAGTATTACCATGTGGTATGACCAGCAGACATGTCAATTACATTTCATTAAGTGCTGTGTGGCTCTGCTACAATGGCAATGCAAGCCTTTCTGTGTAACCTGAACACATCAGATTTCATTTTGCTGCATGCTTCAGTCATTCTATTGCTGTATCTTTCCACTAGCCAACAGAGTACTCGGAATGTGGACGTGCATTGTTTGGTGCATGGGAGCATTCACGCATTATGCTTCTGTGATCATGTCGCCAGGTGATCAGCGAACTTGTATCACCAGTACACCTGTACTGCACAACATAGACATGCAGAAGCCACCATATTGATAGTGTCCTTCTTAACATACTTTACATTGTAGGCTACAAAAAACCCTGCTGACTTGTGAAGATGGCTTTCTTAAGCATGGTAGAGGATGAACAGAGACTAAGTTCATGCAGCAGTGTGCAATATGCTTTGTGCAGCAACGTTCTCCATTGTGCCTTGACTTTCACCTTGGTATACCACAATTGTTCAACAGTTATCCACACTGTGACACAGCTTTTACAAGTATAGGTTATGTGGATAATGCTTGTGTAATGCTTTTATTATTACAGACAATTGCCAACTTGGGATTAGTCATGCTGACACCAACATCTCTGTGTCATCACCTGTTTCTGGCACCCAACATCCACTGTGTTCCACTCCTGCTTATGAGGTTCAGCCTGTTGTGAAAAGGTAAGTTACTCTGACCTAAACACAGTAACCAGCAAACTTGCACCATAAGTCTTCATTGTAAATATGCCTTTCTCATTCCTGCAGCCATGAGGAGGAATGGTGTCTGGATTCAGCAAGTGATGTTCCAACACCTCAGTTGAAGACTCTGGATGTCTCCTACTGTCCACATGCCTCAAGGTAGGAACTCTTGACTCTCCTATATGCAGGAACACTCCATGTATGCACAATGGCTTTAGTCATGTGGTAATGGTGCCAAGATTATGCAGTAACACTTATTTATTTATTTCATTTGCAAATTAACAACTTTGAGCCAACGGCTCTTTTATAAAGGTTTCATATCAGGTATAACAAACAGAACAAGTTACAAGGTTTCTTTTCAAGCAGACAGAACAAATTTGCAGGTTACAATTCATTAGTGGAGAATACAGGAATACACTGGTAGTTTGATGGGCCTTGGTGCTGCTGTTTGCTGATAACAGGATACTGACAGGATGCACATGCAGGCAAGTAATTTTCATTTTTTTTTATTTCATTTTTGTTGACCGGGTAAGTGCACTAGACAAATCCTGCCTATTTTCAGGCACAACCCGGGGGAGGGGGAAACAGATGAATGCCAACTGACCTTGAACCAGATTAAGCTGTTGGTGGTATTTTTAGTGAATGAGGGAAATTTAACAGAACACCGGGAAATTCCCCTACTCTTTTCGATAAGTGTCATGGGATCTTTAACATCCACCTGAACTACCACCAATCCAGGCAGATGGGACCTCGGTTTAACGTCTCATCTGAATGACAGCACCTCAGAAGTGCAGCACCCCTCTCATGCTGCACTACAGTGTCAGTACTGGGAAATTAACCCAAGTGCCAGATGTGGGAACTGAACCCACAGCCCTCTGATCTCCCAGCCTCAGAGGCGAGTGTGCTACCTACTGAGCCACTGACACTGTCTAATCTATTGCAGTTCTTAAGTTTTATAGGTAGCAGGAGTGCTTTTGGTAAGTGGTTTAAGTTTGTATTGTTAGGTGTTAAAGACGGCCTCATGGAGTCTATCCTGAAGTTTTGGAGGAGTCTCCTGAGGTGTCTTTGACATTTCTTGTAAAAGGGGTGAGAGGTGGAGCTGGTGATGTCAAGGGAGTGCTGGAGTGCAGTAGAAGTGCGGGGTTTGGCGTGTGAGAGAGGAGGTAACCATAGTCGACTGCGACTAGTAATTGCAGCTATACTGGTTGTCTTCTGCCAGAACGGTAAACAGGTCTCTTTTAAAAGGGCCTATTTTTGTGTGTTCCAGCACAGTAGAGGAGAGTTCGTTAAGCCATGTGGTGCCACGGTAGGAGAGTGACCGCTGAGAAAAGCATGTTCTTTTGAATGGGACATGGAGCACACCCTTAGCTGTTCCTCTGGTGACCTTAGTCGAGGGGTGTCACTGGAACAGTGTGGCAGTAGAGTCAGTCGTGAGACCATGTAGGGCTTTTTTTCTCTATTACGCAAGCCTGATACTTTGTCCTGAGGTGGAGCTGGAGCCACCCTGTGGAGGAGTAAAGTAAGAATGTATGGGTACACTGGTTGGCACCGAGGACCAGCCAACAGACCCTGTTGACTAGTTGTTTAACTCTATTTAAGGCTGAGTCAGTGTCAGCTCCATAAATGACTAGTGCATAGTCGATGATAGACAGGATAGAGCTTTGAGTAACTAGTTTAAGAGCCTCGTGAGTCATGGCCTGCCTATGTCTATATAGGATGCCTAGCTTAATATTGCCAGTTTTGACTACTCTGTCAATATGGTGCACAAAGGAGAGTGTGACATCTATATGTGCTCCAAGGTATTTGAAGGTGTTCACTTGCTCGACACTATCCCCTTTTTGGCTAAAGATAGTCAAGGGTTCAACATTCCTTTTGGAATATGGCATGGTGTGGTGCATCATTTAAATTTTTTTATAGTTCAGTAGGAGCTGGTTTTGGGAGAACCACGCCTCCAGCAAGGCAAAGCAACACTGTAGGTTCTTAGAGATTTCACAAGCATTGCTGCCTGGGACTGATATTACTGCATCATCTGCATACAGCAGCATTACAGCAGTGCATGCTTTAGGAAGGGAATTTATGAAGAGACTGAAGAGAAGTGGCCCTAGGATCTAGCCCTGTGGGACCCCTAGTGTTACCTTTCTGGGATCAGAGGTAACACCCCTATCCTCACAAACTGCATCCTGTGAGAGAGGTAACTATTGAACCAGGAGATGGTACCTACTGACAGACCGAGGGTCCATAGCTGTCTTAACAGGATTTTGTGGTGACAGTTTCAAAGGTTTTTGTGAGGTCAATAAATATGGACCCCACCATTTTTCCTGAATCTAGGGCTTCATAAGCATGGGAGGTATAGGCGATAAGGTCGGAGATAGTTCTGTGCTTTTGACGAAAACCATGTTGCTGAGGGCAAAGCAGATTGTACTTGTTTAGATAGTCAGTGAGCTGATCAGCAACGACCCTTTCCAATGCTTTTGAAAGTCATGTTTCTCTGGCTTCAAGTGAGTACTGTAGTTGGTGACATATCTTCAAAGACAATAGCTGTCCACAATATGTGTTAGCACTGACCATAATTCATCTCTGTCTTTCCTTTCAGTTACATCAAGAGTGACAGTGAGGACACCAGTGTGGTACCTGAAGACTGTGATCTTAGCTGTACTGAAAAAAGACATAAGCATGGACAATGAGGGAAATGTACAGCTGCACTTTGATGAGCGGCAAATACATAAAATGGAAACTTCCATTTCATATGACCACTACCTCATAAGCCTCACCAAACTTTCTTTTTTTGAAATGCATTTCAAAGACATGCACCGGGAAGGTGAATATCATGACCAGAAAAACTGGGACAGCACTCCAGATCATTGCTGCATGCTCCCAGGGACACAAACAGTCATGGTGATCACAGCCAATGGTCAAGCGTATCCATGCAGGCAACTTCATGTTATGTTAAAACATTATTCTGAGTGGTAACAATTTTGGAAACATAGCACTTCTGTTGAAGTTTATGAATATGCCAGTTCCAGCTAAGTCAACATTACATGCCATTCAACGGCTGTATGTGTCTCCTTCTGTACTTCAGTACTGGTCACATTATCAGACTGAAATTTTTCAATCCCTGCAACAGCCACTGGTTCTATTTGGTGATGGTCGGAATGACAGTCGGGACACTCTGCGAAGTACCAGACTTATACAATGATGGACAATGCAACAAAATGCATTGTAGATATTGAAATAGTGGATGTTCGAGAAGTTGGAAGAAAATCCACAAATATGGAGCTAGCTGCCTTTCAGCACTGCCTCCAGAAGATGGATCAACGTGGCATTCCTGTGGCAGGGGTTGTCATGGATGCACACACACAGATAGTGTCTATCATGAGTATGTGCACCCTCATAACTTTTGCGTTCACACCAACATCAGTGACATTGCAACATGTTCCATAATGTTTTTTTTTGTTTTCCTTTTTCCACAGAGAAGAAGTATTCTCGAATATCACACCAACTAGATCTGTGGCATGGAAGTAAGGCCATAAACAAACGTCTCTCAAAGGTAACAGTTTATAGTTGTGCTAACATATGTGACCACCGCATGGTCATACATTAAAACAAGTTTGGTTCCTGGAATTGCACTAGTGTATCAGGATCGTGCAAGCTAATCAGTAAGGAGTGATCAGTGCCTTTCTAGTCAACCCATCTTAACAGTTCACAGGACAGAAGTGTAACAGGGACTTGAAGTCATGGATCAGAGATGTGATTAACCACTTTTGGTTTGCATCTTCAAACTGTGGTCAAAGTAAGCGGCGGCTGACGGTAAGGTTTTGCTTCCCAGGAAAACATAGTGCCACTGGATTCTTCACTTGTTACTTACTGGGGTGTTTTGGTCACTGTCTTTCAGTCCATTTGGCGTGGAGTGTTGCACCATGTGGTGAATCAGTATGTGTGGCATATTGAGAGACCTGGAGTCATAGATCGATGTTTTCATGCACCAAACTGTCACGATGAACAGAAGCCAAGACTGACTCGCCTGCTCATACAGCACTACGTTCAGTTGTGTATCACAAGTGGATCACTGGCAAGCTTTCCTACTTCACAAAAGCTAGGTAGCCATACACGATTGATGACATTGCCAGTAACTCATGATGACTCATTTTAGTATATCTTTACAGTGACAACACAAGGTATTGCAGTCATCTCGCCATGACATGACTTTCAACACACTGAATTAAGCATGCCATGACTTTGTGATGACCACAGCATGACTGTTGCAACTAACTGGAAGTAAGATCAGTGCAAAAAACATAAGCGTGACCAGAAATGCTTTGACAGTGTTGTAAGGTTCCCAGGATAGGTAGTCGTGAAATGTGTTTCGGTACTATGACAGCGACTCAGATGTGTACTCAATCAGGGACATGACAGTGTTTTCAGTTGACAATGTAACACTACTATAAATGTTTTCATTTTTTCTTTAAGGTCAACTAGCGATTTGGAGACATTCAACAATCACATATTAATGTATGCCTCCACGCGTTTTGCATACGGGTAAGTAGCTCTGATAATTCACTTGTGGGCAATGCCTGCTCCAGATACTGTCCATATGGTGACGTTTACTGCTATGATCGGCAACATCAGTTAGTTGTGTGTTTTACACGACATGGCGCAACCAAAATATGCTGCCAGTTCCATGTCTTCAGGTCATAAACCTCTACATGGGAAACTATACTCATTTTGATGTTGCTGCACTCATCATCGTACTTATTCCATGTAGGAAGCAACAGTACAAACTCCTCCATGGCAACACATGTCTGCTTACAACTTGTCAGCAGACAGTCATTGCTGGGTATCACACAGTATGTGTACGGAGGCACCATCACAATCATGTGCTTTGCTGTATCCAGTACTGTAATGTTCGGGGCAGCACACATATTTATTTATGTGATGGTGACAGCTTTTCCAGGAGTCCATGATATACAGCCTATAGCAGCATGTTTGATGTGCTTATTTGAGCAGTAATGGCCATTGATTTGTAAGGTTTTTAAAGGCAAAAGAAGTCATGGTCCTGCACAGCCCTTTGTTACACTTTCAATTATTTGTTGGACATATGTGATGATATCATGAATTTAAACATGTCTCTTGTCTTCACAGGTATGAATCACACATGACACGCAATGTTCTTGCGGTGATCGACTACAACCATCACATTGATAGGCCATATCTCTGCAAGAAGAATGGTGACATTGTGTGAGTACAACACAAGGGAACTTGTGTGCTCTGTAGGATATGTCAGTGGTCGATGGTGTTTTCCTAAGCCACGGAATCAGTGCTCGGGGGGAAATTCATAAGCAGGCTGCACGTTCAGTGACGCAATTACATTTCTGAGTGACATTCAGAAGGTGTCAAGTGGTTACCAACCCCACGTCAGTGATCACACTATTATATGTTGTTCATCTTCAGCCAAAGGTAGTTGTTTGCATGCTACAACAATGATGCTGCTTTATGTGGCTCAGGACATACAAAGATACATAGACACTGTTGGCAGATAAGAGCCTCCAGTCCTCCCACTCTCCTCTCCTGGGGTGTGGGTGGGATGTGTTTCACCACTGATACTGATGCACAGCAGAGGCTGGGTGTACTGAAGCCTCAGACCACTTTCAAGATGGAGCAAGGTGTCTGTGGACATCCTACAGTCATGTACAGGCACATGCACATGCACACCTGCAGAGGATATCATTGTACATCTGCACCTCGGGAGAGAAGCAACAAGCACAAACAAGGGAAAAACCATGCACTGTTGGGTAGGCAACAGCAACTGGCCCCCATGCCCACCACCAAATCACGCCCACATGGTCTCCTAATTCCTTCCTCCTGAGCCTTTCCTCCAGCAGAATATAGACTTCAAAGGAGCACCCAAGAAGGAGTAATGGCCCCACCTTGGGGGGTAAAAGCCAAGGGTTTCCAGCTGCAAGGTAGTTGCAAAGGTTGGAGTCCCACGGGGGGGGGTGGTCTCAGGCATGCATGAATAAGCCAGGATGCCTAACACAGTCCCAACAGAGAAGTGACTGGAGGTAAAATAGTTAAAAAAAAAATTAATAATGAACTACACTGTTATATATACTGCCTTAAAGCTGTATTGTTGTCTATTCCAACCTTCAGGTATACAAGACACTATTCTAAGAGAACCAAACAATGGAGTGTGGTGCTAGTAAAGGAGAGAAAGTCGTACCACTGTATTGCAGGTATTCAGGGTAACATCTTGGAATGAAGATTGATGGATACGGACAAGCTGATGCGTTCCATTGGGACGCCAAGTGGACATCCAACTCGTCTCTCCAAGACTACTGCTGCAGTGCCACCTCCACCTGTGCAGGAACTAATTGTGTTGAAGAAACAAAGACTGCAGACCATTGAACAGGTTCAAGAAAATTTACTTACTGTATGTAGTTGAAAGAGCCATGCTCTCTGCAGCATGGACCTAGTCAATCTGCCATGGCTAACAAACCATGAACTGCAAAACTGTAATTTATACAGTCATTGTTACCTGTGTGGCAACATAGTTGTTAAGCGACTGCTCCTGTACACAGTCAGCATATATCACAGAATCTAGTACACTCCATGTGATGATATGTTAATTCAGTCATCATGAGACAGCTGTGTGCGGACATAGGACTTGTCCATGCTGTCTCTTCCTCTGAGACATAGGTTTACAGACACTCTTCGGAACACAGTTCTTCTCCAGAACAGTATTAACAGCTGAGATTGGCTACCGCTCCCATCTTGGGGTCATCTGCAAGCAAACTGATCTTGCTGTTGATGCCCATTTAGACGTGTGATATGAACAACCCAAACAACACTGGTCCCGGCACTCAGCCCTGTGGTACTCCGCTTGTCACTGTCCTCCAAGACGAGATCGCCCCTACAACCACACCATCTAACATACTAACATACATACTAAAATACCAGCAGAATAGGCCTAACGGTCTTTTGCATCTGCTCGTTTGGTCAGCCCCCACCCTGGGAGCTGACCTTGCTGCCTCCCTCGCCTTCACTGGCTTCTTCCTTCCCAGTTCCGGATATTCTCACTGCATTGGATTTTGCTTCCAGAACCCTTCCCCTGTACCTCTCCCACCCCCTCTTGAACCTCTCCACCATCTCTGCCTCTATCAGCTCCCTAGGCAGCACATTCCATGGCTCCACCACCCTCTCAGTGAAGTAGCACCTCCTCCTTTCTCCCCAGAATCTTCCCTCCTCAAGCTTCCACCCATGCCCTCTAGTGGCCCCTCCTCCTTCCTTCAAAGCACCCTAACTGTTCCTCCCCTATTTACCCCTTTCATGTACCAGAAGACCTCTATCATGTCCCCCCCTCCCTTCTCTCTTCCAATGTGTATATATTTAGCTCTTCGAGCCTCTCCTCATAGGTCCTGTCCCCCAAGCCCCAAATCATTTTGGTTGCCCTTCTCTGGACCCTCTCCAGGAGTTTAATGTCCCTCTTTAAGTATGGCCTCCAAAACTGCACGCAGTACTTGAGGTGTGACCTCACCAGCAAGTTATACAAAGGAGTATCACTTCCTCCTTCTGAGGTGATCCCCAGCAATGCATCCCAGCATCCTGTTGGCCTTGGCTGCTGCCTCCTACAAGTCTCCAAGTTGTTCATCTTGACATCCACCACCACCCCAGGTCCTTCTCAGCCATCGAGACTTGTAGCATTCCCCCCCCCAGGGTGTACACTTGGCCTGGGTTTCTGGCCCCCAGGTGCAGTACCTTGCATTTCCCTCCATTGAACCTCAGCTTCCACTTTCTAGACCATCTTTCCAGAGCCTCCAGGTCCCCCTGTAGGGCCACCCTCCCCTCTACCCATCCATCCCCCCCCCAGTTTTGAGTCATCCACAAAGAGACAGCATCTGATGCCTTCCCTGTAACCAGTTTACTACCCATCCCATCATGTTCGCCCCTGCACCTGTACCTGCCACCTTAATACCCAGCCTCCCATGTGGCACTGAGTGGAATGCCTTACTGAATTACAGACACAGGACACCCAGTGCATGTCCCTTGTCCAGTTGTCCAGTTGTCAGTAATAGTAATCCACCAGATTGGTCTGACAGGATCTACTCTTGACAAACCAATGCTGCTGAACATTCTGCAACCCATTGCTCTCCAGAAGGGTCACCAGCCTCTCCTTCATGATTGTCTCCATCAGTTTTCCCACGATGGATGTGATGTTTACTGGCCTGTAGTTTCACAGTTTGTTTTGTGACTGGTCTTATGGAGGGGGTACCATGTGAGCCATCATCCAGTCCTGAGGTGCACTTCCTGAGACCAGGGAGGCATTGAACAGGTGTGCCAAGGGACCCACCAGGATTTGCTCCAGCTGTCTCAGTACCCTGGGGTCTGGCACCTTGTCCACCCTCAGTGCCCTCCAGTACCCTGCCCTCTGTGATTCCCTCATCTGTCACCTACTCCAATCCTCAGCCTGACCTCCTACCCACCTTGTTAGTGCCCCACCTTTCTCCTTAGTAAACACCAAGCAGAAGTATTCATTAAGTGCTTCTGCCTGCTGTCCCTGTTGCCACCCACCCCATCCCTCTTAAACCTTATTATTTTGTCTCTACAACTTAATGCCGCACATAGGTAATTTTAATGAGTGCTGTTCAGTGTGAAACTTTTTTAAACACTCTCACCAAAGTCCGCAAAGTACCTGTGCACACTCCACACCACATACATATACTTGTAATTTGTACCCATGTGGACAGTCACATGCACATCATTGTCGTGTCCTGCTGTTTGCAAAGATACCTTTCCTGAAACCCACATACCTCCAGGACATGCCACTCAGGGTGCCCCCTTCCTGGATGTCTCACACCTCCTTACCACCCACAATTCAAGCACAATAATGAGCCCAAGTACAAGCAACGTCCTTATAATGGGGTGTATAGTGCCTCCTCCACTACCTATACTCACAAAAATGTAATTTAGCTACCTTTTCCACAAACAGGAGTATTGCTTTACATATCCTCCCTTATAACATACACAGCATGACCACAATAACTTTGTTTGATGTTGTTTATTTCTATAACAGCAATTGTACATACATTGTAGCCGCATGTGGGCTTGATAACTGATGTTAATAAAACAACACCTGCTCTGTTGTACATTAATTAACAACAGTGGTTATCAACAGACTTTGTTACAGTTCTGTCACAATGCTGCACTGTTGGCAAAGTGAGACAATTGAACTTCATCTGCTAAATAAAGTAATGATTCCTCACATGTGCATGAAATTAGTCATTGTACTTAACAGTCATGGTATATAGTTGAAAATCAACATGTGAACAGTAGAAAACTCGTATGTTTAAGCAACATAACATTAATGTTAACACAGTGATGAGAATATGTTCAGAGAACCACATCACAAGTAACACTGCTGAATAAGTATGTTTCTCAAAGTGAACAATAAAGACAGTGGGTGCTTTAAGACCCACAAAGTACACTTCACACCAAAATTCAAGTATTCAGACTACATAATTATTTTAGTAACTTCTTCTTGTTTTCATTCATGTACTATGGATGTCCATACCTTATGGTCCCTTCTCACCTGGGACATCGTGATGTCCACAGATGTTGTGGCGTGCAGGCGTGTGTGTGTGTGTGTATGTGTAGAGGAGTTGGTGGTGTTGGTGGGTGTGTGGCCACAGCATGTCATGCACACATCAATCCTCATTTGATGATGTATGTACAATTTCTAAGAAAACTGTGAAGCCATCATTCATTGTTACATAGATATCCGCAGTTCAAGTATGTTTACCAGTCCACTAAATAATGGATGTTGCCCCAACTGTGCTGTAACATCACTGTAGCACAACTCCTGAATATAAAATGAAAAAGAGTTAGGTGAGGCCCTGTCAACTGCTCTGCAGTTCCCAACATACACTGGGTGCATAACGCATGTCAAGGGGTGCACCTATCCATTGTTCTGCAAAAGTGTGTAATGGTAATGGGTTGCAAGTGTGCACCAATTGTAGGTGACAGATGAACAGATGAAGTCATGAATGCATCCACATGAACATTTCATTTTTGGTGATTGTGTACCTTGCAGCACGTAACTACAAAGAATGTGCTTGTAACCACAGAATTTTGACTACTTAACATTAGACAGAATGCAACAGCAAATTAACAGTTCAACTTCACATCAGAATGTCAATGAATACAGATAGTGCAGGATGTAACATCACATGTAAGACAAACAGTAAGTGTCTCAATTTACTCTAATGCATGTGGGAGAATTCCCACATAGTAGCCATGGGGATCAGGGAATCTGTTCCGGATACACCACACACAACAGGAGGGAATGGCCCTCCTATGACCAGCACCAAGGCGTCCATGCTGCCAAAGTATAAACTGTAGGCAGTGTACCGCATTTCCTTGTTGTGGTCTTCCACGACATGATTGTGCAACCCAAACAAATCACTGTGGTATGCTGCTGCTACTGCAAGAACAGGCTCCTGCAGGCAGATCAAACGCATGGTCGCTGTTCTGCTCACACAACGCTGTGGTTCCCTGCCACAGCATACTCACTCCATCAGCATTGGCATTTCTTTACAATTGCTACACATGCACCAGTGAGGAGCTTCCTGACTAGGTTGGCTTGGTGTGCTGGACTGATGAAGTAGGTCAAACAGACCCCTGGGGTGAACTTGTATGAGCCTGATGGCCAATCTTTCCGGTTGTTCTCTTTCTTCAGCTACAACATAATGCTGAAAGGCAATTCAAGGAAAACTATTGAATTAAAATGTATATATAGTTATGAAGTGTGGTCCACATGCATTATGAGTCATAATTTATGACCAAGCTATAGTTCTATGTGGCCTTGTGGTACTGTTCTCATTCCTGAGTGGTAAAGTGTTTCCCATTCATGGAATCACATGTTGTGTAAAACCATAGCCTCACTCATGCCATAGGCAGGAAGAACACACAAGAAGGTTAACCTGTGTGCTACTTGTTTAAGGCCCTTCCCCAACTGTACAAACTCCTGCAGCACTGCTGTGACCCCATTCCCTGCTAGGTAATGTGTCCCTAGGTGGAGAATGATGTCCAACTGCCTCTACCATACAGTGTCTTCCCCCAATCCTGTGAATTCGCTTCCTGTCCATCCAAGCCCAGGTGCCAGGCAGGGACCTTACATCCCTCCCCCCTTCCTCCCCCAGTTCTCTAACATTTGAGTCACCCACCAGAATCTGTTGCCTTGTCCTGTAGGGTTCCATGCCACCCTTCCTTGAATCTCTCTCTCTTGTGGATGTTCATCGCATCCTCTTTGGTCTCTGCTGCTGGTGCCTCCAGAGATGAACCACGCTCTGTCTGAATGGCTTTTGAATGGTGGGGAGGTACAACCAGAGGGATGCACCTCTGTTCCACCACCATCACGGTCCCCTAGCCCACTGTGGTCTGGTTTAGTGACCTCTGAGGCAGTGGTGGCAGTCATCATAGTCCCTTGGTGGTGGAGATTTCCATAGTTCTTGCCCATTGAAGAGGGAGAGGGGCAATCTTCTTCCTCACAGCTGAGTGGTGCCCACAAATAGGGCAGCATTGCAGTCTCCAGAATATGTCTCGGAAGACTGCCGCTGCACAGGTAGTGCATTGCAACACTGCCCACATGTCTGTCACACCTCCTGTTTTAATTTTTTTTGTGTGTGTATTTCATTCATGTGTTCATTCATTTACCATTTATGCAGTGTGAAGGGCAGGTTATGATATGACAGGTGTACAGTATGTCCTTTGCCCTTTTTGGTAGGTGATGTCAGAACCTCTGGTATATATGAAATGATTTCCTTGTGGTGGCTGTCAGTCATGGACCAACGTAGTGCTTCTGGAATGGTACACAAGGTCAGATGTAATCCCTCTGCAGTGAAGTAGCAGTATGGTAGAGGTGGTGAACCTGGGGCCAGTCATGTAGGTTAAGATTATGGAGGCACAGTGGAAATGAAGGATAGCATCAGTAATGGACTGCAACTGTCAGCATCTGTAAATCAACAAGGATTCACAGCAGATGTCCATGTCATGCAAAAATTAGAGATGTTTTGGATTGGGTGACAACAAGAATAAACCAGGAAAGGCCAGTAGATGTGACATACATCAAAGTCCGCACAGCCTGTCTCAAGGTACCTGATAGAAGGATGATGAAATAAATGGCTATTTGGGGCACGTGCCTCAAGGGGATAAAGTTGATTAGGTATTACCAAATATGTCCGTCGGGAGACAGTATCTTCAGTAAATACTAAGCAGGAATCTAACAGCATATGTTTTTTTGTTTTTTTTTGCCAGTTACTGCAAAATTGCTTTAATTTACTGCATGCTTTATAATCTAAGCATCAAGACTTCTAGCACAGTTCTCAATGGATATGTAGGCAGTTGTACAGTACATGCAGGAACATTTTTTTTTATTGTTGAAAAATACTGCCACCCGTTACTATATTGATGTTCTCTGTATTGCACTTGACAACACACAGAAAATGAATAATGTAGTTGAAGCACTAACTGGGAAAGTGACATGTCACTGCTGGCAGAGAAACTCATAATGAATGAAGTTTTATGCAGTGGCAGCTCACAGATACCACCTGTGCCTGGTGTGAATGCGCATCCCGAGCAGGAAGGGGAGGGACAAGCCACACGGCTGACCTACCCACAATCCTGCTGATTGTCTTGCCATCGGGGAGACACAGGTCACAGATGGACGTTTGTAAACAATGACGGATGAATTTAAAATCACTTCAATTTGGCACAAAATGGACTTTGCGGCAAAAAATATGGCCAGGTCAGTACTCACAGGCACAAATACCATCATCTGAAACACAAACCTGAATACCAGTTTCCCGTAGTACTGCTGCTTTAAAATCATCAAATTGGTTATCTTTAGAATACAAAAGGGACCTGAAATGGACAGGACATATACATTCGGTAATACAGGGTAATAAACTAAAGTATTTAATAAACAAATTAAAAATTAAAGAAACCAAATATAATCTAAGATACGTAAATAATAAATACTTACAAACTAAAATTAAAAACAGGTTTGTATGTGGACTTGGGGAGGGGGGCAGAAACAGATGTACAGAACATGTTGTATAGTAAGAGTAACTATTTACTTTAAAACTCCAAAAAAAGAGAAATAAATGACATTTTACTTTTAAAAGTTTAGTAACTTTTTCAGTACCATTTTTATAAATGTTGTACCCATTTTATAAGAGCAATAAAACACTCCGAGGTGTGGGTTATCTCCTGATAAGAGCACATCCAGGTACATAAGGCACCTGGGTGTGCTCTTATCAGGAGATAACCCACACCTCATTGTGTGTTATTGCTTGCTTATACTGTACCTCTGAAATTACTCCCACCCCAGAGTCATACCAAGTCTTTTTCAAAAAATCCACCCTAACCCCAATTAACCCCATTGACACCATTGAGCTAGAGCAGCCTCTATATAAACAAGAGGCTCAGGATGCTGTAAGGGCTCTACAAGGGGGAAAAGCACCGGGTCCACACAGCCTGCCTATAGACTTCCTCAAATGTTTTAAGGACCACCTAACTGTGTCCTTTTTGATATGATTGAGGAAAGTTTCTCGGTCTCGGTAGGAGCACTGCCCCACCACCCGTGCAGCCACTGTAACAGTGCTACTCAAAGCAGGCAAGGATCTGACTTAGTGTTCCTCATACAGGCCTATATCCCTACTAGCAGCTGACTACAAAATAGCTGCAAAAATAATTGGCATCTGAGACCAGGGGAGGGACTGTAAGACTAAGGAAGGAAGGGTGGAGTGCATGGAAGGGGACAAGGAAAAAGCAGACATCCTGAATGAATACTTTTGTTCATTGTTCATGAGGAAAGAAAAGGAGAGGGGCCACAGTTAAGTGTCAGGGACATCATGAAAAGGGAGGTGGACACTAGTCCATTTATAGAGGAGAGAGTCCTGAAGGCACTTGCAAATTTGAAAGTGGGCAAGGCAATGGGGCCTGACGGTATACACCCAAGGATATTGAGGGAGCTCAGACAGGAGCTGGCTGTACCTCTGACAGTCCTATTCAGCCACTCACTGGGGATGGGGGTGATATCAGAGGACTGGAGGAGGGCACATGTAGTCCCGCTTCACAAAAGTGGGAGCAGAGAGGAATCTGGCAATTACAAGCCAGTCAGCCTGACTTCAGTGTTGGGGGAAACTAATGGAATCACTACTGAAGGAAAGGATAGTAGAATATCTTGAATCCAGGTGCTTACAAGACCCAAGAAAACATGGATTCACTAGTGGACATCATGCAAAACATATCTAACATAGAAACATAGAATTTGACAGCAGATAAGTACCGCTTGGCCCACCCAGTCTGCCCATTTCCCTACCTAATGGATAAGCTGCAGATCCTAGTTAACCAACAGACTACTTCTTCCTACCCCCCACCTCCTAGAATTGCCTTATGACTGTCTCATGCATGCTTGAATTCCACCACTGTTTTTGACTCCACAATCTCCTCCAGAAGGCTGCTCCAAACATCCACAACCCTCTCTGTAAAAAAATACTTCCTTACATTACCTCTGAGGCACCCCCCCATCTTCAAATTGTGCCCCCTTGTTCTTGCACACCTCTTTTTCTGAAAGATGCTACCCTCTTGGACTTTGTCGATTCCCTTGAGGTACTAAAGTCCTTTTTGTGGAACAAGGCATTCTCAGTAAATGTTGATGTAATTTAATTGCCCATTGTCAATTTTAGATATATAAAGTACTGTATAGTTTTGGAATGTTTTTATTTGTAATGTATTGTAATGCGCCTTGGTTTTGGAAAGGTGCAGATAAATATAGTTTATTATTATTACTAGAAAGTTTCTATCATGTCCCCCCTCTACCTCCTTTCCTCAAGGCTATACATATCAATCTCCTTAAGTCTCTCTTCATATGTCTTCTGGTGCAGACCCTGCACCATTTTAGTTGTCCTCTTCTGGACTGCCTCCATCCTGTTTATGTCTTTGCAACAATTGGGTCTCCAGTACTGCACGCAGTACTCCAGATGGGGTCTCACCAGCTGTCTGTACAGAGGGATAACAACTTCCTGTTTTCTACTGGTGATGCCTCTTCCTATGCATCCCAGTATCCCCCAGCCCCCTTACTGCCCTCTCTCATTGCTTGCCCACCTTTAGGTCATCTGATATGACTACCCCCAGGTCCCTTTCCATTTTTGCTGTTGTTAGTATCTCACCCCTCATTGTGTACTCTTCCCCTGGGTTTTTGTTTCCCAGGTGCATTACCTTGCACTTCTTAGCATTGAATCTAAGCTGCCATACATTTGACCATTCCTCCAACCTTGCCAAGTCCCTTCTCATCCGTTCCACCCCACTTTGTGTATCAACTCTGTTGCAGATCTTTGTGTCATCTGCAAAGAGACATACTTTTCCTTCCAGTCCCTCTGCAATGTCGCTTATAAAGACATTGAAGAGGACTGGTCCTAGTACTGAACCCTGCGGTACCCCACTAGTAACCCCCTTCTTCAGAGTGGACTCTATTTACTATTACCCTCTGTGTCCTGTTCTCCAACCAGTTCTTTACCCAGGCTACCATCTTTGAACCCACTCCAAGGCTGGCTAACTTATATATTAATGTTTTGTGTGGGACTGTTTCAAATGCCTTGCTAAAGTCTAGGTAGGCCATGTCCACAGCCCCTCCCTGATCTACTACTTTGGTCACCCAGTCAGAGAACTCAATTAGATTCGTCTGACATGACCTTCTCACTGTGAATCTATGCTGCCTTGGGTCCTGTGCACCTCTGGCCTCTAGGTACTTGACAATTCTTTCCTTCAGAATTGATTCCATCATTTTCCCTATCACTTAGGTTAAACTAACAGGTCTGTAGTTGTCTGCTTCTGCCCTGCTCCAACTTTTGTGAAGTGGAATCACATCTGCCCTCCTCCAGTCCTCAGGTACCACCCCATCCTCCCATGATTTGTTAAAGAGAGTAGTCAGTGGTGTCACTAGTTCTATCCTTTGTTCTTTTAGAATTCTGGGATGAATACCATCAGGCCCCATTGCTTTGTCCACCTTCAGTTTTAAGAGTTCTTTCAGAACCCTTTCTTCTATAAATGGGTTGGTATCAACTTCTGCATCCAGAGTGTTTCTATTGTTTGATTTAGGTACCGCCTCCTCTTCATTTGTGAATACTGAGCAAAAATATTTGTTTAGTATCTCTGTCTTTTCATAATCACCCTCTGCCCACCCCCTCCCCTTTATTAAGCCTCACTATCCCTCCCTTGGTCTTACTTCGCTTTCTGATGTACCTATAAAAGGTTTTATCCCCTTAATAACTGTGTTGGCTATCTTTTCCTCGGTTTGGGCCTTTGCTGTTCTGACTGCCTTCCCATCTTCCTTTTGCTTTAACTGATACAATTATCTGCCCTGTTCCTTCTGTGATTCTTTGTACTTCCTGAATGCTTTCTTTTTCTCCCAAAACTTTCCTGCCACCTCCTTTGAGAACCATAGTGGTTTCTTACATCATTTTGTTTTGTTTATTTGCTTTACACAAAGGCTTGTTGCCTCTGTGATAGCAGTTTTGATTATTCCCCATTGTTCTTCCACCCCTCCTTCCTGCCCATTTGCTAGTGCATTCCCTAGGCACTCACCCATTTTGGCAAAGTCAGCCCTCCTGAAGTCCAGTACCTTTGCCTTTGTATGGCATGACTCTACTGCTGTGTTTATTGTGAACCATACTGTTCAATGGTCGCTAGTTCCCAGATGGCTACCCACTTCTAAATCTGTGATCTTCTCGCCATTCCCATTTGAGAGTACCAGGTCTAAGATTGCTCCCTCTCGAGTGGGTTCCAGTACTAGTTGTCTAAGGCATGACCCCTGTGGGGAATCTAGAATGATCCCACTCTTAGAAGTGGCTGCTGCAAATGTACTCCAATTAACATCTGCCATATTCAGATCCCCCATCAGTAATAGCTCCCCTTTTTCTGCCATTCTAAGGATATTTCCTATCATTTCCTTGTCTATGTCCTCCCCCTGAGATGGGGGTCTGTATACAACCTATGTGTGGACTGTGGTGCCATTGTCTGTCTCCAAATTGACCCACAGTGCCTCCTCTCCTCCCTGTTTACCGTTTTGTTCTGTAGCTTTAATTCCTTCACTTATGTAGAGAGCTACTCCTCCTCCACTTCTACCCTCCCTGTCCCTCCTGTAGATAATGTATCCTGGTATGTTTACATCCCAGTCAGGGTTCTGTGTGTACCATGTTTCTGTGACTGCCACGATATCCAGATGTTCCTCCTCCATCAAAGCCACTAATTCAGGAAGCTTGTTACCCAGTCTATGAGCATTAGTACTCATTGCTCTCCATTTTTTGATGGCTTTACCTCTTGTAGCACTATCCCGGTCCTCATTGACATCGCTTTCTCCATTCACCCCTGTCCTGCTCCCTACTGACCTTTGTACCTTGGTCTTTCCCTCATTTAGTACCCTGTTTTGTAGGGGAGGATGGGAATTCCCTGCTGCTTATCAGTGCCTCTCCCTTGACTAGCTTAAAAGCTTGTCAATGAAGCATTTAAACTGATTGCCCAGAAGACTTGTTCCCTTCCTGGACAGATGCAGACCATCCTGCCAATATAGGCTGGTATCTCTCCAGGTGGAATCCCAGTCCCCAGTGAAGCCAAACCCATGTGCTCTGCACCATTGTTTTAACCATCCATTGAATTGAATGGTGCAAAGTACCCTCACCTCACCCTTGCCATAGACAGGCAGCACCTCCAAGAAGTATACTGTGTGTGCTACTTGCCTTAGGCTCCTCCTCAACTCCACAAACTCCTCCTGCACTGCTCTAATCTCATGTTGAGTAAAGTCAATTGTTCCTAGGTGGACAACGATGTCCAGATCAGTCTCCTGTGCAGCTTGTCTCATGATTCTGAGGATGTGCTTCCTGTCCCTCCAAGCCATGGAACCAAGCAGGCACCTTGCTTCAGTTTTTCCTGCTTCCCCCAGGTTCTGTCTCCCTAATGATTTAGTCCCCTACCAGGATCTGTTTCCTTTCCCTGTGGTGTCCTCTGCCTCCTTCCTGTGGGGCTCCTTTGTGACAGCTGTCCACAAACTCCTTAGTCTCCTCTGTGAATGCATCCATAGGGGAACTATGCTCCATCAGAATGGTGTATGGATTGTGGAGTGGTACAGCTAATTGGGTGTGCCTCTGTTCCACCACCCTCACCCTCCCTGAGCCCACTGTGGTCCAACCGCTGTGCTTTCTTTCCAACCTCTGAGGTAGTGGTGGTGGCTGTGGGGCTCCCTGAATGGAGGAGTTTCCCTTACTACTGTCCAGTGTGGCCTGAAGACAAACAACCTACTCCCTCAGGGCAGAGAGTTGTCTGCAAATAGGGCAGCACCTCAGCCTCCAGAAAGACTCCCGGAAGACTGCTGCCCCACAGCCATTACATTGCACTACTCCTCACATGTCTGTCTGCCTTCTTGTTTATCCTGTTTAATTTTTTTTTTGTGTGTGATTGTTTTGTTGTATATAAATATATATATTATACAATGTGTATGCTTATATTGTCAGTGCAGTGTGCTAGTAAGGATGTGACAGTGATATGCACCTCACCCTCTAGAGGAAATGATGTCAGAACACCAGGTATAAAAGAAATGTTATCAGGAGTGGGTGGGATGAGGGGTGGACAGGGTTTGGGTCTATACTGTGCCCTCATGAAACAATCAACTAAAAGCTCTGACCCACCGCTTGGATGAGTGTTGACCTTCCTGTCAGCAAGATGCCCTACACGACAATTTGACAGAGAAAATACCCTGCTAATCAAACAGAGAAAAATCCAGACAATCGAGTCAGACACAGGTAAACCTTCCCAGCTCCAATACAACCTGGTAATTTGTGCTCTGATAGCAATCAGCCCCAAAACAAGTCAGCTGTGCACAAGGACAGGCACAGTAAACAGTATTTCAATTCCTCTGGGTTTAAACTCCCAATCTGCAAAGCAGTATTGCAAGTCCTTGAACTTAAAGCAATAATAACAATTGTAACAAGTAAAGTAAGGTACACCTCCCTCTGCTGAGAGAGAGCAAAAATGTCTTTCCTGATAATTCTAAGTTCCTTATTTCACCTTTCAGTTAGATGTAGCCTCCACCTGAAGAATGTTAGCTTTTCTGATGAATCTGCTACAAACCAAAGAACAATTGTAAATTGTAAAGGTTCACCTCCCTTGTGGTGTCAGCGTGGCTCAGTTGGTAGCACACCCACCTCTGGACCAGAAGGTTGTGAGTTCTCGTCCCACACTGGGATTGGACTTGCCCCTAAAAATTGCTGGCATCTGTGTGCAGTATTGGGGGGTGCTGTATTGCTGGGGTGTTCCATCCTTCGGATGAGATATTAAACCGAGGTCCCTTCTGCCCATCCTGGTGTTGTCCTGGTGGGTGTCCAGGTGGAAGTAAAAGAACCCAGGGCAGTCTTCGCAAAGAGTAGGGAACATTCCCAGTGTCCTGGCTAACATTCCCCTTCCCATAAACCAGTTCATGCAATTATCCAGGCTGTGTGTGGGTGATGATGTGCGATATGGCCGCCACCACACATTCAGTCACTTCACTACCAGTCTAGCATTGCTTGTAAAGCGCTTTGGATGTATGAAAAGTGCTGTATAAATGTTGATTCTTCTTCTTCTTCTTCCCTCTGCTGTGAGCACGACTTGCTTTCTTGCAGATCCTAAGTTCAGTACTGCAGCTTTCAACCAGAGGTAGCTTCACCTGAAGAATATTAGCTTTTCTGATGACTCTGCTATAAACCAATTGCTTATATCTGATAGATTTATTTGCCTGAGTGGCCAAGGAATTAGATCAGAGAGGAGTAGTGGATATGGCCTTCCTAGATTCCAGTAAGGCCTTTGACACTGTTCCACATAGGAGACTCGTGAACAAGCTGGGGAGCCTGGGAGTGGGTCCAAAGGTGGTAAATTGGGTAAAAAATTGGTTGGGGAGTAGGCAACAGGTGGTAGTAAATGGTGTTCACTCTAAGGAAGGTAGGGTAGGGTGTCCAATGATCAGTACTAGGACCTGTCCTCTTTAATGTCTTTCTTAGCGACTTTGCAGAAGGGTTAGAAGGGAAGGTATACCTTTTTGCAGATGACACTAAGATCTGCAATAGGGTAGACACTCCTGGGGGGTGTAAAAATGAAAAAGGATCTAGGAAAGCTTGAAAACTGATCAAGAGTGTGGCAACTAAGTTTCAATGTGAAGATGTGCAAGATCATGCACTTGGGGTACAGAAACCCAGGGGCGGAGAACACAGCAGGGAGATTGGTATTGGTGACCACCTAACAGGAAAGGGACCTGGGAGTAATCATGTCTGATGACCTAAAAGTGGCTACGCAGTGTGACAAGGCAATGAGGGGAGCTAGTGGGATGATAGGGTGCATAGGGAGGGGTTTCACCATCTGGAAGAAGGAAGTGGTGAGTCTGCTGTATAGATCACCTAGAGTACTCTGTCCTGTTCTGGAGACCACATTTCTAGAAGGACATAGACAGAGTAGAGCTGGTCCAAAGAAGGGCAACTAAAATGGTGCCAAGTCTGCATCAAAAGCCCTATGAGTAGAGACTGAAGGACCATAATATGTACACCCTGGAGGAGAGAAGAGAAGGGAAGGGAAGGGAGGGATATGACAGAGACTTTTAAATAGTTCACAGGTATAAATAAGGTTCAAAAGAAAAGCATTTTTCAGAGAAAAGGATGCTCAAGAACAAGAGTTAATGCTATGAGGTTGGAGGAGGGTAGGCTCAGGGGAGATGTAAGAAAGTACTTATTCCCAGAAAGAGTGGTGAATGCCTGGAACAGCCTCCCAGTGGAGGTGGTGGGGGCAAAAACTGTAGCAGGATACAAATAGGCATGGGATAGGCAAAAGAGAACCTGAGTGGTAAGGAAAGGGGGGAGCCAGAGATCAAATAAAGTCTGCAGTGTTATGGTGGCTGGGAAAATGGGCAGACTAGGTGGGCCAAGTGATCCTTATCTGTCATCAGTTTCTATGTTTCTATACTTGGAAAAAGTACTACCATCATGCATCCACCCTGACCAAGTGGGTTTTGTCAATGGGAGGTAAGGTAAACACAACATTAGGTATGTTTTCAATGTCATTCACCAGTGGGTTACATATCCTGAATGATACAAGCTGCAGTGCTTGCCTTGCATGCTGAGATGGCCTTTGATCAGGTGGAGTGGGGGTACATGTTTAAAGTCCTCTGAGTATTTGGCCTTAGAGATCAGGTGCAAGGTTGGATAAGATCCCTGTATAAAGACCAAGCCACCAGAATAAACATCAACAGCAGTCTAACAAACACTTTCAACCTATCCAGAGGCACCCAGCAAGGATGCCTTCTGTCCCCATTGTTGTACATCCTATCATTAGAACTATTAGCAGCCTCTATACATCAAAATCAAGGTATGGAGGGATGTGAGGTGGTAGGCAGGGAAGATTAAGTTGCACTATTTGTGGATGACCTTCTGCTATACTTACAAAACCCAAAGGTGGGCCTCCCACATCTTCATTCCCTGCTCACAGAATACAGCACCCTGTCCAGCCATAAAATCAGCTGGACAGAGAATCAAATCTTACCAGCTGGTAAGTTACACAGAGACAGCACAGCAAACAACAACATGGAGCTTAAGCTCATTGTTGTGTTAAAATATCTCTGGGTGAGAATCCCAGCATGGTGGTCTAAGTTACATAGAAATACAAAATCACACATGCCTCCATGATGCAAAGCATCATGGACTGCATGTGCAAATCACCACAGAATACTATGCTAGTTCAACTTTAAGCAGAAATGCATGGTGCCAACAGACTTCTCACGCAGTTTGCAAAGGGTGCCAACAGATGACTTAGACACATGTTTCATCCTACCAGGACTCATCAGTATGCCTCATCTGTTTGACACCCCAGTGGAATGAACCAGCTTCCCTAAGATGGTCTATCTGGGTTATGTTGTGGTAAACCCAATTAAAACAAAAAACAATTTGAAAGACAAAAAAAACCTCTGTGCACAAGCACTGAGGCAATGGTTACCCCAAAGGGGATCTGGCAGAGATGAAACACGTGTCTATGTCATCTGTTGGCACCCTTTGCAAACTGTGTGAGAGGCCTGTCAGCACCATGCTTTTCTGCTTAAAGTTGAACCAGCACAGTATTCTGTGGTGATTTGCATATGCAGCCCATGATGCTTTGCATCGTGGAGGCATGTGTGATTTTGTATTTCTTTGAAACTTGGCTTCCCAGCCAAACTCCCTTTGGGGTAACCATTGCCTCAGTGCTTGTGCACATAGTTTTTTTGTCTTTTAAGCTACATAGCATCAACAACCCACCTCTCTTGGCAGACATAAGAGTACTGCAAAAGATGAATATTCCTGATGATCTCCATGATAGGTAGAATTAACATCCTCAAAATGTGAATCCTGCCTGAATGCCTATACCTCTTTTAGTCTCTTCTAATCTTGCTTCCACAAAGATTCTTCTCCCAAGTCAATACTATTATACATAGATTCTTGTGGCATAGCAAACCTGCCCAGATTAGGAGAAACATATTACAGTTAGCAGTGGGGGATGGAAGCTGCGAGCTGTCCAACATTAAGAAATACTTCTGGGTGGCTCAACTCAATTATCTACCCACTGGAGTGACTAACATTAAACTGACTTGGCTACTCAAAGAAGAAAAAGAATTGGGGGTGGACCTCAGAAATGGTCTATTATCAGCAGAGCTGAAACACATGGAGGTTCCCCAGCTTTCCAACCCATTCACCAAACCCCTGGCAATCACTTGGCTGGCAACCCATAAACACTTTGACTGGCAGCAAGGTCTCTTTAACTACACTCAAGTATGAGTTAACTTGAAAGACAAACCCCAATATGTTGCCCTTCACCAAACTCTATTTGCTTGGGGAAAACAGAGCTTGATGCATCTTAGTCAACTGCTACAGGGAGGTCCATTCAGAGACTTCACCACTTTGTGTGGAGATTCTGGACTACAGCCAGGTGATCTATTTGCTTTCCTACACATAAGACAGTTGCAAACTCCACATCCTGCGGGAACACAGACCCCACCAATTTGGTTCTACCCTCATTCATCCTTTAAGGAGGAGTTGTACCATCCTCAAACAGTTAGTAAGCCACTATCAATACACTGTAGAACTATAAATTATCATGTAAAGTCTGTTTCAGGGGTCAGAGTCAAACAAATTTAAGCTTTCGCTGCAAGAGAGATCAGTGGCCGCAAGCAGCACTATCGCAAGCTTTAGTGTTATCCCTTAGGCTGTGATTGCTTACGATCACCTGATATGTCTGAAAAACCCTTTCCCTTGATTGAGCATGGCTGTCTGTGAGTGTTTCTTACAAAAAGGAAAGAGACCCATGCTAACAGTCATTGACTCCAGATTGTGGTAATATTATTGAGAATGTTTTATGATTTTCTTGGTGTACTGCTATCTAATACTTTAATAGTGTAGTATGCCTTTGTGTTCTGCTCTATATACTAATGATAAAAATCCCCTATTGCATATGTTACTAGTTAGTCCATTCAACATTAGTAATATTTTTTATCTCTTACTGTACTGCATAAATGTATCTCATACAATTTACTTGTATCTTTAATATCTGGTTCTGTATTCAAATTTTGATCTTGTTGTACTTGTCCATGTCTTGCTCAGTAAAATACATCAAAAAAATGTATCTTCCACCAATGGCAGCTGTTTTCTTAACTTTTAGTAATAGATGGGTGTTGATCTGTCTGCAGTTCAATTAAGATAAACTCCCTTATCTTCAAAGTGTTAAGGTAGTGAACTGTTCTTTTCAGCTCCTTCAGCTCCACATGATAGGAGCCACCAACTCCATTGTTCTGCATGTAAAACAATTTTTAAATAATACCTTGGTAATAATGTCAGTTATAAACATTTGTGCATATGTACTATAATCAGTAAAACACAGCAATAATTAATTAATGAAAGTGACAAAGTGACAAATTCTCCTCAAAACAGCAATGTAAATCTGATGCCTCACATGTTACATGTTGTCCTACTGTAGCAGGGCTCCAAAATTCACTCTGTCTGTCATAAAGACTACTTGGGCAGGGAGCAAACTCATTTCGGTGCTACAGTGTCAGGGGAAGGTACAGGCATTCAGAGTGTCTATGACCGTTGGTGGGGATTGTTTAGAACTTCATCAGGTGCCAATATAGAAACTGTTTTCCAGTCTTTAACTACTACCACCCAACACCTGTGCATACACAATCATGATGACCAAAGGTGCAACAGTGCGATAAAGCCTGTGCTCACCCATGCTGACAACCACACCTCCACTCAACCACACCTACAAGTTGCAGAGATGAGGTGAGTATCTGGCCAATGGACTTAAGGAAGGTACGATATTTCTGTTATCTGAAAAATCATTGTTATTGTCTAAAATTTTTGATCTATGATTCTAAGCACTCTCTGAGGGCAGTTCTACATGACATCAAGCACCTTCACATGTGAAGCATTGATCTTATGAACTGTTTTGGAACTGGCCTTGGAAAATGAGAGACTGAACATTATTAAAATCACTTTACATCCCTAATACAATCTTTAGAGTGTATGCTTTAAATCCAGAAGTCAGCAGATAAGAGTGTTATGGAGCATAACCGTTAACTGCATTTATTAATCCACGTACCTAGTTGCTCACTTTTGTTCTTTTATTACAATGGAACATTATTGTTAAACAAGAACCTTTGCCAAGGACCCATTAGTTGAGCACCCACCATGTTGTTTTAATTTGACAAGTGAGTGCTGTTCCTTTCATCACTGTGGATGTGACTGTTTAAGTGCTAATAGAATAAGCAACTGTGGATGCCCTAGCCAGTGTGGTTTATAGTGGGGGAGCAACAGTCCATTAAATTCGGCCAGCCAGTAGTGGTTTCTTTAACTGGTCCTCTTTTTGGTGTTATTTTTTCTGTGTGTGTGCACAGTGTTCAGTAACTTTAATAAAAGTAACTGGATCATTAAAGGAAGATGAGTCAAAGTTCCACTAACACTGATATTGAAAACACAAATAAAAGCCATGAGTTATTTGTCTTAGAAGACATAGACTCATTACAGAGTCACAGACTGAAAAATAAAAAATAGTCTGGAATGAGAAGGTAATACTGCCAAAGATATAAATGATCAACCTTAAAACAAGTTTTGCCAAATTGGAGAGACTGTTAATACATGAATTGAACATTGCCTGTATCATAACAATATTAAAGAAATATTAAGAATGAGAGCATGTACCAAGACGATTACATGTCCTAAGGGTACTATCTAGACTCTAGATTCTAGAGGCACTGAGCTATCTAAATTTAAATATGAATGGGGGGAAAGCTGCAAAAACTTGTTCATGAGTGTTTGTGGAACCAATTGTTAAAGTGGACATTAACAAGCACCAAGTTGTTGGTAACAAGATGAAAGCATTAAAAGGGAGATTACTCAGTACATGAATAATCCACTTTTTAAGGAACTGAACAAAACTCTTAAAGCTAAAATAGCAAACTATGAGAAAAAAATAATTCAATGAAAACTGAACAAATTGACAAGGGACTTAGGAGACTATGAGAAAGGATATTTTTTTAGCTGACCATGAGAAGAAAAGAACAGAAGCCAAGGATAGAAGACGATCTAGGTCTCATAGGAGGGACGTTTCACAAACATGCAATAGCAGTTATACAGGACACACAGTTTCATTTCAAGTTAAAAATAATGAGAATCAGATTACTAGAGCAAAGACAATCCAAGGACAACCAAAAACAAGGACACAGAAAAAAACAAGGAGGGGCATGAGAGGAAAAGGGGAGCGATACAAACCTCAGGCATTCAGAGAGGAAGACAACAATGAGAAATAACAAGTGATTAACATCTCTCAGAGGACTTTAAATTTGCCTCAGATTCAAGTGTTGGAAAAAGTTGTGTCTGTTGCACCAGCACTGTCCATTAATTCTTTTGAAATTAAAGATGATTTCTTTAAGCTTTTCAGGAAAAATAGACTCCATGAATATTACATGATGAAAGACAGGGCAGGTGAATGAGAAGCTGAACAAGACACAAAAGCCCTTTTGAAATGTATTCTCAGGGGAGTATTACTCTTGAAACTTTGAATGACTTGTATATTGAAATTCATGACAATGGTGAGCATCATGTTTCTCTATTTGTGCAGACCAATCAGTTAGATGAATGTGACCAGCCAACAGATAGTGAAATGAATGACAACTTAGATAGTAGAGATCCGTTAAATGTAGAGGATTTGCTTTCTCCATGGAGTTGAGTAGTGGGGAGCCCACTCAACATGTTGGCAAACTGGGTTTGTGACCTTCACCCGGGGCGACTGGAGCAGAAACTGATGGTGAGGGTGAAGAACATCCATGTGGATGCTCACTTCCCCAGGAGGGATGGTATGGCTTGCACTGTCCTTGAGTGGCTGCTAGTGGTGAGCTGGTAGTAGTGCAATTGGCAGAGTGTGTGACCACACACTGCTGTGTCTCCTTTCCAGCCATGCAGCTATGATGTGAGAGAGGAGGTAGAGGGAAGAAAGAAAAAAGTAGAAATGGATGCCCACAGTGTTGGATGAAGACTTCTGGAAAGTCCCCCCAGCCACCCAACCACCCAGCACACCATGCCTGCCCCCCCCCCACTGACAACCCCAGTGTTGGAGGTGCTTCCTCCCTGGTAGCCATTGGGGGGCCCCCAGCATGGATAAGCTGGACCACATTATGTCAGAGAGCTCAGGGAACTTGGAGGTTGGTATGGCAGAGAGGTCTGAGTCCAGCAGGAAGAGGTAATGAGCATGGGAGAGCCCAAAGGAGTGGAGCTGCAGGGGACCCAGGAGTAGCAAAAAAAATTAAAAATAATATGGGATTTAGGGAAGTGTTTTGTTTTATCCAGTATCCACTTTTTGTCCCAGAATAAGTAATGTCAGCATTCTTCTTTTGGAAAAAAAAACTGACACACAAAAAGTTAATCATATTCTGGAGGGAACGAATAAAAAGATAAAATTCAGCATTCTCAGTAAGAAACACCCGGTAGCACTGAAACAAATACAATAGTGAGGGGATGTGGAGATCAAGCCAAAGGTGATAATATTATTTTGATGAACAAACTGAATACATAGAAATGGTTAATCAGATATTATCTGACAAGAATGAGTGCAGGTTATTAGCTGGGAATTCCGCTCAAGTTTTAGATATACCTTCAAGAATTGTTAAAGGGAGCAACATACATCAGCAATACTGTTGACAAAGGATGTGAATATGTTTGGCCATCAAAAGCAGTTACGCCACTGTTATATGCACTCCCACAGACACACAAAAATATTTAAAAACACTTGGATGCCCCATTGTCTCTGGGGTAGGATCACTTACTGATAATGTATACAGTTTTGTGGATTTTTTTTCTAAGAGAGAAGTAAGTTGTGATCCTACCTCAGGGACACTGGGAACTTACCTCTCAAACTCCAGAATTTTGTATGGGATCAGAGTTATTATGGTGTACCTATTTATCAACAGTTGTAAAGTCATATTTTAGTATCTTTTTTGGTTTGTGACATTTATCTGTAAAAATGAAGGATTATTTTTAAATTTGGTAAGGATTATGGTAGTCTAGTCCGCTTGATTCATTTATGTGTCCCAATTTATTCCAATGCCCCAACTATGGGATCTTATGTTCTCCAGAGCACATGTCTATGAGCTTTAATCTATCAATGAGAAAGTGGACTAGTTAAGCAAAGAAATCCTTTTATGTGATTAGGTTTGAACTTCAGAAAGTCACTTTTTAGACTTCACCTAAATAATAATCTAATAACTAGACATGTGCTCTGGATGTTCTTGGTTATTAGTGGGGACACTGAGTTAAATCCTGGTCTGTGAAAGCTTACATTAAATTGGTCCACGGCAATGCAAGAAGTTTAGTGAAAAAGATGGCTTTCTTAAGGGCCTGGGTTATTTAGAATCACCTGATATCATAATAGTAACTGAAACTTGGCTCTGTAAGGGAATTCATCAAGATGAGATTGTGCTGAAAGGCTACTATCACCACAGACACAATAGGGGATCATGCAGTGGGGGAATTTTAATGTTTATTAAATATCCAATTAACCACTCAAAAATTTTATTTTTTGGAATAGTGGAAATAATTGAATGTCTACTGGTGAACTTACAGCCCCTACATGTAGTAATATGTGCTATTTATTCACCACCTAAAGTAAAAATGACTCACTTTGATAGTTTTTCTAATACATTGATGGAACATACTGGTCACAGAAAACCATACTAATTGGTGACTTCAATGCTATCTGGGAGCGTCCACGTGGTCAGAAATTGGAAACTTCCATGCAGTGCCTAAATCTGATCCAAATAATTCACTGAACCACCAGGAAGGGCAAATTAACTAGTTCTGGCAGCATACTGGGTCATGTATATTTATCTCTCCAGATCTGACTGTGAAGGAAAAAAGTGTTTGTACCCCTGACCTAGGAGATCATAATGTTATACAATGTATTTTTGATGTTGGCCAAAAACTAAAACTACTGTATGACCAAACAACCCCATATTTTCAGGAGAGGCTATACAAACTTCAATAAACCACTTATTAAGGATGCCTTGACACAGGATTTTTCTTATTCCTGACTTGAACAAGGCGGTGGATGGGTTCACTGCCATGATCTCTGGAGTATGTAATAAGTTTGCTCCCCAGAAAATAATTATTCAAAAATCAAATTATTTGCCATGGATAAGTTACATGCTAATATACTAAACTGCCAGCAGATTAGGCCCATTGGTCTATCGAGTCTGCTCGAGTAACAGCCTGCAGTTAACTCACTGAGGCTGCCCCCTCCCTCTGTGGACCATATTATCTATCCCACTCCTCCCTCCCTGGACTACATCCCTGTGTCTGCCCCACCCCTCTCCTAAAGCCTTCCACTGTCTCCATCCCCACCAACTCTGATGGCAACAAGTTCCAGAGCACCACCACCCTCTCAGTGAAGTAGTGATGCCTCATCTCCCCCTTAAACCTCCTCCCCCCCACTACCAATCTCAGGCTATGCCCCCTTGTGGCTCTGTCCCTTCCTCAGCTGAAGCAGTCCAACAGAGTTGACCCGGTCAATCTCCTTCAAATATTTAAAGACCTCTATCATATCCCCATGCCTCCTCTCCTCCAGGGAATACATGTTCAAATGCTGTAGCCTCTCCTCATAGGAGAGGTCCTTCAGGGTGTAAATGATCTTTGACACCATTCGCTGGACCCTCTCAAAAAGGACAACATCCCTCCTCAAGTATGGGTGCCAAAACTGCATACAGAACTCCAGGTACAGACTAACCAGGCAGTTGTACAGGGGGGCAGTAGGACCTCTCTCCTTCTTAATGTTATCCCTCTGGCAGTGTACCCCAGCATCCTATTTGCCTTCACAGCTGCCCTTCTACACTGCCAGAATTATTCATTTTGGCATATATTGCCATCTCAAGATCCTTTTCTTCCCTGGAGACTGCCAAATAAAAACCATCCTAGGGGTGACATAAGTGGAACAAGGGGTGTGAGATAAGAGGGGGAGAGTGTGGGGATAAGGGGAGTAGGCAGTCAAGGATTTGACATTGTCATAAGTGCAAGGAGAGAAAGATAAGTGCTAGGTGGTCTGGGGTGGACCAACAAGATAGGGTGATAGGGAGGAGGAGACAGGAGGAGAGGAGTGGGAGAGAGGGTGGAATGGTAGGTGGGAGGTGAGATTGGGTAGAATGGTAGGTGGTGGATGGGAGAGAGATGGGGAGTAGGAGGGGATGGAGGGGTGGATAGAGGTGGGGAGGGTAGCAAGGGAGGAGAGAAGGGGAGGGAGAAGTGAAGCAAAGCTGCAAGCCTAGGCAGAGCAGTCACAACTGCTAAGGTCCATGAGGTGCTGGCAGAGTGTACGTTTGAATTGGCCAAGCTTGTTTTCAGCTGCAATTTCAGGGGGAAGGTTGTTTAGCAGCAAGGAGGGGCCCTGGTGTAGAAACATGTTGAGCCTGGTTGGTATGGCAGAATGGAACGATAAACGTTGGTTTGAGCGAACAGTGAGTAAAATGTGCAGTGACTGCAGGCAACATTAAAGCATGAGTTGCAAGGGGTGTGAGGTTAAGACAGATTTTCTTAGCCAGTAGGCAAGTCTACTATTTAGATTGATCAAGTTGGATTGCTTGTAGAGATCACAGGTATGTGTATTCTTCCCTGCACCAATGAGAAGTCTACAGCATTTGTTAAGGGCCGTCCTGACCCATTTTAGGATGCTATCAATGCTGCCCCATAGAAGACAAGCCTGTAATCAATGACAAGTAGGACTAAGGCAGTTATGGCTTCGCGTATAGCTTCGTTGGTAAGACAGCGAAGGTGGCAGTAGAGGACCCCAGTTTTGAGATGACTGATTTTGAGACATATTAAACATGCGAGCTGAAAGACATCATGTGATCAAGGGTATTACCAAGATATTTAAACTCCTACACTTGCTCAAGTGGCTGTTGAAGCTCATTATGTATGATGAAGTTTATGGATCTGTATTTGCTGTGAGAGCTGTGGAACAACATGGACTTTGCTTTTTTATAATTCATCAACAGCTTTTGTTGGAGAAGCTAGGTTTCAGCTAGGCTGAAGTTCATCTGTAGGACCTTGGAGAGTGAGCCGGGATCAGCATGGGAGAAAAAGAGGACTGCATCATTGGCATAGAGTGAAAAGTTATTATTGCAAGCTGCAGAAAGAGTATTGATGAAAAGGCTGAAAAGTAAAGGCCAAGGATGGAACCTAGGGGAACACCAGAGTGGACAGGAAGGGCACTAGGGAGAGAGTCAATGATTTTGACTTTTTGACTCCTTGCCGAGAGGTAGCTTTCAAACCATTTGGCTACATCATTAGATAGTTCAAGGGAGGAGAGTGAGTGAAGCAGAAGCTGATGGTTCATGGTTCAAAGACCTTGGTCAAATCACTGAACACCATACCCAGTAGATTGCCAGTGTCAATCGCCTTATGAATATGGCTGGTGAAGTCAAGCAGGGTGGTGGTAGTGCTATGGGCTTTTCTAAAGCCACATTGTAGTGGGCAGAGTAAGTTATATTTGTTGAGGTGTTCAGAAAACTGGTCAGCTACAATTCGTTCCAATGCCTTGGAGAGTGGTGGGAGGATAGAGATGGGGCGGTAGTTAGGGAGAAGAGATCTGTTACCTCTTTTATGAACGGGTGTGGCCACTGCTGATTTCCAGAGCTCGGGGAATTGCTTATGACAGAGTGAGAGATTCAGAAGTTTAGTGAGAGCTTGTAGGACAACGTCAAGGTGGAGAGAGAGGAGTTTGAGGTCAAGGGTATCATTGCTGGAACTTGTTTTGCTTAGCACTTTGCTAAAGTATCTTTTAGCTTCAGACATGGATAACCTCATAAAGAAGAACAGGGGGGTATCACTGTGGAGACTGGTTTTATTATTGAGACAGTGCTGGGCTGAGTTGTCAAAGAAGTTGTGAGGAAGGATGCTGCTAAGATCAGTGAAAGCGAGATTAAAGGAGCACGCTATTTCTTTGGTGTCCTGTAAAGTGAAGCCGTCAACCTCAATCATAACCTCAATCTGAGGACTTATTAAATGATTATTTTATAAACCTTCCTGACTTAGTACTAACTGATGATAACAAACCACTAAGAGTTAATAATGGTATAAAGGCATCTTATCAAGGTGATGCACATGAAAAATCCAAGCCAAAATTTAGATTTAGGAAAATAACTAGAGATGAAGTATCCAGAATTTTAAATAACAATGATCAATAAAGCCAGTGGTTTGGACAATATACAAAACCAGTTGTTAAAAGAATCAGTGTTGGAAATGTCACCAGTATTGAGAGATATTTTTTACTGGAGCTCATGTGTGGGGATTTTTCCACAGAACTGGAAAATGGCTAAAGTAATTCTGGTTGCTAAAGGTGGTGATCCCTCAGATCCTTTCTGCAACCACCCAATAGCCTTGCTCTCAGCTGTTTTTAATATCTTGGAAAGAATTTTTCATGGCCATTTAATGGGCTACCTTGAGAAATATGACAGGTTAACTCAAATTCAATCTTCTTTAAGAAGGGGCAGGTTCATGGCATCTGCACTCACAGACTTCTTAGACATGGTTGCTACCCCTCTTGGGGCCACATAGTCCAAGGGCATGGTGTACATGGACTGTCCAAAGCATTTGATCTAGTAGACCATGGAATCTTATTGAGTGCTATTGAGAAAATTGGTCTGGCTGCTGAACCTTACAAATGGTTTTGCTCTTACTTAACTGATAGGACCCAGGTAGTTACTGTTAATGGCCATCAATCCAAATCCTTGCCTGTGAAATGAGGGGTACCCAGGAATAAATACTGAGCCCCTTATTGTTTATTATCTATGTAAATGACTTGCCTAACTACATGTAATATTCCCAGATCAGATCAGACTGTTTGCAGATGATACAGTACTTATAGCAGCACATAGCTGCCCTGAGGAGGTGGAACATAAACTTCAAATAGATTTTCTTGTGATGCAGAGGCGGTTCACCTCCCTAGGCCTGATAATTAATAACAAAAAACACAGATTATGTTTTTTGATCCAACTTAGTCTGGAAAAAACAAAATGAGACCTAAGCTCAAAGAAAGGACCCAAGATGATAATATTCTAACACATACTTTAGTGTATAAATACTTGGGTGTCTACTTCAGCCAGCACTTAACATTCAAATATCATACAAAGGAACTGATGAAAAAAACAATGACAGAATCAGAGCAATGAGACGGATCTCAAATTGCACAACTGAAAAAGTGCAACGAATGATGGCAAATCAGTTAGTCCTAACAGTTATCAACTATGGGAGTCATATTTTTGACATGCCCATAAAAAACAACTACAGAAATTGGATACAGAATATAATAGACTGGTAAGATATATCTTAAGATGCAAATATAGTACTCGCCATTGCTTGATGTATACCCTCCTAAGTTGGAGTTCCCTTGACATAAGAAGGAAGGGTATATGGGTAAGTCATGTACAGGGAATACTAAAAAGAACATACTGCTTGGACTAATTGGAAAGCTACAAAAGCCAAACCATAGTCTTAACCTGAGGAAAAGGGATGCCATGGACATGATAGTACCAAAAGCGATAAATAATTTTCAATAAAATGATGTTTCAGTATAAAGCTGCTTATTGTTGGAATGAACTCCCCTCCCCCACCCCCAGCTTCGAAATCTGGAAATTTAATCAACTGCTTTTAAAAACACAATGACACAAGAACTAATTTTGCGATGTGAATGCGAAAGGGCAGCAACAGAAAATCAAAATGTACTTAACTTGCCCCATGAATACATTGTACTGTACTGTTGTATATGTAAGTTAATCTTTTTCACTGTTCCATGAGTTTATGTGTACTAGCCCTGTGTTTATTTATACTTACATGTTTACTGTAACTTTTAGATTATCTTATTTAACAGGTGCACCTTGTAAAAAGGGTATCTATAACCCTAATGGTGATATCTCTGTATAAATAAAAGTTTTACTTACTTACTACTTTACTTACAAGTTGGGTTACAATTGACATAGAACAGCTTTATTTAACTATTAGACATGAGGATGGTTTGGATGTCTGCAAATATTTTTTGGAGTGGAGTACAACACCAAATCCAACTAGATTAATTGTTGAGAGAATTTATTTTATTGTCACACATAATGGGCCTGATTTTAGAAGCCCTTCCTAGATCAGGGCAATGTGCACCAATCCACTGACTGCAGCAAACCTGGGTGTGCCAGGGACCCTGAGCTGGATTTTGCAAGAATGGGGGTAATGGCATCAAATGCCCCAAGTCTGCCACAAGCTTTCCTGTGCACCAACCATATGGTGCATAGGAGGGAAATGCTGCAAGCTTCAGAACATTCATCTAGCAGTGGCAGCCATGACAGGGACCTGCCAGTCGGGCAGCCTGCTAGCTGCTGGGGCCTGTGGAGGGCAGGATGGGATGGTTTGGGGTGGGGGGTGGTGATAGACTCAAAAAGGAGCCAGGAAAAAAGTGCCCATGGTGCCAGAGACTGGGCTTTGTGGGGTGGTCAGGTGACAGTTCTGGGTCCATAGTACCACCATGGTGCCATACAGCAGTAAGTAGCCATGGAACAACAACACCATGGTATGCCTCCTCTCAGTAGGGTTCTGCTTCCCCTGGCTCTGTCCCCTGAAGCAAATGCCATATTGCCAGATGGATCATTCGCCCCCATGGAGCAGTGTACTGTCACCATTTCACAGGATGGTATATGAGGTATTGTACAGGTGTTGGGACTCCCATATAGTACCTCACAGCTGTATCTTACCACTGTTGGTACAGTTGTGAGAGTTGTGTGTGTAGAATATGCTGATATCAGCTTAATGTTGTCTGCCAGCCATAGACATAGTGATAGGTGTTAGAGATGGACAATGGCATATGGTCACATACATGGGCACTAACCATGAACCGACAGTTACTGTGCACAACCTGCTGCCTGTGTAAGGCACATAGCAATGGTAAACTTTATTGGTGTATTGCCTTTACTTGTCAGTGATCTGTGACTTCAGTTGATGTTGCCATACCACCCCCCAATCAGTCTGCTGACATGGGAATCCAACAGTATCCAACAGGCAAGGCAATGCCAACTTCATTGGGGGGACTCTGGAGGATACCTAGTGTGGCCTCACCAGTGCCAGGATGGGTGTCTGGCTGTGGGATGGCCAGTGACAGCCACTGGCATTGGCCACAACATGGGGGGCACAGACCACTTTCCACTTTGCCATGAGTCAGTAAAGGGCGCATGGACCATTAGACCAGCCCCTGACTGGTCTAGCTCTGGCAGCTCATGCACTCATTGGGGGGGATTTGCAGAATCCCAAATATGGGAGGACTATAGCACTGCCCTGGCACAAGTCTCCCTCCACCTTGCCAAACCAGAACATCTGTTGGAAGGATGTCACAAGCCTGACCAGTACAGGCAGCCTCCCAGTTGGTGAAATGGAGCATGGTGTGGTGCAAAATGCCCCTTGCACCACTGCTTGTTGGCATAAGCACTGTATGCCATTTCCAACAGTTTGAAAATCAGACCTAATGTCTTTGAATTTAGTACAGATTATTGCATCCAGGCATCAGGAACTGTGATGGAGACCTGTATGGTCCCATCATATGCCAATCTTTTGCTGGGCCTTTGGGAGGTTGAGATTATACTTTTGTAGAGTGTCCTACACACAGATTATATCATCTTGTATTGTTTTATTGATGATGTCATCTGTGTGTGGGGAGGGGATGAAAAACAGATCCCAACTTTCAGTGACTGGTTAAATCACAATGTATTGGCTCTCAAGTCTACATACAAGTTAAATGAAAGCACCATAGTTTTTTGGAGATTACTTTGCAGAAGAAACATCAGAGAAAGGTAACAACCAAAAAGTACAGCTAACCAACAGCATGTACATCAAACCTTCACTTCAATAGCGCACATCCCTATGCACTAAAACAATCGATACCATTCAACCAGATGCTTAGACTTAAGCAAAATTGTAGTGATGATATTGAATTCCAAAAATAGGCTGATGAAGTAACACAAATATTTGTTAAAAGAGGATATGAACTCAATGTACTAAATGAAGCAAGAAATAAAGTAGCAGAAAAAGACTGGAAAATTCTGTTGGTCCCTAAGTCAAAATTGTAGAATGTGGACAGACCAGTAATGGTCAGTATCAAATTCAGTCATGTAGCAGGGGCTGTTGGAAGTGTACTTCATAAATGTTGGTCAGTTCTGCTGAGTGCCCCATCGTTTATACCAATATTGGTAGACAAACCATGTGTTTTATTTCGCAGGCCATCAAATATTAAGGAAAGAATTTTGATAGTAGATTTCAATAAAACAGAGGTATTGATGGCTGTACTTGGCTACCATCTCAATCAAAGGGCGTTAGGAAATGCAAGTGTTGTAATATTTGTCAATATACACATGAAGAGGATAACTTCATTCACCCCCAAACCTTGAAAAGATTTGAAATCGAGGAGTGTATAACATGTGATACATGTTATGTGATGTACTGTCTCACATGCTCCTGTGATCTACATTATGTAGACAGAACTATAAGACTGTTAAAATGTAGAATTCGGGAGCATGTGAGAAGTATACCAAACATGAATGACAAGACTCCCATTGGCCAGCACAGGTCTAAAATTCATGGGGCTTGAATTGGTTAAAAATAACCCCAGAGGAGGGGATACACTGAAAAGCCTCCTTCAGAAGGAATCAAGGTGGATCAGGTGCCTAGAATCTCTGAAACTCAAAGTGCTCAATCACATATTAGGCTTCAAGCTTTTCTCCTGAGATGGATATAATGTAAACTATTGATTTTGAGCAACTGGGTCTGGATTATTGATTAACATTGGACATATGTACAAACACATTTTTTTATACTTTCTTTTTCCCCCCTACATCCCCCCAGCTCTGACTTCCTCAGGAACCCACAGAGTCATCCCTCTGCTGTCCACCTTACCTTGATCCACCCTCTTACCAATGGAGCTGTGGTTTACCCCCTGGGAGGGGACTAGGTGGGGCCCCAGGCATCCCGATACTTCTAGTTTTGTCAATCGGAGGGTGGTCACGCAGGTGGCAGCACACTGAGGGCATACTCCAGGGCTCTGTCTCCTTCAGAGCTGGAGGGCATTTTCTGTGCTTTTCTGTGTGGATGTCATGAGTGCCCACTACATCAAGGCATAAGCGTCGACATCCACAATGTCCTCCACTTAGCTGCCTCAGAGATTTGTCAAACCCCCGACCTTCACCCAGAACCAATCAAATCCTGAGGAGCCTGACATGATGCTGAGCCACTGGCCTCTGCTAGAGGTCAGCATACGCTGGACTGATTCCCCACTCTCCCCCTAGAGAAGGTGAGCCATCATGGGATGCTCAAGCCTACTCCTCTCGACCGGCCCTCCAGCAACCCGAGTCTGCTCCCAAACCTGGGTTGCTGGTGTCACAGACAGAAATCCAACTGCTGTGCCAGCAGGCCAGCGACACATGTAAAATTTGTTTGGATTTGAAAATTTATTCCTTATCAGGTCTATTAAATATCTCTTATGTTATTCTATTAACATAGGTGAAGCAGTAAACTTCAGAATCATTTTGCTGTGACCTTCACACCAAATACTGGATGTGAACACTACAGGATACATTATAGAAAAGTCAAGATAATGAAGGAAATAGACAGTGATCTTTCCATTACAAAATAAGAACTATTTAGTATGTATTTTCTTAAAAATTTCAACCAACCTTTTGGTATGATACGTTTGTGATTGAGCAACCATTCAGATTGCAATCAGGAATAAGCAAAAAAAAAGTATTTTTTGTGTATTGAAGTATATTAAGTTTGCTATTTGATTTTTTTTGTTACAGGAGCTGATCTGTGTTTGATAGATATAAACTGTATATGATAGGTGAATTTGAACACCATTACAGAATTTTGTGGCATCAGCCCACCCTGAGATTTTCACCATGGGAGCATGCAAGTCATCTTGAACTTTGTAATAAATTATACAGGCGCGGTCATGCCTGTATATCGTGCCTGTATATTAGGGTTCAATGGTCACTTCTATGTTAAACCCAATATTTTGAACTTTAATAACTTTGCAACCATTTGTAAGTAAAAGTAAAGTAGTAAAATGTATTTGTTTAAAGTGCCCTTCCCAAGCTCAGGGCGCTTTTACACCAATTCAGACACTTTAACTACACATCATATAAAAACAATAAATATAATGAATAAACATAAATAACCCTTAATTATCAAGTCCCAGAAAAAACTTTCCAGAGTCAGGCAATCTAGTATCTGACGAGGTAGAAATTCCACAGGGTAGCTGCCTTATAGGCAAACGATCTTCCACCAGCTGTCTTTAAGTATACCCTAGGTATCTCTAGCAATCCCTCATCAGAGGATTGAAGTGAGCAGGTGGGCAGTAAGGCACCAGGAGTTCTTTCACCTTTTTTCATATATTTTTCATGCATTTTTGGGAGCCAAAGATCTCTTGATGTGGCAAGTTATGTTCCAGTCGGGTGTGCAGGTACAGAGATATGCAGTGTCAACAAATGTGAAAATTATCACTTTATAATAACTGGCTATGGCCAATATCAACTCGTTTTCACGCTTGTTAAAAAGTCGTATCAACTCGCAGGTTGATACGAAAAAAGTCGTATCAACCTGCGAGTTGATACGACTTCCACATCCTCGCACCGAGAATCATTAAAAATCAGCTTACAGGCAGCGCGAGACACTTCCATAATGGAAAAAAAACACACAGGCAGTTCTTAACTCTGAAAGCAGCACAAATAAAACAGAGACTTCCCATCTAAAGCAATAGTACAATGGAGCTACTTTCGTTACTGTTATGTTTAGCAGTCTTTTTTTTTTTTTTTCATCTTTATCCCTCCTTACTGCCTCCGGTGCCCCCTCCTTCCGTCCGCTCATGTCCCACGGTACCTACCTTAGGGATCTGCCCCTAGAGTGCCCATCCTCCTCTCCTCGCACAATGGGGTCTGTCCTGTAGGTGGTCCAGGTGGACTTAGGGCGGACTTCATCTAGGGCTGCCGGAGGGTATTTCTGGTTTTCTCCCCTAGCGTCCCCACTCCCCAGGATGCCTTGCGCTAGGAAATACGTCCAGTGGTAGCGTGCTTACAGCCGCAGACCCTCATCGCGCCGAGACGTCCCCCTCCCGGCTCCGACTGGTGACACGCCCTCCCACCTTCCCTCTGCGGTGCTTCCACGGCTATGGAAGAATGCAGGCGCAATGCACTCTTGGTAACCCACCCCTGAGGGAGGAGAGCATCCATTGGGACGCTCGAGCCTCCTTCCCCCCGGCGACCCCCGGCCACCCGAGTCCGTTCCCGAACCCGGGTCACCGGCGATGTTTAGCAGTCTAATGAACTTTGACCTTTCCCTCATATTTAAAAAATCCTGATACCTCTGCTAGATGAAACCTAGAAATGAAGATTAAAAAAGGTACTGAATTTACATGTTATACCATTCTGTTCATGTCTCGCTTAGAAAATTTTGTCCTGAAGTAATAAATGCTGCATTTGAAGTTATGTGGGAGCTGTTTGTGTTTTGTACTGATGCGAGAGATTGTTTAGCAACATAGCCTGATATTAATCATAACCTGTTATTATATAAAATAAAACATATGAAGGGTGGTTAAAATTGAGTTTTTTTAAGCACCCTCGATGTGTGATAATAAAAAAAAACACTCTCGAGCTATGCTTTCGAGTTTTTTTTATTATCACACATCTTGGGTGTGTAAAAAAACTCCATATCAACCACCTGCATATGCATTATTTTATATTTGTCAAATTCTTTGTCACGCCACTGTACATAAACGGCTTGAGGTTTTGGTCTGAAATGATCAGGGTACATAGGTCTTGGGTCATAGATGTGCCTTTTGAAGGTTTAGTGAAAATGTATTAATTCATTCAAAAGTTATTAAATTTCAAAGTTTCCCATTATTTCCTACAGGAAAAGTTAGATGTGCCATGTGAAATAGGATTTTTTGATCATGAATAAGGATTCTTTATCACATTTTGCACTTTAACAACTTTGCAGCCTTTCTTGCAATATGCATGACGTTTGGCATGCTCAATCAGGGTCCAATGATCTCTTAATGTGTCATGTTGTGTTCTAGTTAGATTTGTGCATGTGAAGATATGGAGTCCCAAAGTGTGTACATCACCATTTTTTGTCAAATTCATTTTCACTTCTATGTTAAACTGAATATTTTGTGCTTTAATAACTTTGTAACCCTTCAGGCAAGTTGCATGAAATTTGGCAGAGACAAAAGATCTCTTGATATGGCAAGTTTTATTTCAATTAAATGTGCTGTTGTGTAGATATGGAGTCCCAACATGTGTAAATCACTATTTTACATCAAATTCTTTCTTCACTTCTATGTTACATTGAATATTTTGTGCCTTAATAACTTTGCAGCCATTCAAGTAATTTGCATGCAGTTTGACTTGCCCCATCAGGGACCAAAGGTCTCCTGAAATGTTAAGCTTTGTTTCAGTTGGATGTGCAGGTATGGGGATATGGAGTTTCAAAAAATGTGTAGGTTATCATTCTTGTCAAATTCTGTCTTCATTACTATGTTAAACTGAACATTTTGTGCTTTAATAACTTTGTAACCATTTAGGTGATTTGCATATAACTTGGCATGCCACATCAGGCACCAAAAGTCTCTTTATTTGATAAGCTTCATTTCAGTTGGATGTGTAGGTGTAGAGATATGGAGTCCCAAAATGTGTAAATCACTGCTTTTTGTCAAATTCTTTCATTTCCACGTTAAACTAAATATTTGTGCTTTAATAACTTTGTAACCTTTCAGGCAATTTATATGCAATTTGGCATGCCTATTAGGGACCAAAGATCTCTTGATGTGGCAAGTTCCTATCCAGTTGGATATGTGGGTGTGGAGATATGGAGTCTCAAATAATTTTTAAATTACCTTTTTTGTAAAAGTCACCCCATTACTCAAAAATTGTGTGAAATTCTGTCCTGAAATGTTTATAGTGCATAGTAGAGCATTGTTCTGTAAAGAATTCATTATTTTCAAAATGCTGCTGTACCACAGTTCAAAGATCATGGAATGTGATTGTACCCTTCTGTAGAACAGCATTCTAGAACCTCTAAATAATGCGCAAATCAGTTTCATTGTTAAAGAGAAAAAGAAATGCATGCATTTCACATAATACTATACAATAAAAAATACAGGATGAGCACCTTTATGCACAATCAGTGTGTTCTTCCACCTCAGGGTTCTAATTCCCATACACAAGTCAAGCTTCACTCTTGAAGTCAGAGGGAATCAGGACCCCTCTGTGACAGAGCACACTGGTTGTGCATAGTTTCCCATTCAGTATTCTCTATAGGGTATATAGGTCTTGGGTCACAGTGGTGCCTTTTGAAGGTCTGGTGAAAAAATATTAATCTGTTCTAAATCTATTAAGCATGAAAGTTTCCCATTATTTTCTATGGGAAAAATTCAGTGCACCTCTTTTCGCCGACATTCCGACGGCAAAACAGGAAAAAAGACCATTATGGCGACATTCACAGTAATGGTCCTTTTTCCATGTTTCACCTTCCCCCAGTGTTCCACCCCCTCCCTGGACCAACTCTGACCTGGAGTTGGAATCCTAAAGTCCGGAGGGTGAGGGGGGAGAGCATCCCACATGGGGAAACACCCATAGAACAGGTGGCACAATACCTGCATCGGTATTGTGCCATTGCTGTGGGGGAGGTCGACAAAACTTGGTGCTTCTGGAAAAGTTATATGTAGGATTCAAAACAGGATTCTTGATCATGAAACAGGATTCTTCATCACAATTCACAGTTTAATAACTTCACAACCATTCAAGTGATTTACATTAAATGTGGCATAAGCCATCAGAAACCAACAATCTCTTGCTATGACAAGTTTCATTCCAGTAGCATATGAGAGTGCAGAGATATGGAATCTCAAGGAATGTATAATTTACCATTTTTTTGTCAAATTCATTGTCACTGCTTTGCACAAGCATGGTGTGAAAGTCAGGTCTGAAGGTTTTAGGGATTATAGGTTTTGCATCACAGTGGTGCATTCAAAGGTTTGGTGAAAAAATGTTAATCCTTTCCAAAGTTATTAAATTTCAAAGTTTCCCATTATTTCCTAAGGGAAAATTTAGATGTGAGGCTTGAAACAGGATTCTTTAATTATAAAACAGGATTCTTGATCATGAAACAGGATTCTTGATCATAAAACAGAATTCTTGATCACAAAACAGGATTCTTGACTGCAATTTGTGAAAAAAGAAATTTTAGTTAGCTGTTTCTTTGTCACGTCATAGCAAAAAATATGTTTGTAATTTTGGACTGAAATTATCAGAGTAGAAAGGGCTTACTCCACAGACATGCCTTTTGCTGGTTTTGTGAAAATATATTACTTTGGCTTGGAGTTCTGTAGGTTGAAGTTTGGTTGCTTCCCCAAAGGATAACATTGTTCTTGGAGGTTTACAGAGCCATTTCTTTGTCACTATTGTATTATGAAATGGTCTGCAATCTTGCTCTGGAAGTTTCAGGTTACTGAGGGTTTGCCTCACAGATGTGCCTTTTGCTGGTTTGGTGAACATACTGGGTGGGACATTCAGACTGTGCCAGGCTGGGGCGCAAGCCTGGTCACAGCACAACTGGGATATGCCACGGTGTGACCTGGGCAATATTCAACGGTGCAGCATCATGGCTCAGCACCGTTGAATATGGCACAGTGGCTGCCCGCATTGCGCATGGCACAGTGGCACTGCACCAGCGCAAGTGTCAAGTGAGGAGCAGGGGGATGTGCCAGCACAAGTACGGTTGTGCTAGGTGCAGGAACCATGATATTCAGTGGTGGGTATGCAAATGGGGCCATTACGCATGCAAGACGCAAATGGGGCCATTTGCATGTCATTATGGCCCCATTTGCATGCAGGTGCACCAATCCACAGCAACTTACACCTGGCGCCCTGCCAGGCTGCAGCCATCTGGGACCAATGCCCCCTGCCCTCGGGCGGCAAAATGCCCCAACATCCGTTCGCAGGCTATATAGTAATATCACCATCCCTGGTGGTCCAGTGGACTGAATTCTGCCGGATCACAGGCAATGTAAATGAAAGATAATCCCTGGTGGTCCAGTGGACTGCTGCCAGACTGATCGCAGGCTATGTAGAAATACCAACAACCCTGGTGGTCCAGTGGACCAAATCCTGCCCGATCGCAGGCTCAAAATAAATAAATAAATCCCTGGTGGTCCAGTGGACCGCTTCCAGCCTGATCATGGGCATAAGTAAACAAATACAATATAAAGACTCCCTGGTGATCCAGCAGTACCCCCTTTCCCATCCGCCCACTGAGCCCCACCACCCCAGTCCCCCCCGGTCAGCAGCAGCTCCCCACCTGCAAGCTGCCCAGCCACCTGCTGACTGACAGCATACAGTACAGCTGTATGCGCCATTGTCCCACAACGTAGAGCCAATGAGCATGCAGACTGTACTGTATTTGTACCGTCGGCATGTGAATGGATCCATTCACATATCAGGACCTGTAGTATAGTATGGTCTGCATGCCCATTGACCAGTTGGACCAATGGGCATACAGCTGTACTGTACCTGTCAGTCGGGTGGGAGGCCAGGTGGCTTGTGGGTGGGGAGCTGCCACTGACCAGGGGGAGAGCTGGGTGGTGGGGCTCAGTGGGTGGATGGGGGATAGCGTTGCACCACCAGGGATTATCCTTCTTTTACATTGCCCCGGATCAGGTGGGCATGGGTGCGATGCCAACAGACCCTGCCTCCAGAGCTCAGGTGGCAACCCACAGCTGGCAGCTGCCATGTTGCACCCTGCCATACAGCAACTTACCTGTGGGTGGCCAGCCCTTGCTTCTTTTTTTCTAGGCTCAACTGTGTGTGGCGCAAGTAGGGGTTGTGCCTGCATCTGCTCAGCACATCCGGGGCTGAATATCAGGATGTGGAGTATGCATGGGAGCGCCCCCCCCAACTTGCACTGCATACATTACTGATGTGCCCCAGCACATTGGGATTTGTGCTGTGCACATTCCCCTTTTGACTATCGTGCTGGGGTTCATCAGTGGGTTGCACATGGCACAACTGTGTTATGCCATGCACAACCCTTCTGAATATCCCACCCACTGTATACTACTTTGCTCTGGAGTTCTGCAACTTTACATTTTGCTTAATTTTCCATAGGATAATATAGTAATGTGAGGTATACTCAAGCATTTCTTTGTCACTTCATGCATGGGAGTGCAGGGCCCTCCCACACAGAAATACAGATACTATTAAGGACTGATACATGGATGAGAGAGCAGAACCCAGAGAGCCTTGTGCTCCCACACACAAATACAGATACTATTAAGGAGTAATACATGGATGGCAGCTCAGGGTCTGGAAGACCCTGCATTGCTAAACAGAAATACAGATACTACTAGGGACTGAAGGATGGATAGCAGTGTAGGACCCAGAGGGTCTGCGCTCCCACACACAAATACACAGAGGAGTATGGAGTGATGGGAATGCAGGGCCCTGCACTCCCACAGAGAAATAAGAATACAATTACAACCTCTTAAAAAATATGGAGAGTTAAGAGAAATGTGTACAATCATAACAGCTTAGGAGGGAACTTGCCCCCCTCCACTTTGTGTGGCTTAATGCACAGAGTGACATACCTGTATATTTTGACTGACATTTAACTCCCAGTAGTTTATGAATTAGGGTTAGGGTTAAGGTTAGAGTTAGGGTTACTGTTATGGTGAAGGTATATGTGTACATTCAAGAAAGGGTGGGGGGATAGTACCTCTCCAGTCTATGGGGCTCTCCCTAAAGAGTAACATAAATTTAGGTTACAATTAACAACTCCCAGCAGTTTAGGAATTATGGGTAAAAATATGGTTTGCAGTTTTTAGGGCATAATGCCACAATTTTCAAGGGTGTTGTCTGAAACTTGGTAAGCATGTAGTCCAGAAGTAGGTACATATGTGAGTGATGTTTGGCAAAGATTGGCCTTGAATTCTGTATTTGGCAGCATATTTAGTTTTGGCAGAAATATCAGGGTGCTGTGTTAACCCTTTGATGACTGTCCTTTGTATCACAAGTTAATGCTGTAGTATGCAATGAGATCTTTCATTTCATATATAGTGTTACAGTTAACTCCAAATATTGAGCGAGCTGTGGCCTGTGAAATTTTTAATGTTATTCTATAATAATTTTTGCATTTGCATGGATTCGGGTTAGGGTGAGGTTATATATCTGTTGGAGTTTATGGGGGGCACATATCTGATATTGTTCAAGGTTCTGAGGAACACCTACTGTTGTGTGTGCCCCTCATTAAATATTACTTGTTCCAGAATTAGGTTAGGGTTAAGTTATGTGTCTGTTGGGGTTAATTGAGGGCACATATGTGATATTGTTCAGGATGCCGAGGTACATTTTTTGTTGTGTGTGCTCCCCATTAAATATTACTTGTTCTGTAGTTAGCATTAGGGTTTGGGTTCGGGTACAGTTTAGGTTATATATCTGTTGGAGTCAAGGAGGGGCAAATATCTGATATTGTTCAGGATGCCAAGGTACACATTCAGTCATGTGTGCCCTCCATTAAAAATTACTTGTTCCAGAGTTAGGCTAGGGTTAGGTTATGTGTCTGTTGGCATTAATGGGGGAAATATATCTGATACTGTGCAGGGTACTGAGGTATACTTTTTGTCATGTGTGCACCCCATTAAATATTACTTGTTCTGGAATTAGGGTTAGGGTAGCTGTTTGGGTTAGTGTTACAAAGACTTTTGTGACTTAGGGTACAAATACTACTAAGGACTGATGCACACACAAATACAGATACTATTAAGGAGTAATGCATGAATGGCAGTACAGGGCCAAGAGGACCCTGCACTCCCAAAGAGAAATATGGATACTACTAGGGACTGATGTATGTACAGCACCCAGCAGCATCCATTAATGACACTAGCAGCTCTAGCCACAAATGGTTACCAGGGCACAGCTGGGGCACAACAGATAGCATCCAGGGCACTGATATATGGTTACTATGGGGGAAGCTCTGCACCAACTGAAGCACCAACTGGGGCACAACATTTTTTTACCATTGCATGTGCCCTGGCAGGCCCTGGTGTAGAGCTGCCACTGATTAATGACCTTTCACTAAGGAGTCAGAAAACAGTAGTTAATGGTTCATTTTCAAATGAAGCACAGCTCAGATGTGGAGCCCTTCAGGGCTCCATACTTAGACCAATGTTATTTTCTATTTTTGTGAATTCATTATCTACTAATTTTTCTCAAACAGAATTTATATTGTATACAGACAATGCAGTACTTTTCTGTGCAGGGGCTTGTTTAACATCCCTCCAAAAGTCACTTCAATCTGATTTTAGTGTACTACATCACTAGTTTGAAGCACACACATTAGTTTTGAATTTGGTCAAGACTAAGACAATGTTTTTTTCTACTTCCAGAAAACCAATTTCTACTGAGTTTATTATTCTGGATAATGCTGGTAGACCTATTGAACAAGTTAAAGAGTTCAAGTATTTGGGCTTAATATTAGATTCACATCTTTCATTTGAACCACACTTTTTGGATTTAATTAGTAGATTACACAAAAGACTGGGGTTTTTATGTCATATAAGAAAACATCTTAGGGTTGATATTAGAAGTTTGTTAACACATAGTCTTCTTTTTTCCATAATTGATTATGGTTCAATAATTTATTCATATGCATCTGAAAGATTATTAACAAAACTTCGGACAACCTACCACTCAGCTATACATTTTGCTACTGGTCAGCCTAGAACAACTCGTCATTGTCTTTTGTACAAATCATTTAAATGTCCTTCATTGGTTGAGGGGTTTAATTTTAGGTCTTTGATTTTTTTTTTACTTAAGATTAAGTTGGGTATACTTCCTAATAGTATATCAAGCTTATTTCCAAGAATTCCCATAACTGCTCATACACAACTGCAATGCAAAAATTCTTCTCAGATCCCATTTTATCATACTGTGTTTACCCCAAATTCTTTGACTTTCTCAACTCCTAAACTTTATAATGAAATACCAAGTACTATTACATGTTGTTCAAAGATATCAATTTTTAAGACAGTGCTTAGAAGGAATATGCTCATGAATTCTGTTAGTTTTCTACCTAGACCAAGCAACTTTGTAAACTTTAAAAGGTGTTTTATGACTTTGTTAAAATGTTTTTTTATGTATTGGTATGTGTCTAAACTGGACATCTGTGAAAATGGGTTTTAGCCCAAAGACTTTTCAGTATAAAATAAAAATGAAATGAAATGAAATAGCAGCTCCCACACACAAATATGCAGAGGGGTATGGAGTGATGTGCTCTGTGCTCCCACAGAGAAATAAGGATACAATTGCAATCTCTTAAAAAAATTATGGAGGATCGGGAGCTCAGGGCCCAGAGGGCCCTGTGCTCCCAGAAGCAAATTAGCCTTTGATTATATTTTCTCAAAAAGTAAGGACATTCTCTGCAAAAAACCTTCATTAATAGAGCATGAAGGTTCCTTATGATTATACTTTCTCAAAAGGTAACGTAAAAAACATTGTTAATGGACCATTAGGGTTCTAGCATCAAAAGTAGGGAAATTACATCTTAGGGTTCCCAACCCTAAGACCCCACCCCCACCCTCAGTTTCCACTTTAACACCTTGCCCCACCCTGCATGCAGGAACAGTCATGAGGGGTGTGCCTTGGGGGTTCTTGGACCCTAATGCTCACCCCATTCTCTTATTCTATCCCCATCTTAGCTTACTTACTCTTGGAATAGGGTGAGCATTAGAGTTCTCAACCCAGGGCACTCCCCTCACACCTTTTCTTGCATGCAAGGTGGGGTGAGGTGTTAGGGTTGGAAACCGAGGGTGGGGCTTAGAGTTGGGAACCCTAAGATGTAATTTCCCTACTTTTGACACTGGAACCCTGAAGGTCCATTAACCATTTTTTTTTACAGAGAATATATATATATATATATATATATATATATATATATATATATATATATATATATTTCTATGTTGTATATTTTTTGTAATTCTAGTCTCAGTTTACATACCGCCATTAATATTCAAATGTTATGCTAAGTAGGGATTTTTTTATTGTTATTTTTTATTATACCTACCAGTAATTAGAGATGCAGTGAATTATAAATCCACCCATGAAGTGGATGCAAAGTGACCACTTCACGTCCATGGAGCACAACGCGATGTGGACCTCATAAAGTGCTCACTTCACCTTATCATTACCATGCCACTTTGCGTTCTCATTATGCCTTAATGCAGAGTAAGGTGAAGTGAGAAGAAAATAGGCACATCACATGGCCTGCAGTACTGTAAATCTCATGCTTTAGCCAGGCAGGAAGGAAGTGAGTCAGAAAAGTAGTTTCACTTTCTCCTTTGCATTTGTACAAGGAGAAAGCAGAATTGTGAGAGGAAAGGAGTTTGCTTGGGTCTCGGAGCCGTTTCTTGTTACTGCTATTTCAAACAGCTTTTTTAAAAGCTATTTTATTTAGTGTTTGTATTGTGTTAGTTTTTTTTGGTTAGTGAATTTTTTTAAGTTTTCTTTTGGTTTTGTGTGTGTGACTGACTCTGTGTGTGTGTGTGTGTGTGTGCGTGCGTGCATGCGTGTGTATATACATGTGTGTGTGTGTGTGTGTCATCCCGTGGACCCAGGAGGATGGAGGGTCAGGTTGGAGTCGGGGAAGGTGAGTCGCTGGCATGTGGGAGCGTTAGGAGGGGAGGAGTGCAGACCCATGGGGGTTGGGGCGGTCATGTTATGTTGAACCTCTGCAGATTCCTGGCCAGTGTTGCTTCCCCTGTGGAAGCAACAGGAGCAGCAGCAGCACCAATCCCACCAGTGGCTGTTGCTCGTCCACCTTCTCCACCACCACCACCACTAGCAGAAGCTGTTGGGGATCCAGCAGTATCCCCTCCACCACCTCCACAGTCACAGGAGGTGGCCCTGGCAATAGTGAGTTGTGGTGGGACTCATGCCCGCCAAGTGCGTACTGTGTCTGGTCACCCCACAGCTCCCCAGTGTGGGAGTTTTTTAATTGTGTGGGGGGAGACAGCACAGTGGTGCAGTGCTATGTGTGTGTGGTGTGCTGGTGCACCGTGGTCCCCCTGGGACACATTTGGGGACTGACAGCCAGCGCACCCACATGATGAATCACCACAGGGCAGAGTGGCAGGCTGCCATGGAGGGGGCCATGTGTCCTCCAACTGGCCCTTCCGTGGCAGTGGCTGAGGGTGCTGCTGGGGTGGGAGATGTGCCTTGCAGCAGTCACCACTGCAGCAGGAGGAGGAGTGCTACATCAGGTGCTCCACCACCACCACCACAGCCACCAGCACCACCCTGTCCATCACCAGCCCCACTAACTGGATTAACTGCTGCAGTGGACCCGGGCACAGTCCCTGTTAGCCAGTTTGACCTCCTCCTGGTGTGGGTAGCACTGAAGGAAAACAAGCATTTAATTAATTTGGAGCAGCAGGTTACCAGAGTGGAAGGACAGCAGCAGCAAATACTTTCAGTGCTGCACCTGCTGCTGGACCACCATGGTATCCCACAGCCATAGTAAGTCCAGGTATTGTTTTCTACCCCCCCACACCCATCCCCACCCCCCTGACCCCACCTCACTACTGTGTTGTACTTTTGTTGTGTTTTTTGTTTGTTATTATTAAATCATACACATTTCCCTTCCAGGGGAATCTTTCTTGTACCACATAGTGCAATAAATTTTTTTGAAAACAATGCGGAAATGCATTACAGTGAGTCATGTGACAGAGGCATTCCCATTCTGAAAATCTGCCCACATTCTGCCTCTCTTCTCAGCAACATTAGGACATGATGGCAGGAAGAACGCGTGTTCGTGATCCGCTCCTTACAGTGAATATCGGAATATGCAGGTTTGCGAATGTTTCTTTATGTTAATGGTCAGTTTGTTGTGAAATGTGTGGCCACGTTTCCAGTAAGAAGAGTCTTGGTAGTGGAAATATCCCACATTTCACCACAAAGTGAACCTTATAACATTAGGAACCATTGCTTGGGATAGCTGCTGGACATTCAGTATAGTGGAGCATGCACTTGCGCTCCCCCTGCCATCATGTCTTAACATTGCTGAGGAAGTGTGGCACAAATATGGATTGCTTTTCAGATTAATTCCTCCATCATGTGACTCACTGTAATGAAATTATGGTTGGTTTTCACAGACATATATTGCACTCTGTGGAGCAAGAAATAGTCCAGTGGTAGTAATGCCCCCACATATTAGTTTATGTGCATCACCATAACTATGTACTGTGGTGACTGTCTGTAAAGCAGCAGCACAACAATCTGTTGATAACTCTGACCTATATTTTTTAATGCTATGTTACAGCTTCCTTTACTTACATCCTGACTAACTGGAATGATACCATAATTTGCAGTAGTTGAGTGTGCTGTACTACCTTTTTTCATGTGTGAAATAATGAACGGAGCATTCCTTTTAAATTGGTGCTGCTGACAGTGAGTGTGACCAGGTCTTTGTCATTGTTTTCCTCTGCTTTTATCCATCACATGAAGTAGTTGTCATATATAACTTCTGTTGTTAACTAACAGTTATGCATCAGTCAGTGTTTTATATGACACCACGGAACAATAGTTATTGAAAAGCAGCTGCAAATAAATACAAAGCTGGTCAGAACAATATTGGAAGACGTGCTCATTTTGTTTTCATACATGAAAAAAAGTAGGAGTAAGAGAAGCAGACATAAATTGTGAGAAGACTCGTATAATTCAAGTCACTGATGACACACACGTAAGTAGTGGTTGCTGTGGCAATTTAAAGTAGCATAAAAAAGTACTGTTCAGAACTGTGAGGACATTCTTGCAATGCTGCTTTAACTGTAAAAATGTCACTAAGACATCATGACTATGAGCTCACAGCAACAATCACAGAACACACAAAAGTGGCTCAGAGTTTCCAGATTTTTTTTGCAGGCCCACAATGCGTCCTCTTTGTGTGCAGAAAATTGACAAGTGGTAACCAATTGAAAAGATACTGTTTCAGCACATATAAAGTCCCCCAGAATTAATGGCACACTCAGTCATGCACGCAGCGGTGGCACAGAGTCCACTTGTTTTTTTCTGCAGGCCCACAATGCGTCCTCCTTGTGTGCAGAAAAGTGAAAAGTGATCATCTCAACTAGATTGAAAGGTGCCCTTTGGATGTACAGTAATAGTAGCCTTGGTGAGTAGATATATGTATAGATATCTGGTTGTGTATTTTGTAGGTGATGATGAGTGGGGTTGAACTTGACATGGACATGTACTCATGCTGTTGTTCTGCATCACACAGGTGACTCCGAACTGTTGCTGTGCACCTTCCAGTGCTCAATGAGAATTTTTTGCACTTAAATGGAAATGGATTACTGTCAAGCACATGAAGGTAAGTATTTATTTTTTTGGGGGGGGATCATATTTTCAGTTTTGTCTGTAAAGGTTTCTTATTTTTTCACTTCTTCACAGATTTCATCAGCATCCTTCTGGAGTCCGGTTGTTGATGATGGTCATGGTCATCGAAGGAAATGACTTCTGCGTGTTGCATGTGTGCCCAAGCTCGGGTCGGGGGAGGGGTGTGCCTGATGTTGACGAACTTTTGTGGATAAGGCCACTTTGACAGAACAACAAAGTATCGCAGTCCTAAAAAAAAAGAAATGAATGACTTCTTAAAAGTTACAACTTCATTGTTATGTGTCCCTCCCTGGTTCTCAAATCTCAATCCCTATTGTCAAGTTACATTTCAGAGACACATCTTGTTAACTACTAAGACCATCTGTTGTGTGCAATATTTGCAGCAATCTTTACAAAGCAATGAAACGGATGAAATAAAATCTTTATACTTACCAGAATGGATTTCACATGGACATTACATTGGTTCCTCTCTGTATGGTATAGCTACAGCAACTTTCCCAACGAGTAATAGCGATGGAGCCTGTTTTTGTTCTCCTGTAAAAGAAACAAAAGGAGTGTACTGTATGTGTTTTGCCATTGCGGCTCTGAAAAGCTACAGAAAATGAAACAGACAACTTAAGGAAGTGAAGCAGCATAACAAACATGAGTACACATACTTACTTTATGGTTTAAATATTAAGAAGCTGGTGGTGGTGGTGCACTGGTGGACTGGTGGTCTGTGGGGGGCAGACAGACTCTTGGTGGCAGCAGACTTGGATAACATCAGTCCTGGTGCTGGTGGTGGTCCATGGGGGACAGACAGACTCATGGTGGCAGCAGACTTGGATAACATCAATCCTGGTGGTGGTGGTGGTCTGTGGGGGGAAGACAGACTCATGGTGGCAGCAGACTTGGGTAACATCAGTTCTGGTGGTGGTGGTGGTGGTCTGTGGGGGGCAGACAGACTCATGGTGGCAGCAGAGTTGCATAACATCAGTCCTGGTGGTGGTGGTGGTCTGTGGGGGGCAGACAGACTCATGATGGCAGCAGACCTGGATAACATCAGTCCTGGTCTGGGGTGGGGGGGCACACTGCCTTTTAAATACTGCAGTTAAAAACCTGCCAACATTAACCACATCATCACCCTCATAAAGAAAACTGCCACTGGGAAATTCCTTCTCCATTGTGTCATCATCTACATCAGTGGTGGGCCATTTCAGGCAGTGACTGCCAGTGCCACCAGGATGCTCCATTTCCACATCAGCAAGACCACCATGACTAGGCCGGGGTATGAATACCGAGGTTGCAGTCTGTGGTGGTATGCGCCATTCATTTTAATGAATGTTAGCAAACTAACATTTGTAGGAGACAGGTTTGTCCGACGATCCCTGACTATTGCACTTGCTGAGCTGAATACCCTCTCAACACTTACAACTGGAGGGTAGGCATGTGAGGTACTTCAGTGCCACTGCAGTCAGCTCTGGCCATTCACTGACCTTTCCACTCCAGTACAAAAGAGGATCTTCACTTATTGTCAGATGCCTGTTTTCAGACAAATATGACTCAACCATTCTCTGTGCCGCACTAAGTCCGATTGTTGATGCATCAGCCTGTTCCCTGGAATCATTGATTTCATAAATACCCACTTGGGACAAAGCCTCCCAAAGCGGGTTGACGCCAACCACTTTGGAAGACAGACCACCAGGAACTACAGTCCCCTTACCCTTGCATGATATGCTTGCTGGTTCTCCAGCTACACCTTCAGCTGGATTATGCTGCTGAGGTTTACAAACCTTGGCACGTGACTTCTGTGCCCCATGAATCAAGCAAACCAGTTGACCACTGATATTTTTTACCTGTTCAGGCCCTCCCTCCAGTACTGATGCAATTCCACGTTGGTATCATGGGTTCAGCATTGTTGCCATGGCAAAGTTGTCACTAAGCTGAATGCTCACAATGTGACAATTGTGGTCAAATACTGTCAGCATGTGTTGCAGCAACATACTGCTACCACTGTCTCCAGCAACATCAAGGCTATGCTTTACATTCACCAATGTCTGCCTCAGCACCCGCAGCAGTGGAATTGATTGGCTAATGGAAGCAGACTCACCACTCACTGCCTGTGTGGCATGTTCAAAAGGCCGCAAAATTGTTATTACAGAGTCCATGAGGCACCACTGTTCAGTCGTCATAGACATGGAGGCCCCAGAACTGTCACGGCTAGTGTGCATGACAAGATATTCTGTGATGGCTTTGTATTGTTCATACACCCTCTCTGCCATGTATAACGTGGAGTTCCATCTGGTGACAACTTCCAGCTTTAAGCGGTGCTGAAGCAGGCTGTTTTGTATCTGCAACTGCCGCAGTTGGTCACGGGCCTTTCCAGATCTTGAAAAGTGAGAGCAGATGTGTTGTACAATGGTCAGCATTTCCTTTACGTCAGGGTGCTGCAGAAACTCCTGAACCACAAGATTTAAACAGTGGGCCATGCATGGAACATGAAAAAAAACACCATCCGTGATGCATTTCACCACATTTGACCCATTGTCACTTGCTATGAACCCAGCTCTCAGGGACAGAGGGTTTAGCCATCTGTCAATTTCAGTCAGTACCATGTCCAACATGTTCTCACCAGTGTGTGAACAGGTCACACTGTGCATAGCAATTGTTGCATGCTGGTGAATTCCTGGAAGATTGCTACCGCGACAATCCACCTTCCTGCACTGATTATTCACACTACCAGCATCACAAACAACCCCCGGTACCTGTGCCCAGTGTGCAGTTATACACAGATATGAACTCCCCTCTGTTTTGCCACTTGTCCACATATCCATACTTAAATGGATGAATGGAGAGGAGGAATGTTGAAGGGCATGTCTTACTGAGTCTGATACAGTTCGGAACAACTCGGGAACAGCACGGGTAGAAAAGTATGTCCTGGATGAGACTTTCCATTTTGGACAGGCACGGGCAGCAAACCGCCGGAAACCAGAATTCTCCACAAAGGAGAAGAGCAAAAGATTGATTGCCAGCATTTCAGCTACAGCAGCATTAAGTTCACGTGACACTGTATGATTTGGAGGGTACTTCAGCTAATGCACAAAAACACTCTGTAACGTGGGCTGACTTAAACGTTTTACACAGGGTGTGTTGTTGGTCACAAATGGTTGTGCTCTGTGATGAATGGCATTGTCAGGGGGTGGAGTGTGGACATTTGATGAAGACGGTTGCACAGATGATGATGACAAACCCAGAAATGATGTTATTTTTCCAGATTTGCCAACTGGGGTTGATGTACCACTTGCACTAGACATATTGCATTCACCACCACCACCACCACCACCACCACAAAAACTGCTACTTTCACCAGCACTGGACAACATTTCAAAGTCATTATGATCCTCCACTTCATCATGCCTGTAATAATCCTCTGCTTTTATTACCGCACTACTGCACATGTTTAATTTCCCACTGGGCTTAACAGTCATGGAAGGGGATAACATGCTGGCTATGGTTGCCGGTGATACGGGTGAACGCCTCAGTCTGGTATTAGCTGCCAACTTGTGCTGGGTCCACAGAGCCAAGTGCCTATTCTTAAGATGCATATGCTGTCCTCCTGTTCCAAGATGGATCCTCTTTTTACCTCGACTCACAGGCACATGGCAAACCTGGCAGATTGCAACTGAATCATCATTTGCATCTTGAACAAAAAAAATCCCAAACAAGGCATCGTGATGCTCTGCTTTTAACATGTCCATGATGATGTGGCTTATTTAAGTCTGTTATTTTAAGCACTGAAGTGGGGGCACTTGATGTTTCCGCACTGCACACCTGGACCGCAACTGACCACCACGACTATCTATCATATTGAGTACTGGGTCATCATCATCCACTAAAACCAGTAAATCACAAGTTTTTATGGGGGAGGGGGGATTCCTGCAAACAGATTCAGACACAGCCACTTTTAATTTATTTTTCTCCGGTTCCCAACTGGGGTCAATTACATCATCATCATATTCATCAACGTCACTGTCACACACATCCACATCTTCTGCTTGGATGCTAACATGTGGACTGCATGTTGCAACAACAGCAACATCATCATCATCATCAGCATCATCACATTCATCATCAGCATCTACACCACCATCATCTGATTTTCACCACACTGTAAATCACAGTTGCATGGAAAATGAGTGACGTTAAGTGCCACAGTGGATGGAATATCACATTGTATGCTATCGTTGACATGATCATCAGAATCAAGTTCAGTTAATGGGAAGTTACTGGGAAGTATGACATCATCTATGCTGTCACTCACTTGCACTGCTTCACACTCAGTATGTTTGAATACGGTATGCTGGTCAGAATTAGAACTTGACGCAACAATGCTAATACTACCTCCACCACCACTAACACCAGTAACACTAACACCATCAGCTGGGAAAACATCATCTCTTCCAACTATCAGTGAAGCTACTGATTGGGCTGTAAAAAACATTGCAGGAGAAATACCTTTCCTCACATCAGCAATGCACTTCTCCGTCCACGTACTACTACCACGCCCACAGACCCTCTTACTGCCAACATTGCCATAGCCAGAAACAGCTTTACTTGCACGTCTCTTTGCAGGCATTTTGCGGGATCAACCACAAATATTATTACCAAATTCAGATTTTGATACGTTCACTTTCTGACTGGAGGGTCGCTAGCTGGATGTGAAGCAAAATAAACAACTGTGGCTTCAGCAACAGATAAGAGACTACTGTGTTGTGACACTGTCATGGAATTAACTTCAGTAACCAGTGGTGCTGATGGGGTCACAAAAACAATCCAGTCTGGTAAAAAATACCTTTTCAACGTGGTGGGGGGGGGGCACTGAATACGGACAGTGCTGATTTTTATGGCACTACAAGCAGCAAAACTAAGAACAGAGAACACGATCGCAGTACAAAATCAGGCAGCTGCAGTGGATAGCAGGTTCACACTGCTGCGCTTAGTTGCACTTACACTAATCTGTGTCACAAATTTTAAAAGGTATATTATATTTGATGCATGCAACACTGCACACACAACACAGAACACTTTACAATGCTGAACGAGGAATGCGATGCAAATGCAAAAGTTCAGTGTACTCAGTGCCACATAATGTAAATTTGTAATTTAAACAACCTGACCTTATGAAATGCTGCACCACATTCACACAACAAACAGCAAGAAAATGTGTACTATTACTGACAATTTTACTATGTGTACAGTAACACAGTCAGTTATATAACAAAAATATTACCAAAACACAAAGAAATCACTAGTTCTTCAACTTAAAATCTACCTACACACAGATATGCCCTTCCCCCACACAGCACGCTTCACTGTCTTCCACCACACACACACTCAATGTTGTAAATTTACATTCAAAATTCACACACAAGCAAAAACACTCGATGATGTGAGCACTGGAGGGTTTCCTACAATTGATGAACTACAGTTGGATCCCCCCCCCCAAAAAAAAGCAAAAATGCTTTTTGAACAGCTTTTAAAAGATTCCTACAGACAGCTATCAGAGCACACCGTCTCTTACTCCTTCCTACTCTTACTACCTCGAACTGAGGCTGTGCAGATCAATATAGAGCCCATGTGACCTGCACTCCCATGAATCACTGCAAAATCTGCCTTCGGAGCTCAAAAACAAGGCGAAGTGAGGTGAAGTGAACTGCCACCAATGTACTTTGCCTTAAAAATTGAAAGAGAAGTGATCAATGGAGGCGGAGTAGCTGTTTCCAATGCACTTCATGTTCCTCATTACAATGCAAAGTACTCTGCTTTGCATTGCAGAGCACTCCGTGAATCGGCCTTTGCTCCGCGAATCATTTCGCGGAGCAGATTAAGCCCACTTCGCCCACCACTACCAGTAATAACAGTGGCTATGGATGGCTGATTAATAATGAAATGAATGTTTGTATAGGCTGGCTTGTTCATTATGTATGTATTTCACATCCATATTTGCATAGTCATGTATCTTTCTGTCACTGTATATTTTGCATGTTTATTTATTTTATGTATTAATTCAAGTCTCGGATTACAGTACCATTGAGTCAAAGACTCTTTTACAAAGGTTCCACGTCAGAGTAAAGACAACACAACTGAGAACTAAATACAAGACAAGTGGAATACGTGATACATGGAGTTGTGTACAATCATTCATAAAAGTTACAGACAGGTAAAGAGTTAAAAATTCAGGTTACAGCAAGAGTTATAATCTCGTTAAACTTTTACATTCAAGTTTCAGTAAGAAGTGCAGTAGGTTTCAGAACTTAAAGGAAAACTACACCCAAAACTTGAAAAAATATATGCTGGGCAGAGTGTTTTAATCTGTATGTGAAGTTCTAGTGTATCCTTCCCTCTGACTGGTATTAGGAGTTTTTCCTAAATTAGTCTGCTAGCTTTAGGGTAGTCTTACAACCCCTGGAGATCTCCATATCAAATAGGTTTATTGCATTTCTTTGTCCTACAATGCACCTTATTTCATGTGATGGTGATGTAGCAGAGCCCATAAATCCAGCAGAAAGCATTGCATTACAATCAGTTCACAACAACAGAGATGGCTATATTTTAAAATCTGTAGAATTCAGCTTGGTGACCACCCTCATCCTAAAGGTTTTACTGTCCTGAAAAACTTTGCTGCCGGTAATTTTTGTGCAGCTTGTAAAGCTTCCAAGATATTTAGTTTGTTTGGCATGTGTGTGCTGAATGTTGGGTCTCTCTTACATCACAGTCATGTGAGACAAGATGCACTGTGGGAACAAGAAATGCAATTACACTATCAGGTATGAAGATCCCCAGGGGTTGTAAAACTAGCATAAAGCTAGCAAGCTAATTTGGGAAAAACTCCTAATAACAGTCAGAGGGAAGGAAACACTAGAACTTCACATACAAATTAAAACACTCTGTACAACATATATTTTTTCAAGTTTTGGGTGTAGTTTTCCTTTAAAGAGGTACACAGAGGGAAGGGTGGAGAGGGATGCTGTCAGGAATCTGACATTGTCATAGGAGTGCAGAGGGGCGAGAGCAGGGAAGGATGCTGTCGGAATTTGACATTTTCAAGCAGAGAATTGGGAAATGAGACAGAGGACAGAGGGTTGAGAGGGAGTGTAGTGGGTGATGGGAGGGGAGATGGGTGAGAGTAAGACAGTGGGGGTAGGGGAAGGGCAGGCAGGTGTCTGTGAGCAGTGTTTGGAGTGGAAGTGCAAGAAGAGGAGGGAGCACAGAAAGGGAGAATTGAAGGAGAGTCATGGAGGGGAAGAGAAAGGAGGGACAAGTAGCAGGAACATGGACACAAGATGGGGAGAAGGGGGTGGGACAATGGACAGGGGAAGGTCAGGATGGTGAGGGTGCAGGAAGAAGGCAATGTATGAACCTGAAAAGGGCCTAAGTGTGGCAATCACCGCTGCTACTAATAGTGAGGTGTTGTCTAAGTTTCTGTCTGAATGGGCCCAGTTTAGGTTCTTCTAGGATGTTGATGGGGAATTTATTTAACCAGTTAGGAGCACGAAGCCTGAAGGACTGTTGGGCTTGTGTGGTCCAACAGAAAGGGGTCAGGTAAGCATGCCTAGAGGCATTCCTGATGCCACACTGGTTGGGAGTATGCATGATGAACTGCAGAGAGGATGGGGGTCAGCTCCACAGAGATTTTCTTCACAAGAGGACAGGCATATTAATTAGTCCTACCACTGAGGTTCAGACATTTGGTAAGGGTGTAGAGGGGTAGAGGTTTATAAATCCATTTTTACATTTCAATTATGGGTTCTTAGTAAGTTAAGGTGTTATTTATGGTAAAAAGCACTGGTCAATTTGACTTATTAATATTTGTCAGGGGATGCATATTGCTAGGTGTACTTGAGGAGTTACCTTTACCATTGAAACCATATCCCCTGATAAAGCTTTATGGCAAAGCTCACACACCCACTGATGAAGCTTTGTGGCGCAGTGCTGGGGTGAGTGGCTTGCTGATGGACTTGAATAAGTAGTGATATGTTTGTAATCTGAAAGACATTGTTTTTGTCCAAAAAGTTTGATCTATGATTCTGAACACTCTCTGAGCACTTGTCTACATGACTTCAAACACCTTTATATATGAAGCATTGATCCTATGAGCTGTTTTGGAACTGGATCTGGAAAAAGAAAAACTGAACAATATTAAAATCACTTTAATTTGCAAATACAATCTCTAGAGTATGTGCTTTAAATCTAGATGTCAGCAAATAAGGATATTAGGGAGCATAGCCTTTAACCGCATTCACTGATCACGCATACAGTACCCAATTGCTCACTTCTGTTGATTTAGTACAATGGAACTTTATTGTTGCAGAGATAGCAGCAATGTTGACAATCCTGCTCTCAATGAGAGGATAGTGTCCTCTATATATTACATCAGGTATATAGTGAATGATGTCACAGAACTATATGTTACACATGGCATACGTGGGTGCATAGTTTGTCTTGATGTATGCACAATCTGCACAATCTAAAGCTTACTACATGACAGATCCATAAGGCAGTTGCTTCTGTACTTGGCTGAGTGACCTAGACTGTCATCTCTTCCATCACCTCCAACAATCAAGTGCAATTCTGCAATATAAATTCACCTATTCGCTGACACTGGTGCCACTCCTAAACATTATGTGTATCTGGAGAAAAGACTGAATGCAGGTGTTTGAAAAATGTATTAAGAGCAGTAGAAGCTAGCAGCAGTACAGTTAAGGTGCTGAAACATAGTCACTGCCTTCTTGGGACAATGTTTAAAGAGAAGGATAAGGTTAAGGTGGAAAAGGAGATGAGAAGGGGTCAAAGGGCAGACTCGATGGGCCATTGGGGTCCTTTTCTGACGTCGGATTTCTGTGACTCTGTGATTCTGTGTTCCACACTGTACCGGTTTGAGGGATAATGCTTATAGCTGAGATCGTGTTTTGCTCCCAACCTAATTCCAGTTCCCACAGCCCACTTGGATAATGTTCCCTGTTGTACACATTAATGCCTTATGTACCATGCTTTGCTGCCATCTACACTTTAATGAATTGTTGCTCTTCAGATGCTGTATTTCATACAATTTGATCATTTTACTACCTCTTAATTGTATGTTTTATTTCTTATGTAACCTAACTGATGTAACTTATTGCTGCACACTCCTTATCCACCTCCCCAGAACACATCTAGAAATGAGCTGTTCTAGCTCAGTATGTTTTCCTGTCAAAACTAGAAATAAGTAAATAAATAAATAAACAAGCAAATAAACTGGGCAAAAGTCATGCCAAGAGAGGCACCTTTGACACCAAGAAAAAGACAAACAAATAATGATTTTCCCAATATCTTTTATACACAGAATAACACTTTATCTAGCCAGTTGAGAAGTATTATTTCTAAACACTTGTCAATTTTATCAACTGACAACCAGTTGAATGACATGGTGGACCTCCACATCTTTGTGTGGTTCTTGGGTGAAGCAGTCGGAGTTTGATCCATGGGTGGTCAGGATGTGGGCAGATGATCAAAGTGCCCACCAGGTAATGTCTGTGCCTGTAATTCCTTTACTTATGGTATGTTTGTGTTGCCCCTGGGGATGAAGTATGTTCTGGGAGTGAGTCACTGTACAGCTGCCCACTGATTTTGGATCCAGATGACTGTTGGGCCTGTATCAAGCTAGGAACTGAGAGCTCTGTGAGAGAGTGATCTCCCATCCCCACCCCCTTTGTTTCATATAGACCACTGCAGGGCCTGGTGAGAGCTGGTTAACTGTTTGTCGAACTGCAGAGGATCCCCTCCTCTCCAGCGCACTGGGTACACTTTAAACATTGCAGTTATTTCTGGACATAATGTTCCCCTTTCAGTGACAATAAGAAGGGGTTTACACTGTCTCTTTATTTGATTTTACTTTGCAAACTGCTTCTGTAGCTTGGACCTGATGGGAATAGGCTACAAGCTACTTCTCTGTGGGACTGTTTGACATCCTTTATATTATTCAGGTGTACAATCCGATACTGGTTCAGTCTTTTAAAGAAAGAGTTTTGCATTTCACTGTATGATTGTGGTGTGATTGTGTAGGTGTGTGATTTTTATGGCTGTTGGTTTGCAGGACTGGGGTTCTTGGTATTTGTTTGGGTTGTGGGTGTAAGCAAGTGTTAGTTGGCTGGAATTTGAATTTGGTTATTTCGATTGTATTGTATGTGTGAGTAATTCAGAACTGACCTGTGGGTAACATGAAATATCAGCGCTGAGGATTGGTTGCTTACAATAATGGTGACCCAATCCCCAGCGCATGTCTCCAGGGCTACCGTAGGGTAGGGCAGTCAGATGGGGGGGCGGTGAAAATAGTGACGGGATGTTGCTATACATACTTAACGCTGGGGAGCAAGCATGCACAGTGAGGGGTGGGAGGAATGTGAGGGTGGTGCTGTGGTGGGTTGCTGAGACCACCCTGTGGCATGGTGGGTGGTTATGGCATATGATGGCAGTGTTGGGTTTGGGTCCAGGCACTGGTGCATTTTAATGCGCCTGGCCCAAACCTTTTTTTATGTTTTCACCCCCTCCAACATGCCACTCCTGGAGTAGAGAATTCTTAAGTAGTGGGTGCGGGGGTCACAGCCCCTGGCATAAAACATTAAAAAATTAAATCCCTGGTGCTGTTTTGCTGTGCACTGGGGTGTCAGAGTACCATAATAAATTTTCAGCACTCTTGACTTCTCGATAATGGTGATTGCCTTTAGGCTTTCACCATTATCACATGTAACCGACCTGTACTAGTTAGTGTGATGAGGGTGGGAAAGGTAGGTTTTGTTTTTATTATTGTTTTGTTCTTTTATTGAAGGGATTGTTATGTTTTGGGTGGGGGGGTTGGTATCATCGTTTCAGACTACTACATGGAGTGCAGTGTCTAGGGGCGCTAGTGCAGAGAGGCACATGTACTCCAGAGACCACCTATGGCAGCTCCATCCTTTTGATGGAACCTCATTAGCCCTCCCTGCAGAGGTTTTCAGCTGCTATAGGGGGCTGTAAATCCTCCGAAGGTGGGGCAATACCCACAGTGGAGTGTCTGGATATAATGATCAGGGGGAGGATTGGGTTGTTGAGAATAAGGAGACACCCAGGGAGGGTTTGGAACCAGGACTGGTGTCCTCCCTGTCTGGTTCCCCTCCCCAGGGTTCCACTTAATTTCAATGTGCAGGTAGTAATCAGTTCAGTCAGCCCTGCTCCTCCCCTTCAGGACGTTCTTTGCAATGCAAGATTGCTATGGAATAAGACAGTAGTGATGCATTATTTCAGCAACAAGTCATTGGCTGACCTTGTTTGCTTCACAGAGACCAGGTTGGGGGATGACTCTGGACCATTTCAGAAGACATTTATCCCACCTAGATACTTAGTTGTACATTGCCTGTGGTGGAATCACAGGTGGGACTGGGGGGGGGGGCATTTTTTTTAAACCTGCTCTTGGACTATGTGGCTGTTAGATGTGCCCATGGGTTGACTGGAAAATCATTCTCATATACAAACCTCCAGTATGTGGGAGTGATTTTATGCAGGAATTGGCAGATTTCATGGTTGAATACATCTTGAATGTCCCTGGACGTTTGGTACCAGGGGACTTTGCCACCTGGGTTGGTGATGAAACCTTGCCTCTTGGTTAGCAGCATATCAACATGGGCACACTTTGGACCTGATCTTTTCATTGGGTCTTGACATTAGTGTGGTCAGAGCTGATCCATTATTTAGGTCAGATCAACAGGTAGTGTCATTCCTCTGCAGGGTCCTCTGCTTAAAGGAAAACTACACCCAAGACTTGAAAAAAGATATGTTGTGCAGAGTGTTTTAATTTGTATGTGAAGTTCTAGTGTTTCCTTCCCTCTGACTGGTATTAGGAGTTTTTCCCAAATTAGCTTGCTAGCTTTATGCTAGTTTTACGACCCCTGGGGATCTTCATACCTGATAGTGTAATTGTATATCTTGTTCCCATAGTGCATCTTGTCTCACGTGACTGTGATGTAAGAGAGACCCAACATTCAGCACACACATGCCAAACAAACTAAATATCTTGGAAGCTTTACAAGCTGCACAAAAATACCAGCAGCAAAGTTTTTCAGGACAGTAAAACTGTTAGGATGAGGGTGGTCACCAAGCTGAATTCTACAGATTTTAAAATATAGCCATCTCTGTTGTTGTGAACTGATTGTAATGCAATGCTTTCTGCTGGATTTATGGGATCTGCTACATCACCATCACATGAAACAAGGTGCATTGTAGGACAAAGAAATGCAATAAACCTATTTGATATGGAGATATCCAGGGGTCGTAAAACTACCCTAAAGCAAGCAGGCTAATTTAGGAAAAACTCCTAATACCAGTCAGAGGGAAGGAAACACTAGAACTTCACATACAAATTAAAACACTCTGCACAGCATATATTTTTTCAAGTTTTGGGTGTAGTTTTCCTTTAAAGGAGAAGACTCCTGTATATGTATGATTTGGATATATCTGATGTATTTATTACACATTACATCAAGTACTGTACATATGTCAATAAGAGATCAGCCATTTCTTCTGTTGCTACACATATCTAGAGCTTGAGGCTCTGACACAAGGTAGTAAAATGTCAAGCAAGCCTCCATTTACATGCAAACGAGTTACTTGTAATACAGCCCCTCCCATTCCTTGATGTCACTGCAGCAACAGTGCAGAACAAAACATAAGGGTATCAATGCTGTCTAGCCTGATTTTAGTTTAAGTTTGCAATGGCTTAAGGCAGTTCTGTCATGCAACTCACACAAGGAGTAGTACTTTTAGCCTTAATACTGTATGTGTAGAGCAAATAATACATCTAATAGTATTACATTCACAGGAGACAAAAGCTGTTTCTCTGTACTGCTCATTTCTCTCTGTGAGACAGTTGTAACATGTGGAAAGCATTAGACTGAATCAGTCAATCAACTAATCAATCAATCAATTGAGCAGTCAATCAGTCACTCTGTATTGAACCAGGTGAGCACCCTTAAGAAGACTTGTTACAAGATGAGCCTGGGCAGTTTACCAAAGGATCCCACAAGACTGACTTATACACATCCCCTTTCAGCAGCCTGAAAGTGGAGAGCTAGATCATTTACTTTATAAAGTGTATTGTTTTACATTTCAAATGCTCCTTAAATCTGAGTTTCTGACTGGAAATACCAAGACACAGAATGCATGACATGGGAGGAGTGAGCTAAGCAAATACAGAGCACTATAAACAGAGACTGATTAGTTTCTTTATCTACAACAGCTGAGGTGTAGCATCTGATTTGTGAGGGACATCCTACTTCAAATGCTGGCATTACAAAGCGAGGGGGGGGGAGGCTGCCACAGCTTATCCTTAGTACCTTGAAAGTGAAGTGCTGTAGCTCTCACATCACTGCTAATGATTTATAATGGGAATTGGGGCACTTTTAAAGTCATGGACCTATGGGGGCCATCACAGTTTCTAAGGAGGTTAGGGGAACTTCTTAAGGGTTAGAGAGTAAAGGAATCTAGTAGGATTTGAACCAGAGTCCCCAAGTGCTTGTGCCTATGCTTTCCTGGTAACCTATTCCTTGCCATAGCTGTATTCTTTATTGCCTTACAGCAGCCATCCAATCACTGACTGCCTAGTCACAAAGGGAAAGGGGCCTATTTGCAAGATTGTTTCTCACTGCTGGTGTCAATCAAAACAGAGAATGTTAACACACACACACCTTAATATAACAGCTGCATAATACCACTTAAAACTCTTGTTGCACCCAGAGTCATTTATTTGGTAAACTGTTTTTGCTAACAGAAACAGTAACACAACACATACAGTCACTTCCTTATGTGAATACTATATATACCTCAAATCAGTGCTGCATCACACTCACATGGTCCTAGTCCCTATTAGACCTGCACTTCAGGATATGCACAACACTTAAAGGGTTCCTCCATTACTCAAGTGAGGAACCAAACATTGTGGGTTTGGTCTACTGGTGGAACTGCATTTAGTGCAGCACCATTATCTGTTGCTCTGATGACATCATCCTCCAGTAACATTCATGGTAAAATGGAGGACAAACACATTGATAACTTTTGGGGGTGGTATATTTTTATTTATAATCTAGATCTGGACAGCAATAGGACTTCTGGCAACTGGAGGAGGCACACAACAGTTACACATAAGGAGTTGGGAAAATATTGGTGTGGAACTATGGGAGACTTCCCCTTTAACTCACCCCCGAAGATACAATCTGACATCCATAATACAATTTGGAGCTTCACAAACTCCTGGAGGTATTGGACATCTCTAGCATGATGCTTGCTTGTGCACAGGGAACTAAGAATGCCATGGAGCACTATGATATGGTTTTTGTGGCTGCCTTAGACTCCTTAGCACCTTATTGTGTTGTCCCTAACATCTTGTCACAGCTCACACATAGTATTGTGATGAGCTGCATTGGTTTGAGACTAATGGATGAATGTTAGAGTAATCTTGAAGAAGGTCACAGTCTGTGGAGGATAGGTTGCCATTGAAGACTCACTATAGTGAGTATCAATGGGCAATCAGCCTGAAAAAGACAGTGTTCCTGTCAAGGACGACTGTTACGGGGAGAAATTGTCCAGCTTAGCTCTGTTGCACCATGGATAGGTTGATTAAATCATCCTGGCTGTGATCCTCTCAAGCAGTTTTCACTGAAAATTGTGAAGAGTTAGGCAGTTTCCTCTCTAACAAGGTGTCCTCTATTTGGTCACATACTGAATCTCTTCAAGCAGTCTGTCATGGGCCGATGGTGGTCTGACTAAGAGGGACATTGGTGATCTGCCTACCTAGGGTAAGTCTTGGCCAGTTGTTGAGGAGGAGGATGTGCTCCAGGTGATTTCAGGTCAGCACCCCACCTGCTGTGTGCTGGATCTGGGTCCAGCCTGGCTGCTTTTAGGCTGTCAGGTATCCCTGGGTCCAGTCATCACTGAGGTTGTCAGGTCTTCCTTGACAGAGGGTGTTTTTTCTGTTGTTAGACCCTTATAAAAAATTTCTGGACCCTGACACTCTAGTGAATTACAGACCTGTCTCTAGTTTCACCTATTTGGGGGACATTATTATGAAGGTGGTGATGGCTTAGCTTGTGGATCTTCTGGAGAATTACAATTAATTCTACTAGCTTCTCCAGTCAGGTTCTTTTCTTCTGTCACAGCATGGAGACTGCACTCATCAGGGTGACACATGATCTCCTCATGGCGAGAGATCAAGGACTATGTTCTGTTTTGGTCCTTCTAGATCTCTCATCAGCATTTGACACAGTTGACCATTGGGTGCTCTTGGATTGACCGAGAAATTATGCGGGTCTAAACAAAACAAAAGATCCAGTGCACACCCTGCCCCCCCCCAAAAAAAATTGGTAGTTAGCATTTTAGAATAGGACCTTAGCTGATGGGAGGTCCACCTTGCTGACTGGTGGCTAAGCTTAATTTCACAGTAGAGCACTGATCTGAAAGACTAAGAGATCCCCACTCCCCATTTGGGATGAAATAAGTGAGTAACCACTTGAGATAGAAAGCACATTTAATGATTTACCAATTTTTTTTTTGTTTTTGAGGGGGTGAGGGGGTGCACAGGATCTTTGGTTTTGTTTTGACTGCGTATGCCATAACCAGTAGCACCCCAATGAAAAAAGCAATTTAACGTATGTGATACTGCATGGGCTGAGCAGCTGATTTTGGTTTTGTGAAATTATGCGGGTCTGTCTGGTATAGTTTTGTCCTGGTTTGGGTGCTACATAACTGGGAGAATGCAGCAGATGGCACTTGAAAATTGCAGTTCTGGAGCAGCTATGCTGTCATGTGGTGTTCCTCAAGGATCAATCCTTGCCCCTGTATTTATTTCTGTGTACATGCTGCCTTTGGTGAGATCATTGCATGGTATGGTGTAGAGTTTCAGATATGAAGATGACACTCAACTATACCTGTCTTGCACTTCTGAGGGGGTTCAAGCTGCATCTGTGCTGTGGCAATGTCTTGCTGAGATTAACAATTAGATGTCCTTGAACTGGCAATGTCTCAACTCAGGGAAAATGGAGATCACGATTATCAAGCCGGGTAGGCGGGGTTCAGTGATGATGGGTGGTGTGGCAATACTTACTTCGATGGGTGGCCAACCATTCAGAGCTGTAGATGCAGTAAAGAATCTTGGGATCATCTTGGATTGCATGCTGATACTAGAACAGGTGTCAGCTGTAGTCCGATCTGACTTTTACCATCTTCATAACATTGCCAAGATTAAACTGCATCTGGCCCCAGCCAACCTGGCAATGATTGTTCATGCCTGTGTCACCTCTAGGGTTGACTACTGCAATGCTCTGTACTTAGGGTTATCTGGAGGTTTGATGCAATGCCTGCAACTGATCCAGAATGTGTAGTGGACACTTCTCGGAGGGACTATATCATGCCAGATCTTCATGCGCTGCACTGGCTGCCTGTGTGGTGATGCATCACCTTAGAAATTTGCTTGATGACATTCAGGGTCCTATGTGGTTTGGGACCCAACCACTTAGAAGATCTCCTGGTTGCCTACACCCCAACTTGCCCCCTATGCTCCTCCAATGCCGGCTTGCTCGTTGTCCCCCTCCTGTCACTTAAAACAATCTTGGGACAGGGCTTTTAAAGTGGAAGCTCCTTTGTTTTAGAAAACCTTGACTGGGAGCATACATTCTGCCTGCATGGTGGAAGTCTTTAAAGTTTCCCTAAAAACTCATATATTTATGCTGGCATTCCTGGATAGTTTTTAGATAGTTAATTGTTATTCATTCTTATTCTATGTTACTTTATATATATATTTTCATATCAATTATGTATTCTATGTTGATTTTGATTGTACAGCACCTTGAGCCTTCAGGAAAGGGTGCTTTATAAATAAAATTTGCTTTGCCTTACCTTGCCTGAAAATGGCCCCTACCAGATAAAAACACGAAACAATATGCTGACTCTAAAGAAGGCACAAAATGCAATCATTCTAATGTATTATAAAAAGTAAATGATATATACCCAGAAATATACCCACCTGGGGGGATAATGAGATAACAATATCACTCGCCTTTTGGGCCTATGGCCTAATAATCTCACTAGTCCCTTCACTAGGTATATTTCCCAGTATACCTCACTTAGAGGTCATTTATTCTATGTGGGCAGGATTCACAAAAGGGATGTACCCAGTGCATCTCAGAGATGCACACTGGCATGATTCACACAGAGCAGGGACGCTCTGGTGCATTCCAGATGTGTCATGCTGCAAAGGAGGCACCGGGCCGTGAAAATAATCATATGTGGTGCATCTGGAAAGAGCGTATAGCTGCATACATGGTACATCCACATTCACAAAGCAAAATGAATGCACAAACACAGCACATTCACAGTGCATCCATCCATATGTGTACTAGAAAGATAAGTATAAAAGAAATAGACTTAAGTGCATGCCCCCAGCAGGCAGACTGCAGGATAGCAACAGCAGAAGCAGCACCAGCAGCAGCACAAGAGAGGCCACTAATATGGATGACGCACCATTCCTGATGGTGGGCATGCTAATAGGGATGAGGAGATTGACAACCACCAACATGGTGGCAGAAGGCACCATAGGTGGCCTGCCCTGCGGTGGTATAGTGCCAGAGTAACATTTGAACAACTGACAGACATAGAAACAGTTGGCCAATGCCACCTGAACAAGGCATTTCTGAGGCAGCTCTGTGAGCTGTGCCATGATGAAATGCAGGCACCCACCGGAAGAGGTCATGCCATATCTGTGGAGACCAAGGTGACAACAGCATTGTGCCTGCTCACCACAGGCACCTTCCAGAGGCCAGCTGGAGACATCACTGGCATATCCCAACCATCCACGTCCCGTCTCCTCATGCAGTTCCTCACCGCACTGCTCCCACATGCTTCAGAGTTCATTCAATTCCTAAGCACACAGGTAGAATGGACAAAAGCTATACAGCAGTTCCACAGGGTAGCACGCATGCCAGGAATCATAGGGGCCATTGACTGCACCCATGTGGCAATCTGTGCACCACCTGGTGATGAGATCATGCCATATATGAAACACAAGGAGTTCTACTCCATAAACTGCCAGGTGGTGTGCAATGCCACAGGGTGCATCAGCAATGTCTGTGCCACACACCCTGGGAGTGCACACAATGCCTTCATATGGCACCAGTCTGCCCTGTGTCACTGATTTGAGATTGGAGCTATCCCCAGTGGCCACCTAGTGGGTGAGTGGGGCATGCATACATTCCCACAAACAGCACACTGTGGCACAATATATGTTGGGAGGTAGTGCACGTGTGTGGGGCCATGATAGGGACTGCACAAGAGCACATGCCCAACTGAGACAGTGGAGATGGGCACACTGATGGGATGGCATACATGACAAGGGGGACAGTGCAGCAGCAAAATGCAGTATCAGAGTTGACGTGATGCAGAACAGCAGACATGTGTGGCAGGGTGGAATGTGTCACATGCACCCAGGCACGGGTGACCACTGGAGGGCTAACAATGCTGGACTGGACAGGAGTGGTCAGCCTTTGACATGGGCATGGTCAGGTGCAGAGCAGATGAGGGCAGCCAGGGCACTGCAGTCGCTGGTGAGAGTACGAATACACTGTCCCACCGTGGGGGAGACAGTTGCACCAGGAAGTGGGCCACAGGGTCACAGGTGGACAGGCAGTAGCTGCACCAGTGTGCATTGATGGAGGGGGGCTGTGGTACACAATGCACATGCATGCAGGTACTAACAGACTGCTTTGTCCCCCCCACAGGTGATGCAGCATATCCCCTCCAACCCTGGCTTCTCACCCCCTACCACTGTCCTGGCACAGAGGCAGAGGAGTGGTACAACGAGGCACACATTTCTACGTGCACCATCATTGAGTGAGTCTTCGGCATGCTGAAGATGTGCTTCAGGTGCTTGGATAGGTCTGGTGGTGCCCTACAATGTAGTACAGAGAAGGCCTGTGGCATATTCCTGGCCTGTTGTATGCTGCACAACATGGTCACTGACCATGGAATAGCTGTCCAGGCTGACGAGAGTAACAGTTCCAGGAAGGATGAGGGGGAGGAAGAGGATGATGCAGAGCAGGGGCACCATGGAAGAGGTGGTCAGCTGCCCCTGGCTCTCAGAGACCCACTCCTGGTTGCCAGGTCCCAGTGGCACAGGGACACTATAGTGGAAGAGCATTTTGGGGACCAAAGGTGAGTATCACAGGTGGGCAACACTTGGCAGCCCCCCACACACACCGACACACACAACAGGTGTGGGTGGGGAATGACACACACATATGCAGATGACTACCAGAAAGAGGGCGCAGATCACACCCATGAGGGGTGACAGCAATGCACGACACACACACAGCAGGTCACACATGGACAGGGGGGACACAGTGACTGTGCTGGGGATGGCATGGATCACTGTACATCTGCCAGTACACATGTACAGCAGACACAGGACCACACTCATCATGCCGATGCCACACTGCACAACACCGGTGGCCATGACCATACACAGTGCACCACACAAGTGTCCCATACAGGTACTGTACCCGGGTAGGCACATGCCACGTCACATGCTCCAGGCACTGTCAGCCTGGTGTGTGGGCCACAACAGGTGCAGGTTACAGGGGCCATGGGAGCTGTCTGTCCAGGCATCAGTAGGAGAGATGTGCATACATGGTGCATCCCCATTCACAAAGCAAAAATGTGACCCCATGGGCATGAACATGTGGACATCCACACCCTTGACTGGTGGTCACTGAGTCAGTGCCACTGGCTGCAGGGGGGTTCCACCACCCCTGGTGGGGTACTGAAGTGAGACCATGAATGGGTGCTCACCGGTGTGTCATCCCCGAGACCCAGGTTGGATCGGGGGATGTCAGGGATGGCTAGCCATGATGATGGCATCAGCAGCAATGGGTTCACCTGATGCTGTGATCTGGGGGTGCATGAGGTACTCCTAGGGGTGCAGCTGGTAGCCTGGCGGCCACATGGCAGACTGTTTACACTCACCGCCTTGACAGTGAGTACAATCCGCTCTGGTGCAGTGGTCATGCCCACTCGCAGTAGGTGAGCCTCTGCCAGCATCTGGGCACACCATGCAGCCGACAACTCATGCTCCATGACCAGCTGCATCAGAATTCCCCTCAGCTCTGCCCTGAGGGACACCTGCCCCTCCATGGTGTCCCACAGGAGGCATGCATAGTCCTCAACCTCGTCGGCAGGGAATGCAACAGGGGAGGGACACTGATGGGCAAGTGGGGTTCTGGTCTGCTGCGCTGCATCCATTGTAGGTGGACGCAGCACAGCAGGCCACTGTATGGGTGGGGGCTGGGCATGGGCAATCTCTGCGTGCACGGGGATGCTGGCATCATGGTCCCCTGCTGCCTGTTGTTGCTCCACAGCACCCTTCTGAACAGTGTTGGCAGTCCCTGGCCCCACAGCAGCACCAGACACATGGCCCCCAACAACCACCACTGTGGGTGGTTGTGCAAGCCCTGTTGGTGCACATGGGGCCACAGGACCGCCAGTGCCGCATGATGCCACCTGTGCATGCACATGTGCCTCGGCCGGGCTAATAATGTCCATGTCCTCCCAAATCTGTGTGGCATCAACATCACTATCATCATACACCCCTTCTGTTCTGGATGCCAGCACCAGCAGGTCATCCTCAATGTCCACAGGGTCCTCATCAGTGAGACCCAGTAGGTTGATCAGCCATGTGCTACCATGGCCACCAGCTGGGGCACCAGCTGCAGAGGGGTTTGATGGCCCTGCACCATACACCACCACATCCGGGGCTGCGGTGGTGTTGGACAGAATTGACGCGGCATCTGCCCCAGCTCCAGCTGTGGCACAGTGTGATGGTCTGGCCTACTCCCCTGCCAGGTCATCTGGGAATTCACTGGACCCTGCAGCACCTGTGAGGTGTGATGGAGCTCAAAGAGAGAAGGGAAACATAGTTATTGACATGTGTAAATGGTGTGTACAGACAAGTATGAACAAGGGGCCATGCCCGTGTGCCATAGGTGCACCTGGCATGCCACACAGGTGAGTGCTGCCCATGGGGTCACTGCCATGGCCATGTACCAGCATAGGCAGCTATGGACTGTGGCCAGCACACTCAGGGATATATGTGGGACATGCCCCCCCTTGCCTACAACCTGCGGGTACAACATCCCAAGATTCCACCTCTACGGTGGGCACCCCCATGGTGCTGCACAGGGGCAGCATGTCATGTGTCAGCAGTACACTGTTCATGGATGGAGTTGAATGGTGCCATGCGCAGTGCACACAAACACATGGGTACGTAGCAGGCCACGGTGGGGCATGTCATGACAACCATTGCATGCACACACAGACCAGCACAGTTCTTGGGACATGTATACTCACAAGGCTGCAATGGACTGTCACCAGTATGGAAGCCACTACCCAGAACACCCATCACCGTGGTCCAGGCTATGCTGGCTATCAGCTTCTCCTCATTCGGGGTGAGAAGCATTGCTGTCTGCAGCCCACCCCCTGTGGCACACAGAGAAGCCCTGATGGTGGCCATCTTCTCCTTGGCCCTCTGCTTCTCATCATAGAAGTGTTCTCGGCACTCCTGTGGGGTCCGGTTAAAAATGCCATGGGCATTCACATGCTGGGTAATCTTCTCCCAGGCCTCATCCCTGCACTGATGGCTGACACCCCTGCCAGACAGGATGCTCTGCCTAGGGAAGTAGGCCCCCAGCAGTGCCCTGTCATCAGATGTAAAGTTTGGACATCTCCGTCCTGCAGCTTCATCCTGTGCAGACATTGTGGTTCCTGTGGGTGGAAATATGCAGGCATCAGTACAGTACAGTCAACTGTGGATGTGTGACAGCAATGTGGGTGGACACTGCACAGACACAGCCCCCTGGCTGCCCTCAAAACCCTACTGTCATATCATGGTGCTGATAAGCTGTACATGGTAGAATATAAACAGACCTACCTTCAAGGTTGCAATACCTGTCAGTCATCTGCAGAGTGCGGAGGTGCATTCAGGAGCATTTATGGCCTAGGGCACGCAAATGAGATTAGGAGAAACTATAATGAGATGCAAAGCAGGTGAGATGCCTCTGAATTTGGCAATGAGTTGATTTGGTAGCATTGTCTGTGAATTGCATAATTGCCCCAGATCATCTCAATCAGCAATGTGCAAACTTGGTGTTGGATGCATCCCTCTACAGCACATTTCCATGCATACACAGTTGCATTGGGGGCATTTCCTGAATGTGGTGCAAGTCACACGGCACATCCCTGAGCATGTGCGATGCAGAGTCAGTGGCATGCCATGCATAGCGCATCCTGTCCAGTGTTGCCATTAGTGCAATTTACATCAGCAGGGCATGTCAATCGACATGTGCTATTGGATCTCTGCTGCATGATTCATGTTGTGTGAGTATGGCGGATCAGTGTCATGTTGCATCAATGCACACCTGTGGATCACGGTGCATGTATGGTAGTATGCGTCATCCCTCAGCGCACTGTGAGTGGCAGGGTGTGCCATTCACAATATGGCAGTTCTGCACGTGATGCACATGTGTGCCCTGGGCATCACCCATACTGTGTGCACTGCACATGTGTGGTGACATGCAGTTGGCAGCAATCACACATTGCAATGCCACAACCCTGTGATGCACGGTCCAATAGTTGATGGCCTATCATGTATGTGATGCGAAAAGGCCATTGCACACCTGCAGCTTGTACTGTGCATACCTGCCACCACAGCACTGCATCTCAAAATGCCATGTGCCCAGGCATCTGGACCCAGGGCCATGAACTGGGGGGAGGGGGAGCTTGCCAACCGGGTGGTAATTGTCATGCCACTGGAGGTGCAACTCTTTGGTTCACAGGACCTCAATAAGCCACGTTCTGCAGTGTGGGCAAGGGTAGCAGAGCGTCTGTTGCACAGAACAGGTGTTGAGTACATAGGAGAGAAATGCAGGCACTGCTATAGCGATCTGCAGCAATTGGACCCTGATAGACTTCATTGCCTTCGTGCTCAGGCACGCAGGAGTGCAGTGCCATGCTCAGGTACGTGACAACAACTTACGTCCACTCTAGCAGGCAGATGTTTGTTTACGGGGGGGTGCAGTGTGCTGTGGTGCACAACCCCTACCCCAACACACACACACACACACACACACACACACATATACACATATGTGGCATACCGTGCTGGTGCTGCCAGTGGGGTGCAGCCATGACCACCATGCATCAACGTGTGCGGCTTGGTGCACGACAAGGGGGTTGCACTGGCAGTGTGGCAGATGCATTGTGGTTTTGACAGTGGCACAGCACACATCCATCCACAGACTGCCATGGTGGGCATAGTCTGAGGTGGTGGCTGTTACTACACACTGCCCAGGGTGCTGTTACATTGGGTCACTGAGGGGGTGGGTCCTCCACTGCATGCTGACACCAGTGCTGTCACTGAGGGTCACTGGGGGGGTATGTACACCTACTGTCACCTCATGGTGTTCTTTGCTTGTGTTTCCATCGCTGGGCTGGCAGACAGGTGGAGAGCCGCAGAGACAGTGGAGGCTAGGCACGCTAGCACCAGTGTAGGAGGCCAAGGTTCTGGTCGTGCGGGTGCAGGTGAGTGCACTGCATGTTCATCCTCTGTGTGTTCATCAGGGAGCCTTGCCCACAGTAGGCCAGTGCCTGCCACATGTGCATGTTCATGTACTGCACGTTGTGCACACACATGGGGTGTTGCCTTAGTGGCGTGTGCTAATGCCACAGTGTACATGAATCCTGTGTGTCCATCCACTATGTATGTGTCTGCTCAGGATTATCTGCACACTATGGTGCTCCAATGGTGGCCGGACGGGGTTTGCACGGTTGTGCAACCTGTTGGCATCTGCACATGCTGTGTGGGATATGGCAGTGTGCCCCTCTGTGCATTACTCTGCATGCACATGTGGGCCTCGTGCTGTCTCAGTACCATTGCATGGTCACTGTGTGGCTCTGTGTGCCAGCCTATTGCTGGTGTATGGTGTGCATGGCAGGCTGTCTGCCATTGCCATGGGGGCTGCCTCCAGCATACTTGCATGGTGGTCGGGGTGGGGGGACGGTGTGGACCATAGCACTGAGTTCCTGTTGTCTGTGTCCCCACTGTAGGTCCACAGAGAGTACAGCCAGATGTGTTGGGGAGGAGGAGGGGTCGGACCTTCCTATGGCCGGCAGGGATTCAGCTGCAGAAGGTGCTCAGGAGGACCATGGCACCACTATACAGGAGGCAGGGGCAGCTCCTACAGGTGATTGATCTGCTTGTGAGGGTACTATGTGCAGGGAGCAGGAAAGGTGGATGCCAGGCTGCAGCCCATCCTGGACATTAGGCCACTGGGCCATTTATAAATAGCTCTTTTGTTGACTTGACCCCTACCCTCCATGACCATCACTGTTACTAGCAGTCTTCCCCTGCCCCTCCGCCACATACCGTCCATTTCAGGTGTTCACTGTTTCTTTATTCATTTGTTCATTCCCACACCACCCGATCCCTGTTCTTTATTTATACTTGCGTAAATTTTGATATTGGTTTTCATATACTTGCTTCAGTAAATATTTTGATATTGATGACTGTGTCTGTGGTCATTCATTTTACCTTGTGCTGGTGCACTGTTGTGCTTGCTGGATTCCACAGTGCCTTTGGTCCTATTTGCACATGTGCCCCTGTGGTAATGTGCATCAATGCGCCATGTCCACCTGTCATGCATGCTACAGTGTGTGCCCTCCATGTTGTGTATGGCCTGTTGGGTGGCCTTCCACTGTGCTGGCTTGCACAGTGCCCCTATTCTGTGTGTGGTGCATGATGTTGTGTTCTGTTGTGGTGGTCCCCTGTTGTTGTGCTGCTTTTCATGTTTTCCACAGTGCCTGTGGGCATGCTCCACCAGTGCAGGACACAGCCTTCAGCCTGTGTACCATTGCGCCTGTCCCCCTGTGTGTGTCTGTGTTGCAGCTCCCATGTACACCCTGCTGTGTTCATGTGCACCAGAACATAGAAACAGAATTTGACAGCAGATAAGAACCTCTTGGCTCACCTAGTCAGCACATTTCCCTACCTAATGGATAAGCTGCAGGTTCTAGTTAACCAACAGCCTACTTTATCCTACCCCCACTAGAATAGCCTTATGTCTGTCCCATGTATTCTTGCATTCCCCCACTGTTTTTCACTCTATGACCTCCTCAGGAAGACCATTGCATGCATCCACAACCCTCTCCATGAACAAATACTTCCTCACATTACCTCTGAGCCATCCCACCTCTATCTTCAAATTGTGCCCCTTTGTTCTTGCACATCTCTTTTTCTGAAAGATGCTACCCTCTTGGACTTAATTCCCTTGAGGTACTTGAAAGTTTCTATCATGTCCACCCCACCTCCCTCCTTTCCTCGAGGGTATACATATTAAGCTCCTTTAGTCTTTTTCCGTATGGCTTCGGGTGCAGACCCTTTAGCTACTGTCCTCTGGACAGCCTCCATCCTGTCTATATCCTTGCGGAGATGGGGTCTCCAGAACTTTACACAGTATTCCAGATGGGGTCTCACCAACTGTCTGTACAGAGGAATAACAACTTCCTCTTTCCTACTGGTGATGCCTCTCCCTATGCATCCCAGTATCCCCCAGCCCTCTTTACTGCCTTCTCACATTGCTTGCCCACCTTTAGGTCATCTGATATGACTACCCCAAGGTCCCTTTCCATTTTTGTGGTTGTTAGTATCTCCCCCCCCCATTGCGTACTCTTCCCCTGGGTTTTTGTTTCCCAGGTCCATTACTTTGCACTTCTTTGCGTTGAATCTAAGCTGCCATACATTTGACCATTCCTCCAACTTTGCCAAGTCCCTTCTCATCCTTTCCCCCCTACCTTGTGTATCAACTCTGTTGCAGATCTTTGTTTCATCTGCAAAGAGACATACTTTTCCTTCCAGTCCCTCTGCAATGTGACTTATAAAGACATTAAAGAGGACCAGTCCCAGTACTGAACCCTGTGGTACCCCACTAGTAACCCCCCTTTCTTCAGAGTGGATTCCGTTTACTACTGCCCTCTGTGTCCTGTTGTCCATAGAAACATAGAAACATAGAATTTGATGGCAGATAAGGACCGCTTGGCCCACCCAGTCTGCCCATTTCCCTACCTGATGGATAAGCTGCAGATCCTAGTTAACCAGCAGCCTACTTCTTCCTACCCCAACCCCCTAGAATTGCCTTATGACTGTCCCATGCATGCTTGAATTCCACCACTATTTTTGACTCCACAACCTCCTCTGGAAGGCCGTTCCATACATCCACAACCCTCTCTGTGAAAAAATACTTCCTTAAATTACCTCTGAGCCGCCCTTCTATCTTCAAATTGTGCCCCCTTGTTCTTGCACACCTCTTTTTTTGAAAGATGCTACCCTCTTGGACTTTGTTGATTCCCTTGAGGTACTTGAAAGTTTCTATCATGTCCCCCCTCTCCCTCCTTTCCTCGAGGCTATACATATTAAGCTCCTTAAGTCTCTCTTCATATGTCTTCTGAGGTACATCCTGCACCATTTTAGTTGCCCTCCTCTGGACAGCTTCCATCCTGTCTATGTCTTTGTGGAGATTGGGTCTCCAGAACTGCATGCAGTACTCCAGATGGGGTCTCACCAGCTGTCTGTACAGAGGGATAATAACTTCTTGTTTTCTACTGGTGATGCCTCTCCCTATGCATCCCAGTATCCCCCAAGCCCTCCTTGCTGCCCTCTCACATTGCTTGCCCACCTTTAGGTCATCTGATATGACTACCCCCAGGTCCCTTTCCATTTTTGTTGTTGTTAGTATCTCATCCCCCATTGTGTACTCTTCCCCTGGGTTTTTGTTTCCCAGGTGCATTACCTTGCACTTCTTAGCATTGAATCTAAGCTGCCATACATTTGACCATTCCTCTAACCTTACCAAGTCCCTTCTCATCCTTTCCACCCCACCTTGTGCATCAACTCTGTTGCAGATCTTTGTGTCATCTGCAAAGAGACATACTTTTCCTTCCAGTCCATCTGCAATGTCGCTAAAAAGACATTGAAGAGGACCGGTCCTAATACTGAACCCTGTGGTACCCCACTACTAACCCCTTTTTCAGAGTGGACTCCATTTACTATTACTCTCTATGTCCCATTCTCCAGCCAATTCTTTACCCAGGCTGTCATCTTGGGACCCACTCCCAGGCTGGCTAACTTGTATATTAATCTTGTGTGGGACTGTGTCAAATGCCTTGCTAAAGTCTAGGTAGGCCATGTCCACAGCCCCTCCCTGATCAACTACTTTGGTCACCCAGTCAAAGAAATCTATCAGATTTGTCTGGCATGACCTTCCCACTGTGAATCCATGCTGCCTTGGGTCCTGTGCCCCTCTGGCCTCTAGATACTCAACAAATCTTTCCTTCAGAAGTGATTCCATCATTTTCCCTACCACTGAGGTTAAACTAACAGGTCTGTAGTTTCCTGCTTCTGCCTTGCTCCCACTTTTGTGAAGGGGACTCACATCTGCCCTTCTCCAGTCCTCGGGTACCACCCCATCCTCCCATGATTTGTTAAAGAGGGTAGTCAGTGATGTCACTAGTTCTACCCTTAGTTCTTTTAGAATTCTGGGATGAATCCCATCAGGCCCTATTGCTTTGTCCACCTTCAGTTTTAAGAGTTCTTTCAGAACCCTTTCTTCTGTAAATGGGCTGGTATCAACTTCTGTATCCAGAGTGTTTCTATTGTTTGTTTTAGGTACCTCCCCCTCTTCCTTTGTAAATACTGAGCAAAAATATTTGTTTAGTATCTCTGCCTTTTCACGGTCACCCGCTGCCTACCCTACCTCCCCTTTATTAAACCTCACTATACCTCCCTTGGTCTTCCTTCGCTCCCTGATGTACCTATAAAAGGTTTTATCCCCGTTCTTAACTGAGTTGGCTATCTTTTCCTCAGTTTGGGCCTTTGCTGTTCTGACTGCCTCCCAGCTTCCTTTTGCTTTAACTGATACAATTCTCTGTCCTGTTCCTTCTGTGATTCCTTGTACTTCCTGAATGCTTTCTTTTTCTCTTGAACCTTCACTGCCACTTCCTTTGAGAACCATAGTGGTTTCTTACCTCGTTTGGTTTTGTTTATTTGCTTTTCACAAAGGTTTGTTACCTCTGTGATGGCAGTTTTTATTATTCCCCATTGTTCTTCCGCCCCTCCTTCCTGCCCATTTGCTAGTGCATTCCTTAGGCACTCACCCATTTTGGCAAAGTCAGCCCTCCTAAAATCCAGTACCTTTGTCCTTTGTATGGCTTGACTCTATTGCTGTGTTTATTGTGAACCATACTGTTCGATGGTCGCTAGTTCCCAGATGGCTACCCACTTCTACATCTGTGATCCTCTCTTCATCTCCATTTGAGAGAACCAGGTCTAGGATTGCTCCCTCTCGAGTGGGCTCCAATACTAGTTGTCTAAGGCATGCCCCCTGTAGGGCATCTAGGATAACCCCACTCTTAGAAGTGGCTGCTGCAACTGCACTCCAGTTAACATCTGGCATATTCAGATCACCCATCAGCAATATCTCCCCTTTTTCTGCCATTCTAAGTATACTTTCTATCATTTCCTTGTCCATTTCCTCCTCCTGAGAAGGGGGTCTGTATACAACCCCTGTGCGGATTGTGGTGCCATTGCCGGTCTCCAAATTTACCCACAGTGCTTCTTCTCCTCCCTGTTTACCCTTTTGTTCTGTTGCTTTGATTTCTTCCCTTATGTAAAGAGCTACTTCTCCTCCTCTTTTACCCTCCCTGTCCCTCCTGTAGATAGTGTATCCTGGTATGTTTACGTCCCAGTCATGGTTTTGTGTGTACCATGTTTCTGTGACTGCCACAATATCCAGATGTTCCTTCTCCATCAAGGCCACTGATTCAGGAAGCTTGTTACTCAGACTATGGGCATTGGTACACATTGCTCTCCATTTTTTGATGGCTTTACCTTCTGTTGCAGCATCCCCGACTGACCTTTCTACCTCGGTCTTTTTCTCATCCTGTTTTGTAGGGAGAGGCTGTGATTTTCCTGCTGCTTATCAGTGCCTCCCCCCTTGACTAGTTTAAAAGCTTGCCAATGAAGCATTTAAACCGATTGCTCAAAAGACTTGTTCCCTTCCTGGACAGATGCAGACCATCCTGCCAGTATAGGCTGGTGTCCTTCCAGGTGGAACCCCAGTCCCCAATGAAGCCAAACCCCTGTGCTCCACACCATTTTTTCAACCATTCATTAAACTGCATGGTGCAAAGTACCCTCGCCTCTCTCATGCCATTGACAGGCAGCACCTCTGAGAAGGATACGGTGTGTGCTACTTATCTTAGGCCCCTCCCCAATTCTACAAAGTCCTTCTGCACTGCTCTAATCTCATGATGAACCAAATCATTTGTCCCTAGGTGGACAATGACGTCCAGCTCAGACTCCCATGCAGCTGTTCTCGTGATCCTGAGGATGCGCTTCCTGTCCCTCCAAGCCATGGCACCAGGCAGGCACCTTACTTCAGTTTTCCCTGCTCCCCCCAGTTCTATCCCCCTAATAATTGAGTCCCTCACCAGGAGCTGCTTCCTTTCCTTGCAGTGTCCTCTGTCTCCTTCCTGTGGGCCTCCCTTGTGACAGCTGTCCTCAGCCTCCTTAGTCTCCTCTGCGGGTGCATCCATAGGGGAGCTATGCTCCCCCAGAATGGTGTATGGATTGTGGAGTGGAACAACTGACTGGGTGTGCCTCTGTTCCACCATCCTCACCCTTCCTGAGCCCACTGTGGTCCAACTGCTGTCCAGCCAATTTTTTACCCAGGCTGCTACCTTGGGACCCCCTCCAATGCTGGCAAACATGTTTATTAATCTTTTGTGTGGGACTGTGTCAAATGCCTTGCTAAAGTCTAAGTAGGCCATGTCCACAGCCCCTCCCTGGTCTACTACTTTGGTCACCCAGTCAAAGAAATCTATTAGATTCATCTGACATGACCTTTCTGCTGTGAATCCATGCTGCCTTGGGTGCTGTGTCCCGCTGGCCTCCAGATACTCAACAATTCTTTCCTTCAGAAGTGATTCCATCATTTTACCTACCACTGAGGTCAAACTAACAGGTCTGTAATTTCCTGCTTCTGCCTTGCTCACACTTTTGTGAAGTGGAATCACATTCACCCTCCTCCAGTCCTCGGGTACCACCCCATCCTCCCATGATTTGTTAAAGAGGGTAGTCAGTGATGTCACTAGTTCTCCCCTTAGTTCTTTTAGAATTCTGGGATGAATCCCGTCAGGCCCCATTGCTTTGTCCACCTTCAGTTTTAAGAGTTCTTTTAGAACCCTTTCTTCTGTGAATGGACTGGTATCAACCCCCCTATCCAGAGTGTTTCTGTTGTTTGGTTTAGCTATAGCCCCTCCTCTTCTTTTGTGAATACTGAGCAGAAGTATCCATTCAGTATTCATGCTTTTTCACTGCCACCCTCTGCCCACATTCCCTCCCTTTTATTAAGCCTCAGTATCCCTCCCTTGGTCTTTCTTCACTCCATAATGTACCTATAAAAGGTTTCATCCCTCTTCTTAACAGAATTGGCTATCTTCTCCTCAGTTTGGGCATTTGCTATTCTGACTGCCTTCCCTGCCTCCTTCTTCTTTAACTGATATAGTTCTCTGTCCTGCTCCTTCTGGGTAACCTTATATTTCCTGAATGTATCCTTTTCTCCTTAACCTTCCCTGCCACTTCTTTTGAAGAAGAAGAAGAATCAGCATTTATATAGCGCTTTTCATACACAGTATCCCAAAGCACTTTACAAGCAATGCTAGACTGGTAGTGAAGTGACTGAATGTGTGGTGGCAGCCATATCGCACATCATCACCCACACACAGCCTGGATAATTGCATGAACCAGTTTATGGGAAGGAGAATGTTGGCCAGGACACCAGGAATGTTCCCTGCTCTTTATGAAGAGTACCCTGGATTCTTTTACTTCCACCTGGACACCCACCAGGACAACACCAGGATGGGCAGAAGGAACCTTGGTTTAACGTCTCATCTGAAGGACGGCACACCCCAGCAGTACAGCACCCCCAATACTGCACTCGGATGCCAGCGATTTTTAGGTGCAAGTCTATCCCGGTGTGGGATGAGAACCCACAACCTTCTGGTCCAGAGGCGGATGTGCTACCAACTGAGCCACGCTGACACTTTGAGAACCATAGTGGTTTTTTCCTTCATTTTGTTTTGTTGATTTGCTTTACACAAAGCCTTGTTACCTCTGTGATGGCAGTTTTGATTTTTCCTCATTGTTCTTCCACCCCTCCTTCTTGCCTGTTTGCTAGTGCTTTTCTGAGGCATTCTCTCATTTTGCCAAAGTCAGCCCTCCTAAAGTCCAACACCTTTGCTTCTCTATGGCTTGACTCTACGGCTGTGTTTATTGTGAACCACACTGTTTGGTGGTCACTTGTTCCCAGATGGCTACCCACTTCTAAATCTGAGACCCTCTCTACATCCCCATTTGAGACTACCAGGTATAAGACTGCTCCCTCCCGAGTGAGTTCTAACACTAGCTGTCTGAGGCATGCCCCCTGTAGGGCATCGAGAATGACCCTGCTCTTGGATGTGGCTGCAGTAAAGGTGCTGAAGTTGACATCTGGCATATTCAGGTCCCCTATCAATGATATCTCTCCTTTTTCTGCCATTCTAAGGATTCCTTCTATCATTTGCTTGTCCATTGTCTCCCCCTGAGACGGGGGTCTGTAAACAACCCCAGTGCAGATTGTGGTGCCATTTCCTGTCTCCAGAGTGACCCACAGTGCCTCCTCCCCTTGCTGTTTACCCTTTAGTTCTGTTGCTTTGATTCCTTCCCTTACGTAGAGAGCTACTCCTCCTCCTCCTCTTTTACCCTCCCTGTCCCTCCTGTAGATTGTGTACACTGGTATGCTGATATCCCAGTCATGGTTCTCTGTATACCATGTTTCTGTGACTGCTATGATATCCAGGCATCCCTCTTCCATCAAGGTCACTAGTTCAGGGAGCTTGATAAACAGACTATGGGCATTGGTACTCATTGCCCTCCATTTTGTGATGGCCTTACCACTTTTAGGCCCATCCCTGTCCTTACTGCCTTTTTTCTAGATTTAGCCTTGTCCTGCTCCCTATTTACTTCTCTGCCTTTGTGTCTACTTCACTAACTACCCTCTTTTGTAGGGGAGGGCTGGAATTTCCCTCCTTGGCTAGTTTAAATGCTTGCCAATTACTATAAGTATTTAAACCTATCACCTAGGATCCTGGTTCCCCTCCCAGGCAGATGCAGACCATCATGCCAGTATAGGCCTGCATCCCTCCTGGTGGCTACCCAGTCCCCAGTGAAGCCAAATCCCTGAGCTCCATACCAGTTTTTCAACCAGTCATTGAATCCCATGGTGCGGAGTTCCCTAGCCTCACCCATGCCATAGACAGGCAGCACTTCCAAGGAAGTTATCATGTGTGCTACTTGTCTAAGGCCCTTCCCCAACTCCACAAACACGTGCTGCACTGCTCTGATCCCATTCCTGGCCAGGTCATTTGTCCCTAGGTGGACAATAACATCCAGCTCCTTCTCCCATGCAGCTGCTCCCACGATCCTGAGGATTTGCTTCCTGTCCCTCCAAGCCATGGTGCCAGGCAAGCATCTTACCTCCTTCTCACCTCCCTCCCCCAGTTCTACCCTCCTAACAGTTGAATCCCCCACCAGGACTTGTTTTCTTCCCCTGTGGGGTCCTGTACCACCCTCCTGTGGGTCTCCTTCGTGGAGGTTCCCAGCATCCTCCTTGGTCTCCACTCTGGGTGTCTCCATAGAGGAACCACGCTCCACCAGAATGGTGAATGAATTGTGAAGAGGCACAACTGGAGGGATGTGCTTCTGTTACACCACCCTCACCCTCTCTGAGCCCACCATGATCCAACCCCTCCTCCTTTTTGGCAACCTCTGAGGCAGTGGTGGTATCCTGGGTGGTCCCTGGGTGGGGTAGGAGGTTTCTTGAATCCTCGCCAGGTCAGCATGGAGTCAGGCAACCTCCTCCCTCAGACCAGAGAGGTGCCTGCAAATACAGCAGCAATGCAGCCTCCAAAATGTCTCCCGGAAGAGTGCCACTCCACAGTCAGTGCATTGCACCACTCCCCACATGTCTGTCTCCCTTCCTAAGATTTTTGTTTGTTTGTTTTTAGTGTGTGTGAGTGTGTTTACTCCTTATTCAGTATGCTGTGCTGTTAAGGATATGAACAAGTGTATGTCCTTTACACTTTTGGGGAAGTGATGTCAGAACCCTGATATATGGAAATTATTCAGTTGGGGTGGGTGGGGTGAGGGACAGGGTGGGTGGGACTAAGCCCGTGCCCTCCAGAAAAAAATCAACTACAACTCTGACCCACCACCCTGGTGAGTGCCTTCTTTCCTTTCAGACACCTATTTCACAGAGTTTAAGTAACAGGTCAAGTCACAAATGACTGCAGATATTCTCCCAACTAGATTTCCTCCCTGGCAAATAAAAGTTACATTAAGTAAAGTCAACCCCTAAAACAGAGAACCAAGACACTGACTTCTACTTACTTACACAGGCTTCAAAATGAAGAATGCAATTCAGTGTACTCTATTAAATCACCTCCTTGCTTTAAGGAAGCTGGTGGCTGCTCCCTCTCTCAGCTACAGCAGACAGAGTCCACAAACAGCTCCTGTTTTGAATCCACAGTTCCTCAGGTCTCCTTCAGTTCCTCCCCTTATCAGACACCTATTTCACAGAGGTTAAGTAATAGGTCTAGTCATAAATTACTCAGTATTGTTCTGTAATTAAAGGTGGAAGAAGGCCAAAGCCCATCGAGATCATCTTCCCTGCACTGGCAGGGTATTTTTATCTCCCATTATCAAGTAAGTACCTGTCTAAACTGTTCTTAAACATTTCTGGGGAATTTACGTTCACTAGGTAGTCAGGTAGGGAATTCCAAAATTTACAATCCGCACAACCAGGGGGTCAGAATCACAACTCCTGCAGGTTCCCCGCTGTCACACTTCACAAGTTAAAGATCTTTTGCCTATAGGATGCCTAGCTGGCTAAATTGGTCTCAGCAGTTACATCTCCTCCACTCATACACTTGGCACATTTAAATCAAGGCTCTGCCTCTCTCTCACTGCCTCTAGCTCCTATGACTGCCTCAGCTATCTGACCCCTTGAATATTACTCTAACCTCATTCAGTTCTCTTTTCTATTAGCACTTGGCCACCCCCTAGTATGCACTTCCTCATGTTATGTCTACGACAACGCCCCTGGCTGCTCTGACTACTCTATTGCTCTCCCCCTTCCCTTTACTCTTCCTTCTCACTTGTCCCCTAACTTCTCTACACCTCATTCGCTATCTCCTTGTAACCTAGCCTCCAAAACTTGTTTTGTTTTTCATATCCTTTGTAATTTCTTGTATTGATTACTGGTCTTGTTTAGCTTATACTGTTGTCAATTTGTCTTACGTTTTAAATGGTAACTGACATGGAAACCTTGTAAAAGAGCCCTGGCTCAAAGGTATTGTAATCCTAGACCTAAATAAATAAAATAAATACAAACTCTAATGGTGAAAAAATTACTTCTTTTATTGGTATTAAATTTTGGGATCAACAGCTGTCTATTATGACATCTTAGTCCAACTGGTTTGGGGGCCCAGTGGAGAGTATAATCATTCATAAGATAAATGACTGTAAATATTCTCCCAGCTAGATTTCCTCCCTGGCAAATAAAAGTTACACTAAGTAAAGTCAACCCCAAAAACTGAGAACCAAAACACTGACTTCTACTTACAGTATATACAAATTCCTCAAAATTAAAGAATTCAATTCAGTGTACTCTATTAAATCACCTCCTTGCTTTAAGGAAGCTGGTGGCTGCTCTCTGTCTCAGCTACAGCAGACAGAATATGCATGGCTCCATCTGCCATGCTGACCAGTGCACCTCTGCTGCTGTGCTACACCTTGTCAGTCACCCTTGTGCATGGCGTCTGTGCCTGTTGGTCCCCTGTGTTGAGTGTGTGTCTGTGGTGCGGCCAGGTGGCACCATGTGTGTTCTGTCTGTGCACCTCATCTGCTTTGCCAGGCCACTCTCCGGCCATTTGACACTGTGCCCAGTCCCTGCTAGGCTGTTCACCAGCATCCTTTGTGCCACTGCAGTCTCCCCCTTTTGCTACTGTGTCCCATGTTGACTTTCTCCTTATTCAATGTTTTGTGGTCCAGGGTGCTTCTATGCATCCTGGTTGTGCTGGGGCAACTCAGGTTATGCCATGGCACTTCAGTGGTATTCACAGTGGGGATGCACATACTGCATCTTGTGGTGCATCCTTCTGTGAATACCACTGTTTGGGGATGGCACATCGGATTTGCCCCAGTGCATCTCAGATGAGCCGAGCGCAACTGCTTTGTGAATCCTGCCCTATATATTCTGCAGGCAATCAACAGCTACAGAATGAGTGTGACTAGTAAAAAGCAGCTGTGGCTGGTAAAGATGAACACTGCCTTATACGAAAATATGAATATTCGAAATTTGCCAGCAGATAAAGGCCTAGAGGTCTATCAAGTCTGCTCAAATGTGCAGCTAGCACCCCTTATTCTGCAGCTGCCCTTCCCCTCACCCTTCCCCTCCATTGACCCTCCCCCTTGCCCTGTCCCAGCCCCTTTTGAAGCAGTCCACTGTTCAACTGGATACCACCTCTACCAGTAAAGCATTCCACCCAGCTACCACTCTCTCTGTAAAAAAGTGTCACCTCATCTACCTCCTGAACCATCCTCCCTCCAGTCTCATATCATGGCCCCAGGTGTCCCTCTACTCTCTTACTTTGAACAGCCCCTCTGTAGCTGCCTTGTTTATTCCTTCCATGTACTTAAAGGTTTCAATCATGTCCCTCCTGTCCCTCCTCTCCTCCAGCGAGTACATGTTCAGCTCCCTCAGCCTCCTATCATATGGTAAGTCCCCCAGCCCCTTGATCATCTTTGTTGCCCTGCACTGCGCCCCCTCCAGTAACTTAATGTCCCTCTTCAGATACGGGCACCAGTACTGCATGCGGTACTCCAGGTGCGGTCTAACTAATGATCTATATAGTGGCAGAATCACCTCCCCCCTCCTCGAGGATATACCCCTTGCAATGCAACCCAGCAGTTTGTTGGCCTTTGCAGCTGCCTTCCTACATTGTGTCGAGTTGTTCATTGAAACCTTAATAAGCACCTACAGATCCTTCTCCTCCTCCTCCTCTGTCTTAGCTAGCTGCACTCCCCCCAGCTGGTAACTCCGCCTTGTGTTCTTCACCCCAAAATGATCATCCTGCAACCCCTGCTATCCCCTTAGGTCATCCACCACTGCTCCCATCTTGGTGTCATCAGTAAACAGACTGATCTTGCTCTTGATGCCCAATAATATGTCTATAATGAATATTCCAAACAACACTGGTCCCAAAACCATGTCCTGTGGAACACTGCTCATCGCTACCCTTGGGGATGAGAGCTCCCCACCCACCACCACCCCCCTCTGTTGCCTTCCCTGAAGCCAGTTCCTTACCCATCTCACCAGCTTTGCACCTGCCTCTGTGCCTTCTAACTTACTTCCCAGCCTCTTATATGGCACTGTGTTGAATGCCTTCATGAAGTCCAGACACAGGACATCCACTGTATGGCCGCCATCCGATTGCCTAGTTACCCAGTCATAAACTCCACCAGGTTGGTTTGGCAGGATCTGGCACATATGAAGCCATGCTGTCTGCTGTCCTGTAGTCCTTTGGCCTCCAGCCTCTCCTTCAGGATAGTCTCCATCAGCTTACCCGCGATGGATGTGAGGCTCACTGATATGCAGTTCCCCGGTTCATCCTTGGGATCATGCTTGTGAAGGGGCATCATATGAGCCATCCCCCAGTCCTGAAGTACACAGCCTGAGTGTAGTGAGGCATTAAATAGGTCTGCAAAAAGTTCCACAAGGACCTCTGCCAGCTCCTTCAGTACCCTTTGGTGGATGTCATCTGAGCCTGGTGCCTTGTTCACTCTCAGTGCCCTCAAACCCTCCAGAACTCTGCCCTCCATGATTTCCCCATCTGTCACTCCCTCCCCCCCATTTCTGCTGTTCTCCCCCTCTTGTGTATCACGCCCCCTCTTCTCCTTAGTAAATACCAAGCAGAAGTAATCATTTAACACTTCTGCCTTATTGCCCTCTGCTTCTACCTAACTCTCCTCCTTCTTAATCCTTACTATATGGTCCTTACAGTTCCTTTTCTCCCTGATGTAGCTGAAGAAGTCCTTCTCCCCCTTCTTAATACCTTGCACCAGCCTGAGCTCCGTAGATGCCTTGGTTCCCCTTACTGCCTTTGTCACCTCCTTCTATTCCTTCAGATACTCCTCCCTGTCCTCCCCCTCCCTGCTTTCTTGTACCTCCTAAAGGCAGCTCCTTTCCTCCTTACTTTTTCCATGACCTCCTTGCTCACCCAGCTAGGTTTCTTTGCCCTAGCCTTCTTATTTATTTATTTATTTTATTTATTTATTTAACATCAGTTTAACAACCTTTGAGCCAGAGGCTCATTTACAAAGGTACCTCGTCAAAAGATTGGACAACATACACTAGACAAGTAGCAGGTCAGCAGTACAGTTCAACAGTATGGTACAGTCTGATTACAGGTATGGGGGAACATAACATTGAATTAACAGCAGATTCTTGCTCTGGGCCTTGCTGTAGATTTTCTACTAAATCAGTGGAAAGATGGCTTCTATTATTTTTTTTTTCAGAAGGAACCAGTAGTACAGGTTTTATGAAGCAGAAGGCCAGCATCTGCAGCAAAATGTTTCAACAATCTATCAACTTGTAAAATAAAATCACTCAGTCAAGTGTGACACTAAGTAACAGTGGTATAGACACAATGGGGTAAAAAAAAAACAAGCAAAAATAACTTTCAAAAGATTATGTTTGTAGCAAGAAACAGCATCTGAAAGGCACAGGTTTGGAAACAGCAGCAAAGCACAACCTCTTTGCTCATGTGTCTCTTCATGGACTGGCACTGCAGGCAGGCCATTTAGTTAACAGCTGGAAAGGTCTCTGAGCAGCCTGGGAATTAGCTTGAGAGACTGTGTGAGATTTCAAAGCTTTGTTGAATTCCCTGTGTTGAATACCTCAAATACACTCTAGTATTCAGGTGTTCAGGTAGTCATAGAAAATATCTGGTATTCGAAGTATTCAATAGATGATTCAAACTTGACTCCCCTCCCAAGCCCTAGTAATCATTCATAGTAGTATTACACCTGCTAAATACATGCAGTAAAACACAGAGAGTTTCCTTCATCCCAGAATCGTCCCTTACTGTCAGATAGGCTAGTATTTCTAAACAGGTCAGTGTAGATTTGAGGCATCATGCTGCTTTGGTTAGTGTATAGCCACCTTATTTCTCAGTTGTGTGAACTCAAACTCAGCATACTGGGGTAACCGCTTTCAAGGGCAAACATCTGATTTGGTATTAAACTGGCCTTTGATCCATGTATACATCAGAATTGCTTTGAAAACAATACCAGAGAAAGCATAACCTAAATATTATTGAGGACAACATATGTCAGCTGACTGGAGGTCAGGTAATACTGTGTGGAGGTAGTGTGGTCTAGTGGTTATAGAACTGGCTCGGGAACCAGGAGACTGCTGGTCGAAACCCTGCCAGAGCCACATACTCACTGCATGACCTTGGGCAAGTCACTTTGTGCTCCAGTCCACCCAGCTACAGAAATTGGTAAAGAGCAGGACCAGGACCTCACTGGAAATAAGATGTTTCACCTCAGCTGGGATATCCTGGGTTATGTCAAATGTAAAATGAATACTATCAGTGCCATTACTAGGGATGGGAGGAAACCCAAATGCCTCTCCACAGGGCACATGAATGCTGAGTTCTCTCTCTCTCTCTCTCTCTCTCTCTCTCTCTCTCTCAGCTGAGAACCTCTCTCTCTCTCTCTCTCTCTCTCTCAGCTGAGAACCTCTCCTCTGCTATATGGCCAGATCCAGCACAGGACTGCAGGTGAGCTCTTATCTCCCAGCTAGCAGCATGATACACTGATATGGCCCTGCATCACATTTGTAACTGGGGACTCCAAGCACCTCTGCCACTGCATGAAACTGTACCGGTGCTCTAATTTAAAAAGGACTGAGCTATAGAGTCTGTGTGGAAATGGGTAAATGAAAAACAGTTGCCTCTTACTTCCCTAAGCCTTTTTAAAAATATATGTTGATTAGAAATCCTCCCCACTTAAAGAGATGATTTGCTGTTCTGAGTAACTGAAATTAAACCCAACTGCACTGTAGAAGTAAATTTTAATGAAAGAACCTAAGTACATTGAGTTGTTTAATTTAGAAAAACATAATGTTTAAGTTTAGGAAGGTCATTGCCAGTGGAGAAGAACTAACAATTAGAGAAGAAGTACACAAAGAGCAAATGCTAGAATAGTAACTGAAATCTGCAAAACACAGAGGGCCTGATTCCAAAAGGCGTTACACCTGGTGCAAAGTGATTTACACCAAACCAGATAGTGCAAATCACACCTTAAGCCAGACATAACGCCAGTTGCAATTCCAAAAAGTGCCTTGCGCCATGCCATATGTGGGCTGTGCCACATGTGGGTTACACCACCCACTACACCTGCAACCCGCAGAGGCATGGCGCAAGGGTGGGTTATGGCAGCAACTGTGCCCTATTCCAGAAGGGTGGCTGCCATAACCCACTCATGCCATTCTAGAACAGGGAATGATGTAGTGGGGTTAGACCAGCTAGCAGGTGGTCTAAGAGGCGTCCATCCTGGCACAGTGATTGATGCCCCCCGCAGTGCTGCAGAAAGTACACCATTGTGCTCCCCATGCCCATCTGCCCTGTCATGCCATCACCCCCAGAACGTCGGGGACCCCTCGAGGTCCATTTCCGTTGCTGCCCCCCCAGCTTATATGCCAACCGGCCAGCCCTCTCATGCCACCAGGTGCATGCCGTTGCATTCTGGGGCAGGGGGCCTCAGGAGGGCAGTAGAAACTGTGCCACAACTTGCGGCACCCAGGTCCAGTGCACCATGCCTTTGGCACTAGCCTGCAGCTGTCACAAGTCACGGGCGTAGGTGCCGGGGACCCTGCTTCTCCTGGAATATGGCACGGGGTCCCCGGCATAGTGTCGCATGGTGCAACTCACATACGCCCTCAAGTTGCGCCATGCATTTCAGAATCAGGCCCAGGGTGGGAGTGACATTATATCAGAGGGAAGTGGTGCTCAGCAGCTGGAGGCTGATTACCTGATCAGAAGCACTCATCTGCAGCCTTCACCAGTTTAAAAGCATGTCATCCCTCAGTGGCATTCTTTTCCCAATCTGTTGGGACTAAACTGGCAAGGGCACTGCTTTTCATGTATAGATGTTTCCCAGGATGCTAGCATGTTGAACTTCCAGGAGATGTTTTCATTTACAATTGATTTCTAATAATTGTAGGTCTTTTTTAAGGTTAAAATAGAAATGAGCATGTTTCATAGTTTCTTTCAAAAAATCTAATGACAGCTGTGGGATTATTCTGGAGAATAAATGTGGGGAAGAAGAATTCATTTATAACATCACCACTCGAAAAACAAGTTCTAACAAGTTTTCAGAGTGGCCATATACTCCCACACAAGGAGCACTGCAATATAACAGCACCTTTGGGTATGTTTTGCACTAATAAACATATCTGCCTGAGGCAAACACCAACATTTGATCCAGACTTTATTCATCTAAAATGAGTCCATATACACATATGATTTTCTCTACTAGGTCCAATAATTTTTAAGCCTGTCACCCTTTTATTGTTTCATTTTTACTTTCACTTCTTTTTTATGATGTACAAGAAATGACAGAGACAACTTAAGTCAAAGATACTGCATTGTAAACATTTCCACCACGTAATGAACCACAATTTTTATTTAGAGGTACTGATAGAGGAACTCTGTAGTTCTACAAATTTCACCAAAAGCCATCAGATGGTTCTTAGTGTGCAATCATTAATTCTTTGAGATGCATATTAATGTGTACATTTTGTTGACCTTCTTTAGTTTAGTGTTATGCCTGTTGAATCTATAGCTAATTGTATGTTAAGAAAACAAGTAGACTATATGTCAGACCCCATGCACACCATAGCAATGCTGATCATTGTCATGCTACTAGGGATAGGTGGAGAAAAGAATGAGCAGGTTCCCTCAGGGGAGCTAATAGGCCTAAGAAAAAGTGTAATTGTTCACTGCAGCTAGTGTTGTTTTTTTGTTTTTGGTTTTTTTACCTCAGAAATTTTGGCCAGGAAAGACACATTGAGCTAAAGCCCATTTTCACGTGTGACACAGGAGGTAACACACACAAGTTAAATGACTTGCTCAAGGTCACACAGTATGTACGTGGTGGCTATGAGATTCAAACCCAGGTCTACTGGGTCACCAGTATCACAGATCTGGGTTCTAATCACTAGGCTATACTGCCTGTAAATAGAGACATAACATCAAGTATTGATTGCAAAGAAATGTTACCTTGCTCATCAACTGTTATGCAGAGAGCAGGCAATCTACCCTGGGAATTAGTAAAGACTGTCGGGAGTCTAGATTGTAATATACTCAGTAAAAATAATTGCTCTGCAATCGAGTTCAAGACTCAGGAAACAGAAGTACTTCTAAGAAAATCAGACTATACAGGTAAATTATATGACTCCCCTCCCCCCTCCAAAAAAATGATGGAGTCTTAGACACATAGAATTTGATGGTACATAAGGACTGCTTTCCCCATCCAGTCTGCCCATTTCTCCCTCCCTACACTATTACCACAGACCATGTCTGATCTCTGGCTCTTTCTCCCTCCTCCTTCCTTCTCACTATGATACCCTTGTGCTTCTCCCTTGCATTCTTAAACCCCACTGTTATGTCTATTATGCTATCATTATATGGGAGACATTTTTGTGATAATATGAGGCAGTGCGGTCTAGTGGTGAGGGTGCTGGCTAATTAACAACAAGACCACAGATTCAAACCTAAACAAAGCCAAATGTGCACTGTGTAACCTTTGGCAAATCACTTAGCCTCCCAGTAATCTGGATAACCCATCTATGGAAATAGGTAGCAGCAGGACCCAAGTGGAAAATTATATGTTGCATCTTAGCAGGGCTATTCTGGGTAAACAAATGGCAAAGAAAAAAAAATGACTACTCTAAACAGTTGTGCTAATAGTGTGTGCAGTTTTAAAAACAGTCTTGTTTATGTGTGTTATATAAAATTATTTCAATGATCTACCCCTCATATCACTAGTGCTACATGTAACCATAGAAGTAGCAGCAAATCAATTACACATATTTACATGGCAAAATTATGCCATTTCAAAATGCTAAAATCATTCCCTGCAGTGCAAAGGTGGTATTCCAGTGGGGAAAGCGTGCTGTAAATCTTAACAGTGGCATGTGACTTTAATACAGGAATATAATGAGACTGAAGAAGCAGCAAAAGAATACAGCTACCATAGACCGATGCTATTACCCTGCTTATGCTACAGGGAAGGAGACCTTTGTTCACAGAACAGTAATAGCTTCTGCAGTCTAGAATTGAATATGGAGGTTCCTATATCATCTGTGGAATGTGTGGGTAAAAGCAAAATTATTATTAGTCAATACCAGTTCTATCTGTTTATATATCATTACAGAATTTTTCAAAATATTAAATTATGCAATAATGGCAGGCATAAAAAGTTATCCAATATGGACACATTTGTGTATAAGGCTTATTGCAAAAAATAACCTTCAGTTCTACAGTAAGGAAAGGAAGCAGGCTTAGTGGCCCATTATATGATTGCATCAGCAAGCATGGTGTGACTGGCTTGGTGCACTCACAAAGATGGTTGTAATCGCATGACCGTCACAGTTGGGGGATTACATAAATGTTGTGTAATCCCCCACTGGCCCCTTATTTAACCAGTAGGCACACCTCCCATAGTCTAGGGGAAAAGACCAACCAGGTTAGGGAATACCCTTGACCTTGTGCTGGCAAATGGGGACTTTGTGAGAGAACTTACAGTGGAGGAACCGCTGTCAGGGAGTGACCACCACTCAATATGGCTCACATTGGATATGGGCAAGGAAGGAGTGGAATCTGGCACAAGAGTGCTGGACTTCAGGAGGGCCGACTTTGGGAGGATGGGGGAAGTGGTAAAAGGGTACCTGGCCAGAATTCAACCTAGTATGGATACTAACCAGAGATGGGAGCTCATAAAGTTGGGGATAGTGGAGGCAACCAAAACCTGCTGCAAAGCCCAGAGCAAGAAGGCTAGGGCTAAGAAACCGAGCTGGTTGAGCAAGGAGGTCATGGAAAAGGTAAGAAGGAAAAGAGCTGCCTTTAGGAAATACAAGAAAACAGGGAGGGGGAGGACAGAGAGGAGTACCGACAGAATCGAGAAGGAAGTGACAAAGGGCAGTAAGGGGGCCAAAGCATCTCACGATAGCTCAGGCTGGCAGAGGCATTAAGAAGGGGAGAAGGACTTCTTTAAAGTACATCAGGGAGAAAAGGAGCTGTAAGGACCACATAGTAAGGATTAGGAAGGAGGGGGGTTGGGTGGAAGCAGAGTACGATAAGGCGGAAGCACTAAATGAGTACTTCTGCTCAGTATTTACTAAAGAGAAGAGGGGGGTGACACCCAAGATGGGAGAAATGGCAGACGCAGGGGGGGAAGTGATGACAGATGGGGAAATCATGGAGGGCAGAGTTCGAGAGGGTTTGAAGCCACTGAGGGTGGACAAGGCGCCAGGCCCAGATGGCATCCACCCCAGGGTACTGAAGGAGCTGGCAGAGGTCCTTGCAGGACCTTTGGCAGACCTATTTAATGCCTCACTACATTCGGGGTGTGTACCTCAGGACTGGAGGATGGCTCATGTGGTGCCCCTCCATAAGAGTGGCCCCAAGGATGAACTGGGAAACTACAGACCAGTGAGCCCTCACATCCATCGTGGGTAAGCTAATGGAGACTATCCTGAAGGAGAGGCTGGTGGCCCTCTTAGAGGCCAAAGGACTACAGGACAGCAGACAGCATGGCTTCATACGTGGCGATCCTGTCAAACCAACCTGGTCGAGTTCTATGACTGGGCAACTAGGCAACTGGACAGGGACGGGCAGTGATGTCCTGTATCTGGACTTCAGTAAGGCATTCGACCCAGTGCCACATGGAAGGCTGGGAAGGAAGTTAGTAGGCACAGGGCAGGTGCAATGCTGGTGAGATGGGTAGGAAACTGGCTGCAGGAAGGCAACAGAGGGTGGTGGTGGGTGGGGAGCTCTCACACCCAAGGGCAGTGACGAGCGGTGTCCCACAGGGCTCGGTGTTGGGACCAATGTTGTTTGGGATATTCATTGCAGACATATCATGGGACATCAAGAGCAAGATCAGTCTGTTTGCTGATGATACCAAGGTTGGCGCGGTGGTGGATGACCTAGGGGGATGGCAGGGGTTGCAGGATGATCTGGCAAAGCTTGAAACCTGGTCTGACACCTGGCAACTGGGTTTTAATGCCAAAAAGTGCAAGGTGATGCATTTGGGGATGAAGAACCCAAGGAGGACTTACCAGCTAGGGGAGTGCAGCTAGCCTAGACAGAGAAGGAGAAGGATCTGGGTGTGCTCATCACAGGTCAATGAACAACTCGCACAGTGTAGGAAGGCAGCTGCAAAGGCCAACAAAATGCTGGGTTGTATTGCAAGGGGGATATCCTCGAGGAGGGAGGAGGTGATTCTGCCACTGTATAGGTCATTAGTTAGACCACACCTGGAGTACTGCGTGCAGTACTGGCGTCCGTATCTGAAGAGGGACATTAAGTTACTGGAGGGAGTGCAGCGCAGGCTACAAAGATGATCAAGGGTCTGGGGGACTTATCATACGAGAGGAGGTTGAAGGAGTTGAACATGTACTCACTGGAGGAGAGGAGAGACAGGGGGGACATGATTGAAACCTTTAAATACATGAAACGAATAAACAAGACAGGTACAGAGGGGCTGTTCAAAGTAAGGGAGGGGAGGGCCACCAGGGGCCATAATATGAGACTGGATCGAGGAAGGTTCAGGAGGGAGATGAGGAGACACTTTTTTACAGAGAGGTGGTGGCTGGGTGGAATGCTTACCTGCAGAAGTGGTATGCAGTAGAACAGTGGACTGCTTCAAACGAGGATGGGACAGGACAAGGGGGAGGGTTAATGAAGGGGAAGGGTGGAAGGGAGGGGCAGCTGCAGAATAAGGGGTGCTAGCTGCACATTCGAGCAGACTTGATAGACCTCTAGGCCTTTATCTGCTGGCAAATTTCGTATGTTCGTATGTTCGTAAGAGAGGGATGGGGGTTACACTGATTTGCCACCATTAGACAAGGTGGGTTATGCCAGATGGAGTAGACATTATAAAAACAAACACAAACCAAGTGCAGCTAACTGGCACACACCTGGCTGGGACCAATACCATGCTACAACCCAGGTGCAGGGAGATCACGTTCACTCTGGGCTTTGCTAGGACAGGGGTACCCCAGTAACTCCACACACAGGAAGCAATAATATAAATGTCCAAAGCAGGTTGGGATTCTAGAGTGTGGCTTTATTCCATAACACAGTAGGAACAACACAAAGCGAAGATGGACCCCCAAGGGTTACACACACTGTAAATGCAGACATCTGAGGTACAGAACACCAAATTCTCATATTGCATAGGATGACTGTACAACTTGTGGACTAGCCACCTGTAGAACACACACTTTCTCCCGGAAATGGCACACACAGCCAGTACTTGGTCACTTCCCATATGGCATAGAATAAGGTGTGGCACATAGACCACAACAGAGCACTGCAGGCTCCAAAATCACAGATCCCACATACATGGGGTAAACTAGAGAAAACCCACTCACTGGGGTAGAACTGGAGAAAACCCACTCACTTGGGTAGAACTTTTTTCAGGCATTAGCCACATGCACTGACAGAAAAGAACAAAGGTGCCCTTCAGAACCCGGAGTGCTAAACTGGACACTCCAGATGGGGGGCTCCTACCTTCTGTTTCCAAGTGCATACTCGGCCATCACACTGTACCAAAATTGAAGATGTTCTCTAGACATGTATTTCACACTTAACCTCCTCACAGGACACCACTGGGGTGTCAAAGGTAAAAGCTCTGTTCACTTGGATGGTCACATACTGGACTCCACAGAGGACAGCCAACTTTTAAAACTGCTTAGGGTGACAGGGTCCCTCTGTCAGAGAATCCACCCTTAAAATGCAAGTACCAACTGGGCAATTTTCACACAAAACAAAAGTACTCACAGAAGATGTACACAAGGCAGCTTCACCAAATGTCCTGGTAGGATCAGAGGATTGCCCCAACATCCTGGCAGCCTGCTCCATCCCTCCTAGGATGAAACACAGAAAATCACTTGGAGTCGGTTTCCACCACTTCACACAAGCGGGAATATTTCTGAACTCCACTAGGGTGAGAAAGAAAACAACACTGCAGCTCTATATCAGAGCTGCTGCTGTATCTACAACTACACTCGGCAGACTCCAGCCATGAACTGACTACAGAATTCTAGCTCCCTCTCTCACAACAGCTGGCAGTGGCTTATGCTGCTGTGAGAGTTCTAAATGACATCACCCCTTCATCTCTCAGCTGAGACTGACAATAGAGGGAGAGACAGAGTAAAATCCATTTACTGAAAAATTACTAGCTGCCTCCCCAGCCTAACACTAATTCTAATGGGATTCTTGTAACCCTTGGGAACAATGAGGTTACACCTGTAAATGCAGATATTGTTTAAACCCACCACTCTATCACAGTGCTGTAGTACCAGCTGCCATAAGAAGCATACAGGCATATCTTATGACTTTTCTGCTCCCCACCAGACACAAGGAGATAGAGCTTGTTGCTGCATAGTGTGTACTGCAATGTGTACATGAGGGGGATTGAAATGTGAGTAATAGGATGTAGAAATTTATGAACAGGAGAATGGGGACTGAGATGTGTGCATCAATCGTTGGCCAAAGGGCCAGGCACCTGATCACCCATGGCAGTATATTAGGGCAGTCAGGGCTTGTACACAGGGGTCCCAGACCCAAAGCACTGCAACAGGCAATCAGGTACTTGGTCCCATGGCTATGTTGGCATCTTTTCTTGCAGCTACTGACCCAGCCCAGAGCTGAGTTCCAACTCTCCGAGTTACCACCTGCACAGTTGGGCCAGCTCGGTCACACATATGGCCTAGTAGAGCTTGAGTTGTAACAGAGGACCCCGCCCTCACATTGCAATGCATGGCTTCAAATACATTCTTCTCAGACCCAGACACAAAAAATATGAGCAAATCAGCACAGAGAGGTTAAAGGAAAACTCCATGTTAAAATGAAAAAAAGATATGTAGTGTTCTTTTTTCTGTGTTATAACCTCTTCCCAGTATTTTTTTTAACTCTGGCTGTGAGAGTTGTTTTTTCTAACTTTCCTTGCTTGTTTTATTGCCCTTGGAGGTTGCTATTCTGGTTTATTGCCTCTTGTCCCAGGAAGTCTTCCCAGAGTGCCCTTTGGTGTGATGTCTAATTGCCCCTGCAGGAGACCAGTGTCTTGTTACAGGGTCTGTCACAGCTCAGCCACAGAGAGAATACTTCTTCCAGAGAAGACACACTGCTAGATTTTGGGTGAGTGTAATCATTATTATTTTTTGATATTGGTACCTTGTCCTGCTATGTTACAACCTATAAGGTGATGTTCCAATGCTGTTGCTTAGTACTGGTGCAAAAACTGAAAAGTACTGACAGGAATAGCCAGATGAGTTCAGACACAACCACTGTAACAGTGACATGATTAAAACACACACACACACACACACACACAGAGCAGGGCAAGGTACCAATATCAAAAAATAATAATGATTACACTCACCCAAGATCTAGTAGTGTGACTTCTCTGGAAGAAGTATTCTTTCTGTGGATGATTTGTGACAGACCCTGTAACAAGTCACTGGCTTCCTGCAGGGGCGATTAGACATCGCACCAAAGGGCATTCTGGGAAGACTGTCTGGAACAAGAGCCCATAAAAGAAACCAGAATGGCAACCTCCAAGGGCAATAAAACAGACAGGGAAAGTTAGAAAAAAAACTCTCACAGTCAGAGGAAATAAAAAATACTGGGAAGAGGTTATAACACAGAAAAAAGAATACTACATATCTTTTTTCTGATTTTAACATGGAGTTTTCCTTTAAGTGACTTGTTGATGGTCACGAAGTATGTGTGAAATACTTGTGGGATTCAAGCCCAAGGTCTCCAGGTTCACATATTTGTATTCTAACCACAAGGCTACACTGCCTCTATAATAGCATCAGTACAGAATGAATACTTCTGTTCAGTATTTATGGTAGAGGGGGAGGGACAGGGCCACAACTAGGCATCAGAAACAATGGGGAGAGAGAGGTAAACACCAGTCCTTTTACAGAAGAGAGAGTCCGGAAGGAACTCACAAAACTGAGTGTGGACAAAGCAATGGGACCAGAGGATATACACCCCAGGATATTAAAGGAATTATAGACAGTGCTGGCAGCACCACTAGTGGCTCTGTTTTTTTTTTTGTTTTTTTTTGAGTTATCTATTTTCTCCCCTCCAGGCTCCAGATCCACACTCCTTCAAGCATCCTAGGTCCCCTGCACCCCTCCAACCTCCACGGGTGCCCTTCCACCTCATATCTGCAGCCTACCTTGAGGTAGCTCAGCGTTACACTTTGCCAAGTGGGTCCCTCTCCTCCAAGGGGAAAGGCACTGGTGGGGGCAGCCTAGCACATTGTTCTTTTTCTTCTCAGCCTCGGGCACTGCTGAGACAGGGGCAGACCCCACAGGAAGTCTTCAGGCATGCCTTGGACCGGGTGCCATCATCCGGCCAATCTGGAGTGTTTTTTCTCTCTTTTCTGGTTTGTCCCTCCTATGCTGCTACTTGTAGTGCCCCCGGTCTCCACTGGGGGCCACTACTGAATGGGGCTTCCAACCCAGCCCACCCCAGAAGAGGAGAGCAGTCCTCTGGATGCTCGATCCTCTCCTTACCCTGCCAGTCCCCGGCGTCCCAAGTCTGTTCCTGAACCCGGGTCACAGGCATGGTTCGAGGTGTGGCATTCAGCACCTCAACCCTCTGCACCACTGGGCCGGTGGTGGCCCTGTTAAGTGAGTTGCTCAATACAGGGAAGGTTCCAGAGGACTGAAAGGGGGCAAATGTAGTCCCTCTTCACAACAGTGGTAGCAGGGAGGAGGCAGGAAACTATAGGCTGATCAGTCTCACCTCAGTTGTGGAAAAGATTATGGAGACGCTGCATAAGGAAAGGATTGTGGAACACTTGAAAACCATATGAGCACAGGATCTGAGGCTGCATGGAGTCATTACAGGAAGGTCATGTCAATCAAATCTGACCGACTTTTTTGGCTGGATGATGAAGGAGGTGGATCAGGGAGAATGGTGGATGTTGTCTATCTCAATTTCAGCAAGGCCTTCGACACCGTACCACACAGAAGACTGGTTAACAAGACAGGTAGCCTGGGAGTCAGCCACAAAGTGAAAAACTGGGTTAAAAAACTGGTTGAGGGACAGGAAGCAGAGGGTGGTAGTAAATGGTATCAAATTCAAGGAAAGGAGGGTGACCAGTGGGATGCCTCAAGGACCAGTCCTGGGGCCAGTCCCTTTTAATGTCTTTATCAGTAACATTGCTGAAGGGCTGAAGGGGAAGATTTGCCTATTTGCAGATGACACCAAGATCTGAATAGAGTAGACATTCCAGAGGGGGACAAAAGAATGAAGAGGGATCTGGGAAAGCTGAAAAATGGTCCCAAGTGTGGTAATTGAAATTTAATACAAAGCAATGAAGTGCAAAATCATGCACCTGGGGTAAAGAAACCCTGCAGAGAATTACAGCATTGGGGAGAGGGATTGCTGACAGTTACCAAGGAAGAAATAGATTTAGAGATAATCATCTCTGATGATCTAAAGGTGACCAAACAGTGTAACAAGACTGTAGAGAGGGCCAGTGGGATGTTAGGATGCATAGGAATGGGTACCACTAGCAGAAGAAGGGAAGTGGTGATGTCATTGGGCAAAATGCTGGTGAGGCCTCATCTAGAATATGGTGTTCAGTTCTGGAGGCTGCATCTTTGCAAGGACATCGACCAGGTGGAGGGGGTGCAGAGAAGGGCAACCAAGATGATGAAGGGCTTGCATCAGAAAACATAGAGGACAGACTAAAACACCTCAATACAGATACACTGGAAGACAGGAAGGAATGGGGGATGTGATCAAAACCTTCAAATATCTAAAGGGCTTGAACAACGTGCAAGTGGGTAACATCTTTCAGTACAAGAGTTGCACAAGGACGAGGGGTCATGATATAAGATTGGAGGGGGTAGCATAAGGGGAAATGTGAGGAAAGTTTTTTTCAAGGAAAGGGTGGTAGATGCTTGGAATAGCCTACCCCAGGAAGCGGTGGGTACTAACCCAGTGGAGGGATTCAAACATGCATGGTATAGACATGAGGGAACCCTAGATGTGGGGAAAAGAGGTGAAAGCCAATGACCAAGTAGGGTCAGTGGCCATTGATGCAAGCAAGGAATACGGGCAGACTAGGTGGGCCTAGCAGCCCTTATCTGCCATAAGCTACTATGTTACTGGGTTACAACAGCTAATTTCTGAAATGTGGCCACATAAATAAAACCTAGCAATAGCTATTTGGCTTTTGGTAATTATGTACAGTAAGTCTTTCTCTGGTAGTTTTCTGTTTTTCCAGACTGGTCGGCAGTAGTTTTCCACCCAAGAACTAGTTGACATACAGGAGGAATTATATACAGTAACAATAAATATCTCTTTGCCTACAGTAATCCCGATTTGCTTGTCACACCTCGGGGTAGAAGGCACACCGACCCTGACTGCAACCCCTAGCCACACACAGGTCCACAGACGACCACGCCCAGTGACCGTCACTGTGCGTGTCTCAGACGCTGGGAACCATTGCACACTGGCGGACAGTGCAACACAGGCATCATCATGCACATGCCACAGTGGTCAGCAGCCGGGAGGGTGTGCACTTGGACTGTGTGTGTGTGCAGGGCTGGGTACCCCACCAGTGCATCACATGTTGCACAACACACTGCACTCAAGGCAGCGTCAGACGCTAGCCATGGTGGGAGACAGTTCAGTCATGCGACACAGTGCCACAGCCACCACGGATGCATGGGCGGCCCAGCCGAGACCTGCCAGCCATGACAGGCTGACCATTGACCTCATGGGGTGGCACCGGTGGTCCCCCAAGGGTGATGCTGCGGGAACGTGACTGTGTTTGAGCAGGGGTCTGCAGTTCACCGAACATGCCTGTGCCAGGCGTGCTCAGTATGCCCACAGCCAAACCTGGTGTCGACATGGAACTTATCGTACAACGCCAGGCACAGGGGTGGATGTGACACTGCGTGGTATCTGCAGTGCATGGGCAACAAACTGGGTGCCCAATGTGGCCATGACAGCTGTGAATGCACATGTCTGCCTGTCAATGGCTGCGGTTACATCCTCCCGCTGCTGGGCCATCTCTGCCAGGAGCAGAGCGTGGTCTCTGCTGCACCACTTCTCTGCCTGGCACAGAACCACACTGAGTTCATCCACTGCCCTAACAAGCCGCAACTGCTGATCCACGGAAGCCTGGAGTAGGCAGCTGTGCTCATCAAAGAGGTCATCCGCCAGATCAGCATGTTGTCCCTCATGGTGTTTTTGGCCATGCTGGGCATCACGCCTTGATGATGGGCGCTGCATATCAGAGCCATGCCTGGGCACATCCACACAAGGTGCACTAACACCACCCCAACACTGTCCCCCATCACCATTGGCTGACTGCTGACACTGCCCCTCCTGCCACCACTCGCCAAGGCTCACCGGTGCCACCGCAGTGGCTGCAACAGCCCCACCTGCCTGGACACACACCAGTGCTGCCCCACTGGTGCATACAGGCACAGACTTGGACTGTGATGTCACGCAGGCCTCCACGGCGGCACCACCCATGGCTATGCCCGTGCTGTTACCTGCTGTGGGGCCATCCTGCAGCCCACATGTATCACTGTCCATGATGTGTGATCCATTATCATTGGTGCCAGATCCAGCACCAGTCTGTGTCACAGCACGCTGGCATCCATGGATGCTGTCATGCTGGGACACGGGCAGGGCCTCCTCCGCACCAGCACCACCATCTTCAGTCTGGACAGACAGGCAGGAATGCTGTGGTCCTGACCCTTGGACACCTGTGGAGATGGATGTGCACTCCTCCATGTCCAGGGTATCACCCTTAGTGGACACACCCACCACCATTGACCCATATAAACACTCAGGAGCTGTAAGGGAACACAGTAGCATTAATGTCTCTGCCTTACCCTGTGGCATTCCCCCCACCCCCCACGTAGTGACAGCACAGGACCTACCATGCAGTGATAGGCTGCAACCCATCTGGAAGCCACCACCTGGAATGCCCTCTAGGGCACAACACCGCATGCTGCCAGCCACCCACTCCTCCTGTGGCATCAGGCGTGGCACATCCGGCTATCCACCACCAGTTGCAGCACATGCTGCCCTGATGGCAGCCACCGTATCTTTTATCCTCCTCTTGTCTGTGCCCACCTTCTTCTTGCACTCCTGCACAGACCACTGGTGGCTGCCATGCTGGTTGATGGCACGTGCTACCTCATCCCATGCCTCAGCATGGGCCTGTTGTGTTCCCCGCTGTCCATGGAGCAGCAGTTCCCTGTCAAGGTAGGCCTCAAACAGGGCATCTGATTCTGCCCAGGTGAAGTTGGGCCTCCTCCATCTCCCATGTCTCTGTTTCTCCTCCTCCTCACATTCGGTCATTATTGATCCTGTGGGAATGACAGGTGTTACCTCTGAATGTGCAGTCCCATGTATCTTCCACACACCACAGTACACACTTCCAAACAGCATGCAACCCACCATAATAGACTGCAATACCAAACAACGGCCTCTGCAGCACCATGTCACATTTATATAGCTCAAAGCATGCATATGAGGCGAGGCGCAACTTTAAGTGGATGCTAATGCAGTGGCTGCACCATGGAATTGCTGATGAGCTGAATTGCATATGCTGGCTAAATATCGCGCTGTTGTGCCTTGTGCAATTGTGTTGAGTGTGCTCAGGCAAAGGCGCAGCTCTGTGACGTGCACAGTAGGTACCGCATGGCGCATGCCCGGCGTGCTGATGCTGATGCTTGCCACGCTGATGACGTGCTGAGCATGGGAGGCAGTGCATGGTACAGCCACCACTGTGTCAGTGGCACTAGTGCACTGTTTACATGTATAGTGCTCGTGCCCTGGAGTGCCATAGGCACCATGGTGCCACAGCACATTAGGCCACAGCAGGGCATCACACACAGTCACCCAACCATGTTACATGCAGGGCAGTCCCAATTGCACCGTGTCAGTCCATGCATGACAGACCCTTGACCCTGCAGTTGACCTTTGTCCCCTAGGCACCAGGAATCTGCATGGGTGCACCCCATCGCGCTGTTCAGTGACACATGTGGCAGATGTGCACTGCAGAGCACCATTTTGTGATCCTAGCTGCAGTATACATGGCACACAGGAGAGCAGCTTTGTGGAGCCCTCAGGAGCTGGCCAATTTGGTGGCCATTGTAGAGCTCCATGCTGGGGCCCTGTTTGGGGATGAGCCCTTAGATAGGGCAAGGAGTGCTATGTGGGAGGAGGTGGCAGAGGCACTTGAGGAGGCCACCGCTATCTCCTGAAGTTCAGAGCAGTGTCACCACCACTATGGGGGCCTCCAGTGGAGGGACCCAGACAGGCTTGCCCGTCTATGGGCACACACCAGGCGAGGCTCAGTGCCACGTCCAGGTAGGTGCTCCATTCATACACTGGTAGCTTCCATCTGGGTTTTGCAGTGGGCATGTGTCCACCATGGGGGGACCGTCTAGTGTGGGCGGTGGTGGTGGTGGTCATGGTTGGGTTGCAGCATGGCTGGGCTGTGCGGGATCACACACACCGGGGGGGGCCTTTGCTACTGGTTTGTACTGATGTTCCCCTCTCCATGTTTGTACCCTAGGCCCTGAGGAGAGGTGCCAAGCCCGAGAGGTACGGGCACGATGTGAGCAGGAGGCTGCCCGGCAACAGCCATGTGATGGCGGGCACATTCCGCATCAGTGCCCAGATGTCACGGATGTAGGTGAGTACCTTTCTTCCAGGATATATCTTGCTGCACAAGCTCTGAATGAAACATTCCTCAAATGCTTGCTAAACCCTGATAAAACTGCTGTTTTGTTTTAACATTAGCTGTTTGGAGCCCTAGCCAATTCTTGGTTAGGAGGAGGAGTTGTAGTCTGAGGTTTACTTCCTCACTACACCTCATTTAAAACTTTAACAACAGTGCCTATTTTATTGTTTTGACTGGAGACTTATAAAACTACTAATAGCACAGTCTAAAGTGTTTTTAAATATCAGAATATTATTTGAATTACAGCATGGGGTAGCACGACCTGAGACTCCACTTCCTCCGGGTCTCTTTGGCTATTTATAGCCTGCCCTGCTGCGAGCAGGGTGAGCACGAGCAGGGCAAACATGCGTGCATCGTGCGTGAAGATGCGCGCAAAGACACGCGCATCTGCACGAGTTATGCGTGTTGGGCGTTTGGGAGTTTTACTAAGGGAATAATATTGTATGGTTTCTAGTGTGCAGGTAATATCTCGGGTAAGCAATAAAGTTTATTAAGTCACCGTTGTAATAAAACTCATCAAGCATGGCCAATATTATTACTATAGATGGGAAGGTGGGCACCAAATGTTTATTATGCAATATGTATGATCTAGAAATAGGGACAGAAAACATTGCTGCTTTCATTTGCAATAAATGTATAAGAATTAAAGAACTGGAAGATGAAATTACAATGTTTGATGAAAGACTAAGAAGTTTAGAAAATAGTCAAAAAGAAATGGCAAAAAGATTACTTATTACTAATGATCCAAATAGACAGGAAACATCTGGTGCAAGCATCACTTATGATTTGGACCAGCCTGTAACTGCTACCAGAAAGAGACCAAGACAAGATGACATTGCCTCTAACTCAGATAATGATTAGTTTACTATCCAATATGGAAAAACTTCTAAAAGGGGTAGAAAAGCTGAAACTTTTCAGTTACTAATTCAGAACAAATATGATACTCTAACAAATGTCATTACTGATGTCATTGAGGATGATGAAACTGCTGTACCTATAATTTTGAATGAGGCATATAACCCTATAATACAAATTAGTAGCACCAATAACCTTTCACAAGGGAATCTTATTAATTTCACTGAAAACCAACTTAATGTTGAAACTAATAAAGAAAACATGGACATACGAACTTCGAGTCAGGATGGTACTGATGAACCAAAAATCTTTGTGTTAGGTGACTCCATGATATCTAACCTAGATATAATCATTTGTAACCCAAATAAAGCCACTCGTACACTATCATGCTTCCGCAGGGCCAGGATTAGTGACATTGCTAAAATGAGTGCAAAGATTTTACAATGTTGCAATGATAAAAATCTAGTTATTATTCATATCGGGGTGAACAACATTTGGCAACAGACCACCCAAAACATCAAAGAGGCATATGTTAGATTGGCAAACATTTTGGCTGAGATTGGAGTCCATACTGTGTTTTCAGAGATTCTCCCAGTACCTAGGGCTAATTATACTTTAAACAATAAAATCAAACACATTAATTGCTGGCTCAGAGCATGGTGTCTCAAACAAAACATTAAATGCCTTACTCATTTGGAACAGTTTTATAATAACAATACATACTATGCTAAGGAAGGCTTACACTTAAATAGGTTGGGCAAGGAGGCCTTAGGTCAAAAGTTTATAACAGATATAGATTTTTTTTATGCAAAATCCAGGGGCAGAAAGAGCTAGGCTAACAAAAGTTTGTGATCCTAAACTTCCAAATCCTGATTCAACTATTTATAGATATGAACAAAATGCTAAAATAAACCTACTTTTATTAAATGCTAGGAGTCTGAGTAACAAAATTGGTGAACTTCAAGTAATTTTACATAATGAAAATATTGATATCTGTGGTGTCACAGAAACCTGGTTCAAAGAGGACCAATGGAGTCTAAATACTAAGGGTTATATGTTATTGAATAAAAATCGTTTATATTCTAAGGGAGGTGGAGTTGCTATTTACGTCAAAGAAAACATAATTTGCTCAGAAATTGGATCAGACAAGGAACCTCCTTTAGGCTTTGAAATTATATGGATTAAAATAAGCAATAAACAATTCCCGGTTACATTAGGGTTATGTTATAGACCCCCATCCATGGACACTGCTAATAATGACAACATGTGTAATTACTTGGAGAATTTTAATTTTAAAACAGACATTATTCTAATGAGTGACTTTAATTATCCTGGTATAATTTGGTCTACTGGTAATGGTCTTAACACACAGGAAAACAGATTTATTAGTACTATGTCACAGTTCGGACTAGACCAGCTCGTTAAAACACCGACTAGAAATAACAATATCTTGGATTTAATATTTTCAAACATTAAAGGTGATAATGAGTCCGTCAGCACTATGGCTCCATTAGGAAACAGTGACCATCAGATAATTAAATGGTCACTCAATTTTTTTATTAACAAATCTAGTGGTAAAACTGAATTTATAAATTTTAATTGAGCAAATTATAGGGCAATCAAGGAATATCTCTTGAGGTGGAATTGGAACAAGATCTAATTGGGTTATCTGTAGAGAATATCTGGCAAAGAATTAAGGAGGAAATAAAATTTTGTATCACTGAATGGGTACCAAGTCGGGTCAAATATATTGGACATAGGAGATCTCTGCCTTGGTTCACTAGTAAAATTAAAAGATTAGTTTTAGCAAAGAAAAAAACATTTAACAAATATAAAAATAATATTTCGGAATCTAACTGGTCTAAATTTGTTCTCAAAGCAAAATATGCTATTAAAAAGGCAAAACAGGATCTAGAGTCTAACTTAATCAGTATACAACATGATAACAAGAAAAGGTTTTTCAACTATATTGGCTCCCTAAAAACCTCTCCTACCTTAGTTGGCCCATTAAAAATTAATGATGCTGTCATTAATGATGAACAAACTATGGCCAATAAATTTAATGTTTATTTTGCTAGCATATTTAAAAAAAAGGGTGAGTTTACGTGTTTAAAACCTTCTAAACTAGACCCCATAATTCAATTTACTGTAGTTGAAACTTTTAACATCATTGATTCTTTAAAATCTTCCACATCAGTTGGTCCTGATGGTATTCCAGCTGTTTTCTTGAAAAATCTTTCTTATGAACTGGTGGGTGTACTGACCTATTTGTTTAATGAATCACTACAGAGAGGAATAGTGGTTAAAGATTGTGTGATGCTGTAGTTATTCCTATACACAAATCTGGCTCTAAGAAGGAACTAAGTAATTACAGACCGATAAGTTTAACCTCGACCATATGTAAAATCATGGAAAGACTAATCCTAGGTAAAATCAATACACATATTTTGGAAAATGGTTTGACCGATATTTTCCAACATGGATTTCAACCTGGAAGATCACGCCCAACCAATTTGTTAGATTTTTTTGTACCAGTGAGTGAAGCTTTGGACCATGGTATGCCAGTAGATGTCATCTACCTGGACTTTGAAAAGGCCTTTGATTCTGTCTCATATGATACACTATTTAATTGTTTATTAAAACTAGATCTTAACAATTATTTGACCAAATGGATAATGCAATGGTTATCCAACAGAAGACAGCGGGTATCTTTGAGGGTTTTTTTTTCCCCATGGACCATGGTTACTAGTGAGTCCCTCAGGATCAGTCCTGGGTCCATTGTTATTTAACATCCTTATAACAGGTATGAATATAAAAAATGGTAACTGGATTATTAAATATGCTGATGATGCCAAACTGGGTGGGATTGTTAACAACTCTGAATCTATATCTATATTACAGGATAATATAAACCAAATTTCTGAATGGGTTAGCAATCATAAACTGAAACTTAATATAAACAAATGTAAGGTTATACATTTTGGATGGAACAATAGATGCGCTAATTATTATATTGAGAACAACACTTTAAGTGTTATTACAACTGAAAGAGATCTGGGTGTTATTATTAACAAGCTGAAATTTACAGATCATCTAAATTTTACTGTTAAATAATGCTCCAGATTAAGTAATTGCTTATTTAGAAACATTAAAAGTAGAGAACCATCAATAATGGTTCCACTATACACCAGTATTATAAGAGCTAACTTTGATTATTGTTCTTCATTTTGTGCACCCACTCAGAGGGGAGATAAGTTATCTAGGAGAAAGTCCAAAATAGGTTTATCAAGAACATAACTGAATGGGCCAACTGACATATGAGAAAGACTAAAACAACTAAATTTGTATAGTATGGAATACAGATCAATACGGTGATCTCTGTCTGCTTTATAAAGCAACTAGGGATGAATATTTGTTTGATACCTTGCATTTGAAATGGAACACTACTACAGTCCAAACTCGCTTCATAATTTAAAATTACTTTATTTACTAACCGAACTAATAAAAGAAATCAATTTATACCCAGCGTAATTGTTCCAATATGGAATCTACTCCCTTTTGAGGTTGTAAACTGCACAAATCTGACACAATTTAAATCTAAATTAGATATATATATGAACGATTTTAAATTTGTAGCCCACCTAGCTTAGATGGCATGATCCTAATGGGCTTGTCCCTTGATCGTGTAAAACACCTATGAACCTATGAACCTATATTCTGTGCATGCTGTGTTGCGGGGTAGGCAGCAGGGCATGGCCACCATCCATTGATGTCACTGATGTGCACGCCACATGGTACACTCAGCACTGCCCTGTGGCACTACATGTGTGGGCATGCTTCGCTGGTGGTCCATGCATGCACCGGGTACATGGCTGTGCCACTGCCTTTGCACCGCATAGCCATGTCACTGTACAGCCATGGTGGTGCTGTGCGGGACTTGGGTGGTGGGTGTGTGCAGCGGTCCACATGGCTGTGTGCACCTGGATGGGCAGGTCTTGTGGACATGATCACTGTGGGTGGTCGCACACCATCACAGGGGCATGGCCCACAGCTGTATGCCATGCACAATGGGTGGGCTACAGGGGGATGGACATTCACACCTATTGACTCTGCTCCCTTGTCCTAGGTGGATGGCATTGGATGGCAGTCGAGAGGGCCTTGCAGGAGTTATTGCAGCTAGTGAAGGCATCCCTGGAGATCCTCCAGCTTGGCACTTGTTCATAGCCTTGATCTGGTCACAGTATGCCTTTAATACAGCACTTCCACAGCTAGTAAAGAGGGATTAAAAAACACAGGACAACCAAACAGTCCAGTGGATAGCACCAAATAGCCCAGTGGCGAATGGAGAGGCACGGGGTCAGGAGGCGGCGGTAATTGGTGCCACAGAAGTGCTGAGCAGGGCGGACGATAGGCCCTCCATGCCCCCGGAAGAACCTTACCTCCCTGGACCCACCCTCACACCTCTTCTTCCCTCTCCCATTTGTTCACTCCTGCCCCTTACCCACCCCCACCTGGTTTGTGGTCCTTCCCCCCATTGTATATATTTGTATATAGTTCTGTTTATTACCTATTTTTAATACATTTGTTTTGTTATGACAACTGTGGTGGTCTATGATTTGCAGCGGGCTACAGGTGCTCAGCTGCAGTGGTGTGCATGGCGTCAGGGTTGGTGCAGGCATGGGCGTGTGTGTGTCTGGAAGGGAACCACCTATAGTGTGGTTGGGGGAATCAGTCACTGTCTGTGGTTTGTGTGTTGTTCTCTGTGCATTGATTGCCTGTGTGCAGTTGTCCACGGTGCATGCACTGTGTTCATGGTGCCCCTGTCGGACCATCCATGGCCTGTGCTGCTGACTCCCTTGCATGTCTGTGATATGCATGGTCTGCTGGCATGTCAGTGGTGGCTGTCCATGCTGGACAACCACTGTACCCGGCACAATGCCAGGTTGCCTCCTGTCACCAGTATGGTGCACGTCTGCCTCAGGTGGCACTGCAGCCTCTGCTGTTTTTGTTCCCCCTCCATGCTGTCGCTTGTGTCTGTTGCAGGAGATGTGCTCCACTGTCTGTCACTTGTGTTCCATCTGCGTGCTGGTGGTGTACGGCTTCATGGTGCATGCACAGGGTGACTGATACACCTGTGCCATGGAGGGGTGCTAGCCATGGGTACACAGCTGCTGCGGCCACACACCAGCAGGTTTGTAGACCCACTACTGTGTCCCTGTGTTGGTGTGCACTTGGGTATGGGTGGGTGTTTGCCCATGCACTGTGTTGCATCCTGTGTGGCGCATGCTTCCATGCACCACTGTGGGCTTCTGTGCTGGCTGTTGTGGCCAGTGCTGGGATGGGGTGTGTCCTTGGGAGGGTGTGCAGGGTGCTGTACCACTGGTAGTGGGGTCCAGGGCAGGCCCTGTCACATGTGGGGTACTTCATGTGCCGACACATGGTCAATCTCTCAGCTGTACCTCGGGGGATGCCATGCAGGGCAGCACTGTGTCTGCAGTTGTTGCATCAGTGTCTGCTGCTACCCACTGTAGGGTGCTTGTGGTGGGGCTGCCTTGCATGGCTCCATGGTGTACAGGGTTGCATTGTCACAGTGGGGGTGGTGGCATGCATGGGGTGTCCTGCACTGTTGGTCGCTGTTCCTGGGCAGGGTGTATGGGGATCGCTGTGCAGGGTGTGCTCTGCATTGGTGGGATGGTGTAGCACAGGGTGGCCAAACTTCCTTCTGTGCCACTCACAGCTTGCCGGGGGTGTGCTGGGGCACCATGCCCTGGCTGTTGGATTGTTGCTGGTTTCCATGGACTGGTGGTTCTTCCAGCTCTCCTCTGGTTGTGCAGTTCATGGGGTGAGGGGGGTGATGTCTGTTCTACTGTGTGCTCCTCAGCCCATATCTTCCATGTGTGGGGGACCCCTGCATCCTGTCCCTGAGCATCCCTGGTTAAGCTTATGCGCTGCTAATCTGCTTCACTGCACATCCCTGGATGTTCTATTGCACATCAGACCTGCGCCACTGCACATCCCTGGTTGTGCCATGGCGCAGTTGGTGTGATATTCAGTTGTGTGGCGCAAGCTTATCTAGCCCCTGCGCCTGTGTTTGAATATCTACAAGGTGTTGCAATATAGAAGCGCACTGTACTTGCACCTGCTCCTGCTATTGTGCTACTTTGTGGTGCAGTTTGAATATCCAGGCCTAGGAATCTAAAGCTACGGCATCTATTCCAGGTATACCTAGTATTTTGTTGTTGCCTTATTTGTGCCTATGTAAATCTGTATGTAACTGTTGCTCTTGTGTATTAGATTTTTTTTGTAACTCTGTAACTGTTATGACACTTCTCTATTTCCAACTTGCTTGATCATGCTGTTGCCTATAACGCAACACACACTTACTCCTTTTACCACATTATAACCTCACACAGTGTGTCTGAAAATAGACAATTATGTATCTAGGACACTTATCTGGTCACAAAAAAAAAAGAAAGAAAGAAAGATAAGAATACCATAAAGCTGAGCTAAAGGAGCAGTTGTGTTAGCTGACACTGCTATTTGGGTTTTTGACCTTTGTTTATTCTTCACAACACTGTTGTGAACTTCTCTATAGCAGTGCAGTATCAAGACCCACCAGGACAGGCACAGTGAGCGCCAGAGCATGAGCTGAAATCTAGATTTAGTATTTGCCGTATTGGTCCTTGCAAGAACAGATCCAGAAGCAAATGATTTGATACATTTTAATGGACCAACATAGATATAACAACAAGAACAAAAACAAAGTGCTCTAGCTTTCAGACCAACCAGTCCTTCTTCAGAAGCTTACCTCTGAGCATGAGCTGTTCATAATTCTTGCAAGCTACTTGGTAAGTAGCATGTTCTGATTGAAACTACTATGACAATAGCACTAGGAGTCAAACTCGCTCCAGTCCCACTGGGTCTGCAGTGAATCTACCATACTGATGTGATTGTAAGGTGAGGGCACGGTAACGGGCTCCATGAGCAGAGCACTGAACTGTGAATTAAAATCTCCCAGGATTTGAATCAGATCCTAACCATGACTCAGTGTAGTCTTAAACAAGCCACCAGACCTTCCTGTGCTCTGTTCCTCTCAGATCTATAACTGGTTACAGCAGTGCCCTGTTGAAAATTATGTGTCATATCTCAGTAGTTGAACAATCCTGAATAAACCTTTGCTTTCTCTACATAATGTTTTCATTTTCTGAATGGACTGTAATCTTGGCTGCGTAAAATAGAAGCATAGGGCATGCAGGAGGAACAAACACCAGTGTTCCAGCAAGCTGATCTCCTGCCATCAAAACAGTTGCATAATGTATTTCTCAAAAAAAAAAAAAAGGAAAATGTCTTAAATAAAGCTATTTCTTTGTTTTATAGCTCATAGCACCATTGGCACCACAAAGTGAAAACACTTAAGGAGGCAGTACAACACAGTGGTTGTGCCGCCAATGTGTATACATGTCCTAAAATCCTATACATTGTAAATCTTCTGAGCTGCAAACCTGGAGACCTGGGTTTGGATCACACAGCCCCCACTTGCATACTGTGTGAACCTGAGCAAGTCACTTAAATTCCTTGTGCTCCCAGGTCGCACCTGTAAACAAGCTTCAGCTTAGTGTGTCTCTCCTGGTTAAAAAACAGAAACAAAACAAAACACTATCAGTGGTGAAAACCTCTGGAACCCAAGGTAAAATTGGCATAACAACCCTACAAGACATTCCTGAGGACTGCTCTGATGCTTTACCCCATTGAAAGACAAATAACAGACTTATGTCTGAAGACACAATAATGCAGAATGCAACTGAATCAAAAATAGCTTTAACGTTTGAAATGGCAGGCTCAACGTTTTTGATGTGGTACAATGTTTTTTCATGTTCATATACAGTAGATGCTTAAGCTTACTTTAATACATAAGTGATTGGCACAAAGGGAAGTTCTAAAAGTGCCAAATACATCAGCCTGATTACTGGATGTACTGGAACTTCATGTTAAAAGTTAGATGAAAATCATGTAAATGCAACCACCTAGTCCTTTCAATATTATCATCTATTTCATGTTTAATCATAATAGCTCTGGGGCTGATCTGCATCTACAGAGAGAATCTAATCTTGACCACCCAAAAATGTCAGGACTATATTGGAAAGTGATACATGAAGAACTAGGGTGGGGGGTGATGATACTGTGGTGTTTAGGTTTTGGTCTGCCACATGGACCCTTGCCTTCTCTTCAGTCTGCCATGCCTATATCTTGCTGTTCCAGCAGACAGTTTCGTGTTGGCCCAGGAGAATAACTTCGTTGAATGCAGAAAATTAAAGTAGAAAACTGCCTTTATTCAGCACATGGACTTCAGCACACCATGAGGCTATGCTTCTGACTAAGGGGTTTCTCAGAACTCCTGAAATAATATTTTGCCACGCAGTTCAAGATTTTTATATCAACAATCAGAATACTCTGTTGTTAAAGGGGCAGCAGCTAACATTAAGCCACATGCTTAATTGTACTTCATATCACGCCCTGGGTCATGAAAGTAAGAACCACTCGAACAAGCAATAATATAACAGAATACAAAATTAAAACAGTTGAGAAATAGCAAACATTACATGACACAGTCCGATAATGGGAGTACTCCATTACTGGGACAGGGGGTGATAACCTGGACTACAGTGGTGACCAGTCACAGTAGTACTAGGCAGGAGGAACACCACAGCAACTTGAAGCTTGGTCAGAGCAACAAGTGCCACAGTGCAGGGAAGGGAAAAGGGAAGAGAGGGGAATGGGTAGCGATGGTGTTTACCCAGAACTAGGACATTCAACCTTTCATGAAACTGTTGCAGAACAGGAAAACAAAGCATGCAACTGTCATTCTAAAGAAAATATTCCTATAGTGAAAAATGTTAATGCAGTTTATGCAGTAATATTTAGCAAAAAAAAATGTGTGCATAGAAACACATACATTAAGATATTTACTGAGGAAGAACAATTAGACACAGACTGTGAGAAATATCATGGGTATCAGAACAATTACTCCCAAGAAACACTGAGTTCAGAGCATTAAAGTCTGAGACTGTCACAGACTTTTCTGTTCAGTCTCATTCAGGCAGTGTTGTGTAATGTGAGATCGATCAAGAACAAGATTGCAGTAATAGCAGACTTTATTTATTCAGTCAGTCTGGCTTGCATTACAGAGACCTGGCTGGGACATGATGCCAGTCCAGCTTTGGAGGCATCTGCCCTGGCCAGATTCTCTGTACTACACTGCCCGAGAAGGGAACACAGGGGCGGGGGTGTGGCCATCTGTTCTAGATCCAGCCTGAACTTCACTGCACACCCAGTGGGTTCTACTTCATCATCTGAATGCATGGTTATGCATGGGGATCCACGTGCAGGCTGCAGAATCCTTCTTGTGTACTGGCCTCCAGGGCATGAGAAGGAGTTTCTGCAGGAAGATGTAGAATTCATTGTCAAGAAAGCATTGGAGTCACCCAGGTGGTTGGTCCTGGGAGACTTAAATTTTTGGATCAATGACAACTCATCACAATATGGGCATGACTTCCTCCAGCTGTTGACATCACTGGGCTTTGCACAAGCAGTTGCTTCTGTGACCCACAGCCACAGTCACACCTTGGACCTAGTATTGTCACTGGGGATTGAGATTAGGGATCTTAATATTGATCCAGTCATTTGGTCAAATCACTGCACAGTGCAGTTCTCATTCGGGCCCCACTCCCTGTTAGCCCTTTCCTTGTGGAGTTGGTGCATTACTGCCCTTTAAAGGGATTGTCCCCAGAGAGTCTTCTGGCAGTGATGGACCTCTCAGCAGAAAGTGCTGCTTGTGTGGTCAGCTCAAGCAAGGTGATGGCAGCCTATAAAAGGGCTGCCACCTTGGTGCTCAACTCTGTCCCACCTGTCCATAAAGATACATAGACAGTGTCAGCAGATAAGGGCCTATGGCCCACCCAGTCTGCCCATTTGAGCTTGTAAGTTCAGTTTATGTTTTCCTAGAAGTCTGTTGCTCCTTACCCCTGACCTCCAGAATTCCTTTATGTCTATCCCATGCATCCTTAAATCCCGTGATTATTTCAGCCCCCACCACTTCCTCTGACAGGGTGTTCCACGTGTCCACCACCCGTTCTGCGAAGAAATTCTTCCTCATGTTTCCTCTGAATCATCCTCCCTCCAGCTTCATCCCATGCTCTCTAGTCCTGGAACATCTTTTTCACTTAAAAATAGTGTATTCCTGCACCCTGTTCCTCCCTGTAAGATACTTGTATGTCTCTATCATATCCCCTCTCTCCCTCCTCTCCTCCAGGGAGTACATGTTCAGTTCCTTCAACCTGTCCTCATAGGACTTGTGATGCAATCCATGCACCATCTTTGTTGCCCTCCTCTGAACCTTCTCTACCCTGTCTATGTCCTTAGGTAGGTATGGTCTCCAGAACTGTACACTGTACTACCAGGTAGGGCCTCACTAGTGTCTTGTATAGTGGAATTATGACCTCCTTTTCCTGCTGGTGATGCCCCTGCCTGTACATCCCAGCATCCTATTTACTTTACCTGCTGCCTTGTCACACTGTTTCCTACCTTGAGGTCATCAGAGATGATAACCCCAAGATCCCTTTCCTGCTTGGTGCATGCTATATCCTCACCCCCAACTGATATATTGTGCCAGGTTTTGTGCCCCTATATGCATTATCTTGCACTTCTTTGCATTGAATTTCAACTGCCAAACCCCTGACCATTCTTCAAGTTTCTGCAGGTCCCTTCTCAGTCTGTCTACACCTCTTGTGTCTACTCTGTTACAGAGCTTTGTGTCATTAGCTTAACAGTGAAATTCTGCCTTCTAGGTCCCATGCAATGTCACTGATGAAGATGTTGAATAGAACCGGTCCCAGCACTGATCCCTGTGGTACCCCACTGGTCACTTTTCCCTCTGTGGAGTGACAGCCATTTACCACCACCCTCTGTGTCCTGCCACCCAGCCAGTTACCTACCCACCACACTACTGTCCTGCCCACACCCATATTCCCCAGTTTGTGTAATAGTCTTCTATGTGGTACAGTGTCAAAGGCCTTGCTGAAGTCCAGATAGACCATGTCCACTGCCCTCCCCTGATCCACCTCCCTAGTCACCCAGTCATATATGACCCAAATCCTCTTGCTTGAGATCCCCTTGATTTGATGGGAGCTCAAGTAGATGGAGACCAAAGGTCAGAGATTGGAGGGTCATTGGCATTAATCTTGGTCAGAGGAGGGAAGGTTGGCTCTGAGAACTCACTACAGTGAGTATCAGAGGCCAATCTCCCATAAGAAGGCAGCTTATCTGTCCAGGGAGAATTGCTGCAGGAAAGAACAGACTGGTTTGACTCTTCCAGACTGTAGACAGGCTGCTTCATCTGGCCTGTCTACAGCCAGTTAGAGAAGTTTCAGCAGCAAACTGTGAAGAGTTCACTCTGTTCTTCTCTGACAGAGTGTCCTCCATCAAGGCCGCAATTTTCCTAAGTGGGCTGTCTCAGCCCAGCGGTGGCATGTTTTACATCCCTGAGAGCATTCCCTTTGCCTGGAGGAAGTTCAGACCAGTGGGGGTGGAAGAGAACTGTGAGGTGATTTTGAAGCTGTGGCCCACATATTGCAAACTGGACCCAGACCCGACCCATCTGCGAGTGGGATGTGTCGTGTCCGTTGGTCCAGTGTTCTCCGAGATAGTTCAGTGCTTCCTTTCAGAGGGGCTATTTCCAGATGCTTTAAAAGGGGCATTGGTAAAGCCACTTCTGAAAAAAACATCTCTCGACCAGGATGACTTGGCAAATTTTAGACCTGTCTCAAAAACCTCCTCTTTCTGCGAAAGATGATTCAGAAAATTGTGGCTCTATAGCTTATGGCACACCTCACAGCCTTTGACATCTGTGATCCTCTCCAGTGAGGATTTAGGCCTGGACATAGTACCAAGACTGCACTGGTCAGGGTAAAAAATGACCTCCTCAGGGCTAGAGATACAGGAGACTGGTCAATATTTCTTCTCCATGATCTCTCATCAGAACTTGACACTGTGGACCATGGAGTGCTGTTGGGTCACCTAAGGGAGCTATGTGGACTCAACAGCACTGTCATCAGCTGGTTCAAGTCCTTCCTCACAGGCAGGACATAAAGGGTGGTGATGGGAAGTTTTTTCTCCCGCCCTAGGTCCCTGCTGTGGGTGTTCTCCGAGGATCCAGTCTCTCAGCCATGTTGTTTGCAGTATACATGCTGCCCTAGGTGAGATCATTAGACAGTACAGTGTGGAGTTTCACCGCTATGCAAATGATACCCAACTGTACATGTCTTTTGCACCTGGGATGTGTGAGGCAGTGGCAGTACTAAATACATGTCTGGCCAAGATCCAGGACTGGATGTCCTCTAACTGGTTGAGGTTCAACCCAGGTAAAACAGAGGTGCTGGTGATTGAGCCACAGTAGGGTGGCAGACGCCAGGAGGGCTGATATAGGCCTGTTGTTTGGAATGGGTTCCTCTCTTGGTGTCAGTGAGGGTGAAACATCTGAGAGTGATCCGGGACAGTGGATTGACACTTGAGGCTCAGGTGTTGTCCATTGTCCAGACTGGCTTTTACCATTTTAGGAACATTGCCCAGATTAATACCCTTAATCCCTACTGATGCCCTATCATTGCTAGTGCATGCTTTCGTGATGTCCATACTCGACTACTGCAATGCTCTATATCTTGGAGTCAGTGGAGGGGTTCTGTGCTTCCTGCAGCTATTGCAGATCATGGTGGCCAGGTTGATGATGGGCCTTTCGAGGTCCTGTCATGTGACCCTGGTTCTGCACAGCCTGCATTGACTGCCAGTTAGGTGAAGGATCTCCTTCAAGGTGGGCATACTCACCTACAAGGCCCTATATGGGTTGGATCTAGGCTATCTGCATGAACTCCTGACTCCTACCTGCCCCATGTGTTTCCCTCCATTCTGCCGAAGAGGGCCTCCTAGTGGTTCCCAGGGTCTGGTTATAATCTTCTGGAGTTCATGCCTTTGAGGTGGCAGCACTAGTCCTGTGGAATTTGCTTCCCAGGTCTCTGAGGGAGGCCCCCTTGGTGGATGCTTTTAAATGGGGTCAGAAGGCTCACCTTTTTGGGGTCTAGAACTCTGTTTTATTGTTGATGTTTTAATAAGTTTTTTAAGTCTGTAATAATTATCTTCTCACCTGCCAGTATTCTGTACAGCACCATGATCCTCAGTTAAAGGGTGCTTTAGAAATGAAACCTTGCTTGCTTGCAGTAGGAATAGTATTGTGAGTTGACTGAACTAGTTCCTGACAAGACATAGTAAGGTCCTCAAAAGCAACACATGACTTCAGCAAACTATCAAAGTCACACCATTTGACTTTATAAGTCCAGGATCCAGTCACAGATTTCTTCTGAAGAGTCTTTTCAGTCTGGTACACGGGGGTGTGCACAAGAGAGTCCTGAGAAGAAGAGGGCCAAGAAGTTCAAGAAGGGTTCCTTGAGTGACGGTCAGATGCAACTGAATCTGGCTGTACAGAGTCAGGAGAGTAAAGATCCGAAGGAACTGGATGCAGGTTACCTGCAGGAATTTCTGATTCTGAAGAGATGGCAGGTTCAATTGCAGCTTCCGTACTGGGAGGACTGGGATCATCTGGGTGGGTGTTGCTCAGGTAACCATGCTTCAGATAATTGATGTGGACTTTGTTAAGCACAAACCTTCCATCTGACTTGTGTCAGAGATGGACATAAATTGGAGACAGGTTTTCCACAATATAGAATAGACCAGTCCAAGGAGAGAGGCATTTCTTTGTGGTGCCTGCAACTAAGACAGGACAATACAAGCAGACTGTGTTCCCCACAAAAAATGATGGCTTATGTGACATGCTCATTGATATTTTATGTGTGGTAGATTTTCTCTGTCCCATTGTGGTTATTGCAGCATGTCTGGCAAGTTCATGCTGTTCCACCGCAAATAGGATGTAGGAGGATGCTGATTTTTGAATCTCTAGCAGTGTGAGATCCATGTCCAATGGAGTTATTTATTTATTTATTTAGTTTTTGTTGATTGGGTAAGTGCACTAGACAAATCCTGCCTATTTTCAGGCACGACCTGGAGAGGGGGGATACAGATGAATGCCAACTGACCTTGAACCAGATTAAGCTGTTGGATGGTATCCATGGATCATTAAGAGTGGGATACTCTGTACTGTCAATACAAGGGCTAATGTTGTAGGCAAAATGAACAAATGAAAAAATGCAGCCTCCAAGTGTTTCGAGTTTCATCCAGGTACTTGGAGAGTGTGTTGAGAATCGTAGACATCATTCTTTTGCTTTGCCCATTGCACTGCAGATGATAGCTAGTACTGAGAGTCTTTTTTATGTCAAGCAGTTTGCAAGTCTCTCAAACAGTGGTAGAAAGGTAGCTAGTGCCTCTGTTTGAATGCAGGTACAAAGAGGTACTGTGATGGCAAATAATTGTATTGAGGAAGGCATCTGCTACCATACCTACTGGGTCAGTATCTCGTATGCTTAATAGCATACGTTAAAACTGCTCAACAGGAACAGTGAAGTAGGGTAGAGTGAGAGGGTATAAACCCGTGAATGGGTGTATATGTGGTAGTGCATACTCTCACTCTTCCCAGTTAGAGAATGAGACCTGTGCTGGGAGGTGGGGCCAGCGAGCAGCTGCCATGGCTCTACGGGATGAGGCAAAGGCAGCAAGGGAAGGAGGCAGTGCATTTGAGACCGGGTTTTGATTCCCAGTCCCAGATGCAAGGAATTTTTAATTTTTCACACTTTGCATGAAGTTAAGTGTAAACCCACCCAGAGTTAGTTATTTTAGTTGAGAGGGTTCTGGGGTGCAATCCCCCATAATGGGTGGTGCGGGGGGTGGAGCCCCCCGCAAAAGAAAGACATATGCCATTTGCAATATATCACACTGTATTGGCAGTGCAGTATATTGCTGCGGCATAATGTCTTGCAACATTATGACCCTGTGCCATGACTGTAGCAGCTTTATTGTCCTTTAGTGGAATTAGTTCTAGTTATTTTTTTGTTTGTTTTTTTTAATTTGTTTTATCCTCTCAGTCACAGGTGGGACCTCCTTCCACCTACCATGAGATCACTAGTTCCCATCAGGCTGAGACTCTACCATCTATCCTTCCAGGTCCATCAGCCCAACAGTGACACACTACTGTGCTGATCCCTGGCCACCCCCCCCCCCCACACCCAAGGCTGGGTATACATTCAGCTCCATGGCATTTCTTCCCCACATCACTTTGACCACCCACAGAGTAGGTGAAGATTGATGGTGTCCCCTTGGGATGGTGGCTTGAATCCAGTGTGGGACATGGTGCCCCAGTGGAGGTTTAATCCTCCCAGTCCTACACCATTTTCTGCTGTTCTCCCTCCACCACCACCACCAAAAGCGCACATCAGGACTGGCTGCTGGTGAGATCTGATGCAACCAACCTATGGACACACTCCAGTGGTTTTCTCCTACAAATTGCTTATCCTCTGCACCACCATCTGTGGTCACCCAGGTGGCACAGTGAGATGTGACTCCCTCCCTTCCTGGAGGAGGACAGCAACCTGCTGGACACTCAATCCTCCCCTCCCCCGGCTGGCCCACAGATGACCCAGGATTGTTCCCAAAGTGAGGTCACCAGAGTCAAGCTCTAGGTATTTTGTAAGAATGTATTTGTTGCCAGAGTCATACAATGTCAGTAAAGTTACCGGAATGTCTGTGCTGATTCAGTGAAAGGGATCTCTGGCTACAGAAATTGGAATGAGGTGTGCCTTTGTAGGTCTGGCAGAAGGCTTTCTTTGGGAGCACAGCTGGCAGGACATAACTAATTGGACAATATCCTTGTTTATGTGAGGCTAGAAGAAGTGAAGCCATGTGTTTTCAAGAGTTCTGTGGATTCACATATGGCCTACAGGAAGTGAAGAGGCATGAGTGGAGATAAGAACTTCATGACTAGTGAGGCAGGTACTGCAAACTGTACCAGAATTCTGCCCATTCAATAGTCTTGCCTTCCGTGGTCCAGATGTGAAAGTGTACACTATCATTAAGGAAGTATTGTGAGGTAAGGAATAGGACATCTTGATGATGTTGCTTCTGTTGTGGAGGATTTCCAGATTCTAAGAAAGTGATTATGTCTAAGAATTGAGGCCTTGCTCTTTGCTGAGTTTTGACAGTTGCCTGGGAAAGTATGAGTGCAGTGGAAGTGAGAAGCTCTTGCAGATTGCAGTAACTGAAGACTGGTCCTACTTTCTGAAGAAGTTGTTGAGAGCTGCATAGAAACTTGAGGTGCTGCAGGACTGTCCACAGGAAGCATGTCTGAGGCATGGAAAGGAAGACCTTCTAAACAGGATTTCTCATCTGCTGAGGGTGATTCTGATAGATACTGGCATCATCTGATTCCATCCGCATTGACGTGAACTTGACCGCTATTGAATTTTGAAGTTTTATGATTGGAGCATGGCAATAAATCAAGCAAACTTTCCTATGGATTCCTTCATTTTGAACAACTATCTGAGAGCAGAGTGATCAACGACAGCTGTGAATGAGAAGTAGTGGAGACAGCAGTGAAATTTCTTAACAGGAAATTCCCTGACTATAGATCATTTTTCTGTGATGCAATAGTTTATACTCAGCAGAGGAAAGAGAGTGCTTGGCATAGGAAACAATCCATTCTGTTCCATCTTGAACCTGACAGCACATTTCCCATTGAAAAAGAACTAGTATCTGGGTAGAGTTTGAAGGGTTGGTCAGATCTTGGGTAGGCCAATGCAGGAGTGGAGATCGGTCTGTCCTTTAAAGTATCAAAGGTTTCTTTGCACTCGAGATCACGTGATGAGCTAGCGGCGAGCAGAAGTCTCCAAGGCCGCTCCCATGCTTCGGCGAGTTAAACTTAATTTTTTTACGCACCCCGAGACCCCGCAGTTCAATTTTTGGAACTGATTAGAGTCGGAGAGGCATACTGAGTTGCAGCGGGTGAAAGAAACCGCATCGGGGAAAAAAAGGAAAAAAAGAGAAAACAACAGCATCCACAGTGAGGCTTGCTGCAGAAGGGCCGAGATGGATAACGGAAGCCCTGAGCCCTTGGCAGCTAGAACGCTGTGGTGAAGCCCAAGCTGCACCCCTCCCCTGAGGAGACCGCTGAACTCAGGCAGAAATACCAGGGGACAATCAACCTCTGAGGACATCAGCGAGATTAAACAGCTTTTGCAGGGGCTGGTTGCTGATTTTACCCTTCTCAAACCTGCCTTAAATGCTCTATCTCAAAGGGTGGGGGATGTTGAGGTGAGAATGGCCTCGCAGGAAAGGAAGTCGGAAACCATGGATCATGAGATAATTGGCCTTAAAAGACAAGTTAAAAAATTAGAAGACCGTCTGGAGGATCAGGAAGCATGCAGCAGGAGAAACAACCTAATCTTGGCAGGTCTCCCTGAGAAGTCCGAAGGCCCAGACTGTGTAGCATTCGTGCAGGACCTTCTCCAGAAGTTATTTGGTCCGACCCCATTTGGGGAATCATACAATATTGAGCGAGCTCACCGATCACTGAGAGAAACCCCCTCACCCGGTGCTCGCCCTAGGGTTCTCATTATGAGATTTCTGAATTACAAAGAGAAGACCCATGTTCTGAATAAAGCCAGGGCTATTAGAAACTTAGAATGGAATGGGGCTTCCATTTGGCTCTTCCAGGACTTAATACCTTCAGTGAGAGAGAAACAAAAAGAGTATGCAGAGATCAAGAAAAAGCTGTACCTAGCTGGTCTGAAATTTAGATTGCAGTACCCAGCTACATTGATGGTGAAATTGCCAAAAGGAGACAAAAGGTATTCCACAGCTCATGACATTCTGAGGGCCTCAGGGTGGAGCTACTCTGACCTGTTCAAATCGGTGACTTGAAGGAGTAAAAAGGCCTACGATGGATGCAGATGGAACTGTGCTGAGTGATACAAAGGATATCAGGGAAGCGCCTAGACAGATGGCAGAAACCCACCAGATGCTCAGTTTTGGGTTTTTTTTTCTCCTTTTTGATAGAGATGAAGTTCTAAAAGACTGTGAAAATGAATACCCTGTTTTTTGTTTCTGTTGTTCATCTTACTATAATACTTGTCCAGGGCAGAACTGATTTGAAAGTATGGACCTTGCTGTTGGTGAACATTTCAGAGTTTATCAGCCTTATGTTGAGCCCTAAGGGATAATTGACAAGCCAAAGTAGATTATATTTGGCAAGCTGAGGCAGACCACTACTTGGCTTTCACGATCCCTTGTCTATGGGGCACTTATGTAATGGGAAATGGCAGCCCCCCCCTTTTTTTTTTTTCACCAATCTTTTAGGTGGTAAGGGGCAGATTTAAAGCTACCCTTGAGGAGGGGATTAGGTTGGGGTATACTTTGTGGATTACATGCTGAGGCATGGGGGAGGGTCGGAGACATGTCGGGGGCTGACTCATACACGTCTCATGAGAACTAAGGAGGACGATCAGAGGATCGGGGTTGGGGGGGTTAGAGGGCTATGGGGGGAAGAGAGAGAAAGAGAGAATCCAAGATATATAACAAGAAAAGTAGGGCATATGAGAGGGACTATAGGGATACTGATATAGTAGATGGTTTTAATTTTCTGTCATGGAATGTGAAAGGCCTCAGAGGGAGGAAGAAGAGAATAGCTATACTGCAGTATATAAACCAGCTAGGAATACACATTGCGGCACTCCAAGAAACACATTTACTGAGCGAGGAGTTGCACCTACTCAAGAAAGGATGGTTAGGCAAAGTCATAGGAGTTGGAAAGCCAAAACGTCGGGTGTGGCAATATTAATTAGGAAATCATGCCCATTTGTAGTGGAGCGAACCTTGCCAAGGAGGACGGTAGGGGAATACATGTCGGGTTCAGTCTTGGGAAACTCATTTTCTTATGTTTCAATTTATGGCCCTACTCCCCAAGCCAGAATTCTTTGCTTTGAAGCGGACATCGCTACACTCCCTCATAACCCTTGATCATAGCAGGAGACTGGAACCCTGCCTGGACAATAAGGTGGACAGAAGCCCTGTAAGTAATACCCCCTAATGCTTCTCAGATTGCATTGAGTAGATTTATGGGGATTACAGCTTTAGTAGATCCATATAAAGTATATAAGAAAGGGGATACAGAGATGACTTTTTATTCTGGGGTTCATAAGTCGCACTCAAGGATTTACTTTTTTCTGGTCAATGGGGATGTGCTTAGTAGGATTAAAAGTCTAAATACCTTTAGCAGGGTACTTTCAGACCACTCCCCAATTCAAATGCTATGGGAATTAGGTCATATACCTCCGAAACCATATCGATGGAGGCTAGATGAAGGGATTTTAGTGGAAGATAATATGATAAATAGGCTAGAGGATTCCCTTAAGGAGATTATTCAAACTCAAGTTCCAACTTTAACAGATAAGAAGCTTGCTTGGCCAGTCTGTAAAGTTCTATATGCGGGAATAGCGCAGGAATACTCTGCTAGGAGGAACAAAATAGATAGAGCCCGGGAGGAATTCTTAATGGGGGCCATACGGTCATTGTCGTCAGTGGAGGGATCCTCCCCAGAAGTAGATAAGGAGCTAAAGGAATTAAGAGAAGAGTATAGGGGGATATGGAATCTTAGGGTAGACTCTTGGGGGGAGAGACTAAGCGCTAAATATCTGTTACAAGGTGATGTGCCGGACGTGTATTACGCACAGAATTAGGGAGGGAGGCAGAAAGAGGATTCTGGCTGTTAATTTTGGAGGGGAATTATTACGGAACCTCAAAGATCAGTTGATGCTTTCATGGACTATTATGCTAGTATATACCAAGAGGGGCCAAGAGCACAGAGGAAAAATTAAGAGCTTTTGATAGAATACCGCTTCCCAGATTGAGCATGGAGCAGGCCCAAGCACTGTCTGCTCCAATCTCAAAATGGAGATCAGGGAGACAATTAAAACCTGCCTATTGGTAAGGCTGCCGACTGGATGGTTTGTCGGCCAAATTTACAAAACACATTTAGAGACAATAATGCCTTTACTACAAGAACTCTTTTCAAATATTATGGAAGAGGGAGTGCCCCATCCGCCCTGTATCAAGCTTATATTACTTTGATACAAAGCCAGATAAACCTAGAGATCTGCCGGGTAATTATAGACCCATTGCTTTAATAAACCAGGACATCAAAGTACTCACTAAGATCTCGGCTAATAGGGTCCTTAAAGTTGCTCCTTTATTAATTAGCCAGGATCAAGTTGGATTTATGCCAGGCAGAGGGGCACATGATGCGTTAAGGAAATTACACCACATCCTATATAAGGCCTCTAATTCAAGTCTGCTATGGCCCTGATAGCACTTGATGCAGAGAAGGCATTTGATCGGTTTCCATGATTTTTATTCTTCACAATGGAAAAATGGGCTTCCAAAGGGACTCTCCAAGGTATTAAAAACCTGTATAAAGCCCCCACAGCCAGGGTTTTATGCAATGGCTATTTGTCTAAGGAGTTTTCCCTCCATAATGGAACTAGACAAGGTTGTCCCCTGTCACCAATTTTATTTAATATTTAGCTGGAACCCCTGCTAAGAGCACTCTCTATGGAACCCATGGTTCGAGGGGTCGAGGTTCAAGGGATGGAGCTTAAATTTTCGGTATTTGCTGATGATATCTTGTTGCACTTGAACAATCCAGCTATCAGCTTTCAACATGCTCTGGAAATTATTGGGAATTTCTCGATGGTTTCAAATTATAAACTAAACTTAAGAAGACCCAAGTTCTCCCGCACACGGTACACACCCTTAAATCAGATTTCAACACCTGCAGATTAACTGACCTGGATAAGATTAAATACTTGGGAGTTTGATTAGAGCCAGGTCTGAAGATGGGGTGGAGGACAATCTGGGAATTTATTGGCTATAATTAAAACTATATCTTAAGGTGGAATAAAACCCTTTAAACTTCACTGCCAGATTAGGAATGATTAAATGAATCTGTTGCCCAGATTACTGTACCCTATACACCTTCTACCATACAATATCCCAAAGGGCAGCTTTATTAGTATCCAAAGGATAATCTCAAGCTTCCTATGGGATTCTAAACCCCAAGGAGGAAACACATACCTTGCACCTCCTTACCCTAAAGGAGGTATAAAACCCCTGATCTGTTCCTATATTATGTTGCAGGACAGCTAGCTAATGGATCAATGGGCAAGAACTGGGGAGGTAGGAGGGTATATACCAACTGGCATGTAATTGAGCAGAGCATTCTAAAGGATTTAAAACTTTCCTCGGCTGCACTGCTGTATACAGACCCGGTGGTTTTGCCTACTAGGGGGGTGCATACACCAATTGAAAAGTCCATGAAGGCTTGGTGGGAACTATTAAACCTGGCTCAGAGGACAGTACAGAGGGGAGCTAGAGATCAACCTATAGTGGGTAATCTTAATTTCCGTCTAGGGGGATCGGTAATTAGCCCACAATGGGCACCACATTTGGCTAAGCTAAAACTGATGGATTTTATACTTGATGATAAGGTGAACCTACCAGCTCATACTAGGGAGTGGGTCTTTTTTAAAAAGGTCCAAATTAAAAATATGGTACAGAAGTTCATACTAGACAACAAAAGTAGAAGGACTGACCCCATTCATGGGATTATTTGAAAGAGCTAGATCTCCTACAACACCCCTTTCCAAGGTGTATAAGGTGCTGTTAGAATTTGAGCTCAGAGTTTGAGGCCCAGACAGTCTACTGGATAAAATCTCCCAGGAGGCCTAACTGGAAGGAGATTTGGAAAAATGTTAAATTCCTGTCGATTCCGAAGTACAGGACTATGCAAATCTTCATTTGTTCGAATATTTATTATACCCCTGTTAAACTATGTTCTAGAAAACTCAGACAGACAGATCTGTGCTTTAGATGTGAATCAAAACCGGGGGACCTACTTCATGTAATGTGGAACTGTCCTAAAATCCATTCGTTATGGAACCAAATTGGCCAAAAAATGGACCCACTGTTAAACTATACTACATATATCAAACCGGAGATCTGTCTCCTTGGGGACATGAAACTAATAATGAGGGATTCAGTCAAATATCATGTGTCTCTGATGTCTGCCTTGGTTAAAGCTTTTGTGCTGAGACATTGGAAGAATAGTAATATATACACTTATGATCAATGGGTCAGAGATTTGATGCAGGTCCTGGGCAGACTTAAAAGGCAGATGACTGTAGAGGGAAAAAAGAAGCTATATGCCAGAAGGTGGGGAGCCTTAGATGCAGTATACTCGATACAACAGAAAGGCCCCGAAACTCGGATCTGTCTGTCTGAAGGGTAGTAATCTACAATATTCATGTAATAGAACACGATAAGTAGCTAGGATTGTATGGAGATGTATTACCCCTTCGAGGGGATGTCTTTAATGATTGGAGCATAACACTCTCATGGGATTAAGTTTTATAGGGATGGAAGTTTTTCATACATACTTCAAGGTCAAGCAGGGTCCTCTCTCTCTCTCTTAGGGACACAGTTATCTAAGATGGTCCCCGTACAGACACTGGTATGACAAAGGTGACGGTATGATACAAATTCCTGGAGGGACAAGAATTGGGTTAGACTACTGCCAGCAGTGAAGAAACAGAAATGTGTGTTACTTTGATTTAAGGGGACTCAATTTTTCATTTTCTTCTTTCTAGGGACTCTATATAACTGTGATTGTAAATAAGTTGGGGGATGTATATAGTTTCCACGTCCAGTTTAGGGATGTGGGCCCAGGATCCCACCCTGGGATATATGTATGTATGTCTTACTGTCGAAAATATAAAACTCCAATATAAAAGTTCAAAAAAAAAAAAAAAAAAAGGTTTCTTTGCACTCAGAAGTCCATAGATATCCACATGCCTTTTTATGTTGATTATGCACATGCGCAAGAAACATGTTGCGTCAGCTTTCTGCACAAGCAGGTTATGGAGGCGTGACACTGTTGTGCCCAATGCCCCCACAGCCTGCAAAGGCTTGTCCCCCGTCCACCAATACCATGGCACGCTGCTGCTGACACTAGTTCAGCCAGCGTGCCACAACCTTCTAAAAAAGTAGCTACTGCAATCAGGGCCGCCTGCCATTGTAGCTGCCAGTTATCCGCTGTAATGAGGGAGCGACCTGGCCATTGCAGGGCGGGATGTGAAACCTCTGATATTGTTTTTGAACATGGCTGTGGGTTGCTGCTGTGTTCACAAGCAATATAAACCCCCCCACCATGTTTACTTGCTGACAGGGGAGCCCACTCCCCGTCGGCATTCTGTAACCCCCCCTTCCGGTGTTTTTCCTGCTGACGGGGTGCCCAATCCCCATCGGCATAATGATACCCCCTTTCTGTTTCTATAGCCAAGGGGGTGCCCAATCCTCCCATCAGCTAATGCACCCACCCACCCACACAGGTGGCATGCTGGGAGCCCACTCCAGCTTGCCAAAACACCTGTTAAACAAGAAAACGGTTCCCGATGTGTTATTTTTTTTTCAACCTGTAAAGAAGGAACGGTCCTCAGAGCCTCCCAGGCCCCTCCCACAATCCGCACTCCACCCACTGTGCACGCTACCTCCCCACACCCCCACCCTATACTTACCTCCGAGTCTGGCATGATGATCTTCGTGGACCGGGAACACGCCTGCACTCTTCAAATCCGACCGCTGAACTGAGGAAATGCCGTGCTATATAATGTAATAAATAGGTTTTTCAACTTTAGTTCATCAGGCATTTTTGGGATTTTTTCACCAAATTTTCAACATGGGGTTTTGGGACCCCTCCTCATGAATTCTTGAACTGTCATGGCATTACTCAGCCCTGAAAGGTGATTTCGTGGTCACTGTGCGGAATCACCCTTTGGGCTGATTAATGAAACGACAGTGCCAGTGTTCATGAGGTGGGCTCTCAAAAAGCCTATGTTGCAAATTTGGTGGAAAAAATCCAAAAAATGACTGTCTTACGAGCGCGCTGCACAGTTGCTACGTACGCCATAACTTTGCAAATTTACAATATTTTCACACCAGATTTTCAGCATTGCATTTTCTCACACCTCCTTGTGAGCAGTACAGCTGTCATTGTTCACATCCTGGCCGAAATGTATTTTTGCAGTTCCGGCACAGAATAGCGCAGTCACTGTGGGAAATCAGTGTTCAGGACAGATTAAGAAAATGACAGTGACACTGTTCATGAGTAGAGGTCCTAAAATGCCTATGTTGAAAATTTGGTAACGATACTCCATAAAATGACTGTGTTACGAGCGTGCGTTGCGCAGCTGGCATGCACGCTCATAACTTCGCGAATTTATATTTTCACTCCAGATTTTCAAAATTGCCATTTCCCCAGACCTACTTAAGAACAGTGCAGCTGTCATTTTTCCCATCCTGGCTGAAATGTGTTTTCGCACTTCCAGTGCAAAATAGAGCAGTCGCTGTGGGAAATCACTGTCCGGGACAGATCAAGAAAATGACAATGATACTGTTCATGAGCAGAGGTCCTAAAATGCCTATATTGAAAATTTGGTGATGATAGCCCATCAATTGACTGTGTTACAAGTGTGCATTGCGCACTTTCCACGCACCCTTGTAACTTTGCAGCTTTGTAATATTGTCGCACCAGATTTTCAACAGTGCCATTTTTTCACACCTCCTTATAAGCAGTACAGCTGTCATTTTTCACATCCTGACTGAAATGTGTTTTCACAGTTCGCAGAATAACGTGGTCACTGTGGGAAGTCAGTGTTCGGAACAGATTAAGAAAATGACAGTGGCACTGTTCATGAGCAGAGGTCCTAAAATCTCTATGTTGAAAATTTGGTGACGAAGCTCCATAACATTACTGTGTTACAAGCATGCATTGAACTGTTTCCACACACCCTTGTAACTTCGCAAATGTGTAATACTGTCACGCCACATTTTCAACAGTGGCATTTTTTCAAAACTCCTTGTGAACACTACAGCTGTCATTTTTCACATCCTGGCTAAAATATGCTTTTGCACTCCTGCCAGACAATAGCACAGTCACTCTGGGAAATCAGTGTTTGGGACAGATTAAGATTGACCGAGTGAGAGGGGGGAGTGACCGAGCTCAACTGAGCTCTGTCGGAACTGCTGCAGATTTGTTTGTGGGCAGACAAAGGCCCCAAAAGAAGAGCCCACTACAAAAGGACAGCCTGCAGCACTGGGAGAAACAGAATGAGAGAGCAAGTGAGGGAGGGGGAGTGAGCGAACTCACCGGAGCACTGTCAGGACTGCTGCAGATTTCTTTGTGAGCAGAAAAAGGCGTCAACATAGGCAGGGGCCCAGTATAAAAGGCCAACCTGCAGTGCTGGGAGAAACAGTATGAGCGAGTGAGACAAGGGGACTTAGTGAGCTCAACGGAGCTCTATCAGGACTGCTGGGATTTCTTTGTGGGCAGAAAAAGGCGCCAATGCAGGCAGGAGCCCCGTACAAAAGGGCAGCTTGCAGCGCCAGGACAAACAGAATGAGCAATGAGAGAGGGAGACTGAGCGACCTCAACGGAGCTCTGTTGGGACAGCTGCAGATTTCTTTGTGGACAGACAAAGGTGCCAATGCAGCCAGGAGCCCCATACAAAAGCGCAGTCTGTGGCGCCAAGAGAAAAAGAAAGAGTGAGTGACAGAGCGGTACTGAGCGAGCTCAACGGAGCTCTAGTGTGACTGCTGCAGATTTCTTTGTGGGCAGAAAATGCGGCAACACAGGCAGGATCCCAGTACAAAAGGCCAGCTTGGAGTGCTGGCAGAAACAGAATGTGAGAGTGACAGAGGGGGAGTGAGTGAACTCAGTGGAGCTGTGTCGGGACTGCTTCAGATTTATTTCAGGCCAGAAAAAGCCGCCAATGCAGCCAGGGGCCCAGTACAAAAGGGCAGCCTGCAGTGCCAGGAGACACAGAACGAGCGAGTGAGGGAGAGGGAGTCAGTGAGCTCAACGGGGCTCTGTTGGGACTGCTGAAGATTTGTTTGTGGGCAGAAAAAGGCAGCAATGCATGCAGGGGCCCAGTACAAAAGGGCAGCCTGCAGTGGCAGGAAAATCAGAATGAGCGAGTGAGTGAGCTCAACAGAGCTGTATTGTAACTGCTGCAAATTTCTTTATGGGCATAAGAAGGCAGCAATCAGGCAGAAGCCCAGTAGAAAAGGGCAGCCTGCAGCGCCGGCAGAACAGAATGAGCGAGTGCGAGAAGGGGAGTGAGCGAGCTCAACGCAGCTTTGTCGGGACTGCTGCAGATTTCTCTGTGGGCAGAAAAAGGCACAAACAGAGGCAGGAGCCCAGTACAAAAGGGCAGCCTGCAGCACCAGGAGAACCAGACTGACTCAGTGAGACAGGGGGAGTGAGCGATCTCAATGGAGCTCTGTCGGGACAGGTGTGGATTTCTTTGTGGGTACAAAAAGCCACCAACACAGGCAGGAGCCCAGTACAAAAGGGCAGTCTACAGCACCAGGAGAAACAGATTGATAGAGTGAGAGAGGGGGAGTGAGCCACCTCAATGGAGCTCTGTCGGGACAGCTGCAGATTTCTTCCTCAGCAGAACAAGGTGCCAATGCAGGCAGAAGCCCAGTACAAAAGAGCAGCCTGCAGCACCGGGACAAACAGACTGACCCACTGACAGGGCCACTGAGCGAGCTCAACAGACCAACGCAATCAACATTTGGCATTGACAAATGCTTGTTGGTAATGGTGTACTGTGGAGCTACAGTCTTGGTATTCAGTAGTTATCAATGAACATTCGTTAATATTATGACATCCCTAGAAAAGTTCTGAGATCCTTGAGGTTATTGCATTCTGTGTAGTCTTTAACTGCTGACAGCTTCTCTGGATCTGCAGAAATGCCTTGTGAACTAACAACATGTCCAAGGTAATGAATTTGAGGTTGTGTAAAGCAACACTTTTCTGTACAAAGCTTAAAGTTGGTTCATTGAAGGAATTCCTTCTTTGAGGTGTTGGACATGTTCTGGAAAAGTTCTGCTAAAGGCAATAAAATTGTTCAAGTAGACTAGGTAAGATTCCAAAACAATCCACTTAGTACTGCTTCCATAATTTACTGGCATGTGGCTGGACTGTGCAAAAGCCCCACAGGCAGTCATTTGCATTAGAAAAGTACCAAGTGACAGCACCAAGCTGTGTATGGACAAGAAGCTGAATCTATAGATACTTGGTAAAACGCACTTTGAAGATCCAGAGTGGTGAAGTAGGCTAGGTTGGCCACACCAAGGCTATCTAAGGAATCTCTGTTGTGGGTGAGGAATGAGTATCCAGCAGTGTACTGGCATTTATCTTCCTACAGTCCACCACAAAGTGATATCCATTGTCCTTCTTTATCACCAACAGGAATAGTGCACCCCTATAGTTTCTTCCAATGATGTTTTGTTTCAACATGGCCTTGATCATGTCCGCTAGGACTTGATTCTGTTTGTGTCTGACTTTGTAGGCTCACTGACAGATGGGTTTCTGACTAGACTGCAGCTCAATTAAGTGTTGCAGGATCTCACAACATCCAAGATTGTCTAAACCAATGAAGATATCTGGGTAGTCCTCCAAGAAATCCAAAAACTGTTGTTTCTCCATAGGAGGTGCTGGAAGCATGGAAAAAGATAATAAAATTGGTGAAGCTGATGTGGTGGTGGTGTTGACAGGTGTAGAGGTGGTGGAACCAGGCTGAGGTTCCTGCATGACATGGAGCTGGTCTCCAGTAGACAAGCAGGCAAACTTTCTGACGTTGGTACCCTTGGAGATGACGACTGGCTCTTCTGTAAAGTTGCAGCATTTTGGAATACTGTGCCATCATGCATAGCAGACAAGGTGTTTGCCAGAAGAATACCTGAAGGATGCAGAGCAGGGGCTCCATGGCAATGCCAGCAACAATTTGTGGCAGTGTTTCACCTTGAATCTTGGCAATCAAAGCCATCTCTGTCTTAGGAAGCACAGTGACTGAGTCCATAACTGCAAGTTGCCTCCAGTGATCCAGTGACAGTTTGTTTGAACCAAAGTCCAGGATGGCTTTGTGGTATTTGAGAAAATCTATGCCAAGAATCATTGATGGTCATAGATCAGTCAGCAGTTAAAACTTGACAGTAGCTTGTTGTGAGCCAGAATGTGGCTTGAGGTAGACAATGTCTGTGATAGGCACTGTAGCGAGATTTGCTGTGATGATATACTTCAAGTCAGCTGGAGAGACATGGTGACTAACAAAGAGATCTGTTGTTCAGGATGTCAGTGCCAGAAAAACGGTCTCTATGACCTCTGGCACTAGGCAGAGGATCGCTAGACTCACCCCTCTCCTCTTCTTCCATACCCTTGATGGTGCAGCGATTGAGGATGTCCCCTCATTTAAAGCAGCAGTGTAATGAAATTAGGCAAAAAATTCAACCCTGCCTTTTTTTCACTATAGAAGTTTCCGGGCATCTTCCAGATTTATTTGGTGGTTCAATTTACTAATTCCAACAAAATGTGAGTATTTTATAAACATTTTAATTACATTTTTTCTCAAGAAAAAAAGATGGCCACCACATTTTGCATAGTAATAGCATTGTAGACTTGGCCAGGGTTAGTATTACAAAAAAAAAACCTCATGGTGCATAGCATAGAAGGTACCTAGATGAGTAAATTTGACAGGCAAGCTAATATTTTTCTTAACTGTAGCTTAAACAAGCTTTTTTGGAAAAACAGTTTTCATTGCACTGCTGCTTTAAGTATCCCATGCTCCAGCTGGACCAGCACCTCGATTTTTCTGTACTTATGGATGCCATCCACCAGAGCCTCCACAACAAACTTGATGCATTTTACAGGCATAAAGGGAGTATCCTTTTTCCTGCCTGAAGAGAGACTGTCTCAAAAATCATACTTCCCACCTTTGACTATGGTGACATAGTATACAGTGCTGTTCCCAAGTCCACCCTGGTCAGACTGGATCCCCTCTTTCACTCCTTTTGCTGCTTTGCCCTTGACTAATTCCCCAACCCCCACCACTGCTTTCTGTACTCTTTCCTTTACTTTCCCTTACTTGAGTCCAGACACTTTGCCCATTGTGCTTCCATTATGTCTAAATACTGGCTTGCTCCCTCCCTTTCTACCTTGCTTCCTTTTTCACATCCCCACTATCGCTTTCAACCCCCTTTGCAGCACTGGTTCTCACTCTCCCATACTCTTTTTGAGGAAATCCACTGCTAATCAAGCTGTCTTCTCCTTCTGGATCCCAAACTTTGGGTTTCCCTCCCACCTACCATCTTCCCACCACTCACTCACCTCTCTCATCCATGACTTCACTACTAACTCTTGCAGTTGCACCCAAAACCTGATTCCCCCTGAGAAAGAGTTTCACTCTTGAAGTGCAAGGGTAGGTGCTCACTATGTCCAGAGTGTATTTTACCACTTAATACATTTATAGTGGTTGAAATTCAGTGCTTCTCGAGTCATTTCTACTTTTTTTGTTTTTAAAGTCATTTATTGTGGCAGTACCCAATAGAAAGAGTGGTGAACACTATGTTCTATTGATTACCTGAGCCCCGGATACCAGACCCTGGGATGCTGCCCAGCATCCTCCACCTTCTGTTCCCTCTTCACTCGGTACCTATAGTAGCGCAGTGCCCTCCTCCACCCTCCTCCTCCCACAACCATTGCTTCCTCCCAGAACTCAGCATTGCCTTCTTCACTTTGCAGATTTTGTTATCCTCCAATAAATTATTGTATTGTAGTGTATTTTATTTAAAGAGAATCTGTGCCCTTGCACAATTGTATTTTACCTAGTTGTATTATTTGTGCTTGTATTATTGTTCTTAGTATTCTACCATTCCTCCCTTTCTCAGTCACCCAGGACACATCTGGAAACAAGCTGCTACCATCTTAGTGTGTCCTTCCTGGTAAAACTTTTGAAATAAATAAATGGTGTTGATCATTGACATACAGTGCCTTCAGAAAGTATTCACCCCCCTTGGATTTTGTCATATTTTGTTGTGTTACTACCAGAATTTTTAATGCACTGAAATGATTTTTTCCCCCTTGATTTACACAGCATACTCAACTATTTAAAGGCGCAAAAATATTTTTATTGTGTAACAAACATTTATGAAACATTAAAAACTGAAATATCTTGTTTACTTAAGTATTCACCCCCCTGAGTCAATACTTTGCAGAAGTGCCTTTGGCAGCAATTACAGATTTGAGTTTTCTTGGTATGTCTGTATCAGCTTTGCACATCTGGATTTGGAATTTTAGCCCATTCTTCCTTGCAGATTTGCTCAAGCTCTGTCAAGTTGGATGGGGAGCGTCGGTGAACCGCAATCTTTAAGTCTTTCCACAGATTCTCAATGGGATTCAAGTCTGGGCTTTGGCTGGGCCACTCAAGAGCATGCACCGTCTTGTTCTGAAGCCACTCCAGTGTTGCTTTGGCTGTATGCTTGGGGTCGTTGTCCTGTTGGGCCTATTGCAGACTGATGCAGGTTCTCCACAAGGATGTACCTGTATTTGGCTCCATTCATTGTTCCCTCTATCCTGACAAGTGCCCCAGTCCCTGCCACTGAAAAGCATCCCCATAACATGATGCTGCCACCACCGTGCTTCATGGTAGGGATGATGTTACACAGGTGATGAGCTGTGTTTGGTTTGCACCAGGCATAGCGCTTTGCAGTCAGGCCAAAGAGTTCAATTTTTGTTTCATCAGACCAGGAAATCTTTTGCCACATGGTCTCAGAGTCTGCCACGTGCCTTCTTGCAAACTCCTGACATGTTATTATGTGGATTTTTCTCAGGAAAGGCTTCCATCTAGCCACTCTCCCATAGAGGCTACATCTGTGAAGTGCTGCAGAGATTGTTGTCCTCAGGACAGGTTCTCCCATCTGAGCCATGGAACTCAGTAGTTCTGTCAGGGTGGTCATTGGGTTCTTGGTCACTTCCCTGACCAAGGTCCTTCTTGCCCGGTTGCTCAGTTTGGGAGGATGGCCTGCTCTAGGAAGAGTCTGGGTGGTTCTGTAATCTTTCCATTTCCTAATGATGGACTTGACTGTGCCCCTGGGAACTTTCAACACTCTAGAATTTTTTTATACCCCTCCCCAGATCTATGCCTCCTCACAATTCTATCACAGAGTTCTACAGGAGCATAGAAAGGTTAAGGGAGGGATAGTGAAGATTAATAAAGGAGAGGGGAGGTGGGCAGAGGGAGACAGTGAAAAGGCTGAGATACTGAATGAATACTTTTGCTCAGTATTCACAAAAGAAGAAGAGGAGGAGTTACCTAAACCAAACAGTAGAAGCACTCTGGATAGTGGGGTTGACACCAGTCCATTTACAGAAGAAAGATTACTGAAAGAACTCCTAAAATTCAAGGTGGACAAGCAATGAGGGCTAGCGAGATTCACCCTCGAATCATTAAAAGAGCTAAGGGAGGACCTAGTGACACCACTAACCACACTTTTTAACAAATCATGGGAAGATGGGGTGGCACCTGAGGACTGGAGGAGGGCAGATGTGATCCTCTCACAAAAGTGGGAGCAAGACAGAAGCAGGAAACTACAGACCTGTTAGTTTGACTCAGTGGGGGAAAATGATGGAATCACTTCCAAAAGAAAGAATTGTTGAGTACCTAGGGGCCAGCAGGGCACAGGACCCAAAGCAGCATGGATTCACAGTGGGAAGGTCATGTCAGATGAATTTAATCGATTTCTTTGACTGGGTGACCAAAGTAATAGACCAGAGAGGGGCTGTGGATATGGCCTACCTAGACTTTAGCAAGGCATTTGACACAGTCCCACACAAAAGATTAATAATCAAGTTAGCCAGCCTGGGAGTGGGTCCCAGGGTGGTAGCCTGGGTAGCAAACTGGCTGCACAACAGGACACAGAAGGTAATAGTGAATGTAACACATTCTGAAGAAAGTGGGGTTACTAGTGGAGTACCTCAGGGCTCAGTACTGGGTACAGTCCTCTTTAACATCTTTATAGGTGACATTGCTGAGGGTCTGGAAGGAAAGGTATGCCTCTTTGCGGATGACACAAAGATCTGTAACAGAGTTGATACACAAGACAGGATAGAAAGGATGAGAAGGGACTTGGCAAGGTTGGAGGAATGGTCAGACATATGGCAACTTAGATTCAATGCAAAGAAGTGCAAAGTAATGCACCTGGGAAATAAAAATCCAGGAGAAGAGTACACAATAGCAGGGGAGGTACTAATGACAACAATAATGGAAAGGGATCTGGATGTAGCCATATCAGATGACCTAAAGGTGGGTGAGCAATATGAGAAGTCAGTAAGGAGAGCCAGAGAGATACTGGGATGCATAGGGAGGGGCATCACAAGTAGAAAAAGGGAAGTTGTTATCCCTCTGTACAGACAGTTGGTGAGACCCCATCTGGAGTACTGCGTGCAGTTCTGGAGACCTCATCTATGCAAGGACATAGACAGGATGGAAGCAGTCCAGAGGAGGGCAACTAAAATGGTGCAGGGTCTACATCAGAAACCATATGAAGAGAGACTGAGAGAGCTTAATATGTATACCCTTGATGAAAGGATGGACAGGGGGACATGATAGAAACTTTTAAGTACCTCAAGGGAATCAACAAAGTCCAGGAGGGTAGCATCTTTCAGAAAAAGAGATGTGTAAGAACAAGGGGGCACAATTTAAAGTTAGAGGGGACGGCTCAGGGGTAATGTGAGGAAATTCTTTTTCAGAGAGAGAGTGGTGGATGCATGGAACCGCCTTCCTGGAGAGGTTGTGGGGTCTAAAACAGTGGGGGAATTCAAACATGCATGGGACAGGCATAAGGCAATTATAGTGGGGTTGCAGGAAGTAGGCTGCTGGTTAACTAGAATCTGCAACTTATCCAATAGGTAGGGAAATGGGCAGACTGGGTGGGCCAAGTGGTCCTTATCTGCTGTCAAAGTCTATGTTTCTATGTTTCCTTGGTCTTCATGGTAGAGTTTCTGCTCTGACATGCACTGTCAACAGTGGGACCTTATATAGACAGGTGTATTTCCTCTGAAATCATGTCAACCATTTGAACTGACCACAGTTGGGCTCCATTCGGGTTTTAGAGTGATCTCACAAGAAAATTGGATGCACCTGAGCTCAGTTTGGAGTGTCATAGCAAAGGTGGTGAATACTTATCAAATCAAGACGTTTCAGGTTATTATTTTAAATTACATGTACAAAAAATTCCAGAAGTTTCATTCCACTTTGACATTATAGAGTAATTTGTATAGGTACATGACAAAAAAATCCCATATAAAGGTATTTTAATGTGAGTTTGCAACATCACAAAATGTGACAAAATCCAAGGGGGGTGAATACTTTCTGAAGGCACTGTATCTAATCTGGTGTCAGTCAAGGCATGTCAATGGTCATTGAGATGTAGTTAGCTAGACAGGGTCATCTGATGACAGCTATAGCTGCTCCTGGAAGCAAGATGGTACTGGAGTTGTTTCTTGGAGTTAAAGGATGCTGCTTACATGAGTTGAGCAAGTTGGTGGGGCAGTCAGTTGAAGTGTTCCCCCGCCCAGAAAAAACTCTTTGTTTGGCAGTACTTGTTTCCCTGATCTAAGGAGTACTGATGTTCATCTTGCTGGTGATCCTGTGGTGGACATATTTTTTCACCATCATTCCTATTCTCATACTTGATTTCTGTAGACTATGGCAATGTGTCCTCTGGATCCACACCACTGGCAGGTGACAGACTATCGAGAAGGCAGTAGTTGTGTAGGTGCTTGCAGAGCTTTGGTGGATGTAGCAGAGGAAGAAGCAGAGCTCAGCTGTACATTATTGACTGATGTGATTAGCGTGACTATCATTGCTTGTGAATGCTGGATGCACATTGTGAGTGCAGCAATTTGTGTTGCTTGAGGTCTTTGCACACTTGGGCCTGGAACCAAGATATGGATTCCTGTACAAGTCATGCAGCTTGAAAAGTGTCCATCCAGGTTTTCGGCTTCTGTTGGATCACAGAAAGACAAGGTTGTGGGGACAATCCTTGGACAGAGGCTGTGATCTGATCTTTCTCTGTTTTCTACAGACATTTGCAACATGACCCAACATTCACTGTGAAGGCTTCCAGAGATTCAAAGGCTGCATGATGCATTCCCACAGTTGTTGTTCCAGAAACCAGGGCAGATGAGCTTTGATATAATGATCCTTGAGAGTTGCATACAGTGTGACGGCTTTTCCTTTAACTTGTTCTGAAAGTGAGTTGAACCAAAAAATGGCAGTCCCTCTCAATACCAAAAGTAAGGCATTGGCAATACATAGAGGATCAATCCACCCAGTGAAAGCAGTCCAGGCTTGGAATTGCTTGGCCATTCAACAGCATCTTTTTGAGGTACAGTAAGGCTGAGAAGGATGGCAGTTGTAGGCTGGTATGCACTGTGGAAAGTGGTGAGAAAGCTTTAATGTAGGCTAGTTCATCCTGAATGGACCTCATAGCTGATATTTACTGGACAATATGGAGGACTGGATGTCCTGAAGGAAGATTTCTTCTTTGAATATCCACTCCCTTGAGGTGGGTGAAGGCAGTTCTCCGGACACTCCTGCCCCATATTTCCTTCTTCATTAGACATGGTCATGGTGGGAGATTTTAGATTGACAGGCTGGAGGTTGTAAGGCTGGACAGAGCTGCTGGTATGCAGAGAACAGGATGTTGTGGGGTAGACAGAGTGATGCTGAGTAAATATTGTCATCAACAAAGGACAATTATTTGTAAGCAAAGTCCATCAATTGACGTCTTAAATAAACAAATCCAACCACAATCATTGATGTTCTGTTATTTAGAATACAGAACATAGAATTTGATGGCAGATAACGACCACTTGGACCACACAGTCTTCCCATTTTCTCTGTCCACATTATCATCACAGACCCCACTTGATCTACTTCTTTCTCCCTTCCCTTCCTTTCCACTATGATTCCCTTGTGCCTATCCCATGCATTCTTGAACCTCACCACTGTTTTCACCCGCACCACCTCTGCTGAAAAGCTGTTCCAGGAATCTGTCACTCTTTCTGTGAAGAAGTACTTCCTCAATTCTTTCCTGAATCTACTCTCCTCCAGCTTCATAGCATGTCCCCTTGTTCTTGAGCTCTTTTGCTTCTGAAAGATACCCCTGTCCTGTACCCTATTTACCCCTCTGAGGTATTTAAAGATCTTTATCATATCCTCCCTCTCCCTTCTCTCTTCCAGGGTGTTCATATTGAGGTCATTTAGTTTCTTCTCACAGGTTTTTTGATGCAGACTCAACACTATTTTAGTTGACCTCCTCTGGACCACCTCCACTCTGCCTATGTCCTTCCAGAGATGTGGCCTCCAGAACTGGATACAGTAATCTAGGAGGGATCTTTCCAGCAATCCATACAGAGGCAACATCACCTCCTTATTTTTGCTGCTGATACCCCTCCCTATGCACCTCAGCATCACACTAGCACTCCTGACTGCCTTATCACATTGCCTGTCCACCTTTAGGTCATCAGATATGATTACCTCCAGGTGTCTTTCCTGCTTGGTAGGTGGCAATACCCCTTCACCCATTTTGTACTCCACCCCTAGGTTTCTGTGCCCTAAGTGCATTATTTTGCACTTTTTCGCATTGAAACCCAGCTGCCATACCCCTGACCACTCCTCTAGTTTCCTCAGGTTTCTTCTCATTGTTTCCACTCCTGGGGTGTCCACCCTGTTGCAGATTTTGGTGTCATACACAAAAAGGCAGATCTTTTCTTCTAGCTCCTCTGCAATGTCATTTATAAAGGCATTAAAAAGGACTGGTCCCAGCACTGATCCCTGAAGCAACTCGCTGGTCACCCTCACTTCCTTGGTGTGAACTCTTTTTACCACCATCCTCAGTTCCCTAATCAATTTCTTATCCAGTTTATCACCTTTGGACCCACTCCTAAGATACACAGCTTGCTTGCTAGTCTTCTATGTGGAACAGTGTTAAAAGCATTACTGAAATCTAGGTAGGCAATGTTCACTGCTCTACTCTAATCTAACTATTAGGTCACCCAGTCAAAAGAAATTTATCACATTCGCTTTATCATAACCCCCCGCCCCCATGAACTCATGCTGCCTCAGGTTTTGTAACCCACTAGATTCAAGATATTCCACAATCCTTTTTTTCAGTAGTGATTCCATTAACTTTCCCACCACTGATGTCAGGATGACTAGCCTATAATTGCCAACCTCCTCCCTGTTACCACTTTTAAATAAAGATTAATTTGCAAAGTAAGCTATTTTGTGTCAGTGTCCATTCATTGCATTGGGTTTGCCCTTTTTAAACATGGCTGCCATTGTTTCCAAGGGAGTGAAGCTGTTTTGAAGAAGTTGGTGCCGTTTTCAAAGATAGCCAACAGCCGGGGTTGAGGGTCACATCCTCTTTGTAGCTGTTTGTGTTCCTAATGAACATGGCTGCTTCTGCATGAGGCTGTGTGAGGAGCTCCCTGTGAGCAGAAAATGGTAACTACTGCATGATTGTCCTCCTTCCCGAGCTGGCAAGGAAAAATGGCGAGTGGTGCAAGGGGTATTTATTTATAGAACTGCTCCCCACTGTGCATAGTATTTATTTCTATTGCCTTTTATGCTTCCTAATTGTCTCTTTCATTTTCTTACCACCCCTTTTCTCTTTTTTTATTTTGCCCCTATATTGATTGATGTATTGCCCCGTTAGGGGTACTGTGCCACTCTTCTGTATTAACTTTATTGCGTTATTTGTTTATTTATTGATGCTGAATGTGCAGCTGCCCAATTTGCTTTTATCTACCTTCCTTTCAGTAGTGTGGCTGAGTGGGAAACAGTAGGTGCTCAGAAGGATAGAAAACAGTGTGGTGCTGAGCTGCATAGGACCACTTAGGAGACTGGCAGCAAGGGAGTGGAGCAGAAAATGGGTGTCTGTGAGATGCCGATTGAAACGAAACCACAATGAAGTGGAACGCACAGTGCAGAATAAGCTGCTGATCTGAGCTGCTGTTGTAGTGGCACACATTCTCAGAGGCTGTGAGCAGCTGTGACTGAGCAGGCCACAGCTGCATATGTAAAGTAGGGAGGCAGAGAGTGGGAGTCCTATCATATGGCATGAAGCACTGGCTGTTTATGACCCAGGGGAGTTGCAAACATACCACTCATTCTGAGGTTGCAGGCAACTTGAAGTGAGCAGAAGTAGCTTGTTGTTACTTGCTGGGGTAGGGCAGCTTGCAGGAGCAGAGTTAGGCCACATAGTGCAGCTGCAGTTAAGAAGAAGTGGCATCTTATAGGGTGGGAGCTGCTGTACCAGCTTTTATCTTTAATTTATGTATTTAAAATAAATGAACTTTTAAATGGCACCTATCGCATTAAGTTGCCCTATTGTCTGTAAACCATGATGCCCAACTTTGTTTGCACTTCATGGCACTTTAATGTAGCCAGAAGGCTGTGTGAATGTTGTAGAAAAGGCTGCAGATAGACTGCTATGAAGCAGTTATACAGCATTTGGGGAGGGAACTGCATGTAGTTAGCCCTGGGGCTCAACATATGGTTCCTGTGTGTAGCAGAGGCTCTGTGATGGCAGTATCAGCATGTCAGGGAGGGCAGATGGCACTGGATTTCTTTATTTGGTTTTGTCCCAAATGCTGTGAAAGATGCTGTAGTCTGATGCTGTAGCTGTAAAGCACAGAAGATGTTGCATTGCTGAACAGAAGCTGAGTCTCCGAGCTGGCTGTCAGGCCTGCCACGAGGTAAGTGCTGCAGCCAAGTTGGGGGGGGGGAGTTGTAGGTTCTATCATGAATTCTTGAGGTGCTTTCCAGTGTGAATTACAATTAGCAGCAGTCTATTTAGGAGCTGTGTAGCCCAGTAAAACAAAAGTATGGCAGGCTGGGAAAGGTGCTGCATTGTCAATTCAGTTAAATTTGTCTACAGCAAGACTGAAGTGCCTGGGGAATCCAGATCTTGTGAATAGTGGCCTGGGTAGGGAGATTGGTAACCCAGTGATGCCTTTAGTAGCTGGGGGCCAGCGCAAGTGGGTGAGGCAGGTCCAGAACAGAAGAAGGGCCATATTCTCCACCATGTGAAATGGTGGTATTTTGGTGTTGGTCCACCTCAAGGACCCTTACCTTCTCTTCATGCCCAACTCTTGCTGCTCCGGCAGATGGTGTCTTGCTGGCCTGGAGGGAATAACTTAGTCTGACACAGAAAATAAAAGTGGAAATATATCTTTATTTAGCACATGGTCTTCAGTACACCATGAAGCTATGCCTCTGACTGAGGGGTTTCCAGATCCTTTAAATAATAGGGCATTGCCAGGCAGTACAACATTTTGTATCAATTACCAGAGTGTTCTGAGTGTTCTTAAAGCGGAGGTAGCTGACATTAAGCCTCATGCTTAATTGTGCTTCACAGTACGATGACATGAAGTTGCTCTCATTAGTTTTGAATGAACTAGTATACCCTATCACAAAAATGTTTAGTTTCTCTTTGAGGTACTTTCAGTTCCCCAGGAACTGGAAGTCAGCACTTGTAACACCTGTTTTTAAGAGCGGTATCCAACCAAATACAGCAAATTAGAGGCTGATCTCTATCCTCTCTCCACTGTCCAATAACCTCAAAAAGGTATTAAGTGATCAGCTTATCTCCTACCTGGAAAATATCACATCCAATGTATTCTATATTGCACCTTATATGAGAGCACTAACTGGCTTAACCTTAAAGACAAGCTCAAATATCAAACCTGTCTAATGGGTAAAAAGGCACTCCTCAGAAAAACACCACCCTGCATAGAAAACCTGCTCGAGGCCTCTCTCTCATCCCATATCACCAGAGGGAAAAAGAATGGAACACTGCCCATCCCATTCTGGCGAACCTCACTTGGGCAGCGTACTTTCTCCTACCAAGCCCCCCTCTGGCTAAATGAACTCCTGCAGAAACTACAAACACACAGCCTGCCACAGTTCAAAACAGGCCTCAAACAGCACCTACAGTCTAGCTCACAATACACATGTTCCTCAGGCCAAACCTGAAAGACTAACCCACTACCACCATTAAACCCAGCACTGACACAGAGAAAACTTGCCCTCATCCTAGCCTAGCCAGAAGCACTAGTAAGCTACTAGTCCTCCTTTCAGGCTCTGCGTACAGCCCCCAACTGCCTCCCCCACCTTTTCAACCATAGTCCATTAATAGCCCTCTCGAGGTTTCTAGGGCTGAGCCGCCCCTAGAATCTTCCAAGACATAACCAACTTCCTCTGACGCTAGATTTGTTTTCCACTACCTGCCAATAAATCTTATACTACTCTTTAACTGCCTAATGTGCTGAACCCATTAATAACTGTATTTGTTCTGAAATCTGTAACTACTGTATTTGTGCTAAATCCTATAACAATTGTATTTGTTCTGAAATCTGTTACTACCATACTGGTGTTTTGTATTATTTGTCCACCCTGACGTGGAACCTTTGTAAAAGAGATCACACTCAAAGCTCTTCTCAAAATTCATAAATCAAAAAAAAAAAATATTCAACAGCATGGGTTCAGGAAATGACATAGTACCAATACTGCTTTTGTTACGTACACTAATTTTCTTCATATGGCATTAACAGTGAAGATAAGGTAGGTGCTATTTACACTGACCTGACTAAGGCATTTGATCTCATCAACCATAAACTTCTGCTTGAAAAACTATTACAAATGGGTCTATTCGTGGATATTATATTTTGGTGTGAGAGTTACTTAACTAAAAAAATACTTATGTGTTCTCATCGCCAGTTGGCAGGAGGAGAAGGTGATGGGGACCAAAAAGCTAAATTAAAAAACGAGGATTTGGCCTCTGAGGACAGGAATTTTGTGTTGGAGTGCCTCAAGGCTCTATCTTGAGCACATTATTATTTAGCTTGTTTATAATTAATTACCTAAAGACTGTCAGTCTACATAGAAGCATAGACTTTGATGGCAGATAAGGACCGCTTGGCCCACCTACTCTGCCCATTTCCCTACCTAGAGGATAAGCTGCAGATCCTAATTAACCAACAGCCAATTTCTTTCTCACCCCCCCACAAGAATTGCTTTATGTCTCTCCCATGCATTCTTGAATTCTGCCACAGTTTTAGACCCCACAACCTCCTCAGGAAGGATGTTCCATGTGTCCACCACCCTCTCTATGAAAAAATGCTTCCTCACATTGCCCCTGAGCCATCCCCCTCTATCTTTAAATTGTGTCCCCTTGCACTGTGGGTCACCTTAGAGACTGGAAATGGCACCACAATCTGCACAGGGGTCATATACAGACCCCCATATCAGGGGAAGGGAATGGACAAGGATATCATAGAAGGCATCCTAAGGATGGCAGAGAAAGGGGAGATAGTGTTGATGGGGGATCTGAATATGCCAGATGTTAACTGGAGCACCTTTGCTGTAGCCACATCCAAGAGTAGGGCCATTCTTGATGCCCTACAGGTGGCATGCCTCAGACAGCTAGTTTTGGAATCTACTCATGAGGGAGCAATCTTAGACCTCATACTCTCAAATAGGGACAGTGAGATGATCTCAGATCTAGAAGTGGGTAGCCATCTGGGAACAAGTGACCACCAAACAGTGTGGTTCATGATTAACTCAGCTACAGAGACAAGCCATACAAAAGTGAGGGTACTGGACTTTAGGAGGGCTGATTTTGGCAAGATGAGAGAGTGCCTTAGAAAAGCACTAGCAAACAGACAAGAAGGAGGGTGGAACAACAATGGGGAACCATCAAAGCTGCTATCACAGAGGCAACAAGCCTTTGTGTGAAGCAAATAAAGAAATCAAAATGAAAGAAAAAGCCACTATGGTTCTCAAAAGAGGTGGCGGGGAAGGTTAGGGAGAAAAAGATACCATTTAGGAAATACAAGGAAACACAGAAGGAGTAGGATAGAAAACTGTACCAGTTAAGGCAGAACGAAGCAGGGAGGGAAGTCAGAATAGCAAAGGCCCAAAATGAATATTTAGAAGTTGTGCACCTGAGCGATCTCGATTGCTAATATCATCAGTTAGAAAGCAGTAATGTAAGGTGATATAATAACAAATAATACTTCTGAGAAACCTGGAATTTATTTGCAGCATTTTTAATCAAGGTAAGAGATCTGTTGATATTAGCATAAAAAACTCTTTACTCTTATGTCACCCTGTGAAAAGAAAACATGGTATGAGAATAATGTGTTTTCATTTTAATAGCCTCACAATAAAGTTAAAAAATAAATAAAAAATTAAACTAGCACAGAGCTGCAGCAACTAGGAACAAATAGCCCATTTTTTGTGAGCACCCAACAGCACTGATCAGTGCAGTATTGTTTGGTTGCTTAGCAATCGAGATCACACAGGTGCGATCAACTGGGTGTGTCGACATGATTAGTCACACCATGGGATCTCACAAAAACGGGTGAGAGGTTATCAGAAAGTAGCTACCATTAAAATTTGTTGGGCTTCAGTGCTTACATGCAGAGGAACTTAACCAAAAAAGGAGAAACTTGAGCCAGAAGGAGTGAGGGTAAGCAGTTAAAATATTAAAGAATATTTAGAAGTTGGTATTAGAACCTTTAATTATAAAAGTGAAATGATGGCTATAAGACCAATAGGGGAATACTATGATTATGTTTTCACAGACTACAAAGAACACTAATTCCACTCTAAGAAGCTCACAGCCTCCTTTAAGGTATGCTGTTAAAATAAGCAAATAGAAGCCACAATGTGGCCACATTATAATATTAAACAACATAACAACAGCAAAGCTTTACAAAAAAATATGTTTATGTCATTACAGGCCTAAAATTATTCTCTACAAGAAAGACAAGAAGTTTTAAGTAATATATATAAGGTATGCTGCAAACCAAGAAATATGGGGAACAAGCCTTACAGGCAGTAGTTAAACGTTGTTCCAAGTTGTTAGCCGTGCTGTGTTCACTAACATACTGTGTATGTCTTTTCAGGATGCAACTTAGGATCTAAACAAGTACAAATAAATTAACCCTGTGAAAAATTAAGAATATATACAAGGGTGCACAAGCAATAATCTTTATTGAATGGTATGTGTATACACCAAATAATTAAAAATATAAAAATATCATATTAAAAAAATGCTGATCAATGACATAAAATAAATATATTTACAGATGTGTAACAAAGAATAAACCCCGTGAACAAGCTCCAAGTTGGGTGAAATGTAGGTGGAAGAGAAATAAAAAGAAAGATTGAAGAACAGTAACTTGAGCGAAGAGTGTTTACTTCAAAGGGCCCCCCAACATTTCCTATATTTTTTCTTGTCTTTATACAACCCCTTTGCGGATTGTGGTGCCATTTCCAGTCTCTAAGGTGACCAACAGTGCTTACTCTCCTCCCTGTTTACTCTTTTGTTCCATTGCTTTTATCCCTTCTCTTACATAGAGAGCTACTCCTCCCCCTCTTCTCCCTTCCCCTCCCTGTCTCTCCTGTTGGTTGTGTACCCTGGTATGTTAACATTCCAGTCATGTTTCTCCATGTACCATGTTTCTGTGACTGCCATGATATCCAGGCATCCCTCTTTAATCATGGCAAACAGTTCAGGGAGCTTGTTGCCCAGACTACAGGCATTGGTACTCATTACCCTCAGTTTATTGATGGCCTTACCCCTTTTTGCCCCATCCCTGTTCTTTATGCCTTTGTCATTTTCTCCATTTATCCATGCCCTTCTCCCTATCAACGTCTCTATCTTGGTGTTTACCTCACTTACTACCCTGATTGTTTGGGGGGCTAGGACTTCCCCAGCTCCTTTCCAGTGCCTCCCCTCTTGGCTAGTTTAAATGCTTGCCAATGAAGCATTTAAACCTATCACCTAGGATCCTGGTTCCCCTCCTGGACGTATGCAGACCATCGTGCCAGTATAGGCCTACCTCACTCCAGGTGGACCCAAAGTCCCCAGTGAAGCCAAACCCTGAGTTCTGCAACAGTCTTTCAACCACTGATTGAATCCCATGGTGTGTAGCACCCTAGTCTCACCCATGCCATAGACAGGCAGCACTTCCAAGAAGGTTACCGTGCATGCTACTTGTCTAAGGTCCCTCCCCAACTCCACAAACTCTTCCTGCACTGCTCAGATTCCTTTCACAGCCAGGTCATTTGCCCCTAGGTGGACAATGGCATACAGCTCCCTCCCCCGTGCAGCTGCTCCCATGATCCTGAGTCTACAAAAGTTCTTCTGTATGCAGATGATGCAGTAGTTTTTGCAAGGCAGTCCAGCAGAGACAGTCTGTTGCTAGACCTACAACATAACTTTGAATTAGTGGAAGAATGTTTTTCTGATAATACTGTGTGGTACTCAATTGTAAGAAAATCAAGACCATACTCTTCAGCAGTTCAGATCTGAAGAAAAAAGTTTCCTTATTTGATATTTACAATGCCATGGGAATGCAGTTAGAGCAACTAGAAGTTTTTAAATATCTAGGGGTCTACTTTGATAATCCAACATCCTTTGTTCTCCATGTGAAAAATCTGGTTAAGGTATCTAATGGTGAACTGGGTGTCCTGTACAGAAACTGGAATAATTTCACCCTGAAGCAAACTGTTTAATTGTGTCAAGTTCCAGTCTATCTCTTATTGACTATAGCCTTATTGTCTACGTTGTGGTATTGTAGAGGCATATCAGGAAGCCTAAGAAGTCCAGGAGAAGTTATAAAATTTGCAAGTAGTTTTTCTTTATTATTAATGACAAGTAAATAGACAACTAAAATCATGCAAGATAACTCTTCATAAAGGCAGTTTAAATAAAAAAGTCCACCATCTGAGTCTCTTTTTGGAAACCTGTTGCTCTGATTATATAAGATGTTTTTGCCTGGCAGTTCAAACTCTGCATCCTGTTGCTTTACATTACATTTCCTGCTTTTTCACAAAAAGTATCAAAACGTTATCAGTTTCCTTTTTGAGGTCAATCTGAAAGGGCACATCTAGTTTTAACTGGTGCAAAAAAAAAATGTTTTGTCCCAGAGCTGTTTTACTGTTGACAATAGTGTAGACAAGCTTGGGGAAGTCAAACTACATCTCAAAGCCAGCCCCCTATGTTCCAGATTGTTGTCTTTTCAAATAAACCCAAATAGCATTCTGCAATCATTTCAGTACTATAAGTATATAGATTTGTAAATTAAGGGATCCCAGTTTCATATAAAGATTCACATATATTTTTTAACCACATAGAAGCAAGGGAAGAAAGAAAGCATAGAAACAACTAGTGAAGGAAAGGAGGTAATAAGGGGAAATTATGGGACCATGGAAGTGACCAATTCCTAGGTGCCGCAAGAAAAATTTGATTGAGCAATCGGATAGGCAAGAGACAGACAAGTGGCAGAATAGGAAAGGACAAAATAGATCCTTACTTTTATTGCTCTCTGCAAAACAAATGGGACAGGGCCTTACCCAACCCTATCATACACCCCTCTATTTAAGATGGAGCTGCTTTTTTCCTTAAAAAAAGACAGACTTCCAAAACCTTATTTTATTTCTGTTCTAACATTACCTTATAACATCTACAGCTGTTTGCATATACAGTATCCCTTTTTATTACACCTTTTACTGCAAACATTTCAGTTAAGCACACACATTTTTCAACCTCCTGAATTCTCAGTTCGTTAACCATATCTTGACAGAAAATAACCACTGACATTCTCTTTTCTGGATTTCTGCATCACTTTGAATTTAAGTGTTCAGTGCAGTTCAGTAGTTTATTGATGGACAAGTTAAAATTGCCATTGCAAGTGTAAAAGAAAAAACGGCTTCATAAATACAGCATAGCTCCATACGTTACATATATAAAGTCACATAACAGACTTTTTACTACATTATTGATATGACGTATAACCATTCAAGACAATAATTCATTATCACTTATTGCATTTGATTCAATTATTGTACAATTCTCTATTATCTGTATCTGATTATACTGCACAATCTCCTGCCATACCTCCCAATGTTCCAGTCTGTTTAAGTCAAATGCAGCTTCTTCTGTTCTATTTTGTTTTACAAAAGCGTATATCTTTTTCTATGATTTCTGGATTATTTGAGCTTAGGAGGGTATTTAATTGATATTTTGGTCCATGCTTAAAGAACTCAGTATGTTTCTCAAATAATGCTTTATATCTTGGGCATTCAGCAAGTATAATAATAGCAAATGTAGTTAGTTATCCTTCCCTTGTTAACATCTACAATTTTGTGAGATGTTTTTCTCATAAAATTCTTTGATTCTTTGGCTCTCATAGTATCCAGTTCTGAGCTTGTTAATGTTCTCCTTGTGGATGTGTTTGTTAATTTAATCAGGTAAGATGTTAAATCAAAATGTTGTTTAGTTTCTGATAACCAGTTGCTTATTTTACTGTTTTTGACTAAATCTAATTCTTTATGCATTAATATTTCTTTGATTCTATTTTTAACATTGATTTCTAAAACCTCTTACCTATTATACTTACTGTTAAGCAGTTTAGCAGTCCATAAGGTTTTATTATTTTATCAATTGTCTCAATATAAGGGAAGGAGACCCATTTGCTAATATATTCAATAGCTTCATCTACTCATGCCCTTGGCAATCTAGTTCCAAGCATTTTAAGTCTTTATCCAAAACATAACTTGTCTCTGTTCTGCATTGCATTTCACTGGTAACTGCCCTAATTCTAATCTAACCATATTTGAGGAAGCCTCCTGAGGGAGACCCAATATTTTTTATAAAATGTATTCATATTGGATTCTAGGATCTCTAGATCCTCAGCACCCCAAATCTCTACCCATATAATTTCTGACTTCTAATTTTTGCATTTAGAGCCCTAATACATCCAATAATCAAGCTGCCACCATATTTATATGACAATCCATCAACCGCTGGTATAAATCTGGTTATTTTTTTGTTTTAACAGTTTTTTATGTTCATTCCATTTCAAGTTCAAGTGCATTCCATTTCAAGTTCAAGTTCTCTGCCGGGCAAGCCAGTGGGCTTGCTCGAAGAAGACTGCCATAGCTGCTGGGTAGTTATTTTCTGATGGACGGCCCCTGAAGGTAAGGGTCCCTAAGCTGTGGATCTGCACTTTATTGGATTGTTTTTACTACAAAATTCCTCATCTTGCTCCAGAATCATGTTTAGACTTTGAATTTCTCCTTCTTGGACAGTGAGAGTGTCCCTATTTTGGTATTTCCCAATGGTGGGAAGACCTGTGTGTCCAAATTCTATTTACTGTTTCTTGCATGTTTAATGAAAGAAGACTTTTGGATTCTTAACTGTTTTTTCCCATCAAATGTGAGCAGACTATTGGATCTTTAATTCTGGGCAGTGAGAGTGCCCTGACTTCTATTCCTCCCAGGCTGCAAGAGGGCCTGGGGGTTTAAACACTACTCTCTGCTCACCCAGTGAGAGGGGGTTGCAGGAGATTTTTTTTCCTTTTCATGTCTTTCCGAGAGCCAAGTGTTGGACTGAAATATTTATGTAGTGCTAGGAGGGGTTTATTTTTAATTGTGCTTTTATTATTTATTTTGGGAGGGTATATTTATTTTATTTTGTGTAGTTTTTGGCTTGGGTACTTTTATTATTGCTTGTTTGGGGGTCCCTTTTTGGGTTTGGTGCTTTTGTATTTTGTATTTTGATCTTGGTAAGCCTGGGGAATGTGTAGGCCTTCCCCTTGGTCATGAGCTATTCATCCTCTGCCCTCCATGCTCTCTGCCTGTCCCCCCCCACCTCTGATGTTATCAACTTACCAGCACTGTCGAGTGCTGGGTATTGTTCATAGGAGGAAGGTGGGGGTAGGGGGTGCGAACATCAGAGGATGAATAAACAGATCTCTCACATTGGGTTAGTTAAGCCCAGTAGATGCTCTGGGGTGAAATGGAGCCTGGAACATGGTTCACCATGTCTAGTCCCCATACCCAAGGGCACCACTGTTTTTGGTGGGCAAGTAGCCAGGGCAGCCTCCGAAACCCATCCAACTTGAGCAGTGTTATGCAATGCCAGATCTGTTAAGAATAAGACTGCAATTATTGCAGATCTTATTGGAAAAACTGATCTGGCTTGCATCACTGAGACCTGGCTGGATGAATAAGCTGGCCCCACATTGGACGCTGCAATTCCAGCTGGGTACTCAGCGATACACTGCTCGAGATTGGACCGTGGGGGGGAGGGCGTGGTGGTCTGTTTCAAGACTGAGTTGGGCCTCACAAGTGTACCAGTCAAGGAGACTGAATCTTTTGAGTGTACTGTGGTAGCAAGTGTAGGTTGTAGGATAGCTCTTGTCTACTGTCCCCATGGGGACAAGAAGCAATTCCTACAGGAAGTAGCAGATTTTGTGGTTGACATGGCATTTGAGTTACCCAGACTGATGGTTCTGGGTGATTTTAAGGCCTGGATCATCAACAAACTCTCTCAGTTTGGACAGCACTTCCTCCAGCTGATAACATCGCTGGGTCTCACACAAATTGTTACGTCTGCTACCCATAAATATGGTCACTCTCTTGATTTGGTTTTCCTCCTGGGGATTGAAGCCTCTGATTTGGGGGTAGAACCTGTCATTTGGTCTGATCATTACACCATGAGATTCAACTTTTGTACCCCCTTCCATAGGCCTGCTCCTGTGGAGATGGTCAGTTACTGCCCTCTACGGGATGAAAGCTCTGAAGACCTGGTGGCGGTGATTGACTTCTCGGAGTTTTATGTGGCAAGCTTGAACCCAAAGACTTTGGTGCTGGCCTATAATCAGGCCATCTCCATGGCCCTGAACTAGATTGCTCCAGTCTGTGTTCATCCTCTCCCCATTCACCTTTGAGCCCCTTGGTTTGATGGGACCTTGAGGGAGTTGCAGCAACTAGGACAAAGGTTAGAGTGGTGCTGGTGGAAATCCACCCTGGAGGATGACCAGCTTAGATTGGTAGAGCATTATCAAGTCTAACAATCAATGATCTCCCATAAGAAGGCAGAATTCCTGTCTGGAGAGATTGCTGCCACTCAGAACCGACTGGCTCAACTCTTCCAAACCTTTGACAGGCTGCGCAACCCAGCCTGTCAGAAGCTATGAAGAGCCTTTTCACAAGTGGAGTGTGATGAGCTTGCTCAGTTCTTTGTGAATAAGGTGGCTGACATCAGGGTGGAGATCATCTTGACTCGCTCTGTGGGGGATGCAGTTGATCGGTGCCTGGTCACCTCACCTCATGCTTCCTGGTGTACCTTTGACTGGCCAGAGCTTGTGGATGCTGTGCAGATTGTCCAGAGTATGTGCCTTATGTGCTGTAGTTTGGATCCGGGCCCAACTTCCCTGATTATGGGTTGTTGTGATGTTATCGGCCTGGTCCTGGTACAGATGTCAGGTGCTCCCTTGATTCAGGTGAATTTCCAAGCTCCCTGAAGGAGGCAGTGGTGACACCCCTGCTGAAGAAGACTTCTTTGTACCTGGACTCTCTGGCCAACTACAGACCAATTTAAAACCTCCCCTTGATAGAGAAGGTTATTGAGAAAGTAGTGGCAGTACAGTTGGAGAACCATTTGACCATCCATAACATCTATGATCCTCTCCAGTCCAGTTTCCAAAAGAGGTACTGCGCTGGTTCAGGTGATCAATGATCTCCTGATGGCAAGAAATTGGAGAAGCTGTTCCATCTTGGTGCTCCTTGATCTCTCTCTTCAGCCTTTGACACTGTGGACCATGGGGTGCTGCTTGGGTGCTTGAGATCCATCTGTGGCCTGACTAGTACAGTCCTCAGGTGGTTTACATTTTTCCTCACTGGCAGAACTCAGAGAGTGGTGTCTGGAATTTATTCCTCTAACCCACTCTCTCTCTGTCAAGTGGGGTCCTTCAATGCTCAGTGCTGTCCATCATGTTATTTGCAGTATATATGCTTCCCACTGGAGACATTGTAAGATGGTATGGGCTGAGTTTTCACTGCTATGCTGATGATACCCAGCTCTACCTGTCTTTTGCACCTGACCAAGATATTACTCTCTCGATATTTAATAACTGCCTTGCTGAAATCCAGGACTGGATGAATTTGAGCTGGGTAAAGTTGAATGCAGGAAAGGCTGAAGTGATGGTTGTGGATCTGGGTCACCGGTTAGAGGGGATGAGGGCTGGTCAGCCCTCTAGACTTTGTCTAGGGGGCTCCCAGATCCTTGCCTCTGAATGGTTGCGAGACCTGGGGGTGGTGCTTGACGATGGGCTGACACTTTGATCTCAGGTGCTGGCAGTCATCATGTCTTCCTTTTATCATCTTAGGAACATCACCAGAATCAAGCACCTTGTTCCATCCAGTGACCTGCCTACACTGATCCATGCTTTTGTGACCTCGCACCTTGATTATTGCAACTCCTTGTACTTAGGGCTACCTGGGGTTGATAACCGCGACCTGCAGCTAGTGCAGAATGCTGCAGTGTGATTGTTGATGGGGATTTCTCGATCTTCTCATATTACCCCTGTGCTGTGTGATCTGCATTGGCTGCCGATTCAGTGGCAGATCACCTTTAAAGTCGGATTACTGACTTATAAAGCCCTACTTGGACTTGGCTATGACTATTTGAAAGAACTTCTTGTATCTTACTGCCCCAAGTGACAGCTCCATTTGGCTGACATGGGGTTGCTGGAGATTCCGAGGGTGTCTTTAAAATCTTCTGGGGCCCGTGCATTTATGTACGTGGCCCCTACCTTCTGGAATTCTCTACCCCATCAGTTGTGGGAGTGCACAACTGTGGGGGGCTTTAAACAGGCATTGAAAACTTTTCTATGGCATCAGACCTTTAATGAAATGGACTGAAAGAACCCCAATAGATTATTTTATTGTTGTGTTTGCTGTTTTTATCATTGTTGTTTTAACTTTACTGTACAGCGCCTTGATAGTTTGAAAGGCATGTAATTTAAATAAAGATTATTATTATTATTATTATAAATTGTAGGAGCAAGTTATTCTCAAATAACAAAAGTTGTTGATTCTTTCTATTTTTTGTCTATTACAGAACATTCTAAGATCCTCACCATATCTTACCATATATTTATTACATACTGTATCATGTATTTCGTTTTATCGTAATTAATTTCCAATGCTTTTCCCTCACATTCCTCTTGAAATTTTTGCAGGCTTGTTTGGATACCTGTATGACTGGTAGATATTAAAACCACATCATCAGCATAGGCTAGGTAAGGGCAGCTCCTAGCTCCTACCCTAGGCATATGGAAGTCCTCCTTATATAATTTCCTTAATATTTTATTCAAGAAGAGATAGAAGAAAATTGGAGACAAAACACAGCCTTGTCTTAATCCTACATTTGTTGTGAACTTTGTAGTAGTATCTCCTTCCTTATTATACCTTATTGAAGTTTTATTGTTTGCATACATTGCAATTATTATTTGTAATATGGCAGGGCCCATGTAGTATTCTTCTAAGACACGCCACAGTTTGTCCCTTCTTACACTGTCAAAAGCCGCATGCAAATCTTTGAAAACACAACAGAGTTTTTGTTGGTTTGTCTTTGTAGATTTATAAATTAAGTGGGATAAAATATAGCACTGATCTAGGGTAGAGTGACCCAGCATGAAGCCTGCCTGTGCCTCATCTATAATATTGTTCACAATTATCCATTCCATAATTCTCTTAAGCAGAGTCTTAGTGAATATTTTTTATGAGGTATCTAATAAGCTGATAGGTCTATAGTGTCTGGGATTTTTTTATCTCCTTTTTTAAATATAGGTGTTATTATGTTTTCTTTCCATGTTTTTATTAATTTACCCAAATTTATTATATATTTGTATATCTTTTAAATACAAGGGACCCATAGCTCAGGGTCATTAATATAATATATATAGGTATCCCATCTGGTATCCCATTTGGATCTGGTGCTTTGTGTCTTTTGACTGTTGTCAAAGCCTCTATTATATGTCTAATTATTCATGAGCTGAAGTAGCTCATTGATTGGCTGCCCTGCCAGCCTGAAATCTCTTAGAAATGACTGGCAGGGCAACCACACAGCCGTAGCAAAACAAGAAGAGTGTTTTTACTGCAACCGTCAGTGTACACTACCTGTAAGGGACTTGATGATGTAGTGATCGGCAAGACATACCGGAAAAACATGAAGGAACCACAAAGAAACAGCATGACTCTGATGCCAGCACATCACCATCGCTGAGAGATGTTAGGAGACGCATGGCTCTTAGCACACTACCACACAAAAAACAAATGTACAGAAACCCATTTAAAAAGTATCATTATTGTGATTAGACTTATAATCCCAATAATGACTTCACAGCCATTCATTTACTGTTGATTAATGACTGGCTGGGTGGAGTTGGCCCTCTGCTGTGCCTCGAGCCACCCTTCCCCCCACAGCCGGTCATTAATCTCCAGGAAATGACCGACTGTTCAGTCATTATTGCTTAATTATCTCTTGTTCAGATATTTCTGGTTCCAGTATTTTCCAGACTTTACCTGCTATACTTATTTCTACCTTCTGTGGTATCTGGAAAAGTTCTTTAAAATACTTTTGCTAGATTATAGGATCTATATGATTTTATGTATCACTTGAGTAGTTATCCCATCCAATCACCACCATCCACCAGAGTTTTCTGTTATCTTTTCTCCACACTGCCTGCTCAGATTCCTTCCATAGTTTGATTCTACTGATTTCTCTCTTCTTCCCTATCAGCTTTTTATATGCATTCCTTAATTTATTTAGATTGTTTTTATTGTCTTGAGAGATTATTTTTAACTTGCCTGGTTTACTTATTTATTTCTTTTTTTGCCTGTTTGCACTCTTGATCAAAACATTTACATCCCTTGTTAATTTCAATTACTGCTACCTTTACCAGCAGAGCAGAAATTCTTTCAAAGATGTTTTCTAATTGCCTTAGACTACTTTCCGATTTCTTATTATAAACTATTGCCTTAATTTCTTCCTCAGCCCCACTTTCTCTTATGAGCTATATGGAGTAATAGTTATCAATCATTTCCCATTTCACCTCTTTTTTAGTCCTGATCACCCTATTCAGTTTCTTTCTATTGTTGTCCTCTGGCCAGAAATCAAGAACTATTTCTACTGGGCTATGTTCACTATCTGCCCACTCTCTTAACTTCAGAACATTACAACTGGGAATCATGCTATAATCTGACCAACACTGATCTATAATTGATGTGCCTTTGTGACTTAGATATATATATAGTCACCTTCAAGGCCACCCTTTGAATTTAAATGGCAATAGTGCCAGGTACCACCTTGTGATTCTGGGATTTTTATCCTTTATTTGATGAAGCCAACAGACAGAATTGTAATCCATTATCAGTACAAAATCAGTTCCTAGCACAGAAAATGTAAGGGAGCCAGTGCACATTTCACTGCAAGTCATTCTTTTTCAATAGTGGAGTACTTTTTCCCTCTGTTCTGCAGTTCTTACAGATATTTATTTATGTATGTATGTATTTATTTATTTCAATTGTGTTAACCGGGTAAGCCCACTGGGCCCAAAAGGTCCCTTTTACAGGGGCGACCCAGTTCTGATATACTGAATGGGATGTTCCTTCCCATCTATATTCTGACTCAGGACTGCACCTAGGCCTACTTCGGATGCATCTATCTGTAACACAAATTGTTTCTCAAAGTCTGAACTTCTTAAAACAGGGGCTGATCATAATGTAGCCTTGATGGCCTGAAAAGCCTCATCACATTCTGGAGACCATGTCACATTATTCATTTACCATTTTTCACAAGTTCAGTGAGGGAAGTAGCTGACTGAGCAAAGTTGGAAACAAATTTCAGGTAGTAACCAGCCAGACCTAAAAATGACCAGACATGTTTCCTTGTTTAGGAACAGGACTGTTAGCTACAGCTTCTGTCTTGGAAATCTCTGGCTTTACTTCTCCATCTCCCCAAATATATGGTTTCCAGCATGTCTAATGCACACTTGGTAGGATTAATGGTCAGACCTGCATTTTTTGATAGATTAGATAACTGCTCACAGGTGTTCCAGGTGGCTTTTCTAGTCTGGTCTGTATACCACAACACCATCCAGGTAAGCAGCACAACAGCCAGTGTGAGGGTATAGAATTACATCCTTGTACCACTGGAATGTAGTGGGTGCACCTTGCAAACCAAACAGCATAGTAGTGAACTGATGGAATCCAAATGAACTGGAAAATGCAGTTTTGTCTCTGGACTTTTTAGCTAAGAGAAGTTGCCAGTAACCCTTCTTGAAACTGAGGGTACTAATTTACTTGGCAGTTCCAAGTCTATCCACCAAATCATCTGTTCCGGGCATAGGATACCTGTCAAATACAGATACTTGATTAAGTTTCCCAAAATCAAGGCAGATTCTTGAACCCCTTCTTTATTTATAGTCACCATTGATGATGACCAAACACTTCTCGCTTGTTCAGAGATACCCAACTCTTTCTTTTTTTGTGTTTTCTTAACCACATCTGCTCTTTGCTACTTTGGCAATTTATTGATGGATTTATTTATTTATTTAAAAATTGGTAACTGGGAAAGGCACACTGCGCAGAGGCTCATTTTTGTAGGAGCAACCCATGGGAGCAGGGAAGAGGAGTAGAGAGAGTATAAAATTAACAATGCAACAGATTGTATTTACAATAGGCAACATTACATAGGCTGCATCACAGACACTGGAGGGATTGTGAAGAGTCATGTGGATTGATAATAACATGGACAGGTGAGCAGGAAACAGAAAAGTGCGCAGTGCCTGTTGGGAAGGATGACAGTGCTATTGGGAACAGAAACAAAGCTCAGGCGAAAGCAGAAGCTAACCTCACATTAGGGAGTAAAAGCAGGAGGGGTCAGGTGACAGAGGATGGAAGGTCTGAAGGTATTTGAAGGGCATGGGGGGAGAAGGAAGATTGTTTAACAGGCAACAAAAGGCAGGGACTGAGGGAGAGAAGTGGAGTGAAGAAGGGAGCAGGTTCCAGAAGGAAGGGAGAGAATAGAAGAAGTCAGCTTGCCCAGCACAGGAGTGAGGGTGGAAAATAGAAATGGTATGGGAATCTCTGGAATGGAGAAAGTAAGAGGAGAAGGGGACAGAGAGAGAAGTGATGAGAGATAGAAGAGGAGGGACCCAAACCAGTATTTGGCAATTAAGGAGGCACAGTGGAACTGGCGCTATGAGGGTAAAGGGGAGATGAGGAGGGAGGAATAGAGGGAATGATGGTGTGTATGGGGGGAAAAGTTGGTAGCAAAATGACAGAAGGCATTGCAGAGGGTATCCAGTCTGGCAAGGGAAGAGGAGGGGGTGGTGTAGTATACCACATCTACATAGTTGAAAACTGAGAGAACCATTTTGGTTACCAATTCCCAGCAGGCCTTGGGGGAGAGACACTCTTTATTGAAGTAAAGGGCACCGAGTTTAGGACAAAGTTTGGTATGGATGGTATCAATGTGGGCAGTGAAGTGATGTTTGCTCTCAAGCCATACGCCACAGTATCTGAGAGCAGGAACAGCCTCCATGGTCGTGCCATCCAGAGTGAAGAAGATAGGCAAGGACAAGAGCCTGGCTCATTTCTGACTGGTGCTGAAGGTCATAATCACAGTCTTTTTGGTGTTGACTCTGAGCTGGTTGGTTTGGAACCAAAGCAGCACATTGTGGAAGTCCTGTGGGAGTGGACCTTCCACAGCTGAAGTCGATGGGTTAGAGGTGTAAATGACTGTGTTGTCCACATACATGTGGACATGCAAAGAGACACAGGAAGAGGGGAGGTCATTTATGAAAACTGAAAACAGGATTGGGTCCAAGATGGAGCCCTGAGGGACCCCAGGATAGAGCCTTGAGGGACTATTCTGGGATCCCTAAAGGCTCCGTCTTGATTCTGTATGTCTTTTGCATGATAAGGTGAGCATGCTGTATCACTACTACATGCTCAACCCCTTTTGCTCAGTCTGGCACTGTGGTAAAAGTACTTTTAAATGTCCTTACCAAGTTATGAATTTCTGTGGTTTGTTCTGTGGACAAGGAAACATTCACCTTTACAGCATCAGAAGCTATAATTTGTTCCAGTCTGTCATACAGTAAGCTATAGCACCCATTACAATGTTGCTAGGGACTCCCTAGAGGTGGTTGACAAATTAAAATGTTTAGGAATTTGGCTAGAGTGTAAGCTAACCTTTACAGATCATATTGAATCCCTTGCAAAAAAAAGTTAAAAACCAGACTGGGGTTTTTCTTTAGGAACAAAACACTATTCCACACAGACATCAGGATTAGGTTAGTCGAAGTAACCTTCCTTCCCCTCTTGGATTATGCCAGCATCATTCATAATAGTAGCTCAGCTTCTAACCAGTATAAGTCGGATGTTTTTTATCACTGTGCCCTACCCTTTATGACTAATGCACCATTTAGGATTCACCATTGTGCCCTTTATTCATTAGTAGGCTGGATGTCCCTGGCCTCTAGAAGGATGCTTCATACTTGTGCATGGGCCTACAAAGCACTTCTGAATAAACTTCCTGCATATATTACATCCCTGTTTCATCATTCTGGTAGCTGCTATTCCCTTAGGAAAAATACCAGCATCCTGTTAGTCATGCCTAAATTCTACATCCACTATGGTAAAGTGGCCATTCAATATGCAATTTCAATGGCCTGGAACAAGCTCCAGTCATCATGTAAGCTCACCAAACTAGTATTTTTTAACCTCTTCAAATCCATGGCCAAAACAACTGTCCAGGAAACCTGCCAATGCTACACCAGCTAGCATTCCCTCTTTAAGGCTCATCTTTCACATGCAAGCACTTATGGAATTACCTGCCCCCTCCCTATCAGTTGACTGTCTGTCTCTCCCCTCATGTATGTGTAGATGTCATACTACCTGTATACAATAACTGTAACCCAAATACTACTGTATGCTACATTTTTCCTTATGTATGTATACATGTTACATTGATTGTGTGCAAAGCCTGCAGCTCTAATACCACTGTGATGCTTCTTTGTTTATTTAGAATGTATGTGTCAGGTCATTTCTCACATTGCATTTCTTATGTTACTTAACCTTGAATTCTTGCACTTGTATCATGTTGTCCTTGACATGACCTCCTTGTAAATCAGTGTGCTCAATGGAGTTTTCCTGAAAATAAACTTGAACTTGAAAATATCAATATCTTCTTCAGCAGTTTCTTTTAATACTAACAAAGCATCCTTTGGTATTTTTTCAACCCATTTCTTCAGGAGGTTAGCAGGGTATATCTTGGTAGGATTCTTCCTATCAGGGTTCTCAGTCTCATAGTTAACTGTACCAGTACTTGTAACCACTTTATAAGGCCCTTGCCACTTCACTAACAGTTTTTTTTTGTAGTGGGTAACAATAACAAGACCTTTTCACCTCACTCAGAAACTTTTTCTTTTACCCCAAGGTCATAAATTATAATACACCTTCTGCTGTTTTGGGGCTTGTTACTTATTACTTATTACTGTGGGCAATTTCAATATATTTTGTCAGTTTCTTTCTCAGTGCACACATATATGATGTAATAGAGTCTTTCTGCTTGGAGTTATCTTCCCATGTTTTTTTATTATATCTACTGGCCTTCTAGGTTGTCTACCATACAAAATTTCAAAGGGTTAAAAACCTGTTGATACTTCTGGCATTTCTCTGTGAGAAAAAAACAGGTAAGGTAAGTATTAATCCAAATCGTTCCCTTCGCCTTTCACAAACCTTTTTAACATGCATGTTACAGTTTGATTAAAATGCTCAACAAGACCATCTCTCTGAGGCTTATGGCAGTGATACCCAGCAGTTGGTACAACTCCTTCAGCAATGCAGCACCAAAATGATTACTCTGATCAATAATAATTTCGTTAGGTATGCCCACCCTGTTGAATATTTTGGCAAGCTCTGCTGCCATTTTTGTGCCCTGACAGTATTCGTGGGAATTACCTCTGGGTATCCAGTAACATAGTCACATACTGCCAAAATGAAACAATTACCCTCTTTACTTTTGTCTAAGGGGTCAACCACATCCATTGTCATTTTCTCAGAAGGCAAATCTGTCAAAGGTAGGGGCACCAGGGACACCTTGTCTTTTTTAGTCACTGGGAGTACTTTCTGATATTCAGCACAGTAACTGCAGTAGGGAGCAATATCCTCATGAATCCCAGGCCAGTGAAATCTGTACAATGCTCTGGCAAAGGTGCGGTCCCTCCTAGAGTGACCAGCCATGGAACTATTATGTGCTATCTATAACAACTTAGTTTTATACTTCTTTTGGTATGGCCAATTGTTCTGTCTGTTCCTGCATCTGAGGATTAACACGAACTCTGTACAGTATCACATTACATTTTTTAAACATTGGTTCACCATGTTTTTGTTTCACCCCTAGCTGCTTAAAATAACCTTGGAGAGACACACTGTTAGATTCTCAGAAAAAAATCACAATCAGTTATCAGTTTAGTTTCAGCATTTTCATACAGCAACCCCTTATGCCCATCAGTGTTTTGTTGCCATTGTTTTTTTCAGGCATCTTCTTTCTTTCTTTCTTGTACTTCTAGATCTTGGAACTTGGCTGAAACAAGTCCAAATCAAAGTCACCAAAAGGAAAAGAGTCCCCAACATCTGAGATTTTCTTTGCCTGCATGCTTATCACAGCTGCTGAAACAGCAGGGTTTAGTCACTCTGTGATGATCTTAGCAAATTCTGGAAAGTCATTTCCAATAATCTTAGGTACAGAGAATGTTGGTACTATCTCCACTTTCATTTGGTGCAACACCCCATTAATTTTAAGAATCACTTGAGTGATGGGATAGTATTGAGTGTTCTGTGGATGCAGATGACCCTAGTACCTGGTTCTTTTGCAGATTCTTTTCCCAGAACTTTAACATGTGCCAGGGTCTGCCAGCTTCCTGTAGCTATAAGTCTCTTCACAGTCTTATCTCCCACCTTGACATCTGTTAAATATTTGTCCCAATTTGTTAAGAACAAATTTGCTCCAGTGTTTCCCTCATTTTTATGACAGTTGTTTGCAATATGGCATGGCTTATTACAGTTATAGCAAATAAAGTCTTTGGGTGCAGATTTGTTACCCCCATCAGAGTGCTTATCTGATCTGCAGTTAAATCAGGAAAAAGAAGGTCTTACCATTCCTTGGCTGTTATTTCATTGCTGCAGTGTCTGCCTAGCCAACTGATAGTCCTCAGCTATAGATATAGCATTTTCCCCACTTCCTCATTGATATTCTTTAATCTAAAGCTGCATGTGTGTAGGGAGGATGTTGATAAATTGCTCCATTGCAAATCATTTTTTTTTTATTTACTATTTTACCAGGTGCCTCTGTCTTTTTCTCTGCCCTGGTCATGGCCCCCTGAAGCTCCCACCAGCTGCCAAGTGCCACTACTCCTGGTTACTCCCGGCTTACCCCCCAGGAGGGTGGGGCCAGGCACTGGTCCATTCAATTCTGGTGCTGAGGGACTAGTATCTGGTAGGGAGTGTGGCAGCAGCAGCTAATTGAAGCCCGGGGGGGAGGGCTTCATATAGACAAAGGCTTCCCCTCCATTTTCTAGTTTTTCCTCTGAGGCAAGGATGTGCAATGATGTCCAGCATCTACCCCGCCTCCCTTAAGTGTGAGTGCTGGTGCTGTGGGACCCCTGGCCTCCACTAGGGGTCCTTCATGCACTGGAGACTTCCCCACCCTCCCCCCAGAGAAGGAGAGCTGTTCTTAGGATGCTCAATCCTTCTCCCCCAGTCGGCCCTCCAGTGACTCGGGTCCATTTCCGAACCTGGGTCACCGGCATTGCAAGTGGAAATCCAACCACTGTGCCGGGTGGGCTGGCACTCCATTGCAAATTATGTCAGTGATCTGTTTGACTGTTTTGCCCTCTGGTTGGGGTCATTTAATGAGGAGTTCTCAGAGTCAGGAGAAGGCTTCTTGAGGATTGTTGATTGAGTGGTACATCAGGGACTGGAACCTCTGCCTGTATGTCTCTCCTAAGATGTCATAGCTTTTAAGGATTTTGTCTTTTCACAGGGTCATAGTTTTCTGACTGTGCAGGGTCCATATTTCTGTAGGCGAGTTGGGTTTACCTGTCAGATAAGGTACCAGCCTGATTGTCCATTGCTGTTTTGGTCATTTACAGGCTCTGGAGATGCTTTCAAAAGTTGTCAGGTACCTTCAATATCATTCGATGGACACAGCTTTGTAAGGTCAATGTCTTTGAAGTTGTTTGTGTTTTGTTGATCTGCTAGACCTATTCCAGATCCTCCAGCTCTGATAGCCTGCAAGTAATCCAGCCATCACTGCTCCTGTTGCTGCATCTCTTCTTTTTGTCTGTAGACACTGAATCTCTTTTTCTCTGTTTCTTAGTCTCTCTTTGTTGTCTAGCCCACCATTTGAAGAAGGCAGATTTGATTTCAGGTTCTATCCCTGCCTGATCTGTTCCTTTCATCAGTGGTGCTAGCTGTGCAGTCTGAGTTTGGACTATTGTTTCTAATTCTAGGTTGACTGCCATTCTTTTGGTAATCACTCCTGGCTTGCTGTTTCAGGATTCTTATCTTTCTTCTATGATACCCTTGTACCGGACCTAGTACTCATGGACAAAACTCCTAGCATACAGTATGCACACTGTAAATCCCAGTTTTAACACCAACTGTAGTATAGGCATGATTCAGGAAGCATAGGCAGTCCAGGAGAAGTTATAAAATTCACAAGCAGTGTTTTATTATTATCAATAACAATAAAATAGAAAAAATAAAACTGTAGAGAATTGCTCTTCATAAAGGCAGTACAAACAAAAAAAGTCCTCCAACTGAGTCTCTCTATGGAAAAGCATTACTCTGATTATATAAGATGTCTTTGCCTGGCAGTTCAAACTTTGCATCCTGTTGTTGTACATTACATCTCCTGTTTTTTTTACAAAATGTATCAAAACCTTGTCAGTTTACTTCCTGAGGCTAGCCTGAAGAGCACATCTAGTGACAAGAGGTGCCCCAAAATAATACATTTTGTCCCAGAGCTGTTTTCTTGTTCACAATTCTGTGAACAAGTGTTTTTTTTGGGGGGGGGGTCAAAATGCATCTCAAAGTCAAACCCCTGTATTCCAGATTATCTTTTCTAATAAACCCAAATAGCTTTCTGCAATCATTTTAACAATATAACTATAATATTTGCAAACCAAGGGGTACAATTTTCACATAAAGATTTACATATATTTTTAACCACAGAGGAGCAAGGGGAGGAATAAAGAATAGGAAACAGCAAGTGAAGGGAGGAAAATATAAAGGGGAAATTGTGGAACCATTGGAGCAGCCAGTTCCTAGGTGCCACAAAAAATATGATTGTGCAGTCAGACAGGCAAGAGACAAATAAGTGGCAGAATAGGGCAGGACAGGACAAACTAGATCATTGCTTTTAACTCTCTCTGCATAGCAAATGGGATAGTCGTACCCAACCCTGTTGCATGTGGTATGTGATTCGGTATTGGACAGGATTAAGGTTATCTGTAACAGAACTTTCAGGTTTGTACTGGGTGTACATAAGTTCCCCCACAGATGTGATCTATACACACAAACCGACTGGTTACTTCTAAACATGAGGCACATCATTTGGGAACTTTACTAGACTCCATGAAAGAAACAGTAATACCAGTAATACCCCAAAACACAGGGACTTAACAAAATGTGAAAACCATAGACCTATATCATTAATTAATGTTGATTTTGTCTTAGCCAATAGGCTCAATACAGTAATTTATTTTATTTAACATTTGTTTACTGGGAAAGGCACACTAAGCCAAGGTCCATTTCCAGGTGTGATCCAGGGTAAGGGTAACAAATGAGGGCATTGGATGCTGTACAAAACAAAATATAATTAATGCATAATAAAAATTGGGTGGTTACAGGCAACATTAAATGATACATCACAGTATTTAAGTACTTGCATAATAAAATGGGGTGGTTACAGGCAGCAATGCTGGAAATCATATAGTGTATAAAATAAATTGCATTGACATTGCTGGCATAAACTGTTGGGATATAGATTGCCAATTTGCTTTTAACCTGAGTACTGTGCTGTTCAAGTGATAGTAGGAGAGGGGGACATGAGCAAGGTGGAGGGGCTTAAGTGCTGCTTGAGGGAGGGGTAGGAAGGAAGGAGCCAAAGCTCGAGAGGCTGGAGGGTCCATAAGTCAGGGAGTTTGTAGGAGAAGGTAGCTTTGCCTGCAGATGATAAGGAGCAGGGAAGGGAGAAGGTGCAGACATCCCTGTCATGTAGGTCATAGGGGGAGATTGTTACTGGGAAGAATATTTCTGATAGGTTCAGTGGAAGTAGGCTGAAGCAGAATTTGGCTAAGAGAGAGAGAGAGAATGGATATTGCATCTATGAGAAAGGGGTGTGATGCTGAGGGAGGAGAAAGGGTGGCAGCGATGAGTTCTTGGGGTGGAGTTTGAAGTGAATCTACAGAAGGAATTTAACAGGGTGTCTAAGCAGGAGAGCGAGGAGGCTGGGGCTGAGCTATAAATGACTTTGGCATAGTCAAAAATTGGAATTATTGTCTTAGAGACTAATTCACAACAGGTGGAGTGAGAGAGAGAGAGTCTTTATTGTGGTACAGAATGCCAAGTTTAGGGTGTAGCTTAAATTAAATGGTGTCTATATGTGTAGTGAAATTTAGGTGGGGGCCAGATCTCTAAGTATTTATATGCCAAGACATAGTCTAAAGGGCAACCATCCAGGGTGGTGAAAGCTGAGGGGATATCCTTGTTAGTTTTTTGGATGAGCTGCAAATCATGAAAACTGTCTTGGAGGTGTTTATTTTTAATTATTTTTTGAGGAACCAGGATTGCATCTTAAGAAGATCTTGTTGAAGTTGGGGGGTGGACATCCGATAAGGTTGTCCCAGAGACAAAGAGAATGGTGTTGTCTGCATGCATACTGTATGTGTTTGGGAGCTGGAGCATATCATAGGGAGGTCATTTATGAAGGATGAGAACAGAATGGGGCCAAGGATAGACCCTTGTGGTACCCCTGCTAGAATGGGGTGAATTTACCACCCTAACTGACTGCTGTCTGTTCTTGAGTTAAGTTGTGAACCAGGCAGCTGAGAGGGGTGCTATGCCATCTGATCATAGCTTGGTGAGGTGGAAGGGGTGTGAGGTGGATCAGGTTGGATTTGTTACTGTCCATAATAGCATAAACTGTCTCGGTAGGGTACTACTAATTATCCATGCTGAAAAAAATTAGAATAATAAATCACTCCTTTTACTTGATGCCAATAAGACATTTGACTGGACTGAATGAACATACCTTTATCTTACATAAATACAGTTTCAGACCCCATAGCTGTGAATGGATCCACACTTTATGTTCAGGTATTAAAGGTATAGTCAAAGTTAATGGCATCTCTTCTAATACATTTTCACTCTACTTAGTTACTAGACAGGCAGAGAACAGACAGAACACCAGGAGGAAGAAGCTACTGGTATAACTAAAACTTCTCTACTGGGACTAAGAACTAGAAATCTTGTACTGGGACCTTCAATTTAGGGTAAAAAAAATGAGTTAGTGTGTTTGTCAGAGGTAGTTGAAGTAAATTATCTGTGTTATCTGTGTGCTTATCTAGGTGTTGTCACAGGTGTCAGAAGGGAATTGTTATCTGTGAAATTAACTAAGTGTAGAAAGATTTGCAAAGTAGGGGGAGTGGCTTAGCTAGAAGGATCCAGGTTAAAACCAGATTTAAGCACTTCACTAGATAGCTTCTGCCAGAGAACAGACAGAACAGCAGGAGGAAGGAGCTACTGGTATAACTAAACTTCTCTACTGGGACTATATTTCCCTCCTTCCCTCCACCCCCCACCCTAAACCAGTTCTACTTTTATAGGCACAGGATTTAACTGACAACAGGAACTTCCTGTTTGGGAGCAGGAAGTGAGTGATCACAGAGCCACCAAAGACTCACCATCCTAGAAGGGCAAGAGTAGCTCTCTGTCCCCACCAGCTGCTGGAGGTCTGACTCTGAGCAAGTAAGGAGACTACTGAGAAATATAGGAACTTCTTGTCTTAGAACAGGAAGATCAGGAGCTAAAAGGGCACAGAGGCAGTAAATAAGTAGGGGAAGAAAAAAAGAAAAAAGAAAATAAACAAACAGAGGAAAGAGTAAGTATTTCAAACAACAGTTAGGGGGCCAGAAAAAAGACATGATGGGAGTGGTGCAGTACAGTGTAGTGGCTGTGGAGCAGCAGTCTTCCGGGAGATGTTCTGGAGGGTGCAGTGTTGTCCCATCTGCAGGCACCTCTCTGGGCTGAGGGAGGAGGTTGCCCATCTCCAGGCTGAGTTGGCCAGGATTTGTGGGACCTCCTCTCCCACCCAGGGACCACCAGAGTCACTGCTGTTGCCTCAGAGGTTGCCAATAAGAGGAGCAGTTTGACCACAGTGGGTTCAGGGAGGGTGAGGGTGGTGGAACAGAGGCACATCCCTCCAGTTGTACCTCTCCACAATTTCTATACCATTTTGGAAAAGTGTGGTTCCTCTATGGAGGCACCCACAGTGGAGACCAAGGAGGATGCTGGGAACCTCCACAAAGGAGACCCACAGGAGGGTGGCATGGGACCCCACAGGGGAAGAAAACAACTCCTGGTGGGGGACTCCATTGTTAGGAAGGTAGAACTGGGGGAGGAAGGGGAGAGGGAGGTAAGGTGCCTGCCTGGCACCGTGGCTTTGAGGGACAGGGATCAAATCCTCAGGATCACAGGAGCAGCTGCACAGGGGAGGGAGCTGGGTGTCATTGTCCAACTAGGGACAAATGACCTGGCTAAGAAAGGGATCAGAGTAGTGCAAGAAGTGTTTGTGGAGATGGGGAGGGGCCTTAGACAACTAGCACACACGGTAACCTTCTCGGAGGTGCTGCCTGTCTATGACATGAATGAGGCTAGGGTGCTCCACACCATAGGATTCAATAAGTGGTTGAAAAGCTGGTGCAGAGCTCAGGGATTTGGCTTCATTGGGGACTGGGGGTCCACCTGGATGGATGCAGGCCTATACTGGCGTGATGGTCTGCATCTGTCCAGGAGGGGAACCAGGATCCTAGTTGATAGATTTAAATACTTCATTGGCAAGCATTTAAACTAGCCAAGGGGGGAGGCACTGGAAAGGAGCAGGGAAATCTTAGCCCCCCCACAAAAAATCAGGGTACTAAGTGAGGTAGACACCAACATAGAGATGTCAATAGGGAGAAGTGCAGGGCTAAATGGAGAAAGTGACAAATGCACTAAGGACAGGGATAGGGCAAAAAGGGGTAAGGCCATCAAGAAATGGAGGGTAATAAGTACCAATGCCCATAGTCTGGGCAACAAGCTCCCTGAACATGTGGCCTTGAAGGAAGAGGGATGCCTGGATATCGTAGCAGTCACAGAAACATGGTACACAGAGAACCATGACAGGGATGTTAACATACCAGGGTACACAACCTACAGAAGAGACAGGGAGGGCAGAAGGGGGGGTAGCCCTCTATGTAAGGGAAGGGATAAAAGCAACTGAACAAAAGAGTAAACAGGGAGGAGAGGAGGCACTGTGGGTCACCTTAGAGACTGCAAATGGCACCACAATCTGCACAGGTGTTGTATGCAGACCTCCATGTCAGGGGGAGGGAATGGACAAGAATATGATAGAAGGCATACTTAGGATGGCAGAGAAAGGGGAGATACTGTTGATGGGGGACATTAATATGCTAGATGTTAACTGGATCACCTTTGCTGCAGCCACATGCAAAAGCAGGACCATTCTTGATGCCCTTCAGGTGGCATGCCTCAGACTGCTAGTTTTGGAACCTACTCATGAGGGAGCAATCTTAGACCTCGTACTCTCAAATGGGGACAGTGAGAGGATCTCAGATCTAGAAGTGGGTAAGCATTTGGGAACAAGTGACCACCAAACAGTGTGGTTCAAGACAAACTCAGCTACAGAGTCAAGACATACAAAAGTGAGGGTTCTGGACTTCAGGAAGGCTGACTTTGGCAAGTTGGGAGAGTGCCTTAGAAAAGCACTAGCAAACAGGCTAGAAGGAGGGGTGGAGCAACAATGGGGAAATATCAAAACTGCCATCACAGAGGCAACAAGCCTTTGTGTGAAGCAAATAAACAAATCAAAACAAAAGAAAAAGCCACTATGGTTCTCAAAAGAAGTGCCGGTGAAGGTTAGGGAGAAAAAGATAGCATTTAGGCAGTATTAGGAAACACAGAAGGAGCATGACAGAGAACTGTACCAGTTAAGGCAGAAGGAAGCAGGGAGGGTAGTCAGAATAGAAAAGGCACAAACTGAGGAAAAGATAGCCAACTTGGTTAAGAAGGGGGATAAAACCTTTTATAGGTATGTCAGGGAGCCTAGAAAGACAAAGGAAGGGATAGTGAGGCTGAATAGAATGGATGGTGGGTGTGCAGAGAGTGACAGTGAAAAAGCAGGGATACTGAATGAATACTTCTGTTCAGTATTCACAAAAGAGAAAGTGGGGGAGGTGCCTAATCCAATTAACAGAAGCACTCAGGAGAGAGGTGTCGATCCCAGTCCTTTCACAGAAGAAAGAGTTCTGAAAGAACTCCTAAAACTGAAGGTGGACAAAGCAATGGGGCCAGATGGAATTCACCCCAGAATTCTAAAAGAATTAAGCAGAGAACTAGTGACACCACTGACTACCCATTATAACAAATCATGGGAGGATGGTGTGGTACCTGAGGACTGGAAGAAGGCTGATGTTATTCCCCTTTACAAAAGTGGGAGCAAGACAGAGGCAGGAAACTACAGACCTGTCAGTTTGACCTCTGTGGTAGGGAAAGTGATGGAATCACTTCTGAAGGAAAGAATTGTTGAGTACCTAGAGGCCAGTGGGGCACAGGACCCAAGGCAGCATGGGTTCACAGCGGGAAGGTCATGTCAGATGAATCTAATTGATTTCTTTGACTGGGTGACCAAAGTAGTAGACCAGGGAGGGGCTGTGGACATGGCCTACCTAAACTTTAGCAAGGCATTTGACACAGTCCCACACAAAAGATTTGTAGTCAAATTAACCAGCCTTGGAGTGGGTCCCAGGGTGGTAGCCTGGGTAAAACATTGGCTGAACAACAGGACACAGAAGGTAATTGTAAATGGAGTCCACTCTGAAGAAAGAGGGGTTACTAGTGGGGTACCGCAGGGTTCAGTACTGGGTCCAGTCCTTTTTAATGCCTTTATAAGGACATTGTAGAGGACTGAAGAAAAGATGCCTCTTTGCAGATGACACAAAGATCTGCAACAGGGTTGATACACAAGGAGGCATGGAAAGGATGAAGAGGGACTTGGCAAGGTTGGAGGAATGGTCAGAAGTATGGCAGCTTGGATTCAGTGCAAAGAAGTGCAAAGTAATGCACCTGGGAAACAAAAACCCAGGGGAAGATTACACAATGGGGGAGGAGGTAGTAACAACAACAAAAATGGAAAGGGACCTGGGGGTAATCATATCAGATGACCTTAAGGTTGGCAAGCAATGTGAGAAGGTGGTAGGGAGGGCTGGGGGGATACTGGGATGTATAGGGAAAGGCATCACCAGCAGAAAACAGGAAGTTGTTATCCCCCTGTACAGAGTTGGTGAGACCCCATCTGGAGTACTGTGTCCAGTTCTGGAGACCCCATCTCTGCAAGGACATAGACAGGATGGAGGCAGTTCAGAGGAGGGCAACTAAAATGGTGCAGGGTCTGCAAGAGAAGCCATACGAGGAGAGGCTAAAGGAGCTGTATACCCTTGAGGAAAGGAGGGATGGGGGACATGATAGAAATGTTTAAGTACCTCAGTGGAATCAACAAAGTCCAAGAGGGTAGCATCTTTCAGAAAAAGAGATGTGCAAGAACAAGGGGAGACAATTTGAAGATAGAGGGGGGATGGCTCAGGGGCAATGTGAGGAAGTATTATTTCACAGAGACGGTGGTGGACACATGGAACAGCCTTCCTGAAGAGGTTATGAGGTCTAAAACTGTGGTAGAATTCAAGAATGCATGGGACAGACATAAGGCAATTTTTGAGGTGGGTAGGAAAAAATAGGCTGTTGGTTAAATCTGCAGCTTATCCTCTAGTGAGGGAAATGGGCAGACTAGGTGGGCCAAGCGGTCCTTACCTGCCATCAAAGTCTATGTTTCTATGTTTCTATGACAGCATGGGGTCACTCCTACTGCCTCAAGGCAGATTGTTGGAGCACAGTGGCTGGTGTCAGTGAATCGCTGGCACTGTGGTTTATATCGCCAGCTTTGTTGTCACTGCAGCATGGGTGAACCACAAGGGTGTCCCTTCTCCCCTCTGTTTATTCTTGCACTTGAACAAATACTAGTACAAATAAAATCAGTTTCAATTATAACAGGTCATAAGCTGGGCATTATCCATAAACTGATGGCTTATGTGAATAATGTCCTGTTGTTTATGGACAATCCTAATGCCTCTCTTCCACACCGGTTAAACTTGATAGAAAAATGTTCCTCCTTTACAGGGTTCAAAATGAATATAAACAAATCAGAGGTCTTGCCACTCACTGATAATATAGAAACAAATATTTTTAAAACAGCAGGAATTAAAATATCAAAATCAGGTGTGAAATATTTGAGCATCAGGCTACATAACGATTTAAACATTGTTATTTACAAAGCTATTTTCCATTGATTGAAAGAATTGAGGTAGACCTAGAACAATGGTACCCAATGATATAATTGTGGGAGGAAATCCAATCCATTGATATGATCATTGCACCCAACATTTTTAACATTCTACATCATCTACCCTTTACATTCCCTTTTCCTTTTTAAAACAGCAGTATTTGTTAGTCAATAAAAAACTTATCATATATTTTTAGGCAAAACTGTATTTTTGACATCCTTAGATTCATGCTCAGTTCTCTTTTAGTTTACTCAGATATTGTTATCTTTTACAGCTAATTGTGTAATTAATGATGCACGTCATTAAAGACGGCCACCACTCACAATTTTTTAAAATCTCTTCTGTTGAGGTTATCTGTTGAATGTACATACTAGATTCATAATGTAGATGTACTAGGATGGTGTTTCTACATGTTTCTGTTGGTATACATCACAACAATGTACCAAGATATTTAATGTTGTCATGGTGGGTATGGCAGGGAAGTGGGAACATTTAAAAACTTCAAAATCCTGTATCTTGGTTCAGAAATGAAAGAAAACAAAAATAAAATAAGGAATCATTACATTTTTGCAAGACAAATATTATTGTTAAAAAAAACTATATGGTCACTAACAGATACTGCTGCTTTAAGAAAATCAGTCAAATCATAAGTACAATTTTAAGGGACAATAAACCTTCTTGAATTTCCAGGGACTAAATTACAACAGCCAAAAAATAAAGGGGAACTTACACTTCACAATTTCCAATTATGGCATGAAACATTTACAGTTTCACAATATATTCAGGCAATATGGGGGGGGGGGGGCAAAACAAGAAAAAGACCTGGATAATTCAATATAGAAAAGTCTTTACTGAAGGGGGAAAAAACAATTCTATTCTTCTTTCCAAGCTCCCATGTAACCTGATGCCTCACCCAGTATTTAAGTTTACTGCAATTGCTTGATCTAAAATAGTTAATGCAATCAACTGAAGTCAAACACCTCTCCCCGTTGTCCTCTGTGGAGCAATTATTTATTACAGTTTGAGAGGGAATCTTTTAACATTGAGTCATAATGTCCAACCCAATCAAAACCCTCAGGGAGAAATGGGAATCAGAATATAAATTATCTACTGAGGAATGGGATAAGAGTTGGACAAATACGTTGATGGCTTGTAGGGAAACCAAAGGGATATTAGTACAATTTTAAATAACTCACTTATGGCATTACTCTCCCACCAAACTAGCAGACTTAGGTATCAATGATGATAAGTGTTGGAGATGCTTTTCAGGAAAAGGTTACATAATGCAAATGTTATAGACTTGTGGAAAGATTAGAAAGTATACAGAAGACATTTGGCTAGCCTGTGAGTGCACATCATTTAATGTGCTCTGATAAAGTCATTATGTTGGGTATTACCACAGAGCTGACCAATATTAATGGAAAGTAACAGCTGTGGCTTCATGCTGTGCTCATTACAGCTAAAATGTCTTACTAAGACATTGGAAACAAAAATAACTCCTTCATTTTCAGAGTGGTTACAAGACCTATCCCAAAAAGCTAGTTGTGAGAGATTTGCATGTATCAGTCAAAACAGAGTCAATAGGTTTTATGCCATATGGAATCTGTTTCTATACACCACCTTCTGCAAGTTGCCACAGAGATAAATGCGTATTACAATTCTTATGCATGTGTTATTTAACAATGATGCTATACTTTGTCCCATTTCAGTTTATTGTAGAGCTTTCTTAATTATCCTGACTTACATCATACAGCTAGATGGATATTTTGACACCATTCACAGTTCAATTCCATAGACCCTTTTACATAAATAGTTGGTTATGTTGTATGAGATAATTATACCTATATTGTATTTTATGATTCATATGTTTTTTATATGTATGCTTAATAAAAATGTAATAACATTTTAATTACAGAAAACATAAACAGTGGAATCAAGTATCAGACTAGCATACTAGGAAAAAAGGCCCTCCTGGGACTTACTCACACTAATATTAACAACTGCCTCAGTTAAGTTGACTTACAGTAAAGCACTACTGCAGTACAAAACAGGGTTAGGGCTCCTTTTCTGTAAGGGCTTCCTGCTGCCTGAATAATCTACCTGATATGTTATTTAACATGTCTAACCTGAGTCAATTTAAAAGTGCATTTCATGCATTGCTTCTCAAACAAACCTGCTGTAACTGTAAATAAATAATCTGTAAAGTGTAATTTTCCTGTATTGTCTGCTCTGCATTGTTTTGATGTAATCACCTTTTTGATGTGGAACTTCTGCAAAAGAGCACTTGTGCTCAGAGATATTTCCTAACAATAAATCAACAAAAATACAAATAAGAATAAGTCATTTACAGCTCAGTGCCTAGCCAGTTTCACCAATCAAAGGAGCTTTGTGGCTTGCATTAAAATATACTATATCATCCTCTGAAATTATGAGGACACATACGCATTAACAATGGCAGAGCCAATTAACATATGATCTGGCACTAGATTCCATCTTCACTGATTGAATGTCTTTTATGCCACAGATCATGACAGAAAAGGCCCTCTCTCTTTTCTAGAGTGTTAATGAAAGCTCACCCCTTGAACTGTTTCCTTCATTTTTTATGCCTCTCCTGAAACAACCAATCAGTATCACTGGCTCCACTGCCTTCCAACTATTAATGGTACTAATGTAGGTCAAAAGTAGTATCTACTGTCACTGGTTTCTGAGAGCATAACAATATTTTACCCTAGATAACAAGGTGGCCACTTTAGATCTGCTGGACCCAGAGTCTGTAATTCCCCTCATTCTTGATCCTCTGAGGATGCAAGGTTGAATCAAGTCAAAGCATATGTTCAGTCTCAAAGCTCTTCCCATTTTTTATTCAAGAGAAAACTTTCAGTTAAGTAACCACTATACTAAAATCCCAGAAAATATTTCTTATTCATGCAATGAAAGACATGATTTGTATAACTAATGCCAGGTTTCTAGTCTTTGAAAAAATCTTGCCTAGCAGTGAGAACAAACCCTTTTCCTTTCTACTTGTCTCTGGTAGGAAAGTTCAAAGATAATAATAATGTCCCATGTGGATTATCTCTAAAATACTTACTAACTTTATGTTACCTAGCAATTATCTTTAAGCAACTCTTTATATAAAGCTTCAATAGCTTCATACTCCCCCCATTATTCTGCATGCTGTTACTCTTGGTGTCTTGTACATCGCATTTTCTGTACCAGAAACTGCTTCCTATAATTTGCTCACTGTGAATGTACTTTCTTATTAAGAGGTACCTGTGAAAACTATATTACATATAGTTAGGCATCCCTTGTCTATAGAATTTGAAATACATGTAAATAAACAGTAAACTTGGTTTTGTCATGTCTTGAGGCTGACCTCTAACAACTGCACTGAAATGTTAATTTCCAAGTAGGAAGAAACCCATACAGCATCTGTGGTTGTTCTCAGAAGCCCCAGACTTGGTGCAAAGCTTCTTGAGTAGCAGTATGTAAATCCTTGCATGGGGCAGGCTGACAAGGCTTCACCTGTGTGTGTGTGTGTGTGTGTGTGTGTGTGTGTGTGTGTGTGTGTGTGTGTCTCTCTCTCTGTCTCTCTCTCTCTTTGTCCTTTTAAGGATCCCATAGACCGTGCTGCTAAAGGTACTAACATAGATCAGATGTAGCATTGGCTGCAACTAGTTTCTGAAAGCATAACAATATTTTACCCTAGATAACTAGATGGCCACTTTAGATCTGCTGGACCCAGAATATGTCATTCCCTCATTCTTCATTCTCTGAGGATACAAGGCTGAATCAAGTCAAAGCACATATCAGTTTCAAAGCTTTTCCCCATTTTTATTCAAGAGAGAACATTCAGCTTAGATAACCACTATTCTAAAATCCCAGGAGATAATTTTTATTCATGTAATAAAAGACATAACTCATACAACTAATGCCAGGTTTCTAGTCTTTGATAAACTCTTGTCTAGGAGTCAGAACAAAACCTTTTTTATTCTACCTATCTCATCTAGGAACGTTCAAAGATAATGATGATATCCTATGTGAATCATCTCTAAAATATTTACTATATTTACATTGTCTAAGCAACATTGTCATATTTAAGGATGCCATACACTACATTGCTAAGGGTCCTTTCTGGATGGTATATGCTGCACTGTTAGAAAACTGCCTCTCCTGTATGAACTAAGGGCCAGATATTCAAAACTTTGCCCTTGGGCTAAATTAGCACTGCCCAGCGGGCAAACTTAGCCCACAGCACAAAGCAAACCATATTCAAAAGGAATAGCCCAGGGCAAACAGTTTCTGAATATAGCATGGGAATGAGGCCGGGCAAACTGGGCTGGGAGTGCAAGGCAAACTTAGCCTTGGAATAAGACAGCTCTGAATATGGCAACCAGGAAGTGCAAACCACAACAGCAACACAGTGCACTGTGATGTGAAGGTAGGTAGAGGTGAACTATGTGGCCAATGTGTGTGCCAGCAGAAGTGTGGACCCAGTACAGCTGCAGGCAGCAGCGTATGTGAAAGTACAGTGTGCAAAACTGCAAAATATTCCCCGAACTGTTTGCGTAGCGCTAACACGTTTGTGTGGGTTTAGCTCAGGCTAAACCGCTAGCCCGTTGCAAACACGTTTGCCCAGCGCTAAACTTTGCCATATTCAAAAGAGACATGCAAATGAGCCTACTTAGGTAGTCTCTAGGCAAACATCCAGATTAGCATCTCATTATGCCCTGATTTGCAAGCAGTTTGCATCGGGGCTAACGGTTTAGCCCTGTGCTAAAGCCGCGCAAATGTGTTAGCACTGCTCAAACAGTTTAGGGGAATATTATACAGTTTTGAACACTGTACTTTCACATGCACTGCTGCCTGCAGCTGCACTGGGACAACACAGCATAGGCACAGATGGTGGTGGTGCTGCATGCAACTGTCACACTGTAGGTCATGCTACAGTGCACAGCAGACCCTACAGTAGCAAGAGGGCCACTAGTGTGTGGGCACAGCAATGCCTATGGTGTGTAGGGCAGTGATGATGACTGCACTATACACAGTGAGAGGCCCAACCTGCAGGTGTTTACTGACAGTGGACATTACTGTTATGCTGTTGTGTGACCCACAGATGCTGCACCTCTGGCATGGGATGCTCACAGTGACACATACATGTCCAGCTTTGTGTGCTGTGGCAGTTGTACAGCTGTGCGGTATGTGGCCAGGAGGGGCATATATTATCAGAAATGCACACTGGTGTTGGGGTATTCCCAATACTGGCCCATGTGCACTGCATGATGTGTCCCAGACTTGTGGCCACATCTGGTCTGTGGCACAGTCTGGCCACCCATACAATCTCCCCTCAACATCCTCCATGCCCACAGTGTTGCATGTGTGTGCTGGCATCTGTTGGTGTCCACAGAAGAGTGGTCCGCAGGTGTGTGCTGTATGGCCACACTGCCATGCTGTCCACTGGTGGCAGGGTCACCACTTACTGCCTGGCATGGCTGGGACTGGTGGCAGATGATGGCATCATTGTGATGCCATCAGTTAGCAGCATGTTTCCTCTATGTTTGGCTTTGTCTATGTGTCATATTTATTTGTTAGGGTCATGCAAAGCCACACAAAAGCCACTCAAACACTGCACAAAGCCAAAGTGTTGCACAAAGCTGATTGCCCAGGGTTAAGACAAGCTTTTCCTGGGTGGTAATGTGCACTGCACTAAGTGTCACGCTAAGTCGTGCAAAACCACTTTGCGTGGCGCTAGTCACTGAATATAGCATTGCGCCTGAATTCATTACACACACCCTCAGTTTGTCCCTTGCATACATTATGATTTTGCCCGGTGCTAATGCAGTTTACCCATGCTATTTGGCCTTTTGAATATAGCAGACCCGCGCTAATCCCACGTAAACCTGCCCGGCGCAAAGTTTTGAATATCTCACCCTAAATGTCTTTTTCCCTGAGTCATCTGCACTTTGCTGTTCTACTGCAAAAACCTTTTTATGAACAGAAAAATGGTACAAAAGGGAAAGCTGTTTGCATTGTTATAACATTTGGAAGATTACATCTCATTAATGATTTTGGTTTATTAATACTGCATTATTATGAAAACATTTCAAATAATTTAAAAAGAAACACATTTCTAGCCCCATGGCATCCACAATCTTTTTTCTATAGCAAACCATATCTTTCTTCCAAAACAATAGTATGAAGCAAAGGCAATCTACATTAATTAATATTATTTTTTAGCATGTTAATTGAAGTTTCACAAACAACAAACAAACATGGTCAGATGCACTAGAGCAGCATACAAAGGTATCACAAATTCATGTTTACATTTAAATAACAAAGCCTTGGCATATCATGCAATTTGTACAGAAGGGATTTAATAAGGCAGACAGTTGAAGAAGCTCTTTAAAAAGAGTCCCATTTCCTAAGGGCTGACCTGGAAACATTTCTTGTGTAGTGTCATAGAGAGGGAGTCAACTTACTTTATCTTTACCTGGAATTGGACCCAAAGACTGGATGGGATGTTCCCCAGCACACAATACAATCTTGGGATTCTCCCTTTAGTGTGGATAGTCTCATTGTGAGAGCCCTCTGAGGGGGAAGGAGTGATTCTTTACTGCTGCAGTTACACTTTATTTTTAGTGTCCACTTCAGTGTAACTAGTCATTAATTACATGTTATAACAGGGTAATTACGCTGTAGTTAAATGTTTGTTGCATGCAACTACATCATAATTGCAAGGCAGTTACAGTGTAGTTAACAGACACTTAAAGTGCAACCATGTTAACAATTTATCCCACACATTTGTGAACTTCTACGATTGCCCGATAGAGTTCACTTGGGCCTGCTCCAATTTCAGATATGTGTGGAGATTCTTGGCCACCAGCTGAACTGTTGGTGGCTTTTCCAAGATCCTGTTTTATGATGAAATGTGAACATATGATGGCAAAGGCAGAAGAATAATGCCATTAGGTCTATCAAGTCTACTCATATTGCAGAATCCTCAGTGTCAGCTAATGGCCCCACCCACAATCAGCCCTTCACCGCCATCTGCCTCCCTCTTGGCCCTTATTTTTCCCTTAATCATATTCCAGGCCCTCTTGAAGCTGCCTACCATCTTCAGTAAAACCACCTCCTTAGGAAGCCCATTCTACCTTCTGCATGAAGAAGTGCTTTCTAGCCTTTCACCTAAACCTGCCCCCCAACTTGAGACTGTGTCCCCTCATACTTAAGTTCGCACAGAGCTTGAAGAGACCCTCCATGTTCACCCTATTTATTCCTTTCAAATACTTCAAGGTCTCAGTTGTGTCCCCTCTCTCTTTTCTCTCCTTCAGGAAGAACATGTTCAGGGCCTCCAACCTTTCTTCATATGTTTTACCCTACTTGCCTATGATCACCTTAGTTATCCTCCTTTGGACCATATCCAGCAGGTTTATGTTCTTTTTAATGTATGGGCACCAGTACTGTACGTTGTAGTCCTGATGTGGCCTCGCCAGTGACCTGTACAAGGGCAGTACTACCTACCCCCACTTACTGCATGCTGATTTCCCTGGCAATGCAGCCCAACATTTTATTTGCCTTTGCTGTTGCTTTCCTACATTGCATGGAGTACTTCAGGTCACTATCACCCCTAGGTGCTTTGGCTCCTTGGATACAGATATCTGGACCCCACCCAGGCTGTACTCAGTCCTTGGGTTCCTGGCTCCAGTGTGCATAACCTTGCATTTATTTACATTGAAGCCCAGCTACCAAATCCCAGACCACCTCTCTAGCTTTTCCATATCTTCCCTTAGGTCCTGTATCCCTTCTGCTGTGTCCACCCTCTCACAAAGTGTGGTGTCATCCAGGAATAAGCAAATGTTGCCCTTAATGCAATCCCCAATATAATTGATGAAGGCAATAAAAGCATCAGTCTGAACACCAAACTCTGTGAGACCCCACTTATGACCTCCCTGGTGCTTGGGAGTTCACCTCCCACCACCACATTCTGGGTCCTGCCACCCAGCCAGTTTTCCACCCACCCAGGTAACTTCTCCCCAGCCCCTAGATCCACAAACTTTCTAATCAACTTCTTGTGGGGTACAGAGTCAAAGGCCTTGCTGAAGTGCAGGTAAACGATGTTCACCATCTGTCTTCCGTCCACTGTTTCAGTGACCCAGTCAAACAAGTCAATCAGATTTGTAAATATGTTCAAGTTCTGGGCCACAGCTTTGTGGGCATTACCTAGAGCTATGAACAACAGGGGTAAGTCATGTCTAAGTGAGTGTCTGGTGGGGTCCATGTGACAGGGAGATTCTGCCACTCTTGAGGACTGACCTTTTCTTAAATCTGTTGCAATAGTTCTTCTATTTCTTAGCCTAATCTATCCTTTACAATTTCTAGTCCATAAGGTTGGCCACCTCTGGGCATCCCCCTTCCCTTTCTTGACTATGCTATAGTGTCCTCTTTAATTTTCCTTTTCCTTCTCAGGTCCTCATACAGGAAGGTTATTGATGTGACCTCCAAGCTGATGTAAAACAATAGGCTGTGTTCCTCATTGTTGGATTTAGTATGCAATGGCAATATGTCATAAAATACCTTGACGTATATACCTTATGTGTATGAAACCTGTAAATGTTAAAAATACCATGGCACTAGATGTTTTTGATAAAGGTGAAAAGTAGTAGGTGACTGTGTTATAGAAATTAAGTTACCAGGGTAGAGATATCAGAAACCCTCCGTTGTGTTGTTAAATGCATGTAAATTTCAGATTGTTTGAGAGGCCCTTTTGGTACCATGCATTCCTGCTATAAACTGAGCCAGTCTGAAATGTTGTGGTGATTTGCATAAGCATCCCATGATGCTTTGCATTATGGGGTATGTGTGATGTTGTGTTTCTTTGAAACTTGGCTTTATTGCCAATGCCCTTTGGGGTAACCCTTGCTTCAGTGCTTCTGCACTGAGGTTCTTTGTCTTCAGCTTGTTTTTTTTTGTTTTTTTTTTTAAATTTGTGCCCCCATCACCCAAACAAACAAGGCAAACATAGGGATAAAAATGTTTTCACTAAAAAGTTAGATCAGTGGGTCAGTAGCTGATGACTAAGTACAGAGGAAGGGCATGCATAGTCTGTTGCTGCAAACTGATGTATTGAAGAAGGGATATGCCATTGCTTAAGGTTATCTCTGTATTTTAAATAAACATCACACAGAGATTGTGTGTCAAACATGAAGTTCTGCATCTGGTCCGTCTGTTATCCCACAACCCCTCCACAGTGCACTCCAACTCTGAAGGAGACCTCAGGGGCATACTTCCCAGCACTCCTGCTACTATTCTATGCACTTCAGACCAAAAGGCTAGAATTTTACTACATAGCAGGATCATATGCATAAATGTACCTTCCACAGCCTTGCATTTAGGACATAAACTTGGTTTGTCATGATTTACATTATGCAATTGGGGGGGGGGAGATATAGGCCCTATACATAAAAGTAAGTTGTATTTGGTGAAGTTTGTTACCCCTAGAGCAAACATTCAGGTGCTTTATTGCCTCAGCCCATATCTTTGAAGTGACCTCCATCCCTCCCCCCAGTGGGCAAGATTTTATTATTAGGGATTGGGACCACCCCCAAAAGCACCTTACAGTAAACTGACAATGGTTTTGAGCAAGATTGTGGCCTATAGATCTCCTCCTCTAAAGGGAAGAGATGGGGGCCACCAGCATTCAATAATCTCTGTCTCACAGGCATATGAAGAGGTCCTCTTGCTTCAAATTCCACACTTTCTTCAGCTCATGAAAAGTTTGGAATCAATCCCCTATGTAGAGTTGTTCTATGTGATGCAAATCATTCTTTTGCCATCTCGGTAGGATTCCTTGGAGGGACATTGAGTATCTTGGGGTATGTTTTAGGGTTGCTCCTATACCAGAGAACATTGAGACCCTCTGGGATACCTTTAGGTGTTTGTTGATTGTAATCTGCACTCTGACCAGCTTGCATGTAAAAGGATTATTACATTCCCCAAAACTCAGAGTGGCCATAACTTGGGACAGCACATCTCTTCAGAGGTCCACCCATGTCTTCCTACTCCACTGCCAGCCATGCCTGAGGTAGAGGAGATCCCCCTGTTGGGATAAAGGAGAGTTAGGAGGCACAGTAATTACATTAATATTAGTACAACATTGAAAATTATTCAAAAATAAAACTACTGCACACACAATGATAATAAACCAAATGTGCAATTAAAATATAATCTCCCAGATTACTAATAAAAAGTGAAGTCCCCTGTTCTAAAATATTTACAATTCCACTTAAAAATAAGAATGCAACATCAAATTTAAATATGCCTGAAATCAATGTACAATTCCTTTTTTTTGGGGGGGGGGTCATAAATGGAAAAAAAGTTGACAGTTTGTTGTTTGGTTAAGAATCAGCAGTAGTAGAAAGCACAGCAAAGCAAACTGTATTTATAAAGCATACATTCCAGTGGGCTCTGAGCGCTGTACAATATTGACTGATTGATTTATTGATTTAAAATGTTGGTAACCGGGAGAGGCACAATCAGCCAAGGCTCGTTTCCGGGTGTGACTGTTGATGAGGAAGTGAGAGTACATAGGTAAGAACAGTTACAAAGTATGCAATAGCATGAGGTGCTTGGATATAGTGAAACGGGGAAATTGAGTTGGATTGCTCAAGTTTATAATACAGGAAATTGATAGTGGCATGGGCTGACAAAAAGGTTGCAATATTTAGAGCGAGCAGAAGCTAGAGCCAGGAAATTTGCAATAGGTTCATTTGAATCTCATGGTGGGATTCATGAGTGAATCACACAGGGTCTTCATCAAATAGACAGACAGGTACAAGAGAGAGGAAAAATAAAGCAATATCACAGCATTTACATCCAAACCATAGATATTAAAGGAATAACCACAATCAGCATTTACACCAAATCACACTATAAGAGAAAAATAACTATAATAAATAAAATAAAATAAAATAAAATAAAGGGAGACTAAATACAATAAAATAAGAATAAAATTATCTAGAAAGGTATGTCAGGAATGCTAGGATAAACCAAAAGCTGCTGTAAAGAGATATGACTTCATCCCCCATTTTAAGGCCTCCAGTGAGGGGGCCTCCCTCAGAGATCAGGGAAGCAAATTCCACAGGGTCAGGTCAGCAACATCAGAGGCCCTCTCACCTGAATATTTTTATCTGCACCCTGGGAACTGCTAGGAGGCCTGCCTCAGAGGAGTGGAAAGGTTGGGAGGTCTGGTGAGGAAACAAAATGTCTTGCAGGCAGCTCAGACCCAGTCCATGTAGGGACATATAGGTCAGCAAGCTAACCTTGAAGGAGATCTGCCACTTCACTGGAAGCCAGGACAGTTTACACAGGACCAGGATCTTGGATGACCCATCAGCAACCTAGCCGCAGCATCCTGCACAAAAAATGATTTATTATTGGAGTTCTGGGGCCCAAAGCCTTGGACAGTTTATTTATTTTAAAATTTTATCATTTTTATTATTTTAGTGAGAAAACTACACTGAAGGGCATCACTAGGTGGTGCACATCCTTCTGATGTGGCATTACATTTAGAGTTGTTCTTATAGTTTGTTAATCACGCTGCTGTGATTCTCAATTATCTTTAGGTTAACCTTATCTGACGATAGCTCCACCATAGGGCACATCTTCAGGATAATATTTGGCCAATCCAGATTTAATTAAGCAATAATGGCCAAACAGATGGTAATTTTCTGGTGATTCACAACTGGTTGGGGGAAGGGTGGTCTGAGGTGTAGCTGAGGGAAAACTCTACCAAGCCAGTTTTTAATCCCCAGGAAATAACCAGCTGTTCGGTCACTATTGCGATTATAAGTCTAATCACAATAATCACTTTTTTTTATTTATTTGACAGTAGCACCAAAAACAGTTCTTGTTTTGGTGCTACTACTGTCAGCGTACAGTACTTGATGAGGTGAGTGTCACTGCCATGCCAGGCATTTTCTAAAAGATTTCGGACCAGCACAGCAACCAATCAAAGAGCAAATTTAGCTCATTAAAAATTAATTAGACTTATAATTAAGCAACGATAACCAAACATATGGTCAATTAATGACCACCTGAGATGGAGGGTGGTCCCCAGTGTCCAGTTATTAATCTCCAGGAAATGACCAGCTGTTCAGTTATTACTGTGATTGTAAGTCTGATCGAAATAATGATATATATATATTTTTTTACAGGTTTTTCTGTTTTCTTTTTTTTTTCATGGCAACGCACACTGAGACTGCCGTGTGGTGAGACTGGTCCATCTCATAACATCTCTCAGTGATGCTGATGTGCTGGCACCTCAGAGCAGTGGTGAGGTGCCAGGGATAAAGTGATGATGTTGATGGTGAAGGATAATTATAAAAATTATTCTCTTGAATGCAGGACTGTTTATTTTTTTTTTTTTAACTCTGACAGTAAACGTGTACCGAAGATACAGTATTCTAGCCATTAGTGTCACTGCTGTAGACACCAAAATGAATACCATGCTACAGTGGGGTGTAGTTAAGGGTTGGCTAAACTCCAAACTAAGATCAAGTAGCTGCACTCCAACTGAAAGAAACACTGCTCAGGCTATGTTTGCAGTAAAAAGCTAATTTTATTCAAAAGAAAATAGACACAACAAACTGAACAGCAGCCAGTCGCCTGTGTACAGTAACTCTCTTACCCCAGCGCGTCACCTGTTAATTGGTCACTGTTCAGTTTGCTCAGTCTACTTTTCTTTTGAATAAAGTTAACTTTTTCCTGCAAATATGGACTGAGCAGCGTTTTGTTGGATTGGAGTGCAGCTACCTGATCTTAGTGTCACTGCTGTGCCAGACATTTCTAAGATATTTCAGACCAGCAAGTCAGCCAGTCAGTGAGCTAGTTAAGCTCATGAATAATTAATAAGACTTATAATTATCTGTTATACTGGCTTTGTCTGTGTGAACCACATGGGTAAGACAAGGCAAGGCAATGGAATGTATTTGTTAGACATCCATCCAAAGCTCTTGGCACAGTACAGAACAACAATTTAACAGCTTAAAATATAATCAAATTTAAACAGGTCAGGATACCTGCAGCAACCCAAAGAAAAAACAACACCCAAAGGAAAAAATACACACAATGGGTCACAGATTCACCAAACTGCTGAGTAGTAAGTTGAATTTGGTGGTTAAGTACCACAAATGTATGTGCTGCCTCACACTAGTGATGACGCAGGGCAGGCAGGCCAGTAGGTATAAAATACAACAAAGACAGCTCTAACTGTTAAGGAGTGTGCACGGATAATAAATCCAGAAAAGTAACCAACAAAACCAGCACTACTCCAGACTTGTGAGCTAAAAATAGCTTTATTAAAAAAAGAGTTTTAGAAAAGGCAAAATACCTGCAATATACCATCTAGTGGCAGCAAACAAAAACCCAGACCGGTTTCGCAGCAAGTGCGTCATCAGGAGGATGGTCCATTGACACAATGAGACCAACTCAAATAGTGGCCTCTTAAAGAGATAGTATATACACAAAAAAATAAATACTTCACAAAGGAATGTATTTATGTACACATATACACACACATATATATATATATATATATTTATAAAATGGGTAGGGAAATTGCTTGACAGTTATTGGACCACCACTACCACATGACCCTGCATATATCAGAGCGTGACTGCACACCTGCACTTTTATCCCTTTCCAAAACAATTTGGACATTTTATAAGATAGATGAACCACTCTGAGGTGTGCGGTCGCTCTGATATATGCACGTCTTGGGCGGTTAAAGCACTCGGCCTGCGGCCTCGTGCGTATAACACACCAAGGTGTGCGTATATCAGAGCGCGACCGCACACCTCAGAGTGGTATATCTATTACATATATATATTTATATATTGGGGTCACCACAGTATAACCCAGAGAGAGACCATCTTAGGGTAGCTGGTTCACTACACTGGGGTGTTAAACAGATGAGGCATACTGATGAGTCCTGGTAGGACAAAACACGTGTCTATGTCTTCTGTTGGCACCCTTTGCAAACTGTGTGAGAGGCCTTTCGGCACCATGTATTTCTGCTTAAAGTTGAACCAGCATAGTATTCTGTGGTGATTTGCATACGCAGCCCATGATGCTTTGCATTGTGGGGGCATGTGTGATTTTGTATTTCTTTGAAACTTGGCTTCCCAGCCAAATGCCCTTTGGGGTAACCCTTGCCTCAGTGTTTGCACACAGAGGTTCTTTGTCTTATATATATATATATATATATATATATATACACACACACACACACACACACTAATACCACCACTAAATAACCACTGGGGTACTGTAAGAATTATTACAACAACAATTAATAGTATTAAAATGCAAACAAAACTGTATAGAGGAACTATCCCTTATTTTTCTAATCACATTCTAGACACAAAATATATTTTGTAAACATATAGAAATATACATATACATAAGAGTGAAAAATAAGTCAAAGAAAATGTAGGTCAATCTGATCAAATATAAATTACCATCAATATAATCCTTATTTGAGACAATATTTTGTTTTCTTTTTGTTTCAATATGTTTTCAGGAACATGATGGTGCAACACAAATCATTAAGGACCTAGGGACAACCAGAAAAATATTTATAAGAATATGTTCAACTAAATATAGTTATTTCAACATTTGAGAAATAAAATTATCTAACTCAATTCTATTTTTAGTCTACTTTATATTATATTGTATCCTATTTCCTAACGCATGTCAACAACTCAATTCTATCATTGAGACCTGGAGCATTTAGTGCCCCTAAAGTAAAGATCCAAAATGATTCCCTATATTTAAGGTTTTCTTTGAGGTTACCACCTCTAGGCCCAATTTTGACCTTTTCTATCGCACAGAATTTGAAGGTGTGGACAATATTCTTTGCCATCCTACAATGGTTAGCCAATGCATTTGAAGGATCTCCAGCCTGTATCGACCTCAAATGCTTCCCAATTCTGACCTTAAAAGGTCTTGTCATCATTCTGACATAGAATGCAGAACACTCACAAGTTGCCAAGTACACCAAATTATCTGTACTACAGTTAAAAATATTTCTTAGCTCATATTTTTTTGTGTTATTAACTGTAGTAAATGTCTTGGTTTGGAGAATGAAAGTACAGAACTTCCAATTACCACATGGAAAATTACCATGTGGCAGTGGTGGTAACCATTTATCATTGGGCAAAGAAGAAAACACCTGAGCTTGATAGCTGTGGACTAATTTATCCTTCAAATTCTGTCCATGTCTATATACCATTCTAAGTTTTTCTTGTACATTTGCTTTCAGTAGAGGCTCTGATCTTAGTATGTTCCAGTTATCATTTAGAACTTGCTCTATATCCCTAGCATGTCTGGTATATTTCATAGTAAAATTCATCCTGTCGTTGTTCTGTTGCTCATAGTTTTTTACTTTAAGGAGTTCCTTCCTATCGTTTCCTAGTGCATCACCAATTGCTTTATATACTACATCAGTCTTATAGCCTCTAACCATAAACCTAGTACACATTTCAGAAGCATTCATCATAAAATCAGAGTCATTGCTACAATTTCTTCGCACTCTCAACATCTGGGCTGTGGGAATATTCTTTATTAAATGTTGTGGGTGGCAGCTCGTGGCATGTAATAATGAATTCCTGTCTGTGTCCTTCCCGTACAAGACAGTAGTATAAGTACCATCTTCTTTCTTCATTATTGTAAGATCCAGGAAGGGAACAGACACAGGACCACATTTCACAGTGAATTTTAGATTCTCATTACCTGTCTCCAAGTAAGAGACAAATTGATTAAGTTCTTGAATGCTGCCATGCCTCACCATAAATACATCGTCTATATAATGACGCCATAAGTCAATCCTATCAAAGAAAGGATTGACCTGGTCATCGTAGACATATTCTATTTCCCATTTTCCCAGGTATAGATTTGCACAATTGGGTGCAAATGTTGCCCCCATCACTGTTCCTTTGACCTGTAGATAATATGTGTCCTGAAAAAGAAAACTATTTTTAGTGAGCACATGTTCTGCACATTCGAGAAGGAATTCCTTTTTCCGAATATACAGCTGTGAGTCAAGGTCTAACCAATGTCACAAAACTTCCAAACCATCAACATGTGGAATATTGGTGTATAAAGAACAAATGTCCATTAACACCAATAGCCAATCTCCCTCTGATTGCATTTCCTCCAGGACCTCCATATATGCGTGGTGTCCTGCACATAAGATCTTAACATGGGTACATAACTTTTAATATGTGAATCCACATATTGTGAAAGTGGCTCAATTAGAGAACCAATTCCCGCCACTATTGGTCGTCCTAAAGGATTATTCCAATCTTTGTGTATTTTCGGAAGTGTATAAATACTGGCTCTAATAGGCTGTTCCATAGTAGGAAAACACATTTCAGCAGGATCAATGATACCATTAGATTCAGCATGGAATAAAAATGAGTATATCTCTCTTTTAAATAAGAAAGTAGGGTCACTCAAAAGTTCTTTATAAAATAATGTATCATTGAGTTGTCTCTTAATTTCTGCTGTGTACTGTTCTGTGGACATCACCACAATAGCTCCCCCTTTGTCTGCAGGTTTAATGACTAAATCCTATTTTCCATTAGTGATTTTAGTGCCATGGATTCAGAGTTAGTTACATTAACAAAGGTGGGTCTACTGTTTCTGTCCAACATGTCCTTAAACCCTTGCTCACAGGTGCATTCAAATACCTTTACTGTATCATTATAGGGTGGCAAAAAGGTAGAGGGTGGCTTAAAAGGCCTTACCTCATGTCAATTGATAGGAGTATTACTTTCCTGGTCCTCCAACAAAGGATTCCCATGACACATCCTAGTTTTTTCAAAATGTGCTTTTAGATTAAGATTCCGAGTGAATCTATGAAGATCCACATAGATATCAAATGGCAAAGTATCCGCTGTAGGTACAAAGGACAGTCCCTTCTGTAAAATTGATATCTGCTCCTGTGTTAAATTTGTCCCAGAAATATTAATTACAATATTTTCAGAATCACTACTTATTTCTTCTTGCCATAGAATCTTCCTCCTATGTTTCTGTCCACCCCTCCTGGTCGTTTTTTTTTTGGTTGGTCTGAGGTGACGGAGTTATTTGTATTCAGCCTCTCAATAATCTCACCTCCCTCTGTTGTTGTGGGAGTTGCTGGGAAGGATCCTGAAAATGCACCACCCGCTGTTCTTTCTCCCTGTGGGTATAGTATCTCCGCCTCTTCTTCTACCTCCTCTAAAAAAGGCTCACCCTCAGATTCACTATTAGAGGTGTATACTGGGGAATGGCTATGATTTTTAAGGATAGAACGTATTTGTGATCCAGAATGACATGATTGGTCTGGGGTATATTGGTTATTTTTACCTCTCCTCGTACCTCTATTCTTTTTACTGTTCCAATCAAATACCCTATCTAATAGGTAGTCTTGTCTGTCACGTTCAAATTTCTTCAATTTTATTTGTTTGATCTTGTTTTCTTCTTTTTGTACGATCTTTTTAAGTATTTTTTCAAATGTTTAAAACTCTGGGTTCTCTTTGTAGGTGTTAACAATTTCTTCTTTCTCCTGTATGTCTTTTTCTACCTCTGATTGATGTGAAAGATTATCCTTAATAACTGTTTTAATAAGTACATTTGTCCCCAACTGAAGAGAAGTTTTCCAATCATCCATAAAGAGAGGTCTTTCCCAACCATAACCCAGTTTGTTTAATACACGCAAACCTCTAGGTGAGCTTCCAAATTTAAGGTATGCCTCCAAAGTGATCCTACCCCAATAATGTCTTCTCCCATGAATAATGGCACTCTTCAAATCCATGAATGCACTTTTAATATCCACAGAATGATCAATTTCTGATCGAGAAACCAGAAGTGGTCCTTCTTCACTCATCTCACTTGCTGTCTCTCGGAATAGTTCCTCTTTGCCTGCAGCGTTAAAAACATATGCTGCCAAACTGCCTGAACCCTCTCCAAATAGAACGTCTGCAAAGTAAGTGGACATTCCTTTCAAAAAAACTGTCATAAACTGCTGTGAGTACAAGAAAGGGGGAAGTGTGTCAGTCACAAATGTAAGTTGCCATTTTAGTGAGTTCCGTCTCCCATGTAACTACAGGAAAAATAAACAGATATTAACACAATACCACAAATACTTAGCTCAAACTATAAACTACAAAACACCACAAATAAAGCACTTTCACCTCATATAGGCAGAAAAAAGGATTTAGACAGTAGAAAAAAATTATTTATTTATTTATTTATCTTTTGATGACCGGGTAGGTGCACCAGACACAAATGTGACTATTTTCAGGCACGACCTGGGAGGTCAACAAGACAGAGATAAACAGATACATAGAATACAGTGTAAAGAAATGTAAAATGGAGACGGAGGGCAAAACAAGATAGTACTGTTGCATAAATAGTGAAAAATAGCCGGCTCACAAGTCCCAGCGAGCAAGTATAAATCAGAGCACAAAATACAACAAAGGCAGCTCTAACTGTTAAGGAGTGTGCACGGATAATAAATCCAGCAAAGTAACCAACAAAACCAGCACTACTCCAGACTTGTGAGCTAAAAATGACTTTATTACAAAAAGAGTTTTAGAAAAGGCAAAATACCTGCAACATACCATCTAGTGGCAGCAAATAAAAACCCCAACCGGTTTCACAACTAGTGTGTCATCAGGGGAATGGTTCATTAACACAATGAGACCAATTCAAATAGTGGTCTCTTAAAGAGATAGTATATACACAAAAAAATAAATACTTCACAAAGGAATGTATTTATGTACACACACACACATATATATATATATATATATATATATATATACTACTACCACCACTAAATAACCACTGGGGTACTGTAAGAATGTTCCTGAAACATATTGAAACAAAAAGAAAACAAAATATTGTCTCAAATAAGGATTAAATTGGTGGTAATTTATATTTGATCAAATTGACCTATATTTTCTTTGACTTATTTTTCATTCTTATGTATATGTATATTTCTATATGTTTACAAAATATATTGTGTGTCTAGAATGTGATTAGAAAAATAAGGATAGTTCCTCTATACAGTTTTGTTTGCATTTTATTACTAGTAATTGTTGTTGTAATAATTCTTACAGTATCCCAGTGGTTATTTAGTTGGGGTTGCTTGCTGCCACTAGAAGGTATGTTGCAGGAATTTTGCCATTTCTAAAACTATTTTTATAATAAAGCCATTTTTAGCTCACAAGTCTTGAGTAGTGCTGGTTTTTTGGTTACTTTGCTGGATTTATTATCCTTGCACACTCCTTAACAGTTAGAGCTGTCTTTGTTGTATTTTGTGCTTTGATTTATACTTGCTCACTGGGACTTGTGAGATGGCTATTTTTCACTATTTTTGCAACAGTGCTATCTTGTTTTGCCTTCCCTATCCATTTTTTCTACTGTCTAAATCCTATTTTCTGCCTATATGAGGTGAAAGCGCTTTATTTGTGGTGTTTGGTAGTTTATAGTTCGAACTAAGTATTTGCAGTGTTGCATTAGTCTCTGTTTATTTTCCTGTAGTTACACGGGAGACAGGACTTGCTAAAATGGCAACTTATGCTTGTGACTGACACACTTCCCCCTTTCTTTCCTCAGCAGTTCATGACAGTTTTTTTTGAAAGGAATGTCCACTTACTTTGTGGACATTCTATTTGAAGAGGGTTCAGGCAGTTAGGCAGTTAATGTTTTTAATGCTGCAGGTGAAGAGGAACTATTCCTAGAGACAGCAAGTGAGAAGAGTGAAGGAGGACCACTTCTGGGTTCTCGGTCAGAACTTGATCATTCTGTGGATATTAAAAGTGCATTCACGGATTTGCAGAAGGCCATTATTTGTGGCAGAAGACATTATTGGGGTAGGATCACTTCGGAGGCATACCTTAAAGTTGGATACTCACCTAGAGGTTTGCGTGTTGGTTGGGAAAGACCTCTCTTTATGGATGATTGGAAAACTTCTCTTCAGTTGGGGACAAATTTACTTATTAAAACAGTTATTAAGGATTATCTTTCACATCAATCAGAGGTAGAAAAAGACATACAGGAGAAAGAAGAAATTGTTAACACCTACAAAGAGAACCCAGAGTTTAAAACATTTGAAAAAATACTTAAAGAGACAGTACAAAAAGAAGAAAACAAGATACAAACAAATAAAATTGAAGAAATTTGAATGTGACAGTCAAGACTACCTATTAGATAGGGTATTTGATTGGAAGAGTAAAAAGAATAGAGGTATGAGGAGAGGTAAAAAATAACCAATATACCCCACACCAATCACGTCATTCTGGATCACAACTACATTCTATCCTTAAAAATCATAGCCATTCCCCAGTATACACTTCTAATAGTGAATCTGAGGGTGAGCCTTTTTTAGAGGCAGGAGAAGAAGAGGTGGAGATACTACATACCCACAGGGAGAATGAACAACGGGTGGTGCAGTTTCAGGATCCTTCCCAGCAACTCCCACAACAACAGAGGGAGGTGAGATTATTGAGAGGCCAAATACAAAAAACTTCATCACCTCAGAGCAATCAAAAAAAATGACCAGGGGGGTGGACAGAAACATAGGAGGAAGATTCTGTGGCAAGAAGAAATAAGTAGTGATTCTGAAAATATTGTAATTAATATTTCTGGGACAAATTTAACACAGGAGCAGATATCAGTTTTACAGAAGGGACTGTCCTTTGTACCTACAGTGGATACTTTGCCATTTGATATCTATGTGGATCTTCATAGATTCACTCGGAATCTTAATCTAAAAGCACATTTTGAAAAAACTAGGATGTGTCATGGGAATCCTTTGTTGAAGGACCAGGAAAGTAATAGTCCTATCAATTGACATGAGGTAAGGCCTTTTAAGCCACCCTCTGCCTTTTTGCCACCCTATAATGATACAGTGAAGATATTTGAACATGTCTGTGAGCAAGGGTTCAAGGACATGTTGGACAGAAACAGTAGACCTACCTTTGTTAATGTAACTAACTCTGAATCCATACCACTAAAATCGCTTATGGAAAATAGGAATTTAGTCATTAAACCTGCGGACAAAGCGGGAGCTATTGTGGTGATGTCCACAGAACAATACACAGCAGAAATTAAGAGACAACTCAATGATACATTATTTTATAAAGAACTTTTGAGTGACCCTACTTTCTTATTTAAAAGAGATATACTCATTTTTATTCCATGCTGAATCTAATGGTATCATTGATCATGCTGAAATGTATTTTCTTACTGTGGAACAGCCTATTACAGCCAGTATTTATACACTTCCAAAAATACAAAAAGATTGGAATGATCCTCCAGGACGACCAATAGTGGCAGGAATTGGTTCTCTAATTGAGCCACTTTCGCAATATGTGGATTCATATATTAAAAGTTATGTACCCATGTTAAGATCTTATGTGCGGGACACCACACATATATGGAGGTCCTGGAGGAAATGCAATCAGAGGGAAATTGGTTATTGGTGTCAATGGACATTTGTTCTTTATACACCAATATTCCACATGTTGATGGCTTGGAAGCATTGTGACATTGGCTAGACCTTGACTCACAGCTGTATATTAGGAAAAAGGAATTCCTTCTCAAATGTGCAGAACATGTGCTCACTAAAAATAGTTTTCTTTTTCAGGATACATATTATCTACAGGTCAAAGAAAAGGTGATGGAGGCAACATTTTCACCCAATTATGCAAATCTATACCTGGGAAAATGGGAAATAGAATATGTCTAAGATGACCAGGTCAATTCTTTCTTTCATAGGATTGACTTATGGCATCTTTATATAGACGATGTATTTATGGCGTGGCGTGGCAGCATTAGTGAACTTAATCAATTTGTCTCTTATTTGGAGACAGGTAATGAGAATCTAAAATTCACTGTGAAATATGATCCTGTGTCTGTTCCCTTCCTGGATCTTGTAATAATGAAGAAAAAAGATGGTACTTATACTACTGACTTGTACAGGAAGGACACAGACAGGAATTCACTATTACATGCCACGAGCTGCCACCCACAAAATTTAATAAAGAATATTCCCACAGCCCAGATGTTGAGAGTGCACAGAAATCGTAACAATGACTCTGATTTTTTGATAAATGCTTCTGAAATGTGTACTCGGTTTATGGCTAGAGGCTATAAGACTGATGTAGTATATAAAGCAATTGGTGATGAACTAGGAAAAGATAGGAAGGAACTCCTTAAAGTAAAAAACTATGAGCAACAGAACACCAACAGGATGAATTTTACTATGAAATATACTAGACATGCTAGGGATATAGAGCAAGTTCTAAATGATAACTGGAACATACTAAGATCAGAGTCTCTACTGAAAGCAAATGTACAAGAAAAATCTAGAATGGTATATAGACGTGAACAGAATTTGAAGGATAAATTAGTCCACAGCTATCAAGCTCAGGTGTTTTCTTCTTTGACCAATGATAAATGGTTACCACCACTGCCACATATTAATTTTCCATGTGGTAATTGGAAGTTCTGTACTTTCATTCTCCAAACCAAGACATTTACTACAGTTAATAACACAAAAAAATATGAGCTAAGAAATTTTTTTAACTGTAGTACGGATAATTTGGTGTACTTGGCAACTTGTGGATGTTCTGCATTCTATGTCAGAATGATGACAAGACCTTTGAAGGTCAGAATTGGTGAGCATTTGAGGTCGATACAGGCTGAAGATCTTTCAAATGCAATGACTAACCATTGTAGGATGCCAAAGAATATTGGCCACACTTTCAAATTCTGTGTGATAGAAAAGGTCAAAATTGGGCCGAGAGGTGGTAACCTCAAAGAAAAACTTAAATATAGGGAATCATTTTGGATCTTTACGTTAGGGGCACTAAATGCTCCAGGTCTCGATGATAGAATTGAGTTGTTGACATGCATTAGGAAATAGGATACAATATAATATAAAGTAGACTAAAAATAGAATTGAGTTAGATAATTTTATTTCTCAAATGTTGAAATAACTATATTTAGTTGAAAGTGTTCTTACAAATATTTTTCTGGTTGTCCCTAGGTCCTTAATGATTTGTGTTGCACCATCATGTTCCTGAAAACATATTGAAACAAAAAGAAAACAAAATATTGTCTCAAATAAGGATTATATTGGTGGTAATTTATATTCGATCAGATTGACCTACATTTTCTTTGACTTATTTTTCACTCTTATGTATATGTATATTTCTATATGTTTACAAAATATATTTTGTGTCTAGAATGTGATTAGAAAAATAAGGGATAGTTCCTCTATACAGTTTTGTTTGCATTTTAATACTATTAATTTTTGTTGTAATAATTCTTACAGTACCCCAGTGGTTATTTAGTGGTGGTAGTAGTATATATATATATATATCTATATATATGTGTGCATAAATACATTCCTTTGTGAAGTATTTTTTTTTGTGTATATACTATCTCTTTAAGAGGCCACTATTTGAATTGGTCTCATTGTGTTAATGGACCATCCCCCTGATGACGCACTTGCTGCAAAACCGGTCGGGGTTTTTGTTTGCTGCCACTAGATGGTATGTTGCAGGTTTTTTGCCTTTTCTAAAACTCTTTTTGTAATAAAGCCATTTTTAGCTCACAAGTCTGGAGTAGTGCTGGTTTTATTGGTTACTAGGCCAGTAGGTATCTATCCCAGGTATGGGTAACGTCACACTGCAGTAATATGAGAATGTCAGTGCCATTTTGTTGTCAGATGACACAGCATGGAAAGAGGAGTAATATAGTTTGCATGAAGGAGGATGACTGTTTATTGGGCACAGTTATGATGTTGCTCAGAGGGTTCAAAAAAAAGTCAGTCAGGCTTCTCCAGAGTTCACAGGACTTTGGGAAGTCAATTGTTCAGGCCTGAGAAACTGGAAACAGGCAGGCACTGTGGTGCATGATGCTGGTACACAACTGGCAAATCAGCACATCAGAACTGGAAAATAGGCAGGCATTAGAGAAGTGAGTGTATGGTGCATAATAGCAGTAATGCAATACAGGCCAGGCCACATGTACATTCTGTCTGTAAAACAGACAGTACAGAAAAACAAAATCAGTGTGTGCCAGTGTGCAATTATTCAACATGCAGGACAGTGATTGAATAATACTATAATTGATTTGTAGGGACAGCACAGTCATAGTACACAGAAAATCATGTACTTACAAATCCAACAAAATATAGCAAGAGCCATTACAGCTGCAGCTGAGGTCTAGCCAAACACGAACTATGCAGACATGTTTAAGATGGCGGCACAGAGTCTTCCATGCATGCACAACAACTAGGGCATGTGCAGTGAACTCTGGCGGCACAGTCCGCCATATCCAAGATGCCACAGGAGTTCTTTGTGCACGCATAAGTCATCACACATGGGCTGAAAACTCTATGCTGCCATCTTGAACATGGTAGACATTGTCATGCTCTGCTGATACCGACAGACAAAATAGTGTGATGAACGCACAGTGATTGCCATTCACCTCCTTTGTTTTAAAAGTTTGTTCAGTATCCGGTGGGCTCCCTTTACTCTAAAGAGATTACAAGATGTCTGCAGGGCTACACCCACTGCAGACATAAAAATTGTGCAGAGCATAAACTGATGAAATGCTTCTCTGGACACAAAGAAAAAGGAGAGAAGATTTTTGGCCAAAAGGATCGTTGATATGTACCCAGTGCACATATTGGCTGATGACAGTGATTGTTTTATTATTTATAATTATGTATGATGACTACTATTATTTTTAAATATTAGTTCATTTAAAGCAGCAGTACAATTACATTTTGTTTTCCAGAAAAGCTCATTTAAGCTAAAATTAATAAAAATATTAGCAAACTGTTAAATCTACTTTTCTAGGTACCTTCTATGCTGTGCACCCTAAGTTTTTTTTCTCTCTTCTAACCTTGTCATGTCACAAAGGTATTCCTATGCCAAATGTGGCAGCCATCTTTTTCTTCAAAAAAAAACTAGATTAAAACATTTTCAAAATGCTGATATTTTATTGGAACAAGATACATTTACAATGAAATAAAACTGGAAGATTTCTGGAATCTTTCATAATGAAAAAAGGCAGGGTCAATTTTTTACCCATTTTTGTTGCATTGCTGCTTTAATAGTAAATAGCAATTGCCATTAAATAATAAACAGGTGGCTAAAGAATGCAATGATGAGAAAACTGGAGGTGCCAGCAGGGGTCCTTTGGGGGCAAGAGATGCCTGCATGCCCAAAATGGACTGAACCTGCAACTGGAGGGATTGGGGTTACTGGCCAGGAGAATGGACTGGGCAATCACAGGGGCTGATCTGGCTTGGGCTTTTGTAGCATAACTTTTTCGCACAGCTCCCCCAGTGGCAAATTATTATTTCGTCGAATCACAGCTAAATACTGGGCAGTGACCCTCCTCAAATTCTCTGGGGAACAGCAGAAGAAACGGGTGTGTCTATCCTCTCCACATTGATAGCAGAAAATAGGCTCTCGGAGATCTCGTGGGGTTCACGGGCCATCTCCCAACTTGCGCACCACAGGAGCATCGGACGGCTCATCTTTGGCTCATGCTTTGGATCCTTGCTCCTCGGGACTCCCCCAGGGTAAGGATTTAGTGTGGTCCACAGCAAATCCCCCACTAATGCTCTCAGCTCTCGCACTTCTTCCAGTAGGGTACCCTCAGCTTGGGGCTCTGAAGAAACAACATGTACTCCCACTCCACCTTTGGCCTCTGGGGCCGCTGATACAGGTCAGGTTCTCTGGCTGCTTTAGTCAACTCTTTAATCAACTCTCTCAACTGCTGGGCCTCATCCAAGTCACTCCTCTCAGGAGTCAGGCAGGTACCAACCATCCCCGCATAGGGCTCCTAGCCCTCTTCATCAGTCTCAGTTTCACGAATTTCCTTCATAAGATGACAGTACTCAGGAGGGTTAACCTTCCTATCTTGTAACTTGAGTTTCAATGTCATTACACTAGAATGTCAGGCTGACTTTAGGATATGATCCAACCTGACCCAGTTCAGTTCCTCTGTGGGCACCCCCCCCCCTTTTTCTGTGAGCCCTCTGCAGATCCCTCTCAATCCTGGTAACAAATGTGGACAATTTCTCATTTTTCCACTGCTTGGCTAACTTGAACTTCCACAACAAGTCGTCCCCCATCTCAGTACTACCAAACACTCCTTCCAGTGCAGACAGGTACTCAGCTGCCATAGCCTCTGGACTAGTTGCTCGCAAGAAATGGTTGGCTTCCAAGGCAGGACCCCTCAAACTCTTCATCAGCCTCTTTCTCTTTTCCTGCTCTGAACATTGCCATTCTTGTACTAAAGGAGTGGCATAGTCCATCCATGTTTCCAAGTCGTTTTCCTCCAGGGGCACTGGGACTGTGCCCGAAAAAAGTCTGAGCTTTCAGTGGGAATCCAACTATAATGAGGGAATCACTATGGGGCAGGGAGCTACAGGAGAACTCTTTGGAGAAGTGGGGGAGGTGGCTGGGGAGTGCAAGGGCATGTGTTCCTCTGAAAGGTCTAACACCTTTACAAGCTCTTGGGTAGTTCGTCCTTCAGATGCTAATAGTTTGAGCAACTTATCCTTGAACCCTTCTATACGTGCTTATCCTTGAACCCTTTTATATGGGGGGGACCCACCCTGGGTAGTTGGATCACTGTGCAGGTGAATGACTCTCCACCCTTTCTGGTTACCTTCAGGCAGAATAACAGGGGGTACTTTCTCTGGATCTATCAGGGAGCTACAGGACAGCAACACTATCATAGTCTGTTCAAACAAATCTGCATCTCTCCCCTTCACCTCGACTTTACCCAAACCCTTAACATGCTCCACAGTGGCTACAATATCAGCATTAGCAATCCCTAATGGGACATCCAGTAATAGGAGAGCCTGTTGGGGATCTAACCCCTCAGCCTCACTCCACCCCATCATTCAGTGCACTAACAGCTTATGAGGGGCAGTTTTGAGCTTGGGCATAGTGAGATCCTCCATTTTCTCCCCAAAACTAAACATATCAGTGTAACTTCATCCCTTGGCCACTAGAGGGCATTAAGCCCAGTGGTGCCTCCAAGATGTAACCCCTAGGTGGTGCTATACCAAGGGCTACTACCCCTGCCTGCTTGGCTTTTAACAGGTTAAGGGGCCTAGGTTTAGTGACGGGTGCCTCCACCCAAACGTCAAGGTTGGCATGGATCAATCTATCCAGGCCACAGCCCTCTGGGACACTGTGACCCCCCTCGATTCCCCTTAGTAGCCCACTCGATACACCAAGTTCACCTTTCCAATACCCCTGATATGCGTGGCACATACACCTATATTTAGCACTTACCCCCGGGACTGGCTCCTGCAGCTTACTTCTAGGGACCCCCTGTAAAATAAGGTGATGCAAGACAAAACAACTGTGCAATACCTTAGGCTTAAACAGACACCATAGTCAACATAAGTTGCAGCAAAAGAAGTAGATCTGATTTATTCAGGGAGCTGTAACAAGGATGGGGGCAATCAGGGTAATTGGTTTAAACACACAATAAATATCACAGTTGTGCATGCAGTCAGTGTCCTTATCAGTCACACTCTCTGGGTACCCAGGATGGAAAAAATGGGCTAGCCAGGACCATTGCTTAGGGTAGGCCAGTGTTGCAGCTGGTAGGGGCCCTATGAGGAAAATGAATTGACTGCACACCCACTGATTGTAATCTGGAGCTGGAGGGCTCAGTTTGTGGAAACAACACAACAAATTAATCAGATGACACACTTGTGATTTATAAGATATGTTGCCATGTGCTACCCTGTTTACTACCCATGATACCCAAGGCAGAGAACAAGATGAATGATGGTTGTTCTGGATTGCCAGAAGGAGCAGGGTAGGGAGACAAGGCCCTCGTGGCAGGGCCCAACTGCACTGGATAGCAGGCGGATTCAGTCCAACGCAAGCTGGGTACAGCTTCCAGCCCTCAACACACAGCTCAGCTTGAGGGGGAAACTAGGTTGCTACCCCCCTCCAGTTCATAGCACATTTATATGTACCTAAGGACTACTGTACCAGGCAATCGACTCCTCGATCCCGATCGCAAAGTCACTGCTACACCCGGGAGCTTGAAGGTAGCTAAGGTCCTGACAGGCCAATTGCACTTGGCAAAATCTTCGGTCTTCTTCAGGTTGAGCCTGGTCTCCATCAAGTAGCTTACTTCACAGCACACCAAGTGGATCACTGTTTGATTCTCTCTCTCTCTCTCTCTCTCTCTCTCAGCAAAACAGCATCAGGCCGGGTTTCGGGTCTTCCACAGTTCTCCCGCGTGAACTACTGTGCAACACGGTTGCTCAATTATACAAGCTTTTTCTTCCTCAACTTCCAACTCGAATCTGGCTTGCCAGCAGACAGCTCAAGGGTTTTCCCTTGAATCCAAATGGGCCGATTGGTGGGTCCAGCTGTCAGTCACAGTAAGAGCTCCCCCTTTAGGTGCAAAAGGCGCTAACAGTTCAGAACTACAAATCCCAACGGGTAATCCATACAGTCCCACTTTAGCAGGCTCCATTTTAGAGTCCCAGAGTACTGATTTGTCCAATTCTGCAGTTCGAGATCAAAATGGTGGAGCTAAACAGAACAGTCTTCACTGCAAAGAAGGCAGGTTAGAACAAACCACATTTTCGTTACTACTGTAAACGATTTACAGCAGCTAGTTACATCTTTCAGCAGGGCTCCCTCTGCACAAGTAGCGATGGCAGAAATGGAGCAAGTAGTCAGCAGCCCGGGGGGGACTATGGCATGGAAACACACAGTCCCCCATTCTGACTAATTATGACTGCAAAGCCAGGAGCCCTTTAAGGGACAGTACATGGAGGCCACACAGACACTCACTGACAATACATTTAACGGTAAACGCAGGACACCAGCCTGGCAACGAGCATTTGGGTAAGCTCACGGAAGCATTTTGTGAACCCCCATTTGTAGGGGAGTTACACAGAGTTTGCTCTTAAAGATTTAGGACTGGATTTTCAGCCCATTCTGGAATTAAGTCCCATTCTGCAGTGGCACTGTGGACAGAAATCTCTGCACCTGTGGAGTTCTATATTTCACCTGGTGCAGCTGTGGGATATGTTATGCCAGGTCCCACCAGGCGTACCTTTTTCTCACAGCTGCACTGAAAAATAATTTGTGAGCTGTTGAACATCAGGGAGCCAGTTGTAAACCATCTCCCCCTTTGAAACTAACATGGCTGCAGGGAAAACTGCAGCTCTGCAAGGGAAGACACACTTGTGCCAGTTTTTTTCTGGCAGCTGCGGGAATGACAGGGGCTTTGAAAATCTAGCCTTTAATGCTGTCCATTGTTTTTCTTCTGTTATTACCCAATCATTAGTAGAGTCATAAAATTTGATAGCTATGTTATCAGTTTTATCTTTTTTTGTAAATACGGTGCTAAAGCAGTAATTTAAAGTCTCTGCCATTGCTGCTGGGGCACTTAATTCATCTCTCCCCTTTATTAATGGGTCATTCTTCGGTGTATTAATATAGTTGTACAGTTTTTTAACATCTGAGCCATCTGCATTTACCACTAGCTATCTTTTCATCTTTCTTTTAGGTTTGTTTATTAATAGTTGTGTAGCTTTTTGTTGTTTTTTTAAATGTGTCCAGGCTTTTCTGTTCATTGTCAGTTTTAAAATTTTTTTGAAAATGTTGTTCTTTTTATTAATGGCAGCCATAATTTTTTTGTGAGATATTTTGGTCTATGTCATCTTTTATTATATTGTTTTAATCAGAATATGATGATTGTATAAATACAAGATGATTTGTTTAAATTTCAGTCATGATGCCTCGTGTAACAAGTTTTCCCAGTTGATGTTTCTTAGTGCCTCAGGTAGAAGGTCACCTGGGGGCCAGTGACCATCGCATGGTATGGTTCAATTTGGCCACTACAACTAAATCATCCCATTCCAAGGCAAAAATATGGGACTTCAGAGGAGCTGACATTGATAAGATGACCAACAGAGTTAAGCTAGCCCTGGCAAAAAGAAATACAGGTGAGGGGGTACAGACAAAGTGGGCAAACATTAAGGATGCAATACTTAAAGCAACATCCCATTGTGTTAGAGAGAAAAGGAAGTGCAAAAGAAGAAGGAAACCACTTTGGTTCTTAAAAACAGTAGCTGAAAAGGCCAGAGTGAAAAGGCTGGCCTTCAGGAAATATAAGGGAACACAGCAGGATGAAGATAGGGAGGCATACCAAACTTCCCTAAGGGAAGTAGAGAAGGCAGTAAGGTAAGCAAAGGCCTAAACTGAGGAAACACTAGCACAAACAGTAAAAGAAAGTGACAAGACTTTCTATAGATACATTAGTGAAAGGAGAAAGTCCAGAGGGGGTATTGCTAAAATCAAAGGAGATAAGGGGGCGTGTGATGAGGAGGACCATGTAAAAGCATCTATCCTAAATAGATACTTCTGCTCAGTATTTACTGAAGAGAAGGTAGGGGCAGGGCCCACAGCTCAGCACCATGGACACGGGGGAGGGAGGTGAGCACTAGTCTCTTCACAAAAGAAAGGGTCCTACAAGAGTTCGATAAGCTCAGGGCGGACAAGGCAATGGGACCTGATGGCATACATCCCAGGGTACTAAAGGAGCTAAGGGTGGAACTAACAGAGCCATTATCAGAACTGTTTAGTGAGTCTCTGAGCACAGAAGAGGTCCAGAAGACTGGAGAAGGGCTTATGTGATCCCGCTGTACAAGAGTGGTAGCAGGGAGGAGGCAGGGAACTACAGACTAGTCAGTCTTACCTCAGTAGTGGGCAAGATTATGGAGACACTCCTTAAGGAAAGGATAGTGCAACACCTGGAGTTCATAGGAGCACAGGATCCAAGACAGCATGGGTTTACAAAAGGAAGGTCCTGTCAAACTAATCTCGTAGATTTCTTTGACTGGGTAACCAGAGTGGTGGACCAAGGGGGAGCAGTTGATATCGCCTACCTTGATTTCAGCAAAGCTTTTGATGCTGTTCCACATAGAAGATTGATTAATAAGCTGGGTAGGCTTGGAGTGGGTCAGAAGTTGGTCAACTGGGTGGAAAACTGGTTGATGGGCAGAAAACAGAGAGTGGTGGTAAATGGTATACAGTCAGAAGAGAAGCAAGTCACAAGTGAGATACCTCAGGGATCAGTCCTGGGGTCAGTCCTCTTCAATATCTTCATCAGTGACATTGCAGACTTGCTGGAGGGTAAGGTTTGTCTGTTTGCAGATGACACCAATATTTGCAACAGAGTAGATGATCCAGATGGGGTGGGCAGAATGAGAAGCGATCTGGATTATCTAGCAAAATGGTCGGAAGAGTGGCAACTGGGGTTTAATGAAAAGAAGTGCAAGATCATGCACATAGGGAAGAGAAACCCTGAAGCCACCTGCAGGCTGGGAGAGGAGTTGCTGGCAGTCACAAGAGAAGAAAGAGACTTGGGCATCATCATCACCGATGACCTGAAATCATCCAAGCAGACCACTAAAGCAGTAGGTAAGGCTAGGGGGATGTTAGGGTGTATTAGTAGAGGTATCACAAGTCAGAAAAGGGAGGTAATAATCCCTCTTTACAAGACACTGGTTAGGCCCCATCTGGAGTACTGCATGCAGAACTGGAGGCCACACCTTCACAAGGATATTAACCAAATTGAGGCAGTCCAGAGAAGGGCAACCAAAATGGTGCAGGGACTGCATCAGAAAACATATGAGGACAGATTAATGGAGCTCAATATGTATACCCTAGAGCAAAGGAGGGAGAGAGGTGATATGATAGAAACATTCAAATACCTTAAGGGCATTAACAAGATGAAAGAGTCTAACATGTTTCAATATAAGAAAAATAACAGGACAAGAGGACACAGCATGAGATTAGAGGGAGGCCGATCAAGGGGTAATGTGAGGAAGTGCTTTTTCACAGGAAGAGTGGTGGATGCATGAAACGAGCTAACTCAGGAAGTGGTGGATATGAATACAGTGCAGGGCTTCAGACAGGCATGGGATAGGCATAAGGGAGCAATACAGAAGAGTATGAATAGATAGGCCATTGACAGAGCAAAGGCCGATGGCACATTTATAAGGCAGAAAAAGAAAAGGGCAGACTGGATGGGCCTTGCGGTCCTTATCTGCCATCAACTTCTATGTTTCTATGTTTCATTCATTACTTTAATATTGGCCTTGCTAGTTATTTAGTTTTTTGTTGACTGAGAAAAGGAGGGCTAGGGAGTTCTGCCTATTTTCAGCCTCATCCCTGGAAGATGCAGATGGAAATCAACAGAAAGTGAACCAAATTAAGCTATTGTGTTATTTTATTAGTGAAAGGAGGGAATTTTTTCAGGACACCGGGGAAATTCCCCTACTCTTGGTGAGAGGGTGCTATTGGCTCTCTCCCAAGATGGCAGATAACCCTATGGAGGAAGAAGATGGATGTCAGCAGGCTGGAGGTTTACTCTCCACCTCTAGCCCTGCTTTACCTTCAATGGAGAGTGAGGTAGTGAGTAATACCTGAGGAAAATCCAGAAGATATGGCCATAGATGAGCAGAGTTCAGAGGAATTTGAGGAACACTATTCATCTGCTGACTCCATGTCAGATGGCTCCAATGAGCCGGTGGAGTTGGAAGAAGTTTGTGATCCAAGCACGAGCTCCACGTATGCAGGCAAAGGTCCTGAAAATTAAGTTTGTGAAGGAACTATGGAGCAGTAGGTGGTAGCACCACCAGAAACTCCAGTGAAAGTGAGGCTGGATGTCACTGATGCAGAACCACTGACGGCAGCAGAAAGAATCAAGGAGGCTTTCCATCTGCCTTCCACAGCAGCAAATGCTGAAGGGTGGTCACCGGATAGAGCACTGTGTGGTGCCTGCTGGATGCAGACTGAAACAGGAGAGTGGTTACCTGTCCCATCATGGTCAGCAGAGGAACAATCATAACAGTATGGATGGGCTCCAGGGAAAAGCGATACAAGACCTAAAGAGGGACTGAAGGGGAAGACTGAAGGTCTAACAGGAGAGCCAGGGCCAAGTACATCAGAATAGCCTGTAAGTAATTTGGGGTCCCCAAAAGGGATGGCAGGGACTGGGTCAGAGGGAGTTTTACATGAGGTTCCATCACCACAGCATAACCCCACTGTTAAAGCCACAAAATCTACCTCTTTCCTCCCTCCCCACTGAAGAAGAGAGACAAAACATTGAGCTAGAGCAGATTCAGAGCATTTAGCAAGTGATTCCCTTCACCCTAAAGGGAGACAGTTTGCTGATTTATTTTGTAGCAAACCAGATATCCTACCCCATAGGAATACAGTAAGAATACGCTACATTGGAGGTCAACAGGAAAAACCAGACAGGGCATATCTGGGTAAAATATTGCTAAAGGACTCCCTGAACTTCATTCCATCTGAAGTTTTTGCTCTGATCCATATCTCTGGGGAAGAACATTTTGATATCAGTTTTGTGGCAGTAGCAGGACTTAAGAGATTTTGGAATCTGTATGAAAAGCTAAAACAAACCCCTGCTTGGTTATCTTTTACTGCCATCCTTTTGACAAGACCCCTGATAAAAACTGTGACCATGATGTTCTGGAATGAAAATGTAAACATTAACGACATATATTACTGGCTTAGTAAGAAATGTGATATTTTAGAACTTCTGGAAGCAATAATTGATTCAAATTGCTTTTGGACAGGGCCTGGAGTTTTAAAAAGTGCTTAAGGATGGGCCCACATGGGATTATTCATATTCCCAACAGTTTGTTTTTGGGCAGGGAAAGAGGGGGTGTGTTTTTACGCAGGCCAGCCGAAAGCCTGCTACAAATGTGGAGCACGGTCGCATTTGTCCAGCGGATGTGATAAATTAAGATGTGGACTTTGTGGGGGCTTAAGCTGCATAAGTTTGGTCTGCACACCTGCAACCTGTGTGAGAACAAATGACATATGTTCCGAGACTGTCCATGGGCTGCAGCCAATCGAGATGCTCCCTTAAATCACACAGACCTGATCCACAGGGCTCAGAGAGCAAGCATGGTCATCAGACATCAAAACAGGCCTTTAGTGCCCCAACCCCAGCTGAGGAAAACTGTTATTCCATTTCCAAATCCAAGACAGGTGCAAAAGCTCTCCAAAACCCCTGATACCCAAGGGATGAATAAAGATGCTCTGGCACCAGCCCTTTCAGAAGAACCACCAATGGGAAAACAACATTGCTAACATGGTACCCCCTGTCCAAATGGGTTCCATGTCATAACAGCGATTGCAAAACAGTGATCGCTGTTACAGTGACTATACATCGCCGAAAAGCAAAACAGAGATGTGCAGTAGTGTGGGACACCACATTCAGCAACTTAAAATACATTTATGTGTGGTAGCTGTGCCCCCCCTTACCCCCCTTAATGGGGGCTTTGTCCCCCACACCCCCTGAATTTAGATAACTAACTCCAGGGGGTGCATGTTGAGGAGGAGGAGACAGTCCCCAAAAAAAAAAAAAATGGCCACCGAATAAAATATGTTCCAGCCCTGAACCCAGTGCCTGCTCCACTGAAGCTAGCCACCCTCACCACCACACCACATGGCTAGCTCAGCAGCAGCAGGACAAGCTACCCCACACAAACCCTCTTCCCTATCCCTCTCTTTCCAGTCGCTGTTGTAACCCTCCCTTGTTCATCTCTACCATCACTGTCTCATTCTGTCGCTACCCTTATGCGCAGCACTGCAAATGAGTCGCTCATTTGAGAGTGGCTCATTGCAAGGGCAGCAGAATGGTAAAATAAATCTTTGACTATGATGTCCAGAGGGGAGAAAGAGAGAAAGAGAGAGAGAGAGAGAGACAGAGACTGCAGGGTGGCCTTCAATAAATGTAAAAGCCCCAGAAATACCAAATACGTTTTTTTTTTTCCTGGCTTTAGTGCAGCTGTGTACAGGGCAAGGGCAGCAGGGTGGCAAATAAATCTTTGACTGTGACATCTTGAGGGGGGAGAGAGAGACTGCAGGGTGGTCCACCATAAATGTAACAGTCCCAGAAATCCCAAATAAAATTTTTTCACTCATTCCTCATTATTCCTTATTATCATTAGTTTTATAGTATATCACGTTACATTAAGTACAAGCATTATAACAACCCCTAGTGTGGGACTGTGCTGCATGCTGCTATTGCACCAGATGTGTCTGCATCTCCAATTCAAATCCTGAGGCACACTTAACAGTTGCTGAATTTGGTCACTTAACAGTAACTGTATTGTAGGAGCCAGTCTGGTAATCTGGAAAGGAAGTGGTGGTGGACTGCCTTGCTGTTGGTGTGCTGTCAGTGTGTACACTGTACCGTCACGAGTCACGACCGTAAATTTGCCCCTGGCCTGTGGGTGGGAGTCATCAGAAGGACATCACATTAGAGGGATCTTTTGTTACAAAAATGGATCAAAGTGTTGATGAGGCACATTCTATTTCTCAGGTAGGCAGTGGCACTGCAAAAGACAGCAATCAACCTGAAAAGGGAAAACAAAATAATACCTCACAAAGTGATTTTGTCACGTCTAAAGTTTTGTCTTCCAAGCAAATGCTTGAATCCAAAAAAGGTGAATGTCTGGAATCATCATCAGTCCTAAGTGAAAAAAAAGTAATGTAGTTAAAAAAACTAAAGGCATGGTGGGTACCACCCACAGAGGCACCCAATGGTATGGAACATTGCATACTGTGCTACTGCCAGTCCCTCATCCGATTCTTCTGAGGTTGAACACGATGAGGGTAATACTAATAACAAAGATGAAGAGAATAATCAGGCAGCACAAGGTTTACTGGAGGGGATAGAAATGTATTTATTATTTATTTATTTAGATTGTGGTAACCGGGTAGGCCCACTGAGACCAGAGATCCCTTTTTCAGGGGCGACCCGGGATTAGTTACAGAGATGCAGATGAGGAAGAAAAAGGCAGAAATGTTTTGATTGTGGAGGAGAGCCATGAGAATAAACCACAAGAGGAACAAGCCCAAGAAAAATGGGGGGGGGGGGACTGAAAGGTGACTAAGGTGTCGTGCCTTCCTGGGGGAAAAAAACTGAAAAAATATCATCTTTCGTTTGGTCATACTTCTCCATTAGTGCTTCCAATGAGTTGATAGCAACATACTCTATTTGTAAACAGGCAATCAATTGTCACAGAGGTCTCTAGGTGTGTAGCAATCTAAGAACAACAGGCAGAGTCCAAGTGTGTTCAGCTGAAAACTAGTTAATGAAGACAGGTAGTGACAATAAAAACAGTTAGGTGCTAGTGTATAGTACTTTTTAAATCTGTAACAATACTTCTGCTTTGGGGAGGGTGTGCCATATTGTGTGCCAAGTAAGACGCGGGTTGTAATGGATGTAAACCTTCACAAGTATACCCCCCAAACTATTCTAATTACAGATCTACAATGTGTATGAAATACCAGACTGTGTGTCATGAATCTGGACATGTACTTTGACCACCAGTCATGATGGTGGGGGGAAGGGGTGAGGATTAGGGTTGCTATATACCAGTTTTAATATGTGGACTCTGTATGAGGTACCATACCACTGATCTATTGCCTTCTACCTGCAGACTGTCCTTGGGTTATGACAGTAGGAGAATTAGGGACATGGTGGGTGGGAGTTAGACATAAGAACCCCAATAGGACATTTCAAAACATCGTGGGCATTGCATTTGCAACCCTAGCAGTTTATTTACAACCTTTGTGTGGTATGCATTTTGTGCAGTAGCAAGCTCAATGAGCATTAAAATCAGGTGCAAAGGTTTTTGCATATTGTTAATAAAGCTTGAATTCAAGTCCCTGTGTCATGATTAGTGTTTCCTGAAAATGTCATGCAGTTTGGTTTTGTGGTTTTCTTTTGATCAGCATTTGATAACTTGCTCTACAGTGACTGAAGATGAGTTATTTCTGTCTCTCTCTCAGTCAGGCTTGGAGAGCTATGACATCATCTTGGAGTACTGTAGCTTGCTGCTTCAGATTCTCAATCACAGCAGGCTGTGGAGTTAATGGTTTGCTCTCCAGGTTTCTTACAAACTCAGTCTGTGGTTTTTGTTTGGATAAATTAGCTTAAAATCGATTATTCTCTTCTTATAAAAGTTGATCATCTGAGTTTCAATGCTGAACTTGAAGCAGTGTAAATCTTTCTTTGTGAGAGATCAGCTTGTCTGCACCATAGCTCACAGTTCTTTCTCATCAAAACTGATTTTTTTTTCTAATCATATAACACAGGGTTGTTTAATGAATATAAAATAAATCTAAATTTTGTTCATTCATAGAAATAGTTTGTCCTTGGTGTAATACAAAATCACATATGCCCCCACAATGCAAAGCATCATGGGCTGCATATGCAAATCACCACAAAATATTATGCTGGTTCAACTTTAAGCAGAAATGCATGGTGCCGAAAGGCCTCTCACTGTGAGAGGCCTTGCCCATGTATTTCTGCTTAAAGTTGAGTCTAGGGGGTGGGGGTAAGAAGAAGTAGGCTGCTGGTTAACTAGGATCTGCAGCTTATCCAGTAGGCAGGGAAATGGGCAGACTGGGTGGGCCAAGCAGTGCTGATCTGCCGTCAAATTCTATGTTTCTATGTAACTAGCATAATATTTTGTGGTGATTTGCATATGCAGCCCATAATGCTTTGCATTGTGGGGGCATGTGTGATTTTGTATTTCTTTGAAACTTGGCTTCCCGGACAAATGCACCTTGGGGTAACCATTGCCTCAGTGCTTGCATACAGAGGTTCTTTGTCCTTGATGTAGCCTTCATAAATACATTCATGTAAGAACTTTTTTTTCCTGTCAGATTGACAAACAGATGCCTGTCACATTCTAGTATTTCAAGCACATGTACTGTCTGAACTCAAAAATTTCAGTTCTTTGGTGGTTTCTGTGTGAAAATATATCATATATGTGTATAAAAAGAAACACTATATGGCATCTCAATGCACCATGTCTCTTTACCACAGTTAAGGCAGCTGAACTCTGCTGTCACCAGTCCCCTGCCCCACAAGTCGCCTGCCTGCTGCTCCACAGTTGAGGCTGCTGCACCCTGCTGCCCACTGTCTTCTCCCACACAGTTAAGGATTGTGCACCCTACTGTTTCCATCCCATGCCTAAAGAATGAGGGTTGTGCACACTGCTGCACCCAGCCCAAACAGTTGGGGTTACTGCACCCTGCTGCCATCTCTCCCCCCACACCCACAGTCAGGGATGCTGCACCTGTTGCACCCTGTTCCTGTCTCCACAGTCAGGGCTGTTGTGCTGTGCTAAGTCCTAGAGTCCCAGGTCCCTCTGCCTCCACAGTTGAGGCTGCTGCACCATACTACCCTAGGCCACCTGAGGTGGAGCTTTTGCTGCACTCTACTACCCACTTCCATTGCCCCAAATGGGCAGGGTGCTGCACCATGTACACCCTGTCTCACAGTCAGGACTTCTGCACCTTGATGCCCCCCCCCATGTCCTGCACCACAGTCAAGGCTTCTGCACCATGCTGTCATCTGTCCCCTGTCATCACAGCCAGGGCTTCTGCACCCTGCTCCTGTCTACATAGTTGGAATTGCTGTGTCCTGATGTGCCCTAGAACCCCATGCCTCTGCTGGTAGGGTTGCTGCACCATGCTGCCACTTGCCACAAGAGTCAGGGCATTTACTGCACCCTGTTGTGTGCCTCCACAGTTGAGGCAGTTGCACCCTGCTGCCCCCCACCACCTGAGTTAGATTCTTTGCTACACCCTGCTGCACACATCCTTTGTCACAAACAGGTGTGGCTACTGCACCCTGTCCCACAGTTTGGGCTGCTATATCCTGATAACAACCCTATTTCCTGTTCGAACAGTCGGGTTAAAGCACCCTGATGTCCTGATGTGATCTTTTTATAATTTAGCAAGTAACTTCTTCTTAACCAGATTTTACATGGTAAGAAACAGAAGCCATTTACTTACCACTCCTTCCCATCCAGGCTGGGGTCCCACAGGGTTCCATCCTGCATCCCATCCTTTTCTCCATTTTCCTGGATGGCCTCCCCTCTGCCCTTGACAACTCGCATATTCACATGTATGCAAATGACACAGTCATCTTCACCTCCAGTCCCTCTAGTACAGCTGTGGAATGCCTTCACCAGCAGGACTTCCACAACATCCTATGCTGGTTCCTCTCCAACCATCTCTGGGTCAACACAAAAAAACAGTGTCCGTAACCTTTGGCACTAGCCAGAAACTGGACAGACTCTTGAGACTCCCAGTTTCTTCCTTGCTGGATGGCTCCTACCTTGAACTGGTGCAGTCCTTCAAGTACCTTAGCATGTAGCTTGACAGCAAACTTGACTTCTCAGCCCACACTGATGCAATCCATGCAAAACTCCACCCAAACCTGAGTGTTCTGCACTAGAATAAAGCCTGCCTACCCCTACTGGTCTACCAGAAGGTGATCACCAAAATGGTGCTGCCAGTTTTTGACTATGTGGATGTGGTCTACAGAACTGCCCCATGCATTTCCCTTGCCAGACTTGACAGCTTCTGCAATGGCTTTTGTCACTTAGCAACAAACTCGACTCCTTGCATACACCACTGCACCTTCTGCTCTCCCTATGCATCCTCCCCCTACCTTCACATTGCCAGTCACACTGTACCGCCTTCATTTCCACTGGTTTGGTTTCCTTCCCTCTGACCTCTCCTACTCCTCATTCTAGTGCCCCCCTTGCTTGATGCTCCCTCCACTCCAGGGACCATTGAACTTCCTCCACTCCTCATCCCCATTCCTCTGTTTGGCAATCTGCCTTCTTCTGTCATCTTCCAACACTCTGGAACCTGCTCCCCTCTACCATCTGCCATTCAACCCCTCTTGGCTCTCTCAGACACCTGCTGAAAATCTTCCCACCTCCACCTGCTTCCCATGGATTGCCCTTCCTGGTGACATTGGTGGTGCAAGGGGTAGGCAACCCTCTGCCTAATACATCTGTCACGCACAGCAATGCTTGCCTTTGGACCCATCTGTGGCATTATTTTTGCACTTTTACAAGTGTGACATACAATCCAATAATCACACTTTAATTTGTTTCAGGTTTTGTGCCTGTGATAAATTATATATTAAGAAATGTGCCTGCACTTTATTATGTACCAAGAAATGTACTCTGTCATTTTTGCTGTACCTCCTGTAACCCTTTCCCCAGGTCACACCTGGAAACAAGTCTCAGCTCAGTGTCCCATTCCTGGTCATCCTTTTCAAATAAATAAATAAGCAAATAAATAAATTAATTAATTAGAACATGCAAAACCATACAAATGGCCCACAATATTACAAACATATGAAAGGTACAGTTTGCTGCTGACAGACATTTCTATTTCTTCAAAAAAATATAGGAATAAACCTATAGATTCTTATTAAAATACACTGAGCTTCTAAGAACAGTAGTTAGCAGTTTCTGACATCACAATGCCAGATTTCTATTGAATTCCTTCTACTAGCAATTTACAAAGCAAAGATAAAAAACCACTAGATTCATTGCACAAACAAATAATTGATTATTAAAGCACAAGGTAATTACTATTAACACACTAAAACACAAATAAAATAACCAAATGTCAGTTTATTAGATGTAACACATCGGCCAGGGTATTCATAGTTCTAGATATGGGCCCACTAAATATTTCTTCTAGTAGCAAATTAGTGCTAGGCATAAACCAATGATATATTGGAACACGCTAGGGCACTTAGCGAGCACCAAAGACATGTTCTAAAATACCAGCAGACACTAACCAGATTGTAATCACAAGCCCCAACCTCCTGCTGGCTGCAAGAGGTATGTAGCCAGTAGGGTGCTATTGTGACTGCAATCGCAATCAGACTGTCATGGTCCACTGATGGCAATTGCTCCTCTGCAGCAATTGGCCACATTTGTTCCTTAAGATGTAAATGGCCCTATAGCACTAGTAAGGTTCTATGGGGTACATTTACATCTTATTATGGCCTCATAGGCCAGGAGCAAACAGAGTTTGTGACCCCCGCCCAGCACATGTCAGGGCTGCCTGTACTGGTGGTCTGGTGGCCCCTGGCCCCACAAACCAACACTCATTCCCTGGTAGAAAGTGGTTCCCCTGCCGCTGAACACCCCTGACTGTAAATATACTAATATCCCTGGTGTCCAGTGGACCTTCCAACCCTCAAACATCACTGACTGTAAATATATTAATATCCCTGGTATTCAGTGGACCCTCCCACCCTGAAAACCCTTAACTGTAAACATATTAATATCCCTGACATCCAGTGGTCCCTCCCACCCCTGAACACCCCTTACTGTAAATATATTAATATTCCTGGCATTCAGTGGTTCCCTCCCACCCCCTGGGTTTGACTCCCCCCGATAATACAAACCCAATCATTTCCTGGTGTCTAGAGTTCCCCCTGCTCCTCATAGGTTCAAATCCCCCACCTTCCCAGTCCCCACACACCCCCTTAAGGTCAGACCCTCCCAACCTACCGACCCCATCCCCAGTATGCACCCCCCTCAGCAACTATCACAGACCCTCTACTCACCATTAAGGCCAGCCATTGACAGACATTTCATGATCGCATGCTTACTGTACTCACAGCTGATTACAGTCAGTGTGCAATCATGAAATGTCAGTTGGTGGCTTGCCGTGGAGGTGAGGGAAGGGTTTGTGCCAATTGATGAGATAGGACGTGCCTGGGATGGGGACAGCAGGTTCGAGGGGGTTGACCTTGTGGGTTGCACAAGGACTGTGTAGGTGGGGGGATTTGAACCTACAAAGAGGGGGGACCACTAGACATCAGAGAATGATTGGGTTTATATAGGCTGGAGGGGAGTCAAACTGAGGGGGGTTTGGGAGGGACCACTGGACACCATGGATATTAATATATTTACAGTCGGTGGTGTTCAGGGCATGATGGACCACTGGACTCCAGAGATATTAATATATTTACAGTCCATGGTGGTCAAGGGTGGGAGGGACCACTGAACCCCAGGGATATAGACATATTTGCTGTTGGGGATATTTGGGGGATGGGGAAGACACAAGGGCACTGGTTGTAAGACCTCGTTTGGGGAGGCAATAATAAGCATGACACTGATGGCTTCTTGTCACTGGTTGAAACCTACCAATATGCCAGTGTGCCTATCTGCAATGCATTATCCACTGCATTGCATAGGTGCACCTGCATATTTTAGGTCTGGTCACAAATGGGTTAGTCAATCTCTAACCATGCCTCTAACATGGTACTTTGCAGTCCTTCCCTACTTTTGGCCCGCAAAGTGGTGGTAGCAAGTAGCTAATCTGATTAGTGGTTACTAATGCCCTACCAATATCCTGGCCATGGTCTTTAAGGTGTGTGTTAGTGGCTAATCAGATAGTGACCCCGGTCAACAAGAAAGAAAGTTTGGCATATGCAAAGGAGTTGAGAATTTTTAATACAAATCTTTATTTAAATAAATCAGATGAAAAACTCTCAGAAAAAAAAGTGCTTTGTGCATTAAAAGTATGGTCTTCATGGATAAGCATTAACATTAGCACTAATGCAGCACAGACTGACTCAGAAAACTGATGATCACTGACTCCCCATGTATCAAGGTGCTCTACCTCTTCATCAGGATGCCTCCCATGTAGAGTGCTGTACTGTACCTGCAGTTCTAAGCACCCCGACAGAATTTACACTTAGCTGCACCCATTATCCCTAAAGGTTGACTTCATAGCTAGTGATAATGGACAAAATGTTGTTAAAGAGATAGGGGGTGCCTGCTTTCTAGAGTTCTATGCATGGCTCATTGTACAGAGGAGGGGACAGGGGACAGACCAAGGATAAAGGACAAGGGCATTAGAGGTAGGGAGGCGTACACAAGTCCCTTTACAGTGGAAAGGGTCCTTAGGAAACTAATGATGCAAAAGGTGGACAAGGCAATGGCGCTAGACAGGTTGCACCCCATGATACTGAAGAAACTCAGAGAGGAGATGGCAGCACCTCTGACATCCCTGTTCAATCTGTCATTATAAATGAGGGTGGTACCAGGGGACTGGAGGACAGATGTGGTCCCTCTATACAAAAGTGGTAATAAGGAGGAGGAGGCAGGAAACTACAGGCCTGTCAGCTTGACGTCAGTGGTGGGTAGGGTAATGGAATCACCGTTAAGGAAAAGGATTAGTGAATACCTTGTCACCGGTAGGCTTCACGATCTGAAGTAACATGGCTTCACAGGAGAAAGGTTGTGCCAGACTAACCTGATTGAGTTCTTTGACTTGGATGCAGGGAAGTGCATCAGGAAGGGGCAGTCAATGTGGCCTACCTTGATTTCAGCAAGGCCTTTGACACCGTTTCACATAGAAGACTGATAAACAAGCTGGGAGACTAGGAGTGGGTACTAAGGTTATTAAATGGGTAGAGAGTTGGCTGAGCCAGTGGCGAATCTGGGAGGGGGGCAGTGGCTGTAGCCACCCCCTCCATTGCAGACCCTTGCATCGAGCAGTGATTTCAGCTCCCCTCCGTGATTTTGGCTGTTTCTCTTTATTATGGGCTTTAGGCTGTGTGTTTTAGTTTTGTACTGGCCACTGGATGTTTTCTGCACTCTGCCGGTCTCTGCCCCTTCTGGAACGGACAGTCTGCCCCGTAGCATCTGTATGTGACATTACAAAAAGGGTGGAATAGTCTGCTGTATTAGCCAATCTTGATTATTCTGGGACCAAAGAAAAAGCATGCAGTTTTCTAGCATATCATCTCCCCTCAGGTCTGCTTAATGCCAAAAAATACAGTGTGGGTTAGGACAGAGGGGGACATACATGCTGGTGTCCAGAATGCAAGAGAAGAAGGACATTCATTACTGTCACCACCGCTGCTGCTTTGGAGCCCACTGAGCCACCAAGAGCCTTCTTGCTGTAGCTCGCTTTCATTTTCTATGGCAGCTCACGGTGTAGCAGTGGCTCAATCAGCTGTTGTTGTGTTGAGAGAGAGAGAGAAGAGAAGGAGTCAAGAGATGGAAAAGTTACTGTAGGAGAGAGTGCTGTGTTGCTGAGAAGACTGGAACACTGAAACTTAGCTGCCTTGCCTGACTGCCCTTCTTGCTGCTATCTGCTATCTGCCTACTGCCAAACTCCTCTAGGTGTCCAACTCCTGGATTTGTTGCCCCTACCCTGCCTGCTTGCTGCTGATTCTGCTACCAGAGTTGGTGGAGGATGACTGGAGGACAGCCCTGCCATCCTGACTGAGTGCTGCCCGGGTCAGGTAAGTTGACTTTGCAGGGTATGAAGTTGAGTTTGTTGGGGCCTGTGGGAGTATTTTATATGTCACAGAGGAACAAGTAAGGAAGGGGAAAAGCGTGGAAGGAGGAGGGAGCAAAAATGGGTGAAGGAAGGGTGTAGGCTGAAGCATATGTTGGTGAGGGTCGGAGGGAGGGTATTTTTAAATGAATATGTTAACGACAGACAAAAATTGTTGGTTAATGTAGGAGATGTCAGTGGACTAAGCCAAGTGGCACTTACCAATTTATTTCAAATATGTTTAATACCATTTGGCAAGGTCTGTCCCTGGCTCCTGTGGTCAGGTGTTGACAGACGACAGAGGGATGGGCTGCGCCAACTGGCAAACATGTTGATAAAAATTGTTCTGGCCTCTGGTGGTGGTGGAGGGCAGTCGAGCAGACTGGAACAGAACCGTTTTTTCCAACACATATACCAGTAGGCTGGGTCCATCCCTGGCTCCTGTGGTCAGTTGTTGATGTGTTGGTGAAGGGGCAGTCTGGGCCAACTGGCTGACATGTTTAAAAAAAATTGTTCTGGCCTCTGGGTGATACCAGGGAGAGGTGGTCAAACAGAGTGGCACAAAACCATTTTTTTAAACATGTATACCAATCAGCTGGATCCATCCTTAGCTCCTGTGGTTTGTTGTTGATGTGTTGGTAGAGAAGCAGTCTGGGCTGACTGACAGACATGTTTAAAAAAAAAAGGTCTGGCCTCTGGTTGATACAAGGTAGGTGAGGATGAACAGAGAGGCACAGAACAAGCTTTTTAAACATGTATACCAGTTGGCTGGGTCTTTCCCTGTCTCCTGTGGTCGATTGTTGATGGAGGAGTGAGAGTGGGCCGAGCCAACTGGCAAACATGTAGATAAAAATTGTTCTGGACTCTGGTGGTGGAGGAGGGAGATGAGCTAGACCAAACTGGAACAGAGCCATTTTTTCCAACATGTATACCAGTCAGCTGGGTCTGTCCCTGGCCCCTGTGATCATTTGTTGATGTGTTGGTGGCGGGGCAGTCCAGGGTGACTTGCAGACATGTTGAAAAAATTGTTCTGACCTCTGATTGATATGAGGGGGTGGCAGATGAACAGAGTGGCAAAGACATTTTTTTTAAAACAGGTATACCAGTCAGCTGGGTCCATCCCTGGCTCCTATGATGAGCTGTTGGATGGTGGAGGGAGGGAGGTGGGTCAACCCAACTGACAAACGTGGTGCTGATAAAATCGTTCTGGCCTCTGGTGATGGAGAAAGGAGAGGCAGTCGAGCAGAGTGGCACAGAACCGCACATTGTGCAGATGTGCTTTAAAACAGCCAGTTATTTGTAATTATTATTTATGTACATTAGTATCTTAGTTCTTGGTCTTCTATTGAGTTTTGTTGTATTGTACATACATATGAACATACGAATGTGACAGCAGAAACAGACCACCCGGTCTATCTAAGTCTGCGCAAGTGTGTAGCTAGCACCCCTGGTTTGCAGCTGCCCCACCCCCCCTCCTCTTTGTCATCCCACTACCACCCCACTTCTCCCACCCTCACTCTCCCTGTTCCCTGTCCCACGCCCTTTGAAGCTGTTCACAGATTTACATGATACCACCCATTCTGGTAGTGCGTTCCATTTTGCTACCACCCTCTCTGTGAAATAGTGTCTCCTCATTTTCCTCCGAAATCTTCCCCCCTCTATTTTTAGCCCGTGCCCTCTGGTGACCCTTCCCCTCCTTAGCTTAAAGAACCCATCTGCCACATCTTTATTGATTCCCCTCAGATACTTGAATGTCTCTATCATGTCCCCTTGTCCCTTCTATCTTCCAGGGTGTACATATTCAGGTCTCCCAGCCTGCTGTCATAGTCTCTCCCCTCCATTCCACATATCATCTTTGTTGCCCTCCTCTGCACCCCCTCCAGTAGCCTGATATCATGCTTTAGGTATGGCCTCCAAAACTGCACACAATATTCTAAAAGAGGCCTTACCAGTGACCTGAAGAGGGGCAAGATCACCTCTCTTCGTCTGGATGAAAACCTCCTCGCTATGCACCCCAGCATTTTGTTTGCTTTTGCAGCTGCTCTCCTGCACTAGGCAGTGTTGTTCATGGTCCCTGTTATCATTACCTCTAGGTCCTTCTCCTCCTCAGTGATCCCCAGTTTAACCCCCCCCAGCCAGTATTCTCTCCTTGGGTTCTTCACCCCAAAGTGCATGACCTTACACTTCTTTGCATTGAACCCCAGCTGCCACCTCTCTGACCACTCCTCTAGCTTGCTTAGGTCCCCCTGCAGCTGCTTTCCATCCCTTCTCTCCATCCACTACTGCTCCAATTTTGGTGTCGTCAGCGAACAGACTTACCTTGCTCACCACCCCATGTGCAATGTCTGATAAGAAGAGCCCAAATAATACTGGCCCCAACACAGAGCCCTGTGGCGCTCCACTCGTCACTGGCCTTGGAGTTGAGAGCTCCCCTCTCACCACCACCCGTTGCAGCCTCCCACTCAGCCAGCTTGTAATGCAGTTCATAATTTTTGCCCCTACCCCTATACCAGTTAGCTTCCCCTCAAGCTGCCCATGAGGCACAGAATCAAAGGCCTTGCTGAAGTCCAAGTAAAGAACATTCACCGCATGACCCTTATCCAGCTCACCTGTCACCCATTCATAATATTGGTTGGTTTGACAAGACTTCCCTGAAATGAACCCATGCTGCCTCATATCCTGGAGGCCATTGTCTTCCAGGTACAACACCAGTCTTTCCTTTAGTATCATTTCCATGAGTTTGCACTCTATGGAGGTGAGACTTACCGGACGATAATTACCCGGTTCATCCCTTGGTCTGCTCTTGTGTAATGGTACTACATGTGCCATCCTCCAGTCCAGTGGCACACATCCCAAATCCAGTTTGGTGCTGTACAGATCCACCAGTGGCTCCGCCAACACCTCCACCATCTCCCTCAGCACCCTGGGGTGGATACCATCCAGCCCTGGTGCCTTGACTACCTTCAGTGCCCTCAGTCCCTCTAGAACTCTTCTTGCCTCAATTCTTCCATCTGTCGCCTCCTCTCCCTTGTCCCCACCCTCCCAGCCCATGGTGGTAGCGGTCCCCCCTTGTCTTCTGTGAACACTGAGCAAAAGTATTCATCCAGTGCTTCTGCCTGCTCCTTCCCTTTTCTGTCCACTCCCCACCCCTTTTTATCTTCACTATTGTGTCCTTGCATTTCTTTTTCTCCCTGATGTATCTGAAAAAATCTCCCCCCCACCCCGTTAATTTCCTGCGCTAGTCTCAGCTCCCTCAGGGCCTTGGCTTCTCTCACTTTTCTGGTCACCTCCCTGGACCATCTTGTATACTCCTCCCTGTCCACTTCCTTCCCGGTTCTCCTATACATCTGGTGCACCTCTCATTTTACTCTCACCACCTCCACTACCTTGCTGTTCAACAAGCATGGTTTTCTTGCTCTGCTTCTCTTACTCTGTGTCATTGGTGCAGGCTTTTATTGCCTCTGTAATCCCCCGTTTAATAATATTCCATTTCTGCTCCATATCCATCTCCTGCCTTATGCCCTCCAGTTTCCCTTTCAGTACTTCCTGCATCCTTCCAAATCCTGCCCCCCTGAAGTTTACCACCCAAGTAACTGATTTCTCTGGCTCCTCGCACATTGTGATATTAAACCACACCGTTTGGTGCTCTCTGTCAGCTAGTGGGTCCTCCACCTTTATTTCTCTTGCTGCCTCCCCATTCGACAATACCAGATCAAAAGTATTCTTTAGCCTAGTAGGTACACTAACCAACTGTGTCAGGAGACCCTCCTGGATTGCGCCCAGGAGCACTTGCTCCCTAGAACTGGAGGTGACCGGAATGCTCCAGTCAACCCCCAGCAAGTTGAAATCCCCCACGATGACCACCTTCCCTTTTCTACATGCCTTTCTGATTTGTTCCACTAATTCCCTGTCAAGCTTCTCAGACTGGGACAGTACCCTGTATACCACCCAAACCTCAGTTTCCCACCCCTTGAGTCTAGGAGCTGCAGCCAGATTGCCTCTGTTCTCCTTCCTCCCCTCTCGTCCCTTGTGCATTTGATCCCGTCCCTCACATAGATTGCCACCCCACCGCCCGCCCCTCCTCCTTATAGTCCTTCCTGTATAATTTGTATCCTGGGATTGCCAGATCCCAGTCCCAGTGCTCAGTTGCCCATGTTTCTGTGACAGTTGCAATATCCACCCTCCACACTGCTAAGAGTGCGTGTAGCTCAGCTGATTTGTTGCCTAAGCTTCTTGCATTCAGCAAGACCACCCTCCATCCTGCCCCCTTCCCTTCTCTGGCCTCCATTTCCTCCTTTCTACTCCCTCCTTTTTCGGCTGCCCCGAGTCCTTCCCTGCTAGCCTGGGGTTAGGCTGTGACTCCACTCTATCAGATCCCTGCCTACCTGCGGTCCACTTGCCACCCCCCATCTAGTTTAAATCTACCTTTGTCACAATATATCTACCCAGTCTTTGCTTTAATACCTCCTTCCCCTCCCCACTCAGGTGCAGCCTATCCCTTGCAAACAGATTGTTATTATCCCAGTTACTGCCCCAGCTGCCCACAACCCCATATCCTTTAGTTTGACACCATTCTACCAACCATGTGTTCAACTCCCTAATCCTCTCCTTTCTCACTGTGCTTGTGCGGGGTGCTGGGGAATTTTTTTTTGTGAGTGCGCCAGACTCCCAGTCTCCTCGCGCAACCTTCCCACTTCCTCAGTCCTCTCCTTTGTTACCTCCACCATTTCCCCCACTAGGTCATTTGTCCCCACATATACCACAATATGTGGTTTCCTCCTACCTCTCCTTACGCACTTTAGGATTGCCTGTCTTGTCTTGTCTGCCTTTAATCCCAGTATGGACTCCACCCATATCCGACTGTGCCTCTCCCCCTTGCTGCCCCATCTGATCCCCTTGAGTATGGAGTCCCTCAACACCAATACAATTCCTTCCTCTTTCCTTGTGCCTGTCGCCACCCCCCCACCCAGGTTCTCATTTCTGGGGCCACTCAAGACGGTGCTTTTACAACGTGTCCCAGTGTCTTCCCCCTGCTTCTCTCAATTGAGACCCCTCCTCCTGTTTGACTGCCAACCTTCCTTTCCCTCTCCCTCCTCACCTCTCTGAGTATTATCCTTCCCCCTGCCATGCCATGCTCAGTCTCTCCACTAGTAATGCTCTTCACTCCCTCCTCTTTGTGAGTACTATCCCTAGTGCAATCTCCTCCTGCACCCTCTTTCCCATGTGTTGCTAAAACAGCAAACATGTTCCCTACCCCCTTTGCCTTACTGTGTGTTTTCTCCTCCCTCCTGCCTACTGCTACTCCTCTTTTTCTAGGTCCTACCAGAGTCCACCCTTCATCAGCTGGCTTTCTGTCTACTTTGCCCCTCCTCTGACCCCTCCCTTGACCCACTGTTCCTTCTCTGTGGTGCTCCCACAATACTCTCAGATATCAGTCCTCCTACTGGCGCAATCCTCCCCTCATCCCTCAACCTCCTCAGCTCCCTGACAAGCTACTGAACCTCTTCCTTGAGCCTCCTTAGCCTGTGGCATATTGAGCACCCTCCCAGCCTCCACAGTATGTTCATCTGTATTGCTGCCCCACAACCATTGCACCCTACAATCCTACCCATGGTCCACACTACATATACAGCCTCTCCACACTAACTCTCCCTACAGCAAGTAGAATTAACTAATCCTAGCCCAGCCTCTAACAGAAATTGTAATCCCAAATGCCCTTGCATGCAGCATAAGACAACCAACTACAGTACTAACTGGAAACCACAATCCTACTCATAAGGACTATATATCTACTCATAAATTTTATATATTTATATGTCTTTAAGATTTAGCTCATATGGTTATTCCTTGTTTCCTCCTTCCTGACCTACTCTGAGGGTGCAGGTCAGTTTGCAGCTCCCCAAGCTCCTCCCTCACAGCCTTCAAACCCAACCCCCAGTGGTATTTCAGTATTTAAGAAAGGCTGGTGGAAGGGGTGAGTGGGAGGGCTTTTATAGTCACTCCAGCCACACAAAACCTTTAAGCTAAATGACACTTTAAGCTAAATTAAAAAGAAAATAAAACAATATCAAAACTTACAAAAATCCTCTACATATTAACTCTCTCAACAGCAAGTAGAATTAACTAAGCCTTCTCCTGTAGTTTAAAAAACAATAGCAAAACTTACAGAAGTCTTCTCCACAGCAAGCAGACTTAACCAATCCTATATAAACCAATAATTTTATTTATTCATTTGAATTTTGATGCCCGGGTAAGCCTTCTGAGACTAGATATCCCTTTTTCAGGGGCAACCTGGAATTAGTTGCATACATTGACGGTCATAGAAGTACAGTACAGTGTAAGTCATAGACATACAGTATCATAAGAATATAGACATATTTAAATTAGTTACATGATATAGTCAAACATAATATAATCATACAAAAGATTCTTGTTCAATGACTATGACTAATTACATACAGGGGAAACCTGCTTAGACTTGTTATCCTTTCACTAATTCTAAATAATAGTAGGGTTGAGAGTGGAATGAGGGTGGGGACAATAGGACTTTAGTGAAAGCAGTTACTTCAATGAAAGCAGTTACATGGGGCTGCTGTCCAGAAGTGGGCTTTCAGTCTTTTTTTAATGGGTAATATAATAGGCCAAGTCGTGTGTGTTCACAGGGGTATGGATCTGTATAGGTGTATAGATGCAGGAATGTGGGTATGCTTTCAGGATACTGAAGCTCGGAATCCCAACACTCACGAGACCAGCTTCAGTATCCTGAAATACAGATGCCCGAAATAATTTTGCACAGTGAAATTGTATTTCACCGTGCAAAATTATGTGCAAATGGGTGAAACACAGTTTTGCTACATGAGTAGCGAGAGGAAGGAGGTGCTTGCCGAGCTGCTTTCTTGGCATGGAAGGCTGGGTTATGAGCAGCTTGGCCAGCATGGCTGCGTGGACCCGGGTTCTATTCCCGGTGCAGCATCAATTTTTGTCTCACTGCCATTCCGACTGTAACATTTTTTTACCAACTCCGAGGTCTGCTTCCCCTGGGAGTTGGTTATTTTCGTTACGGGGGGTGTGGGGGGCAAAGCCACATTGACCGTAAGTCCCTGGCAGAATGCTGAAATTCAGTCTCCTGAACTTGGTCTAGTGGAGTTTGGGAAACTGAATTTCAAGATTTCATAGGTAATCCAGAATGTGCACTGCTTCAAACAACAAAACCTGAAGATTCCCGAAAACCAAGCTGTTTAGTTTTTGGGGATCCAAGCTTTGTCTAGGCTTATAGTAGTTTAAGATCAGGCAAGACATAATGTCCATCATGTCTGATCCTCCCTGCTTTATAAGCAGGGATGGACAAAACTACTTTGTATGTTAATACTACTGCTGAGATGTAGAAGACTGGTCTCACACACATTCTTAGTGTATGAGAACCACAAATCCAAGGTTAGCAGTTCTGATACCCTAAGAATGTAAGTAAGACCACTCTTACAACTGTGTGAGTGGTCTTGGCAGTGGCATCAATATATTGTTGATTGAGCTTGATCAGTAATATGTAAAAAAAATTTTTAAATCTTACCAGAACGTGCCCATCTCTAGGGCAGCTGCACGAGACAGCCTTCACAGAAAAAGTGTCTCACATGCAGAGGAAAGGAGCATCCTGATTGGTCATGAGCACTCCCTCGATCCATAATGTGCAAACATGTACTAGTGCAATTCATAGGGATTCCCTACCCACAATACCATGAGAGGACTCATTGATTTCCTAAGTTAGCAGTCATTTTGTAGGCTTAATTTGAAAGCTTGTACTGTCTTCATATCCACCATCTCTACCAGTAGACTGTTTCAGAGGTTCACTACCCTCTGGGAGACAAAGTACCTGCTAATGTTATCCCAGAATTTACCACCTCTGTGCTTCAGGGCATGTCATGTAATGCACACTGCTGGAGGGCACTAGATCAAACATCTCTATATTTTTCATGTTGTTGATTCATTTGTGTATGCAGAAGACTGAGACTATGCAGGCGTGACTCCAGGCAGTTGGACACACACCTATGTTTGTGCACATGGTGCATGCACAGTAGATTCAGCAGCTGTGCTGCAGGTTGTGCTTCAAGTAGTTTGGGAGTGGAAAGTCCAGATATGATCATCCTTACCTATGAACACAAACACACCATTCCAAGCCTGTCTGTTAACAAAACAGCAGCGGTCATAGAGCTAAGCACACCTGGAAAAAAGCCCTGTGAGTCTCGAGCTTGGATGCCTACATTTTTTGTAGGCCTAATAAAACTATTGTCACTACTGAATAAAAGTATTTTGTTAGCGTCTGTGTTTTTTGTTAGCTAACACAGTACCCCTACAAAGTTACGTTGTATTCCTTAGCCACTTGCCCTTCTTTCAAGGTAGATATATTTGAACCAGTTTATGAGATAAAGATAATTGTGGCATCATGGCAAGATAATTAACCAGACCTTTATAATGAGCTGAGATTGTTATGCTAAAGAAATAAATGAGACGTGCAAAAAATTAATAATTCATTTCTAGGAAAGGAAAAAAGTACACGCTTCAGATCTTACACCCTCCCCCACCTAATAAAAAATGCAGGGTATTAATTACTGTACCTCCTGTTAACTTATTAGAGACATTGTTAAGCAATGATTTTTGCTATGTTTTAAAAGCCACTTACAGTATGTGAATTAGTAGAATTAGTCTCTCCATGGTATAAGGGTAATTGTGATGCTCACACCCAGCACAGGTGAGTCTGGGTCTCTGCTCTTAGCATGCAGGCCCAGAAGCTGGCAGGCAGTGAAAGAGGCAGGGCCTCAGTGTGAGATCTCTTATTGTAGTTTATAGGCACTCCTTGAGAGTTCTAAAATGGTATACAAGAGTGTCATATTGGACAGTTTGTGTTATAAGTTATTAAATATTAGCAATGTAATAAAAAACATGCTAGACAATTATACAAAGAAGAGTTCAAAAAATTCCCAAAAATTTGCATACCAAACCCAGCCCCAAGATCCACCCACTGCACCGCCCATTCTAAAATCCTAGATCCACTACTGAGCTGAGCAATAGGACTCAGAGGGTGGTGGTGAATAGGACCTACTCTGAAGTAGGCAAAATGACCAGTGAGGTGCCACAGGAAGCAGTACTGGGACCAGTACTCTTCAATGTCTTTAGTAGTGACATTACTGAAGGACTGGAAGAAAAGGTAATCGTCTTTGCGGATGACACGATACTCTGTAATAGAATGGACACACCTGGAGGGATAGATAGAATGAGGGGGGATGTAAAAAAGCTGGAAGAATGGTCAAGGAACTAGCAGCTGGGATTCAACACTAAAAAATGCAAAATAATGCATTTGGGGCACAAAAACCCGAGGGCAACATACAAACTGGGGGGGAGGCACTGACAGACAGGGATCAAGAAAGGGAACTGGCGTGATTACTACAGATAACCTAAAAGCTGCAAAACAATGTGATAAGTTAGTGGGTAGGCTAGCCAGATGTTGGGATGCATGGGCAGAGGCATCACCAGCAGAAGGAGGGAGGTGATATTACCCCTGTACAGATCACTGGTAAGACTACACCTTGAATATTGTGTCCAGTTCTGGAAGGCCTATCTTTAAAAGGACATAGTTAGAGTAAAGGTGGTTTAGAGGAGAGCAACCAAACTGATACAGTGCATGCATCTGAAAACCTACAAGGAAAGGCTTAAGGAATTGAACATGTACTCCCTAGAGGATAGGAGGAGGAGGAGGAGGGGGATATGATAGAAACGTACAAATACCTCACGGGGAAAAACAGGGTACAGGAAGGTAGCATTTTTCAAAGGAAAAGACGCTGAAGAACGAGGGGTCATGCTATGAAATTAGAAGGGGGAAGTTCACAGGAAATGTGAGGAAGCATTTCTTCACTGAAAGCGTGGTAGATGAATGGGATAGTCTTCTGGCGGAGGTGGTGGGATCAGAAACAATTGCGGGATTCAAGAAAGTCTAGGATAGATGCAGAGGGATCTTATTTTTTTATTTCTTATTTAGCAAGTCTAGGATTACAAATACCTTTAGCCAAGGCTCTTTTACAAAGGTTCCACATCAGAGAAATACAAATTATGGGGAACATCAAGACAGACATTACAACAAGGTGGACATTGCAAACAGAGTACAGATTAATACAATTCAAGGGTAGCATTGTAACAAGGCAGCCAGCGGCATTTGTCAGAGAAAATAGACAACAGATAAGAAGTGCCAGAGTCATAGGGAGAGGGAAGGAGGGGGAAGGAATGTAGGTAGGGTGGGGAGAGGGTGAAAAGTGCAGCACTGGGTATACCAAGATGTGAGGGTAGAATCCAGTGAGGAGGGGAGGGGTGGGCCACTAGAGCAGGCAGGGGAAGTGGAGAAACAAGGTTAAGTTGGGCAGTCACAGGAGCTGTTGGCAGTGAGATAATCCCAGAGCCTAGTTTTAAACATACCAATTGTTGGGGCAGAGGAGATGGTGGGGCTGAGGCCATTGAACCAGAGTGGCACTTGATAAGCAAAAGAATGTTGTCCATGTGAAGTGTGACAGTGGGGGACTTTCAGTAACTGTAGCGTGGATCTCCAAAGGCACCGTTTGTTGGTTCGGTGTTGTAGCAGAGTTGAGACCCCAGAAGGTGCAAGGCCAAGGTAGATTTTTTTTTTGCCATGGAGCAGGTGAGAAACTTTATGCTGTTTGATAGTTGGGGACAGCCGGTCTGGGTGTACAGGTCACATGTGTGGGTGAGACGGTGAGCACCAGTGATGAGCAGACATGCCTTATTTAAGGCAGTTGAGAGGCGTCTAAGGGTTGTGGTTGTGGCTGAGTCATAAATGATGAGACCATAGTCTACTACAGAGATCACAGAGCTCAGGACTGCAACCTTCAAAGCTTCTGGCGTGAGGTGTTGTCTGTGTTTGTAGAGGAGACCAAGCTGTGTATTAGCAGCTCTAGCTACATTATCTACGTGAGGTCTATAGGAGGTATTAGGGTCAAGCTGTATCCCTAAGTATTTGAAGGACCCCACCTGATCTACACTGTTCCCCTGGGTGGTGGAGATAGCCAAGTGGTGTAGCTTGTGTGGGTTATGAGAGCTGCAGACGAGCAAAGATTCGGTTTTCTTGTCATTGAGGACCAGTTTATGATTAAGAAACCATGTCTTTACAGAACTGAAACCAAGTTGAAGGTTGTGTTGAAGCGTTGCAGGATCTTTGAGAGTGGAGAATACAACAGCATCATCGGCATATAGTATGATCTGCTCAGAGCAGTGGTAAGGGAGGGAGTTTAAGAAAAGGCTAAAAAGGAGGGGTCCCAATATGGATCCCTGTGGGACACCCGAGCGAACAGGCAGTGTGTCAGAAAGAGCGTCAGCAATTTTTACTCTCCGCGACCGGTTTTCTAAGCGGCTTTTAAACCAGAGAGAAGAGTCAGGTGATAGCCCGGCATTCAGTAGTTGATCAATTAGTAGTCTATGGTGTACTGTATCGAAGGCCTTGGAGAGGTTGACGAAAACGGTCCTTGTGAGAAGGCTGTTGTCAAGGGATTTGTGCAAAGCTCCAGTAAACTCAAGAATGGCTGTGGTGGCTTATTTTTAAGTGACCTGGCATGTGTGAGCTGTGTGAGCAGCATATATTCATTTGTATATTCAAGCTTGTGCATTTTTGTTGTGTTTATTTTAGCATCTTAACACTCGCTGTTTTTGCATTCTCAATGTTATAAGGGTGAGGTTCTATATTTGCAAACGATCAGTGTGCCACCAGGGGTTGTGATTGTGATTTGTTTCACCTCGGGAATAACAGGGAGGGAACTGGTTTCTAATCGAAGCAGCATTTGAAGCCTAAAACTCTAATTTAGGTAAGGGGATAGGTATTGGAGAGAGGTGTGACTTTGAACATTCTGAGCAGACTGTAACTATTGGAAGAAACTGTGCTAATTGACACAGTAACTGGTTACAGGTGCCAGAGACCACATGGTTTAAAAAATCCCAGTCAGAACAACTCGCCACATCACATTCCATTTTCTGCTACCGCCCGACCCGTGCTGAGGTCTCTGAATGCCTGCTGCTTTTATTTGCTGTACTTTCTTTTACCTGGAAAACAATTAGGGAGAAATTTGGCTTTGGCCCTGCCAGGTTTCTGCCAGCCCCAGTCTCTGATGACATGCTGCCGACACGTTCCTCACTCTATCCTTGAATGAATATTGGTGGAAAAAACCTTAGAGATTTATAAGTAAGTGCTATACCTTCCTATTTATTTTTAGAGCATTATTAAAACATTCTCTATTTGAGGTGTAGAACAGGTAGCTCTCAGAGAAGTATTTAGAGAAGGAATAGCAAAGACTTGTAGTTCAGTTCCTGAGACAAATACAAAGCGTTTGTGCATCTGTGATCTTACAAATTGGCACTGCTATCGTCAAATTTTTTTAATCTCTTTTTTATTTAGATTTTTATCTGTTTAAACTAAAGTTGTAATTATAATTGTCATTTTTTTTTTTTTTTTTTTTTTTTATGCAATGTGTCCCCGGTTTTTATTAGTTGTTACCCTGTATTTTGTTACATTTGCCCCCCCATCTTACAGCATGGTCCTGGATTGTTGGTGGTCCAAGCCCAAGGGTGCAGAAGGAATCCCCAGAGACTGACACTAAATCCACTGGAAAAGGAACCGTATGTTTGAACTGTGTGCTGGGAAGAATCACCGTGTTATGGAGGTGAGTTGGGAGAGGTCGGCAAACAAGGATTTTTTCTTCTTTTCAAGGACAGATCAGGCAACATAAAGGATAAAGAACTGAAGTAAGGACTAGAAAGAACTGGTTAAGAAGGACCTAGGGTCCATTGTAAACCCATCTATACCAAACTAGCTGGATTTATTCAAAAATCAAGTGGAAAGAAGTTTTCTATGCGGTAGAGATACGTGTTTGCAAAACTTGAATGTTAGTTGCTGTCTTTATGATATCTGCCTGGTCTTACCCTGCAATTTGCATAGTAGCAGGTTACTAGCTATTGATTTATTTATCTATTAATACTCTAGTAGGATATGTCAGAGTGCTCAAACTCTCCGCTCATGGCAACCAGAAGCGGTAGGGCTCTTGTAAAAGAGCCAAAGAGCACTCTATCAATTAAGGAAGGGGTAATCAAGAATTCCAGAGGTAAGAAAAGTCATAAAATAAAACCCCAGGAATTGCCTATGGAATGCATGGAAAGCTCAACCAATTCTAGGGGTATTGAGAAAATTAGAAATGGCTGTATCTAATCACAGGATCTCCAAATTGTTATGTCTACTCTGACCTCACAAGGGGTGAACTTTAACCTGATAAGTGCTAATAAAGGGGTCACTAGTAGGGATAGCAATATGGGACAATGTCAGATTGGCCCTTCTTTCATGCCACCACTTTCACCATTGAATAATTGTAATATTAAAGAAGCCCCTGGTACCTTACTTCCATTAGCAACTGAGATTAGTTGGCATGTCTCCCCACTAAGGAATCAAACTAAAATTATAGATTTTTTCTTGTACAAAAAAGGTCAATCAGGGATTATCACACCAGAGAAACAGAATTCTAGGGGTAGATTAATAGGGGAAACAGGGGTAAAATCCATTCATTCTGAAACAGTGCAAGGAGATGTTGTCTCGAAGGGAGAGGGTATTTCATGTTTTCTATCCAGAAAGGACCTGTTTAGCCCACTGGCATTATCAAATGAGCTCAATAGCTCAGGTGTGGATAAAGAGGAGAATAGGGAAGAGACCCTTGCTGGCTGTCCAGGTGAGGCCTTTGAGAGAATGGACAGAGAAGTTCAGAATATTCAGTTGGATCAAGACTTCCTCACCCAGTTTCCAGACACCATGGCCCAGATATTCAAAAGGGTTGCGCATGGCGCAACAGTGTTGCACCATGTGCAACCCACTGATGCCCCGCGATATTCAAAGGGAAAAGTGCGCCGCACAACTCATGCCAGAGTGCATCAGTAATGTCTGCAGGTGCAGGTAGGAGGGGTGTGCCCATGCATACCCTACACAGCCCGATATTCAGCCTGGGATGTGCAGAGCCATGCATGCACAACCCCTACCTGTGCCAGCACAAAGTTGATCAAAAAAAAAAAGGAACAACTGATGGCCACCGACAAGTGAGCTGCCACATTGCAGGGCACAACACGGCAGCTGCCACCTGTGGGTGGCCACCCGAGCTCCAGCCGCACCTGGCGGCACCCCCCCATGCCCGATTGTTGGCATTTGTAAGAAAATGAAGAATTCTGTCAAATATCTCTGGTGGTCCAGTGGACCGCTGTGTGCCCAATCATGGGCATTTGTAATAAAAAATAAAAATACGTCCAATATCACTGGTGGTCCAGTGGACCGCTGACTGTCCGATTGCGGGCATTTGTAAAAAAGGAAATAAATGTCCAATATCCCTGGTGGTCAGTGGATCGCTATCTGCCGATCATGGGCATTTGTAAAACACACATATGTCAATATCCTGGTGGTCTGATGGTACCCCACCGCCCACTGAGTCCCACCGCCCGCTCCCTCCTGGTCAGCCAGCATGGCACCCCCGCCCGCCTGCCGCTCGCCCGCCACCGACTGACACCATTGCGGTAGGGCTAAGCCCATTGGTCCACAGCGTGAGTCAATGGTGTACAGCCATATATACTCATTTCCTCTCTCTTCTCAGATATGTGAATGGATCCATTCACATATCTGGAATGTGTAAAATGTATGGCTGCATGTCTATTGGCTCATGCTGTGGACCAATGGGCGACAGCCCTACATGACGGTGTCAGTCGGTGGGCGTGCGGTGGCAGGTGGGTGGGGCGCTGCTGCCCACCAGCTGACCGAGGGGAGAGGGGATTCAGTGGGTGGGTGGGGAGGGGGGTACCACTAGACCACCAGGGATATTGGACATATGTTTTTTTTTTACAAATGCCCGCGATTCGACAGTCAGCAGTCCACTGGACCACCAGGGATATTGATAAGTCCTATTTATGTACGTAGCCTGTGATCAGGTGGGCAGGTCCACTGGACCACCAGGGATGATAGGGATGTTATATATTTACTTAGCCCATGATTGAGCTGTGGAGCACATTGCTGGCTGCAGGGGGTGTCGTTCCCCGACGGCTGCTGCCTGGCAGGGCACCAGGCACAAGTCATTGGGGATCGGTGCACCTGCATGCAAATGGGGCCATAATGACATGCAAATGGCCCCATGTACTTCATACATGATACCTATTGTTGCATGTCAAGTTTTGAATATCGCGGTTGCTGTGCATGGCGCAATGGAACTTCTGGCGCTTAGTGTATCCCCACGTTCACCTTTTGGCCACTTGCGCTTATGCAGTGCCACTGTGCCATGCACACTGCGGGTGGCCAGGGTGTGATATTCAATGCTGCTGATCCATGGCGCAGCTCCATTGAATATCGTCCAGTCCACACCCCTGCGCAGCCAAGTTGAGCTGCGCCCAAGCTTGCGCCACAGTCTGGAGCAGTTTGAATATCTGGGCCCATATCTAAATATACTATTAAGGCTTTAGCCCATCCAGTGATGTCTAAAATTGTGTTACAAGAAGCCTATAATGGTATTAAATCTGCTTTAGAAAATCTGTCACTCCTTTGTTTAGAGAGGTTCTCTTTGCTCAATCAACTGATTTCAGAGCTGGTCAAAAAAATGATGACCTCAGAACCAATCACAACCCATCATTTTTGACATTAATAATACCTGAGGTGCCAAAAGGTAAAAGGAAAAATAGGTCACATAAAAATAAAAAAATCGAAGGAGGCGACAAAACCCAGAAGAACAAAAAATAATAAATCTATGAAAATTAATAATAATAGGACTTCTATAAATAAAAATAAGAAGAAGGGGCCTTCTAAAATAGTAAATAGAAATGGGCAACATCTTTTAGGTATATCAGTGATGGATAAAGAGAAATCCCAATTTAAAAAAAAAAAAAGGTAAAAGTAAACAAAAAGGCAGAGAATAGTGATCTACCCAAAGAGCAGGAAACTCTAAAGGAACACATCTCTGATGGCACTTCCCCCATAATGGTCTCAGGAACTTCAGTCTCTGAGAACTTCATTATTTCAGACCAAGCACAATCTCCCTTTAGACCTCAGTTACCTCTATTGTTAGAGGACGTTTAGTACTCCGATCCAGAAGAGGGTATGGCATATGATCTAATAAGTACAGGCAATGAAGTAATATTCAAACTGGATCAGATGTATGCCAAAGAATATGAAACTAATGCCTCATTGATGGACCTGATAGCCCATTTGTTAAGAGCTGAATTTGGGTTCCCACTGGTAGCTACTGCCCTCAATTTTGTGAGCAGGGACTGGTCAAATCCTGCCAACCCAGTTTATTTTATGTTACCCAATATGGAAATGATGAAGCAGTTCTGGACAAAACAAGGACTGATAAACTCATTGGGTATGTTGATATCATCTCTGGTTACCTGGGCCACTATCTGGAAATATATCCATAATGGGGCCAACCCTGATAAGATCTTACCATATGACAGGTTTGCCTCAACCTTAGCCCAGCTAAACTGGGATTTTGGAGTAAGCCCCATATCATACATGTTGTTCATTTTTAGAATAGACACTTTTGAAGGGGAAAATTCCAGCAATCTACTCTCCTATCTCAGGGTGATTCTCCCAACTATCACCAAACTCCAGATCCATAGTAATGAATTAGTCCAGGTAGAAAGGGTCCTTGAAGGCAGAGGGGGGACCCAGATTAATTGTCACATATGCTCTGCAGAACTATCTGCATTACTTTTAGAAAGTAGACATATGTTGGACAAGTTGCATATCTGTCTGGTGGCACTGAATGAATGGGATCCTCAAGACCAACTTATACCAAGCCCCTTATGACTACAAAAACCTGGAAGTCAAGAACAGGATCCAATAAAGGAACCTGGTCTCAGGCTAGCAAGTGTCGCTTGCTGTAATTTCCTTAACTGGAAAATAGCAGGGATACATAATAAATCTGCAGATTCTCAATGTGTCAACTTTGTCTCTGGATTTTAAGCTATTACCTTTCAGGAAATGTGGGCAGTAACTCAGCCCTATCTTAATGGGTTTGAATCCTGCTATGTCCCAGCGACTAAAGTGAAAGCTCACGGGAGAAATAAGGGGGGATTAGCAACTATGATTAGGATTAGGGATGGACTAAGGGTACTAATGAATCATTCCCCTGCCCCGGAAATTCTTCTTGTAGTAGTTTCGTGGGACACTAGTGTAGTACTGATTGTGAATATTTATATTCCCCCGAGCTGTCACTCTTATCCCACATATGACATCTGGTCAAAATTAACTACTGAGATAGATGTACTCACACAACAAAATATGGTTGATATTGTAATATTAGCAGGAGATTTTAACGCAAGAATAGAAAACTTTGATAATGTTGTTTTTTTACAAGAACAACTATATATGGCAGACCTTGAACCAGAAAAATGACAGATATGGTAGTTAATGAGGCAGGGAGAGGTTTTCAAAGCTTCATTATAAATAATAATTTTTGATTCTTAATGGGAGACTAGATGGAGACTGCGAGGGGGAGAGTACTTTTTATTCTACGGTAGGAAAAAGTGTGATTGATTTCATTCTGTGTTCCCCACATAGTCATCACCATTTTAAGAGACTGGAGGTTGTTATGTGGCCAGAAAGTGATCATGCAGCAATATTATTGTCATTTTTGAACCATAACACTAGAACCAGCGTGCCAACTAATCTAATGGTGGCAGCAGGAATTCAAGGGAAATCAAGGTTGACCATAAATATTAAAACCATGGATAGGGTATCAAATCTAATTTATTCCCCCACCTTTTCTTTTCTTTTCTTTTTTCAAGCAAAAAAATGATCCAAATATCAAACAAATTAATCATTTATTGAACATATGTTATCAACAAATAAATAAAGAGTTATACTGTACAAGTAATAGTAAGTATAAGTTATCATCTTGGTTTGATGTTCAATGTGCAAGAGAAAAAAGAACATTGGGAAGGCTTATTAGACAAACAAAAGAAAACTACAAAGAGTGTGATTTTACAACTAAATAAAGCTCACAGAGATTGCAAAAAATTCTTACACAAAAAAACTGAGTTCACACATAAACAATGGGAAACTATGCACTATGCCATTAAAATGAATGATACTAAACTTTTCTGGTCATTATTAGTGAATGGAACTAAAAATCAGAGCTCGACTTTACCAATATATATTCCAAAAGAAACTTGGATATCATATTATAAATCATTACTCAATAGGGATTCGGACTCAGGTGGATTCTGTAGACATTCTCCATAATAGGGGTGAGTACTTACCTTTAGTGCTTACATTTTTGGAAGTAGAAGAAGCCATAATGAATCTACCACACAATAAAGCCCCGGGACTCGACTTAATCCTGGGAGAAGTTTATAAAGCACATCTAAACTACTGGGTAATCTTTCTTACAAACATTTTCAATATTTGTCTAAAGGAGATATCTGTTCCATCTTCATGGACCAAAAACATAATAGTACCGATTCAAAAGAAAGGACATTACCAAACTCCATCTAACTATCGTCCAATCAGTTTAATAGATATTAGTGGCAAAATATTTGTTAAAATATTGTTACAAAAACTTCAGTTTTGAACTGAGACTACTTCCCCCTTATCCATTTTCCAAGCTGGCTTTCGCCATAGTTTCTCGACTACAGACAATATCTTTATCCTTTCACAATTGGTGGAAAAATATAAGTCATTTCACAAAATGAAGCTTTACATTTTATTTATTGATTTTTCAGCAGCGTTAGACTCTAAAAATAGAGGTAAACTTTGGGAAATACTAGCTGCTAAAAGGCTCCCTTTGAACCTTTTGGTCCCAATCTATTTGTTATATATGCATACTTTATCTGCTGTTACATCTGACAATAATGGTAACATCTCAGATTACTTTCAAACAACTGCAGAAGTAAAACAAGAATGCCTTCTGGCACTCCTTTTATTTAGTTTATATATTGACTCCCTATTGTCTTATAATGAGGTAGTCAATCTAGACTCCCCTAAAATTAATAATCTCCCTATACATACCCTTGCATATGCAGATGATTTGATACTATTGGCACTCTCTAGTCAAGGACTTCAAAATAAATAATGCAACTTAACACCAAGTGCGAACAACTGGAGTTAACGATAAATCTTAAGAAAACTAAACTTATGATCTTCGGTTTCCAATCTGTCAAAATAGCGAATTCAAGACTTTATTTAAATGGCAATCTTATAGAAAAGGTCACTTCATATGTATATTTGGGTGTTAAGTTCACTACAAATGGATCTTGGTCATCGCACTGGAATGACCAGGTAGTGAGGGCAAGGTTGATAGTTAAAGCACTGTTCCATTTTAACACCAAATATGGAGGACACTCAGTTTTACCTGCTTTAATGGCAGGCGAAGCCAAAATTACCCCCATTCTTACATATGAAGCAGAGGTTTGGGGTACAAATTCCCCATCCTGTTTAAAAATTCCACTCTCTATGTTTTATAAATCTTTTTTTGCAATTCACTGTATTTTTACCGAGCTGCCTGCCGCCCTTCAATCAGCTCGGTCACGGCTGGCCGGCTTCTGCTTCCCAAATTAGCCACCCCCCCGATACCCCCATGGCTTGCCCCCCATGGCAGGGGCCCGTGGCACAGGGCCAGATGCCATGGGTGAAACGGTCTAGGTCAGGGGTCCTGGCCTGGGAGCACATCAGAAGCCACGGCAGGCTTCATCCATGGTGGCCAGCAGCTCTGTTTTTCCCGGTTTCCCCACCCCTGAGGCGATGCAATGGCCTTCAGCGTCGTCCCACCCTCTCCCCGCCCCCTTAAGTAGCTCGGCAGCATGGGTGTCCACCAGCCTCCGCTAAGAACCCCCATCGCTCGGTTGCTAGCCCAACCCTCCCGGAGAAGAGGAGAGCAGTCCGTCAGGCGCTAATCCTTCTCCCACGCCTCAACCTACTCCGGGTCCATTCTCAACCCGGTCGCCGGTATCGCAGTGGAAATCCCACCGTCGCGCCTAGCGGCAGGCATGTTTTATAAATCTTTACTGCAGGTTCCAATAACTACGTCCAACATTACAGTAAGGGCTGAACTGGAAAGCATTTCCATTTTTACATTGATTAATTTACATGTGGTGGGCTATTGGTTAAATATCATTAACAACCAGACAAACCTTTTGCCCTCACTCTGCTTGAAAAAAAAAAGATTAGGTGGTATGAACAGAATTATATATCCCCATGGGTAAAAACTCAAAGGAATCTTGGGAAGATTTTCCATACAACATCTCTGGCTAGATTTTGAAAAATCAATTGTAATTTCACCTTTGTTCAAGCAAACTATTAAAAAGAAATGTATAAGGCTTGCTCAGGAGAAACAAATGGAGCAAGTCAGAAGCCAGCGTCAGGCCATCTGTTTTGATCAAAATAAAATAGACACTCTCTTAGAGAATTATCTAGTTGTACCTTTGATCCCACTATATAGAAAATCTATTACATGGGCAAGGATGGGAATTATATGCTCAAAATATGCATATTTTAATAGAACCTCCCCAGATAGTCCTTATCCAGAAACTTGTAGATGCAATTAGGGCTTTTTGGAAAACATCTATCATATTACGGTACAATGTCCATTATACAAACTCCACTGATGAACATATTAAATAACTTTCTTGTGAGATTTTTTTTTTTTTTTTATTTTATTGAAATCTAGGATTACAAATACCTTTGAGCAGGAACTGCTCATTTACAAAGGTTCCACGTCGAAGGAATGGAGGGTATACATACATACAAAGGTCAACATAATAATACATAGTTACACAATAACAAGAAGTAAGAGACTGAGGCTTAGGAAATTCCAGTAATTCAAAATGTGCCAAATGTTAGGTAGCATGACATAACCAGCCAAGGGCAATCTTGGAAATAAGCACTGCAGGTGAGAGGGAAGGGGGTATGCAGGCAGGAAGGCCATTATCGGAGGGTAGAGGGTGAGGGTAAGGGCTCTAAAGGGGAGGGAAGGAGGGATAGAAGTCAGGAAATGCCCCAGGGGAGGAAAGGGAGAGGGGGCAAGGGGGGTAGGTGGGTAGAAGGAGGCAAGGCGGGGAGAGATAGCTGTCAAGACTGAAGTGGAGGGCAGTGAACAGTGGGCCCCCGATTAGGCGAAGCAGTCACAATGACTAGTTGAAACAAGATGAAGTCAGAGTTGTCTCTTAAAAGGGCCAAGAGCAGCAGCAGTAAGAGTTTCTTTGTTGAGAGTATTGTACCACTGTGGTGCTCTTTGGGAAAAGTCCTCTGGCCCATGGTAGTCCGGCATCTGGGGACAAGGAAGGTTAGTTGTTGTGAACTTCTAGTTCTCTGGGTGCTGTGGTGGTCAATAAGTAGCTTTTCAATGCTCAGGGGCATGACCCCAAGGAGGACTTTTTTGGCTAAGAGGCAGGTTTGATACTGTGTCCGGCTGATGAGAGGTAGCCATCCTGCCCAAGTGTACAGGTCACAATTGTGTGTAAGTCGATCAGCCCCAGTTAGCAGCCTGCATGCTTTGTTGAGTGCAACTGTAATTCTGTGGAGGGCAGAGGCGGAGACAGAGCCATAAATTGCTAGCCCGTAATCGATGATGGAGGTGACAGAGCTGTTGATAGCCAACTGGAGAGTGTCAGGAGTCATGCAGTGTTTGTGCCTGTAGAGCAGGCCTATACGGATGTTGGTGGCTTTGGCGACAGAATCTATGTGCCGATGGTAGGACAGTGAGCTGTCCAATGTGACACCTAGGTATTTAAAATCAGGAATGTGTTCAAGTAAGGTCCCTGTTTGGTTTAGGATGGTTAGGTCACAGGATTTGTACTTGCTCCTGGCATTGTAGCAGGTCATAACCTTTGTTTTGCTGTAGTTCATGACCAGTTTGTGTGACTTGAACCATTCTTTGATGCGCATGAATTCAAGCTGTAATTGTTTCTCGAGGAGCTCTGCGTTTTGGTGGTCGGTGAACATGACTGCGTCATCATCGTAGAGCAGTAATTTCTGGTGGCAGACACTGGGAAGCTCATTGAGGAAGAGGCTGAAGAGTAGTGGCCCCAGGATGGACCCCTGTGGGACCCCTGAAAGGACTGGCTTTTCTTCCGAGGTAACACTGGTAATCCTAACCTGCTGGAACCTCTCCCCAAGGTAGCTTGAAAACCAGAGCAGTGCTTCATTGGAAAGCCCAATGTTTGATAATTGCTTGAGTAGGAGTGGGTGGTTCACAGTATCAAAGGCTTTCATAAGGTCGATGAATACTGCCCCTACACAGTTTCCTTGATCAAGTGTGGTATGGATGAAGCCTGTGAATTCTAATAGTGCAGTGGTGGTACTGTGCCCTTTTTGGAAACCATGTTGCTCAGGACACTGGATGTCGTATTTTTCCAGGTGCTTGACTAATTGGTCTGAGGCGATGCGCTCCAGGGCCTTAGACAATGGAGGGAGGATGGAGATAGGTCTGTAGTTGGAGTGCAGTGATTTGTCTCCACTTTTGTGTACCGGTGTGATGGTCGCCTGTTTCCAGTGAGATGGGAACTGGGACATCCTTAGTGATAGACTGAGGACCTTTGTCAAGGGTTCAAGGACTTCTTCAAGGACAAGTGCTAACAATTTCAGGTCAAGGGAGTCACCGTTGTAGCCTGCATTGTGAATGGCCTTCTGAATATAGGTTCTGGCTTTATACACTGGGATCTCCTTGAAGTAGAATTGTGGGGCAGGGTGTAGGAGAGGAGTAGTTGCGGGAGGGTTACTACCAGAGGGGGCATCAAAGAAATTAGAAGGGAGGACACTATCCAAGTTGGAGAACGCATTGTTAAAGGTGTTGGTGATGGTGTACAGGTCAGTTGTTAGTGTTCCATTTATGCTGAGCATGGTGGGTGGTGACTTAGGGTACTTGCCTGTAAGGTCTTTCAGGTTACTCCAGAATTGTTTTCCATCACCCCAGGAGTTGGAGAGAGCTTCCTTGAAGTATTTGCTTTTGGCTGTCCTAACTGCCCACATGCACTCATTTCTGGCAGCTTTATATTTATGAATATCCCCAGGTTTGGATGTTGCATGGGCACAGTGCCAGAGATGATCCCTATGTTTGAGTAAAGTGATTAGATATATAAATGCAGATTATGATCAGTTGTTTGTTCTTTTACATCCACACACAATTGAAGATGCAGAGATGGCTGCAAAATTTTTCTACGACTGATGAAAATTAAAAGAAAACATCTCCCTGCCCCTGAAAAGTAAAACTGAGGTTGAAACTTAAAATGATTTAAAGCACTCTTTTCTAATATATTACATTAAGGACATATTCCTTGTCTAGGGAAAATTTTTGTAAGATACAATAATGTATGTAAAATTAATTTTACTGCTTGTAATGACCTCTATTATAATTGTAATGTCCATTTGGTTTTATGGAAGAACAACAAATATGATTTAATTAAAAAAAAAAGGGGGGGGAGGGACCAGAGACAGAATAGGATCCACAGTGTCACAGTAAGATAAAGAAAATAGGGTAGACTAGATGGGCCATGAGGCACTTATCTCTTTACACCTTCTATGTTTCTTATTAATCTGCTAGTGTAGCAGTTTCTCAGCCAAGCAGACAGAGGGTTGCTGTGTGTGTCATTACACTACCACATGATCCACCACTGCCCACTTCAGTGCAAAGAGTTCTATGTTGTGGGCTGGAAAATTTCATTCCTATGGGCTTGGTCTGAGTCTAGTGAACACAACATGTCTCATCCCAGTCTTGTATGCCAGGTACAATGTGGCTGAGTTGGGTCTGCAAATGCCAAAGCGGCAAGCCAATGTCTACATCTGGAGCTTGATAATCACTCAGAATGCTGCTTCTCCAGTTCCAAGGATATCAAAAGTTTCACTGATGTTGTAGTAGTCCTGGACAGATCTGTCCCTCTTTTTGGCATCATTTCCCTTCCTGGAGTGTGAATGCCCTTGCCTCAGATTGAGCAAATTCTCTCACAGCTGATGGGAAATCCTTTACAAATATGTTCCAAAATCCACAGAAGAAAAGAACTTCAATGATTTCAGATTATATCTCCAACAAGTGAGAGGGTCGGAACTTACTCCATTCTTGGAGATGATTTAACCCACATACTTTACTGATAGCTGGTTGAACTGGCACTTGCTCAAGAACTGTTTCCAACCATAGTCTACCAAGCCATCAAAAACATTTAGAAGTTGTTCCTCATGCTTTTCTAGTGTCTGACTCAACACAATCAGGTCATCCAGGTACACAAAGACCTCCAAAAGATGTGTATCTTCTACAGCCTTCTAAATCAGGTTTTGAAATGGAGCATGACTGCTCAAGATTCCTTGGTGTTTGAGTTCAAATTGATAAAATCCTAGAGAGCAAATGAATTCTGTTTTCTCCTTTTCTTCCTTAACCATGGAGATCTGGTAGAATCCACTGTGCAAGTCTAAGATGGAGAACCACTTGCTTGCTGTAGGGCAGTAAAATGCATGTTACACTTCAGGCAATGGGTACTGAGCTGGTATGTCCAAAGTTCAGTAATTAACACACACCCTGACAGTTCCTTGTTTTCTTCCAGACCACCATGATGGGCAAAAAGAATATGGGCATTGGAACTCCTTGATTATCGCAGCAGAGATCAGTACATGTAGGTGTTACCTGACATCTTCAACATCTACTAGGGTCAACTTCCTGAACCCCTCACAAAAAGAACCTTCATCATTCAGGTGGCTCCTGTGTTCTTTTCCTTTGATGCATACCATGTCCCATTTGTAGAGTGAAAACACATCCAACCATCCTGTCAAATTCCTTTTCAACTGTCTCTCATATGACAGGAACAGATGATGAGCCAATCTTAAACAACTCCTCATCCACTCAAGAGGCGATGTCCTCTGAAAGAGGTTACCATGGTGTCTGTAGCATACAGGTTGGCCAGTGTTGACGAAAGATACATGAGCATGTCCTTGGTTTCACTCATATGGCTATCCTCTTGACTGATATATCTGTAACCTAGTGGACTCCTCAATGCAAAAGAAATCCTCCTTCCCGAACCATCTTTAAGGCTCTCACTTGCTGTATCAATTCCTTAAGCTTTGCCTGGACATCCAGAATATCACTCTGTGTTCCTTTCAGAGTGGCTTGAGGTTGAAGGAGATGGGTATTTCCTTGTGGCAAGCAGAGAGAGTCTATCAATACTGTATCTGACTCTTCCTCATTCACTTCCTGTAGTAGCTGTCTGAAAAGGGGTAGGGCTTAACCCTGCATTCTTTCTAATGAAACTTAATCATCAGTATCTCTGAGTACCCTGATCCCCTTAGCACTAGATCCAGTCAGGTTTTCCCCAGTTTGTCTTGAGTAATTCCAACAGTATCTAGGGTATGTCACAGCACCATCTCTAGTCATGAATTAGAAAATGGGCTAAGAAATCTATGGGCTCTGATTGGCTGATAGCCCTGGCAAGGTGGGCATCTATCAGACAACAGAGCCCTGGTAAAATCTAGTGCCAGTCCCAACCGACCTGATTACCACCAATATCAGGGTGCCAGTGGAAGTTTGAATTTAAAATGCCCGCCATTTTTTTGTCACACTTAACGAGAGATACTGGCCCCCAACTCTCTCTCACTAGTTCATTGGCAGCTGCTAAATCACACATCATCCTCCTCTATGGCTATTTTTTTTCTTTCTTTCTTTTTTAACTTTAGTGCCCTGTTCTGCCATGCCCTGTAATTGTTGATACCTGACTCTTGGACAGCGGGTCACGCTCTCGCTCCTCCCTTCTGCAACTGGCCACCAACTCATCCGAAAATGAACCTGCCTGTGATTTATAGTGGCAGCATAGATTGCCTTCACATGAACTGGCTCACCTTTCCTTACTGTCACACCCTCCTCTTGAGATGAAAGCACAAAGAGTAAGTCATCCTCAGAACAGACACACCGAAAATTCATTCTCTCTCAAACTTGTTGTAATTGCCTTTTTTTTTTACAGTACCTTCCGTCATCTCCCAACACTCCAATCTGTGATACTGCTGACTGATCCACACCACGGGTAGGCAGCGAAGACCGGGAAACACAGGCACTCCTCTTCACACTCCTGGTCCTCAGAGCAAACAGGGAGGACTGGGAGCCACTAAAAAAAAGAGAGAAAAAAACATTAAGAACTGACCCCCAGTCCTCAGGATAGGCAGTGAGGACCTGGAAACTGAAACGGCACTCCTCTTTAGATTCCCAGTCCTGAGAGCAGGCAGCGAGGACCAGGAACAACTAAATATTACCAAGGAAAAAACCTGAAAAGAACTGACCCCCAGTCCTCGGGATAGGCAGCGAGGACCGGGAAACTGTAACGGCACTCTACTTCAGACTCCCGATCCTCAGAGCAGGCAGCAAGGACCAGGAACAACTAAAAAAATGCAATGGAAAAAAAATGATAAGAACTGACCCCTGGTCCTCAGGATAGGCAGTGAGGACCAGGAAACTCTAATGGTGCTCCTCTTCACACTCCCAGTCCTCAGAGCAGGCAACAAGGACCGGGAACAACTAAAAAAATACCAAAAGAGAAAAAAAAAAGAAAACAATAAGAAATGAGCTCAGGTCCTCAGGGTAGGCAGCGAGGACTGGGAAACTACATAAAAAAAGCCAATAATAAAAATCCCCAGGGCAAGCAGCAGAGATGGCATTTCCCCTTTTGTGTAGTGCAATAACAATGACAGCAGAGTACTGGGTGGGGTAAACTTGTTCCAGAAATGGTGGCACAGGAAGAGCAAAAGTAACAGTGAATGGCTGTATGGAGTGGTAGGCAACAGGAGATGGAGTACCTCAGAAACCAGGGACTATTTTACTACCAAATGACTCAAACTTCATTCTTTTTAATTTTGTTTTACATTTTTTTAAATCCCACATAAAATTGCCACAGGTAGCCCATTTTCTAAGTGCAATAATACCCTCCAGGGTGGGTGGTATTATGCTATACCGGACCTTCCAGGGGCTATGCGGTGTCGGGCCTCATTACGCCCTTGGGCAGTCCGGTATAGCACAATACCGCCCACCCTGTTGGGTATTATTGCTTACACAGAATGACTGTTTCTTTCCTTCCCTCTGTGCAGCCACCATTATGTGAAAATGTAAGGCTATCTCCACTCTCAACTGTAACTACTTCTGATCATGGCCAAATACAGTATGCTTCTTATTTAGCAAACTACAGTTATCCAAAAATCCAAATTACCAGAATTGTGGTCACACCCTCCGATTATGCACCACTTAGCACATACCTAATTTCTAATCAGTCATTTATTTTATACTAAGGTGAAAATAAGAACTAAGGGGCTGAGAGCCCATTTGTGTTCCAGCCTTACATGTAAGACCTTAATTTAGCATGGTTGAGTATGTATTTATCTAATCTGGCTTTAAATTCATGTTTACTTTGAGTCAGTATTATGTTTAATGGCAGAGAGTTCCACAGATTTATGATTCTAATGGTGTGCGAGTACTTCCTGGTTAGAATTCTGAACAGTTTTCCTCTATTTTGTAAAGGGTGTCCCCTAGTTTCAGTGCTGTTGTCTTTGAAATTGATGCCTAATCACATGAGTTTGGGTTCCTGCAGGACATCATAGAGAAACAAAATATCACCATGTGCTCTACATGTTTCTAGGGACATGAGTTGTAAGGCTTCTAGTCTGTTACCATAAGATATATTATAATATCCATCCAATATTTTTGTGAAATTATGCTGTACTTGTTCAAGTTTCTTTCTTTCTGAAATTTTGCACGGGTTCCAGACCTGGGATAAATATTCCAAATGTGGTTGTACATATGACCTATAAAGGGGAACAAGAATACTGCTCAATCTTGATCTTATATTCCTCTCAATGGACCATATTACCCTATTTGCCTATTGGTGGCCTCACTAATTTGTTGTTCAGTGCTGAGATTATTCATTATATGTATACCCAGGTCCTTTTCATAGTTGGTTTTAGAAAGTGGTTTTCCATCTAGATAATAATCATATTTGTTGTTAAATCTGCCTAAGTGCATAACTTTGCACTTATCTTTGTTTAATTTCATGTCCCATTAATGGGTCCAAGACAAAATGTTGTTCAAGTCCTGTTGAAGTCTATTTGAGTCATCTGTAGTTCTACAAGGCCCACCTAGCTTTGTGTCATCCACATATTTTATAGTTATACCCTGTAGGTTAGTTGTCATATCAGAGATGAAAATATTAAAAAGTGTCAGTCCCAGGACAGAGCCCTGGGGAACTCCGCTAGTAATAAACCCTTCCTTCAACACATGCCCATTAATTGAGATGCACTGTCTCCTTTCAGACAACCAGTCTGCTATCCATTTGACAGTGGAGGTACTTATATCAAGATTTGACATTTTATCTATTATTGCCCAATGTGATGCTAGATCAAAGGCTTTTGAAATGTCTAAAATTTTGTCACACTGTATATTATTATCTAGATATGTGCTAATTTGTTCATAAAATACAAGTATGTTGGATGTACAGCTTTTGCCTTTTACAAAGCTGTGTTTTTCTTGATCCGTTTCATTTATATGTGCAGTTTTTCTATATTTGATACTTTCTATCACTTTACCGGTAACACTGGTGAGACTGATTGTGTGATAGTTTTGCATTTGTTCTCAATCTCCTTTTTTTAAAGATTGGTATAATGTGAACTAGCTTCCATTCAGTTGGAACTTTGGATTGGCTGAGTGATTGGTTAAAGAGCAATTTAAGTGGCTATAGAAGATATTTAGCCATGAGTTGCAGAATCCCAGCTGATATCCTATCTGGCGCTGGGGATGACTCTCTTTTTAAGCTCTTAATTTTCTGATGTGTTTCCATCTCAGATATATCCTGAGATTCATTTAAGGAACTACAATTTGTTTGCCTAGTTTGAGAGCGTAGTCAACCCGTGTTGTAAACACTGCAGTAATAGTTATTAAATGCCTCGGCCATTAATTTATCAGTTATTGTATCACTACCTTCCTTTATTGATCCAACTTCATTTTTGGGATTTTTTAAGGAATTAATATATGAGTAGAACTGTTTTGTATTAGTCCTATTTGCTTCCATTGCAAGTTTTGTCTCCATGTTCATTTTTGCCTGCCTGATTTTTCATTTGCATTTTTTTTTTGTATATTCTTATAGGCCTTAGAAGTTCTTTTTTTTTATACTTCCTTTATTAATAACACAAGTTAATACATTCGTGCATATGAGTTTAGGCTGCCTCCATGTGCAGCCTCCCATTTATCAACAATATAAAAGGAAAACTTAAAAAAAACTTTGGCATTATATGCAGGGCAATATCATTAAAACATGAGCATCACATCTATACTCTATACGAATATTTATCTCCAGTTTTATCTTAGTTAATTAATAGGTTGGCATTAGCATTAACACAAATACACTTACTGAGGTACCCCTACCTCACCTTAATAGCCAAGATCTCCATCCCCATCCTTTAAGTTTTATTTCATTACCCCCCTCTCTAGGACCGAAGTCCTTTTTTTATAATTAATTTGCTTCATCTTCTCCTTCAATTACTTGGTCTTGAGAGAGTTCCCACCGTGCCCACCTTGTGGTATAGGTCTCCATCCTCTCCTGGAGGGTTAGAGAGATCTGCTCATTGTGCTGTATATTTAGTATTAGTGACTTCCACTCTGAGATTCGAGGGGGGTTCACTTGAAGCCACTTTTTTGTTATAGCTTTATAGGCTGAGCCCAAGAATATTGACCATAAGTATACCTTGGCCTTGTCTCTAACCTCCCCAGGAGGAACCCCCAGTATCAGATTAAGCCCCATAAGTGAGCTTTGTATGCCCAACACCAACTTAATAAATTTCATTACTTGCTGCCAAAAGGCTGATATCCTTGGGCAATCTAGGAAGATGTGTTTATATGAAGCCCTTGGTTCACCACACTCCCTCCAACATTGAGATGTCGTTCCAGGATTTCTCTGTGCCATTATTGAGGGAGCCAAAAAGAATCTCACCCTTACCTTCCAAATAAACTCCCTCCAGACAGGGGAGGAAGTGGTGGTCCACGTTCCTCTCCATATTTTGATCCAATCTTTAGAGGATATTGGCTGTGCCAATTCTTGCTCCCGTCTAGATTGCACCGGTATCATTGCATGGGAGGCCTGTAAAACAAGGGCTCCATATATTATGGATATCGCTCTTTCGCCGTGGTTTGAGGACCATATCTGCCTAAAGGGGGTTTTATCCTCCTCGAACCTGGAGCCTCTCTCATTATGTCTGATTTTCGTTAAAATATAATATTTAATCTGATAGTAGTATAATCTATCTTTTTCGGACCAGCCATAGACCCTCTGAGCTTGCTCAAAGCCCATAACCTCATCCCCTTTTAGCATCTGCCATGGTGCTTCGAGCCCCTTTTTGATCTGGTTTTTATACCATTGGTTGTCAAATGGGTACATCAGGATGAACCAGCTGTACTTCCAGAACTGCTGAGTGAAGGGCTTATTTCTCATCCCTAATTGCCACCCCTTTAAAATAGTTGCAGTCGCCTGAGGGGCTAACTGAATTAGCTTCTTGAGGTATGGCCTTGAAAATAAACAAGCTGGAAGCGGTATTGGGAGGGGTCTTGCTAGGTCTATTTGTTTCCATTTTGCCTTATACATTTTAGTTCCCCATAGCAATGCCGAACACATCTGGACTGTGTGAGGTGTGGGTTTGAAAGGAGGTCCAAACGACTCAGTTGACCATAAATCGAAAATAAATTTATTAGCGAAAAATAAAATTACAAGCCGGACTTTCCAAAGAAACCAAAAAAAAAGAAATTACATCCACACAGAAAGTAGACTGACTTTCAGTAGCACTAGAATAAGCTAGAGCATTACTCTCATTGAGGTCAGCACAAGACTGAACCTCCAGAACTATCTGACCATTTAGTTTAGGCACTTTGAATTTATACAGAGAAATGGTCAGGTGGTCAACTAGCTCCACCTCTACATGATTCTACAAATTATATCTTTTTTATTCATTTATTATTTTCAAAACAAATTATAACAGTATGCCTTTAAACCTTTGTATAAATCTCTATGTATTGGCACTTTGTAATTATTTTGAGAATTCAAGCTTTAAATTTCATTTTTGGTGTTAGCAAGCACCACCCCCTCTGTTAATATTATAAAAGGAGACAGAATAGGGCCGGCCGGCTCTTAGAAGGGGATGGGGAATGAAGAGAACTGATTCCCAAATGAAAGCAAGGTACAATTTCCTTCGTTTTACTTTTAACCTAATTTCATGCTGAAAAGGCTCCCGTTTGGCTCCGGAGGACTGGCAGACTAAGAACTAGGCTGAGGAGCAGAAAATGAACCTTCTAGCGCCAGATACGCTAAAAAAAACCTACGCGACTGTGCGCACGTTCGCGAAGGAAAAGTTATAACTAGCGCTAATGTGCGCACAGACGGAATGGCGATTTACACTAAAAACACCAAATAAGTGAGTAAGGAGACAGATTTTTGAACTGTGCTGCATTTCTTTTATACAACAATCATGAGGCTTATCTAGGGCTGAATGCTATTAGCAGAGAAGGCTTCTTTAGAGGAGCCATATCAGGAAGCTGTTTACTTTAAACATTCAAGGGGGTATTTTAAACTGACTGGAAATTTATTTCACCATTTTCTAACTCATATTCTAACTTGAGGAAATCCAAAACCTTTCACTAAGGATTGATTTTATTTTGGAATATGCATTCTACGGGGGTCAATACCCTGTATACCAAGACCAGCTTTGAAAAATAAAGAAGGAGATAAGATGACTATATAGGTGGCCAGCCTATATAAAGATAGATAGAAAGAGGAGAAGATTAAAGTAGAGGGCTGTTGCAACAGACTTTTGAAATAAAAATAAAAGAAAGAAGGAAAAAAAAAATTTTCTTCAGGTAAAGGTCAGGTATATCAGGTTTGACTTCACATTCCTCCCCCATTAAAATGGAACCAGTGTTTTTACCATCTATTCACTGGTTTCATTAAAAAAAAATTACCAGATCTTCCTTATTCTGATAAGGAAAATGGAGCTTTAGCCCTCCCACTCCCAAAGCTCCACTCCGGAGTCCCTATTGTCAATAATTTTCCTTTGATTCAAATCAGACAGGAATGTTATTCAATACTTTCACTTACTCCGAAGTCTGGTGTATTATTCTGTTCTGCTCCATAACGGGATAAATAATCAGCATTGGCATGTTTTTTCCCTGACCTATGTTGGATCTCAAATTTATATGGCTGAAGAGCCAAATACCACCGCATAATGCGAGGGTTTTTATCTTTCATTGTATTTAACCAGCATAATGGGTTGTGATCTGTGAGTAGTAAAAATGGTCTACCCCATAAATAAAATTTTAGGGAATTTATTGCCCAATAGATAGCCAAGCACTCTTTTTCTATTGTAGAATATCTGGTTTCTCTTACATGTAATTTCCTACTGATATATAAAATCGGGTGCTCATCTTCTTTGTCCATCTGGGATAATACAGCTCCGATTCCATTATTAGAAGCATCAGTGTGTAATAAGAATGATTTTTGAAAATCAGGACTGTATAAGATTGGATATGAGCAGAGTTTGGCCTTTAAAGTATTAAAAGCTGTATTACATTGTTCATCCCAATAGCCTTTTTCGGGATGATTCTTTTTAGTCAGCTCTATCAAAGGACTAGCAATATCTGAAAAATTGGGTATAAAACGTCGATAATAACTGGCTAATCCTAAGAAAGATTTGACTTGTTTTTTTGTTTGTAGCTGAGGACTATTAGCAATTGCCTCTACTTTGCTGACATCAGGTTTTACTTCCCCTTGTCCAATTATGAAACCCAGATATTTGGTCTCCTGCATACCTATAGAACATTTGTGAGGATTTATAGTCAATCCTGCATTAGCTATAACAGAGACAAAACATTTTGTAAATGAACTAGATGTTTTTCCCAGGATGTGCTAAAAATGATCACATCGTCCAAATATGCTGCACTGTATTCTGTATATGGCTGCAGTAATTGATCCATATATCTCTGAAATGTAGCTGGGGCTCCGTTTAATCCAAACGGCATCTTAGTAAATTGAAATAACCCAATTGTCGTACTGAATGCCGTCTTTTCTTGGGATTCAGCATCAAGGGGTATTTGCCAATAACCTTTGGAAAGATCTAGCATACTAATATAATGGGCATTACCTAATCGGTCTATAATGTCATCAATCCTGGGCATGGGATACCCATCAAATCTAGTAATGCTATTCAGTTTACGGAAATCCAAACATACTCTTACTCCACCCTCCTTTTTTTTTACAACCACCATAGGAAAATTCCAGGGGCTTTTAGATGGCTTGATAACCCCCATTTGTTGCATTTTCAACAATTCCTTATTCACTTCTTCCCTTAAACTTTTGGGTATCCTATAGGGTTTATATCTAATAGGTTTGGTATCCATGACTTCTATATGATGTTCTATCTCATCTACTACCCCAGGGTTTGTTGTAAATGTATTTTGAAAAGTATGTATTAATTTCTTTATGCCTTGTTTCTGTACGATGTCCAAATTATCATTGATAACTATTTCCTTGTTATCGTCTGGATTTTCTAAACGTTCATAGGCGAGATCTACTTCACTTTCACTGGTTTCAGGATATACAAAGAAATTAGGGGAATTTCGTTCATGCCAGAGTTTCAATAAATTTGCATGATAAATTTTCAACTGTCTTTTTTTGTCAGGGCATATAATTTCATAATTCACAGGGCCTACCTGTCTGTGAACACTATAGGGTCCTTGCCACTTCATCAGTAACTTATTTTCTGAACAGGGTAATAGTAATAAAACTCTGTCACCTGGTTGGAATGTTTTGGTCCCTACTCCCTTATCATAATTTTGCTTTTGGGTTAATTGATGTTTTTCATTAATCTGTCGGGCCACTGTAGCATATTTCATTAATCTTTGTCGTAATGTCGAAACATACTCCAAAGTAGAAATGGGGATTACATCTGCTTTAGACCCTTCCCAATTTTCTTTAATGATGTCTAATACTCCCCGTGGATTCTTTCCAAAAAGTAGCTCAAAGGGAGAAAATCCCGTCGAAGCTTGAGGGACTTCACGATAGGCGAACATCAAGTATGGGAGATACTTATCCCAATGTTTACCTTCATCCGCAACAAATTTTTTTAACATTTGTTTGAGAGTTTTATTAAGCGTTCTACCAACCCATCTGATTGGGGACGGTAAGGGGATGTAAATATAGAGTGGACCCCTAAAGCTTGATACAGGCGCTGCAAAAGTTGTGAACAAAAATTGCTACCTCTATCTGTGATTATTTCTTTGGGGATACCCATCCTCGAAAAGACTTTTACCAATTCCTCTGAGAGCTTTTCTGCTGTAACTGTCCGCATAGGAATAGCCTCAGGGTATTTTGAGAAATAATCACAGATAACTAAGATAAAATGATTTCCCTTGGTACTTTTTGGCAAGGGACCCACTACATCCATTGCAATTCGAGTGAATGGGGTTTCCACCAGAGGCAAAGGCTGTAGGGGTACCTTATCCTTTCTAAGTACAGGACGCACCTTTTGGCATTGTGCACATGACTTACAATATTCAGTTACTTGGTCGTGAATACTAGGCCAAAAGAATCGGTACAATAATTTTTTTAAAGTTCTCTCCTTTCCTTGATGGCCAGCCATGGGTATGTCATGTGCAAGCGCCAACAAGTGTTCCCTATATATAGCAGGTACCAATAATTGTAGTACAGTTTCCCCAGTGTTCGAATTCACACATTTCCTATATAATAGACCTTTCTCAATTACAAATTTCTGATTAGCATTTTGTTCATTTCCTACTTGTAAAAATAGGGTTTCAATGACTCATCTTGCATTTGCAATTCCTTAAAGGTTTTTTTTAACTCTATATTTTTAAAGTCCCCAGTGTCTGTAAAGTCCTTATGTAGATGCTGCCACACCTGTTTTTCTTGTTTCTTTTGTTTTCTTGTCTTCCTTGTCTTCCCTGGAAGTTCAAACAAACTGTCCTCAAAAGGGAAGGAATAATGAAGATCAATGTTCTTTTTCTCCTGCGCTCTAGTAGTCATTGCATTAATCTTATTAGTATTGTCCAGTAATTGGTGAAAATCTGGGTGATCCTGTCCCAATATAATTGACACAGGTAGTTGTGGAACCACCCCAACCTCCATAGTTCGAGTAGTTGACTGTACCTGTATTTTTGCTTGCTGTACCGGGTATACATGTGTATCTCCATGGATACAAATTACTTCAGTTCGGGACATGCTAGGTACTTTAGATATCATAGAGGCTTTCACTAAAGTCTGTCGGCTACCAGAGTCTAATAGCCCCACCATCTCTTTGCCATTCACTGTTACTGGAATAAAATACTGTCCCCAATTAGCTAGGGCTAGGTGAGTGGAAGCAACTTTCTTTTTTGGACAGAACCTTGCGATATGTCCCTTTCCTTGGCAATAATGACATATCACTTCACTAGTGGGGGACTTATGAGTTCCTACAGTTTTAATCGGCCCACTCGGTAAAGGTGTAGTTATTGAAGAAGAAACTCTTACCATAGGGGAATGTGGTGTACCAGTTCCTGAATGACTTTTAGGTCGACTAGGTCGGGCGGTTAGATAATCCTCTGCTAGCTGAACTGCCTTCTTAGCTGTCTCCGGACGGTGCTCTCGTACCCATATCTGGACATCTGGAGGCATAATCCGTATAAATTGTTCTAACACCACTGCTTCCAACATTTGTTCCTTGGTGTTCATGGTAGGCTGTAACCATTTAGTGCATAAGTCGTTAAGTCGAGTGAATACTTCTTGAGGAGCATCAGAGGGTTGAAATTTTAGAGCTCGAAATCTCTGTCTATATGTCTCTAGACAGATGTCATATCTTTTTAAAATCGCTTCTTTAACCACGTCATAATTGTCACTATAGCCCCTTCTACTCTGCCATAGGCCAATTGGGCTTTCCTGTTAGGTAAGGAGCAAGTCGAATTACCCACTGGTCTCTAGGCCACTGACAGGCTCTGGCTATGCGTTCAAAGGTAGTGAGATAAGTCTCTATGTCATCCAAATCACTTAACTTAGTCATTTTTATATCTTTAGGAGTATCACCTGCTGGTAAGGGAGGGGGTCTACTGACACCGAGTGTCTGAATAGCCTTTATGGTATCAGCCCATCTTGCCTCATACCTTCTCATTTCTCTGTCTCTTTGTTTTTCCATCGCTATCTGTTGCATGCATAACCACTGTAGGAGTTCCTGTGGATCACCTGTAGGGGGTTCTTTTTCCAATTCCTCTTGTTTCTCCTCTGAAACATCAACATCTTCTTTAGGCTTCACCAGTTTTCGTCTTACATCAGGTAGTCCGACTGAAGAGGTATCCCTGTTTTCTCGCCATGGTTCTGGTCAACACCCCAATGTACTCCTCCTGGGACATTCACAATTTCCAACCTCCTTGGACACTTATAGCAGTATCTTCCTGAAGATCCCACTTCTGACACCACGTGTGAGGTGTGGGTTTGAAAGGAGGTCCAAACGACTCAGTTGACCATAAATCGAAAATAAATTTATTAGCGAAAAATAAAATTACAAGCCGGACTTTCCAAAGAAACCCAAAAAAAAGAAATTACATCCACACAGAAAGTAGACTGACTTTCAGTAGCACTAGAATAAGCTAGAGCATTACTCTCATTGAGGTCAGCACAAGACTGAACCTCCAGAACTATCTGACCATTTAGTTTAGGCACTTTGAATTTATACAGAGAAATGGTCAGGTGGTCAACTAGCTCCACCTCTACATGATTCTACAAATTATATCTTTTTATTCATTTATTATTTTCAAAACAAATTATAACAGTATGCCTTTAAACCTTTGTATAAATCTCTATGTATTGGCACTTTGTAATTATTTTGAGAATTCAAGCTTTAAATTTCATTTTTGGTGTTAGTAAGCACCACCCCCTCTGTTAATATTATAAAAGGAGACAGAATAGGGCCGGCCGGCTCTTAGAAGGGGATGGGGAATGAAGAGAACTGATTCCCAAATGAAAGCAAGGTACAATTTCCTTCATTTTACTTTTAACCTAATTTCATGCTGAAAAGGCTCCCGTTTGGCTCCGGAGGACTGGCAGACTAAGAACTAGGCTGAGGAGCAGAAAATGAACCTTCTAGCGCCAGATACGCTAAAAAAAACCTACAGCGACTGTGGCTTACGTTCGCGATGGAAAGTTATAACTAGCTTAATAAAAGACAGACGGAATGGCGATTTACACTAAAAACACCAAATAAGTGAGTAAGGAGACAGATTTTTGAACTGTGCTGCATTTCTTTATACAACAATCACGAGGCTTATCTAGGGCTGAATGTTATTAGCAGAGAAGGCTTCTTTAGAGGAGCCATATCGGGAAGCTGTTTACTTTAAACATTCAAGGGTATTTTAAACTGACTGGAAATTTATTTCACCATTTTCTAACTCATATTCTAACTTGAGGAAATCCAAAACCTTTCACTAAGGATTCGATTTTATTTTGGAATATGCATTCTACGGGGGTCAATACCCTGTATACCAAGACCAGCTTTGAAAAATAAAGAAGGAGATAAGATGACTATATAGGTGGCCAGCCTATATAAAGATAGATAGAAAGAGGAGAAGATTAAAGTAGAGGGCTGTTGCAACAGACTTTTGAAATAAAAATAAAAGAAAGAAGGAAAAAAAAAATTTTCTTCAGGTAAAGGTCAGGTATATCAGGTTTGACTTCACAGACTGCTATCCAATAATTTTGAAGTGAGGGGAGGGCTACCCCGCCCAATTCCTTTGGTAGGGTTAGTTTTTGGCAGCTTACTCTTGGTCTTTTTTGATTCCATTGATACTTATTCAACAGCCTTTGCCAGGAGAGAAGCTCTTTGGGGGACAGGGCACATGGTACACATCGGAATAAATACAAAAATCTAGGCATTGCATTGATCTTAAGGGATAGGGTCCTGGTATAAATGGAAGATGGCAAGAGCGCCCATCTCTTCAAATCTTGTTTGATGTTATTTACCAAGCGGTGAAAATTCTGGGCAAATAATTTATTTGGATCCTTAGTGATTTGTACCCCCAAGTAGGTAATACTGTCATTATCCCATGTAATGTTATAGAGGGTGTTGGGACATGTTCAAATGTTAAGGCTTCAGATTTACTTATATTAAGCGTGAATCCCGATAATTTGGAAAATTCTTGTATCTTCTCAAAGAGGGCCTCCACTGAGGTATTTGGGTCAGTCAAGTAAAGCAGGATATCGTCAGCGAATAATGCCAGCTTTTGCTCTCTCCCTGGCATTGTTATTCCTTTAATGTCTGGGGTCTGGCGTAAGTATTGGGCCAAGGGTTCTATATAATACGCAAATAGCAGTGGGGAGAGGGGGCAACCTTGTCTGGTTCCTCTGTTTAAGGGAAATCTTCGTGATATGTGGCCGTTTGTTCTAATATATCCGGTAGGATTCTTGTAAAATTTAAAAATGGTATTTATAAACTGGGATGGGTAGCCAAATTTTAATAAGGTCATTCTCAAAAATCTCCAAGACACCATGTCGAACGCCTTTTCAGCGTCTAATCCCACCAAAACTGTAGGAATTCTATGTGCACGAATGTGTTCAATAATGTACACCGTACGCCTAACGTTGTCCTGGGCTTGCCGTCCAGGGATAAAGCCACACTGATCCAAATTTATTGTGGTTGGAGCATATTGAACCAGGCGTTTTGCCAATATGGAGGCAAATATTTTGTAGTCTGTAATAGATATTGGTCGGTAGGACGAGCAGTATGTAAGATCTTTCCCCACTTTTGGTATTACCGAGACTATTGCCTCATTCCAAGAGGGGGGGCATCTCCCTCCTGCGAGGCCACGAAGGAGAACACCCGACCTTGTATGGGGACCAGTGTTTTGGAGAAAGCTTTATAAAATTCCCCTGGTAACCCATCAGACCCTGGGCATTTGCCTGTTTTTAAATTTCCTATTGTCAATGCCAACTATTTAGTAGATATTGGGGCCTCCAACAATTCCCTTTGCCTCTGCAACAAAACCTGGAAGATCCAGGGGGGTCAGAAACTGCTGGATTCCCTCTTCCGAGGAGGTATTTCTCTTGGCGTAAAGTGTAGAATAATAGTGATGGAAAGCCTCAGAAATAGCATGAGTACTCCTCTGGAGGACATTAGTAACTGGGTGCCTTATTTTTAATATAGTGGATTTAGCCTTCCGGGCTCGTAGTTGGCCGGCTATCAGTCTCGTAAATCTAGGTCCCCCATCATAGTATTTGTGCCGGAGATATACCAACTTCTGTTCTATGGCATAGTCTAGGATAGCATTTAATTGTTTTCTAAGGGAAATAAGCTCCCTCGAACGTGTCTTACAATGTTTAGCTCTTTGCATTTCTTCTAATGCTCCTATCCTGGCTTCCAGTGACAATCTACATGACTCTCTTTTTCTCTTCAAGTGGGTTGAGATTGCTATAAGTTTCCCTCTCACTACTGCTTTAACTGTATCCCAAATCATAGCCATTGTAGTGTCTTGAGTGTCATTTTCTAGTAATGTCTGGGTTATGAGATTTTTAATCATTTCCTGTGTCTCCTTATCTCTAAGTAGGGATAAGTTTAGCCTCCAAAACGTTTTTTTATGGGTGTTTCGGGAGAATATTTTACAATAAAGGGGTGCATGGTCTGAGAGGGTAAAGTCCCCCTGCCAAATCTGCTGCATAGAATTTAGATGTTCCCTTTGAGTCATTATAAAATCAAGGCAGGGGTAGGAGTCATGGGCCTGTGAGTAGAACGTATGTCTAGTCGCCGGACCATGCAAAAATTTCCAGATATCTTCGTAGCCCATTTCTTGCAACAACTTCCAGACCCTTCCGCTCATTTTATTTGTTCGACTCTGAGAGGGACCTTTCCCTCCCCCCCCCCGAAATATCTAGGTTGAAATCCCCTCCACATATCACTCTACCCTCCACCCATCCTGTTAATTGGGTGAAGAGATTTCTATACGTCAAAAATTCAGTTGCCGGGGGCATGTAAATCAAGGCTAGTGTTGTCATCTGGCCTTCTAAGAGACCTTTTATAAAAACGAACCTGCCTTCCTTATCTATAATCTTGTCCTTAATCTCAAAAGGAGTTCCTTGCTTAATCATTATAGCAGTCCCCCTCCGTCTGCCCCCCTTATAGGAAGAGGCCACCACCTGGGAGAAGCCCAAGCTCTCAGATTTTTTATGTTCAATTTGTGAAAGGTGTGTCTCCTGGAATAATAAGATTTTGACTCCCTGTCTCTCATTAATTGAAGGATTTTATTTCTCTTGACCGGGTTAGTAATGCCATGCACATTATATGTGCCTATTATGTAAGATTGCGTCATCTTTAAGGTGGATCATAAACCTTGATTTTACCCAGGGCTTCTAAATAGTGGTCTTTCTCCCCTAGTGGTAGCTCCCTCCTCTTCAATACAATTTTGCCATGTCAACCTTTTATGTTGCTCATTATTCTCAATTGCACTGCTGTGCCTTTCTTAAAACTACATTTCAACTCAACTTTAAACATTAACAGATTCATCAACAGTACTTAAACAGTTTTTTGCTTCCAAGGTAGGGGGCTAAGTTACTTTACTAGCCCCTTTGTTCTCCTATACTTATAGGAGGATGAGAAGGAATTATTACACCTCTGTTACCGGAGGACCTCCTCAAGAGCCTCGCTGTCATGTGGCTCTAATTAAAGTAAATACTGTACGGGTTACTATCCCCTCAGTATGCCCCGTACCCAGCTGACCTCAGAAACCTTTCAGATATATTCGAGAGGCATGTAAATAAGTGACACATTTCAGCTCTAATATATCAGCTCAGTACTGCTTTCTCACTTTTAATCTATAGGTTAAATTTTCTCAATCTGCCGTTATACTAGTGTCCTCGCCGTGCATTACGATAATCCGGTGTGAGTCTCTTTAAATTATGTGCAATGCAGCACCTATATCCAATTTTAAGTATGGAGATTTAAAGATATCATATAACATGGAAACAGGTTGGAGAAAACCTTCTCAAGGTTTGAGTGATGTTAATGCTTCTGCAGTTCAAATTCGGCTCACTTTTAGGGTCCTTAGTGTCTAATGGAATTAAGTTCCTCGTCAAATGCGTCCAGCCCTTCGATTCACGCCTGATCCCATACACTTCTGCTAATGTAATAGTAGACCTGGCCGTCCTTCTCCCTCCCACCCCAGATTCTCCCCATCCTGCACAGTGGAAAGAAGGGAAAAGAAAAACAAAGAAAAAAAGGGGGGGGAACGGGTCATTAATAGGTATAGTTTGTTTTATACTGACCAGTGGGATGTACGGTTTTAGCGAGTATTTCAATCACAGCCTCTGTAATCAACTTTGCTCCTCCTTTCCGTTGTTTTTTCAGGTTGCCGAGTCATTCAGAGCTATCTTCCTGTTTAGGATCCTTTGAATGCTGCGCAGCACGTCAGCTTGTGTTCCTGCTTTACTTCCCCCCATCTTCCTGCCACTGGTGTGATGCTTTAGTAGTCCCCGACTCCCCTGCTCTTGGTTCCCAGTCCCCTTCATGAGAATATTCTTCTCCTTCAATGCCTCCTTAGCCTCTTCCACAATGGAATATATTTTCACACCCTCCTCCCAGAATATTCTCAGCCTCGAAGGGTAAGGTGTGTGGAATCTTATTGACTTCTCTCTCAGAGCCCTCAGGATAGGTAGATATTTAGCTCTTTGAATCTGTATTTCTTGGGGGTAGTCATGGTCTAAATAGAGCCTGTATGTCAGATATTTAAGTTCTTTTTTGCTCCATGCATGCCGCAGTATTTCTTCTTTAACACTGAAAGAACTCATCTTAAAGACAATAGAGCGGGGGCGCGCTTCTGGATCTACTGGCTTTTTTTGCAGCGATCTATGCATTCTCTCGATGTGAAAGTTCAGGGTTGGAGGGAGGTCAAGAATATCTTTTAACATATTCTCTAAAATAGGTGCCATCGGGGTCGTTTCTGTATTTTCTGGGAGCCCATACAAGCGTAGATTGTCTCGTCGGGAACGACCCTCGAGGTCCAAGCATTTGGTCTGTAAGTACTCTGTTTGTTGGACGAGGCCCTGGACAATTTTTGCAAGCTGCACTGTAGAGTCCTCTGTTTCTGACACTCTTTCCTCCACCTGCCCGATCCGGCTCTCAAAAGCAGCAAGTTGGGTTTGCATCGCTCAAAACTCCTGTTTATTCTGTCTTCTGGATTCAGTTATCTCATGTAATAGCCTCTCGAATCTGGAGCATGATAGGTGTTCACTTTCTTCGTCAGTATCGTAGTCGGGAGCCTGTGAGCCAGCTGGGGAGGGTGGCCTGCTTGATGGGCCCACTTTTAATCTGATGGCATCCTTCGCGTTTGCTCTCGGATCGGGGCGATTTTTGCCTTTATTTGTATTCTGAGATGCTCCACCTGAACTTTTCGACATCTTTTGGTTTGTAGAGTATTGTTTTTGGAGGATTTTTAAGTCAGCTGGGTCGGGAGCTTCACGGATTAGGCTTGGTATTGCTCTGCGACGTCACCGGAAGTCCGGCCTCAGAAGTTCTAATACTTAAATTGTTTAGATACTTCTTATATAATCTAGTCTTCTTCTTGTTTAACTTTCTGGTATTGTAATTTAACAAATGAGGCTATTTATATGTATTAGATTTTCCAATTTGTGGTATGTTATCTTTTGCAGCTTTTAAAATTACATTTTTATTGGTTTTCCAAACATCATCCACTGATTTATCCTTTAGCAGAAATCCCCAAGGTACATCCTTTAAATCTTTTTCAATGCTGTCTTTATCTGCTTTATTTAGCAAAAATATTGAGGTAAACTTTTCCTGGGTATATAAGTATAATCTATAGTGAACCAGATGGTATTGTGATCACTGTTCGATATTGTGGAATTGATAATACATTTGTTAACTGAAATACTTGATGTAGCTAATACAAGGTCAAGAATTTCCTGCCCCCTAGTGGGTTCCTGAACATGCTGTATCAAATTAAGTTCACTACATGTGTCTAAGAGAAGTGAGTTCAGACTGATTTTAGAAGTATTATTTTTCCAATCAATTCCTGTGATATTAAAGTCACCCATGATAATTAACTCTCCCTTGTCACCAGCTTTACCAATCTTGGTCATAGTTTGTTGTGATAAATCTATTGTGCTACCAGGAGGGCGATATATGTAACCAGTAATAACTGATTTACTAACACCGCTTTAAAGCCTAACCCAAACAGAGTAAAATCTCATGTCAGTTTTAATTTTGCCTGTGATATGAGTTGAAACTAAGGTATTTTTTTATATAGAGGCCTCCCCCCCCCACACACACTAGTTCTAGCATTTTCAAATAGTGTGTACCCAGCAATATTGCTTCCTAAGGTGCAGTGCTCCCATATTGGTTTGGCATTTTCCCTGTAACTCCAGGGTGATATTCCTTTGTTTTCCTGTAGATTACATTATTTCCTATGGAAGCTGAATTGCCCTGTTTTCCTGTATAACCAATGCAAGTCTATGGGAAGAGTTTTCCTGTAGATGCCTCCAAATCCCTGTAAAATACAGGAATCCCTGTAGATATGGGAGCCCTGCAAGGTGTGATCCTCATCCTGATTCCATGTCTCATAACAGCTATTACATCTAATGATTTTAAATCAATAGAGGCTTGAAGGTCATCCATTTTATTGTTTAGGCTTCTTGCATTGAAATAAAGTACTGATAATTTATTGTGTTTACTGAAGTGCTTTTTATGAGAGTTAACATTTTGTTTAGTTTTTCGTCTACCCCCCCCAACTAACACTTTAAAAGTCTGCTACTCATGGCTTGGTTGATATTTGCAACCAGTTGTTTAATACCTTGCCTATTTTCTGTAGATAATATAAATTATTCATCAGCCACTAATTTAAGTTACATTTGCTGTCAGTTGCAAACCATTGTGAAGTTCAAGTGCTCAGTGATCAATTAAGCAATAAAGCACAACAGGGAGTGTGTTGTGCTGGGATAATGTCACACTTCAGGTGGTTGGGCATGAGGCCGCAGGCCAAAAGAATCCAATGCCTGAGAACTGACATCCCCATGACACACACCCTGGAGTGCATTATTCCAATTAAAAATAGCTTGCTTGTAAAAAAAAGGTGAAAAATACATTTGTATTTGCTTTGGAACAGGCATTATAGTGTCCTGGGACAACATCACTGTTGAAAGTCAGCACTTACCAGTCAGAGCCCAGGAATTTTTCTTGCCATTTTATAATAGTAATCAAAAGTTAAGAATTCTCAAGTGGGCCACCCTGATGGTGCAGCAGCAGTGCACAGCACTGCAATGCAGTTGACCAGAGTTTCGGAGCAAACTCGGATCACTGCATCAAGAGGTGGGCCAGGCTTTAATAGCTGCTGCATGGCAGCATACCTCTGTTGGGAAGTGCTGTCGGTGGGTCCTGGCACCACAGCGTCCTATGTGGCTGGCTCAGGAAGCTTGCTGTCATCGCAGTGGTGCTGTGTGCGTGTAGCTTGATAGAGGTACTGCTCATGCCATGAGGTGATGGAAGGGACTTGTGGAGAAAGCCAGGAAGGAACCCCTGTCATCTAAATGGTAGCCAAATCACCTGAACATGGTATATCCCTGATTAAAAGGTATATACTGTAACCTTGTGACGATGGCAAGGGAGAGGGTAGAAAAACCTATATGAAAAAAGATATCTTGAGTGCATGGAAAATGGTAAGAAAACAGTTCCAGAACATATGGTATAGGTAACTCAGTAGTCTGGGACATTAGGAAGGTGAAAGATAATATACGGTATGTCTGCAACCTTCAAATTACCAAAAATCCATGAAGGGTTGTAAAGAAGAGCCCCTAGAGTAAGCATTGTACCTGTGTTTGTTTCAATACAGAGCCAGTGGTACCCCAATCTCTGAACCAATTTTAAAATAAAATGACATACAGTATCATCACAGTTTAAATGGTGAATGTGATGCTCTCATAGCTAGTGAGGTGCTGCTGAACAAATTTAAACAACACCATGATATTCAATAGCCGCTAACTGCAGATGAACTGATCTCAGCTGCTAAGTAATGCCAGCATCACCCTATTCAAGAGAAACTGATTTTTTATTCAATTTTTTAACCAGGAGATGCACACTAAGCTGAATGTTTGTTTACAGGTGTGACCTGGGAGCACAGGGAAGTTAAGTGCAGCCGGCTGCACCTTGCTCCCTACCCACTGCCCTAGCTCCATCCAGGGAGCCCCTGACAGGGTGGATCACCTGTTTTTCAATGGTGGCACTGGCTGGAGAAGCCAGCCGGCCACACCTCACTCTCTACCCACCACCAGCACTCCTTTCAGGGAGCCCCTGACAGGGTGGATCGCCTGCTTTTCAACGGGTGGATTTCCAGCTTTCAACAGCGGCACTGGCTGGAGAAGCCAGCCGGCCGCACCTTGCTCCCTACCCACCACCAGCACTCCTTCCAGGGAGCCCCTGACAGGGCGGATCACCTGCTTTTCAATGGCGGAACTGGCTGGAGAAGCCAGCTGGCCGCACCTCGCTCCCTACCCGCCACCAGCACTACTTCCAGGGAGGCCCTAACAGGGTGGATCACGTGCTTTTCAATGGCAGCACTGGTTGGAGAAGCCAGCCGGCCGCACCTCGCTCCCTACCCGCCGCCAGTGCTCCTGCCAGGGTAAGCCTTCATCTTCAGCCCAGGAATACATAGCAGAGCTCTGACTGGACAACTCACTTCGTGAGCACCACTGATTGGTAGCTGTGTTTTACAGCTCCTTCAGTGATTGGACTGTGGGATTTGCCCTGAATTCTTTGGCGCTTTTCTGTCTCCTACACAGCTTTTTATCGGAGGCTCAGCTACTGAATTGAAGAGCTGTAGTAGTGTAATTTTGTGGTCTAAATTTGTCCCACACCACCTGCCCCAACCCCGGCCTCGGCCTCTATTAAATACGCCCTAAGCCCCGCCCTTCTACCTCTCTACTGGATCCATTCGCTAATGTTAGTTGGCAAACCCACTTTCTGGACTTCAGATTTCTGACTCTCCTCTTCTAAATTTGATATCTTGGTATCTGGGGACTTCAGTATTCTCGTTTCTTGCCACTTCTGTGGGTTGTACTCATTTCTTCCCAAACTGCTGCATCACTTTTTTTTTTTTTCCTTTTCTACACAAAAGTGGTAGCTTCTTGCTAGGGCTGGATAAATCTATATTGCCCTACTACTGAGTGATGGTGCAACACTACAAGGTGTTATCTTGTGGGGAAGTTTGGGGCAAATCTTTCTGTCCCTTCTCTCATCTGTGCCATTTGTCAGACACCAAACTCCTGAACCTTATCCATGCAGTGATTTTAACCCCACATCGATATGCCAACTGTCCTGCAACTATCCTCATATCTACTTATGTGCCCCTAAGTTCACACAGTTACAGCACCTATTTTAGCCCATTCCTTCTGGTGAGACTCGTACTGAACCACCCCTGCAACCTACTCCCCTGGCCTATCGCAGTTCTGATCCCCGTCTGCACTTTGCAGTCAGGGTGTTAATTTTCGCTGCTCTAGGACACCAGAAGTCTACATGTGGGGCCCTGCCTCCAATAGCCACCCCACTGCATAAATGTATGAGGGCAAGGGGATATAAGTTAATCATTGCAGCTCTAAGGAAGCTGTTGCTTCTACTACTGCTATGCTCAGGGAATGTAGAACTTAACCGTGGTCCGCAAGAAACCATTGCCTCACCCTCGGACCTAGCTAGGCTCAAGGGTTTGAGTTTACTGCATGTTAATGTATGTAGCCTGTTAAAAAAGTTCACCATGATCCAGACATGGGTGAATCACACAGCACCAGATGTGCTAGTGGTCACTGAGACCTGGCTTAGACCAGCTACATCTGATATGGAAATTAATATCCCAAATTACTTGTTGTTTAGAACAGATAGGCAGACTAGAGTGGAGGGGTGGCTATCTACATTAAGGATAAATTCAATGTATCTAGTATTGATTTGGCTACTGTTCTGAATGAATATTTTTATTTTTATTTTATTTTTATTTAGTTTTTTTTATTTAGTTTTTGTTAACCGGTAGGTGCACTAGCCATAAAATGACTATTTTCAGGCACGACCCGGGAGAGTACAACAAAAGGAGAACAGTTGAACAACAGCAACAAGGGTACAATAGTACAAATAGAGGAACAGTACAGCAGTGCTGCAAAAGTACAATAGGTAGAAACAATAAAAAATAATGGCAAGCATTATACAGATAATGGCAGTAAGATAAATAATAAGTGCAGAAACCATGGACCCGACCTGTGGAGTGAAAGGGTTAATAAGATAGTAAGGTTATATAGAGAGAAATGTGAGGAATGTTCAAATATAACAAGAAAGACTGACAGAAGGAAGGTCAGGGGTGGTAATTGGCAAAACAACAGTGGATGGTCAGCAACAAGGTTCAAGAAGGAAGAGAGCTAGTAGTCAAGAAGTTATTTACAAAGAGAAGGAAAAAATATGGGGAGCGGAAGAGGAGACTTATTTCTTCCCAAACTGCTGCATCACTTTTTTTTTTTTCCTTTTCTACACAAAAGCGGTAGCTTCTTGCTAGGGCTGGATAAATCTATATTGCCCTACTACTGAATGATGGTGCAACACTACAAGGTGTTATCTTGTGGGGGAAGTTTGGGGCAAATCTTTCTGTCCCTTCTCTCATCTGTGCCATTTGTCAGACACCAAACTCCTGAACCTTATCCATGTGGTGATTTTAACCCCACATCGATATGCCAACTGTCCTGCAACTATCCTCATATCTACTTATGTGCCCCTAAGTTCGCACAGTTACAGCACCTATTTTAGCCCATTCCTTCTGGTGAAACTCATACTGAACCACCCCTGCAATATGAATGCCTATCTCTTAAGGTTGCTATCTCGCATACTATTACGCTCTGTGTTATAGGGTGTTAAAGACCTCGGTCCACAGGTCTTCAGTTACTGACACACCTTAGCAATGTTCTGGGAAAAGAGCTAACAGAAACAATTATCCTAGGGGACTTGAACTTAGATTGGCTTTCCAAGGCATCGTTACCTCTTATATCAATTAGCGATGCACATGGGCTAACACAACTTATTGGTGAACCAACACAACCAAATAAAAAGAACCCCAATAACAGCACCCTGTTGGATGTTATTCTAGTTAGTAAGCCACATCTGTTCTCCCACGCTGGAACATTCTTCACTAATGTCAGTGATCAGTTTCATTGCCGGTGTAAGATCAGTCAACAAACTGCTATCCTCAGAAAAATTCTCGGTTAAGAAATCTAGACAGAACTTCGACCTACTTGCCTATGTTGATGAGCTTAAATAATCCTTGCGTTGGCAGGATTTTTACCTGCCGAATTCAATACAAATGGCTTATGACATCTTCAATGAGATAATCTCAGGGGCTCTGAATAAACATTCCCCCTTAGTAATAATGTGTGCAAGAAATAAAGTTTGTCGCTGGTTCACCCCAGAACTTAAATCAGCCTTGTCTGAGAGAGATAGGCTTTGGAAAAAAGCACGTAAAACCAAAACTTCCTTGGACTGGTGCCAGTTTCGGAGGGCTAGGAACACATGCACCAAAAAGGTTAGAGACACAAAAGTCGCTTTCTATCGCTTTGAATTGGACTCATCTAATTTTTGGAAAACTATCTAAGATCTATCCAGCCATATAAATGGAAGTTCACTTCCACCTAAGATCATCTCTGGAAGTGATACTGTCAGTGACAGGATGGAGATTTTGAACTTCTTCAACAAACACTTTGTGACTGCAGGTTTAGCTTTCAACAGCTCATCTGCAAACCTGTCACGCTCTCAACTTGACACACAATTTGATGAACCCAGTACTGCTAGCTCAAAATTGTCACTGCAACCTGCTTCATTGAAATAAGTCGAAGACCTCCTACTACAGATTGATATTAAGAAAAGTGCTGGTGATTACTCACTAGATCCATATTTCCTAAAGATTGCCTACCACGTTCTGGCTGTGCCCATAATGCATCTATTCAACCTATCTCTAGCCCAGGGGACCCTCCCATCCATATGGAAAACAGCACACATTATATCCCTATTTAAATCAGGGAACCCTAGTGATCTTAACATTTACAGACCGATCTCCCTTCTTCCTGTATTGGCAAACTTATTGGAAAAAATTGTAAGCATGCAGCTGAGAACATACCTAGAAACCATGAATCTCCTAAACCCTGCTCAATCTGGCTTCAGAGCTAATCACAGTACTATTATGGCACTTGCCAAAGTAACCAATGATTGACAGAGAGAACTGGATAATAAAAATGTTATCTGTGCTGTATTTTTGGACCAAAGCAAGGCATTCAACACTGTCGATCATATTGTGCTCCTCTCAGAACCACTGTCCATAGGCTTAGATACAATCTCACTGCGGTGGTTTACCGACTACCACTCCAACCGCCTGCAGCAGATTAAGGCTGGAGCTGACCGCTCACCTCTATTAACACAAGAGGTGTGCCACAGGGATCTATCCTTGGTCCCCTTTTATTTGCAATATATATCAATAACATACATAACAGTATAAACAAGGCCAACATTCATCTGTTTGCAGATGATACAGTGCTATATCTAAGCCGTTCAACACCAGAAGCTGCTTGCATTGACCTTCAAACTGAATTCAACCTGTTACAGAACCAGCTTCTTCAAACAAAGCTTCTACTCAATGAAAAAAAAACAACAAAGCAATGCTATTTTCTCCTTTTAGCCACGCAATAAACCCAGCCACCACTGGATCAGTCCCCCAGATCATTACAGTTCTTGGAGAAAACTAGGACTTCATCAGGAAATTTAAGTATTTGGGAGTTTGGCTGGATAATAAACTCTCATTCACTGATCACATCGAGGACTTGTTAAAAAAAATTATGTCAGAGGCTAGGTCTGTTCTTCAGGATTAGTCACTTCATTTTGAAAGAGGCAAAGCTGCGGTTGGTTCAAGCAACGTTCCTCTTGATGGTAGACTATGCGGACTTCCTTTATAGTCACTCCCCTACTTTGTATCTTGCAAAATTGGACATGCTTTACCATAGAGCCTTAAGGATTATAACGGGACTTCCCACTACCACGCACCATTGCTCCTTATATGCAGCTGTGGTGTGGACATCCCTTCAGTTTAGGAGGAATAGAAATGCTGTTCTATGGACCTTCAGTTCGATCTCTAAAAAACTCCTGCAATGTATTAATGACTGTCTTCCACTAAGCATAGCAATCAACTATGCATTGAGAAGTCATTCATTTATATCATTAATTGTACCCAAAGTTAAATCATGATTTGGCAGAGCGTCCATAGGCTTTGCACTGCCCTCTTTTTGGAACAAAATGCAGAAAACAATGAAACTGAGCTCCCCTGTGAGCCTTACTACCTTCATGAATCTATATTCCTGCTGTGTAAGGGAGTCGTGCAACTGTTTCCCACATCCTTACTTCAGGCTCAATGACTGTGGTTATACTGCAGATTGTCTGGATCTAATTTCATTGCTTAGGTCTTCTGATTTCTTCTTACTCTCCTTACAATGCAGATCCTCTTTCCTTCTGTTTCTCCTTTTTCCTCTTTCTTTCCTCTTCTTCATTACTGATTATCTCTTGCATACCTACTATCTACTCTCTGCTATCCACTTCTTCATATATCTAGGTATTTTACCCCCTGACTCCCATTTCTTGTTGGAGGTTCTCCAAACCCACTGGTTGAGTCGTGCCCACTTCCCTTTTTCTCTCCCTCTCCCTATGTCTTACCCTGCCCCACTTTCTTTCCCCTTTACCTTACTCTCCACAATCTTTGCCCCCCCATCACCTGTTCTTCCTGGCATACCCTCCCCATCCTGAATTGCCCGGCTGTTACAATTTTTGTGCAAAGTACTGTATAAAACCCTGCCTGCTGTTGTTAACTTTTGCTCTGCTTCCCTTCTCACTCTTTTTATTTTTTATGTACACATGCATCTACATCCTTGCAAAGTTGTTATGTACTGCATAATGATCACTTGTGTATTGCTATAGCACCTTGAAATTGATTTTATTTTTGTATTCCATTGTATTGACTGTATAGATAAATATCTATTGTTTCTGTTGTAACTTTGACTTGTTCTAACCAGCTCCATCTCACAAATGAGCCTTGCTCAATGATGTTCGCCTGGATAAATAAAGATTTTGATTGATTGATTGATTGATTGATTGATTGATTGATTGAAGTGACTAGATCAGGGTCACACAGTATGCAAGTGAGGGCTGTAGGAGTCAAACCCAGGTCTCCAGATTTGCAGTTCAGAGCCTTAAACCACTGCGCAATACTGCTTCCCATTATGATATGCATTATGGCCTCAGAAGGGAAGGGCTGGGTTTACCGCGGAGCAGATCTTTTTTTTTTATTATTCTTTGGTAAGTGGATATGGCCCACTAGGCACAGGTGCCTTTTTTGCAGGGGTGACCCAGGAGCACTGGGGTGATTAAGTGACTTGCTCAGACTCACAAGTGGAGGTCGTGGAATCAAACACAAGTCTGCTGGATGTACCAAGCTCATTCATAGCTCACTACTCTGACCTCTAGACTATATTGCCAGCCCCAGATCTGTCTATAATGTGGATAAAACTGGCACATATTAAAATGCTGGTGGGTTCATTGAAAAATTCCACCAGGTACTAAAAGGAACAAGGAGTGTTTAAGTGATCTAGGATGCACTTATACAACAGGCACAAAAACTAAAGCTACTTGTCACTGGAATATCCTTGAAAACACAATGCTTTAGGCACATCAATATGGACCAACTTCCATTAATTTACAGTGCCCATAGCAATATGTGAATAGCATTCACAATTTTTTAAAAACTGTTTTTACACAATTTTGTGCCAGCAGTAAAAGCACATCTGTGGGCCGTAAACCACCCTCATGAGCACTTCTCCTTGTCGATAATCCTTTTACCCATCTAGATCTGGAACGTCCAAAAAAGAAGGATCGCACAATCTTGCTACATTTTCCTCCAGGTAAACATAACTTTTAAGCTGCAACCCATGGATCAAGGTAGCCAGGCCACAGTGAAGCATATCTACCAAATCAAGTGTTGTCCAATGGGTTTTTTGAGGAAAATGAGCAGTTAACCCTGATACCCTGATCAATTCACAGGACCTCCTTGTGAATGAGCTTGCTCAATGGAGTTTTCCTGCAAAAAACTTGAACTTGAAACTTGAACTTGAAGATTATCAAGCAGCTTACTGTGAAAGATACCTGCTACCTTCTGGCAGAGTTTGGGTCCCAAGTGTGGCAGGAGATAATTGCTTGCTGCTGGGATAGGTCAGCTGAATTAATCACACTAGCAACTTCCACATCATGAGACAGCATCTCAAATGCACAGTGGGATTTGGTGACTGAAGGGATACAGCAGCTTGCGTTACAGATGGATATCCAAACAGATTTAGGTGTGGATGGGCTGTGATGAGGAGAATGAAGGCTATGGTGATGACACAAATGAGGACGTTGTTTTGATTTGATCGATGAACCAAACATCAATTGATGATGACACTGCACCTGAAGATGAGGACTTCAAGGATGCAGTAAAAATACCAAATGCAGCAGAAGCAGTGGAAACATTTGAGAAATGCCTCATGTGGCCAGAAAGCCAAATTGACAGTCACTGACTTCATGTTCAATTGCTATGCCTGCTCCAAATGAAGACAGGTATTAAAAGCAATGCCAGCAAGACAGGGTGAAATAATAGATTTCTTTTAAGACAACATTGATAGTTATTGTTTTTCTGTGTCTAATGATTTGGAAATGTCTACTGGAAGCACTTTTATTAAAGACAATTGATTACACACATTCACTCATGTCACAGCAACGATTTTCAATGTGACCCTGAATTTAGTGAACTCATGATTATCTAAAGATATTTCATGTCTCCTTGGCCATTCATAAAATAGGGGCTACGTTGTAATTATTAGTGGTGAAATTTGGGGTGGCTAAAGAAGTGGCCTTGATAACATTCAAAGCCATGCCTCAGGGGCTGTCTGTCACTCTCTTGTGCTTTTTGTTGCCCAAGTACTTCCACCCCTGTACCATCTCAGTGGCATGGCTCACCCAGCTGTCCTATCTGTCTTCCCCAACAGAGGTGGAAGCGAAACCAAAGAACATATGCAGCCTTCCGGAGGGGCTGGTTTTATAATGGGGTATTCTAGCCCATTCCAAAGCCTGTCCCAGGATCAGAATCACTTTTCTATGTGCTACAACTGGGGTTAAAGGAGATACACCTTGCAGGTCTTGGGTATTCATTGCCTCCTGGGCCAAAATCTCTTTAATGTTGTCTGAGAAACAAGTAGCTTGTGCTGCAGCAGCCCCTCTAATAGGGACATTGTCTTTGTTGATATGGGTCCAAAACTCTCCTTCCTTCCCACTGAAGTTATAAGAAGGCAATTTTGTCATATATGGGCTATTCTGGCATTCAATAAAGACAATTAAAATCTGAGCCACTGGGTCAAGCATATGTCATGTGATGAGGAACTTTTCAAGCACTTCAGCTGCTTATAACACTTCCACAAGCTTTGTGTGATCCACTCTGCTATGCTTTCCTTTCACTAACACTGCTTGGTTTGGGTCTCTTTGCTCCCCAAGATAGAAATTTGCAAGCTGTTGTTGCCCCCTACTTACAGGGTACCAATATACACAAAGTCCCTGCCCAATGTGTAGATTCCTAGAAATGGCCCTGAAATCCCAGTAGTGCCTCCAGTTTGTAACCACCTGAACCTACAGGATGAATGACATAGCCAGGTTATAAGTAAGAAATGGCTGGGTTGTTAGGCCTTCAGGTGGATAGTGTCTAGGTTCTAATGGTGTAAGAAGGGTTCAGTGTGGGGTGGTGCCTCCACCTGTGCCAGTCCATTTGACACTACACTGCTAGGTTGCTGCACCACAGGAAAATACAGCATTCCCATCCACAGTAACAGGGGGCCAGATATATTATAACACAATACCCTACAACCAAATTCCATATCACTATACAATAACAACACACAATTCAATGATAACAATACAGACAGTACATACAATACAACTGATGACATGCTTTTTAGGGTGGACCAACAACTCAGGAATAGGAATTTAGAATGAAAAAGTGGTACGACAGGTACACATAATCACATTTAATTACAGTAAAATTTTCCACACATTTAATTATAAACATAATAAAATTCTCCACATTATTTATGATACAGTTCATAAGTGATACTCTGATCAAATACATTTAATGGGTAATGCTTTAACAAATGGTTGAAAAGTAGAGCTTTTAAAATGGGTTAATTAAGGGGCAGTGCCTCATAGATCATGTCTATTCCCAGCGGGCATGACAAATATCCATTTACCCAGGCCAGTAGACCCAGAGGTAAGGAAGGGAAGTGAGTGAAAAGTGGACAAACCTCTGGTGGCACTGCCCAACTTTATAGACACCCACTGGGGCATAGTACCATGAGAATGGTACTATGCCATGTTGCATATCTGTGGATGTCATACAGCAGCAAGGTAATGAGTGCAAACCCCGTTGACACACAGTAACAGCTGCCTAGTTATGTTCCATTGTGACCAAGTTGTGTGTGTGGTGGATGGGGCTTTCCTTGCAAAAAATGAGTTCCCTTGTGTATGACAAAAATGGGTAGCACTGCAATGTTGTGCCAGATTGCCCCCTGTAGCTATTGCCTCTGACTGAAAATGGAGCACACAATATGTTATTTACATATAAGAACACATACAGTGAAACCCACCAGGATGATGTGCAGTGTCACTGTTTCCTGCATGACAAAAGAGACTAACTCCTATTGAAATGTCATTGTTTCCTGTACGTTTATGCTTCCGAGGAAGGACTGGGTTGGTCCAAAAGCTAAAGCACTTTGTTCTTTTTGTTACATCTACGTTGGTCCAATAAAAGTTATCAAATCATTTGCTTCTGGATTGTTTCCTGCAGTAACTCTGCTGCAGCATGCTGCAGAATTGCGTTTCATTCTGGTGAACTTCACTGTAATGAGGAAAGAAAGAAGACCTTTAATCACTCAAGTTATGTCCCACACCAATAGAACCCTTTATTCCTTTTCTTTCCTCTTGGTATAGTGCTTATTTAAACTTAATGTCAACAACACATAAAATGACCCCCATAACAGGTGGAAACCATTACAAAAAACTAATGGAAATAACCAATAAAAGTTAGCCAGTTTCAAAATGAGCCAGACTTGTACCTCAACAAAGGGAGCACCAGAAAAGCCTGTTAATTATATTTCTTTTCTGAGACACTGCAGATCACCTGCAGCTTCAGTAGGAGGAAAGTGATTAAACCCAATAAAACTACAGTATAGATGTTGCCAAGATTATTGAGGCACCTCTGTTTATATGCTTGTGAACAATTACAGGCAAAATGGTTTCTGGTACTCTATTTTGTACAGAATCTCTGAAGTTATTAAAGTGACAATCTTTCATCCCCCGTTCTTTACTCATGAGGACACCGTTATAATACTGAGCATCAAAGGGGAAAGGATAAATAGCATAGACTGTCTAGTTCTATTGCATCACTCAGTACCTTCAGTCTCTAATGCAATCTTCAGCAAAAAGGTTTAGTGCTCTGTGTCTGTAAAGAGCTTAATAAAATCTTTCTAAAGAAAATTACTTTATTAACAAGTATAAGACTTGCTTTCTTACGTTTGTACTATTTTTCTGTCTGCTGGTTGTTCATTTTTTCAGCTATAATGCTGCCAGCTAGGGTTTATTGGGTACATAGGGATGTAGAATGAGACCATATATCCCTTGCGTACATCTCTGTGTTATCCTAATAATAGTGGTAACCTAAACTATCACTGCCCCCAAAGAATTTATCTAGTCTACCTAAGAAAATATATGCTGTCTGGACATACCCTCTCTGGTAATCTGTTCCCCCAAACCCCTGCTTTCTTCTGAAGAAAAGAAGGTGCTTCTTCACATCCATGTTGAAGATTTCTTCCTGTATTCTGGCCAGCTAAGCTCTAGTGAATAGGTTATTTTATAAAAGTTTTAACCCCCCTCAAGTGTCAGCATGCCTCAGTTCAGTCACCCCTCATTTTCCTTTCATGCAAAGTGAACAATCACAGCTCCATCAGTCGCTATTCACAGGTTAAATTCTCTAGTACGGTACTCGGATCAAACTTGTCCTGTGTTGTACTCCCGCCTATCCCTCCATATCCTTAGTGCCTAGAACTGCACTTAATACTTCAGATGTGGTCTGATCGGTGCCTTAGAAAGTGTTATTATAGTAGCAGACCCTTTTCCTGCTTCTTTCATTTTTGATAGTCTAATATTCCATTTGCCCTCCCAACCACCTCCAAGCAGTAGCAAAGAGCCTATATTACTGTTGCAGTCACTTACATGTCTGGATATTCCTTGAAATTTCTGTAATATCTCTAAAGACATTTCCTGCCTGCCTGCATTACCACTGTAGAACCATCATTTGCCTTGGAATTATTGCAAAATACCTAAATATATCCAGACAACTTGATAACTACAGCTGTACTTCCAAATCCGTTTCCTGCTCATTTTTCCCAAATTAGATGTCCTTGGGTTTGTATGACATACAGAAATAGATTAGTTGCCGAATTAGTCCTTGTAAGAACAGATCCAGAAGCAAATGGTTTGATACCGTTTATTGGACCAATATAGATGTTACAAACTTTTAATTTTTTTATTTAAATAGTTGGTAACTGGGAAAGGCACACCAAGCCAAGGCTCAATTCCAGGTGCAACCCGTGGGGAGGGGGGACTGGATTACATACAAATTAGTGCAAGATACATACATTTAGTGCATAGACATAATTTCAGTGGGTTAAAGTAGCAAGTGATACAATAGTAAAGAAACAGTATACAATTTTACAAGAGAGACAGTTTGATTTTCAGTAATACAGCTGTAAAACAGTACAGTGGGATTACAGTAAAAACAATGAATATTCGGTAGCTCAACATGGGTCATAAGCACAGTTTAGGTCAGATGAGAAAATACCTGGTGCAGAATCTACAGGTAGCAGGTGCATCTAGAAGCTGGGCAGAGAAAGTGAGTAGATGGAGAAATTGTGTGAGCCTGATCGTAGTAGAGTTTGTCATCTGGAGCATAGGCATGAGGGTGGTGGAAGGGAATGAAGCTGATTTTTACAGGTGATGTGAGAGGAGGAGCTGGTGATGGATGGGCTGAGTTGGTTCCACAAACTGGGCAGCTGGTAGGAAAAAGTGGCAAGTCCAGATGAGGAAGATGGGTGAGGGATGCTAAACAAGCATTCGTTTCTTTGCCTCAGCTCGTATGGTGTGACGGCAGTGGGAGAGAGAGTCTGATAGGTAGGAGGGTAGCATGTTAAACCAGAACTTGGATATAACATTTAGGGATTGGATATACCACCTGTGGGACAGTGGGGCAAGTCCGAGGAGAGAATATAGGTCACAGTGATGGGTTTCAAGTCGAGAATGTGTCACAACATGGCAAAAGAAGTTTAGGAGGGTGTCCAGCTTGGATAGGGTGGAACCTAAGGCTGTGCCATAGACCACGTCAGCATAGTCGAAGATGGGGAGGATCATTTTATTTAGGATCTGGCGTCTGGCTTGGAGTGGGAGGGAATCACAGTGCCAATACAGCATACCCAATTTGAGGTGCAGTTTGGCAACAGTAGCTTCAATGTGGGCAGTGTAGGATAGGTTGTGATTGAGCCAAACACCCAGGTATTTGTACTTAGTGACCTGGTCTAGTGGAGTTCCATCCAGGCAGGTGGTGGGGGTGGGTGGGAGGATTTGCTAAGTTTCTGAGCAGTGCCGAAGATCATAGATATGGTTTTGGCAGTGTTTAATTTGAGTTGGTTTTGACTGAGCCATGTCTGAATATTGTTGAAGTCATGTTGGAGAGTAAGTTGGACTTCAAGAGTTGATGAGCCTGATGTAAAGAGGATGGTGTCATCCGCATACATGTGTATGCTGGATTTTGTGCAGGCAGAGGGAAGGTCATTAATGAAAGGGGAGAACAGGATGGGACCAAGGACAGAGCCTTGTGGCACACCAGCTAGGATGGGGAGGGGAGAGGACGAGACATCCGAGATTCTGAGAGACAGCAATCTGTTGGAGAGGTAGGATTTAAACCACTGTAAGGAGATGGGGGCTAAGCCAGCTGCCTCAAGTTTAGCTAGGAGGAAAGGATGAGACATGAAATTAAAGGCCTTTGCAAGGTTGACAAAAACAGCAGCAGTTAGCAGGCCTTTGTCGGAAGCAGTGTGAATGTGTTTAGGGACCCGCAGGAGAGAATAGGTGGTGGAATGATGTTTTCTAAAACCCGATTGGTGAGGGGATAGGAGATTGTATACAGTAAGGTATTCTGATAGTCTGGAGTGGATGAGAGATTCCTACAGCTTAGCAAAGGCTGAGAGTAGGGAGATTGGCCTGTAATTTCCGGGCATCAGTGCATTGCCACCTTTGTGGAAGGGGGATAATGGAGGTGGATTTCCAGGCCTGATAGACTGTGCCTGAGGAAAAGGAGAGACTGAGTAGATAGGTGAGTGGCTTGGTGATAGCAGAGGCAGAGATCTGCAGGAGCTTGGGGTGGATCCCATCTAGGCTGACTTTACTGGTATTTTAAGAGTGGAGGGCTGTGAGGACCTCTTGTTCAGCAATGGGAGAGAAATTGAAGTAATTTTGGTGATGGGGAGGTGGGGGGTGGCAGTATTGGGTGGAGGGCATAGCTCATGAAGTGAAGAATTTGTTTAGGGTACTGGCAATGTCACTGGGGTTGGTGATAGAATAAAAGAAGACAATGTCTAAGCTTTCGGACCAACCAAGTCCTGGATGGTCCGAAAGTTTAGAAATTGTTTTCTTTTTGTAACATCTATGTTGGTCCAATAAAAGATATCAAATCATTTGTTTCTGGATTGGGTGTGTATGTTAATTCCTTGTTCTTTTTTCTTATGAGGCATGGCCTTATATTTCCCCAACTTAAATTCCACTAGCCACTCATCCAGCTATTTACATAGTGCACCAAGTTCCTTTACAGATTTTAACTTCTGCCGTAGCTGCCCTGCCCAGCTTAATGCATCCTCAAACTTTACCAGCAGGCTATTAACCTCCCTTTTGAAATCATTTGGAAAGGGTGAAATAAAAATTTGGAAAAGGTGGTGGATGCATACAGGAAAGGATGGATGATGCATGGATGGAAAAGGTGGTGGATGCACGGACTAGCCTCCCTGTGGAGGTGGTTGGAGCAAGCACAGTGGGGTAATTCAAAAATGCATGGGATAGGCATAAAGGAACCCGACCATTAAGAATGAGAAGGTTAAGCTGGTGATCAAGCGTTACACTATAGGTAGGGAAAATGGGCAGACTGGATCGGCCTAGCGGTCCTTATCTGCCATCAAATTCTATGTTTCATTTGTAACAAGGTTAAAACCACTGATTTGGCCTCCTAATAGACTAAGTTAGAAATAACCCATAACAAGGTGTGTTGATTTGCTAAATTGACGCATGCCACAGAGCTGATAACACACAAGGGGCCCAATATTCAAAACTTTGTGATGGGCGCAAACCATTTGCGTAAGTTTAGCACTGGTTTAACGCGGGAGTGCAATATTCAAAAGGGCCAATAGTGCATGCAAACCCCAGTAGCTCCAGGCAAAATGATAATGTATGCAAGGGACAAACTGAGGGGGCAGGACAGTGCAATGCTATAGTCAGTGAATAGCACTGCGCTAAGTGCTTAGGCGTGACTTAGCGCAACAAATTGCATGGGCGGAATTACCAACCGCGAAAAGGTGGTCTTAACTCTGGGTAAACCAGCTTTGCATGACATTTGCGCAGCTTTGCTCGACCCTAACTAGAAACATAGAATTTGATGGCAGATAAAGACCGCTTGGCCCACCTAGTCTGCACATTTCCCTACCTGATGGATAAGCTGTAGATTCTAGTTAATCAACAGCTTATTTCCTCCTACCCCCCCCCACTAGAATTGCCTTATGCCTGTCCCATGCATTCTTGAATTTTCCCACTGTTCCTGACTCCACAACCTCCTCAGGAAGGCTGTTCCATGCATCCACAACCCTCCCTGTGAAAAAATACTTTCTAATTTTACCTCTGAGCCATCCCCCCATATCTTCAAATTGTGCAACCTTGTTCTTGCACATCTCTTCTTCTGAAAGATGCTACCCTCTTGTACTTTGTTAATTCCCTTGCGATACTTGAAAGTTTCTATCATGTCCCCTCTTCCCTCCTTTTCTCAAGGGTATACATGTTAAGCTGCTTTAGTCTCTCCTCGCACATCTTCTGGTGCAGACCCTACACCATTTTGTTTGCCCTCCTCTGAACAGCCTCCACTCTGTCTATGTCTTTGCGGAGATAGGGTCTCCAGAATTGCACGCAGTACTCCAGATGGGGTCTCACTAACTGTCTGTAGAGAGGGATAACAACTTCCTGTTTTCTACTGTTGATGCCTCTCCCTATGCATCCCAGTATCCCCCCAGCTCTCCTTACTGCCTTCTCACATTGCTTTAGGTCATCTGATATAATTACTCCTAGGTCTCTTTTGATTTTTGTTGTTATTAACTCACCCTCCATTGTGTACTCTTCCCCTGGGTTTTTGTTTCCCAGATGCATTACCTTGCACTTCTTTGCACTGAATCTGAGCTGCCACATATTTGACCATTCCTCCAACCTTGCCAAGTCCCTTTTCATCCTTTCCACCCCACCTTGTGTATCAACCCTGTTGCAGATCTTTGTGTCATCTGCAAAGAGACATACCTTTCCTTCCAGGTGCTCTCCAATGTCACTTATAAAGAAATTAAATAGGACCAGTCCCAGTACCGAACCCTGCGGTACCCCGCTAGTTACCCTCTTTTCTTCACTCTGGACTCCGTTTACTATTACCCTTTGTGTCCTGTTGTCCAGCCAGTTTTTTTTCCAGGCTACCACCTTGGGACTCACTCCAAGGCTGGTTAACTTGTATATTAATCTTTTGTGTGAGACTGTCAAATGCCACAGATCCACATAGGGTCCTGCCGCAGAGGTCGTGAGGGCTGGTGAAGTTGCCCTCCCCAACCCCCGAGAGAAACACACAGAGTCACGGATCCACCGAGGGTCCTGCCACAGAGGTCACGAGGGCTGGTGTAGTTGCCCTCCCCCACCCCCAAGAGAAACACACAGAGCCACGGATCCACTGAAGGTCCTGCTGAGAGGTCGTGAGGGCCAGTGAAGTTGCCTCCCCACCCCCCGAGAGAAACACACAGGTAATTCGCCAACTGAGCCAGTGCCAGACCAAGGTGATCAGGCCTCCAAACTGCTCGTCTGCAAGCAAATCCAAATTTGAGCTCGGCGCCATTTTTTGAACTCTTTGATACCACAGCATTATTAACAGTTGGCGTGGTAGTGGAGATAGTTTTTTTCTCCTAATATTGCTAGCTAACTACTGGCATTTCTACTGTGTAGTGGGAGTACCTTAAGTAATTTCTGACAAAAAGTAGCTTTCTTTCTGCTTAAAGCGTTACTTTAATTATGTCCTTGGCTCTCGCTCTCTATCACTGCTCCAGCAGCATTATGATGTGCATGTGTACTTAAATGCATTAACTTGATCTATGTAGACTGGCTTTACCTAACAGAAGTCTATTTAGTTAAAGCAAAATTAATTGTGCTACTTACAGTGATTTTAAGATTGGTGAACAATTAAGCAACTATTGCAAACTCTCCAGTGTGCTTTAGTTGTACTGTTTATTAGAAGCTGCATTTTCTCTGACCCCTTTCCTTGCCAGCACAGGCCCCTCACTCCACTCTAAACTATTTCCTCCCCCTCACAACAGCACTTAAAGTCTTACCTGCTTTTCTGTTCCCCACAGAGCCATGGATCCACCGAGGGTCCTGCCGTAGAGGTCGTGAGGGCCAGTGAAGTTGCCCTGCCCCACCCGCTGAGAGAGAAACACACAGGTAATTCACTGACCAAGCCAACGTGAGACCAAGGTCTCCAAACTGCTCGTCTGCAATCAAATCTGAATTCAGACCCTGCCAACGCTTTGCGTCGGCTCCCCGCCTCCCCACCACAACCCTTGCTCAACTTGTCCTTACATAGGCTGCTTTATATAGGCGGTTAGGCTGCTGGGCTGAACCAATCAGACCACTTTTCATCTGCAGCCTATACCTTGTCACCACTAGAGGCAGCCCTGAATTGTTTTGTTCTCTTTTCTCTTCTCTCCCTTACTACTGGCTATCTCTCACCCTCCCAACTCCCTCCTCCTCACCATGCTTTTGTTTATCCTTTCTCTCTCTTCTGTACCATCCCTTGTGCTCATTCTCCCCTCCTAAAATTCTCCTATTAGTCAAGCCTCTGGAGCCACTGACTACCCTGGCTACCACCCCCCACCATCCACACTGCCTGGCATCCAGAGACTTCAACAAAGCTCGCTAGGGAGAACCCCACCTGTACTGCATCCCCGCTCTTCCCAGGTGATGGAACCTTCCCCCTGCCCACCCCTACCACCTGCTACTATGACCATTGCCATAGATGGACAATCTTCATTAGGACATTACTCTATCGGATGCTGCGCCCCATGAAACCTATGAATCCTCCACCTCCTCCTCTTCTCACCCTCTCCTCATGTCAGCCCCCTGCACTCTACCCCTCCCTATTCCCTCCCTATCCCCTCCCTTTCCAACTCACCTGGGACCTCTGCTCGCATAGCTCATCGTATCAAAAAATTGGCCTGAAATGCCGTGCTAAGGTCCCTCCTCCTACTGCTCCTCCTTATATCCGGTAATATCCACCCTAATCCTGGCCCAGTTGCAACCTCAGCACCAAACCATACCCCCATCAGCAGGCTTCACATTGCTAGCCTCAATCTCTGTAGCCTGCTAAAAAAATGGGACTCGTATTAGGGATGGGTCCTCCAGCATCAGCCTGATGTCATTGCCTTGAATGAAACCTGGCTCTCCCCTCTGACCCTAGAAATCTTCTGAGCCAAACGGCAGGGAAAACATGGGGGGGTTGTGCCATCTACGTTAAAGACTCAGTACACTGTCAGCTACTCCCCCACTTGCTGGTACCCGGACCACAGGCCATTACACTCAAACTCACACTGGGTCACTCTCAAACCCCCTTCTTATCACGGCAGCCTACATTCCCCCTAGAGACCAGAAAGTAGCCTTCCACTTGATCCTGTCCTATCTCACCACCCTCCTGCAGCAAAACAAAAAAATTATTCTTGGGGATTTCAACACCAACTGGCTGGCTAAGTCTGTCACCCCGCTTATAGACATGGCTACAGCCCACGACCTCACACAAGTAGTCCCCTCTCCCACTCATCTGGATCCCCGCACCGGAGCCTCCTCCCTACTGGACCTGGTCTTCACCAACCATCCCCATAAAATTGCTAGCACCACGGTGCTACCAACTGTGCTTAGCAACCACTCTCCTGTTCTCTACACATGGTCCTGCAAAGTGCCCAAGATCCCCCCACAAGGTAATCTTCTACCACAAACTTGGCCCGTGTAAACTTGCTCTCCTAAAATCTCATCTCAAGTCACTGGACTGGTCCTTCTTAACTAATACCCTCGACCCTGACCTAGCCTTTGACCTTTTCATTCGCACCTTCAACACAGTCTGTGACCAATTTGCCCCAATCTCCAAAAAGATGGTCAAAGGCAACCCTGTCCCTTGGATCTCTGACTGTCTCCTTGCCCTGATGCTTACTCACGACTCTCTTTGGCACCTCTCAAATGAGACTGGCTGTCCAGCTGATAGGCAGAGGTATAGAGGGGCCTGGAATAAATGCACATGAGCACTACACAAAGCCAAGGCCGAGCACTATAAAGCTGCACTCACCACTACCTGGAGCACAGAGCAAAAATTCTGGAATAATGTCAAGGAAATTGGTGAAAAAAAACCTAACTCCCCTTCCCCCAAACCAAATAGCTGTTGACGGGCATCTGACCTCCGACTTCTCCAGTATAGCCTCAGCCTTCAACCAAGCTTTTGTTAACCTCAGCCATGTCCTCCCTCCTAACATCTTTGACCCACCCCCTGACTGGTCCCCCCCTCCCAGCTTACCCCTCCCTTCCACCTATGGTGCATCACCATCAAGGCTGCTGAGCCTTATCTTAAAAATGCTCTAAGCCATGCTCACTATAGTAGTGACCCCTTGGATCTGAGGCTTCTCCGGCGTACCCTCCATGATGTACTCTACCCCCTCACCCATATTCTCAACCATTCTCTCTGCCAAGGTAAATTCCCCCTCCCTTTGGAAATCTGCCTCCATTACCCCATATTTAAGAGTGTGGACCGTACTGCCACCAATAACTACCGGCCCATCTCTATCCTCCCCCCCATCCAAAGCCCTTGAGTGCATTGTCTATGATCAGCTCACTGACCACCTTAACAAACATGATCTTTTCTGTAAATAGCAACATGGCTTCCGCAAAGGACACAGTACTACTACAGCCCTTCTGGAATTCACCGCACACATCCACTACGCATTAGACAAAGGCCACACCACTGGCACTGTATTTGTTGATCTAACTAAGACATTTGACACCGTCAATCACTCCCCCTTGCTAGTCACTCTCTCCAACATTGGCTTCTCCCAGGATGTCCTACACTGGTTCACAGACTACTTATCAGGTATGTGCCAAAAGGTCAAAATCGGCACTACCCTATCTAATAGGCTCCCATTTCTCTCAAGGATCCCCCAGGGGTCCATCCTTGGTCCCCTTCTTTTCAGTCTTTACCTTAACTCCTTCCCTAGCTCCTGCTCTGGCAACCTATTGCTATATGTGGATGATGCTGTCCTTTATGCTTCCAGCCTTGACCCTCGGCAACTCCACCAAACCCTCCAGTCCTACTTTACCGAAGCTGAACATTGGTTCACTGCACAATACCTCATATTGAACTACAAGAAGACCAAGTTTCTTGATTTTCTCCCACCCCCAGAACTCTAGGAAGAAACTTTTCCCCAGATTCTAACTGCTGATCTAACCCCTCTTGAGCAAGTGGTCTCCTTCAAATATCTAGGCATCACTCTTGACCCGGCTCTCAATTTCCGCCAGCACATACACCACCTGTCCACTGCCCTCAATGTCCGCCTTGGCCTGCTCTACCGATTTAAACATTGCCTTACCCAAGATGCCCTCCGACTTGCAGTCTTACCCTCTAGCCTCTCCCTCCTCGACTACAGCATACTCATTTATAGCTCTGCCACCACCTCAGCCCTTAATAGGCTCCATCTCTCCCTCAACAAAAACTGTTGCCTTGCACTGGACTGTGACCACCTTACCCATACCTGCTCACTATATAACTCCACTAACTGGTTTAACTTTGACAATAGGATCAAGTTCCACACCTGTCTTATGACAAAAAAAAAATCACCCTAGGTCTCTCCCCCGGGTCTCGCCTCCTTAATTTATCCATCTACTGCCCCAAAAGTAACTCGTAGCTCCAGCAAGAAACTTCTCATAGTTCCCCAATGTCAAACCTCCCAATTTCAAAAGTCCTTCAGCTTCAAGTCCCCCTCATGGATGAATGGCCTACCCAGCTTCATCACAAACGAAAACTCTATCGGCCTCTTCAAAACCCATCTTAAGGGACATCTCCAGTCCTCAAACTGCTGTGACTGCTATTGAACCTGCCACTCGCTCCTCCCCCTACAATGACAATGAACTCTGGCTGGCTTACCCCCCTTTTTTTTATTACTCTATGCTCATCTGTGTCACCCTAAGTTTAAGTCCAGATTGCGAGCTTTATTTTGTACTTTTACCATGTATCTAGCTTATTCTGTTTCCTGCATTGTGTGTTACGTTAATACTGTATTGACCAATCTATGTGACATGGAACACTTGTAAATGAGTCTTAGACTCAAAGGTACTTTCCAAATCTTGAATAAATAAATAAATATGCCTTGCTAAAATCTAGGTAGGCGATATCCACAGCCCCTCCCTGGTCTACTACTTTGGTCACCCAGTCAAAGAAATCTATTAGGTTCATCTGACATGACCTTCCAGCTGTGAAACCATGCTGCCTTGGGTCCTGTGCCCCACTGGCCTCTAGGTACTCAACAATTTTTTCCTTCAGCAGTGATTCCATCATTTTCCCTACCACTGAAGTCAAACTAACTGATCTGTAGTTTCCTGCCTCTGCTCTGCTCCCACTTTTGTGGAGTGGAATCACATTTTCCCACCTCCAGTCCTCAGGTACCACCCCATCCTCCCATGATTTGCTAAAGAGAGTAGTCAGTGGTATTACTGGTTCTACCCTTAGTTCTTTTAGAATTCTTGGGTGAATCCCATCAGGCCCCATTGCTTTGTCCACCCTCAGTTTCAAGAGTTCTTTCAAAACCCTTTCTTCTGTGAATAGACTGGTATCGAACCCCCTATTCAGAGTTTCTCTCTTGTTTGGTTTGGATAGCTCCCCCTCCTCTTATGTTGTGAATACTGAGCAGAAATATTCATTCAGTATCCCTACTTTTTCACTGTTACCCTCTGCCCACATTCCTTCCCCTTTATTAAGTCTCTGTATCCCTCCCTTGGTCTTTCGTTGCTCCCTAATGTACCTATCAAAAGTTTTATCCCCCTTCTTAACAGAGTTGGCTATCTTTTCCTCAGTTTGTGCCTTTGCTATTCTGACTGCCTTCCCTGCTTCCTTCTGCTTTAACTGATAAAGTTATCTGTCCTGCTCCTTCTGTGTTTCCTTATATTTCCTGAATGCTATCCTTTTCTCCTTAACTGTCCCTACCACCTCTTTTGAGAACCATGGTGTTTTTTTCCTTTGTTTTGTTTTGTTGATTTGCTTCACACAAAGGTTTGTTGCCTCTGGGATGGCTGTTTTGATTATTCCCCACTGTTCCTCCACCCCTCCTTCTTGCCCATTTGCTAGTGCTTTTCTGAGGCACTCTTTCATTTTCCCAAAGTTAGCCTTCCTAAAGTCCAATACTCTTGTTTTTGTATGGCTTGACTCTATGGCTGTGTTAATTGTGAACCACACTGTTTGGTGGTCACTTGTTCCCAGATGGCTACCCACTTCTAAATCTGAGATTCTTTCTCCTTCCCCATTTGAGAGTACCAGGTCTAAGATTGCTACATCCAAAGTGGGTTCCAATACTAGCTGTCTGAAGCATGCCCTCTGTAAGGCATCAAGAATGACCCTGCTCTTGGATGTGCTTGCAGCAATGGTACTCCAGTTTACATCTGGCATATTCAGGTCCCCCATCAACAATATCTCCCCTTTTTCTGCCATTTTAAGGATGCCTTCTATCATTTATTTGTTTATTTCCTCCCCCTGAGATGGGGGTCTGTACACAACCCTCATGCAGATTGTGGTGCCATTTCCTGTCTCCAGGGAGACCCATAGTGACTTATCAACTTCCTGTTTACTCTTTAGTTCTGTTGCTTTAATCTCTTCCCTTATATAGACAGCTCCTCCTCCTCCTCCACTTTTACTCACCCTGTCCCTCCTGTAGTTTGTGTATCCTGGTATGTTGACATCCCAGTCATGGTTCTCTGTGTACCATGTTTCAGTGACTGCCACAATATCCAGGCATCCCTCTTCCATCAAGGCCACTAGTTCAGGGAGCTTGTTACACAGACTGCAGGCATTAGTACTCATCACCTTCCATTTTTTTTATGGCCTTACCCCTTTTAGCCCCATCCCTGTCCTTACTGCTTTTTTCTGCATTTACACCGGTCCTGCTCCCTACTGACTTCTCTATCTTGGTATTTACCTCTCTAACTACTGTGTTTTGTTGGGGGGAGGCTAGGGTTACCCTGCTTCTTTTCAGTGCCTCCCCTCTTGGCTAGTTTAAATGTTTGCCAATGAAGCATTTAAACCTATCACTTAGGATCCTGGTCCCCCCCCAGGACAGATGCAGACCATCGTGCCAGTATAGGCCTGTATCCCTCCAGGTGACTCCCCAGTCCCCAATGAAGCCAAAACCCTGAGTGCCACACCAGTTTTCAACCATTCATTGAATCCCATGGTGTGGAATACCCTAGCATCATCCTTGCCATAGACAGGCAGCACCTCCGAGAAGGTTACTGTACATGCTACTTGTCTAAGGCCCTCCCAACTCTACAAACTCTTTTTGCACTGCTCTGATCCCATTCACAGCCAGATCATTTGTTCCTAGGTGGACAGTGATATCCAGCTCCCTCCCTCGTGAAGTTGCTCCTGCAATTCTGAGGATTTGCTTCCTGTCCCTCTGAGCCATGGTGCCAGGCAGGCACCTTACCTCCCTATCCCCTTCCTCCCCCACTTCTACCCCCTAATGATCAAGTCCCCCACCAGAAGTTGTTTCCTTCCCCTGTGGGGTATCGTGCCACTCTCCTGTGGGTCTCCTTTGTGGAGGTTCCCAGCATCCTCCTTGGTCTCCACTGCAGGTGCCTCCATAAAGGAACCACTTTTTGCCAGAACAGCATATGAATTGTGGAGAGGTACAACTGGAGGGATGCATCTGTGTTCCACCACCCTCTCCCTCCCTGAGCCCACCTTGGTCCAACCACTCCTTTTTCTTGGCAATCTCTGAGGTAGCGGTGGTGGCCCTGGTGGTCCCTGGGTGGGGGAAGAGGTTTCAAAAATCCTAGCCAGGTCAGCCTGGAGACTGGCAACCTCCTCCCTCAGACCAGAGAAGTGCCTGCAAACAGGGCAGCATCACAGCCTCCAGAATGTCTCCCAGAACACTGCTGCACCACAGCCATTGCACTGCACCACTCCCATCTTGACTTATTTTGTGTCCCCTCTCCTGTTGCTTTGTATGCTTACTGTCTCCTCCCTCTATGTATTTTTACACTTACTTTCCTACTGCCTATGTGCCTTACAACTCTCGCCCTTCCTGTTCTGGGACAGGAACTTCCTGTAGTCTTTAGTAGTCTCCTTCTTCCGTGCTTGGATTCAGACCTCCAGCAGCCAGAGGGGGGAGAAAGAGTTATTTTTTAGGTTCCTTCAAGGTTGATGAAACTAATGTGTCTCAGTGATTCTTCCCTTCCTACTGACAAACAGGAAGTTCCTTTTGTCAGTCAAATCCAGTGGCTATAAAAGTAGAACTGGCTTTGGTTGGGAGGGTGGAGGGGTGGGAGGAGGGCAATTAGTACAAAATCTGTAGTTCTAGACTGCTGTTTCTTGCTCTGAAACCAGAGTTCTCCTCTGTCAAAAACAGCAGGAAGCTGTCATTGGGGGACACCTGCTTTTTGTACGCCTAAGCTCCTAAGCCACACCCCCAATTAGATTCACCCTCTGCTCCTGACTCAGTAAATTAAGCTGATACAGCTCCCTTCCTCAGAGAAACACACAGTGACTTTCTTCTTTTTTTTTACTTAAATGAGACCCCCTTCTTCTAATAAAGTATCTGTTTGCTTAATCGAAACAGGTACTGACCCCTGCTGAGATAGAAGTGATTTATCAGTAAAAAAATCTGTAGTTCTAGACTGCTGTTTCTTGCTCTGAAACCAAAGTTCTCCTCTGTCAAAAACAGCAGCAACTAATATGTATGACACATAACAATAAGTCAGACATAGAGGAAGCATGCTGCCCACTGGTGGCATCACTAGGATGCCATCATCTGCAACCGGTCCTGCCATGCCAGGCAGTAAGTGGTGACCTGGCCCCCAGTGGACACCATGGCAGTGCAGCCATACAACACACACCTGCAGATCACCCTGCTGTGGACACCAACAGATGCCAGCAAACACATGCTGTACTGGGTGCATCGGTGTGTACAGGTGACCTGTCTGCACCACATACTGGGTGGTGCCACATGGCTGGGACAAGCCCCACAGTGCACATAGTCCAGTGTAGGGAATACCTCAACACCTGTGTGCCTGTCTGATGGTAAGACCCCCCCAGCCACATACCACACAGCTGTACAGACACCATAGCACACCCACCCAGCAACAAGGGTGTAGCCAGGAATATTAAATATGTACTCAAAACAGCTGCTGTGTTGCCCTCCCATTATGTACACATATGACAGAGTATGTGCTGCCATGCCACACCAACAATAGCACCCCCCATCTGCCATGTTTGCGGTCAAGTACATGGTTTCTTCCTCTAATCATCCCTCCTCTGTGATTCCACCTGCCTGGTACGTTGTTAATGTTTGTGTATGTGGCTGGTGGCATCAATGCCCCATAGTGAACAACAAAGGCGAAAGAGCTCAGCGCAACATGGACACAGTGTGTCTTACACTGTCCCTGCTTCCCTCTGTGTGGTGCCCCTGACTGATGTTTATCCTGTACTCTGCTGAGTACGGTGCATATGCCTGCTGACACCCCTGCCCAGCAATGTAAATGTCACTGTGGGCATCCTATGCCAGTAGTGCAGCATCTGTGGGTTGCACAACAGCAGTACAGTACTGTCCACTGTCGGTACACACCTGCAAGATGGGGTGTCACTGTGTACAGTGCTGCAGGCAGTGCTGCCCACCACACCATAGGCAGTGTTGTGTCCCACACCCCACTTGCCCCCATGTCACTGTACTGTCTGCTGTGCACTGTATAGCAGGACCTACAGTTGGACTATTGCTTCCCACACCACCACCAGTGTCTGTGCTGTGCAGTCCCCTGGAGCACATTATTCTATGCAGGTCTGTACATATGTAGCCTGCAGCTACCACCATGCTCCTCCAGACAGACCTACAGGTGGAGCTGTGGGCAGACCCAGCTGGCCCCTGTACTTTCAGATTGACCTACAGGTGGAGCTGTGGGACCCTGCAGTAGTGCCAGGCAAACTATATGCAAATCAGGGCATAATGAGATGCTAATCTGGATGTTTGCCCACTGCCTACCTAAGTAGGCTCCTTTGAATATCACTTTTGAATATAGCAGATTTTTGCCCCAAGCTAACATGATAGCACCGGCCAAATGGCTTAGCACCATGCAAGACCTGAACAAACGTCTTTAAGCTACGTAAATGTCACAGTATCATTTTTCATTTCTGCACACTGTACATTCATATGTGCTGATGCTTGCAGCTCTACTGACTCCACTCCTTTGCTGGCACACACATTGACCACATATTTCACCTCTGCAGTCCTTCTGGTTGCTGTGCACTGGGTTGCTGTTGTGGTTTGCACTTCCTGGTTGCTATGTTAAGGGCTGTCTTATTCCCGGGCTATGTTTGCCCTGCACTCCCAGCCCAGTCTGCCTGACGTCCTTTGCATGCTATATTCAGCAGGGTTAGCCCCAGGCTATTCCTTTATCTATTGGGTCTGGGCTAGGTTTGCACACAGGGCAGGGCTAATTTTTCCGTGAAAAAAGTTTTGAATATTGGGCCCATGGTGTTTATACCAAGTACCCTTATACCCCAGGGAAGTGCACAGATTTAACATTACCAGTTTACCACACACACACCAAAGTGGGTTATTATTATGTTTCAAAAACAGTCTATGGATGTTAAGAAAAAATTACATTTGTCTATAAAACAGAGATCCTAAGCGTGATCTTGTATCAATGAGAAATCAATGCACAGTTATGTGATTTGCCCAGGCCAATCAGCTTTACCTTTCAAAGCCATTTTATATAAGCATAAGTTACAGATTCCCATACTGACAGTCCATGTTTACATCCAAACAGGCAAATGTTTTAGATCCCCACTTGTTTATTCTTTGTTTTTCTTTTTATATTGCCCTAATGTTTCAATTCATAAAGTGAATCTTTTTCAAAGGGCTTCTTACTTCTAGAAGAATATACAAATATCAGTGTTATTTATTATTATCATAACTTTTCATTTGTATCAATCCATTGTTTACATAGCAGGTGCCTAGCTGTATTACCAAAAACTTCACTGTTGGTATTTTCAAAAAAACAAATACTTTGTCGCATTTTCTGTGCTCTTACATCAGTGAAACTTTTATGACGCTTATGCTCTAAATATATTACAGATAATGCTAGCATTCTATCCACAGCATTATGTAGTATATACTGCCCTAGGACTGTATTCCTTTAACTGAGAGGGGCCTCTCGACCTCATTTGCTGCTGTATGTACCTTTAAACCCTTAATGTTAAAAATACTAAACCTAAATTTGTCACTAGCTAAGTCTGTATTATTTCATTTTAAAAGAAAATATATTCACCTTATATGTCGCTATGGATTTTTAAAGCTTCGTTGTCAACCTCACTTCATTGTAGCATGAATATTATCTAAAGTAGATGTATTATACTGTTAAAGCCTTAGGTACATTGCTAATTTCCTCACACTTTTTATCCCAGTTGTCTTTTTACGGCTGCAGTAGGTGGAGCCTACAGACGTTTTGTATGTACAAAAGGAGTGATGTCATGTTTTCTGGCCATGGAACTGACTGAAGGTGTAAATAGTCTCCTGTGCTATACTCTCCTCCAAGAAATGTTTTCCGCCCTCAAATAAATACACTTTCATGTTAGTCAATGGTTGCAGGGTACTATTTTCTTTCTTAAATGGGAAGTACAAGAACTGGAACCTGAGTAGTGGGAGGCAGCATTGTTTTTTTTGGGAGGGGAGTAAGATCCACCCCCACCTCCACCCAAGAAGCCCCTAAAGATCTACCCCACCTTTTTTTGATTCGTGTGGAAGGGGCATGAGGTGGATCTATTATGCTGAAACAAGACACACAAGTTTGGGTTCTGGACCATGGAACAGAACAAGTTTGTAGAGTCCCTGCATTTTATTAAGGACTAGGAGAACAGAAGATACTTAATACCTTCAAAGTGACTTAAAAACCCTTGGAACAAATGATTATCAGAGCCACCTGGTGTCTCAAAAGAAAAGAGTAATTAAAAAGTGTCTGAAACTACAGCTTCTAAGGAAAACAATAGACACAGTGTTCTGGTTGAAAGTGCTACAGGTTTTTCTTAAACATAAAGTTCAGCTTTTGGGATTAACAATATTTGTTTACCATATTCAATATATAAAGATATATATATATATATATATATATATATATATGTATATATATATATATATATATAGTTTGTCTTTTTAGTAGTTTCAAAACTTTGAAAGCATTGGTGTTATTAATGCATTTAGAAATACATTTTTTAATTGTCTTTACAGTTAATCATGCAGTTTCAGGTGAGGGTACTTTTTGGGGGAAGGGGGTTCAAATTATTTAAATCATGGACACAGTACTTAGTAAACATAGCCTTTGATGAAGTGCATTTTTTCTTTTAAGTTTGAGAAGTGGTGTTGCCTTGCACATGTTAAAAATATCAGCTGCAATTAACAACTACTTGTAGAAACAAAAGGCTGTTTGTTTTTTCCTACTTTCTTTTCACTGATATAAACTGAGCCAGGAAAAAAGTAAAACTGGAACAACTATCAGAGCTGCCACCCCCCTGGACATGCCATATAGCACTCATTTAAAATAACACAAACGTAGTTTCACATTTTTACTATGAGGGAAGCAAGAAGATGAATCAGCATGGTTAACAAATACATTCATTGTCACCTGTGAATGAGTGGGGAGGGGTAGTTTTTTCCTAACATTTCTGGTGGTTTAATACTCCCTGGAACCTGCTATTCAGGTTTTTTAATTGCATCTTGTCCCAGACAATGTTCCCAGAGTATAGCTTGCTCTGTTGTTTAATATCTCCAGTAGAGGCCAGTGTCTTGTTACATTGTCTTTTGTTTCAAATTAACCACAGACATCATGGCAGCCAAAGGAGACACACTTCGAGTCTTCGGGTATGTACAACATAATTAATGAGTTTTCATACGCATAATCTTTCCATTCATGTTATTGCTAGATATACTGCAGCTAGCTTGGCTTGAGGAAGGGTGAACATGGTCAGGACTCTTTAGCAATTGAGATACATATGCAGCAAATAAGTCCAGAAGTGCTAACTGCCTGCTGAATAAGGAAGGGTTGCAGGGACCCAGGGAATGATTATGGTGGGGAGGGGGCTGATGGTCATCAAAATGGAAATGGATTTTGGGGTAATCATGTTGGATGACCTAAACATGGCTAAACAATGTACCAAAGCTGTGAGGAGAGCCAGTGGAATGCTCTGGTGCATTAGTGAGAGGTATTACCAGCAGAAGGAAGGAGATGGTGATGCCACTGTGTAGATCACTGGTGAGGCCTCATTTGGAATATGGTGTCCAGTTCTGGAAGCTGCATTTCTGTCATGCAATTTTAAATGACAAATGGGTTCAATAGTTCTATTATAGATTTCTATCCCTTTCCCCTACTTCTCCCACTGGTTATGCATAATCTTTCCATTCATGTTATTGCTAGACATACTGCAGCTAGCTTGGCTTGAGGAAGGGTGAACATGGTCAGGACCCCTTAGCAGTTGAGATACATATGCAGCAAATAAGTCCAGATGCACTAACTGCCTGCTGAATAAGGAAGGGTTGCAGAAACCTAGGGAATGATTACCGGGGGGGGCTGATGGTCATCAAAATGGAAAGGGATGTTGGGGTAATCATATTGGATGACCTAAAGGTGGCTAAACAATGTACCAAAGCTGTGAGGAGAGCAAATGGAATGCTGTGGCGCATAGGAAGCAGTATTACCAGCAGAAGGAAGGAGGTGGTTATGTCACTGTGTAGATCACTCGTGAGGCCTCATTTGGAATATGGTGTCCAGTTCTGGAAGCTGCATTTCTGTCATGCAACTTTAAATCACAAATGGGTTAAATGGTTCTATTTTAGATTTCTGTCCCTTTCCCCTACTTCTCCCACTGGTTAGCCTTATGGAACGCAACCAGAACATATCTTGGCTAGCATGATGAATGCACCTACACAAGCTGCTTCTCAGTCTAAAGCGCTGTCTTTTTAAAATGCTAACTTCTTGTTGAAAATATGGCATAATTTTTCCATCCATGTTATTGTTAGACATACTGTAGCTAGTCTGGCTTGAGGAAGGGTGAACATGGTCAGGACCCCTTAGCAATTGAGATGCATATGCAGCAAATAAGTCCAGATGTGCTAACTTACCCTATAATTGTTAAGTGTCACAGTTTGCATTTTCTTCTTGAAATGGTTACTTTTGCATTTATGTTTATTTTAAAATATTTAATATTCTGACCATGTGCTTGTGTCATGGACCATAACTGATCTCCAGACTTACCCCCCAACATGCTCCAACTTGCATAAAAAAATAGTGCTTGTAGACAAATCAAATTTTTGCCACTGTGTTCTGGCATGTTCTTTTGTGTGTGTGTGTGTGTGTGTGTGTTTGTGTTACTGAAGCAAGAAATGTACAGCTGTCATTTTTTACATCCTGTTCAAAATGTGTTTTTGCACCTGTAGTGCCAAATGGCACAGTCGCTGTGCAAAATCTCCTTTTGGCTAATGAACTGATAGTGTCACTGTTCATGCAGTGGGGTCACAAAAAGCACATGCTGAAAACTTGGAGTGAAAATACCAAGAAACACCCAGGGCATTAGGGTTTCTGTCCATAGCACCCTGCACTGTAGGGACTGACAGGCATCAGGGATGTGACATGGGATTGTCAACAGTAATGCTCACACCATTCCACACCATCCCCACCCTGTAGCCAGTGACAGGTATAGAGGTGTGCCTTTGACTCTTCAGCCCCAAAGTTCACTCCATTCTCTTATGCTGTACCCATTTCAGCAAATTTCCTCATGGAATGGGGTGAGTGTAAAGTCTGAAAACCCTAAGGCACACCTTGACTCTTGTCTGTGTCTGCAGGGTAGGGTGAGGTGAGATGGCATGAGTGTTATGGGAAATGGCCCAAAGGCACACCCCAATGCCTGTCCATGTCTGCGGGGTGGGGGTGGGGTTGTCGTCACTTCAGTACTTCACTGCCATTCCTATTCTGCCTGTATGTCTGTGTGTGTGTGTGTCTCTCTCTCTCTCTCTCTATCTATATGTCTCTGTAATTATCTTTCTATTAATTGCATGTATTGCTATTTTACCTATTTCTAAAATAAACCTGCATATTACATTTGCCTGCACTCTGAGCACATACTTATGAAACTGTGCATATCTGTACTCCTCCACTTCTCCATAGACCTCATAATCTCCTAATATTCCCATTATCACAAGCATAACTACCTTGCCCTTATCAAAAGTGACCCCCTCTGAAAGTTAATATCACATTTTCTCTAACAGTCCATCATCATTACACCTGACTTCCTGACTTCAACACATTGCTTAAATATAACTTACATCACCTCATGGACAAAAGCCCTGTTTCTCTTAAAAAAGTAAATAAATAAATAAATAAAAAAGTGTAAATAATCCCAAGGCTGAACATATGCCAGCCATTACTTTTTCATGTACTGCCACCTTCTGTACCGTCATGGGGATTTGCATATGTTTTCCTTGATGCTTTGCATTATTGGGGTATGTGCAATTATGTTTTCTTTAAAATTTGGCTGTCTGGCCAGTATCATCTGGGATAACACATACATCAGTGGCATTTGCTCTGGGGTTCTTTTGTAAGCTTCCTATTCCTTCCATTAGGATGTACAGCTCCATGTATTTTCCTAATAATGTGTATGTCTTCCTTAGAACAGAAACTAAAACAAATCTTACTACTTACAAATCATTGTGTTGTTTCTTCATACCTCCTTAACAATTCCACACAACTTCACTAACTTCATTATGCAGCCGTGGTGGATCTGACCAGAATTTGTTTTACCTGGGCATTTGGTGTATTGCTCCCTTCATTCGAATGTCTTGTTCTCTATAGTGGAATTCCCACATGTGTCTGAAAAGTAAAACAAGGATTTAGACATCTTTTTCTTTTTTTAGGTTTTTCTGCTATATACTGATGTTTTTAACCTCATTAGCGCCTTAGACTGTTGTTTGTTTGATTTCAGTTCTACTTTTTACATGCTATAACTTGTTCATCAAATGCCTATTAAATAAATGTTTTACCATTAGTTTCCTGTATGCTTTCAAAATAGCACTTCAGATTTCATTTAATATTTGTTTACAATGCCATAAACATTGTTTTTACCTTAATCTTGAGGCACAAACTGTTGCTGCATCTTAATGGCATCTTCCATGTTTGGGAGTAAAGCAAGTGAAGCTCTGTGGCCACTCCCATCTTATGAAGCCTGCTTGTGTATCACCAGTGACATCATTGGTGATGTAGTCATTGGTGTTCTTGCAAGATGTCATGCGAGATTTCAGTTGCCTAAGCTACTACAGACAGCACTGTTGCTGTCTGTTTACACAAGCAGGCCCTTGTTATTGTTTGTGGATAGAGCCTGCACTATCTATGTGTGTATTTTGTTAAAATATTTTTTGTGGTTTAAAAGCCGATTGTACACCATGGAGGATTATTGTTTAACATTTATTTAAAGATTTTGAACTGTTTATGTTATAATCAATGAAGCAGTTTTTGTCTTTTTTGGCTATTTTTATTTATTTTATTTATTTATTCCTATGTTTCAGAATAAGTAGTACAGGCGGAGATATATGTGTGGGTTTCAGGCAAGGGGTGCAGGGCGGGGGCTGGGGGTAAAAGGCTGATATAACATGGTAAATATTTATATATTTGTATATGTGTTGCACAGTGTAACCATACCTAGGTTCTATAATGTTATGAATTCTATGTTACTACCAACATGCTTGCCAATTCGTGTCAGAATTCATGCCAATGTTTTTATCCAATGTGTTAAGAATGCTCATCCATTTCATTTCTGCTCTATCAATTTTTTGTTAATATTTGCCACCTCTTCCTGTGTGACCTGCATGATTAAAGTGTAACGCCACCTGTGATGTTTCATCTTTATATCAACTTTGTGCTCCTGTATTCTTGTTTTAACTGTCTTGTGGTCTGTCCAACATACATTTTATCATAGGAGCATAGCAGTACATATATTACACCTTCAGATGTGCATGTAATATGTTGTTTTATTATACTGTATGTCTCCTGCCTGTGTTTGGGTCTTGGAATTCACTTTTTTTTGTGTGTGCCTACATACTGAGCATCAAGTGCATGGTATCATTTCCAGCTATAGGGGGCCCAGTAAAAGCTGTTTTTCTACTTTAGGTAATGCAAACTGTGAGTTCACTATTTTATCTTTAATGGTGGACACCTTTTTTTTGCTGCCATTATTGGTTTGTTTTTCAGTCCTACATTGTCTGGATTTGTTGTACTGACTAGGTGCCAATACTTGCTTACAGTCCTTTTAGTATCATTAAAATGATGGCTATATTTTGTTGCAAATTCTATTCTCTCTTGTTTTTTGTCTGTGTTTTTCACTGTAATAGCATCTTCCTATCCTGTGGTTTTGCTTTCTTTTCTGCATCTCTAATGATTCTATTATTGTACCCCCTTTCCCTGAATCTGTTTGTCACATCTTTTTTGTGTATTTCATACTGTTCCTCTGTTGTACAGTTCCTACGTATTCTCAAAAATTGAGAGTATAGTATGCTTCTTTTTAACTGTGGCAAATGGTAGCTATTGCCATGCAAGATGGTGTTCCTGTCTGTTGGTTTGCAAAACAGGGTAGTAACTAGTTTGTCCACATCCTTACTGATCTTCAGATCTAAGTATGGTATTTGTAGCGGATCGTACTGCATAACAAATTTCAATGAGTGGTTACAGTTGTTCAAATACACACAGAACTGTTCAAGTTCATATTCGGTTCCAGACCATAGACAGAAGATATCATCAATATATCTATACCACACTAAGATTTTATTGTAGTGTATGTTTGTTGCCCATTCTAAGATAAATTGTTTTTCAAATTCGTGCATATAAGCGTTGGCATATGCTGGGGCCATGGTGCTCCCCATTGCAGTTCTCTTGATCTGCAAGTAGAATTGGTTATTAAATTCAAAGTAATTTTTAGTGAGTAATAATTCTGCTAGCTCTTGTAGTGCTACTGTTTTTGATCTGGACCCTTCCAGTCTGTCATCCAGCATTTCTCCCATGGTGACTAATCCCTCATCATGGGGTATTGACATGTAGAGGTCAGCAACATAAAGCATAACCAGATATGTAGTTGCCAAAATTTGTTCTGTGACATAGCTTGAAGTTTGTTAATCATGTCAGTAGTGTCCCTTATATATGTACTTCTTTTTTTCCACCTGAGGTTGTAAAATTAACATATTGCGATACTGGTTCAAAAAGGGATCCAATAGCAGATACTATGGGTCTCCCTGGAGGTCTCTTGTCATTTTTATGTATCTTACATATTGCATAAAATGTTGAGATATGGGGGTATGGATTTGATAATATATCAGTTTCCCAGCTATAAAGCCAGCCCGTTGTTGCAAATTCTTCTGAGGTGTTTGCCAAAATTAGTTTAAATCCTTGTGTCAGGTCAGTATCTAATTTTATATAGTTGTTCTCATTTAATAATAGTGTCATGTACATTTCTTGATATTGTTCCCTGTCCATGAGGACAATGCCTCCCCCCTTGTCTGCTGGTTTAATAATTATTGATGTATCCTTCATTAGCCCATTGAGTGCAGATCTCTGATCTTTTGTTAAATTTGAATTAGGTAAGTTCTGATTCTAAGCACCCCTACATTTTTGCAAAATTTCCTTCTTAACTATTGTACAGTATGTTTCAATATCATAACTCTTCTCTGTGGGTGAGTTATATCGAGATTTGACCCCCAATGCCTGTTTTACTGCAACTCCCTGTACTTGGGGCTTCCTGGGGTTGATATCCACCGCTTGCAGCTATTGTAGAACGCTGCTGCAAGGTTGTTGACAGGGCATCTAGAAGAACACATATTACCCCTGTGCTGCACGATCTGCACTGGCTGCCTATACAGTGCCAGGTCACATTTAAAGTAGGTCTTTTGACCTTCAAAGCCCTGCACAGACTGAGCCCTGACTACTTGAAAGAGCTTCTGATTCCTTACTGCCCTGTACGACAGCTCTGTTCAGCCAATGAGGGGTTGCTAGAGTTTCCGGGGGTTACATTGAAGTCTTCTGGGGCTAGGGCTTTTGTGTTTGTGGCCCCAACCCTCTGGAATTCTCTGCCTCATCGGCTTAGGGAATGCGTGACCCTGGAATCCTTTAAGCGGGATTTTAAGACACTTTTGTTGAGTAAGGCTTTTATGAATTGATGTTGCTGAGAATATTGATTTTATATGCGTATTTTTGTTTTTAACATTCATTTGTACAGCGCCTTAGTGCTTGAAAGGAGCTTAATAAATAAAGTTTTATTATTATTATTTTTATTATTTATTATTTACTTTTCTTTCATATGTTTCTCTATTTTCTCTATTACCAATCATCTGTTTAAGTCTTAGATTTCTGAAGAATTTTTCCATATCTGATTCTAAATTGAAGAGATTAATAGTGGTTGTTGGAGCAAAGGACTATCCTAAGCTCAATACCTGTTTTTCTGGTACTGATAATATTATTTTACTAATATTAAAAATTGGTATTACCTGGCCATGTTGTCTCTGTACATTGTTTCTCCCTTATAGCAATTTTTCCTTCTACCTCTGCTTCCTCATACCTTCCCCTGAAGTTCCCCCCTCCCCATACCACCCTCCCCCACACTGAGTCCATGTTTACATCCTAAGCCCAGGATGCCTCACATTGGGTGGTAAAGGCAAAATTATATGCCTGTTTTGGACACCTCCTGCCTCAAGGAGAGTGGCTGACTCCTGCCATTATATGAATGCTCTCTGCTGGTTGTTTGGGCAGTAATATATTCTGTCAGACTGTGAGGGGGGGTAATATCTTGCTACCAGCATGAGACGGGATGCTGATATAGGACTGGGTAGCATTAGACATCCTATCTTGTGCTGGTGAACATAAGTCAGAGTGGTGGTCCAGATCCCAATCCCATTATGATTGATCCAAAAGAACTTCCATCTCAGCCCATGCCCCAATGGGACAAGATGTAACATCATGGGGATTAAATTTAGAAACAGTACTGACACTCAGGCACATTATGCCATTATGCTCTCCTTGCCCAGATGCAGCACCCAGATTTAAGTGTCCCCTTCCACAACCTTTTGGTTAGGAAAGCTCCAGCCATCTCTCCTCCAATCAGACTTTCCCCAGCCAGGGGAGGTCCAATACTGTATTTGAAGAGACAGGCAATAGATATTCAGGGGTCAGTGATGACTGCTTCAGCAGGTGTGGGATCCAAGGGATGTGGATGTGCATTTAGGAGGCTTTTGCTGGCACCTGATGTAGCCTGAGGGCATTAGTTGATAATTATTTTTTTTGGTTGGCTGCCATCTTATGTTGACTTTATGTGAGTGTTAGAAGTGTTATTTATTGTTTAGTTTATGTGCGATGTTGTTTCTGTAACACTGTATTGTATGGCACCCTGAGCCATGGGAGAAGGGTGCTTTATTAAAAAAACTACTACTACCACTACATGAGAACCTCACATACTACTGTACATACTGTAAGGAGGGAAATAAAAAAGTAAAAAATGTAGTGGTCTAAGAAGCAACCCTTGTGGTATTCTGCTGGTCACTGTTCTTCAACAAGACTTTTTTCTACCCACCACCGCCATTAATATCTGACTTCTGCTGCTCAGGTCATTAGTTAGCCACTTTAGTAAGATACCACCCAGCCTAGTTTACATTTTTTTGTGCAGACAAGCAAATATCGGGGCACTCACCAGCACTATTGGAAACAGGACACATGCCATTACTTAGTTAAGTGAACCCAGAAAATAAAGTGATGTAATTAATGTATGTATGTCTCTGTAACACTTGAACTGATGTGGAACCTTTGTAAATGAGCTGCTTGTTCAAAGGTTGTAATCCGAATCATCAATAAATTAAAAAAAAGTGCAGGAACCAGTTCCTAGGTACAAGCTGAGAAAAGAGCTCCAGTTCCAACACATTTTGCAGTACGCTTTTTCTAAGGCAAAAGTCCCTCAGTGATGATGCCCTATTTAAGCAGCAACCTTAAAGGTATCATCATATATTCCATGAGGGACTTGGACCTAAAACCACATTAAAAACATATATACAAAATATACAGTAATACAAAAGGATCTTAAATATCCAGATTACTGGTAAAAGAACTAAATTGTCCATTAATACTGTACATCAAAATGGGCAAAACCCGAACGTGCTTTGCTTCAATGAGGATGTGCATCTTTCTGCTAAAACCGTACAATAGGAGACAAATAGTTGTAAACACAAACTTACATAGAAACAAAGAATTTGTCAGCAGATAAGGACTTCTTAGCCCACCCAGTCTACTGATTTAACTGCCTATACTGTAACCGCAGAACCTACTTAATCTCCAGCTCTCACCTCACATTGCTTTCCAGTAAGATTCTCTTGTGCCAACTTATGCATTCTTGAACCCCACCACTGTTTTCACCCCCACAACCTCCACTTGAAGACTGTTCCAGGCATCCACCACTCTTTCAATAAAGAAGTACTTCCTTCCTTCCCTCTCTCTTGAATTTACCCCCTTCTAGCGTCATTGCATTTTCCCTTGTTCTCGTGCAGGATTGGGCAGAAATAACATTCATTTACTTCGCTTTAAGAATGATATCATATCAAAACCAGTGTTTAATCCCCACCATTCGTTTTCCCCAAGAAAACAGATCCAGAAGATTTCCTTTCTGAGCACCAAATTATCAGAATCTCTGCTTCGGAGACTGCGAAAAAATTCTCTGATTATCAGAAATTTGAATTTGTGTGCCCCACTGGATCCACTGTTATGCACATGGAATGCAGTTTCATATTTGTAGTTGCCATTGCAAATGACCTGCAAGGTTCTCCTATACAGACTTTGAATTTTTCAGTTTTGCCTATGTGACAGGCTCCACATTCAAATTCACATATGGCTATGTAAACAACCCCAGTTGCATAACATGTGATCAGGGACCGACTGTCAACTACATTACATGTAGTTGACAGTCAGTCAACGTGTAGAAGTCAGTAGACATCTGGGAACAAGCGACCACTGCACAGTGTGCTTCACAATGAGCACAACCATGGAGATAAGCCATACAAAAACAAGGATCCTGGACTTTAGAAGAGCTGACTTTGGCAAAATAGGTGAATACCTGAAAAATGCACTAGCAAATGACCAAAAAGGAGGGGTGGAAGAACAATGGAGAAAAATCAAAACTGCCATCATAGAGACAACAAGCCTTTGTGTGAAACAAATAAAGAAAACAAAGCGGAGTAAAAAACCACTATGGTTCTCAAAAGGGGTGGCAGGGAAGGTTAAGGAGAAAAAGGCTACATTCAAAAAGTATAAGGAATCACAGAAGGAGCATGACAGGGAACTGTATCAATTAAAGCAGAAAGAAGTGGGAAAAGCAGTCAGACTAGCAAAGGCCCAAACCGAGGAAAAAATAGCCAACTCAGTTAAGAAGGGGGATAAAACCTTTTATAGGTACATTAAGGAGCATAGAAAGGTTAAGGAAGGGATAGTGAAGATTAATAAAGGAGAGAGAAGGTGGGCAGAGGGAGACAGTGAAAAGGCAGAGATACTGAATGAATACTTTTGCTCAGTATTCACAAAAGAAGATGAGGAGGAGTTACCTAAACCAGACAGTAGAAGCACTCTGGGTAGGGGAGTTGACACCAGTCCATTCACAGAAGAAAGAGTCCTGAAAGAACTCCTAAAACTCAAGGTGGACAAAGCAATGGGGCCTGAAGGGATTCACCCCAGAATCCTAAAAGAACTAAGGGAGGACCTAGTGACACCACTGACCACGCTTTTTAACAGATCATGGCAGGATGGGGCGGTACCTGAGGACTGGAGGAGGGCAGATGTGATTCCTTCACAAAAGTGGGAGCAAGGCAGAAGCAGAAACTACAGACCTGTAAGTTTGACCTCAGTGTAATGGAAAATGATGGAATCACTTCTGAAAGAAAGAATTGTTGAGTACCTAGAGGTCAGGGGCACAGGACCCAAAGCAGCATGGATTTACAGCAGGAAGGTCATGTCAGATGAATCTAATTAATTTCTTTGACTGGGTGACCAAAGTAATAGACCAGGGAGGGGCTGTGGATATGGCCTACCTAGACTTTAGCAAGGCATTTGACACAGTCGCACAAAGATTAATAATCAGTTAGCCAGCCTGGGAGTGGGTCCCAGGTGGTAGCCTGGGTAGCAAACTGGCTGCACAACAGGACACAGAAGGTAATAGTGAATGGAACACATTCCAAAGAAAGGGGGTTACTAGTGGAGTACCTCAGGGCTCAGTACTGGGTCCAGTCCTCTTTAACATCTTTATAGGTGACATTGCAGAGGGTCTGGAGGGAAAGGTATGCCTCTTTGCAGATGACACAAAGATCTGTAACAGAGTTGATACACAAGGGGTAGAAAAGGTGAGAAGGGACTTGGCAAGGTTGGAGGAATCGTCAGACATATGGCAACTTAGATTCAATACAAAAAAGTGCAAGTAATGCACCTGGGAAACAAAACCCAGGAGAAGAGTACAACAGCAGAGGAGGTACTAACAACAACAAAAATGGAAAGGGACCTGGGGGTAGTCATATCAGATGACCTAAAGGTGGGTAAGCAATGTGAAAAGTCAGTAAGGAGAGCCAGGGGAATACTGGGATGCATAGGAAGGGGCATCACGAGTAGAAAAAGGGAAGTGGTTATCCCTCTGTACAGACAGTTGGTGAGACCCCATCTGGAGTACTGTGTGCAGTTTTGGAGACCTCATCTACGCAAGGACATAGAAAGGATGGAAGCAGTCCAGAGGAGGGCAACTAAAATGGTGCAGGGTCTACGGCAGAAACCATATGAAGAGAGACTGAGAGAGCTTAATATGTATACTCTTGATGAAAGGAGGGACAGGGGGGACATGATAGAAATGTTCAAGTACCTGAAGAAAATCAACAAAGTCCAGGAGGATAGCATCTTTCAGAAAAAGAGATGTGTAAGAACAAGGGGGCACAATTTAAAGATAGAGGGGGGCGACTCAGGCATAATGTGAGGAAATTTCTTTTTCACAGAGAGAGTGGTGGATACAAGGAACAGCCTTCCTGAGGAGGTCGTTGGGTCTAAAACAGTGGGGGAATTCAAACATGCATGGGACAGAATCAAGGAAATTATAGTGGGGGGGGTTGCAGGAAGTAGGCTGTTGGTTAACTAGAATCTGCAGCATATCCAGTAGGTAGGGAAATGGGCAGACTGGGTGGGCCAAGTGGTCCTTATCTGCTGTCAAAGTCTATGTTTCTATATTACCAATCATGGGATTTAGAAATAATTTCCCTGAGTATATCATCGAACAGTGTGCTTGCATTTGCCACAAGAGTGACAACCTGTTAGGAACTTGGTAGCCAGTTCCTACATAGTGTCTGTGATAAATGTTGTTCACGGCTAACAAGTATGTGTTTGACATTGGCTTATAGGCACAACTGTGAGAAAACTTCATGTAAGAGAGCATTGACCTAAATCAACCAAAGTTCATCTAGGAGAGCATTGAACTAAACCGACCAAAGTTTATGGAGGAGAGCATTGACCTAAACTGACCAAAGTTCATCTAGGAGAGCATTGAACTAAACTGACCACAGTTCATCTAGGAGAGCACTGACCAAACCAAACAAAGTTCGTGTAGGAGACCATTGACCTAAACTGACCAAAGTTCATCTAGGAGAGCACTGAAGTAAACCGACCAAAGTTCATGTAGGAGAGGATTGACCTAAACTGACCAGTCATATTTCAGGATTTTTCTGCCTATCTTATAATGCGGTTTATTTTTACTGCCAGACCCCTTTCTTCTACTGAGCGTTCCACCTTGATGCTATTAATTCTGTATTCCTCTCATGGATTCATGTTGCCAAAATGCATCTTTTTGTGCAGCCTATGCAATTGATTCATGAGAGTTTGTGAGTACAGACAAGGGCACAGCTCTGCAACTCCTGCAGATAGTTTGGGATTAGTTAGACAAAGTGAGCAAATAAAGTGGGCAATAATTGTACATTTTTATATGGACCCAGAAGACAGTGATAATCCATATCCTTAAGAGACTTTTGTTGGAATTTTGAATTACCTAAGGTTGTGACTGTTGTCTGGGAAACACATTCACCAGTAATTTTCTCGGCTGGTCCCTCACCATTCTTAGTAGGCCTGCAACTCTTCCTTTACTTAATGCATGCAGATTGACTGTAGGAGCTCCCAGAAGGACTTTGGGTAATGTGGTACATCAGAGGGGTTCTATGTGATTACAGTGAGTCCAAAACAGCAATGATAATAACAGCGAGTGCACATCACCAAAAACCCAAACAGCGATGTGCACCGCAGCAAAAAACACAGACAGCGACAGCTCCTTACTTTCTCTGGGGCAATATTCACTTACAGTATATGGGGTTACATGCTCTCACATCCTCCATTTCTAATATTATCAGCACCGGGAGGATGATATTGGGGAGAGGAAAACTCAGGAGTGGGGCTATTTAAGGAGGAGCAGAAGTCAGCAGGGGAGAACATTGAGGGGCAGCCTGCAGGCAGAGGGGGAATACAGTCGGGAGGGCGGGAGGATGGGAATCCAGTCACCCAACCCAATGTTATTTAAAGTCCCAAATGAACAGGAAAATAAAAAAAACCACTGCCAGTCCAGAACCCCAGTCTGCCGCACATAGCTGTACACACGGGTGGTGAGTCTACCCTGTAAGCTACGCTGCCAACTCAGATCCGACCCTACAAATTACTGCTTACATAATTCTGTAAATGACTACCTCACTCATTTCTGTAACAACATTACTGACATTTACACTCACTAATTAAATCAGGTCGCTCAAATGACATTCACTATTTGTGAGTTGCTCATATTGATTTGCTCAAAATGACTCGCTCATTTCATGGGATACCCATCAGAGGGAGGGAGTTTGTCTGGGATTGTGTTTTGGGGATTATTGAGTTGAAGAGTTGTAGGATATGAACTGTATCTATCTGCCTGTGGTTGTTTGCATATGTGCCTTACCCAATTTCCATTATAGATCCTTGTTCTTGAGTTCATGTTACCACCTAATAAAACATGCTTATTTGTATTGCATTTCCTGTCTCCCTTGTTATAATTGCATCGTGTATTGTGACTGTACAGTGCCATTGCATTTGGTTTGTGGGGTATTGCATTATTTGTTGTCAGGTCCTCTGTCACTGTTTTTGGGAATACTGTACAGTAGACCCTGACACAGGGGCAACTGAACTAATGCTGCAGGAGTGGAGACCATATCTGTTGAGGCCAGAGGGGGCAACTTATATCAGGGTGGCCCATTCTGCCCATAGTTTGAGTAGAACTCTCTGGATGAGAGGGTTTGGAGGGAATGTATAAAGACACCTCTCCATTCAGGAAAGGGACAATGCACCTTGCCAAAAAACTCCAAATTCTGGATCAAGCAAGCAAACAAAGCATCAATTTTGTATTGTGTGGGGACGGAAAAAGGTCCAACTCTAGATGAACCCATCTTATGAAGAAGTCATCTAGCACAGGGGTCAGTAGTTCTCACTCGAGTCCTCGAGACTGGGACTGACTTATTTTCTAGCCTCACTGTCATCCCAGGGTTAAGCACAGAGGACTGTACTAAGCCCTGGGAGAACAGACAGTCAGCAAACATCTGATCTGAGCTTATAAAATCTCAAATATGCACTGTGTTCTGATGTCAGCTGCGGGAGTTCTGGGATTTGTAGTTACAGAAAATATCAGCATGAACGTTAACAGATTTGGTCTGATGCCATTTATTATACTATAGCAAACTAAGTAAAACAAATGTTAAACACAAAATGCAAACTGGGACCAGCCCCACACTTGGGTGTGGGGTTCTTAGTGCTGACTGTTCTCTTGTAAGACTATGGCATAGTGAGTTAGTTAGTTAGTTAATTAGTTAGTTAGTCAGATTATGCACATCAGAAAAGCCTCATTTAGGTGGCACACAGAATTTTCAAGCGGTTCCAAGGGGAACCAGTAAAACAGCAGAGAAGTTACACAATGCTTCAATTTAGATTTGTGCAGTTAACAATACCTACAAGCAGCCGGTCTGGTGGCACTGAGGGTTGAGGCGCTGGATTCCACACCTCGCGTCATGCAGTTGGGGGTCGGTAGGGGAGAGGGAGGATTGAGCATCTGGAGGACAGCTCTCCTCCCTCAGGGGGTTCCAGGGGGATTGCCCAGCACTGCAATGGCCTCCAGCAGTGACCAGAGGTAGTGCTACACTCAGGGCACACAAAGAGGGATGCGAAGCCGCGACGGAAGTTCCCTGGCATCATGGCATGCTCAGGCTCTGCCTGGGAGGTGGGGGCGAGGGCGTAACACCTACAAGAAAAAATAATCCCCTCTGCCTCCTGATAGATGATGGAGGGTCCGGGGGGGCGGTCGGTCCACCATGCCCAATGTTGGGCTCACCTCTCACTCCTCTACTCTCCACTGCCTCACACCACCAGATTGTAGATAGAGCACCAGGAGGAGTAATCTGGTGGTCCTGCCTCGGGGGACAGAGCCGGGGGGGCAGGTGGCCAGTGAAAGCAGTTGGAGGGGACCCTCCTGGAGGTGCAAGAGGGGGCTTCAGGCAGGCAGGATCAGGACAAACCTTGAGCGACCACTAGTTCAGGAAGGTAGGGGTGCAGAAATAAAGTTGTAAAAAACAAAAGAATACCTACAAGCAAACAAGAGCTACAATTTAGAAAATTACTTTTGCACACATCATATGATAATTAACAAGTGAAAATAATCAAAAGGAATGGGTCATAAGAGAAGGAGGTACAAGTTTAAGAGCTGCAGGGATTGTTAACATGGTTAAAATGGTGACCAGGGTCCTCTTAAAGTAAAACAGGCAGTTGCAGTCCTTATCTTTGTCTTGGAGGGAGTTCCAGGCAGTAGGAGCTGCAAGACAATCAGCCTTAGACCTGCACTGTTTTACTGTTTATAAACTCTCAGTAGATATATAGTCAGATGTTCCTGGGCTGTGACCTTAGTGGATAGGGCTGGGGGAGGGTCTGGACAGCAGGTCTTGTAGGTAAGGAGGGTAGAGCCCATTGATTCACTTTTGTACTACGGATGCCCATTTCAACTTCCTCCTTATCTTAGGAGACAGGAGGCCTAGGGTGAGGTACAGAATACAGTGGCTGGTGTATTCACCTCAACCTAGTACAAGCCTGCACATAGCATATTATTGAAAACTAGTCATTTTTCACAATGACGTGGAACTGTCAGCTCTGAAGACTTCACTAACATACTGCATAGCAGGTAGGAGGGACTGTTTTAAGGGTAGCTTTCAAATGTGCATATTGAGACAGGGTATGTATCAATAGAGTAGTCCGAGCTTTTAATGGGAAATTCTCACAGTTCTGGTAGTGTGATCTGAGTAGGAAAGGGATGGGTCATGCCAAACCCCTAGATATTTGAAACTATGCACATTCTTCAGTGGGGAACCAAAGCATGGTAGTATTTGAAGAGTACTCAGTGGTAACTTTTTGCCATTAAAGAGCATGGCCCTAAGTCTCTGAGTTGTTCAATAAAAGACAGTTGAATTCTATCCTGGTCTGAATGGCTACAAAGGCTTTTTGAACTGTACCTTTGATTTTATCTGCTTATTCTTACCCTCCCTGAGCCCACCTTTGCCCAGCCGCTCCTCCTACTTGGCATCCTTTGAGGTAGTAGTGGTGGACTAGGTGGTCTCTGCGAGGGACGGTAGATCCTCTGAACCCAAGCCAACTCAGCCATGAGTCTGGCAACTTCCTCCCTCACCCCAGAGAGGTGTGTGCATATGGGGCAGTAATGTAGCCTCCAGAAGGTCTCCCTGAAGACTGCCACCCCACAGCCACTGCACTGCACCACTCCCATCATCTTATACTTCCTAGTCTCTCTGTAATTTTAGCCCTTTGAATTCTTTTTATTCCCTTACCTTATATAGGGAGTTTCACCTATCCCTAGGTTCCTGTGTCCCCTCACTCCAACCTACACCATATAGTTGCCAGCAGGCCATCCACCTGACCTAAAAAGAATATCTGGCAATTTCCAGCACTCCCCCTTCCTCGATAACTATTTCAAGCAAGCCCCCTCGCCCAGCTCTCTGTCACCCAAAGAGAAATTCTAGCTCATCTCCTCACCCGCAGTTACACAATAACAAATTGCCAGCTCATATCCACTCCCACTGCTTCCCAGAATTACTTACCAGCCAGTCTGCACCCTCACACTTATACAACACTTTCCAGCAAGCCCCCTTACCCCCCACACACTGTTATTATCCCGTCCCCACACTTACAGTTTCACAACAGAAATTCCAGCAAGTTTCTCTCTCCCCACTCACTACTTTTTAGGGTTACTTACTGGCAAGCCTTCACACTCTCTGTTTCACAACAAAACTACTCAGCAGGCCCCTAGTCCCACTAACAAGTTGTAACTCTGTCAGTCTTTGTAGTTAAGGGACACTCGCAGCAGACCCTCCAGGTCCTCAGCTTCCTCCAGTGGATGCCTGCTGCTTCCAGATACCCATTCTCCTCCTTCACTTACTCTGATGAGCAGAGTGTATGGCTGCCGACTGCCTCCCCAGCTGACTCCCTCCTGGCAGACTCCCTTTTGATGTCCTTTGCACTCAGTCCTTCATGCAGATCCTCCCGATGGCCTCTTCCTTTTGTAGTAGGAAGAAGCCATCAGATGTGCAAGGCAGAGCCCTGATTGGTCCTCCCTGGGACCAGTAGAAGTGGTCTTCCCTTTGATTGGCTCCTTTTGGACAATAATAAAGACACTATTTCACCAAGTTTCCCCACAACGTACCCTACCTATGTTGTCTCAAAAAAGCCTCTTCAATTCCCATCTGTGACCAAAACACACAGACTCTGCTTTAAGGCAGCAACCTGCAGGAGTGAGTCTTATATAGTAAGCTAAAACCAACCTGTAATCAGAAATGTCACTCACTCAGTCTCGCCTCTAATTGTCACCTAGCTGATCTAGTTTACTTTTTGGTGTTTTCCCTGCCCAGATAAAAAGAGGATTATGTGTGGTTCACAGCTCAGTGCTTATGCTTCATACTGCAGTTTAATGTAAGTTGTGCTTGGATACAGAGGCCAACCGAAGTAGAACAATGCTGTCACAGTATTGGTTGTAGGACTTGATAAGTTCTTAGGTACTTCCGTAGATTTGAGTAAGTCAATTGTTACAGTATCTGTAAACTGGATAGTATAGGCATGGTGCTTAACTGTTTAGGCTGGTGAGTAAGTTGATAAGACTTGATGTTTTGGCTTTACTCTGTATCCCACCGTAGGAAGGCTGCTTAGTCGAGTAGGAAGATATCACTCCAAAATTTAATAAGTATCAAACGATTATAGAACAATTATCTTCTCCAACTCCAGAGAGTGTGGCCAGTAGCACGCAGGACAGGAAACTCCCCCTTGGGGGGAACCTCTGAGGACCCATAGCTACTGACCTGCCCATCCTTCTGGGCATACTAAAGGAGAGTAATCCTAATTAAAGACATAGGTTGTCGGCTAATCCAAAGTCCAATAATTGTGAATCCAGAATCCAATGAAACAGAGAGGCTGGAATCAGAGCCCTGATGATTAGAGTCCATTGAGAGATGGCAGCACATCCTTCTAGCGAAGTCAGAGTCCACTAGATATCCAAGTGCAGGTAAGAATCTGTTACGGATAGGTTCAAATCCACAGGTGAGTGAAAGTAAACTGAAGGGGTCTAGTTGTACCAGTCAAAGCAATCCAGCAGGTGGAGAATTAGTTCCGAGAAGGACTTGAGCTTGAATGAATGACTCTGTGATCCAGCATAAGAGGATTTGAGATTCTGGATTCGATGGCAGCTATGCATAGGTAAGGTCCTTGGTGCAGTAAGGAAGCTAGACGCAGGCTATAAGCTGGGGCAAGCTGTTGAAACTTCAGGTTCTAAGCAAGGCAACCAGATAGAAGTATATATTGCAATAAAAATCAATATGAGTAGATGGAGAACTAAAAACCTCAAGGCTCAAGGGGTGAAGCAGGTTGTAGAATAGGTGAGATAGTTTTTGATGAACCTGTAGGCCCTGACAGGGCAAAGCAGGTTAAGATGAGCAGATAGTGTACATAAGTGGACCTGTATAGGTCGGCAGTAGTAGTAAATCAGACTTGCATGAAGCAGACGTAGTAGCAGAGTAATAATCGAACCCCAGGCTTTGATACAGAGGTAGCGATGGAGATGTAAAATGAATCCTGATGAGTAAAAGGAGTTGTATTGAGTAGATTATGTAGGTACTCAGCGGAGAGCATTAAGAATGTAGATAAGCGTGTACAATGAAGAGCTTCTCATTGCTGAGCAATATTGCTCAATAGAGCGATGCACATATATATATATACAGTTAGGGAAGCCAGGAAGGTATATGATTAAGAGCTGAGAGCCCATGAGCTGAGTAAGCAGGGCGTGCTGAGATCATAATGAGCAGTGAGTGCTGAGACTTGCAAGGTTGAATGCAGAATCGAGTACTGAAGAATCCCAGAGGCTGAAGCTGAGGGAGAGCAGTAGGCATGAAGTGAAGGTTTGCGAAAGCAATGATTATATGCGAGTGCAGGCAGAAGCATCCAAGTATCGATGGCAACTGGTCACACTAAGCCAGATGTATGTCCAAGTGGAACAAGGAGCTCCTTGAAGGCTATGAGAGAAGGCTGCAGGAAAACATAGAGTAGAGTATGTTAACTTCCAGTCTCCGATGTTAGGCAAGGCAGGTGTTACGTAGTAATAGTGAAACCTCCAGGCTCCCATAAAGGGCAAAGCAGGTATAGGAAGTCCTGATGATCAAGAAGGCAGAATGCAGAAGGAGGTGAAGGCGGGTGAGTTGGCAACATAAACCATGATTATTAATATATGGCACTGAATAGGTTGGGTTTGAGGTTTGAGCCATTATGGAGGCATAATGGAATAGAGCTCAGCTAAGAATCCAGGCAGGTAATAGGAGTGGTAGTAGGCCCAAATGAATTGAAGCATCCTGATAGGTAGCATCCAAGGAAGTAAATGGGAGCTAGGCCCATACAAAGTATAAGCTGTGGCTGGACCACAGTAGGTCAACCGGTAAAACGAGCAGCGCAGCAGCTAGACGCCATGAAGGCAAGCATGTGTGGCTGGGCCACACGTAGGTCAGCCAGTGAAGTAAGTAGAGAGTAGCAGCTAAACCCCACAAAGGCTAGCAGGCTGCACGCACCCCCACGTAGGCAGTAAAGAAGCAGAAAGTGAGCCAGGTGAGGCCCCTGCATGGCTAGTGGTATGGCAGACCTCAGGCAGGTAGGCGTAATGAGAGCACAAGTCAAGCTAGACTCCATGTAGGCAAGTACGACTGTGCCACCACGGAGGGCTGCCCAGCTGAACGGACATCCCAGGTCTGAAACTGAAATGTCAGGAGGTGGTGCTAGGGAGTACAGCAATAAGTTAAAATGGGAGGCCATTTAGGCGTACTTTGGAACATGAACTTAGCAGACAAGGGGGAGGCGGTGCCTTTAAATGCTTCCAGTGGACTGCATGATGAAAGACAATGTGCGACTGAATACAGTTAGACGTGTCGTGAGGAAAGGACCAGCGCTACATTAACTTGCAGTGAGCTACAAACTGCTTACTCCTTGGTACATGCCATACCATCAAGTCTTATCAACTACATCTCCAGCTTCCCTCCCAAAACAGAGCACATTATCCTGGGGGATTTCAATGTGAACTGGCTATCAACCTCTGCCTCTCCGCTAAAAGACAGCCTCTCAGCACTAGACCTAGCCCAGCTAGTCAACCAGTCTACCAGAGTCAACCCCAGAAATGGCGTTGGCTCCCTCCACGACCTGCTACTCACCAATCATCCTAACAGAATCTCAGGCCAAACTGTACTCCCAGACTCACTAAGCGATCACTCCCCTATCCTCTTCACCTGGTCATGCCAACGGCAACTACCCCAACCAACTAGCTTTACCCGACAACGTTTCCAACCTGGTGGTCTCAGTGAACTTAGGCAATACCTGGCCCAATGTGACTGGTCCCCTATCAGACACTCCACTTCAATAGATGTAGTCCTTGAGTACTTCACCAACACTTTCAAAAAAGCTTGTGATATGTTTGCCCCACTCACAAAGGCTCAAACAAAAAGGCAAAATGTCCTTTGGATCACACCTGCTCTGATCCAACAAACTAAGAACCGTGACAACCTCTGGTACAAAGCTGTTGCCTCTAGTGTGCAGGCGGACAGGATAGCCTACAAAATGGCTCACAAGTGTACCTGGGCTATCAGAATGGCTAAATCCAGCTACTACAGATCCACCCTGGCTTCATCATGGGGGAATGCTAGGTTGTTCTGGGACAACCCAAAAGAGCTGAATGGAAAATCCAGAATGCCCCCCCCATCCCAACTAACGGTCAACAACCACATCACCTCGGACCCACTCACGATAGCCAGCAGATTAAATGAATCCTTTTCTGACCTGAGCACAGTTCTCCCTAACAACTTCTTTGACCCCACACCAATGACCACAGAACCCAGCAATACCTACCCCCCACTTCTACCTCAGGGTTATTAATATGAGCGAAGCAAGATCTTACCTGAAAAAAGCCTTAGGGGGTTCAATCTACTGCAAAGACTCCTTTGATATGAAAATCCTTAACTTGGTACTGGACTATGTGCTCCCGCTACTGACTGATCTCCTTAATCTCTCCCTATGCCTAGGGCAATTCCCAACTGTCTGGAAGGTAGCCACCAACACTCCAATACTAAAGAGTGGGGACCCAACTTTACCTAATAATTACAGGCCAATCTCCATACTCCTTCCCCTCTGTAAAGCCCTGGAAAAAATCATTGCCACACAACTCACAGACTACCTGTCTGAACATGACATCTTGTGTAGGGAACAACATGGCTTTAGAGCTGGTCACAGCACAACTACTGCCCTCGTAGAGTTCTCCAACTCATTGCACAATGCCCTCGATAAGAAGCTGCTACCGGGAGCTGTATTCATAGACCTGTCAAAAGCGTTCGACAGTCTCCCACCCTCTGCTCCTAAATACTCTCCGCCGCACCGGCCTGTACCCTGGACCCATAGCTTGGTTCACTAGCTACCTCACAGATAGGTACCAATGTGTGAAAATAAATAGCACCCTCCCACCTGCCCTACCTATCCACTCGGGGTTCCCCCAGAGCTCCATCCTTGGCCCACGGCTATTCAGCATTTTCATTAATACCCTGCCTAAATCCTGTCCATATAACCTTCTACTATATGCAGATGATGCGGTAATGTATGCCTCCCACCCGGACCCCACAAATCTTTAATCCACCCTACAACGTGCCTTCAACCATGCTGAAAACTGGTTCACTGACCACAGGCTCGTGGTCAACATAAAAAAGACAAAAACAATGCTCTTTTCCCATCGCCAGAGTAAGGACTATAATGCCCAACTAACAATCATGTCCAAAACTCATTTCCCACTGGAACAGGTCCACACATATAAATATCTAGGCATTACCTTCGATCCTAATCTATCATTCCACACCCACATTAGTAATCTTGCTTCTGCCATAAATATGCGCACAGGTCTATTGTATTGGCACAAAGCCTGCCTACCGGCAGAGGCCCTACACCTTGCCGTCACCTCCTCTGTCCTCTCCCTTGTAGACTATGGGCTAACTATCTACTCGGCCACTGACCACACTGCACTAATTAAAATCCACCTAGCCATTAATAAAACCTGTAGACTCCTTGCTGGTGTGGATAAGCGTACCCACAGCTGTACCCTGTATAAGCTAACTAAAATCCTCACCCTAGACAAAAGAGTACGCTACCAAACGTGTCTTATTACAAAGAAAATCCAACTAGGCCTCACGCCCCCTGGAGTCTCTGCCTCCCTCCACACTGCTCATACCGCAGCAAACACTCGCACGGCAGATAAACTAACATGGGCTGTTCCTAGGATCACAACCACCCTTGCACAAAGGTCTTTCTTCCACAGAGCACCATCCTGGTACAATGAGCTCCCCCAGGCTATCACCTCCATTCCCAGATTAGGCCCCTTCAAAACAGCCCTCAAAAACCACATAATCTCAACCCATCACTGTCACTGTCCCTAATAAGTAAAGGAATCTGCCTACAGATGAGGAGATGCTGGGCTAGCAGATTTCTCCCCACCCTGCTACTTTGTGTGTTAATGACAAAGTTGGTATCCCAGCTGCTCACACTACCTACCAGCATTCATGCCACACCCTTACTACCGTTTGTACTGCTCGCTAACTTTCGCAAGCCCCACTCAGGACCTGTATGGGTTCCCTACTGTATAGAACTAGCAGCACTGCTCTTACCCTGTTGCTATCTTAGCTACGTCCTCACTGTTATACTGTTAACCTTATGTGTTGCCAATACCATGTTTGTAGTCTCTTACTGTGTTATGAATACCTGCTGTTGTGTATTGTACCTGACATGGAGCCTTTGGAAATGAGTCCTTGACTCAAAGGTTGTAATCTGATGCTCTCAATAAATAAATAAATAAATAAATAAGTGAGTGCATTAAGTCGGTAGTTCAAGCTGTCTTACGTAATAAATGCCTTGAATAGATAGTGTCTTGAAGCTCATCCATGAGGGACAGCGACATTGAGAAATGATAAAGTATCCTGCCTGCATACTTGAAACATAGCTCTAAATGTGTCCCCGTCCATTGCTCATCAATTCAAATAATACTAAGAAATTTCTGAATGTCTGCTCAGTGGCCAGGGTAGCTCTACAAAAGATGCTCAGTAAAATACATAATGCACCATAGTAGTGTCTCTGATGGGCTGAGTGTAGAGGAAAAGTAAATAGAACTGCCATAAGATCAAAAACGCAGCAGCTGTAACCGTTCCAGGAATCTTGATAAGCCAGCAACCCCTTAATTGAGATACTGCTTGATTAGCAACTGAATGTTGCAGGTAATTAGTGTCTGCCTTAGGTTGCTTCAAGTTCTGAACCCAAATGGTAAACTGGCCAGGAAAGTAGAGCAGTATCAGTATAATGTCATTGAACTAGGGAACTTATAACTGCATCACAGTGTAGGGAGAGGAATGCCTTGTAGGTAGCAAAACTACATAATGCCAAGTACTTGATACTATAGTGAAGCTAGTTGTGCTGCAATGCATGCCCGGTAAAATTAATGTTGTGGCTTTAAGCCAGAGGTCTGCACGGCAGTCGTTAGTGAAAGTCTAGGTATCGAGAAATGCAAACCATGCAGCAGTCAGCGATGACCCGGTCCTGTGTGCTGGCCCAAACTAGAAGCCTATGGTGAAATATGTTCTGTGTGAGCTGACAGTCGGGAACAGGCACGGATGCCAAGGGGGAGATTGCGCAGATATCCCCAGCGAAGTAATGAGGCAATGGAACCCAGAGTGGAGAGGCGGCATGAGGCCGCAGCAGAGTTTAAGCAACTGTTCGAGGAGTGGGTAGTCCGAAGTCCTAGAGGTAAGGGCTGTTTGAAAATCAGGTTAGAGTCCTTAGCTAGGTGTACTTTGAGTCTGCAAGGAAGATCCAAGTTCATGGGTAGCATTTTTAGGGATATCTGCGTGCATCCTGCAGGAGTGTGAAATCCCAACATAGTCCAGGATGTAGGAAATGGCGAGTGATTACTAGCTGGGAATAGGAACCTGATCACTGGCAGGTATAAAATGAGTGAAATAAATGTTATGCGATGATATTGAACTTGGCGGAGCATGGGCAACGGTTGCTGAGAAGCAGAGACAGGGAAGCAGTAACACAGAGCAAGGAGGAAGTCAATAGTAGAAGCAAAACAATGAAGCAGGCAAGAGGAATAAAATTGAATCCCCAAAGAAGGGACCAAAAACAAACAAACAGCACACAATGGGGCCGGGGGGGGCAACAAACAGCAAAAGAAAACAGACAAACGAGCAGTGGAGGTGGGGGGCAGAGGAGGAAAGAGCAGCCGAGCACCAGCAGCACCACGAGCGAGTGCGACTCGCTCTAAACAGAGCACCTGTAGTGAGTTAGTTAAGTAGTGTGTGGGGGAGGAGCTCTTCCACCACTTAACCACAGGCAAGCCTTTAAATTGATGATAAACTTTGGAAAAAGGCACCAAGGATCTGCAGTGGCAAGTTGGACAGGCCATAATGAAGGTTAAGAAGAGTGGTCTGTTTGAGGGCATTCACTCTGCACCTTATTGAAAGTATAAGGTTACCCCACCTTTGAATATTTGAGTCCACTCCATCCAGTATAACTCGGGTGTTAGCAGCAAGGGTGGCAGGGATTGTGGGCCTGAGCTGGACCCCAAGACACCCCGAGCCCATTGGTTTGTGTAGTTTGCAGAGATGTTGTTTACAGACCATATTAAGGGGCATTATTTGTGACTTCATCCCGTTCATTTTATATCCCGACAGGGCAGAATACTCCTGTATAATGGAGTCCAATGCCAATAAGAAGTTGGGGAAGTCTGAAAGATATAGAGTTATATCATTGATGAACAATGCCAATTTATGTGGGGTCCCTACTACAGTGATACCAGCAAAGGAGAGGGTGATTCAGATATTATGGGCAAGAGGTTCCACTGCCAGTAGGAAGAGGAAAGGAGACAAAGGGAACCTTTGCTTACTGCATCTACCTAGGGGGAAGGCCTGGGACACCATGGAGTTAGTAAGGACTGATGTTAATGGGTTAGTGTAAAGGAAACCGACTAGGGAAATACATTTTTGGTTGAAGCCAAACTGAGACATGGCATCAAACAGATATGCCCACTCCACCCTGTTAAATGCTTTTTTTATCATCAAGGGACAGGGTGGCAGTGAATGTTAGGTATGCCCTAGTTTCCCATAACAGGTCTAGAATCCTGCGGGTGTTAGTCAGTCACCAGGAGACCAAGGACAAAGCCTACCAGGTCAGGATGTATAAGATTACCCATGCTGTCATTGAGTCTCCCTGCTAGTACCTTTGTGAAGAACTTGGCATCCACATTAATCAGGGAGACCGGACCAAATTTGGTGCAGAGGAGCAGAGTACTCTATCGTTCCCTTTTTTAGGGATGAGCGTAATCAGGGCCTGCCTAAAGAAGAAGGGAAGGCATCCTTGTTACACGTTTCATTATAGACTCTGGATAATCTGGAGCTCAAGAGCTGGATGCATAAAAATCATTGAGAAACCCATCTAGGCCTGGGGACATCCCTCTGGACATGATCAGTATAGCTTCTTGGACTTTTGGTCTAAAATAGGTCTTGTAAGGTTTTGGTTAGCAAAATCAGGTACCTGGAACAAAGAAAGGTCTTGGTAGAAGGGTGCAAATTGTTCTCTCAAGGGGAATATCTCCAAGGCATACATGTTCTGATAGTACCTTTGAAACTCCATATTACTAAATTGGGGGGAGGAGACCTGAGTGCCTTGTCTCACCTGAATCAAGGGGATGTATTTTTCTGCCTCTCTCATCCATAATCTGTGTGCCAGACATTTTCCAGATTGTTCTCCAGCCTTCCAATACAATACATTTGGTTCAGACGGAGCAGGGCATATTCTGTTTTATAATGGATGGTGTCTTCTAGGGCAGCCCATGCTTCTGTTATCGCGAGACAAAGGAACTGGAGCATATGTGGGAGGGCCTGGTAATCATACTTCAGTTTCTTTAAATCCATTTCCCACTGCTGGGTTAACTGGGCCATCTCTTTTCAGAGACAGGCAGTCCAGGCAGTTAACTTGCAGCTTTTATAGCCTCCCGCTGTATAACTGCTCAGACTTTGAGGGTGTCATTAAGGGAGAAATATATAATCAGTTCTGTCCTTAACCAGTTCCACCACTTCAGAGTGCCAGCAGCAATCCACAAGTTCATCTCGGCACCAAGTGGGAAAGTCGCCGTCCTCTCTTTTTGCATGGGGCTGTGCCCCCCGTGCCCCCCATGTGGGAGGCTGCACCCCCCACACACCCCTTTCTAAGGATACTAAATCTGGGGGGGGGGAGACCTAAGGAAGGGAGTGGTGAATATGGCATTTGGCACCTTAATGACCGGTGCTGTAATGCTGGCACCCTAATGGCCAGAAAGGTCCTTAAAACTCATTCATACCCATAGACGCCATATGGCGTCGGAACCATTCATTGCTGGAATGGACCCAAAATGGTCAATGGGAGCAAATGAGTTAACCAAACCTGAAAGTTATCTTGCTGTAAAAGAGACGTAATGAAATGTCATTTGTTTCGTGGACCAGAAGTTCTGCCCAGGCCAGGAATAATATCACAGGGGCATGGTAGTATATCAAAATGTTACCCAGAGTCACCCCCCCAAGCCCTAGGCACAAGCTCCTTGGACACAATTGTACATCCAACATGCTGTATGTGTCATACACTATAGAGTAACATGAGAAGTCCATTTCTGTTATACGAAGGGTACACCTTATATCTCAAAGGTCGGCTTTGCCATAGGTGGAGGAGACATTGCAGCAATTGATGTTTCACCCTAGTGACCAGGTCCAGTTTGGTCTAGGGATGGAGAGAAGGATAGTTTTATATTCCCTCCTATTATAATCCCTACTGTGTTATCTGGGAGTTCCTGATCAAAAAAAGGAGGGTCAGGGTGTTTGGGGCATAAAATGCTGCCTAGGACTACAGGCTCCCCCTGATGTGTACCCTCAACAATTATGATTCCGCATGTGGGGATCATTCAACTCCTTGTGGATCCCTGACTGAAGACCCTTCCTGCAGAGGATGAAGGGTATCCGGAGACACCCTGCTGCTAGGAGGCATGGGCATTGTGGTAAGAGATGCCCACCCAGGAACAGCACAGCCTGAACATCTCCTTCTCTAACAGGTGGGTGTCCTGGAGGAGTACCATGTAACACTGCATATTCTTCAGCCACATAAGTATCTTCTTCCTCTTTATTGGGCAATTTAGACCCTGGTATTCTAGGACATAACTTTTAAACTATCAAATGAAGCCATATTCCTAAAACAACTGAGTATGTCAGGAATGGCAATACAGTTCCCCAACCCCCCGGTCACGTAACAACAAAGACAGAATAGAAACCCATCCACATAGGTAGGATGAGTATTATGTGCATTTATATCCCATCTCTGCTAAACCAGAGCACAAATGAAGGGACAGAAAAGGAACTCCTAACAGCTTAATGCTGAATTACAACTATGTACAAAAAGAATTGAACAGGAAATTAATGAAACTAAAAATACCTTTACTGTGAGCAATTCCTATTGGAAGAGGCAGCCAGTTACTATCACTAGCTGATAGTAAGGATAGCTGTTAAGCCTTCAGTCTCACGGAACCTGGGCTAAACAGTCAAATGGCACTCCTGGTAACCCCTGGATCTGCTCCCTAGCTAGATAAAATGAAGGGGAAGCTAGCCCATACCAAAACCAAAAACTTGTCATATCAGGGGCACTACCACCTGGTCCACTGCCACTCTGCAATCAAGAAAAACCTAAGAAGGGCAATCAGCTTCATCACACAGCCCCACAGAGTTAGAGGCACCACAAGCTAGTGAAGCCCCTCAAATCTATTTCTTGGATAATGTGCAGTTTTTAATACATACCCACAACAAGGCTGATTTTCCATGGAGAAGGCATGCAAAAGTGAGCCCCTTACTGGAGCTATGTGCAGCTCTACATGCACGATTTGGACTATGCAGTCACAGGGATAATACCAGCCAGGTTAGTTCTAGTCTTGTGTAAGGTCAAATGACATAGCGAAGTATAAACAGTCGAAAACATTTAACACTAGTAAACCTTAGAAGCCCAAGTCTAGGGGCAAGCTGAATAAAGTGTAAAGCATAACAGAGGTCCAAAATCATATAACCACAGCCAGTGGCACATTCAACTATTAAAGTCTGGTTTTGCCCTGATTCTGTGTCCCCCATCGATCCGAGTATCTCATTCTTAGGAGGAAAGATACAAGGTGAAAATAGCACACTATCTGAAACAAGGCATGGCTCAGTCAGTTAAGGCAGGAATCTCAGCATGCTGCAACCTGACAAAAGTGTTTAGTCAGTGAAGTAAGGAGAGGGTGTCAGAGACTGGGGCGTGGACTGCACCAGAAACATTGCTGCCCTAGCATTCAGAGATGGGGCTGGTGTTAAAGGCAGGCAGAGAGTCACTGATGGGGCTGGTGTTACACAGGCAGAAAGTTACCAAAAAGCACTGACTAAAACATATGGCCTCTAAACCAGATTAAACCAGGGTCACTGGTACAAGCATGGAAATTTAGTCTCCAATAGCTTCTGGGCTGAAGAGCTTTAACCAGACAGTCCTTCATGATGAGTTTAGATCCCAAGCCCTCCCTCCTCCCTATGATTAGTATTACTCACAGTTTAAGTTGATGGGAAAGAGTCATTTCCATGTTTGTATGAGAGTCAATGTCCTCCAGTGTGCTGGTTGGCTCTCAAGGGGATCTCAGAGGTTCAAGATAGAGATGTCAATAGGGAGAAGGGCAGTTGTAAATGGGAAAAAATGACACACCAAGATAGAGATGTTAATAGGGAGAAGGGCAGGGGTAAATGGAGAAAATGACAAAGGGAATAATGACAGGGATGGGGCAAAAAGGGATAAGGCCATCAAGAAATGGAGAGTAATAAGTACCAATGCTCATAGTCTGGGCAACAATCTCCCTGAACTGGTGGTCTTGATGGAAGAGGGATGCCTGGATATTGTAGCAGTCACAGAAACATGGTACACAGAGAACCATGACTGGGATGTTAAGATACCAAGTACACAACCTACAGGTGAGACAGGGAGGGTAGAAGAGGGGGAGGAGTAGCTCTCTATGTAAGGGAAGGGATAAAAGCAATGGAACAAAAGAGTAAACAGGGAGGAGAGGAGGCACTGTGGGTCACCTTAGAGACTGGAAATGGCACCACAATCAGCACAGGGGTTGTATACAGACCCCTCATGTCAGGGGGGAGGGAATGGGCAATGCTATGATAGAAGGCATCCTTAGGATGGCAGAGAAAGGAAGATACTGTTGACGGGGGACCTGAATATGCCAGTTGTTAACTGGAGCACCTTTGCTGCAACCACATCCAAGAGCAGGGCCATTCTCGATGCCCTACATGTGGCATGCCTCAGACAGCTAGTTTTGGAACTCACTCGTGAGGGAGCAATTTTAGACCTCATACTCTCAAATGGGGACAGTAAGAGGATCTCAGATTTAGAAGTGGGTAGCCATCTGGGAACAAGTGACCACCAAACAGTGTGGTTCATGATAAACTCAACTACAGAGTCAAGCCATACAAAAGTGAGGATACTGGACTTCAGGTGGGCTGATTTTGGCAAGATGGGAGCATGCCTTAGGAAAGCACTAGCAAACAGGCTAGAAGGATGGGTGGAGCAACAATGGGGAAACATCAAAACTGCCATCACAGAGGCAACAAGCCTTTGTGTGAAGCAAATAAACAAATCAAAATGAAAGAAAAAGCCACTATGGTTCTCAAAAGAGGTGATGAGGAAGGTTAGGGAGAAAAAAATAGCATTTAGGAAGTATAAGGAAACACAGAAGGAGCATGACAGAGAACTGTACCAGTTAAGCAGAAGGAAGCAGGGAGGGGTCAGAATAGCAAAGGCCCAAACTGAGGAAAAGATAGCCAACTCAGTTAAGAAAGGGGATAAAACCTTTTATAGGTACATCAGGGAGTGTAGAAAGACAAAGGGAGGGATAGTGAGACTGAACAGAATGGATGGTGAGTGGGCAGAGAGGGACAGTGAAAAGCAGGGATACTGAACGAAAACTTCTGCTCAGTATTCACAATAGAGGAGGAGGGGATGGTGCCTAATCCAATTAACAGAAGCACTCTGGATACGGGGGTTGACCCCAGTCCTTTCACAGAAGAAAGGGTTCTGAAAGAACTCCTAAAACTGAAGGTGGACAAAGCAATGGGCCTGATGGAATTCACCCCAGAATTCTTAAAGAATTAAGGGGAGAACTAGTGACACCACTGACTACCCTGTTTAACAAATCATGGGAGGATGATGTGGTACCTGAGTACTGGAGGAAGGCGGATGTGATTCCCCTTCACAAAAGTGGGACCAAGACAGAGGCAGAAAACTACAGACCTGTCAGTTTGACCTTTGTGGTAGGGAAAGTGATGGAATCACTTCTGAAGTAAAGAATTGTTGAGTACCTAGAGGCCAGTGGGGCACAGGACCCAAGGCAGTATGGGTTCACAGCGGGAAGGTCATGTCAGACGAATCTAATTGATTTCTTTGACTGGGTGACCAAAGTAGTAGACCAGAGAGGGGCTGTGAACAAGGCCTATCTAGACTTTAGCAAGACATTTGACACAGTCCCGCACAAAAGATTAATAATCAAGTTAGCCAGCCTGGGAGTGGGTCCCAGGGTGGTAGCCTGGGTAAAACATTGGCTGGACAACAGGACACAGAAGGTAATTGTAAATGGAGTCCTGTCTGAAGAAAGAGGGGTTACTAGTGGGGTACCACAGGGTTCAGTACTGGGTCCAGTCCTTTTTAATGTCTTTATAGGTGACATTGCAGAGGGTCTGAAAGGAAAAGTATGCCTATCTGCAGATGATACAAAGATCTGCAACAGGGTTGATATACAAGGAGGCGTGGAAAAGATGAAAAGGGACTTGGCAAGGTTGGAGGAATGGTCATAAGTATGGCAGCTTGGATTCAATGCAAAGAAGTGCAAAATAATGCACCTGGGAAACAAAAACCCAGGGGAAGATTACACAATGGGGGGGGTAGTAACAACAACAAAAATGGAAAAGGACCTGGGGGTAATCATATCAGATGACCTTAAGGTTAGTAAGCAATGTGAGAAGGCAGTAGGGAGGGCTGGGGTATACTGGGATGTATAGGGAGAGCATCACCAGCAGAAAACAGGAAGTTGTTATCCCTCTGTACAGACAGTTGGTGAGACCCCATCTGGAGTATGCGTCCCAGTTCTGAGACCCCATCTCCACAAGGACATAGACAGGATAGAGGCAGTCCAGAGGAGGTCAACTAAAATGGTGCAGGGTCTGCAAGAGAAGCCATACGAGGAGAGACTAAAGGAGCTTAATATGTACAGTATACCCTTGAGGAAAGGAGGGCGAGGGGGGACATGATAGAAACTTTTAAGTACCTCAATGGAATCAACAAAGTCCAAGAGGGTAGCATCTTTCAGAAAAGAGATGTGCAAGAACAAGGGGACACAATTTAAAGAAAGGAGGGGACGGTTCAGGGGCAATGTGAGGAAGTATTTTTTCACAGAGAAGGTGGTGGACACATGGAACAGCCTTCCAGAGGAGGTTGTGGGGTCTAAAACTGTGGGAAATTCAAGAATACATGGGACAGACATAAGGCAATTCTTGTGGGGGGTAAGAAAAAATAGGCTGTTGGTTAACTAGGATCTGCAGCTTATCCTGTAGGTAGGGAAATGTGCAGACTAGGTGGGCCAAGCGGTCCTTATCTGCGGTCAAAGTCTATATTTCTATGAGATATACACTAAAGTTGAAAAAAAAACACATGCCATTATACAGCTTACCGGCATTTATTCAGTTTGCGGTCAGCTTTGAAGACTGCAGACATGTTCCCGGCCCACCAAAGATCGTCACTCCGGCCTCTGGAGGTAAGTATGGGGTGAGGGTGGTGTGGGGAGGTGGGGTACACAGAGGGTGGGCGCGGGTTGGGAAAGGGGCATGAGAGTCAATGAGGGACCGTTTTCTTTTGTTATAGGTGTTTTTAAAAAGACAACATGGGACTTTGCCATGCTGGGTGGGCTCTCAGCGGCACCTGGAAGTCTGTTTTGGGCAGTGGAGCCATAGGGAACTGGCACCCCTGTCAGCCATTCAGTGTGGAGCTGAGGTAGAAATGAGCATGCTGGGATGGGCTCCCAGCATGCTACCTGGGTGTTTGTTTGGGGAGGCACTGGATCCAACAGAGATCATGCTGTTCCATCGGAAACAAATGAACTGTCTATGACAGTTCAGATGCAGTACTGACATTTACCTGTAGGTAATTTGCATACTGCCAATGGAATTGCCTGCCGATGGCAGTATGCAAATTGCCTACATGTTACCACCGTTGATTGCAGTGGTGGTTTTCTCTGAACTGTACGCCACTGCATCTGAACATCTGTCATAGACAGCTCGGACATTCATTGGTGCGGTGCAGCCATGCCTGCAAAAAGGAGCAGGGCATTGAAAGTGGGGGTGGCACACCTACCAAAACTCATATGGTGGCACTATGTTTCTTGCACATGCGTGCAAGCAAACATAAAAAGTGCATTCCACAAACCAGGAGCTTCCTATGAGCCTATCAGTTACTGCCAAACCTTGGTGTTATCCATCAACAAGATACTCAAAATACAGTTGTGGCCAGTTTCATGTTGGTTTTTGCTGGTGGGGTTCTGCAGATCATGCCACAGAAGATGCAACAGGCAAGTAGAAAAAGAAAGCTTCTTTTTGTCTGGTAATTGCTCTGTGATAATTTCTGCCATGATCCGACATATCACGGGATGTGGCAAAACACGCCACACCACTGGCCACAGCTATAAATAGTACATGAGCAAGTTATGGAGTTTGTTCTTCTCATTGAAGCACAGTCCAGTTACGACGCCAACCACTCAACCAGAACTGTGCTACTTAAATAATAAATGACCTTGTAACTGTCCTGAATGAAGGACATCTTGTTTTGTTTTTTTTTGTTTTTTTTTACTTTGGGACACCTTGCCCCATTTATACCCCTCCTGTACTCCCTTAGTGCTCCACTCCTTCAGGCATTGCTCATGTCCCTCCTAGGTCCGCTACCATGGTATCTGTCCCCTAGAGTGCCCGGTTACTCCTTACCTCCTCCTCCTACTCATGGAGCACCTGCACATAGGAGATCTGCCCTTGGGTTCTGGACCTGGATGGCTGTTGGGAGCAGCCGTCATCTAGGCTCACTGAGGCATTTTCTGCTTTTCTGTGGTCCCCCCCAGCCCCCTGGGGTGCCGGCGCAAGGACATACATCCAGAGAGGCGATGTGCTGATGCACGCCTCCTCCCAAGCGCCTGACAGCATCCTCCTCCCTCCCGACTCCAGTGAACGGAGCTGCCAGAACCCTGGAGAGCCCGTGCTTCCACCGGCTGTCTCTGGATGTGGGTGCACAAGGCACCCCAGTAACCCTCCCCAGAGGGAGGAGAGCATCCATTGGGACGCTCGATCCTCCCGCCCCCTGCCGACCCCTGCTGACCTGAGTCCGTTCCCAAACCTGGGTCACCGGTGCAGTGCGAGGTGTGGCATCCAGCACCTTATCCCTCAGCGCCACTGGGCCAGCAAGGACATCTTGTTTGAGCCTTCTTCATTGATCTCACCAAGGGTTTCCATACTGCAAATTATGACCTTCTTGCCAAGTTAAATGACTTGGATTCAATTCACATCCAGTGTTCTGGATCACAAATTTCTTCCCAATCCATTCCACATCATCAAAGTCAGTGAAATGTATGTATGTAAAAGTTTATTTTTATACAGGTAACAAAATGGTAACACATCATTGGGAAAATCCCGTTTTCAAGATGGACCTGTATCAGCTTTCATTACGGAAGAAATACAACAACATAATACTTTGTAAAAATACAACAAACATACTAATAATTTACATTAGTAAGTACAAGACATAATTTAAAAAACATCTACAGTCTGCCTAAACAAGAACAAAATACAATCAAATATCCTCTTATCTTGACAATAGTAAATCAAAGCCTCTAATTGTTACATATACACTTCATTTTTAAATCATATCCAATCTCATATTTAAACTGCTTAAATTTTTGTATTTTTCGCTTTTCAGCCTCTATGGGAGCCCACAAGTCAGCCACTTTAGAAGCAAAAGTCATTTTCCCATATCTGTTCATTGCTTTAGGTATTACAAAAGACTTCCCCTCATTTCTTCTAAGTTTATATTGATGTCCATGGGTAACATAAATCAGGTTTTCTGCTAAGTACCTGGGAGATTGTTCATAGGCCACCCCATGAATTAATCTAATCCATTTTTGATCCCTTTTCTGCTCCAGTTGAGACCAGTGTAATAGTGAGTACATATCACAATGATGCATATGTCTATCACAGTTTAATATAAATCTGGGCAAATTATTATTGAGCACTTTTATAGGTCTCAGTTCTGTTTTATTAGCCATACCATATATATGGCTACCATAATCAATGCATGGGATAATTAGTTGATTTGCAACATCCCCTCTCATTTTGAAATCCATACAATGATTAGATCTCCAAAGAGCTCCCAACTTATTATTTATTTTACATACCAAATCTTTAATATGGACATCAAATTTTAAGTTTTGGTCCATATAAACCCCCAGGTATTTATAGAATTCAACTTGTGTCAATATTTCATTACTACATGTTTTTATAAAAAAATTTATACTGATTTAAATTTTCATTCCCTTTAATTGAGAATATTATGGTATTTGTTTTTTTTTACTATTTAAAACTAACTTTGACCCTCTCAACCAGGTTTCCAAAGTACTGAAGTCTTTTTGAAGATGTTCTTCCACCACCTGTAATGTTTCCCCACTTACCAACAAAACCGTATCATCTGCATACATTCGTAAAGCCGAATAATTCACTAATTTAGGAGCATCATTTGCATACATTATAAATAATAAAGGGCCCAAAATAGAGCCTTGTGGGACTCCCCTTTTAATAATCCCTGGGTTTGAAAGAACATCTCCAATCTGGACTTGCTGCTCCCTTTCCGTTAAATATGACTGGAACCAAGGAAGAGTTTCATTGTCAATTCCCAAACTCAAAATTCTTTCATACAGAATGTTGTGGTCAATGGTGTAGAAAGCCTTGGAGAGATCCATGAACACCGCGCCCACCAAATCACCTCCATTTAATTTGGTGGCAATGATGTCAACCAAGTCGGTGAGCGCAGTGTCTGTGGAATGGTCCCTTCAGAAACCCGACTACTAGCAGGACAGGAGAGAATTCTCTTCCAAATAATTACTCAACTGCTTTTGGACTAATCTCTCCAAGACCTTCAACACCACGGACAGCAACAAAATTGGTCTATAATTTGTTGGATCTCCCATGGAACCACCTTTATGAATGGGGATAACTTTTGCTTGTTTCCATTTAGTAGAAAACTTTCTACTTAATAAACTCCAATTAAAAAGTCTTGTTAATATTGGGGCTATAACCTCAAGGGAATCTTTTAAGTATCTATGTTGTATCAGATCTATACCAGGAGCTTTATTTATTTTTAGGTTCCTTAGTTCTTCCTTTACCTTTCTACAGGTAACTACCCTAAATCTAAATTTTTTCCCAAGTTGGTACTGATGTTCCCTTTTTCCATTCTCCTCGGGACATCCATAAGGAATTTGAATATCTGGGAGTGTAATAAAATATGTATTTAACCTCTCTGCTGAACCTGAAGATGACAATAGAATATTATTTTCCCTGATTTGGATGGGTTGTTTATTCACTACTGGATGCTGAAAAGACTGAATCAACTGCCAATATCTTTTTGGGTCTGTACATTGTTCAACTTTGGTCATATAATATATTTGTTTTTTTTTGCTAATCTAATATTAAATTTAGGTAAATTTCATTCTTTTTTAAATTTCCCCCAATCTTTTATATCCAAAGTTTTATTTGCTCTTTTCCATAGTCTATTCTTATAGCGGATATTGTGTTTTATTTTATCTATAATCCATGGGCCTTTTATTTCTCTATTTATTCTAGTTTTAACAGGGGCAATTTCATTACATAAGTGGGTGAACAATGAAGTAAATTCTTCTACAGCCCAATCCAATTCAGGTATTAAAAACAGTCTATCCCATCTAACTTTCCTCAATTTATGCAGAAATGCCTCATTATAGTTTCTCATATTTCATGACCTTACTGGATGATTTATCTCATTCTTTAGATTTTTTTCCTTTTTAAGACCATCCCCCCCCCCATGAACAGACAATGGAGCAATGGTCCCCAAATATGGGTTGCTTCACAGCCATGGATATTACCTGGATTCCCTCAGAGGTAAAAAGAAGATCCAAAATATTTCCCTCATTCATAAAGGAGGTTTTCCTAGTAGAAAAGGCAATGTTTTGATTCAAATTTAGTAGGGCCAAACTGTTCCGTAATGCATAACCCCTCGGTTTATTCCATGCAGCATTAAAATCACCCACCAACAACAGTTCAGAACCATAAGAGTGTGAATGTAACAAATGGGCCAATTTATCAAAATCAGTGGTTTTAAACTTTGGGGGGGAATAAATGAATCCTAGGACCATTTTCAAATCTTTAACCTTGAACAAAATACATTCAATCATACCCAATTTGCCCATGAACAACACATTTGTTTGTCCTAAGTCCCATTTAAGATATAATAACAGCCCCCTCCACCTCCCTATCTCTCCTATACACCGCATACCCTTGTAACCCTATTTCCTCATCACTAATTTTTGGGGACAACCATGTTTCAGTCAAAGCTATAATATCTGGATTTTCTGAGGCCTCCCATACTTTCAACATATCCACCTTGTTTTTCAAGCTTCGAGCATTGTCATATATTAATTTACAAGAGGAGGGAGACGGCCCAGGATTTAATTCTATATCCCCTCCCATAATCAAAATCAAGTAAATATTTGTTTGTTTATCTAAACATTTAAAGTGCATAGGTAATTTAAAAACCCTGACACAGGATACAGATTCCTTTACTATCGAAAAAGGGTTGCATCTTTTTTAATCTTATGGGAGACATATTGTCCTCCTGCATCTCCCTCCATTGATACTTTAAAAATATTATTGAGGCTAAATCCTCCTCAGTATTCTGTTCTTTAAGTTTATTTGTAATGGCAGGACATAATACTAAACATAAAACAAGCCAATATACGCAAATATTTAAAACACCCATTTTATGGGTTTTAAAAACAAACAATTTAGACAATTATCCTGAGATATGACTTTAAATCTAGAGAGCATAAACTAACCTTATGCTAAACTATCCTCACATCCAAACCAAACTTTCAAACCTCTGTTTAGACTTGATAAGAAACAGAACTTCCCCTCCTAACTCCGTTTCTCTTCCAAGTGGCACTCGTGCCGCTCAAGCTCGCGCCACTCTGCTTGCGCAGTAACAGCGCGAACTTTAAACTTATTGAGCTGCCCCTCCTCCTCCTGCGTTGCAGAGGAAATTCAACACCCGCCCGCTCACAGCTGATGCGAGTCACTGAAAATGCAGACAGGAGAAGCACTGGCACAGTCTGGTCTCAGGATATTAGAGTTTAAACACACAGCACAAATGTTCAAAACAGGTCTTGCTTGCTGCAGTTCTTATTTAAAATAGCTACCTGACCACGGAGCTTGCAGCGTGAACTTTAAACAAATGAGCTGCCCCTCCTCCTTCTGCGTTGCAGAGGAAACTCCACACCCGCCCTGTCACAGCTGATGTGAGTCACTGAAAATGCAGACAGAAGAAGCACTGGCACAGTCTGGTCTCAGAATATTGGAGTTTAAACACACATCACAAATGTTCAAAACAGGTCTTGCTTGCTCCAGTTCTTATTGAAAATACTGTAGCTCTAAATGTACTTAACCATGCTGTTCCACAGAGGTCCATCTTTGGTCCACTTTTCTTCAGCCTTTTCATAAATGGCTTAGCAACCATCTGCACAAACTCATGCATCTAGATCCACCTTTTTATTCTGATGATACAGTAGTATATACCAAAGCCATGTTAGTCTCTGAATTAAATATCTTTCTGCACAATGTATTCACTTACTGACCTGTATGAATACAAACTGCCCGACACTGAACAACTTAAAAAACAAATCCATGTTGTTCAAAGAAAGGACAGTCCAGCTCAACTCGTTACAAGTCATACCCTCAAGAGGACCACCACTGGAAAATGTTCAATATTTTAAATATTTATTTTTTTTTCTGTTTGTTTGTTTTTTAAGTATGATACCACAGTGGTACCCAGCACCAGGTTCCTGCATGTCAATCAGTAACTTAAGTGGTGAACTATCAAAAATAGTCACAGCCATCACTTTGCATGGTATGCCTTCTGTACCACGGCACCATTATATTGAACAGGTCAATGCCGCCAACATTGACAGTTCACTATAATAGTCCACCTAAGACCCCGGTACTCTGTTCCCTGGTGCTGCACCCTCTCCCCGAATGAACTGTGACTCAGAGTTGATAATCCTTAAGTTAGGGGGTTGCAGGGGGAAGAGGCCCCCGCATGAGGGGTTCAGGGGCAAAGCGCCCTATAGAAAAACAACCGGGGTCTCCTGCCAGATTTATGTCGACCACAACTTGTGGTCGACATAAATCCTTCACTGTGATGTCAGTCAACAACATAGTTGTCAAACCAGCATCATAGAGCCACTTTGCAGTTGCCTGTTTTCTTGGAATTTGTCAGCTAACAATTAATACCCACAGGCTAAAGGGCTTGTGGAGGCACACACCTGTGCAATACTATTTCTGTACAGTGTCACCAGCTGATGTTTGAACAACCCTACTGATGACAGTGTACGTTTTTAGCATTTAAAAAACATTGACACCAAGTGAGAGCAAACATTACAACTAGTTGTAACTGAGAACATTGTAACAGCAATATTTGAATATGTTTAATAATGATGGACCTGCCACTGGAACCACTGTTAACTCTCCAACATGGAGCACAATAAAAGATCTGTTAGAAAAGTATTCCAAAAGCTAAACTCTTCTATTGTAACAAAAGCTTTGTTAACCTCAGCATCAGAAAAATATAACTACAGTTTCAGCCAAACACTTAGTCAGATATTTCCTGAAATTGCTGTGATATCTCTAGGTAGAAGACTTGGTTTGCTGGCCAAGGCACCTAGCTTCACCTGAGCTCTTTCCTTCTAAGACTGCTTGAAAGGCAGAGTAGAGAAACTTACCAGAGCAAGGGAAAAGGATTAAGACTTATTTTGGCTAAGCAGATTTACTGTGTGGTGGTGTTTTTATTTTTTACTCACAGGGATTGCTACTGTTTGTTGCTAACATTTCATTGTTTTATTTTTCTCTGTAGCAAAGTGTTTTACAGCGTATATCTTCTCTGAAATTATTACAGGTGGTGCTTTACAGGTTTTACAGTTTTATCTAACATTAGGATAAGCTTTCAGGGTTACTGCATTTGTTGACTGATTGTTTCTGCTCTTACCTCCTTTTTCTTTCATCCGTGGTTTTCGTTTTGGCGGGAAGGGCCCAGCCACCCACCCCATCCTCAACCACCCCACACCACTCTTTTAGGGTACCACAGTTGTGACATTTCCTGTGGCAGAGCAGGAAGGGGTGGATCAGTGGGGCCTCCAAAGTGGAGCTCATTTACAGGGCACTAGTAATTTAACTTGTTGTTATAACAAGTTAAACAAAACACAATCAAACCATTACTTGCATTTTTTCCTTTTCCTTTTTTTTCTTCTAATTACTCTGACTAGGTTATAAACCCAGCAACTTATCTGGAATGGATATCATTAACTGCAGGTACTGTGGAACAATTTTCAGAAGGACAGTCTTACAGGATTTAGGACACTGTCCTACATGCTGGGCCTTTGGAAATCTTAGGGCTCAGCTCCAGGCAGCATGGGCAGAGAGTTGCACGCCTCAAATTTCATATTCAAGAAGAAATACATTATAAGAACCACCCGCCATTTCCCCAGCATCCAACAGAAAAACCTCGACCACAGAGGGTAGTTGGTCCAGGAGGTTGGCAGGTGGTTAGGAGGAGCAAATCTGGTGCCCCATCACTCTCTGCTCTCCAACATATTACCTCCAAAAACCATATAAACACTACAAACAGGTATCTGCCTCTATCTCTGAAATCAAACAAAGAGGCAGAAGACACTGCAGAGCAGGACACTGCAGCACAGGAGCTAGCACAACAAAACTCACCCAAATCAGGAACCAAAACAAAAAAAGCAAAAAGGAAATCAAAAACTTCTGATCATAGGAGACTCCATGATTCGAGTTGATACCCATCTCCAGCCAGGGGTGATGGTCAGATGTCTCCCAGGTACATCAGCATGGAGAGACACTGACCGCATTACTAAAATTGTTCACAAAGCAGGAGAAAACATTAGATGTCCTAGTACACATAGGGACTAATGATCTCACCAGCCGGTCAGTTGTGGAGACCAAGGAACACCTGACCAGGCTGGGTGACAAACTATCATCTATTTCATCCGGCATCTCCTTCTCTGAGATCCTGCCAGTCTGGGAGAGGGAGCAGATGGACGGAAGGTCAGAGAAGGGGAGATAGGGAGCTAAACACGTGGCTCAAGGACTGGTGCCAGGAAAAAGGACACAGATTTGTAGGAACTGGCAACAGTTCTGGGAGGCGAAAGTTCTTTAAATTTGATGGACTGCATCTGACTAAAGAGAGTCAGTGCATTGGGGCAGAAGTTTGGCGTCTTTGCAGAATATTTAAACTAGCAAATGGGAGAGGGTGCAGCACCCCATCGTCGAATGGAAGAACACCCTCCCCTCAGCTAGTGGTCAAACAGGATTCAAGCATGTTTGCAGTTCATTTGCATCACCAGGTAAGAAAAAGGTTTGTCTCCCATACGATGCACAGGGTAAATGCCAAACTTCACCCAACAACTAACACACCAAAATCTGGCCAATGGAAAATCATGTACACAAATGCTCACAGCCTGGGAAATAAGATCCCAGACCTGCAGGCAATAATGTCAGAGGCTAAACTGGACATAGTAGCAATTAGTGAGACGTGGTTTACCAGTAACCACACTTGGGAGACTTCAGTACCTGGCTATGTACTGTTCAGAAGAGACCAAGGTGCAAAAGGGGGGGGTGGCCCTGTATGTCAATGAAAATATCAAAGCTACAGAAATTCAGAATACACATAAGGAGCCAGAAGAACTGTGGGTCACCCTGGAAACAGGAAATGGGACAGCCATAAGAACTGGGGTTGTCTACAGGCCCCCAGACCAGGGGGAGGACATAGACACATTACTGTTAGAAGATATACAAAACATGACAGCTAAAGGGGAGGTTCTGATAATGGGAGACTTCAACATGCCGGATACAGATTGGTCAATACCAGCAGGAACATCTGCCAGAACTAGACACATAGTGGATTCCCTGCAGGGGAGGGCCTCAAACAACTGGTACAGCAACCCATGAGAGACAGGGCTATCCTAGATCTAGTACTGACTAACAGGAAGGGATCACAGATCTCCAGGTAGAAGGTCACCTGGGGCCAGTGACCATCACATGGTATGGTTCAATTTGGCTACTACATCTAAATCATCCCATTCCAAGGCAAAAATATGGGACTTCAGAGGAGCTGACTTTGATAAGATGGCCAACAGAGTTAAGCTAGCCCTGGCAAAAGAAACACAGGTGAGGGGTACAGGCAAAGTGGGCAAGCATTAAGGATACAATACTTGAAGCAACATCCCATTGTGTTAGACAGAAAAGAAAGTGCAAAAGAAGAAGGAAACCACTTTGGTTCTCAAATACAGTAGCAGAAAAGGTCAGAGCCAAAAGGCTGGCCTTCAGGAAATATAAAGGAACTCAACAGGATGAAGATGGGAGGCATACCAAACTGCCCTAAGGAAGCAGGAAGGCAGTAAGGCAGGCAAAGTCCCAAACTGAGGAAACACTACACGAACAGTAAAGAAGGTGACAAGACTTTCTATAGATACATTAGTGAAAGGAGAAAGTCCAGAGGGGTATTGCTAAGCTTAATGGAGAAAAGGGAGCATGCGAGGAGGAGGACCCTGTAAAGGCATCTATCCTAAATAGATACTTTTGCTCAGTATTTACTGAAGAGAAGGTAGGGCAGGGCCCACAGCTCAGCATCATGGACACAGGGGAGGAGGTGAGCACTACTCCTTCACAAAGAAAGGGTCCTACAAGAGCTTGCTAAGCTCAGGGTGGATAAGGCAATGGGACCTGATGGCATACATCCCAGGGTACTTAAGGAGCTAAAGGTGGAACTAGCAGAGCCATTAGCAGAACTGTTTAGTGAGTCTCTGAGCACAGGAGAGGTCCCAGAAGACTGGAGAAGGCTCATGTGATCCCACTTCACAAGAGTGGTAGCAGGGAGGAGGCAGGAACTACAGACCAGTCAGTCTTACCTCAGTAGTGGGCAAGATTATGGAGGCACTCCTTAAGGAAAGGATAGTGCAACACCTGGAATCCATAGGGCACAGGATCCAAGACAGCATGGGTTTACAAAGGAAGGTCCTGTCAAACTAATCTCATAGATTTCTTTGACTGGGTAACCAGAGTGGTGGACCAAGGGGAGCAGTTGATGTCCTACCTTGACTTCAGCAAAGCTTTTGACACTGTTCCACATAGAAGATTGATAAATAAGCTAGGTAGGCTCGGAGTGGGTCAGAAGTTGGTCAACTGGGTGGCAAACTGGTTGACTGGCAGAAAACAGAGAGTGGTGGTAAATGGTATACAGTCAGAAGAGATGCAAGTCACAAGTGGGTACCTCAGGGATCAGTCCTGGGGCCAGTCCTCTTCAACATCTTCATTAGTGACCTTGCAGATGGACTAGAGGTAAGGCTTGTCTGTTTGCAGATGACACCAAGATCTGCAACAGAGTAGATGATCCAGATGGGGTGGGCAGAATGAGAAGAGATCTGGATAAACTAGCAAAATGGTCAGAAGAGTGGCAACTGGGATTTAATGCAAAGAAGTGCAAGATCATGCACATAGGGAAGAGAAACCCTGAAGCCACCTATAGGCTGGGAGGAGTTGAGTCAGTCACAAGGAAGAAAGAGACTTGGGCATCATCATCACTGATGACCTAAATCATCCAAGCAGACCTCTAAAGCAGTAGGTAAGGCTAGGGGGTGTTAGTGTATTAGTAGGGGTATCACAAGTCGTAAGAGGGAGGTAATAATCCTCTGTACAAGACACTGGTTAGGCCCCATCTGAGTACTGCGTGCAGTATTGGAGGCCACACCTTCACAAGGACATTAACCAAATTGAGGCAGTCCAGAGAAGGGCAACCAAAATGGTGCAGGGACTGCATCAGAAGACATATGAGGACAGATTAACAGAGCTCAATATGTATACCCTTGAGCAAAGGAGGAGAGAGGTGATATGATCGAGGCATTCAAACACCTTAAGGGCATTAACAAGGTGAAAGAGTCTAACATGTTTAAATATAAGAAAAATAGCAGGACAAGAGGACACAGCATGAGATTAGAGGGGGGCCGATTAAGGGGGAATGTGAGGAAATTCTTTTTCACAGAAAGGGTGGTGGATGCATGGAATGGCTTACCACAAGAAGTGGTGGCTATGAATACAGTGCAGGGCTTCAAACAGGCATGGGATAGGCATAAGGGAGCAATACAAATGACTATGAATAGATAGGCCACTGACAGAGCAAAGGCCGATGGCACATTTATAAGGTAGAAAAAAGAAATGGGCAGACTGGATGGGCCTTGCAGTCCTTATCTGCCGTCAACTTCTATGTTTCTATGTTTCTAGATAAATTTCCTGCCTGCCTGCAGTACCACTAAAGGACCACTAGAAAGAATCTCTTTAGAAATAGCTGGAAATATCTGATCAAGTCTTTGGCTGCAGCTGTAAAGCAATCCCATTTACCTTTGCTGAGATGTGACAGTGAACAATTAGATAGCAAGTTGTTTTGTTATCTACAATTCGTTCAGGCCCTTGCCAAGAATTCAAGGTTTAATGGGTGTGGGGGGGGGAGTTTAATCACACTCCCAAAAATTGGGGGCGGTTTGTGCTCCCTTCTGGGAGCCATCACCCACTGCAACGTCGTTGCAGTTGACAATCACATTGTTTCTCCTCCAGGCCCCATGAGACTGCAACGGGGGCACGAGCTAATATGACAACTGTTTTTTTTTTTTTCACAGCACTGTCTGGATGGCACACATCATGTTCTTGGATGTGCACCAGAATGGAATGTTGGAGACTGACTCTCACTGGTGATGTGGGACTGGATTTATAATAGCTATAGTCACTCCCTTCCAGACCTGATGGTACATGTGAAGGCAGCCATACTCACTGTACACATATCAGTAAAGTTTGGAAGTACCTATTCCAAAACAGTATATCTTTTTTTAACCATTACCATTCTAATCTGGATTGGAAGAGAATATGTCCCTGTTGGATTAGATGCTGGTCACTGAGAAGTGTCTGTATCTGTTTCAAGTTCTGCAATTTAGGCAAGGCAAGGCAAGACAACTTTTATTTAAAAAGATGCCCAATCCCGGAGGCTCTGAGCGCCGCACAAAACAAACTAGACAAATAAATGTATGCATCTAAACTCAAAATAAGTAACATTTTAACATAGAAATCCATGAGTAATAAAATAAGATGAAGTTATCTATAAGATAATAAAACAGGGTGGCAGGGGCCTAAGATCAAGACCATAGCATAATGACCCCATTAAAAGACTAGGTTGGTAAAGGCCTGGGTGAACAGGAGGCCCTTAATGCAGGCCTTGAATACCTCCAATGATGGGGCCACCCTAAGCACAAGGGATAGTGAATTCCACAGGATGAAGCTGGCGACACTGAAAGCCCTTTCACCAGCCATTTTCAACCTCATCCTGGGAATCACCAGGAGGAGCAGAGGGCCAGACCAAGACAGACGTGTAAGAAGAACCATCAGGTAACCAGGACCCTTGCCACGTAGGGCCTTATAGGTAAGAAGACTCACCTTAAAGAGGATCCTCACCTGACTGGCAGCCAGTGTAGCTCACACAGTACCAGTGTAATGTGGCAGTATTTAGGCTGCGCCGTAAGTAACCTGGCAGCTGCGTTCTGCACCAGCTGCAGTCTGTGGAGAGATCCTCCCACGACTCCGAGGTACAGTGTATTGCAGTAGTCAAACCCTGATGTCACCGCAAGGCATGTATCAAAGTGGGGAGGTCCAGAGGAGGCACACAGGGTTTTATCCTGGCAACATTCCTGAGATGGAAAAAACAGGCGTGGACAGACAAAAACACCTGTGCCTCCATCATCAAACCCTGTCCAGAATGACACCAAGATTCTGCACATCAGAGGAGGCCTTCAATGGGGCAGATCCCAGAATAAGTCCAGTCTCTGCACCAGAGGCCATCCTATCCCGCACTCTGTTCAAATCCACCACCAATACTTCCATCCTATTGGGGTTCAGCCGCAACCAGCTGGAGGCCATCCAGTCATTGATCTCGGTAAGGCAGCTGTTTAGGATGTCTGCCACGTTGGATGTTCCTGGAGCAAAGGACAAGTATAGCTGGGTATCATCAGCATAGCAATGAAACCCCAGACCATACTCCCTGATGATCCCCCTCCAGGGGCAACATGTACACTGCAAACAACACTTGGGACAAGACATAACCCTGGGGAACTTCACACAACTGGAGACTAGGGGTGAAGGAGAAATTCCCCATCATGACCCTTTGCTTCCTGTTGGTTAGAAATGACTCAGACCAGCAGATGACAGCGTCGGTGAGTCCACAGAACTCTCTAAGATGGTCATGCAGCACACAATGGTCCACAGTGTCAAATGCTGAGGAGAGATTGAGGAGAACAAGAATTGTCCTTTCCCCTCAATCTCTAGCCCTGAGGATATCCTTCTGCACCCGAACAAGCATGGTTTCTGTGCTATGCCTCACCCGAAACCCCAACTGGAGGGGTTCATATAACCCATGGGTCACAAGGTGCTCCTCCAACTGAAGTGCCACTAACTTCTCCACAATCTTTGTCAAAAATGGGAGAATGGAGATGGGACAGTAATTTGCCTTGCCCTCCGGGTCCAAAGATGGTTTCTTGAGGAGCGGTTTCAAGGTGTTGGGGAATACCCCCCACTGACAGGGAGCATCAGACAATCAAGGCAAACACCTTGCCAAGAGCATCGATGCATCTCATCAAGAAATGTGTTGGCACCTGTTCCAGTTCACAAAAAGTGTGCCTCACACTGGTCGCCACCTCAATGACCTCACTTACCTCCACCAGTCTAAATTCTCCCCAACCAGATGGAGTGCACTCAGGACACTTTGGACAACCACTGTCAGCTTTGGACTGGCTGACTAAGGTAATTCCCCGAATACTGGACACCCTGTCCAAGAAGAACTGAGCAAACTCTTCTCATTCAGTGTTAGAAAAGGCCTTCTTCAACTGTAGACAGGCCGGACCAAGTAACCTGTCCACAGTCTGAAAAAGTGCAGCTGGTCAGTTCCTCCCAGCAGCAATCTCCCTGGACAGAAATTCTGCCTTATTACGGTTGATTACCCCTCCGGTATGCATTATAATGTGCATTCAGGGCCAGTTTGTCCTCCTCCAGCCCGGTTTTCCTCCAGCAACGCTCCAACCTCCGACCCTTCCTCTTCAACTCCTTGAGGTTCCTGTCAAACCATGGGGATCTCAAGTAGGAAGATTTGGGTCGTACATGGACAGGTGCGAGGAAGTCAATGGCATCCAATAGCACATTATTATAGGTGCCAACTGTATCACCAATGCCTCCAACACATTCATTGCCCATACAAGATAGATTGGCTACCACCAAAAAGCCCTCCAGAGTCAATTTCCACAAAGGGCGGTAGCTCATCATCTCTCTAGAAAAGAGCATCCAGTGGGTGCCCCTAACATGAACCGCACCATACAGTGATCGGACCATGCCACCTGATCAATCTTGAGATCATTTATCTCAAGTTCCAGTGAGAACACCAGGTCCAAAGGTGTGCCCTGGTGTGTCATGTAGGAAACTACTTGCCACAGGCCCAGCAATGACATGATCCAGAGGAGGTTACAACCAAGCTAAGATGATTCATCGTCGGCCCAAACATTAAATTCCCCCATGACAATACAGCTGGGGGCTTCCAATGTTTCACCAACGATGAATCCAGCCACCTCCTGTAGGAAATCTCCAACCGCCCTTTGGGGGGTGGTAAATCGGGAGAATCCTGCAGTCTGTGCCTGCGCCTGGACCCCCACAGACAGCCACACATTCAAAGGAACCTGGTGTTCTCACTGGGTGCCCGGTGAATCCCAGGTCAGATCTAAAGCAGATGGCTACCCCACCACCCCTACGTTCCTCTCTGCGGCAGTGCACAACGGTATACCCAGAAGGGATGGCAGCCTCAAACATCGGGCTAGCATTGTCCCCAACCCAGATTTCCATGACACAAGCCAGATCAACCGAGGAAATCAAGTCTGCAATAATGGTAGTCTTGTTCTTGATTGATCTGGCATTGCAAAGCACCACCAACAGGGGATTTAGTACATGGCTATACGTATATGTCCTGTTTTGAGATTGCAAAACATTTCATTTGGCAACTATCTGCTTTATTAAAAACATGACTATACATAACAGGAGCATGGGGCAAGAGTTAGAGTCGGTGCATACAAAACTGAAATTGATGGCTACACTTCTGGCTGGCACGGTGTGCAAACAGGAAGCCACTGTCAGACACAGAGTAGAATAGATGAGTGTTTGTGAATGCTTCTAAATCACCAGATTGACCCCAATAGATTGAAAGGAAGTTTCAAACATTAAAGGACTTGTCACATTTGTGTTTTGGGTCTAAAATGGCTTAAAGCTATGCTAAGGGACTGATTGTTTTAAAAATAAAGTGTCCCAGTAGTCAAGGGTGCTACCATATTATTGACATGTGGGACTTGTGGAAAGTGGCCAGAGGTCATTTAGATGCCCAGGAGCCTGTGGCTCCAGCAGAGTCCCCAAAAGCTTCACATGACCATTACAGTCAATCAGGGAATGTCATGGGCAATAAGAAGTTCAAGTGAAGGATTCTGGGATTTGTAGTCACCACAGAGAAAGGGTATGAAAACAGACCAAGTGGAAGGTTAATTTTCTACAGAACCACCCCTTGTGGCTAAATAAATCAGTAGACACTGAAGCTTTGCGATGTGGGACTGCTGCATAGTGTCCTGTCATCAAATTTCTACTTGACCAACAGAGAGAGAGAAAGAGACAGCCTTGCTATTCAGCTCAGCCTCTAGGCTGAGTACAGTCAAAGTTCCCTGCCTGAAATGCTGAGTATAGATACAGGTCCAGAAGACTGAGGTACCTGCCCGGAACAGTGGCCATCAGAGAAGGGTTTACCTTGCAAAATCATTGATTTTGTGTGAGAAAAACCAGCCTGCTGCTGAGACTCTTCCCTGTAGAGGGCCCAGACACCAAGGCTCTGAGTAGCAACCTGCCCTTGGGTGGATGGGATGGTAGTCCTCACCAAGGAGTGAAGAGGACCAATAAGGATCATCAGGAGTTTCATCACAGCCTGCAGCTTTCACCACCACAGCATGTAAGGTCCACCACATCTCAGTCATTGGCCAGGAAAGACACACTGAGCCAAGGCTGTTTCCAGGTATGTTCTGAGAGCACAGGGAAGTTAAGTAATTAGCTCATGGTCACACAGTATGAAAGTAGTGGCTGTGGGATTCAAACCCAGTTATCTAGGTTTGTAGCTCATGGCTCTTAACCACTACACTATACTGCCTCTCAGAGGCAGATTCCTAGAATCTGAGTTGAATACCCCCCACAAAGATTGTTGTTCATCTGTTTCATTAGAGTTTGTGAGTACAAACCAAAGCTTAGCTTTCAACTCCTGTAGAATAGTTAGCAGTCTTGGAAATGGACAAGATTCACCGGGGTAACCCATCACCTTTAATGTAGGATCAAACATACCTGACAGGTGTCTGAGGATGTTTTTTGTTTTAACATTATACTGAATGTGGCCTTTTCAAACTTTAGTCAGTTTGATGTCTTTAGCGGGTACAGGAGCAGACCTTCTCCATTTTGCTCCTGGAACCGAGTCAGAATTTAAATTTCACTCACAGTGTTCAGTTCCCCTGGATTCCCCCCTTCCATCAATAAGAGTTAGGGACTAGTAAGATAAAGTAGACAAGAAAAATCCATCTCCTCAAGTGATTTTGTTAATTGCCTACGTTTAGAGCTGCTTTTTGAAATTCACATCCACTTGTAATTTTCATAGATATATAGAAGTTAACAGCAGACAACGTTTTTAGGAGCATCCAGTCTGCCCTCCCTACGTAACTGTTCAGCCTTTCCCTTATGGCAATCCCCAACTTTCCTATCCCCCCCTTTTTTATCTAAACACACCAGCCTATCTCCATGAGTATAGTACCATTCTCAGTCATTCTCAATCATCAAGCCTGCAGCCCTGCCTTTACTTAATGTGCACACACAGACAGTAGGAGCTCCCAGAAGGACTTTGGACAATGTGGTGCACCTGAGGGAAGGGGTTGTCTAGGGATGTGTGGTAACTGTGTTATGGGACCCATTGATTAGAAGGGAGGTAGGATTTGAATAACATTGATTTTTCCTTGATTGTTTGCAATTTGCATACCTGCCTTATCCAATATCTATTCCAGATCCCTTTTCCTGAGTTCCAGTACCCATTAATGAAATCTATTCCACCCTAATAAAACCTGTGTTTTTTGTATTGCATTTCCTATCTCTCTTGTTATCTTTACACAGTGTGTTATTATTGCACAGTGTTATTGTATTTGGCTTGTGTGGTATTGTGTTATATGATATCATGTCCTCTGTCACTGTGGGTGGGAATACTGTATTTTCCTGTAGGGCAGCACCTTGCAGCACAGTGTTATAAGGATCCGCAAGGGTGGAGACACCACACCACACTGAACATAGCAATATAGAAAAAGAGGACTATGATGTACAGAAAAAGACCTGAACCATCCACCCAGTCTGTCTCAGGATTCCCTACTTGGAGATTTTCTAGTCTACATCCTCCCTCACAGTCTTACAACTTTCAGCTGAAATGGGGGCAAGCAGCAACCATCCTAGAACAACTCTTGGAGCTCAACTCAGAACAGACACCCTGCAACCACAGTGAAGAAGGCCCATTTCGGACCTGGACACATGGTTGTGGGTTCAGTTCTTGCAGTGATGTGTGCTCGAGTAAGGGACTATAAAGTAAGTGGCAGTGGTGGAAATCTGGAGTACTGTCAACACTGAACTGTGGGACCAGAGGTGGTGAGAGAGCCTGTTGGCTCAAATGCTTTTTTTTCCTCAGTTAAGTGGCCACCATACAGTCCTATTAAGTTACATTCGGTAGTGGCAGTGCTGAATGTTAGCTTCTACATCCACTTCTATGCATGAAACTGTACTCTGGTGAGAGGAGAAATGGGGTTCACTTTATGCTCAAGCGTTGGTTAATTCCGATATTTACTCCTGTCTTTGTAAAGATGAAATGACTGGGGAGTGGGAGTTCCTGAACTGTGACTGTTAAAAACTCTCAGAGACTTCAGCAACAGAACATTTTTACCACACTTTTGTTATTTTTACATATTTATGCTTTGTTTTTAGGTTTTGTTATTGTTTATTATTTTTGAGTGAATCGGGGAGTGAAAGGTGGAAAGGATTAAACTGTTATAGAGTATGACCGTTCTAGGGAGGTGGAACTTAATAGGAGGCATGGGGGCAAGATATTTGAGGAGTAGAGATGGGGGGTGTAGGTAGGACTGTGAGGACCAGGAGATGCCCAGGAGAGAAATAGGAATTTGTGAAAGGCCAGGCATATTTAATCCCCATACCCAGGGAGGTCAGCAGACTGAGTGGTCAGGTAGCTGATGGGTCAGCTGCCACTATGTATCCCCTTCGGGCAGTGCATGCAATGCCAGGTCAATGAGGAATAAGTCTGCTATTATAGAGAACTTCATATCTCATTCCTTTGTCGATCTGACTTGCTTCACAGGAACCTGACTTGGTGATTATGCTGGTCCGATATTGGAGGCAGCTGTCCCAGCTCCATGATGCACTACCTGAGCAAGGACTGCGGGGTGGGGGGCATCTGTTTTAAATCTGAACTGAACCTGATGGTGCATTCAGTGAGGGTACGTTATTGTTTTAATGCATGACTGAGCATGGGAGGCCAGGTGTAGGTTGCAGGATGCTCCTTGTTTACCAGCCTCCAGGATGTGAGGAGGATTTTCTGTGGGAAATCATGACCTTTGTCATTGACATGGTGTTGGAATTCCCTAGATTGCTTACTCTGGGTGACTTCAATGCCCAGATCAATGAAAAACATTTGCATTTTGGAGAATATTTACTCTAGGGAAAAAAATCTCTGGGCCTCTCACAAGCTGTTACTTCTGTGACCCATCAACAGGGTCATGCCTTAGACTTGGGCTTAAGGTGGAAAACCTCAGGATTGACCCAATCTGTTGGTCAGATCATTGTGCCATCAGTTTCAGTTTCTGGGTCCCCCTCTGCAGTTCTTTCTCTGTGGAGGTGGTCCAGTTCCAACCTGTGCAAGGGTTTAGGCCAGGGGGACTTCTGTCTGTGCTGGACACCTCAGACAGGTTGGCAGCATGTGCCAGGGGAGCACAGCAGGCAGTAGCAGCTTATAATCACTGGTATGGCCTTTGACCTTGTGGCACCAGTTCATGTACACCCACTAGTTTCACTCCTCAGCTTGCCATGATATGAAGGCGGGGCTAAGGGGACAGGAAGACAAAGGGGCAGAGGCTGGAGAATTGTTGGAGGAGATCAAAGGCTCAACAGGACAGACTAGCTTTGAATACTCACTTCAGTAAGTAGCAAAGGGTAATCAGCCATAAGAGGGCAGCACTCCTGCCCAGGGAGATTGCTGCTGGAAGCAACCGACCAACTCAGCTTTTCCAGACTGTGGACAGGACTCTCCATCAGGCCTGTTGGGAGTCTGTGAAAATTGCTTCAGCCACTAAATGCCTGGAATTTGATTGGTTGTTTTCAGACAGGGTGTCCTCTATTCGGGCTGTGATCTCAACAAGTTCGCTGTCACAGCCCAACAAGTGTTAGGCCGGTGGGACACAATAGCATTCAGTGGTCATGGGGAGAGTTTAGGCTGGTAATGATGGATAAGGAGAGTTAGGTGACCCCAGGTCTGCGGCCAACATTTTGCAAACTGGATCCAGGCTCAACCTGGCTATTAGCGAGTTGTGTCAAGCAGCTGAGTCCAGTGTTTGCTGAGATTGTCCAATGTTTCCCGTCAGAGGGGATTTCCCCAACTGCATCAAAAAATGCATTGATGAAGCCCCTCTTGAAAAAGCCATCTCTGGACCTGAGCGTCTTGGTGAACTACCAACCTGTCTCTAACCAGCCATTTTTAGGTAAGATGTTTGAGAAAGTGGTTGTGCTGCAGCTTGAGGCACACCTCACTGCCTTTGACATCTATGAGCCTCTCCAGTCTGGTTTTAGGTAAAGGCACAGCATATATTGCATTGGCCAGGGTGCATAATGGTCTGCTCAGGGTGAGAGACAGGGGAGAGTAGTCAATTCTTGTTCTCCTCGATCTTTTCTCAGCATTTGATACTGTGTACCATGGTTTGTTTTCAGATTGATTCAGGGAGTATGTAGAATTTATTGGCAAAGTCATCTACTGGTTTGAGTCCTACCTCATGGGCAGGACATAGAGGGTAGTTATTCAAAATTTATTCTTGCTCTCGATGGATCTGCATTGTGAGTTGCCACAGGGGTCGGTCTTTTCACCCATGTTGTTTGTGGTGTACATGCTGCCCATCGGTAGGATCATTAGATAAGTATGGAGTTGGGTTTCATTGCTATTCAGATGATACTCAGCTCTATCTGTCTTTCACACTGGAAATACCGTATTTCCTTATCAGAGTCAGCTACAGTGATGGATGACTGTGGCATTTACATCTATTTTTATCTAGACAGGTTTGGAATCATACTAAAACATGAATGGTATCCACTGTGTATTTTGCTTTCTTAGTGAAAAACTCTCTCATGGCTCAGGGGATGTAATATCCCTTTGAATTTGTATTTAACATATTCATGAATTTGGAAATGTATTCTTAATGCTCTGGGTTATATTTGTTGATACTGCTGCAGTTTTATGTTTTAATTGCATCTGATATTTTGTATGTAAATATGAACCTGTTTTAATGTGTTTTTTTTAATGAGATTGGGTTTTGCTCATATAATGATATGCACTTAATTATGATGTCATCCAGAGAACCACGTGAGAGGGGACATTCTCTTGAGTCTGCCTTAACCCCACCCCCTGAGGAAGGTCAGCTGACCAAAGTGCCAGGGAAGTGGGTGGATTTGTGGAGTTCTATGTTCCAAGTTCTTAAATGCAGAAATGTTCCTTCTGCTGAAGTTAAGAATATTTTTGTACAACTGAACACTAAGCCTTTGCATTTTCATAATATTTTTTTTTAGGTGTATACACCTGAATACAGATGTCCAAGTGTTTATTGGAACTCCTTAATTTACAGGAAAAGTGCAGCATTTACGTTTTCTTGTGATTTCAAAGGTTGGCAACCACAGCTGCACAATGGCCATTTCATAAGCGCAAGCTCCTTTTTCTCTTTGTTTGTACTGAATAAGTGCCTGGCTGAAATCCAAAACTGGATGTCATCAAGCTAGCTGAGACTTAACCTGGATAAAAATGAAGTACTGGTGATTGAGCTGGGTTGGAAGAGGGGAGTAGTAGCTGCCAAAAGGTAGATGGGCCTTTGAGTCGGCCCCTCTGGGCTTGTGGCTGCTGCAAAGGTGAGAAATCTGGGAGTCACTGTGGATGAGGGGCTGACATTTGAGGCTCAGGTGTTAACAGTATACTGGAGCCTCTTTTACCATCTGAGGAACATCTGCAGGATTAGATCCCTTATCCCGCTGGATGACTTGTCTTCACTGGTGCACACTTTTGTGACCTCATGATTGGACTACTGTAACACTCCATACCTTGGGGTGAGTGGAGGTACATTGTGGCACCTGCAGATGGTGCAGAAAGCAGCTGTTATGTTGTTGACCAGCCTTTCTAGGTTAACTGATAATTCCCTGGTACTGCATTAACTGCACTGACTGCCAGTTGAGAGACGTATCTCCTTTGAAGTTGGGTTACTAACTTACAAGGCCCTACACAGGCTGAGCCCGGGTTACCTAAGTGATCTCCTGCACCCTTACATGTCCTCACACCCTCTCTGCTCCACTGAAGAGGGCCTCCTGGTTGTTCCCAGGGCCAAGTTTAAAACCTGAGAGAACTGGGCCTTCAAGGTCATGGTTCTGGTCCTTTAGCACTCTCTCCTGAGGGCCCTGAGGGAAGCCCCCATAATAGAGGCCTTTAAAAGGAGTCTTAAGATCTATCTGCTTGCACAGGCTGATGGGGAGTGAGATTCTCTTTCTGCTATCCTCAGTAAGGTTTCTAAATAAGTTACTGTTATTTAAAGGGGAACAGTCACCATCAAGGGCCCCACACTGAAGTGTGGGACTGGTCCAGATGTGCATTTTTTGTGCAGAAACATTTTTGTTTACTTACTGTTTACTGTAGTATACTAGATTGTATCACATTAATATTGCTTAGTTGTAGGCTGACATATTCTCTTACTACAAATCCCAGAATCTCCTGCAGATGACATCAGAGCAGTAGGCAGCAGTAAGAAGATTCAATGGCCTGCAGTGTATGCACAAAAAAATGTGGCTGGTTCTGCTCAGATTTAGCTATTGTAGTGCTTCTGGAGCTGATTACTGGTGCTAGACTCTGGTGGCCCACAGTGGTACTGCAGGCTAGAAATTTAAAGATGTATCACAGACATTTCAGGAAATATCTAACCATGTCTATGGCTGCCACTGTAGCAGGATTATTCAAGGACAAAATAAAGCATAAAAAATAGTCAGCTGGCTAGTAGTTTCAACAGTCTATCAGCACTCTGTTTAAAGGAACAAACCAGAGACATGAATGTTCTTACCCGATCCTTTACTCAATTTCAAAGACTTACAGACAGTGTAGGACATGCACAGCCAGATGCACTGAAAACACATAGTTCATGAAGCAGCTAGGAAGCATTCATGGTTCAATTGCCTATTTCTGTTTCTCCAATATTGGCTTGCATCAATGTTCAAGATTTTGTACATTAGCTTAAACTTTGCAGATCATCTTGACAAAACAGGACTACAAGGCTAGGGCTGAGGTATACATGTTCTCTCATGCACCACATCACAGCTGACATTTCAGCATCTAAACCACACCTTCTTCTGAGCTACGTTCCAATTCCTGGCAATCTGTTTTAAAGTCTTAGTGTCACCATGGCAACCAAGAAGCATTGCTTAATCTGCAATTTATATCAAATTGAAAAATGCATTTGTTTTGTACATATTCATGATAATGTTAAAGAACGTATTCATAGTGCTCACACAGTGACATGAACCCATATAGCCATTCCATAAGTGAAACTTAAAAACACAATCTAATCCTCATGATTTGGTGGGATGTGCTCCTATAATGGTTTATTACCTAGTAACCTTATGTACTGACATAACAGTGCTATTAAGATAACTCTACAAAAATCAACTTACATTATCAACATACATATTTCCAATTCACAGTTGCTGCTGTATTGTTTACTCCTAATTCTATGCTGATGGGAACCATTTTGAAGAGCAAGCAATTTGCTTTACACATATCCTACTTTCATCACAATCCAAACACATTCTTAGAATGCCACAAGCACTGTTTACATGTGTATTACACTAATACCACTGGCACATTGTTGGTGTTGGAATAAAGAGTTTTAGATTCAGGCACTGTAGTTTAAATGATCCATGGAAAGAACCACAGACAGTGTAAATAAACTGTGAAACCAGCTATAATATAGATAGCAAGACAGTGCATGGCATACCTGTCATTTAGGCAAAGAGGCATTAAGCAGCAACACTATGCACATACTGTATAAAGAGTGCTTTTGACATTGTAAGAGTTTGCTTGGATTACAATGCAAGTAGGATACATTTAAAGGGAAAGTCCCCTCAACCTATTTTCTGTATACCTTTGTGGTTTGTAGGCATGAACAATGATTCCCTGTCATATGCCCCTTAATTTCATCATAGCTTAAATTTAAAGGAAGTTGCTTCACTCTGCCCTGGTGTGAAAACTCCATCGAAAAGGTCACGATGACCCCACTCATGCAAGGCATCATTGAAGTTGATTATGCATACAGTACATGCACAAGCCATCAGAAGTTCTACTCTTAGTCAGTTCTGTTGCATGCCTTCTGAAGTCCCCATATTCTTGTCTTGTGCTGCCCATCAAACTTTTCAAGGTCAGCTCCTTACTTTTTTCTGTTGTTTACAGTGTTTCTGAGTTGCAAAAATGCAGTTGGAAGGACGCTGGTGCTTGTGATGTTTTATTAGTTGACGGATTAATTGGATTATGTGCTAGGTCTTTGCTGGCTCACTCACTGAGTTTACAGCCCCTTTGATGTCATTATGCTTGTCTCCTACCGGCAAACAAACGTGCTCAGTAAGTGATCTGTTTTTTTGTGGTTTCATGTCTGAGTAAAAATAAAGTGCTTTAGAGGATGTTTGTGACATCTTATTTCTGCTGTATTATAATAGTTGTGAGCTGCAACTGCAGTGCTTTGTTTGCTCACTAAGCTTGCAGTCCCTTTGCTCTTCATCCCTGCTTGCAAACTTCTCAGCGAATGATCTGCTTTGTTGGTAGAATGTTTATGAAGTTTTACTTATGCTTTGTCTAACTTATGTTACATGTTCTTATGTTCCAGACTGGTCACACAGCCCCTGGGCCCGATTTTCAAAGGGCTGAGAATGTCGCAAGCCCCAGGTGAGCTGAACATTTGGCTTGTGGCCAGGGCAGATTCAGGATTTTATGAAGGGCCCTGTGGCAGGAATAAAAGGGTGTAACCAAAGGGGGTGTGACTATAGGATGAACTAATGCTTATGGATTCCTTACTGTGCACTCAATGCACTGGCTGTGGTAGGCCACAAAGAAGTTAATTTTAGTTATTATATACATATTAAAAACACTAATGCAGCTTAGTGTAACATCAAATAAATGATTCTTCTGTAATACACACCTTTTTTGTACTATATGGAAATGAAGTTACAGTAACATTCATGTGGACGCTTTATTTATTCAGTGGTTTATTAACACTATAATTTTGTTTGTTTACACATACACCTTCATGCAACCATAGATTTTATGTGACTAATATCTCTCCAGGTTCAACATGCATTAAGACAGGGGTTCTGCCCAGATGATCTGGCAAAAACCTTTTTTCTCATGCCAGAGTATCCCAAATATAATTTAGCAGTCACTGGGATTATCTGCAACCAAAATACCTTACACTATATCATATACTGTATATACAATATATATATATATATATATATATATATATATATATATAAAAGACAAAGAACCTCTGTGCGCAAACACTGAGGCAAGGGTTACCCAAAGGGCATTTGGCTGGGAAGCCAAGTTTCAAGAAAATACAAAATCACACATGCCTCCACAATGCAAAGCATCATGGGCTGCAAATGCAAATCACCACCACAGAATGTTATGCTGGTCCAACTTTAAGCAGAGAATTGCATGGTGCCGAAGGCCTCTCACACAGTTTAGCGCCGCAAACTGTGGGGGAGGCAGCACCGGCACCAGCCTGGTCTGCAAAAGCCAGACCTTTATAATTACATTACAACCTATAATCACACCGACGTAATAACTGTTCTCTGGAATGCACACACACACAATTGGAGTGGGTGATAAAAGTTACAAATAAAAACAGGTATTCTCACTGGAGTGAGATAAATGTTGCTGATATACATACTAGGAAAAATATCTACATTTACACACATAGTAAGTATGTCAGCAACACTTATTCTCACTTCAACTAAACTGCTAGTAAAAGAAGTCCAGGCACTACATTGCGATCCTCATCAGTAGTAACACAAATTACCTGTTAAAACATATTAACATAACAGAGAATACCCCAAGCATCTCATGTGAATAAACACACCGCTGTTTCTAATTAAACACATTTAAAACACATACACGTCGTGTGCTACCTAATCTGGCAGATGTAAGGTGGAGTACAGAATATCTTTATAGGTGACATTGCAGAGGGTCTGAAGAGAGAGGTATGCCTCTTTGCAGATGACACAAAGATCTGTAACAGAGTTGATACACAAGGGGGGGTAGAAAGGATGAAAAGGGACTTGGCAAGGTTGGAGGAATGGTCAGACATATGGCAACTTAGATTCAGAGCAAAGAAGTGCAAAGTAATGCACCTGGGGAAAAAAACCCAGGAGAAGAGTACACAATAGCAGGGGAGGTACTGACAACAACAAAAATGGAAAGGACCTGGGGATAGTCATATCAGATGATCTAAAGATTGGTAAGCAATGTGAGAAGTCAGTAAGAAGAGCCGGGGGATACTGGGATGCATAGGAAGGGGCATCACACATAGAAAAAGGGAAGTGGTTATCCCTCTGTACAGACAGTTAGTGAGACCCCATCTGGAGTACTGTGTACAGTTTTGGAGACCTCATCTACACAAGGACATAGACAGGATGGAAGCAGTCCAGAGGAGGGCAACTAAAATGGTGCAGGGTCTGCATCAGAAACCATGTGAAGACAGACTGAGAGAGTTTAATACTGTATGTATACCCTTGATGAAAGGAGGGATGGGGGGACATGATAGAAATGTTCAAGTACCTCAAGGGAATCAACAAAGTCCAGGAGGGTAGCATCTTTCAGAAAAAGAGATGTGTAAGAACAAGGGGGCACAATTTAAAGATAGGGGGGGGATGGCTCAGGGGTAATGTGATGAAATTTTTTTTCATGGAGAGAGTGGTGGATGCATGGAACCGCCTTCCTGGGGAGGTTAGGTCTAAAACAGTGGGGGAATTCAAACATGCATGGGACAGACATAAGACAATTTTAGTGGGGGTGTCAGGAAGTAGGCTGTTGGTTAACTAGAATCTGCAGCTTATCCAATAGGTAGGGGAAATGGGCAGACTGGGTGGGCCAAGTGGTCCTTATCTGCCGTCAAAGTCTATGTTTCTATGTTTCTATGTAGAATAGTACATTGCTGAGCCAAAAAATAAAGAAATATACTAAAATGTCTATCGCACAGAGCAGTACTCAAACAGACAACCAAAATATGTCTGTACAAAAGAAAACTACAACAACAAAAAATGAAGAACAAGAAATCTTTCTCAGCTGCTCACAGTTTGAACTTGATAAAGAGTTGCTTCAAGACCCTGCTGAAATGGGTAAGCTGAGCACAACTGAAGAAATGCATAACGTAGGATTTCCGTCAGCAAGTCTATTAAAAACTGACACAGAATTCATCGACCAATACATTGATTCTGCTAAGAATGATAACACTAGAAGAAAAACACAGTGTGATGTTAATGATTTGCAGCAGTTCCTTAAAGAACATTTAAACATTACTAGCAGTATTGAAAGTCTCTCTCCAAATGACTTAAACACGGTTTTGTGCCATTATTTCATTAATTCAAAAAGAAAAGACGTCTCAGAATATGAGCCATTAAGCGTACAAGTTAAATTTCAAAGTTTTGAAAGACATTTAAAGCAACATCAGTACCAAGAATCATTGTCATCGTCATGAAAATTCATAAAATGCGGAGAAGTCCTGTTATCTAAGCAAAAGAAATTGAAGGAAAGTGGCAAAGGAAATAAACCTTCTGCAGCAGATGAGCTTACTGATACTCTCATTAACTAACTTTATGGCAAAGAGATTTTGGGTCCCAGAACACCACAATTGTTAATTAACACTCTGTGGTTAAATGCCACAATGGTTTTTGGCATTATAGGCAACACCAAATGCAGGAACTTGAAATGGGGTGCCGGTAAAGTATGTTCTACTGAAACAGGAGAACAATTCACTGAATTTTGCACTGAAAGGCAGACGAAGACGAGAAGTGGGAGTGATCCCAAAGACAGTAGAATTTTAAAACCCTTTGCTTATCCCATAGTAAATCGAAAAAAGTGCCCAGTCGCCAACTTTATGTTCTATTCTTTAGAAAATGCCATCTAAAGGTAATTATGACTCTGCTCCTTTATTTTAGCAATCAACCAGCAATATAAATTACTGCAAGGCAACTGCTGGTTCAAAAACCAAGCCTTGGGTATCAATACAATAGTAACATTTTGAAATCTATGATTGAAAGTGCTGGTATTGAAATGGACAGAACGCTAACTAACCATTCTATCAGAAAGCACCTTGTGCAAAAACTGGTAAATTGCAGTGTTGCTCCAACAGACATCGTACAGATATCGGGACATAAAAAGCTAAATGACTATTCAAAAATGAGTACAGAGAAGCAAAAAAAATATTTCACATCTTCTAAGTTCGCATGATGACCCACAACCATCCACATTGGCAGAATGCCAAGCCGCACTTGAGGCCCAGAGATTGGTGGCATACAATAAAAATATTCATGTTTCTCTCACCAAGTCAAAGTCCGAAGACACTCAAACTGCAGCGCCAATGGATGAATTTTTCACATTCTCAAAAGCAATGTCAACTTGCTTCTGTAACCTGACTATTACTGTGCAAAACATTACATTTAACATTTACCAAAGTAAGTGAGCACACTCTGTACCACAATACCCCAATTTGTAAGCATTTGTCATATATTCGCAACATCAGTTAAACAGAGCATTAATTATATGTTTTGTTTTCTTTGCAGCTCAGCAGAAAGACAGCCCTCCGAAGAAGAAATCAAAGTCAAATCCCTGTGAAAGCAATGCAGAATGAAAAGTACCTCAGAAGCAGCTGGCATCCTAGAAGACCGACAACAGGATCCATCAAGACGTCGATTGGGAAATAGCAGCATACTCACAAAAGCACCACATTTCAAATATAGTTATACCAAGTACAAATAAAACTGCAGAAAATAAAAAATAAACATAAAGTACACTAAAACACGCATAACACTTGCTACCATCCTGGAACTGAGTCTCAGTAGCACATGACACCCACTGCACCTCATTAACCAATCAAAACAAATTATCCAGTGACAGTGACTCACATCAACCAATCATACCACAAAAAAAACAACCAATACAAGACGTTTATCCTACAAATACCACCCAGCAACCAATAGAAAACCACAACTACGCAAACAGAGCCAATCAAACAACAGAAACCATTCTTATTCACATAAAATGACCCTCCCCATTCACAACAGTGCCATAACCCAGCGGAGCAACACATAGACATAACTAATGCTTTTGTTTCAAACCAAGTTCCTAACTTTTAAACCCAAACAAACACATAACAAAACTGTAAGCCTAGTGCATAAATCGAATACATGATGGACATCAGACGGATATGTAAAATACTCTCACTCTTGCATCGTGAAGCATGGATATCTCACTCTGCAGAAGTGAAAATATTTTACATAACCCACTAATACCCATCATGTATCCCCTAGATATATATATATATATATATATGGTGTGTGTGTGTATGTTTGCAATACCAGCATAAACACTAAAGCACATTAGCCATTTGCTTTACTTATATGCAACATATTTTTAAAACATTTCAATTGTGAAAAGATTTAAAGACATGAGGAATCGTCAAATACATGTAAACTTTGCCAACACTTTTCACAATTACCTTATTCTTGCATAGGTGGATTTAGAGGGGGACTAAGGGTGCTATAGCTCCCCCATCATGGAGCTCCTCTATTAGTAACACACTGTGCTGCATTCTTTATCAGTACGCACTAATGCCTCCATGAAAGCTGCCTGAGCCACACAGGTCTCATCTGTCCTCCAGCAGAGCTGGCCTTATCTAGGTGCAAACTGCGCCCGTGCACCTTGGGGGCCCATGCTTTTTTCTTGAGGGAAAAAAATAATTTAAAACAGTTAAAAATGCCTAAATGTTGTTAGAGATGAAAATGTTTACCAGCAAATGAAAGTGGAAGACAACTGGCTCTGTTACTGTTACAAAAGGTGGGGGCAGCTTTGCTGCAGTGGAAAAGATTAGGTTAAATAAGTGCTAATGGTATTACTGGCCATTCTTTACATCTCCTAGGCTGACTACTTTCACAAACAAAGGGCTATATTGACAAGAGAACTTGGTTGTAACCTGGACATGTAGGTGAAACAATGAATGATATGACAAAATATGTTTCAAAAGTATGTGAGCACTCAAAATGGTTTAAAAACCTGACCAGCACAAAGCAAAACCGGATTTCCTGATAGGGACCCTGAAAACCTGATCACCAGGTAAAAAAACTGACAGGTGGCAACCTTACTGGTGTCCCATGATAATCCTCTCTATTCTATGTCACTCACACCTCCAGAAAAGTTAAGTTGTTTAACTTGTTTGCAAATCAGAGTATCTGAGGTGTGAGTGTCCAGTGATGATGTATCTGTCCTTACAGAGATGAATACAGTAGTAGTACCGTACTTACTTAAGTTCTTGCTCCAGGCTCAGTCAGATTCATTTCCAATGGTGAAGTCAAAGAATTCAGTGTGTTCAATGGCACTAATTAAAAGATGCTGGTTAAACTAGCAGGGGGCAGCCGCTGGGATTGGACAGGACATTAGTGTTCCATCAAACTGGGTGTGTAATAAATATAGTACTAGTGTTAGTAATTTCTAGTATGGGGAGCTTAAATTCATGACATTAAAATTGTTTAAGGTCACTGCTAGTTTTGTCCTATATGGCAATTTGATTTTGGTGTGGATTTGCAGGAAAGGGAGTTGGAGAATAGTGCCCTCCTGTACCATGCTAGGAATGGTACAAAACTAATGCTGGGGCAGGTCTATCTCTAAAGCGACAGCATGAACCAGAGAGGCAGAAACTGGTACATGAGACCTTTGAACTGAGGTAAAACTCTCAGCATGTACTGTATGTCTAATCTGTGTTGTCTTTTCAGTCGTGGTTGTACAGTGTGAATGAGCACAGAGGGAATTAATAGACATAGGAACTTTGAAGGTGTTCTGCTGTATATTATGGCATGTGCAGGAGTTTCTGCACGCTTGGATAGCAAAATTGCCAACAGAAGTCATAAGACCTTGTTTGGCTCATTGACACAGGCAGTCACAAAATCGGAAAAAAAAGTGAGAGAATCAAATTTTTAGTTTATGTAGTTCTATGTGTTGAATGGGGGGGGGGCAAGTTGTGATGTATCCAAGCAAGTGCTGTTGCTAATAAAAAAAATGCATTTTTTATTTGTTTAAAAACTATTTTTCTGTCTGTTTACTGACTTCTTGGGCCTATCATAAAAATGAGATGCCTCATACCATGGGGTTATCCCATAAAGGACATTTTTTTTTTTTATTTTGGTAACCGGGTAAGGCCCACTAGGCACAAGTGCCTGTTTTCAGGGGCGACCTGGGAGCACTGGGCAGTTAAGTGACTTGTTTAGAGTCACACACTGTGTAAGTGGAGATTGTGAGAATCAAACTCGGGTCTGGTCTGCTAGATGTACCAAGCATGTTCACACCTCGTTCCTCTAACCTCTAGGCTATACTGCCACCCCATTTTAAAACAATAAAAAATATTTCATTTATATAAAAATGTATTATCTTTGGAATAAATTGTTCTATAGAATAAAATATGTTTTGCAAAAATAGCAAGCAGACTTGAAATGATATTTTCAGAAACTAGATAGCAAAGTGACTTTGTTCCCATATGTCTATTGTTATTGTATTTATTTTTTTTACTGAGATACGGTTGGGGGATACTTTAATCTGTACTGCAGGACAAACTGGGATGGGTTGACTTTATCGTAATGTCATAATGTGCTTGAGTGAGTGACATTTGTGAACTTGTTTACTTGGATTGTCATTTAATTTATCTGCAATTTGTCTTTATCACCAAGTCTCTTTCAACTTTTCTCATTTTTATGTGTTTCAGATGTGCTGCTGCCCAGCTGCAGTCTTTTGGTATTTTGTGTTTTTTTTGGGGGGGTGGTAGGGTATTTTGGGCAACATACTGCCATGCGGACTGTGGGGACTCTGGGGATGGTGCTAGGGTGCAACTAACAAAGCATGGGGAGGGAGGAAATGAGTAGAAATTGCATTAGAAATACCCTCCAAAATGCACCAGAATGCACCAAAATGTTAAAAAATTTCTGGGGCCTAGGCAGACCACCAGACCCCTGGCCTATTATTTTTTATCTGGCTTGAGCTCCTCCATCTATAGGACTCCTGGATCCGCCCCTGTTCTTGTCTATCACTTCCTTGCACAACCACAACACAATCAGCTAAAAATCCACAAAATCAGTCACATTCTGTTTGGCTGTAAGGCTTAGTGAGCAATCAGTATATCAACAGTTTTCTCTGTGTCTTCTGTGAGTTGTCACTGAACATAAAGCAAAGCAAGGCTTGTCAATCTGTTTTCTGTCATAGGGCTGTGTTGGAAGATGGCCGCTGGGCTGGGCGTGCTGCAGCTACCTCTGTATCTAGTCTGTGATTTTGTGCTAATTTGTGTTATTCTGTCCCTATTTTCTGCCTCTCTCACTCTGCCTGTCATTTTTCATGTTGATTAGATTAGAAAGGGCTAAAAAGTGAGATAGTAAGAACATATTTTAGAGCAATATCAGGATGCTTTAAATATTTCAGTACATTCGGGCCATTTTGATGCAGTCTCACTATCGCCCGGAATTATCATGTTTTATGTCGAGCCTTTGTTGCTCCCTGGGTTTTAAGCACTTTACCCTTTATCTGGACTTTATCTGGATTTTATCCTTTATTTTGGAGCTGTTGGAGGTGAATCGCTATCGTTTGGCCATTTGCCTTGTTCTGTCTCGTCTCAGTCTGGATTGTCAGCCACTGAATTGTGAAGCCGCGTTGGGGAAAGAAAAGGGACATATTCGAGGAAAAAAGGTGGACTATTGGGGAAATTGATTGGCTGTGACTGGTGAGGCATATGGGAAGATTGCCTCGATCCTGGTTTATTTTTGAACAAAACTTTGTCAGAAGTCCTGAATCAGCATTTTCTGTAGACGCAGGAGGCTGATTTAATTTGTGCAGTATAGCGAGTGGTCCCGACCCTGTGGGGCATCTGGTCTGAGGCTTGCAGCTGCACAGGGGACTGAGTTTTGGTCTAGTTGAGTAGCCGGCAGGCCTGGCCATTGGTCCTTCACGTTCTCTGGGGGATAACCAGTGGGTTGGCACTGGCAGGGATCCGTAGTGGTGGCTGTGGGCAATTTCAGCCGGGATCCCCCATATGGGATATTGTGGGTCCCACTCCTGCACTACGTGGACCTGGTGAAGAGGACTCCTACAAATTCTATTCTGCCTACTTGCGGTCAGATTTTCTATTTTACTTTTGTTTGCTGGTATATACTTTGGAAGGCAGTGAGAGTGCCTGCTGTTTTTATCAGACCCCCATGCTGTGAGAGGGCCTTGGGGCTGAAAATCATCTGTGACATTAACTTTAAATATTGTTTCTGTTTGCTCAGGTAGTGAGAGTACCTGTGCTGTGCTTGGCCTCCCTAGGCTGTGAGAGGGCCTAAAGGGGCTGAAGAATTTTTGCTAGTTTTTATTTGTCTTACACACTTGGACTTAAGCTATGGCTTTAAGAAACTTTATTATTATTTTATGATTGTTAAGCTAACCTAACTGTTGTTCCGGTCCCTGAGACTGAGTTATTTATATTTTAAATTTATTGTTAGTATACTTTATGTTCAGGGGGTTGTTGATTGAGGGTTATTTATTGTAATATTTGAAATGTTTGGTTAATACATTTGAAGTTTTAGACTATCTTGTTGGATACTCCACCCTCTCAGTGAGAGAGAGGAGGAGTTTCTGAAGGGGGGGTAAAGCATCTGTACTTTGCTGGCCACCTTAGGCTGTGAGAGGACCTCGGGGGGCTGATGAAGATTTTTGTTGTTTTTTATTTGAATTTAATTTGGTGTGTGTGTAAATAGATTGTTTTAATATGTGTAGGGAGGGTCAAACGATGGTCAGGCAGTATTCCTCCACCAGGCTCAGGGAACTGCACCCCTTTGACTGCCCTTTTTTACCAATAGAGACTTATAAATGCTGTCAATCCCTTGGGATTGTTAGGAGGCACAGGAAGGAGGGCAGGACTGGGTCTGGTGGGGTAATGGAAAGAGGGGGTCATATTGGGGTGGTAGGGACCAGGCAACACCCTGGGGCGAAATGGTGCCAGGACAAGGGTAGTCCTTGTCTTGTTCCCATACCCGAGGGCCCAGAAATTGCTGTTGGTCAGAAGTCAAGGTCTTCCTCAGCATCTCATCCAACCCGGGTGGTGCTATGTAATGCTAGGTCCATCAAAAACAAGACAGCTATTATAGCTGATCTTGTCGAAATGGTGGACCAGGCATGCATCACTGAAACCTTGCTGGATGAAAATGTAGGCCCAGTATTGGCTTCTGCAGTTCCAGCTGGATTTTCAGTGATTCACCGCCCGAGGTTGGATAATAGGGGTAGGGGCGTAGCCATCTTTTTTAAGACTGAACTATGTCTTGTGGATGTTCCAGTGGGGACCACAAGATCCTTTGAGTGTGTATGGGTGAGGGTGTAGGCTGCAGGATACTCCTCATCTACCATCCACCAGGTGATGGGTGTGTATTCCTGTAGGAAATTGCAGACTTCATTGTCGCTATGGTGTTGGAGTCTCCCAGATTGATAACTCTGGGGGACTGCAATGCCTGGATCGATGATGAACTCTTGCAGTTTGGTCAAAATGTCCTCCAGTTAATGACAACACTGGGCCTTACACAGGTAGTTACCTCCTCTACCCATATAGGAGGTCACTCATTGGATCTGCTGTTCCTCCTGGGGATGGAGATCACTGATTTGAGGGTGGAACCAGTCGGTTGGTCTGACCATCACACCATAGGGTTTAGTTTCGGGGCCCCACTAAATGGACCTACCCCTTTGGAGATGGTCCAGTACCACCTTTAAAGGGAGTTAACCCCAGATGGTTTATCGGCGGTACTGGACCTATTGGGATTGCTGGGTGAAAACACGAGTCCAGGTGATCCCGTGCTAGCCTATAATAAGGCAGTGTCAGAGGTCTTGGACTTGATTACTCCTGTTCGTGTTTGACCACTCACTCTTCACCCCAGGTCCCCTTGGTTTGATGAGTCCTTGAAGAAGCTGAGGTGGGTTGGTCGAAGGCTGGAGAGAGCATGGTGGAAGTCCGGCCTGGATGAAGACAGGCTTAGATTGATGGAACACTATAAGAGCTATCAATCAGAAATTACCCGTAAGAAGGCAGAGTTCCCGTCCAGGGAGATTTCTGCTGTGCAGAACCGACCGGCTCAACTTTTTTGAACTGTTGACAGATTGTGCAATCCAATCTGTCTCCAGTCCGGAAGAGTTTTTTCACAAATTGAGTGTGATGAGCTAGCTTGTTTTTTTGCAGATAAGGTTGCCAGCATCAGGTCCGGAATCGGCCCAACTCTCTCTATGAGGGGTTGCAGAGGTCGATGGGAGGCAGTGAGCACTCGGTCTGTCTGGACGGATTTCAGCCGACCGGAATTCATGGACATTGTGAAGATTGTCCAGACTTTGCACCCAACCTGTTGTAGTTTGGATCCGGGCCCTACCCCCCTTTTAGTGGGTTGTGTAGATATTATCTGCCCAATCCTTGCTGAAATTGTATGGAGATCCTTGGAGAGGGGAATCTTTCCAGACCCCCTAAAGGAGGCAGTTATTCAACCACTCCTTAAAAAATCCTCCTTGGATCTCATCGATCCAGCTAACTACCGATCTGTCTCTAATCTTCCCTTTGTGCTGCAACTGGACAATCACTTGGAAACTCACAATGTCTATGAAGCTCTCCAATCTGGTTTCAGGAAGAAGCACATCACAGAGACTGCCCTTGTTCGTGTATTAAATTACATCCTAATGGCTAGAGATCGAAAGGCTCATACTATCTTGGTCCTTCTCAATCTCTCAGCAGCTTTTGACACTGCAGACCATGATGTGCTTTTGGAAACCCTGTGGTTCCATTATGGACTGTCGGGTACAGTCCTCAAATGGTTTCTATCTTTCCTCGTAGGTAGGTCTCAGAGGGTGGTCACCAGAATTTATTCCTCTGACTCCCTCCCCCTGTCCTGTGGGGTGCCACAGGGTTCCATATTGGCACCCATGTTGTTTGCAGTGTACATCCTGCGATTAGGAGATATCATCAGACGATACGGCTTGAGTTTTCACTGCTATGCAGATGATACTCAGCTGTATATGTCCTTTGTGCCTGGACAAGTTGATGCAATCTCTGTGCTAAATAGTTGCCTCTCTGAGATCAAAGATTGGATGAGCTCAAGTTGGTTGAGACTAAATCTGGATAAGACTGAGGTGCTGGTTGTGGAGCCAGGTCACCATGGGGACGGTCTTGGAGCTGGGCTCATGTTGGGCCTGTGACTCGATGGTGTCCAGCTCATTACCTCAGATCAGGTGCGTAACCTGGGTGTTATTTTTGATGACAGCTTGCCCCTGAAGTCCCAAGTGTCAGCCGTGGTCAATTCCTCATTTTATGATCTGAGGAATATCACCCGGGTGAAACACTTGATTCCACCAGGCAACCTTCTAACATTGATCAATACCTTCACTACCACCCGTCTTGACTACTGCAATGCCCTCTACCTAGGGTTGCCTGGGGTTGATATCCATCACCTGTAGCTAGTGCAGAATGCTGCAGCCAGGCTATTGACTAGTACATCCAGGACCAGTCACATTATGCCTGTGCTGCGCTAACTGCATTGGCTGCCAGTTCAGTGGTGGATCACCTATAAGGTAGGCTTGCTTACCTTTAAACCCTTACATGAACAGGGACCTGAATTCCTGAAAGATCTCCTGACTCCTTACTCCCCCAATCACCCTCTCTGATCCACCAACAAGGGATTGCTAGAGATTCCCAAGGTTTATCTTAAAACATCAGGAGCTCGTGCTTTTTCATTTGTAGCACCAACCTTGTGGAATTCTCTACCTCATCAGTTAAGAGAATGCCTGACCATTAGCAGTTTTAAATCTCTGCTAAAAACTGATTTATTTTTGTTGGCATTCCCTCTCTAATTGTTAAATTAAATGACTGTTTTTAAAATGTATTATATTATGGTTTATGCTGTCATTTTATATTATGTACAGCTCGGTTATGAAAGGCACTATATAAATAAAGTTGCTTTGCTTTGCTTTGATCAAAGGCAACTCATCTGAAACCTCATGGTAGAAAAGGATGTTTCTCCACCAGCAGTAGACACTGGGATTGTTGTGAAGATCTGCAGTAACCCCCAGATTGTAGAGTAACATTGCTGGGGACCTCCACCCTCCTGGATTGGGTTCTTACCAATCAGTCACACCATATCTTCAGCTCTATATGTGACATCCATGCCCCACCCAAAAAACATATGATTCAGGGTACAATTAACCCATGGTTGACCCATAACCTACTTGAACAGATGAAATCTCGTGACTTGCTCTTGTATCCAGCAAAGGCTACTAACACCCCAGCGGACACCCAGGCCTACAAAGCAACATGGAATGTCTGCACAAGAGCCATTCGCCACGCAAAAGCCACCTACTACAGGAATGCCCTTGCTTTCTCCTGGAAAGATGGAAGGAAGTTCTGGGACAATGTCTCTGAGGTTACCGGGAAATGCTCCAAAATTACTCCTGCAATGCTCAACATAAATGGCGCTATCATCCTTGATAAAATAGCCATTGACAATGCCTTTAACACCACCTTTTCAGAGCGGAGCCATGTACTCCCACCTAACTTTTTAGACCCAGTCCCAACCGCCTCCCACTTTGATAGCCCTCCTGATCCTATGAAAGGGTCCCCTTCTTACTTTAAGGCTATCTCGGATGGGGTTAGCCAAAAAGCATATACTCAAGGTACTTGGTAAGTCTAGGCACAGTGGTGACTCCTGATTTAAAACTTATTGCCCTCACCACTGATGAAATCCTACCACCACTAACCAAAATTCTTAACCGCTCCCTTATGCTCTTGCAATTAAGTGGAAGACCGCAATGGTGACCCCTATCCACAGAAGTGGTGACCCATCTCTTCCTAGCAACTACAGACTAATCTCCATCTTCCGCCCCCCAAGGCACTGGAATGGATGGTTGCAGACCATCTTACCAACTATCTGGAAAAATACGACCTACTGAGTCCTCAGCAACACGGTTTTAGCAAAGGTCACAGTACCACCACAACCCTCTTAGATTTCACATCCTACATTCATCAGGCACTAGATCAAAACCTTTTAGTCAGTGCTGCCTTTATTGACCTTACAAAGACGTTTGATACCATCAACCACTCTCTATTAACTCAACAGCTCTTGTCCCTAGGTCTGTCAACTGATGCCACTAACTGGTTCCAGAGCTACTTTAGTGACCCTTCCCAGCAGGTCAGAATCAGAGATACCATCTTGTCCTCCTGCCCTGTCCAGCCTGGTGTGCCCCAAGGATCTATTCTGGGCCCCTTATTATTTAGTATCTTCATCAATGGGCTCCCCACCTCATGCAGTGACAGAATACTCCTATATGCTGATGATGCAGTCATTTTCACTAGCCACTAGGACACCTCCCTCCTCCAGCAACAACTGCAGTGTAGTTTCACGGAGATTGAAACCTGGTTCAAGTCCCACAAACTTTTCCTAAACTACTCAAAAACTAAAATACTGCTTTTTCATGGCACACACAGCAAACACAAGTACCAACAACTGATTATCAAAAACAGTGTTGGCACCACACTGGAGCAGGTCGACCACTTCAAATACCTGGGCATGACCCTTGACTGCACGCTATCACATGCCCTGCATATACATAACATCACCAAAACCCTTAATACCTGCATTGTTCTGCTCTATAGACACAGGTACTGTTTAACTACTGAAGCTTTAAAGCTTGTGATACAGTGCTCTATTATCTCACTTATTGACTATGGACTCATAATCTATGGTTCCACCATCAACACCACCCTCCAGCACATAACCCTTGTCCTGAACACAGCCTGTTGGCTCCTCACCGCAGCCCCATGACTCACACACACCTGTGACTTATACGAGCAGGCAAACTGGTTCCCACTGTCTGGGAGAATAAAGTATCAAACATGCATTCTTGCAAAGAAGGCGTCCCTTGGCCTCCTGCCCCCAGGTGTCCAGTCTGTACTGTCCCCTCACTGCCCCACTTGACTAACCAGGAGTTCTGAAAACCTAGCCTTCTCTGTCCCCCGATGTCAGACCTCTCAAGGGCAATGCTCCTTCAAAGCAAGGGCCCCCAACTGGTACAACTCACTCCCTAGGGACATTGCTAACACCCTGAATCTAAACCCCTTTAAGTGCATTCTTCATCAGTACTTGGTGGCCAACGCCAGCTGTGACTGTGCCTTGTAAAAATTTTCTTGGCTCCCCTGCCTCTCCTGTGTTAGTCACTCCCCACCCTCTAGCTCCCTGTTATCCTTTTCCTCTCTGTCCTTCCCACCCTCTGTTTAGGCCCCACACCACGCCACCACCTCCTGGCTCCCATTCCTTCCTCCTGCCCCCTCTTTTCTTTTATCTATACCATCTCTGACCCTCTGCCCCCTTGTCCCCAGGCCCCACCACTTGCTTTTTTCCCCTAGTCCTCCCCTTATTTCACCCTTATCCTTTCTCCTCTCCCATATGAGCCACAATGTTTCTCCCCTGTTTGTTGTTGACAGAGCCCTGGCAGCTCATGCACTGTTAACTGACAGCTGTCTTACTGTTACCTAATGTAACTTGAATATGATAATTTCCCATGTTTTGTCTTTATCAGTTTTACCTATGTAATTATTTGTTTGCCTGTCTTGTCATAACTTGCCCTGTTTCTGTGAGGTGGAACCTTTGTAAAAGAGCCTTTGGCTCAAAGGTGTGATTTCTGAAACTTAAATAAATAAAATAAAAAAATTGAGAAACAAGTCTCACTGACATTTACTGGCAATTCAGAAGTTGGTCTCCCCCTCCATGGGTTTACCCATATATATCGTACTCCCCTGAATTTCATCAAATGTTCTTTCAGATAGCATTTGATCATGTAGTTTGTAGTACAATGCTATTTAAAATTTTGTACAGTGCCCAGAGCCTCCGGGATTGGGTGTCTTTTAAATAAATTTGCCTTGCCTTGCCTTGCCTAGTTTAATTGCTGGTAGTAAATCTTTGAATAACACGGACCCAAAATGCTTTGGTATCAGGGCAGAAATTGAATAGATAATTTTCTAGTGTTTACCAAACTGTTTCAAAAATCTGCTAGAAGATTCTCCAGGAAAGGAATATACACAGTCAATCTAAAGTAGTATTCTGAAGTTTCAGTCTGTATGTTTCCTTGATGTTGCTGCCTAGAGGTTACCCTTGGCTTTGTCAACTGCAGGTCCAAGTGGCTAGCAAGTATACTAACTTCAGTCCATAAATCATTAAATGTATCCTGTGCATCTGTCCACCACCCCTCCAATTTGTTAATAGTTGTTTCTATTAGGTCCACACAGCAGAGTAAGTCGAGGTTGGACTTTCGAAGCACTTCTGACAAAGGCTTTGTTTGGCTCAGTATTCTGCTGAGTACTACAAGAGCTGCAAAAAATTCACTGTCGATGGCTTTCTGCAAATTTTGGGCACAAAGGGATAATGCCCAAGTTGAAATCTTATCAAGGCATCTGTCAACAGAGGGAAGGAGTTCTTTAAAACTCTGCACTGCATCATGGTGGTGAATCCAGCTAATTTCCAACAGAACTTTCAGACTGCTGGTTTTATTTCTTTCAGAAGAACTGTTTCTCAGAGATTCTTACAAGCATCTAATTCTTGAAGCAGAGCTATTAATAAAGTTTGTTATACTGCCAGTAATAGACGAACAGTCACAAACAGGATCGACCTTACTTCCTTTGCTTATGGTCTGGTTGAGGCAGTGAACTACACAGTGGACATACAGTATGTGGCTACTGGATATTTCTGCTTGATTTCTGCTTGAGTATCCCGAAATTGTCCACTCATATTACTAGCACTATCATATCCCTGCCCAACTAAATTATTTACATCAAGGTTTAGATCCTTAAGTTCTGCCAATATTGTATTGGCTAGCCCATGTCCTGTAGTATCAGTCACTTTCACAAACTTTAAAAAGTCTTCTCTGAGTGTGCCACTACTTTCCATGTACCTAACACATAAGCTTAGCTGTTGCTTTTCAGATATGTCTGTAGTTTCAGCTGCAATAACTGCAAATGGTCCAGCAGCTCTTACTCTCTCCACAATTTTATCTTAACTATAATTACCACAAACTTCAATCCATTCATTTTGCACACTCTTGCTCAGATATGTTGCATTGTCAGAAGCATTCTTAATATGGTCCTTCAATTGCTGGTCACCCCCTTGCATCCTGTATCAGAGTAGTGCATGAAAGTTGCCATCATTTTCAGCTGTCTCACAGTCCTAAAGTCTGCCATCATCCCAATGTCCATGTAAAGAACTGCCTTGTCTGCCACACATCAGAATGGTGTCAGTTATAGAGTGTAGCCTTTCATGGTTCTTTTCTGCTTCTTTTTGACGACATTCATTCACCAAGTTCACTATGTCCTAGACCTGGTTGCTCTTTCTGTGTGTGAATTCAGTGGCCATCTCAATGGCTATTTTGTGATACTTTCATTGTTTGTGTAGAGTCACATATCCATGTTGCCCATACAACTGGTCATACTGTTAGAGAGGTTTTGTGACAAGGTATCCCACATTTTATCCCGTGCCTTGGTGATATAAATTAGCAAACAGGAAACTGTGGCAACAGAAGAGTCCTTAGAGATGGCATGAATAAGATAGAAACTTACTGTCTTTTAACTGTTCCATTTTTTAACATTGCTTCTCTATATTTTTTCCTTTGCAATAAACATAGGGCTTAGTCAGAGTTGAGGTAGCAAGTGAGTTTTATTTTCTCAGAAGAAGCCAGAAAGGGAAGGAAACATATTCAATTCAGTGCTTTACAGTAACCGATAATTGCTATTTTTCTTTTAAACTTAGATTGTGGGCTTTTAGTGACACTGTACTTTCTTTGTTGTCTTTACTTAGAATTGTTTTTGGGCTGTTGAAAACTTAAAACATAGTGGTGGTGTATTTCTTTGCTGTCTTTAATTGCTGCAAATTTTCACCACCCCCCCCTTCCTCCCCTTCCCCCAACTCTTAATTATATGCCCTGTTAAATCTGATTGACAGGAGCTAAACATAGGGTATAGTAAGGAGTGTGGAGTAGGAGGGGCATAAGGGTGAAGAAGCCCACCCTCAGCACGACAGGTGTTTTGATTCATTTATTTATTTCTTGGTTTATTTTCTTTTTTTAAAAAAGAAAAGTATCTGAGGATCAGTGGCAGGATTTTTAGGACAGTAAATTAATGAAAAGGGAACTAGGAGAGCTTCAGTAGCAGACAAGTAGTGGAATAGCAGTATAATTACAGTATAATGTGGGGAGTGGTGCAATGCAGTGGCTGTGGGGCAGCCCTATTCAGGCAGACCTTCTGGACACTGAGGTGCTGCCCTATCTGCATGCATCTCTCTGGACTGCGGGATAAGGTAGCCAGACTCAGAGTGGAAGTAAACTGGGTCAGGAGTACCATCACCCCTATCCAGAGACCACCCAGTCCAATGAAACTGCCTCAAAGGATGCTGAGAATGAGGAGCACTTGGATGACAGTGGGCTCAGGGAGAGTTACAGTGATCAGGCAGAGGCACATCCCAGATCCTATTCCACTCAAGAACTCATATGCCACACTGGCAAATGGGGACAACCAAATAGAGGTACCCAGAGAAGTGGAAGGAAAGGATGTGGAGGTTAGCCAAGGAGGTGACCTCAGCGGGGAAAGCAGTGGACCCCAGAGGAGGAGGAAGCAAATCCTGGTGGGGTACTCCATCATAAGAGGGATACAGCTAGGAACACAGGAGGGGGAGGACAGGGAGGTTAGGTGCCTATCAGGTGCCACAGCATGAAGGGATGGAAGGAAGGAAGATCCTGGGGACCACTGGGAAGGCAAGAAGGGAGGGTGAGCTGGATGTCATTATCCACCTAGGTACTAATGACCTGGCAAATGGGGAGCCAAAGGAAGTTCAGGAAGAGTTTAGGAAATTGGGAGGGTCTCAAGCAAATAGCTACTTCTGTCACTTTCTCAGAAGTACTACCTGCGAGTGGCAAGGGGGAGCATAGGGGTGCATGCACCAGGAACTTTAACTCATGGTTGAAGAACTGGTGCTGTGATGAAGGGTTTGGATTCATTATTGACTGGGGACCCACCTGGAGGGATGGAGGTTTGTTCAAGCCTGATGGCCTGCATCCATCCTGGAGGGGAATCCAAGCACTCAATGATAAGTTTAAATGCTACATTGACAAGCATTTAAACTAGCAAAGGGGGGTGGCAGGCCAGCAAGGAGGGTACCTACTTGCTCACCCCCTACAACTAGCAGTGGAACCAGTGAACCAGAGGAGTGGCTATCTCTACAAAGCAGTGTGCAAAAGATGGAGATTAGCACCAGAGAGGTGGAGAGGCAGAAAAGGGGCAAAATTCAGCAGAAGGGCAGACAGCAAGGAGAACCAGGGATAAAGGACAACCAAGGAAGGGGCTGGAGTAGAACAGTGAAACAATCTAGGGAGGTCAAATCATGGAAAGCCATGTGTGCAAATCCAGGAGCCTTAGCAACAAGATGGAAGATCTGGAGGTTGTCATGGTGCAGTCAGACCTGGACATTGTGGCCATCACTGAAACCTGATTTAATGATAACCACGACTGGGAGATGGCCATACCTGGCTACAACATATTCAGAAGAGACAGGGCAGACAGGAAGGGAGGAGGGGTGGCACTGTATGTGAAAAATGACATAAGGGCCATAGAGATCCAGGAGGAACAAAATGGGGAGAGATACTGTGGGTTAGCTGGAAAGGAAAATGGGGCCAGCCATCCAGACAGGTGTGGTCTATAGACCACCAGCCCAAGAGGAAGAAACAGATAGGAGTTGATGCTAGCCATCCAAAGGATGGCAGACAAGGGTGAGGTAGTACTGGTTGGAGACTTCAATATTCCAGACGTGACTGGAGCATTCCAGCAGCAGCATCAACTAGAGCAGATTTATCCTGACTCCTTCAGGGTGCCTTCCTCAAGCAACTGGTCATGGAACCAACTCGGCAGAAGGCAATACTGGACCTTGTGCTTACAAACAGGGACAGTGTGATGGGGGTAACAGTGGGGGAGCACCTGGGGAACAGTGACCACCATGCATTGTGGTTTTAAATCACAGAAAGAGCAGAACCAAACCACACAAAAACACGTATCCTGGATTTTAGGGGGGTAGACTTTGGGAAAATGGGGACATACTTGAAAGAGGCATTAAGGGGAATGGGTCAGGAATCAGGGGTTGAGGAACAGTGGGCATTATTTAAAATGGGGATTACAAGAGCAACAGAATTATGCATTAAGCAGGTTAGCAAGAGGAAAAGGAAGAGGAGACCATTATGGTTTTCCAAAGAGGTAGCAAAGAAAGTGAAAGCCAGAAAGATTGCATTCAGGCAATACAAAAAGACACAGGCAGAAGGGGATAGGGAGAAGTAAATAGAGAAGCAAATGGAGGCAGGAGGTCAGTAAGGAAGCCAAAGTCAGACAGAAGAACACATTGCAAAATCTGTGGGTAGAGGGACAAAACCTTTTACAGGTACATAAGTGAAAAAGAAAGGCAAAGGAGGGATAGGAGACTGAAGGGGAGGATGGGCGCGGAGGATGACAACAGTAAAGCTGACATATTGAACAGGTATTTCTGCTCAGTCTTTACTGAGAAAGAGGAGGGTAATGGGTCTGAAGGGAGTACAAGGGGTGAGAATGGTGCAGAAATGGACACAAGTCCCTTTACACGATAGGGTCCGAAGGAACTGAAGTAATAAAAGTTGATAAAGCAATGGGGGCCAGATGGGTGCACCCCAGGGTCCTTACAGAACTAAGAGAGGTGGTGGCTGAACCCTCTGGCTATCCTGTTTAGCCAATCACTGGAAACAGGGAGGTACCCAAAGACTGGAGGATAGCAGATGTAGTCCCTTATACAAAAGTGGGAACAAAGAGGAAGCGGGAACTACAGACCAGTCAGCCTCACCTCGGTAGTAGGGAAGATCATGGAAGCACTACTGAAGAAGAGATTGGTGGAACATCTGGTTGTCAATGGACTACAGGACCCAAGGCAGCATGGTTTCACCAGGGGAGGCAGTGCACAGACCAACCTCGCTGAATTTTTTGACTGGGTGACTAGAGAGGTGGATCGGGAGGGCAGTGGACATGGCCTATCTGGACTTCAGCAAGGCCTTGACACTGTGCCACATAGAAGACTATTATACAAACTGGGAATATGGGTGTGGGCAGCACAGTGTGTGAGGAGGTAACTGGCTGGCGGCAGGACACAGAGGGTGATGTAAATGACTGTCACTCCAGAGGGAAGAGTGACCAGTGGGGTACCACAGGGATCAGTGCTGGGACCGGTCCTATTCAACATCTTCTACCCGGGTGACATTGCACAGGACCTAGAAGGCAGAATTTCACTGTTTGCTGATGACACAAAGCTCTGTAACAGAGTAGACACACCAGAGGGTGTAGGCAGAATGAGAAGGGACCTGCAGAAACTTGATGAATGGTCAGGGTTTGGAAGTTGAAGTTCAATGCAAAGAAGTGCAAGATAATGCATATGGGGCTACAAAACCCTGGCTACAATATATCAGTTGGGGTGAGAATATAGCATGCACCAAGCAGGAAAGGAATCTTGGGTTATCATCTCTGATGACCTCAAGGTAGGGAAACAGTGTGACAAGGCAGCAGGTAAAGCAAATAGGATGCTGGGATGCATAGACAGGGGCATCACCAGCAGGAAAAGGAGAGTCATAATTCCACTATACAAGACTTTAGTGAGGCCCCACCTAGGTACAGTGTACAGTTCTGGAGACCTTACTACGTAAGGACATAGTAGAGAAGGTTCAGAGGAGGGCAACAAAGATGGTCCATGGATTGCATCACAAGTCCTATGAGGACAGGTTGAAGGAACTGAACATGTACTCCTGGAGGAGAGGAGAGAGAGGGATATGAGAGACATACAAGTATCTTGCAGGAGGAACAGGTACAGGAATACACTATTTTAAGCGAAAAGATGTTCCAGGACTAGAGGGCATGGGATGAAGTTGGAGGGAGGACGATTCAGAGGAAACATGAGGAAGAATTTCTTTACAGAACGGGTGGTGGACAAGTGGAACACCCTGCCAGAGGAAGTGGTGGGGGCTGAAACAATCACGGGATTTAAGAATGCATGGGATAGACATAAAGGAATTCTGGAGGTCAGGGGTAAGGGGCAACAGACTTCTAGGAAAACATAAACTGAACTTACAAGCTCAAATGGGCAGACTGGGTGGGCCATAGGCCCTTATCTGCCAACACTGTCTATGTATCTATGAATCTATGAAAATCATGTCCCAGAATCCAAGGATTTTTCAGAACCGTCACCTTCATGTTATCCTCAGCCCTTGTCCCAACATGAAATCCTACTATTTGTCAAGTAGAGAATGTGCAACAGTGTCAGTGTTGCTTTCTACTGCACAAGCTTGTGAGTTGGAGAAAGGACTGTCAGAATGCATGGCAATTGATGGGTGTGGGTTGGCAAGGCCTTCTGACCAAATGTTTAAATGGTTATCAGTTATCTTGTTTGTCAGAACTGCAGAAGAAAAGTCCCTGTTATCCTGTTCCAGGATGGTAAGTCTGATGGCATCATGATTTCCTGACTGGATGGTCGCTGACACATCAGCATCTCTTGAATGGACATCACAAATTTCAACTTCTTTGGCAGATAATTGGAGTCCATGGCCCAGATATTCAAAAGGGTTGCGCATGGCGCAACAGTGTTGTGCCATGCGCAACCCACTGGCGCCCGCCAATATTCAAATGGGAAAGTGCACAGCGATAAACCAGATGCACTGGAGTGCATCAGTACGTATGCAGATCGTGAGGTAGGGAGGGCATGCCCATCATACTCTGCACAGCCCGATATTCAGCCCAGGACATGCGGAGCCATGCATGCACAACCCATACCTGCACCGGCACAAAGCTGATCCAAAAAAAAAAAAGGAACAATGGATGGCCACTCACAGGTGAGCTGCCCTATTGCAGGGTGCAACACGGCAGCTGCCACCTGTGGGTGGCCACCCGAGCTCCAGCTGCACCTCCGTGGTGGCGGCCCCCCCATGCCCAATTGCAGGCATCAGTAGAAATGGAGAACCCCAAAATCCATTGGGATCCAATGGGATCCATTCACATATCTGAATGTGTAGTATGATATGGTCTGCACGCCCATTGGCTCACGCTGTGGACAATGGGCGTACAGCCACCGGCTCAGTGCGGTGGGTGGCGGGCGCAGATGGTGGGTGTGCTGCCGCCGGCTGACCAGGGGGGCGGCCGGTGGGGACTGTGCAGGGGAGTGGGGTCCACAGGACCACCAGGGATGATGAGTTTCTTCATTCTACTGCAGCTCACGACTGAGGCAGTCAGGTCCACTGGACCACCAGGGATTTGGAGGATCTTATTTTATTCTACTGAAGCCCGCGATTGGGTGGGCAGGTCCACTGGCCCACGGGATATTGGGGATCTTATTTTATTCTACTGAAGCCCGAGATCGGGCGGGCAGGTCCACTGGACCACCAGGGATTTTGGGGATCTTATTTTATTCTACTGAAGCCTGATCGGTAGGGGCAGGTCCACTGGACCACCAAGGATATTGGGGATCTTATTTTATTCTACTGAAGCCCGCGATTGGTCGGGCAGGTCCACTGGACCACCAGGGATTTTGGGATCTTATTTTATTCTACTGAAGCCTGCGATTGGGCAGTCAGGTCCACTGGAACACCAGGGATACAATGATTATTCTTTTTTGTACTGCAGCCCGCGATCGGGCATTGGGGCACATTGCCACACTGCAGGGGGCGTCGGTCCCCAACGGCTGCTGCCTGGCAGGGCGCCAGGCGCAAGTCATCAGGGATCAGTGCACCTGCATGCAAATGGGGCCATAATGACATGCAAATGGTCCCATGTATGCCTTACATACATTATGGCCCATTTGCATGTCAACTTTTGAATATCGCGGGTGCTGCACCTTGCGCAATGGAACTTGAGCTAGCGCATCCACATGCTCCACTCTGGCCACTGGCACTGGCACAGTGCCACTGCGCCATGCGCACTTCAGGTGACCAGGGTGCAATATTCAACAATGCTGAGCCATGGCACAGCTCCGTTGAATATCGCCCGGTCAACACCCCAGCGCAGCCTAGCTACGCTGCACCCAGGCTTGCGCCACAGCCTGGCACAGTTTGAGTATCTGGGCCCATGTCTATTGCAAAAGAAGTCAGTTATGTTCTGCGATGTAAAGGGTTTCTTAATTTTCCTTGGATTAATTTTTTTTTTATTTACATCTCGGATTACAATACCTTTGAACCAGAGGTTCTTTTACAAAGGTTCCATGTCAGAAAAACGTATGCATACAATGGCATATAAAAACAATAATTTGACATACAATTTATTAACAACAAGATAAGTACAACTGAGGCAGGATAGAAAACCATCATGTTGGTACATTCAGAGGAATAGCCTAAGTGCACCAAAATGTGGTAAAAAACAAATTTGACTGGGGGGAAATTAACATGGAGGTGTGGAGACAAACTCATACATTCTGCAAAAAACCTAACCAATAAAAAGGTCAAGACAATAGTAAGGTAATAGTAAGAAAATGATGCAGCCGGAGGTATGCATTGTGAGAGGTTGGGGGGTGAGGTGTACAGTACGATGGGGGGGAATAACAGAAACTAATAAGGGGATGGGAAATAGAGGGGAGAGTGTAGGCATGATAGGGGAGGAGGTGGAGTAGGTAGGTTGAGATCATATTGAATACCATAGGGGTGTGGGGAGTAGAGGTGGGATTGAGAGGGCAGGGTAGTGGTGGTGGTGGGAGCAGTAACAAGAGTAGGTGGGTGGGAGGAAGGACATAAGTGAGAGCAAAGGGGTTGAAGTATGAGAGGGTGAGGTGAGGGAGTTGGGGGAAGTGGGTGAAATGGGAGGGAGAGGGGATGTTAGGGGGGAGTGGGAAGGAGAGGAAAAGTGCCACATACGGAGAGGAGTGATTTATAGTCGGCAGTTACAGCTACTAAGTGCAGAGAGATGTTTCCTGAGATTACACGTAAAAGGGCCAATCCTGGACTTTTCCCAAATACCAGTGGGGAGGTTATTTAGCCAGCAGCAGTATGAAAAGCAATGCTGTGTCTGGGAGGTGGAGCAAAAAGGAACTTGATACACAAGTTTAGACATGCCCCGAGTTTGGTGGGGGTTAGATGTGGGGATTAGGTGTTTCTGAGCAACTGGGGTAGACTAGCCAAGACTGATTTTTTTTTTGCCAGAAAGCAGGTCTGATAGGTGATTCTGCCCTTCAAGTTTAACCAGTCAGTCTGTGTATACAGATTGCAAGTATGCATTAGCCTGTGAGCTCCAGTAATCAACCTGCATGCCTTGTTGAGGACTGTGCAGATCCTTTTGAGCATGGTGTCCATGGCTGCTCCATAAACAACTAAGCCGTAGTCAATGATAGATAGAACTGAACTAGTTACGGCTGTCCGGAGTGCACCTGGGGTCATGCAGTGCACGTGCCTGTATAACAGTCCTATTCTGGTATTAACTGCCCTTGCAACAAGATCAGCATGTGTACCATAGGAGAGGGAAGCATCCAGTATGATACCAAGGTACTCGAAATTTGAGATTTGTTCAAGCAGTGAGCCTTCATTGTTAAGTATGATTAGTTTGTGCAATTTGTACCTGTTGTATGGGCTAGAGAAGAGCATGGTCTTGGTCTTCTTGTAATTCATTAGCAGCTTATGGTTTTTAAACCAGGCCTCAGTATCACAGAAACTAACCTGGAGCTGTGTTTCAAGTGGGAGTGGGTCAGGTAGACTGGTATAAATGACATCATCAGGGCCAGCCTTAGTTAGGTGCAAACTGCGCCTCTGCACCCTGGGGGCCCATACTTTTTTCTTGAGGAAGCAAAAATAATTTAAAACATTTAAAAACGCCAACATTTTGTTATAGATGAAAATGTTTACCAGCAAATCAAAGTGGAAGACAACTGGCTCTGCTACTGTTACAAAAGGTGGGGGCAGCTTTACTGCAGTGGAAAAGATTAGGTTAAGCAAGTAATAATGGTATTAATGCCCATACTTTACAACTCCCAGGCTGACTGCTTTCAGAAACAAAGTGCTATATTGATAAGAGAACTTGTTTGTAACCTGGACATGTAGCTGAAACAGTGAATGATATGACAACATCTGTTTCAAAAGTATGTGAGCACTCAAAATCAGGGGTCGATTCTAACACAGTTTTACTAGCCCAAACACCAGTGCAAATTGTCCAGGGCTAATGCAGCTAACTGTCTACTTGTCCATCTTGACTAGTACAGGTTTTCATGGCTGTTAATGAAGTTAAAAAAGTCTACTTTAGCAGGCTCTAGTCCTCATGCTAATCTCACTCAATGTTCCAGATGGCCTGGTGTGGTTAACAGCTTGTTAAGAGCTGCAATTACCTGGCAGTTCAAGAGGTGGATCCCACAAAAGACTCAATGTGAGTCATTATCACTCCACTGTTAGGACTTTCAGCTAGTGTCCAGAGTGTGATCAAGGGTAGAGTGCTGTTAAGTCACTATCTTCCAGTTTTCTGAATGTGTCTCTGTCTAAAAATTTGTCCCATATTATGAGGACCAGTGTCCCTCATTTCCTTACATTTTGAGTGTCTGTATCCAATATTTCAGTGACAAAATGTGAAGAGGTATACAGGTTCGATCCTGCAGGTGGTGGGTTTTATCCCAGCTTCACCATAACTTCCCTCTCCCTTCCAAATCTCTTAAATCTGTTCTTTCCTTGGACAAAACTGCAGACCAGACTCTGAAATGACCATCTTCAGATCCATAGCTGCCATTACGGGCAAGTGTGGGGGGGGGTTCCCAGCTCTTCTAACTGGACCATGCCAGACATCACTATCCATACAATCCCACCCTTATCCTACCCAGCATGTCCTTTTATCCTAAAAACAAAACTTTGGATCATGTATGGTACAAAAATGAACTTTAATAAAATACATAATTTGAAAGCTTAAAATTGGCACTCCTGGGGTACATAGATCATGCTATATAAGAATAGAGATGGTATAGCATTATGCCTGGGTACTGTTTCTCCTGCGCTGATGAAAGGACAATGTTAAAGAACAATTTGTTATTGTTGGTGCAGAGCATATTAGAATCAGTGCTTTTAAAAATAAAAATATCATAGTTTTCTATTTCCCAAGCCCCTCAGGTTTGTGTAGCCCCCACCCCAAAGAAATCTTAGATGTACTCCTGGCACACTTGAGACGGTACAAAAACTTCCAGAAGTACAGGTCTCCAGTTGACTATAGGTTGGGGTCTGAGAGTGTCTTTCTTTGCCTGATTCTGTTCATTGCCCTGCAGGTGGTGGTGGTGACAGTGTGGTGAGGTGCAGGATGATGTCAGCTATTGTGTGTGCAGAGCTAGGACTGCTTGATTGAACATTTGCTGTTGCGATATCCACTAGTTTGGTGTGTGTGTGTGTGTGTGTGTGCAGAAAGAGAAGAAGAAGAGAGGAGGCCGTGGTACAAAACAATGGGGGGAGGGTCTCACTGTGTGATGGTACTGCAGTCTTTTTTTCTGCTGGGAAGCTGAAAGCAATGTGGGAGCATGATAAATGTGTGTAACCCCCTGCAAATAGGGGTTCTTAAAAGTCTTCCAGGAGCTTGCTAATTGCTCCAAGTCTGGATGGTGTTCGGCGTTTAAGCCGTTTAAATGGCACTGCAGCAAGTGCTTTTAGAGCCTCTGCGTACTGTCTCTTTAAGAGCTGTCTGCTTGCAGACATAATTAGTTTGTATGGGGGGACTGTGTGTTTCCCTGCTCGAGTCCTTCTCGAGCTGCCAACAAATCGCTCTGTTCTGCCGTCGCTAAGTGGGTAGAGTGAGCACTTTTCAAAGATGTAACTGTTTGCCAGAAATCATTTAGAGTATTAGTGGAAATGTAGTTTGTCTAACCTGCTTCTTTTGCAGCAAGAACTGTTCTGTGAAGCCCCTTCATTTTGGTCCTGAACTGCCAAATTGGACCAATCAGTGTGGGGGGCCTTTAAAATGGAGCCTGTGTGGGCGAATCAGAACTTGGACTCTCATCTGGAGCCTGCTATAAAGGGGCTGTATGGCAGGTGCCTCTGGGAATTGTAGTTTGGACCCTGGTGCCTTTTTTGCACCAACAGAGGGAGCCCTGCTGTGACTGACAACTGAACCAACCAACCAAACTCTCTGGATCTAGGTGAAAGACTCTAAGCTGTCTGCTGGCAAGCCAGATCTGAGGTGACAGTGAAGATAGAAGGAGCCCTGTTGTTCGAGCGGCGTGTAGTCGCGTGGAAAGCGCGTGTGTAGGCCCCCAAGTCGGTCTGCAGCCGTTAGTACATTTAAATTGAACTGAATCTGAGTGTTTGAGAAGGAAAAAGAAGCAGAAGTGTGGAGGCCAGACTAAACCTGTAGAAGACTGAAGATTTTGCTAAAGTGTGATCGGCCTGTCAGGAACTGAAGCTGCTGTGAGTGCTCCCAGATTTTTGCAGTGTTTTGCGATCGGGATTGAGGAGCAGCCTGCCTGGTATAGCAATTTCCTTTACATATGAATGTGCTTAGTGCTTGTGGGGGATCGTGATTATATTTCCCCTTTACTGTGAATTGTGTGCTGAAGCTGGAAGCAGAACCCAGCCTGATTCGGACTGAATCCGCCTGTTATCAGATGCAGTTGGGCTCTGTCACGAGGGTCTTGTCTCCATGCCCTGCTTTTCTGGCAATCCAGCGTAAACATTCTCCATCCTGTTCTCAGCTCTGGGTATCGTGAGTATAAATCAGTGTAGCTCCCTGCACTTTTCATTTAATCAAAGTGTGTCAACTGATTTCTTTGTGTTTCTTTCCATGAACTGAGCCATCCAGCTCCGGATTACAAGTGTGTGTTGTGCATGTATTTTCTCCTTTCAGGGCCCCATCCATCTGCACCAGCCAGCCAACCCCAGGAAACAGATTTGGCTAGCCCCTCCTCCCCATCCTAGGTACCCAGAGAGTGTGACATTTGGACCCCAAAGTGCATGCACAGTACTGTGATTTGTGTGGTTACTGCCAATCAACCCGATTTGCCCCTTCCTTGTTACTGCCCCTGAATCAGATGTGTTGTTGTTGAATTATATTCTGTCTGTGGTGTCAATACATATAGAACTAGCATTGAATTGTGGTTGTGTGCATTACCTAACCTTGTTTCACAGGGGGTCCTCAGAGACATGGTGCAGAACTAGTTGAGAATCTTCTTGGGCACCTTCCCCACCCCACAGGGGGAGGAAGACTGGGAGACCTGGATAGACTATGTTGCCCCTCTAGTGTTGGGATGGCAATGTTCGGAAGCAGAGAAGTGAAAGAGGTTAAGTGAGAGCCTCTGAGGTCCTGCCCTGGCTACCATCCGTGCCAAACGGGCCACTAACTCTGAAGCGACTGAACAGGACTATCTCGAGGCACTGGAGAATGTATATGGGAGTCCGGATTCAGATGAGGGTTTGTGGTGGAGGGTGAGAAATGCCCAGCAGTACCCTGGGGAGTTGTTGTCTGTGTATGTGCCCAGACTTGAAAAGTTGCTGCAAGAGTGCCTCAGAAAGGGTAGTTTGCTTGCCGCTACCTTGGACCAAACCAGGCTCGACTGAATCCTTAAATCTGCCCCCTTTTCAGAACTGCTGTTGCTTCAGTTACACCTGGCCAACCGACTGGAATCCCCACCCTCCTATGATGAGCTAATGAGATAAATTCAAGGGGTTGAGGAGAGGTGACCCCGGGGGGAAATTGCACCAATAGCTGCTGCTATGACACGAGTCACTGAGGGTGATCCATCAAATGAGGTTCAGAGGCCGAGCCTGGCAATTAATGAGTGCTCTGAGAAGGAAAAGGACTTCCTGCCCTGGGTCCAGCTTTGGAAAGATGAATTACTGAAGGGGTTCCAAGAGTTGAAGGCGGCTGCCCCTGCAAGGACTTCCCCTGTGGGACCAGATTCTAATTCTGCTCAGGCCGTGACTGCAATGGGGTGGGGGTGCCCCCTCAGGCATCTTATAACAAAGATGGTCCTCAGAGTGAGATCAAAGAATTGACTGCCACTTTGAAGGAACTGTTGAGACACGTTGCACCCCCTTACCATTGGGATGACCCAGCAGCCTATCATGTGTCATAACTGTGGAAAAGATGAACATATGAAGAAGGAATGCCAGTCTCAGAAAGACTTAGAGAGAGTGGTGAGCTGGCTGCAAGGAGAGCATCAGAGAACAAATCAGTGGTTAAGGGGTGCACGAAATGACCACCGTGAGGGCCCGAGAAACTCTAACTCCAATTTCTATATGGCTAAATCATCTGCCCCGGTCCCTGCTGCTGTCCCTGTGGAATGGTCCAAAGTGGTGGGTCCCTCCATGGAGATGACAGTGGAAGTAAATGGAGTGTCTACAAGAGCTGTATTAGACAGTGGCTCCCAAGCGACAATTATGCTCCAAGATTGGTATCAGAAGCATTTGTCAGATGTACCCTTACAACCGTTGGAAGGACTGCATGTCTGGGGGTTAAGTGAGAAGGCCTACCCATACTCCGGATCTATCCGAATTTGGCTGTCTTTTCCCCCCCTCCGTGGCTGGAGTGGCAGAGCAAGTAGAGACCCTGGCCTTAGTGTGTCCCCCTACAGGACTGTATGATGGGGTTCCTCTACTAATTGGGACAAATGTGAATATGTTTGGATGGTTGGCGCAGTTGTGTTATGAGAAACAGGGATCAAGAACTGGTAGAGCTTTGAGAATTCTGGCCTTGATCAAGAAGGCCTTTGAGGCACAGAAGAATGCAGAAGAGATGGATCCAGATGAACCAGTTGGGGTCGTGTAAAAGAAGGACCCTGAGTCCCTAATTCTGGCGCCTCACCCTCAGTGTACCATTCAATGAGCGGTCCGCCTGAGAAAGAATGTCAAGAACAAGATACTCATGCTGGATGCTCCAGATGATGGAAAATTGCCAGAAGGGTTGTTGGTTAAGCCCAGTATCTTACCCACTTGGGCCCATGCCTATGCTCGGCAGGTAATGGTCCAAGTTCATAATATGTCAGACAGTAAAATTTGAGTGAATAGAGGTTGCACTCTGGCTAACGTACACTGTGCAGACACAGTAGTGCTACCCAGAAACAAGTGTTCAGGGGAGAATGACAGAGTGATGCCCGACTTGTTTGATTTTGGTGACTCCTCATTGCCAGCCAAATGGAAGATGAGAATCAGTAGGAAGATTGCCCAGAGGGACCAGGTGTTTTCCCTAAAGGAATGGGATGTGGGATGTGTGCAAGGAGCTGAGCATCATATCCGGCTGCATGATAAAAGGCCATTCCGTGAGAGGTCTCGACACCTGGCACCTGCTGACATAGATGGTGTAAGACGACATCTACAAGAGATGCTTGCTGCTGGTGTGATACAAGAATCCAGAAGCCCATATGCTTCACCTATCGTGGTAGTGAGGAAAAAGAATGGGGTAGTGAGAATGTGTGTGGATTATCGCACCTTGAACCGGCGGACCATCCCTGATCAGTAGACAATGCCCCGCATTCAGGATGCTTTAGACTGCCTGAACAGTAGCAAGTGATTCTCAGTGTTGGATCTTCGCAGTGGGTACTACCAGATCCCGATGGCCCCGAAAGACCGTGAGAAGACAGCCTTTATCTGTCCGCTTGGTTAATATGAGTTCATGAGGATGCCTCAAGGGATTTCAGGTGCCCCAGACACTTTTCAACGACTGATGGAGTGTGCAGTAGGGGACATGAACTTATTGGAGTGCCTGGTATACCTAGATGATGTCATTGTGTTTGGCAGCTCACTGGAGGAACATGAGAACAGATTGTTCAAGGTGTTGGACCGATTGGAAGATTTTGGACTTAAACTATCCATCGACAAGTGTCAGTTCTTCCAAACCTCTGTAATGCATGTGGGACACAGAGTGTCCACTGAGGGAATAGAAACAGACCCGAGTAAACAGGGCAGGCTTTAGGATTTGGGGGGCCTCCAGCAGGATCAGTGAACTCATGGGGCCCCACATGGCCCACTTTTACCGCATTTATTTGACTGTAGCCGATATACACATTTTATTTTATGTTCAGTACAACCCGTAGTATATTTATATTTTTAAGGGGGAGACAACAGTGGTAGTCATTGGGGATTTTTTTCTCATTCCATCCATTGTTGCCCATCTACCTCTTATTGACTGGTTCATAGATGTTTCATGACGTAATGATGCCACATCACAGTGAACTGCACAGCCCTTTGTTGCTGATTTAAGAACACAAGAAATAAAATGTAACAATGAATAACGTAAACTGCTTGAGTTGGAGGCCTCCCCGCCCCCCATGATCAGGGGGCCCCCAGCAACTGCAGGGTTTGCTGGTGCCTAAAACCAGCTATGCGAGTAAAGTTGAGGCCTTGGCCACTTGGCCACAGCCCCACAATTTAAAAGAGCTGCAAAGATTCCTGGGATTCTGTGGCTACTATCGCCGGTTCATCAAGGACTATTCAAGAGTGATTCACCCTCTACTTAATCTTACTCAAGGTTACCCTCTTACTAACAAAAAATATAAGAGGTCGGCTTCACCTAAGGCTGAGTGTATTTCTGCCCCAATTAAGTCTTTGGAGCCCTATGGACACCTGATTGTGAAGCTGCTTTTCATGAGATTATATATCAACTCACTCACGCTCCTGTCCTTGCCTATGCAGATCCAGCAAAACTCTATGTCCTACACATTCATGCTAGCCTGCAAGGTTTGGGGGCTGTGTTGTACCAAGAGCATGAGAATGGCCTGAGACCAGTGGCCTTTGCCAGCAGAAGTCTGACCCCATCTGAAAAGAACTATCCTGTGCATAACTTAGAGTTCCTTGCTTTGAAGTGGGCCATTGTTGACCAATTCCATGAGTACTTGTATGGGGCTAAGATACTGGTAAAAACTGATAATAATCCTTTGACCTATGTGCAGACTTCAGCCAAGTTGGATGCTACTGGCCATAGGTGGCTTTCTACATTGTCTACCTATGATTACGCTGTAGAGTACAGAGCAGGCCTAAATTACATAGACGCTGATGCTCTCTCATGGAGGCCTGTTTCCAGAAATGACTGGGTCAGACTGTCAGAACCTGATATTCGAGCACTGTGCCAGAAGTTTGACAAGGAGGAACAAGTGTCCACGGACACAGTGTACTGTTTAGTGGATTGTTTGGGGCCCTCTGACAATTGTATACCTGCTGCTTACTGCCACTTTTCTGCAATAGACATTGGTGCACTGCCCCAGTTAGATAATTACAGTCTTCAGCAGGATCAGTCCCAAGATTCTATGATAAAATCAGCTCTAGAAGCCCTCTATGCAGGGAAAGATGTGTCCAAGTTGCACTTCACTGATTTAAGAACTGCACTGTTACACAAGGAAGGTCCTAAGCTGAAACTGATTAATCGACTGCTATACAGAGAAACAGTAGACCGGGGGGCCAACTAGACAAGCAACAGTTGGCCTTGCCCACTGCTTTCAGAGACTTAGTACTGAGGTCTTTACACAACCATATGGGGCACCTTGGTATGGACAGAACACTTGACTTGGTGAGGTCCAGATTCTATTGGCCTAAGATGGGAGCTGATGTTGAACAACACATTCAAACTTGTAGTCGCTGCTTACAGAGGAAAGCTTTGCCCCAGAGGGCTGCCCCCATGGAGCTGGTTTGTATTGACTTTCTGAGTTTGGAACTGGATCAAAGAAATATTAGTAATGTGCTGGTGATCACTAACCATTTTACGAGGTATGCCCAAGCTTTCCCCACCAAGGACCAGAAGGCATCCACCATGGCAAAATTACTAGTAGAAAACTTTTTTGTTCACTATGGGACTCAGCAAAGAATCCATTCTGACCAAGGGAGAGACTTTGAGAGTCGTTTGATCAAAGAGATGCTTTCTCTGTGGGGAGTGCGAAAGTCCAGAACTACCCCTTACCACCCGCAGGGGGACCCACAGCCTGAACGTTTTAACCACACTCTGCTGGACATGCTGGGTACTCTCCACCCAAAAGACAAGCCCAGATGGAGCCAGCAAATTAGCACCTTGATACATACCTACAACTACACCAAAAGTGATGCCACTGGATTTTCTCCTTACAGCCTTATGTTTGGAAGAGAAGCACGACTACCAGTAGATGTTTGTTTCAGAGTTTCTCCAGATGGGGTCTGAGCTGATAATTATCTACAGTATGTGCAAAAGTTAAAGGCCCAGTTGAATCATGCATACCAACTGGCTCAAACCATGGCTGCCAAATAAAATTTAGCCAACAAAGAAAGGTATGATAAAAAGGTGAAGGCACAGGAACTCCAGGAGGGAGATCGTGTATTGTTAAGAAATCTGGGACTGCATGGCAAACACAAAATTGCTGACAGGTGGCATCATCTCCCTCACATTACAGTGGGCAAACTGGATGATCTGCCTGTGTACAAAGTAAGGCCTGAAAACAATTCAAAAGATGTTAAGACAATGCATTGAAATCATTTGCTGCCCATTGGCCAAATACTGATTGAGTCTGAGCCCCCAGAAAGTGCTCCCCCTGGACCGGTGACCAGAGCTGCTGCTAAGCAAAGGCAAAGAAAGTCTGCACCTACAGTTGCTGAGTTAAGGTCTTCTCCACAGTAAACCCCAGTTGAAAATGACTGTCGGTCTACTTCAGAGGAAAGTGAGTGCAACTATGGTTACTACCCTTCATAGGAACTAAGCCAGTTGTTTCAAGGTAAACCCCTGGTCAACTATGGGGATGAAGCTGGGCCCTCTGGACTGCCTAAGCCCCCAGCTTTGTCCTTGGAGCCAATGCTCCCAGAGAGTGAAGTGCAGAGTATCAAGACTGATGACCTGGAATCACTGTATATGGGGGAACTGTTTGAATTACCCGAGACAGAGGCAGAAGCTCTGAGTCAGACCAGTGATATGCCAGAACAGGAAGAGTATTTTGAGTGTGATGATAATTCCCTGCAAGTGCCAGAATGCTCTCCATGTAAGCCAAGTGTTGTGGACTCGGAAATTGCCGATCCTGGAACTGAAAGTGCCCCAAGTTCAAACCTTTCTACCCCGATGGAAACTCCCCAGGCAAGTAAAGACAGTGTTGAAAGTGAGGCTACAAGTTCAGAGACTGTAACAGTTCCCCCTAGAAAGACTGGTCAAGCTGTAAAGCCTGTGGTGCACCTCAGCTATTATTCTCCTAGGATGCCTGTGGACTTGCCTCTCAATGTTGTCCACAAGGGGGTGTATGTATCCCAGAGTTCATTACCCAAACTGAGTATCAGTGCTAACTCTAGGTTAATTATTTTGACCTCCAGATATGGTGCCCCTGCCCTATCTAGCCCCAAGGTAGCTGATAGGGAAGGGCCCCCTCTCTCCAGGTTTCATGTGCAGGAGGTAATAACCTGAGTTAAGGTACAATGTGTGTATAATGCTGTGCAGAAAGTAATGTGCTGAAAAGTATCAGAAATGTGTTTATGGCAAAGGTGATATGCTGAGTGATGATTACACGTATAAGCCTAATATGTTAGTGATGTAAATGTATATGATGTTGTATTAAAGTTTATGGGGGTACTTACTTGACGCGGATGCCACGTTTTTCCAGGCCAGGAAGGGTGTAACCCCCCCCTGCAAATGGAGGTTCCCAAAAGTCTTCCAGGAGCTTGCTAAGTGCTCCAAGTCTGGATGGTGTTTGGCATTTAAGCCGTTTAAATGACACTGCAGCGAGTGCTTTTAGAGCCTCTGCGTACTGTCTCTTTAAGAGCTGTCTGCTTGCAGACATTATTAGCTTGTATGGGGAGACTGTGTGTTTCCCTGCTTGAGTCCAGCTCGAGCTGCTGACAAATCGCTCCATTCTGCCGTCGCTAAGTGGGCAGAGTGAGCACTTTTCAAAGATGTAACTGTTTGCCAGAAGTCATTTAGAGTATTAGTGGAAATGTAGTTTGTCTAACCTGCTTCTTTTGCAGCAAGAACTGTTCTGTGAAGCCCCTTCATTTTGGTCCTGAACTGCCGAATTGGACCAATCAGTGTGGGGGGCCTTTAAAATGGAGCCTATGTGGGCGAATCAGAACTTGGACTGTCATCTGGAGCCTGCTATAAAGGGGCTGTATGGCAGGTGCCTCTGGGAATGTAGTTTGGACCCTGGCGCCTTTTTTTGCACCAACAGAGGGAGCCCTGCTGTGATTGACAACTGAACCAACCAACCGGACTTTCTGGATCTAGGTGAAAGACCCTAAGTTGTCTGCTGGCAAGCCAGATCTGAGGTGACAGTGAAGAGAGAAGGAGCCCTGTTGTTCGAGCAGCGTGTAGTCACGCGGAAAGCGCGTGTGTAGGCCCCCTAGTCAGTCTGCAGCCATTAGTACATTTAAATTGGACTGAATCCAAGTGTTTGAGAATGAAAAAGAAGCAGAAGTGTGGAGGCCAGGCTAAACCTTTAGAAGACCGAAGATTTTGCTAAAGTGCGATCAGCCTGTCAGGAACTGAAGCTGCTGTGAGTGCTCCCGGGTTTTTGCAATGTTTTGCTATCAGGATTGAGGAGCAGCCTGCCTGGTATAGTAATTTCCTTTACATATGAATGTGCTTAGTGCTTGTAGGGGATCACGATTATATTTCCCCTTTACTGTGAATTGTGTGCAAGAGCTGGAAGCAGAACCCAGCCTGATTCAGACTGAATCTGCCTGTTATCAGATGCAGTTGGGCCCTGTCACAAGGGTCTTGTCTCCATGCCCTGCTTTTCTGGCAATCCAGCATGAACACTCTCCATCCTGTTCTCAGCTCTGGGTATCATGAGTACAAATCAGTGTAGCTCCCTGCACCTTTCATTTAATCAAAGTGTGTCAACTGATTTCTTTGTATTTCTCTCCACGAACTGAGCCATCCAGCTCCGGATTACAAGTGTGTGTTGTGCATGTACTTTCTCCTTGCAGGGCCCCATCCATCTGCACCAGCAGGCCAATCCCAGGCAATGGACCTGGCTAGCCTCCATCCCGGGTACCCAGAGAGTGTGACATTTGGACCCTAAATTGCATGCACAGTACTGTGATTTGTGTGAGTTACTGCCAATCAACCTGATTTCCCCCCTTCCTTGTTACTGCCCATGAATAAATCAGATTTGTTGTTGTTGAATTATATTCTGTCTGTGGTGTCAATACATATAGAACCAGCATTGCATTGTGGTTGTGTGCATTACAGTCCCTAAATACAGGTGAGGTACTCGAATGCTGGAGATCAGCAATTGTGGTCCCAATTTATAAGAAGGGAAATACGATGGATCCTGCTAATTACAGACCTATTAGCCTTACTGCCATACCCTCAAAGATCCTAGAAGGGGTGCTAAAGGATAGAATACATGAATATCTAGAAACAAATCATCTTACAGATGAATTTCAGCACGGCTTTGTAAAGGGTAGGTTGTGCCAGACGAATATGTTGGCCTTCTATAATCTTGTTATAGAGAGACTGGACAAGGGTATCCCTGTCGATGTGCTGTTCCTTGATTTCTCAAAGGCGTTTGACAGACTGCCTCACTATGAACTAACACAGCAAATGAGTAATCTGAGTATAAACCCTTACATAATAAATTGGGTTCAGAATTGGTTACATGATCAGAATCAGCGCGTGAGTATTAGAGGGGAATTGTCCGATAGTTTGGGTGTGATTAGCGGGGTGCCTCAGGGATCAGTCTTGGGCCCCTGTCTCTTCAATCTTTATGTATCATCACTTCAAATAAAACAAAAATCTGTATGGTTGCAAAAGTTTGCTGATGATTGTAGGGTTGGAGCAGAAGTGAATATTAGACTAAACACTTCAAACTTACAAGATGCAATAGATAATATTGCTACATGGTCTAATAAATTCAAACTGGCATTAAATCTAGATAAATGCTTCATTATGCATTTGGGCAATAGAAATCCTAAATTACCCTATAAATTAGGAAATATACCACTCAAAATAACACATGAGGAAAGAGATTTGGGCATAACAGTCTCTAGTAATATGACATTTCCATCACATTGTCAGAATATAGCCCAAAAAGGAAATAGAATCTTAGATTGCATATTAGGCACATATCATCTAGAAGTAGGACGGTTGTTTTACCCCTGTATGTATCCTTGGTGAGGCCCATTATGGAATATGGAGCACAGGTGTGGTCACCCTTTAAAAAACAGGATATCATTCTATTGAAGCGGGTCCAGAAAAGAGCAACAAGAGTTATTTGTGATATGACAGGAAAGAATTATGTGACTAGATTGTCGGAGTTAAACATGTACTCTTTGGAGGAGCACAGAAAGCGGGGAGATATGTGCTTGGTTTATAGCGCTTGGCAAAATGATGATCTTTGGGATGTCACGGGGCTAAAATTAAACAGTGGTATGTACAAAACTAGGTCCCACCCAATGCAGCTAACAGCGTTTAAAAGTAATAAAGTGCGAACTACATGGTGGTTTAATCAAAGGGTGGTGCATGCTTGGAATGCATTGCCACTGGAGATTGTAGCTAGTCAGTCTATTGCTGAGTTTAAAACTAAATGGGACAGGTATATGCACCAGATTAGAAATTAGAAGATAGTGGCGAGCATATAGGACGCAAGTCCATCCAGCTCAGTATCTTCCTATGATTCCTATGATTACCTAACCTTGTTTCACAGGAGGTCCTCAGAGATGTGCTGCAGAACCAGTTTCAAGGGTAAGTGGGTACTGTATGTGTAATGAGTGTGCATATGTGGGGTATTGGGAAGGTAACTCCCGTGTACCGTGTGGGCCACTACTGGGATCAAAGGGGGGTCACAGTGTCCCAGAAGGCTGTGCCCAAGCTAGTTTAACCACTACCAACCCTGACCTCTGGGTGGAGGCACCCGTCACTGGACCTAGGCCCCTTGACCTGTCACTAGCCATACAGGCAGGGGTAGTAGCCCTTGGGATAGTGCCACCTAGGGGTTACATGTGCAATCAGGATATTTCTTGGCTTGCATTGTTTCCTGTATAAGTGATCAAAATTTACCATTACAATTGAGGGCTAGTGCAACCATCTGTGGCCTAGTGCAATTCTGAATCAACTTGCCTTGCTGGCTAGTGCAAAAAAAAAATTAAGGTTGACCCCTGCTCACAATGGCTCAAAAACTTGACCAGCACAGAGCAAAATCAGATTTCCTGATAGGGACCCTGAAAACGTGATCACCAGGTAAAAAACCTGACAGGTGGCAACCTTACAGGTGTCCCATGATTTTATTTTTTTACATGAGAGACACTAAGCTGAAAGCTTGTTTACAGGTGCAATCTGGGAAGCACAAGGAAGTTAAATGACTTGCTCAGGGTCACACAGTATGTAAGTGGGGGCTGTGGGATTCAAACTGAGGTTGCCAGGTTTGCAGCTCAGAACCTTAAACCACTGCGCTATGCTGCCTCCTATGATAATCCTCTCTATTCTATCACACCTCCAGAAAGGTTAAATTGTTTAACTTGTTTGCAAATCAGAGTATCTGAGGTGTGAGTGTCCAGTGATGATGTCCCTGTCCTTACAGAAATGAATAAGGCAGTAGTACCATACATACTTAAGTTCTGGCTCCAGGCTCAGTCAGATTTGTTTCCAATGGTGAAGTCAAATAATTCAATGCAGTCAATTGCACTAATTAAAAGATGCTGGTTAAACTAGTAGACCTGCTACTACTTTATTAATACAGGACAGGAGGGTTAGTTAGGTGTAAATGTTGGATGTGTGTGGTGGAGCCCACAGGGAATGGAGTTGGGGACCCTGGCAGAGGGCTACATAGGGGCCCAGAATGATTAAGGCTGACCCTGGACATCATCTGCATATAGCAGCATATTATTGGAGCATGCCTTGGGGAGGTTATTGAGAAAGAGGCTAAGGAGTAATGGGCCCAAGACAGAGCCTTTGGGGACACCCGATAACACTTGCCTGCTATCAAATAAGATGCCACTTGTTTTGACTCATTGGGACCTACTTCCAAGGTAACTACAAAACCATCCAATTGCATCATTTGATAGGCCAGTCTCACAGAGGGCGTTTAAGAGGAGGGTGTGGTTGACCATGCCAAGTTTTTGTGAAGTCGATATAAATTGCCCCCACAAGCTGCCCTTGGTCAAGGGCATTGTGTATAAAGGAGGTGTACTCAAGCAAGGCAGTGTTGGTGCTATGGACCTTCCAGAATCCATGCTGTTGTGAGTATTGAATTTGATACTTCTCTAGGTACTTGTTTAGTTGATCCACCACAATACGTTCAAGCACCAATGGGAGGGGAGATTGAGATTGGGCAGTAATTAATGTGCTGGGCACGGTCACCACTTTTATGTACAGGCATAATCTCGGCTGCTTTCCACCACTGGGGGAACTCGTCAAGGCATAGTGACTCTTTTACTAGTTTTGTGAGAGGTGTTAGTACTTCAGCAATGATTTGACCAATGAGTCACTTCCAAACCTAGACTTTCTGAGTACCTTTAGCAGGTATTTTTTAGCCTCCATCCAGGGACTGTCTTAAAGTGGAAAGGGGGATGACCTAGAGGGATATCACAACTCCCAGTGTCAGTTGGGTTGTCTGCTGCTTTGAGGAAGTCAGGGGGAAATATACCACTCAGGTCAGAGAAGACCAAGTTGAAAGTGTTGGCAATGAGCTTGGGATCCTGGGTGACTATTCCATTTATTTCCAACATGGAGGGGGATGACTTACTGGTATTGCCCGTGATGCCTTTGATGTGACTCCAGAATGGCCTGCTATTACCCCAGGAAATTGTGAGCTCCTCTTTGAAGTGGTTGATTTTCACCAGGCAGACCTTACTGGTAGAGGCATTCCTAGCAGCTCTGCATTGCTGCAGGTCAGCTTGCTTGCCAATGACCCAAGCATGATGCCTGAGGTTATCTCTGTTGGCCATGAGATTTAGGAGGGTTGGGGTAATCCAAGGATTGACTAAGCCCTTCACCTTTCACTTTTTTACAGGGGCATAGTTATCATAGATTGCATTGAATTTAACAGTGAAAAATTCTTGGGCTTGGTCTACATTTTGAGCAGCATCAATAGGGGTCCAGTCTGTTTGTAACAGGGAGACCTTGAGATGTTTGAGCTGCCCAGGCTTTAGGACACAATGTGTTACTGTTTTTCCAGATAGTTTAAGAGCTTTGTTCAACCAGAGGCAAAGGACCCGGGAATGGTCACTAATCACATCAGGGAGGACTGTGGTGCCTGTGATTCTTTCAGGGCAGTTGGTAACTATCCAATCTATCAGCGTACTGGAGCCAGTCTGGTAGTTAATCCTGGTAGGGAAATCAACCATTTGCACAGCATTGATAGAGGAGACGGCATTCTTAAAGGGGTCAGCTTCAGGGGCCAGTCAATTCACATTAAAATGCCCTAGAAGCACCACTTCAGTATTTTGTTGTAGACTGGCCAGATATTCAGTAACCACATTGATGCCACTGGCCTGGTTTTGAGGAGGGACTTAGAGACTAAAGTGAGACTCTTACTATTGGTCCCTAGGAGTAGTCATATGGTCAGGGTCTGGATGGTTCTGCCGGTGTCCAGTAGGGGAGGGCATGCCCCTGAAGAATATTGCTGAGATAAATAGCACATCCCCCATCCCTTTTGCCCAACCTGTCATGCCTAAAAACGGTGTATCCATTCAGGGAAATAGCAGAGTCAGGGGTCTTAGGGTTAAGATAGATCACCACCACCGATAGCACATCCAGTCTGTGCTGGGTGACCCAAACTTGAAGAGCATCATATTTGGCCAGGAGGCTGCAAATATTGATTAATGTTAGCTTTAGCACTCCAGAGTTAGATCTATGTTGGTGCAGCTGCTGCACCAGGCTGGGGTTTGGATGAATGTTACCTGATAAGAGGAGGAGTAGCATGGCTATCCTTAGTAGGAAGCATTCTCACGCTACATTTCCACAGACTGTTGTGATGTAAAATGTTCCACCTTGTGTTAAGTGAACAAATCAGAAATATTATTTTAACAGTTATTCAGTTGTTATTTTTGTATGATGAAATGTCATGCTGTTCCTCCCAGCATTCTAAAGACATCAAGATTTGTGTGTCATATCTGACACTGTAAGTGCATTTCCCCTAGTTTTTCCTCCAACTTCAGAAAACAACCACAAGACAGACATGAAAATCTTCTGTACCTTGACAACAGCACGGATGAAGATTTTATAGTTCTTCAGAAACCACTTCTGTTTATACTCAGGCAATCACAAAATATACCCTCAAAAACAATTTATAAAGCCCTTGACATTGCCAGAAACTACTAATAAATCCACTATTGTACAGTAGCTTGTCTTCGAAGTCCTCTCTACTGATTTAAACTTTAATTATACCTACCACATGGTATTGCTTGTACAGTAGTACAGCAAAACAAAGAGGGCGCCATCTATCAAGAACAGCAATGCCATAGATTACACTCTCCACTGAACAAAAGTGTTAAAACACTAAACAAAAATGGAAGGTTAGCACATCTGCTGCATCCCTAAACAAATTAGCGATTCGCTAACTGGGATTAGTTTGACCGAAAAGTGCAGGGACCATATACAGACTTTCTGAGTGACCGTGACAAGTAAGCAGGTAATGTAGAAACACACGACAATATGGATGATGAACCAAGAAGGAATTTCTGTAAGGAGGAGTTCAGTGTAATGATGGCAAAACAATGGCATACACAATGCTAAACAAGGATATGGTGATTAGAAACAGGTACATACACACACACACAGTCAGCCAACAATCCATATAAACAAATGCACAGAGCAGGTTAGCATGTCCCCTTACAGCAATTAAAGACACCATACAGACCCCTCTTTTCCACAACACATTGAGTAAAATGCAATATACAGCAGCATAGCTCTAAAACATATAATTACCTAAATTATTCAGCTCAAGCTGCATCCCCTTTAACATCCCAGCTGACATCTGATGTAAAGAAACTTGATTAGAAATCATGGAGTGAGAAAAGAAGGAGTAAGAAAGCAAAAACTGTAAAAGAATTGCATGCTTTTTTAAGCAGCTGTGGCGGTGGGGGTGGGGGGTTAGTGCAGTGGATTCTGTTGTTTTTTTTGTGTTTTTTTGTAGGCACCCATTTGCCTGTGCTACCCCCAGCTTCTCCCCCTCCTTGTCCCCCTGTAAACTAGGTCATGCCAGACTCCAGTGTCACATGTCACAGTGGCCAACATCATCTCACTGGCGGACCTGAGGAGACACAGGATCAAGCAACTGCATCAGCATAGTATCAATGGAGTGTGCCCTTCTGCGGGGTAACGCTTCTAATGTTGAGATGGCAACTGGTGTCAGGAGGCTTCATGCCCTTCCACCAATCAGTGCCTGCTACAAATAAGGCAGGCACATGGGGGTGGGACTAGGACTAAAGATATGCGTGTGTGGATGACTGTTTGGTTTTGACTGCTTAGGCTAGGAGTGAGAATCCTCATGTTCATTAGTATTTATTTTACATATTGGTATTCATAAGGGCATGAATACATAAAGGATAACACATAATAGCGTGTTTCTTTATAAGGGAATAATGAATGCCTTAGGTGGTTGTTAGGCACAAAGTGTAGCCTAGTGCTGAAACCACCCGAGAAAGTGCATTATTTCCCTTACCATGGCACACCCTGGAGTGTTTTAGCCCACTTAGGAAATGGGTTTTTACTTGTTAAAAAACATATAGATCAGGTGAGGTGTGCGACTGACAGAAAATAATCAATAATCATGTGACAACATGTGACCAGTGAGGTTACAGGATTTTCATGGCACATTTTGTAACTAAGATTCAGAGACAAAATCAGAGTAATTAGTCCCACAAGACCATCCCCCATTTTGCCCAGTCGCCATATCAATGACACACTGAATGATAGCTGCATGCTATTAAAGTATGGTGCCACCGAGTAGAATATACTTGAAAGGTACAAAATACATACAAAAGATGTCTCACTCAAGCGTTGTTCAAAAAATGTTTTCACTGACTACATTCTTTGAAAAATAACCCAAAAAATGTAATCAGTGCTTTGCCAAGCAATTCCCATATAGAGCAAAGGTGCTTTATATGAGACTTGCCTAACAATCCCACTGATGTAATTTTGTACACAATAAAATAAGTGAAAACATTTTTCAATAGCTATTGCGTATGACGTCTTTTGTATCTGTTCTCAACAGTTATAACACCAGAGATCAGCTCCCTCATCTATTCATCAAAGTCAGGATTAAACAAATATAGAGATCCTGACTCTGTCACCTCACTTAGAGGGCTATTACAGTTCCCCACCACTCTTTATGTGAAGCAATGCTTCTTTTGTTTATCTTTGTACTTTGTTTATTTTTTAAGTTTTTGTGCCCAGGATTTCCAGTGGAGATGTTGTATCCCAGTAACAGTTGGGCAAGAAATACCCATTTGTCCAGCTTGGGAGGAAGTGGAGCTTAAGCGGGTCATGTGATTTGTACAGTGAGTCAGTGACAGTGGCAGGATTCAAAACTGGGGAATGGTCTGGTTTTGCAGGTCTGTGGTCCAACCACTGGCCTACACTGCTTCTCCTACTGAGTCAAAGTTTGAGATTTCAGCATGCAGTAAGGCTCTGGAGGAATGAAACTCAGTCAGTTGTTTCGCACAGAACCCAGGGGAGACAGATAGCCAATGTTGGGTAAGTTACTTTAAAAAAGTAATCAGTTACAGTTACTAGTTACTCTCAAATAAATGTAATCAGTTACAGTTACTGATTACTTGTGTATAAAAAAGTAATCAGTAACTGTAACTGTAATGCATATTACTTTTTATATTACTTTCTATTATTTTTGATAACTTGATTCAGGAAGCTTGGTGCTTGTCAACAAATTCATTTTTTTCAAAATAAAAATGTTCTCCCTTGGCCTACTGTACATGTGTTTACTGGTCACTCCTCCATTTGTGACCCATGGAAGCCCCTAACCCCCTGCCTCCATAACGCATATTCAGATATCTGCTGGCAACACTAATACTGATCCAGTAACCACATACAGTCCACCTCACCAACAACTCAGAAAGCATGGCACCATGGTTCTCCCAGTCTGGCAACTTTAATTCCTCAGGCAGAAAAAATGGAACTGAAACCAAGCACTAATGTGCAATACTAAATGTTATTATGCAGTGCAGCATATAAACTTAAAAAAAAACAACAACACTTATAGGGATACTGCTGCAGGAGACCATTTCAGGGCAGCTCTTCTCTCCATCTCACCTGACCCAACACAAATGAACCTGTACAGTGCCAGTGAGGGGTAGTATCATGTCCCTTGTAAAATAATTATGAGAGGTATGGCCACAGCACTATCTTTCCACTAATCATGTCTGGATAAGCCATTCCCTAGGATCTATATGCATTAAAAACAAATAACATACCACAAACTATTAATAAGTCTTAGCCCTTTAAAGAAGTGTGCTCAAGTGTGCTGCAGGCCTTCTGCATGCTGCTCCCATGCTGACCTTTGGCTTTTCCCATGCCTAGTGGGCTGTTTCTGGTGTTTCATATCACACTTCACAAATGAATGTTCACTTTGCAGTGACAGTTACAAATGTTTTAATATGACAGTAGTTTTCTTTTCGTCTCACAAATACCCAGCTTTTTATAGAAAGATAATTGAGACATACAAGTATCTTACAGGGAGGAACAGGGTGCAGGAATGCACTATTTTTAAGCGAAAAAGATGTTCCAGGACTAGAGGGCATGGGATGAAGTCGGAGGGAGGACGATTCAGAGGAAACGTGAGGAGGAATTTCTTCACAGAACGGGTGGTGGACAGGTGGAACGCCCTGCCAGAGGAAGTGGTGGGGGCTGAAACAATCACGGGATTTAAGAATGCATGGGATAGACATAAAGGAATTCTGGAGGTCAGGGGTAAGGGGCAACAGACTTCTTGGAAAACATAAACTGAACTTACAAACTTAAATGGGCAGACTGGGTGGGCCATAGGCCCTGATCTGCCAACACTGTCTATGTATCTATGTATCTATGCTTGCTTTAAATGTATTGTTATCTGTGCATACTCCTCTGTTGCCACCCTGCTCGTTCTGTTCCACTGTGACACTTTATCAGGATGCAAGCTAATTACCGCAACTACAATCCACTGACTTTGCTGTAAAACTTCTAAATTCAGTAACTTTCAAATCCACCCCTTAGCTCAGTTCCTGCCAAGGCCATCATAATCCATTGCCTTATCCTGCAGGCCAGTCTTATACCTCTCAACCTTTTGTCACTGAAATGAGGGACATGTACATTTTTGGACACTCAAAATGAGGGACAATGAGAGACACAGACCCTAAGAATGAGGGACACATCCTCAAACATGGAGATACAAGCTCAGAACACTGTGAAAACCATGGTGTTTACTTGTACAAAGTTTATTTTGGATTTAGTATTTTTGAATATTAAAGAGTTTCTGCTTTAAAGTCTGAATTTACATTCTCTGTGTGGGCAGCATCTTTTCCATGAGGGACAGAGCAATTTTAAGGGGAAAAATGAGGGATGTCCCTCGCAAAAAGGGGCACTTGAGAGGTATGGCCAGGCTCACTCACATAACACACAATTGTCACCATTGCCAACTCCCCATCCACTGCCTTCATTAATCCTCACCTGCCCTGGCTGCCCAATACCTGTGATCCACTTATGCTTGAATCTTCAGCCACTGGTACACACCGCAGTCTACAGAGCTGCTGTAGTGTTGTCTTTACTGCCTCACACAATGGTGGATTGCAGTTGGCACCAAAACAGCAGCAGCATTTTGAGTGGTCTACAACTCACTCAGGAAGTTTCAGAAACAGCCCTCAACTGGCTTCTTCACTCAGCCAATAAAAAAGCAACACCCCACTCCCACAAATAATAAAAAATGACATGTCTGCCTGTATTTTAACGGGTCATAAAAAAAAGCCAAACATCCACCTTTTTAATGTAAAGCAATGCATGGTTAAACAGATTTAGGCAGTCAGAAAATTCCAGTCACTTGAACACTTCACCGTGTTGCAGTTATTAGCTTTGTGGTTCCACTGACTAATCTAGTTCGTATCCTGTGACCACAGTTTCTTCAGTGTCCACATACACTGACCAGACTCTCAATTTCTAAAAAAATCACATTTTTATTGGCTAAAAGCACTCCCTTTTCTCTGAAACTCCAAATAGTCTTATAACTTCTGGCAAGTGGCGTATTACAAGGGAACATGCCAGACAGGGATTACAGTGGCACAACGCCACTCTCAGCTGGCCCCAAAATATCAGCACATTTTTTTTTCTAGTTGCAAGGTGCTACTGGTGGCCAGGCACCTGCTTTTAGCAACTGTCCCTAGTCTAGGGAACAAGAGTTTTTGCTGCAAGCTATGAGTGAAAGTGCCATCATGCCCGTAATCCTCATTTGGCTTGTTCTTTCCCTGCTCATAGGAGTTTGAGAGAAAATTAAGTATTTTCCATCAATAAAATGTGAATTTTGTAGAAATTGAGAATCTGGTTGGTGCACGTGGACAAGAAACAGTGGCTATAGTACGGACTCGATTGGGCAGCTGAGCCACGAAGCTACGTACTGCAGCAACACAGTACAGTGTTCAAGTGACTGATTGCACTTTTCTGACTGCTGCCTAAATATGTTTAATCATAAAATGCCTTACACTTAAAAAAAGATGGCTACTTGGGAATTTTTTTTTTTAGTTGTCAGTTAACAAAGAATGACAGTTTAGACCATATTGGTAATGACATGGACTGTACATTCCATGGAGATCTGAGTGCAGATGCAACAGCTTTAGATTTAGTGGGGCTGCTGCATATGATTCAAATTCCCTGATATCCAGCATAAGCACCAATGTGATAACTCTGTATTTTAATTTGATAATTAATTCTTGAGCACAGCAAAACTTTTTTGTCTTAAAATATGGGCAATCGAATAGCAACAGTCACAAACGTGCGGACCCCCTCTCCCCAACTGACAGGCACACCAGAAGGCATTTAAGTTGCAGCAGCACCCCTGCACCATCACAGCACACTAGCTAGTTTGCTACCAGTCAGTGTTAATTACACTTTGCTCAGTGGGCACTCTGAAATCATCATGGGACCTATAAGAAGCCAAAACAAGGATTTAGTAGTCAAAAGCCATACATAGGTCTGGGTTAGTGCACTTTCTGGCTGACTAGGAGCTACTCTGGCAAAACCAAGAGCTGACATTTAAATATATTAAAAAGGTAAAATGAGATAATGTGGTCTATTAGGAGGCTGCGGTGTGTGTTAGGAGGCAGTGGATAGTAGAGTCTCTGGTAAGAACACCTGCTTGGGAATCTGGTGACCACAGTTTAAAACCCCACTTAAGCCAATCACCCACTATATGATTTTGGGCAAGTCACTTAACCTCCTAGTGCTCCTGTCCATCCAGCTGTTGAAATGGGTAGAAGAAGAAGTAGGACCCCACTGGAAATGAGATGTTGTGTCTTAGCTAGTCTATCCTGGGTAAATAAACTAAAATAAACAGTATACAAAAATATTACATTTTTGAGCACTGACAGAGTAGTGTATTGCATAACAGGATTTTATTCTTCCAGATAGCCTGGCTGCTGTGTGTGTGTGGGGGGTTTGCCAACTTCATGTGCTTCTTATACTGTTCTAGTGGTTGAGTGCTTTTATCAGGTTAGGAGGAAAGGGGTTGTAGGCACAGAACATACCCTTTCCTCCTGTAGTCTTCTAAGCAACTATTAATCTCCTGCTTGGGATAGTTGGCAGTAACTCCTATGCACAATACCTGCCACATTAAGAATTCCTTTCATCATGATATTTGAACATCTACCTATTACACAACAAAATGCACAGTCTCTACACCAATTTCAGCAAAGTTGAAACTGCAGTAAATAAAAACTCAGAAATAAGTTTTAGCCTGTTGGACATCTCCCTTCAGTGAACGCAGAGCTAGCTCTCTCCCCATCCTTTCTTTTGCTTCTTGACCTAGCCATCTCATATTTCAGCCATTCTCCCACAATGCTTCTGCTTTCTAACATACTCCCCCCTCTGCCTTCCTTCTCATGCACTTGCAATCTGTTTTCATACTTTTCCCCACCCCTACCTTTCTCCACATGCACTCGCTATCTGTGCAGGCTGGTTCCCGGAACTCCTCGTCGCTCTGTCCCTCACACACATTTCACATATTGACATGCCTCTTCCCCAATTCTTCTGCTCTTACTGAAGGCTGCAGTCCTGTAAATGCCCACCCTTTCTCACAACACTGCAGTGCAGACACGCGGAGCTGCTTGAAGCGCCATTAACTTACTGTTTCTTAAAGCAGCAGGAGCTAATTATCAAAAACAGAAGCGTGAATTAGCGCACAGAAACCCCTTATTTTGGCCCCTGCCTAAACACATGCATATTTTGGATTTCACATTCTACAGTAAAAAAGGAATATAGTAAATTAAGTTACAGTTCAATGTGCTTACGCAGCTGGATACGATATGATAATGCTTGTGTAACTTGAGTAACTTGAATTTTATGTGGCTTTCTGCCTCTCTATCCATGGGATATACCTCCTGTAGGGGTACGACGCAAGGAACCCTAGTGAGGTTCCCCCCCCACAGGTGCAGGAAATGAATGAGTCGGCTAAAGGTAGGTTAGGAAGAAGCCCACGGGTAAGAGAGGCTAGCCGCTGGAGGAGATGGGGTGGATGGTGGGCAACGAAAATGAATCCTGAGGGCATCCAGGAAAAGTGACGTATTTAAGCTCAATGGGGGAGCGACGTTGTTGCTCCGCCCATTGAACCTTGGGTGTAAAGCCCTCCCATTCAATGTGCTTACGCAGCTGGATATGATATGATAATGCTTGTGTAACTTGAGTAACTTGAATTTTATGTGGCTTTCCACCTCTCTATCCATGGGATATACCTCCTGTAGGGGTACGATGCAAGGAACTCTAGTGAGGGTTCCCCCCCTACAGGTGCTGGAAATGAATGAGTTTGCTAAAGGTAGGTTAGGAAGAAGCCCAAAAAGAATACCTGAATTGGCAATAATCAAAGAGAGAAGTGATTAATGAATTCTGTGAGAAGGGCTAACTTCCTGAGAAGAGAGGGGAGAGCCGGGCCACCATCTGCCTCCTCCAACAGCAGAACCTAACTAGCTAAGAAGAAAATCACTAATTCTAACTAATATTATCAACATTGGCATGGACTAGAGGAAATAAAACCCTTTGAGGAGGAAACCTCTGGGGATCCAAGGCCTAGGTTGCCTTCCCTCCAGGCTGATGACGTTTGAATTGAGGATGTATATTTTTTAGAAAGAAAGGGTTCTGTACCTAGAGGGACACGATCAGTGAGGATGATGATGGAATATGGAAGATTCCTAAAAGAAGGCACAGATCGCGAAGATGGGACATGAGGTCAAATGTGAATATGAGGCAAAATGAATACTGATGATGATGATCACAGCAGGAAGTTGGCAGGTTGATGAGGAATGCATGAGATTGATAATAGGTATGATTGATTGAGTGAGGCAAGGAAGTAGAAATTGAGGTCAATAAGGCGTGATTATGAAATGTGAACGATTAGATCCTATAGTGGTCGATGAGCAGCATCGGAGTCAAAGATGGAATGCTCGAGGGGAACGATGGAACTAGATAAACCTTGCCGGAATTAAGGAGGGTATGCTCGAGTAGTCAATGTGAGATAGTAGATCTGGAAGCAAGGATAGGAGAGAATAAATCCATTTATGAGTCAGAGCAGCAAGGGGTATCCAGATGTGCTCGCGAGGATATTCCAGATGAGTCAATGGGAGACGAATAATATTGCAGACTGGCTTGATGGAGCAATGCATTTGGTGGAGTGATACAAGTGAGCAGACACAGGGGTTGAAGAGGCGTTCTTAATTATGCGATGTAAATGATTAGACTCTGGACAATTGGACCTTGAGGTTGTAGTTGATAAGGTGGTATGGTATTCAATGATAGAAATGTCAGAGTAAGTGATGTAAATGGATGAGCTTTGAAGTAATGCTGAGTGAAAGATGACCAGATGCATGAACTCGATATGACTGGATTTATCAACTTGAAGCATTCAGCATAGTAGCCACAACTGATAGGTGGCATAGGAATTATGATAGGTTTGCCCAAAAAAATGTCGAGAGCAGGCCAAGGATTGAGGAAAGCCCAGATAGCTGGAAATGAACCAGAAGAGGAGGACATGGGGAAGAACCAAAAGAAATCAGCACGAAGGAAGTACACCAATGAGGCACCTTGAAAAGGGGTAGATTCTGAGGCCAAGAAGGGAGATCAGGAATCGGAGGCGACTCAGGTGAAGCGATCGAGAATCAAAACTGGACAAGGTAGGAAGAGGAGTGAGCAAAATCGAACAAAGTATGATGACAAGGGAAGAGAAGAGCGGAGGAACACTTATGATGGCAGAATTCTGGAGAGTAGGTACGGAACTGGGAGAAGAGGAGACGGGAATGAACAGGAACATGACTTGAACAAAGGTATTGGCACCAGGGAATAAGACAAACAAGGATAACCCTCAAAAGGAGACTGACGCCGAGGCCAAGAAGGTGCATCAGGAACCAGAGGGTGTGCAAACCAGAGGGCAAGCGCAGGATGGCAATCAAGGGGAGTCAAATCAGACAAAATACGAGAAGAAGAGTGGAAAGGATCCATGATGATCAGGACAAGAGGAAGCACTAGGCTGAGGAAGAGAACAGGAATGGACGAGGTATGATGAGTGAAGGATGCCATGGAGGCAGATACTGGAGAGTGAGGTATAAAAGGATGAAGGACGATAGGGAGAGCAACAGGGTAGCACAGGACTCAGCCGGAGCGGGAGGAGGACTGCATGGGGTGAGTCAGATTAGGCCATACACAGTTCAGGAGAGGCATCACCAGACAGAGCAAGGGAACAGTGCAGACTCTGCAGCAAACCAAGTCAAGGCATGCTGAGAGAGGGAGTGAAGGAGAAGAGGAGGTCAAGGCCAGGCATCATGGAACTGAGGGTTAAAGCAGAAGAAGGATCACCTGGCGAAGGGAGCAGCTACAGATGACATGGAGCAAATAGACTCCTGAAGGAGGAAGGCACTGCAAGAGGACAGGAGGGCAGGCAGGATGAGGTGGCACATATGCTCGGGTTGACTGAAGGTTGAATGGAGTCAGCCAGGGAAGACAAGAGGATATGAATGGCAAAGGAAATGAACAGACATGTTGTGGCACGATGAGATAGAAACCATGACTGGACAGAAACCAGGATGGATGAGTTTGCAGAAAGAGCCCTGGAGAGGGAGCAGAACAAGAGACTCCGAAGCAGGAGTGGTTGATGGGGAAAGTGAGGTAGTAAAAACCAAGCTAAGAGTCAATGGAAATAGATGAGCATAGGACAACCAAGATGATTGGTGGCAGAAGGAACGACAGCCATACAAAATACTGGAGATATGCAAATAATCAAACCTAGGAAAGAGACGGGTGAGGAGAAACATGGTCAAAAAGGTCAGAATACTATAAGGAAGAGACGGGGAAGCAGACACGCCTGGTGAAGCTGGTGAATGTGAACAGAACTACAGGCATACCCTCAGAGCTGGGGAGAGATAAGGGGAAACATCAGAAAGCACTGAGATGTGCAGAAGGCAATAATCAGCACATGAAGTGGTCTACAATGGGAGAGACTGAAAATGAAGAAGGGTTAGACCCGTGGTGCAGAATTAGACAGGCTCCCAAGGGAGACTAGTACCGAGGATAACACAGAAGGATGCAGCTGGTAGCTTTCAGATTTTAGCGTTGCAGGAAGATGAGGTAGCCAAAGATGAAGGAAATAGGGGCAGCATCCAAAAGCTGGCAAGCTGCGCAGTTGGAAGAAACTGAGAGGCGGCCGCAGTGGAAGACCCCAAGGATGGGGAACTGTTCGATCCAGGAGTAGGCATGCTGGTGCTCTGGGAGGTTGCAGAGCTGCGCAGAGGTCGGAGGAGCCGGGACCACAGCCCCCTCCAGCTAGGGCAGCGTGAAACCTGAAGCAGGGAGCAGAAGATCAATTGAAAGGTTGAGCAAGATGAGGAAGTAGAGACTGAGGCTGAAATGGGCGATATGAACGAGTAGATCCGGATGTGGGGATGAGGAAAGAACAGAGGATGCAATAGAGTGATGCAAGTAATGAGGCTCCTCGAAAGGAGATATACTTCTAGGCCAAGAAGGCATGTCTGGGACCAGAGGGTATGCTAACTAGAGGGAAGATACGCTTGATAGAGCAATGGGACCAAGTAGATGTCTCGAAAGGAGGCAGAGCCGGAAATGAATAGAGTGATGTGATGAAGTAGGCTCCTCGAAATGAGGTAGATTCAGAAATGAATGAAAAGTAAACTTGAAGGATAGTGGATAGCCTCTGGCCAGCTCGTAGCAAGGGGTGACGGACAGGAAGGCATGGCCAGGAATGGAGACAGAGTTGAATCAAGGAGATGGATACTGCAAGCTAGAGGGAGGTAGCCAAAGCATGTTGATGGAGTGATTGAAAGAGATGAGCAGGGTGAGGCGAGATATGGTGGAATGCAAGCAAACCGGATGAGAAAGAGTGAAAACAGGACTTGAGGAAATCCGTAACAGCTAATGACAGAATTAATCCAGGAAGGGAGGCTCGATGAAATAAGAAATGAGTAAAGAGGACCCTGGTCAGGAATCTGATATGGGGCAAGAAGGCCTCGGATCAATGAGGTGGCATGTGAGGTGTGATCGGGGAGACCAAAAAGAAATAGCAAATACAGGTCGGACGGAGTCAGTGGGACATCATTTCCTCAAGAGTGCAAGGTGCATGTCACTGTCATATCCTCTCTAGCACACTGCACTGACAATATAAGCATACACATTGTATAATACATATATATATATACATATATATATTTCTATATTTCAAACCAATACACACACACACACACACACACACAGACACACAAAAAGCAAAAAAAAAAATGGGAGTAGGTGCAATGTAATGGCTGTGGGGCAGCAGTCTTCCGGGAGTCTTTCTGGAGGCTGAGATGCTCTTGTTTGCAGACAAATCTCTGCCCTGAGGGAGGAAGTTGCCTGTCTCAGGCCACTGACAGTAGTAAGGGACCTTCCCCAGGCCACACTGACGGTAGGAAAGGAACCTCCCTCATCCAGGGAGCACCAGAGCCACCACCACTACCCCAGAGGTTGCGAAGAAAGCACAGTAGTTGGACCACAGTGGGCCTCAGGGAGGGTGAGAATGGTGGAACAGAGGGCACACCCAGTCAGTTGTTCCACACCACATCCATACACCATTCTGGGGGAGCATAGCTCCCCTATGGATGCACCCGCAGAGGAGACTAAGGAGGCTGAGGACAACTGTCACAAGGGAGGCCCACAGGAAGGAGGCAGAGGACACCACAAGGAAAGGAAGCAGCTCCTGGTGGGGGACTCAATTATTAGGGGATAGAACTGGGGGGAGCAGGGAAAACTGAAGTAAGGTGCCTGCCTAGTGCCATGGCTTGGAGAGACAGGAAGCGCATCCTCAGGATCACGAGAACAGCTGCACGGGAGTCTGAGCTGAACGTCATTGTCCACCTAGGGACAAATGACTGGCTAATCATGAGATTAGAGCAGTGCAGAAGGACTTTGTAGAATTGGGAGGGGCCTCACGACAAGCAGCACACACAATATCCTTCTCTGAGGTGCTGCCTGTCAATGGCATGAGTGAGGAGGGTACTTTGCACCATGCAGTTTAATGAATGGTTGAAAAATGGTGGAGCACAGGGTTTGGCTTCATTGGGGACAGGGTTCCACCTGGAGGGACACCAGCCTATACTGGCAGGATGGTCTGCATCTGTCCAGGAAGGGAACAAGTCTTTTGAGCAATCGGTTTAAATGCTTCATTGGCAAGCTTCTAAACTAGTCAAGGGGTAGGCACTGATAAGCAGCAGGAAAATCCCAGCCTCCCCCTACAAAACAGGGTACTAAATGAGAAAAGACCGAGGTAGAAAGGTCAGTGGGGGATGCTGCAAAAGAAGGTAAAGCCATCAAAAAATGGAGAGCAATGAGTACCAATGCCTGTAGTCTGAGTAACAAGCTTCCTGAATTAGTGGCCTTGATGGAGGAGGAACATCTGGATATGGTGGCAGTCACAGAAACATGGTACACACAAAACCATGACTGGGACATAAACATACCAGGATACACTATCTACAGGAGGGATAGGGAGGGTAAAAGAGGAGGAGGAGTAGCTCTTTACATAAGGGAAGGACTCAAAGCAACAGAACAAAAAGGAAAATAGGGAGGAGAAGAAGCACTGTGGGTAAATTTGGAGACCGCAATGGCACCACAATCCACACAGGGTTAGAACAGACCTTCTCAGGGGAGGAAATGGACAAGGAAATGATAGAAAGAATACTTAGAATGGCAGAAAAGGGAGATATTGCTGATGGGTGATCTGAATATGCCAGATGTTAACTGGAGTGCAGTTGCAGCCACTTCAAAGAGTGGGTTATTCTAGATGCCCTACAGGGGGCATGCCTTAGACAACTAGTATTGGAGCCCACTCAAGAGGGAGCAATCTTAGACCTGGTTCTCTCAAATTGAGATGAAGAGAGGATCACAGATGTAGAAGTGGGTAGCCATCTGGGAACTAGCGACCATCGAACAGTATGGTTCACAATAAACACAGCAATAGAGTCAAGCCATACAAAGGCAAAAGTACTGGACTTTAGGAGGGCTGACTTTGCCAAAATGGGTCAGTGCCTAAGGAATGCACTAACAAATGGGCAGGAAGGAGGGGTGGAAGAACAATGGGGAATAATAGTAACTGCCATCACAGAGGTAACAAGCCTTTGTGTGAAAAAATAAACAAAACGAAATGATGTAAGAAATCACTATGGTTCTCAAAGGAAGTGGCAGTGAAGGTTCAAGAGAAAAAGAAAGCATTCAGGAAGTACAAGGAATCACAGAAGGAGCAGGACAGAGAACTGCATCAGTTAAAGCAAAAGGAAGCTGGGAAGGCAGTCAGAACAGCAAAGGCCCAAACCGAGGGAAAGATAGCCAACTCAGTTAAGAAGGGTGATAAAACCTTTTATAGGTACATCAGGGAGCAAAGGAAGACCAAGGGAGGGTTAGTGAGGCTTAATAAAGAGGAGGGAGGGTGGGAAGAGGGTGACTGTGAAAAGGCAGAGATACTAAACAAATATTTTTGCTCAGTATTTACAAAGGAAGTGGGGGAGGTACCTAAAACAAACAGTAGAAACACTCTGGATACAGAAGTTGATACCAGCCCATTTACAGAAGAAAGGGTTCTGAAAGAACTCTTAAAACTGAAGGTGGACAAAGCAATGGGGCCTGATGGGATTCATCCCAGAATTCTAAAGAACTAAGGGTAGAACTAGTGACACCACTGACTACCCTCTTTAACAAATCATGGAAGGATGGGGTGGTACCCGAGGACTGGAGAAGGGCAGATGTGATTCCCCTTCACAAAAGTGGGAGCAAGGCAGAAGCAGAAAACTACAGACCTGTTAGTTTGACCTCAGTGGTAGGGAAAATGATGGAATCACTTCTGAAGGAAAGAATTGTTGAGTACCTAGAGGCCAGAGGGGCTCAGGACCCAAGGCAGCATGGATTCACAGTGGGAAGGTCATGCCAGACAAATCTGATAGATTTCTTTGACTGGGTGACCAAAGTAGTAGATCAGGGAGGGGCTGTGGACATGGCCTACCTAGACTTTAGCAAGGCATTTGACACAGTCCCACACAAAAGATTAATATACAAGTTAGCCAGCCTGGGAGTGGGTCCCAAGATGACAGCCTGGGTAAAGAATTGGCTGGAGAATAGGACACAGAGAGTAATAGTAAATGGAGTCCACTCTGAAGAAAGGGGGGTTACTAGTGGGGTACCGCAGGGTTCAGTATTAGGACCGGTGCACTTCAATGTCTTTATAAGTGACATTGCAGAGGGACTAGAAGGAAAAGTATGTCTCTTTGCAGATGACACAAAGATCTGCAACAGAGTTGATGCACAAGGTGGGGAGGAAAGGATGAGTAGGGACTTGGCAAGGTTAGAGGAATGGTCAAATGTATGGCAGCTTAGATTCAGTGCTAAGAAGTGCAAGGTAATGCACCTGGGAAACAAAAACCCAGGGGAAGAGTACACAATGGGGGGTGAGATACTAACAACAACAAAAATGGAAAGGGACCTGGGGTAGTCATATCAGATGACCTAAAGGTGGGCAAGCAATGTGAGAGGGCAGCAAGGAGGGCTGGGGATACTGGGATGCATAGGAGAGGCATCACCAGTAGAAAACAGGAAGTTATTATCCCTCTGTACAGACAGCTGGTGAGACCCCATCTGGAGTACTGCGCAGTTCTGGAGACCCAATCTCCGCAAAGACATAGACAGGATGGAGGCTGTCCAGAGGAGGGCAACTAAAATGGTGCAGGGTCTGCACTGGAAGACATATGAAGAGAGACTTAAGGAGCTGAATATGTATAGCCTCGAGGAAAGGAGGGAGAGGGAGGACATGATAGAAACATTCAAGTACCTCAAGGGAATCAACAAAGTCCAAGAGGGTAGCATCTTTCAAAAAAAGAGGTGTGCAAGAACAAGGGGGCACAATTTGAAGATAGAAGGGGAGCGGCTCAGAGGTGATTTAAGGAATTATTTTTTCTCAGAGAGGGTTGTGGATGCATGGAACGGCCTTCCAGAGGAGGTTGTGGAGTCAAAAACAGTGGTGGAATTCAAGCATGCATGGGACAGTCATAAGGCAATTCTAGGGGTTGGGGAGTAGGACGAAGTAGGCTGCTGGTTAACTAGGATCTGCAGCTTATCCATTAGGTAGGGAAATGGGCAGACTGGGTGAGCCAAGCGGTCCTTATCTGCCATCAAAATCTATGTTTCTATGTTTCTATGAGAAAAGCAGCTGGACGAGGAAGGAAAATATAGGAAGCAGATGAGGTACGATGATGGAAGGAAACCATGGAGGCAGGTACAGAAAAGCGAGGCATGAAAGGCTGAATGACAGTAGGGAGGTCAATGGGTAGCATGGGATGTGGAGAAAGTCTCGATGCGAAGTGACAGAGGTGGAAGGAGGCTGAAGGAGAGGGAGGCAATGGAGAATGATAAGATTGAGTCCGTAATGGGCTAGAGATGGTCAGTGGCAGTCTAGGAGTAGCGCACAGAGGAACGATAAGGCAGGCCATTGTGGAAGTAGCATGAGGAAATGAGTGACATCTGATTGGAGCTGGGTGAAGGAGGGAATGCTAATGCCCCAATGACCCATGAGCATGAACCAGAAGAGGGAAACGAGGCCCTGGAAGCAGCAGGCAACCATGCAGAAGATAGTCGGCTGAGACGAGAACCGCAGGAGAGCAGCGGAGAGGGCAAGGTGGAATCAACAAAGAAAGATGATGTCCCATAAATTTATTTATTTATTATTTTTTTTTTTTTTCAGTAGAAGGATTCATGTTGGAGCACGCTTTAATCTACTGAGGATGCTAAATTCCGTCTGGGCTCCCAGAAGTCACACATAAAGATTCTATAGGCAACAACAATTTGAATTCTCAGTGCGTCGGTGACCCATACTGCTCGTTGATGTGTGTACAATGGTGGGGCTCCAGACATCAACACATTAAATAGTACCAAAGATTCCTAATTGCACCAGTTTGTAGTTCGTTTCTACTGGTACGTCGACTCAGGAACTAAAAACAGAAATACAGTAAGTACAATCGAAAGGGAGCACCGACAACTGGAGATACAGGTCACCTGTAGCAGCAATACCAAGGGGAAAAACAAGCAACTAGGCAATACAATGGCAAAAGATGTTCGATGCGCAGCACGAAAAATTAACAAACCCCACATCACCCCAGAAGTGACACTGCAATCGGAATACAGCAGCATGGAAATGGAAACCACGAGGGCTTACCTGACAAAGGAGCTGATACGAACGGCTCGCATGAGAAAGGAGCGCACAAGAATGCAGGCATCCAGCACAGCGACGTTCAATGCCGGAAAGCAGGTTTGGATGGGCAAAATGCAGGGGGAACGGCTATACGCACGCGATGGAGCTGCAGCAGAATGGAGGGCGCCTGAAGGGAGACTGCACACCCTGATCACCAAGAAACGAGCCGCGGCATGTGGGATGGCAGAACGAGACAAAGGGGGGGCTCAAGGAACGAAACCAATGTGGAGGGAGAGAGGAAGGGAAACACAAGGAAGCAGGAGTGGCAAAGCTGATGATAGAAAGAAAACCGGAAGAATGACCAGGGGGAAGAAAACGAGGACAAGAGATAGGGAAAAGGGAAGGGAGCCAGGATAGTACGCCAGGAGAGCAAGTGCTAGACGAGCTAGCACAGGAGGGAGCAAACAGAGCAAGAGGAGCACTCAAAAGCGCCGATATAGAAAGAGAGAAATGGGGAAGGGGAACGAGGTGAGGGGGGCAGCCGGAGGCAAATGAGCACAACGGAGCAAGTACATCCAACGAGGCCTCCATATGCAATGAAAATTAATCCTGAGGGCAACCAGGAAAAGTGACGAATTTAAGCTCAATGGGGGAGTGACGTTGTTGCTCCGCCCATTGAACCTCAGGCTTAAAGCCCTCCCATAACTGCTTTACTTGAAAGAAAATGTAATCAGTAACGTCCTAAAGCTACATTTGCTTTTAAGTAATCCGTTACTGTTACAAGTTACTTGACAATGTAATCAGATTACAGTGACGCGTTACTTGTATCACGTTACTACCCAACACTGCGGATAGCCAAGCTTCCTTACTAGGGGAAGACTACAACACCTGAGTCAGCAAAATCACACAGGCAGTGCAGTGTTTCTGGGGAGGTGCAGAGGAAGGAATCCTGACACCCATTACAGCAATCTGCTACCTCTTCAAAAATACAGCTTGTTGCATTTTTGTTCCCTTTCTGGCACTTTCTTCTGGCCCAGGCTGCCCTTCCTCTAGCTTCCTGATGGCCACCAAACAAGAAAATGATCTGGGGTAATCATATCAGATGATGTAAAAGTGGCCAAACAATGTGACAAGGCTGTGGAACTATCCGGTGGGGTATTGGGATGCATAGGGAGAGGTATCGGCAGCAGAAAAAAGGAGGTGGTGATGCCTCTGTACAAATCATTAGTGAGACCTCATCTTGAGTATTGTGTCCAGTTCTGGAGGCCACATCTCTGCAAGGACATAGACAGGGTGGAGGCAGTTCACTGAAGGGCAACAAAAATGGTGTGGGGCCTGCACCAAAAGTCTAATGAGGAGAGACTGGAGGCTCACAATTTGTATTCCCCGGAGGAGAGGAGAGAAAGGGGGAATATGATAGAGACCTTTAAATATCTCAGGGGCATAAATAAGGTACAGGAAGACAGCATCTTTCAGAAAAAGAGATGTTCTAGAACAAGGGGTCATGACATGAGGCTGGAAGGGGGTAGACTAAGGAGTAACGTGAGGAAGTATTTCTTCACAGAAAGAGTGATGTATTCATGGAACAGCCTCCTGGGGAGCTGATGGGATCTAATACAGTAGGGGAATTCAAAAATGCATAGGATAGGCATAGGGGAACCCTAGTGATAGGTAGGAGAACAAAGCTGAAGATCAAGTAGGGTCAGTGGGTTTTGCAGCAGGTAGAGACAATGGGCAGACTGGGTGGGCCTAGTGGTCCTTATCTGCCAACAAGTTCTATGTTTCTATGTTTCCACCGGGGCCAGGCAGGCACTAAGCTCTTACCCACCCTCCCCCCTGGAGGAGGAGAGCAGTCCTACGGATGCTAGATCCTCCTCCTCCTCCTCCTCCTCCTGGCTGGCTATCTGACACCCTGGGCTCACTTTCACTACCACTGCACCAGCAAGCTAACTTACATTGTATTTTAACCCAAAGCCAACTAGTGCCACAACAAAGTGGACCCAGGGACAAATGGCCAATCAATAAAGTTGATAAAGTCTTCCAACCCAGTACTACTTAATGGTTACATCATACATTAATAACCCTGGCTATGTTCCTGCCTGGACACTTACGCAAAGAACATATATTTCAAACAACTGGTCTTGTGTTTATTATTGATGTCACTCCCCACATTGGGTTACCACCTGTCCTGAGTTTCACAGGACAGTCCTGATTTGGGCAGCTGTGTCCTGCAAAAAAACATGAAAAATACTACATGTCCTGACTTTTTAGTAGAAAAAATAATTTCTAACTTTCCACTAAATCTTGTAGAAAACTATAGTACCTTAACTAAAATACATTAAAATGATATGAAACCATAGAATCAACCAAGAAACTACAATACTTAGCCTTAATTCTGATTATATAGAGAAAATAAGTCTGTTACACTGGTCGAGGTTACATACTGTCCTGCAAAAAATCATGTTTCAGTTAGAAATGTCCCACTTTTGGCTTCTTAAAAGGTGGTACCCCCTATCCCCACAGGAACTACTAACCTAATCAGGTGAAAACAGTCATCAGAACTGTATTAATACTGAAACCTAGGCACAGAAGTACCCTCTCCCATAATGATTTCACCGAAGTAAAATAGATAGCATTTGAACAGAGTATAGACTACATTTCAATCATCACCATGAGTTAAAAAAAAGTAAATACGCAGCAGATTTTAGTCAACCGTTAAATAAAAAGACACTGATCTCCATTTTATAACCTGCTGGCTGTTCTGCTTCTCATACACATTACTAATCTCTCCAGGTCACTGAAGCACATATTGGGAGCAAATAACTTTTTTTTCATTCTTTGGTAACCAGGTTAAGGCCTGTTAGACACAAATGCCTGTTTTCAAGGTGGACCTGGGAGCACTGGGGAGATTAAGTGACTTGTTCAGAGTCGCGCAGTATGCAAGTAGAGGTGGGACTCAAACCCAAGTCTGCTGGATGTACCAAGTATAGTCACAGCCTGTTACTCTAACCCCAAGCTATACTGCCAACCCAATTATATATGTCGAACTGCTCCTTCCCTCTCTTATCCATGCCTTGGCCATGCCACTCATATAGCTTTTGTCTTTCCTGGCTCTCTAATAATTAAAAACAATACTTTCATTACCTCCAGCCAGTGATTAGTCTAGTAATAGAGACTAGCCAGGTGAACACAGCTTGGGCAGTAGGGAAGCTTGATGGTGACTTGAGAGTATGGACCAGATGCACTGGACCAGAGGTCAAGGTGTTGAACTTGCCAGCAGGATTGTGAACGGACAAGGAACACACACAAAAGAGCAAGATTCTCTTTGTGGCAGCAGTAAACTCATACACACCGGTCCAGCCCTCTATAGACCCATCTCAACGTTGGCTGTAAATCTTTAGCTCTTTGAGTCAGAGATCAGCCCAGACTGCCGCAGAACATAGAACATACGTACTTCTTGCTGATTACAGCATAGGGCTGCAATGTTAATTGTACAAGGAAGCAGTACTTTTTTTGTTCAGTGTAACCCCTTCACACATGAATTAAATAGAAGTAAATGCGACATGAGCTTCAAAAGTGGCTCTTTCTTAGGTGCGAGGGGTTAAATTACTGCAGCAGTGCACTTTGCCAAGAAGGGTCCCGGGGCCTCAGGAGCCACAGGATGGCTAGATCTGCCACTGCCTGTGGCATTCTTTCAGCTGTTGATCAGGATTTTCCATCCAATATGCTGACTGCCATGAGTTTGACCAACTTTTTCTAGTCTGGCTCACGGCAATCCCAGGTTCCCTTTTTGCGGGGCTTGCACCCAATATTTGGCACAAACTGCCATAAATTGGGTAAAGTGTCACAACTGCTCCCGACATACTAAAATCAGATAATCTGCAACAAAGGTGCTTGGCACAGCTGCGCCAAAAACAGCATGTGACACAGGGCTTGAAGCAAGCCCTGCATCTCCCTTTGAAAATTGGGCCCCCTATGTTCTCATTGTTCTTTTCAGGTGCTAGCTAAAATGGCAGACTGAAAGAAGAATGGCACTGCACTACAGGACAGGGTGTTCATGAAAAGACCATCTATGTAGCAAAGGGGAATAGATGCAAAACCCTTTACTGATGCGTGTCTCAGTTACAAAAAGATTTAAAAATCAGGCTCCACTCAAACCACATGCCTGATGTGTTCCGCGCTCAGAAAGTGTTTTAAATCTTTTTGTATCTGAAACACAAATCAGTAAAGGATTTTGCACCTATAGGTAGTTTTGCTCCTTCTCCAGTGGTGAGTGCTCTGATTCCTCTTTGCTGCCTAACAATGCAAAGTCCTAAGGAAATGTTTTTACAAGAGTTCTTGGTTTGAAGTTCTGCTTCAGCTTTTGCAGAATAGTTGAACCCCAAAAAGATGAACAGTATGTGAGTATCCCTCTGATAACTGAGTGTGAAAGAACTGGTATAGCATAAAAAATGCCACATAAATCAGAGGATAATTCTAACCATTTTCTGAATTGCATGGCACTAAACTGCTAAGCATGTTATATTTTTTCAGTTTTACATATTCAAAATACATCTTAACTATTTAAATTCTGCTAATCAATATGTGCCCTAGGTGGAGCAGCTAAGGGGGGCAGAGGAGTCAGCAGACTCCTCTCTTTGTTAGCTAGGGGGTCAGTCAATGCCTTTTAACCCCCCCCCCAAAAAAAATGTCAGCTGGTGGAGTAGTATTAATTTAAGAGTAATGATGCTGGTGTGCATTCCCTGAGGAAAACAGGAAACCTGCTTTTAAACTATTCTGTACTCAACGTGTAAAAGAGAATCCAGACAAGAAAGTATATGTTTGAGAAAAAGCATTCTATTACATTTTGTTTTGCTTTTTGAGTGGGCCACACCATACAGTTATTTGGGCTTCATTTTCCATATTAAAACTGTTTAAAAGTTACAAATCCTAACTCAAATAATCTACATTTCTGTGAATAAACTATAGATTATTCATATTAATGCGTTGATCATTCCAGATTATAGAAACATAAACATAGAAACATAGAATTTGACGGGCAGATAAGGACCGCTTGGCCCACCTAGTCTGCTCATTTTCCTACTTAACAGATAAGCTGCAGATCCTAGTTAACCAACAGCTTACTTCCTCCTACCCCCCACTAGGACTGCCTTATGTCTGTCCCATGCATTCTTGAATTCCCCCACTGTTCTTGACTCCACAACCTCCTCAGGGAGGCTGTTCCATGCATCCACAACCCTCTCCATGAAAAAATACTTCCTCACATTACCTCTGAGCCGTCTCCCCTCTATCTTCAAATTGTGCCCCCTTGTTCTTGCACATCTCTTTTTCTGAAAGATGCTACCCTCTTGGACTTTGTTGATTCCCTTGAGGTACTTGAAAGTTTCTATCATGTCTCCTCTCTCCCTTCTTTCCTCAAGGGTATACATATTAAGCTCCTTTAGTCTTTCTTCATATGTCTTCTGGTACAAACCCTGCACCATTTTGGTTGCCCTCCTCTGGACAGCCTCCACTCTGTCTATGTCTTTGCGGAGATGGGGTCTCCAGAACTGCACACAGTACTCCAGATGGGGTCTCACCAACTGTCTGTACAGAGGGATAACAACTTCCTGTTTTCTACTATTGATGCCTCTCCCTATGCATCCCAGTATCCCCAGCCTTCCTTAATGCCTTCTCACATTGCTTGCCCACCTTTAGGTCATCTGATATAATTACCCCCAGGTCCCTTTCCAATTTTACTGTTGTCAGTATCTCACCCCCCATTGTGTACTCTTCCCGTGGATTTTTGTTTCCCAGGTGCATTACTTTGCACTTCTTTGAATTGAATCTGACCTGCCATACATTTGACCATTCCTCCAACCTTGCCAAGTCCCTTCTCATCCTTTCCACTCCATCTTGTGTATCAACCCTGTTGCAGATCTTTGTGTCGTCTGCAAAGAGACATACGTTTCCTTCCAGTTCCTCCACAATGTCACTTATAAAGATATTAAAAAGGACTGGTCCCAGTACTGAACCCTGTGGTACCCCACTAGTAACCCTACTTTCTTCACTGTGAACTCCATTTACTACTACCCTTTGCATCCTGTTTTCTAGCCAATTTTTTATCTAGGCTAACACCTTGGGACCCACTCCAAGGCTGGCTAACTTGTGTATTAATCTTTTGTGAGGGACTGTATCAAATGCCTTGCTAAAATCTAGGTAGGCCATGTCCACAGCCCCTCCCTGGTCTACTACTTTGGTCACCCAGTCAAAGAAATCTATTAGATTCATCTGACATGACCTTCTCATCGTGAATCCATGCTGCCATGGGTCCTGTGCCCCACTGGCCTCTAGGTACTCAACAATTCTTTCCTTCAGAAGTGATTCCATCAGTTTCCCTACCAAAGAGGGCAAACTAACTGGTCTGTAGTTTCCTGCCTCTGTCCTGCTCCCACTTTTGTGAAGAGGAATCACATCCGCCCTTCTCCAGTCCTCAGGTACCACCTCATCCTCCCATGATTTGTAAAAGAGAATAGTCAGCGGTGTCACTAGTTCTACCCTTAGTTCTTTTAGAATTCTTGGGTGAATCCAATCAGGCCCCATTGCTTTGTCCACCTTCAATTTTATTGGTTCTTTCAGAACCCTTTCTTCTGTAAATGGACTGGTATTGACCCCCGTCTTCAGAGTGTTTCTCTTGTTTGGTTTTAAGTACCTTCCATCTCTTCCTTTGTGAATACTGAGCAGAAATATTCGTTCAGTATCCCTGCTTTTTCACTGTCACCCTCTGCCCACATTCCCTCCCCTTTATTAAGCCTCAGTATCCCTCCTTTGGTCTTTCTTTGCTCCCTAATGTATCTATAAAAGGTCTTATCCCCCTTCTTAACAGAGTTGGCTATCCTTTCCTCGGTTTGGGCATTTGCTATTCTGACTGGCTTCCCTGCCTCTTTCTGCTTTAACTGATCAAGTTCTCTGTCCCGCTCCATCTGTGTTTCCTTACATTTCCTGAATGATATCCTTTTCTCCTTAACCTTCTCTGCCACCTCTTTTGAGAAACATAGCGTTTTTTCCTTCATTGTGTTTTGTTGATTTGCTTTACACAAAGGCTTGTTGCCTCTGTGATGGCTGTTTTGATTACTCCCCATTGTTCCTCCACCCCTCCTTCTTGCCTGTTTGCTAGTGCTTTTCTGGGGCACTCTCTCATTTTCCCAAAGTCAGCCCTCCTAAAGTCCAATACTCTGCTTTTGTATGGCTGTGTTTATCATGAACCACACTGTTTGGTGGTCACTTGTTCCCAGATGGCTGCCCATTTCTAAATCTGAGATTCTTTCTCCGTCCCCATTTGAGAGTACCAGGTCTAAGATTGCTCCCTCCCGAGTAGGTTCTAATACTAGCTGTCTGAGGCATGCCACTTGTAGGGCATCAAGAATGACCCTGCTCTTGGATGTGCCTGTAGCAAAGGTGCTCCAGCTAACATCTGGCATAGTCAGGTCTCCCATCAACAATATCTCCCCTTTTTCTGCCATTCTAAGGATGCCTTCTATCATTTCCTTGTCCATTCCCTCCCCCGAGATTATAATAAATCAGGTAGGTTAACAGAAGTATATTTAAGAAGGTAATTATTTTACTGTGCCCTAGGCTGAGGTGTTGCATATCTCCATCCCCTGGCCTATACAGTTCTGACCCCTGCACTTGTCAGTATGCTCCACCACCACTGATTTTTGCCTTGCGCTATGTATTTTCACCGTTGATTAGCACTTTCAAGTGCAAAACTGTGGATCGATTATTTTTTTGCTTATTTCAAGAGATCAGTCATTGCCCTTTCTGTCATTTTACCTTAGTTTTTTTTTTTTATTGTTCTCAAATACAAGGACAGGGACAACATGCATGGAATGTAGCTTATTTATTGTCAATTTCCTGCAAAATCAAGAAACACTGTTCTGCCCTTAAAACTATAGCAAAATCTGTGTCTAGTTACGTTTGGTAAAATACAGTAGCACTGAATGATTCTGTTTTATGCAAAAGAAAGCACTTGTGCGTTGTGGAACTTGGGTTGTTGCATTGCTGATGTAACATGTGAGAAGTGTGCTTTGTTTTTTTTTTTTAATTGAGAGCCTACACACTAGCAACTCATGTCCAGAGGCATCCAGCAGGAAAATTAGTTTTTGCCTCTGTAGGATGCAGTGGAGAGTATTGGGTGTGGCCAGCAACTGAAGAATGGTGTCTGGGCTTCTGTGGGGTCCCCTGCAGGGTGCTTTCCAGAAGCATCCTGTGGGAAAGATAAAGGGAAATGACTAAGAGTAGAACTTCTAATGGCTTGCATAAAACACTTGCCATTAGATCCCGTGTTTTTTTGTATGAATGGGGTCATGTCCTTTGCAATGGAGTCAAATAGGTTTTCACACCAGGATAGAGTGAAGCAACTTCATTTTAAAATTTGAATTAGAATGAAAGTAGTGGGATGCAAGAGAAGGGGTCATTGGTCATGCCTACTAACTTCACAGGTGTACAGAAAAAAAGGATGAAGGGGCTTCCCCTTTAAAGCAAATGGTGGGCTATTCAAAATGGTGGCCATCAAGTGTATATACCTGGTAGCAGACTGACACATCTTCTGGCTGCAACATGATTTAGGATTAATAGTCAGTCAATAGAAACCAGCAAAGAACTGACGGTAAGCACTACAGCAGCACTTGTGTATTGGAAATGTGTACACTGTTAATGTAAGTTGATATTTGCAGGATTATTTATTAGCATTGTTATGTCAATACGTAAGTTTACTAGGTAAAGACAAGTTGTAGGAACTCAACCTGCCAAATCATGATGATTAGATTGTGTCTTTAAATTTCCCTTATGGAATGGCTTTATGGGTTCAAGTCAGTGAGTCAGCACTATAAAAGTATTCTTTCACTTTATCACGAATATGTACAGAACAGATGCATGTTTCATTTGATATAAATTGCAGATTAACCATTGCTTCTTGGTTGCCATGGTGACAATACTACTTTAAAAGAAATCACCAGGAATGGAAGTGTAGCTCAGAAGAAGGCGTGGTTTAGACATAGATGCTCTGTTCACATCTTTAGTAACATTTTTAAAACAAATTCAGCAATGTTTTAAAACTCACCTACTACTCCTGTTGACATCTCGATTTAAGTTTGCAAATTTAATTATACCATGTACTGTAAGCTAAAGCCAAAATCCTCTATTCTGATTGGCTGGCTGGCGCATTTCTGCCATGGTAAATCCTATTATATACCCACAGCAAAGGTGCCAGTCAGCTGCATCAAAACTCCACCCCGAAATCACTCTGACATTCCTAAAAAACAAATGGCAAACATACCAATGGTACAACTGACACATGGTCAGTAGCCATCAACGTCGAAACCACAGTGACTGTGCCACCAAGAGACAAACCATTGTCCTTTACCAACTGTAGTGATAGTATAATATGTTGATTATTGTCACTCCATTTTGTATGCTATTTCATGCAATGTGTGTCATTTTATACTCCATTTTGTATTGTGTGACTCCATTTTACATGCTGCTTCATTTAATTGGTGTTTTGCTCTTTAGATAGCCTCATTATTATGTTTTGCTTCAGACAGTGTATTTTGCTAACTTGAAGGTTGCATATTATCAGGCAACCTGTTTTTGTAGTTTTGTTTAAACTTCTGCTTAGCTCATAGTGTTCTAGGCACCCAGCCAGTGTTTGGAGCACAGTGACCTAGCAGGTGTAGGGAATTCTGAGCAGTCCTTATGGTGTGAATTTGCAGCATCCTGGGAGCCCGGCCAGCTTCTAGAATGTGGCGAGACAACACTATGAAAGCTGCACGGTTATTTTTAGCATAGAATAAGATATAAATGTAGCTTTCTCAATGCCTGGTTAGAAGCCTCACGTGCAGGGTGGTCGCATCACTGTGGGACCAATTCCCGGTTCGTGAGACTCCTAGCCAGGCTGATAAGGGGGCTTCCCAGCCATTGGAACAGGCTTGGATGTAGCTTTTGGAATCGGTGATGTATAACCTTTTGTATTATATTTTGTTATAATAAAGCTTTGGCTTGCTGTACTTATTGTAACCTTTTATATTATATTTTGCTATAATAAAACTTTGGCTTGCTATACTTATTGTACTGTTATTGTGTGTATGTGAGTGTGAATGGCAAATAGCTGTTGGTTTGAGTTGGCAGAACATTTTTGCGTAGTCGGCAGGAGTCAAAAATAAATGTCTATTTTAGGAAAAGGATGAGTTCTTTTTTTAAAAGGTGTATTAAGGCTCAAACAAGCAAGGGCAACTGCCCTTTGTACTTGTAATTTGTGCTTGCTGCAAGTATATACTGTTAGAGCCAATGATGGCTTTCACAGTTCAGGCTGCTTTAGGAGAAAAGCAGCGGCTGGTTAAGTAAAGTTAGATAAGCAACATCTAGAAAAGAAAAATAAACTACTGTGGATGTACGCATGTGGTGACACAGACGGGATGATTTGAAATCCTCCCCCATGTTGCCTATCTGTGTAGTTTCAAGTTTTTCTGTATCAATTTCAAGTTCCCTTGCCTCCTATAGAGGCTGAAACATTTGATCCTAAACCAAAGTACTGGGGACCTCTACCAGATGGATCTCAACCTAGTACTGTTAGAGATTTTGTTTGTTTTGTTTTTAAACTGCAAACCAGAGCTCTGAAAAAGACTTGGTTTGGCAGGTTACTAAATGGCCAAAAGAAAACCTTTGAAAGGGTTAAAACCTTTGAAAGAGTTAATAGCTGCAGCGTTTGAAATTATCACGAAGGTCCTGCAGTCAGTTTTCTTACTTAGACTAGTGTATCGGAAAAGAAGAAGAAAAATACCTGGCACCGGGTAAGTCTGAATTTTTTTATTCAAAGTTGTTTTATGTCTGTCTGTTTTATTTCTGTAATACGATATACTAAACAAGGTAATGCTCCGCCTTTCTCATGCATATTTTCTAGCTTATATCTGTGTTCTGTAATTATGTTCTATTGTCAAGGTTATGTAGATAGGATTGACTGCCTTCAGTGCACAACATGTTACAGAAAAAAGAAAGAAGAAGCTTTTTGCCTCATAGCTGACTGTTTTAATTGGCTTTATTTGTAATGGAACATTTGTGCTGCTAGATAGGGTCAGTGAAAAACTTTGTTTGTAGTTGTTGCTTGGAGCAGGTAGTGTTGATGTGAAGAATTATGACGTCATATAGATTGCAATGTGCAGAAAGAGTTGTAGTTTGCAAGCAACGTACAAGCCACTGCTAGGTGAAATGTAATGTGTTAACAGCTATAAATGGCTTTATCATACTTCTAGTTAAAACCAGAAACTTTTGCAAAATGGCAGAGTGCCATATTTTAGTTATGTGCCAAAAGGTGTAATCATGTTATACGAGATGTGTTCACTTACAGATGATGTGTTTAAACAGTGTTTTGTTCTGGAAAGATTTGGCATGGCAATATGTATAAATGTGTTGGTTTAAAAATTGTCAGTGTTACAAGACAGGCAGGAGGCAGCACATATATCTAAACTACGTACAGTTTTCTAATGGAACTATGGGCATTACCTCAGCAAATTGGTGTGAAACAATGTCAGTCTTATTTTGTGTTAAGTATTTCTTTTTGTGTATGTGTATGTGTGTGTACTGTCTTGGCCAGCAGTTTCCTTGTGTGCTCTATTGTTATTTAAAGATATTTTAATATTGGTGGTGTTCAAGGACACTACATGAATGGCTGGGTTTGAATGACCCTTGCATGCACACTGTGACCTTTTGCACGTTATTTGACCTTCTTGTGTTTCAACATTTTATGTTACTACCAGTTCAAACTTGATGTGTATTCCATGCCTAAAGCACAACTTTTCACACAAAATGTATAAGTTCATGAAAGCACACCAAGAGTGAACCATGTAATTTGACTTTTATTGCAAAACTAGTATTCTAAATGAAGAGGAACAAACTTTTACAATTTTGAAAAAGGACTATTACAGCTGTTTTGAGAGTTTACCATCTACAGAGATACGCACGCACAGTATTACCATCAATCTGGACATTTTGTCATGCTTAGGATAAGGGAACCCAGGGACGCTTTTCTTTTATCCTATGGAAATAATCTTGTTTATTTTTAAACTGATGTGTGTTTGTTTTGTTGTTTGTCTGTGTTTCACAGCTAACCTTTTATTGCTACAGTATTCAAGCTGTCTCTTGCACCTTGAGCTGTGTCTTCCACCAGTAGGAGCTTGGAGGAGGGGTAAGCTACCTTCCTCCCTTCCAGTGTAATACCCACAAAGGTTGCAAGGTACATGTCATATTTATACTGATTCATGGTCTGTAGCCAATGGTTTAACAACCTGGCTGCCCACTTGGGCTAAGGATGACTGGAAAATTTATTTGAAAGAAATATGGGGAAAAGAACTGTGGCAGGAAATATGGACTATGGTGCAAAATACTCAGACCACTGTATTTCATGTTGATGCTCATTGTGCTTCAGATACACTAGAACGATGGTATAATTCTATTGCAGATGAAAAAGCTAAGATTCTTCCAGTGGATATTGAAGAAACTCAAAGTCAGCAGTTATCAGGGCTGGCAAAATGGGCACATCAAAATGTGGACATTTGGGAGAGAAAGCCACTTACAGGTGGACATATAGTAGGGTGTACCCTAACATTGGATTTGGTTAAAACTGTTATTGCTCAGTGTCCTATATGCCAACATGGGCAACAAAGACCAATCCTCATATTGTGAAAGGACAATTGGGAGGAAAATTACGGGACAAATTTGGCAGATTGATTACATTGGACCTCTACCCTTAGTGGAGGATGTCGATATGCTTGCACAGTTGTAGATACATATTCAGGGTATTTATTGGCATACCCTTGTAAACAAGCTACACAGAAAAACACCATTAAGGCAATTAACTAATTATGTTGTACTATGGAATACCCTTGCAGATACAAATGACAATGGTTCCCATTTTAGGGGAAAATGGTACAAGCTTATGCTCAAGCCCATAACATACATGGGTATTTCATCCCTTATTACCCGCGAGGCAGCAGGGTTAATTGAGAGAATGAATGGATTGCTGAAAGAACAGTTTAGGAAATTGGGGGATAGCCTACGAAATGGAAAGAGAATTTGCATGAAGCATTACAGATTTTAAATAATAGACCAATTGGAGAATCTGAGACCCTTAATGCAAATGATAACCCTAATTTGCAAGTGCGACAACTCAACTACAGAAACAGTGTTATATTGGGAAATTACACCAGGAGCTCTGTCTCCTTGCAGGGGCAACCCCAGAAGCTGCTGGACTTGTTTACATGCCCTTTAAGAATACAGAATAAACAGCAGAAACATTTAAGTGATAGAAACTGGTATTGGAATACAAATTCCACGAGACATTTTGGTTGGATAGCACCTAAATCAGAACTAGCCCTCAAGGGAATACAAATTTTGGGAGGGGTGATTAATTGTGATTACCAAGGAGAAGTGAAAGTAATTTTGTTGAATAGTAGAGAACAAAATCTGTTAATTCAACAAGTATGACAGAGTGGCTCAATTGTTAATTATTCCAGTTAACAAAGTGACCCCTATAAAGGACAAGCCCCCACACTCTTAACAGCAAGGGAGGATAAAGGTTTTAGATCTACAGGAGGTTTTAACAATGGTGCCAAAATATGGGTTGCAAACCCAAATGGCCCTCCTGAACCAGCTGAGTGATAATCACACCGACGAGACAACACAGTGTTAATTATCAGGTCAGGAAAGAGATGGGAATATGTACCAGCGAACACATGTTATCTTCGAGAATAATCAGTCTGTGTATTTTCTAGGTTCTTCAATGGATTCTAAAAGGAATAACACTCTCTCTCTCTCTCTCACGGTCCATTCGGTAAAACCCTATTACCCAGGTGGAAGAATATTGAAGCTTGACGACCCACTTGTACAATGGGTTGGAAATCTTCCACCAGCTTACGGGTGCAAGACAACTTTACTTGCCCTGAAAACCAAGGATGTCCTATAGTGAACATTACTTTTCACCAGATGTGAACATTTGGAAACCAGTTGAGACAATGGCAGGACGATTATATGTCCAACCTATGCAGGACACAAATTGGATTAAATTACAGAACCAGACTGCTATTAGATGCTGCAATTTACGAATAGTTGCATGGTGACTGTACAACATAGACTTGATTGCTGCATGAATCAAACAGACATTTTCAATGCAAGTATTACTTTGATTGACATAGACACGTTATTCTGCATGAATGCTACTGCAATAACTAATAGAACTACTTGGGCAGATCACATTACAGTGTTGAAAAATCATCCTGTAATTAGCAATGATAGTATAGTTAAGGTTCCATCCACATGTACATCAGTAGCGCAGCGGTATCAGAAAATGTAATCCATTTTAACATAACATTTATGTTTAGTGAAAATGCAAATATAAAAGAGCTTGGTATGATACGCTATTAGGTGGAGCAGTGGCAGCATGGGAATTTTAAATAGTGTTGATATAGAAACACTGACTAACAGGCTTCAGGCAGTAGGAATTGATGTATTTAGCTTAATTAACTTACAAGCTCAATGGATGCCAACTGTTTTCTTTCCCAAAGATTAACTTTGAATTATGATTTTGAGTTCTTGCAGTTATTTAATGCTTCACAGGTATGGGGAATGGAGTAGCAGAAAATATTTCGCGATTTATTGATTGGACAGAATGCACAATGTGACATATGTATTCCATAATGCAAAGAAATAAGGCCCAGAGTGATTTAATGAGTAATAATGAATATGTGTGGAGGACCGTGTTCAAATCATGGATTCCTAGTAATCATTGGATTGTATGTCATCCACCACAGTAAAATGCACAGATAAATATGTAATATTACCTGTAATTTTGGTCCCCATTATTTGATCCTGAGTTTTGGTTACCACATTTTAACGGAGATTATATAGATAGTCAGAACACCACCCATGACTTAAGTCTGTGTTCAAAACAGCTGGTGGAATACTATGTGACAGCATTCCAGACTTATGAACCTTGTTTACTGGAGCATTCGATAAATTTGTGTCAATGGACAATTTTACCCATAACCTTTACCATGTTTACAGAAATAGGACCCCAGTATGTTTGTATAGTAACTAATCAGGAGAATTCTGTTAGGATGTATAACTTAACTCGTCCCTTTTCAGGTTGTTTAAGAAATGTGACTCATTTGTGGTAGGAAAATACTACTACACCTTTGTCCCTGATAATGAGCAGAAGCTTATTTTGTATTGGCAGCCCAATATTTTAGATCAATCAAGATTGAGTATCTCATTAAATAAAATTAAACAGATAATTCAGGAAACAGATGTAATGCAGGCTCATTTGGCAATAAGAAATAAATCATTAGTGCAAAGTCAGGTGCAAACTACGATAGTTAAAAATAAAATGATTGATTTAAGTTCCAAGATTCAACAAGAGACTACTCATTATTGGTGGATATTTTTACAGGATGGTCTCCATCAGCTACAAAAGTGTTAAATATTCTGATACATCCTATCATAATCATTGCTGTAGTGACAATTATCTTGCTTATTTGGACTTGTTACTTATCATGTTATATTCGTAGTAATTTTGCTATGGTACCAATATCATACAAATCGTATTCACAATAATCAAAGGACCGAATGTAGTGATAGTATAATATGTTGATTATTGTCACTCCATTTTGTATGCTACTTCATGTAATGTATGTCATTTTATACTCCATTTTGTATTGTGTGACCCCATTTTACATGCTGCTTCATTTAATTGGTGTTTTGCTCTTTAGATAGCCTCATTATTAAGTTTTGCTTCAGATAGTGTATTTTGCTAACTTGAAGGTTGCATATTATCAGGCAACCTGTTTTTGTAGTTTTGTTTAAACTTCTGCTTAGCTCATAGTGTTCTAGGCACCCAGCCAGTGTTTGGAGCACAGTGACCTAGCAGGTGTAGGGAATTCTGAGCAGTCCTTATGGTGTGAATTCGCAGCATCCTGGGAGCCCGGCCAGCTTCTAGAATGTGGCGAGACAACACTATGAAGGCTGCACGGTTATTTTTAGCATAGAATAAGATATAAATGTAGCTTTCTCAATGCCTGGTTAGAAGCCTCACCTGCAGGGTGGACGCATCGCTGTGGGGCCAATTCCCAGTTCGTGAGACTCCTAGCCAGGCTGACAAGGGGGCTTCCCAGCCATTGGAACAGGCTTGGATGTAGCTTTTGGAATCAGTGATGTATAACCTTTTGTATTATATTTTGCTATAATAAAGCTTTGGCTTGCTGTACTTATTGTAACCTTTTATATTATATTTTGCTATAATAAAGCTTTGTCTTGCTATACTTATTGAACTGTTATTGTGTGTATGTGAGTGTGAATGGCAAATAGCTGCTTGGTTTGAGTTGGCAGAACACCAACCATGAAAAAAAAAATATTATATTGCTGCCTGCCTCTCATGGCTGCTACTGGCAGGATCCCAGAGATTGTGGACTCCTGCTCTTTCAACGGCGCTACCACTCTATACTGTTCGGTGTAATTAATTAAACTTCCCATGTCACAGCGGAAGCCCCCCAGCAGCAGCATTTATGTGAGCTGTAACAAAATACCACCCAAAACAAACAAGATGCCAGACATGCAACCTCTGTCACAATACTTATCCCATCTTGTACTCCCAAACTGCGAATTCTGTCTCAGGACAACCATCCTCTGTAATTGACTTTGGCACCATGTGGTAGAGGTGGGGAGACTGGATTACCAGCTACACAGCCCTAGCAACACGGGACTATTTAGCATTGCACAAAGGCAACTCACCTAAAAATCAATAAAAATTTTTTTTTTTTTACTTTTTAATATATTTTTTTAATCCTTCACTTCCTTCTCCTGGTATAAGCCAGCCATGGTAAATCCCCATGTAACCCACAACCTCTTGTGGTTTATTGCTTAAGTACACCACGCGTTCAGACATGGGGCTGTAACACTGTTATGTACAGATGGGGATGCACGATTTTCTGCTGGGGTGGCGCCATTTCCCGTCATGCTCCTGTTATATCCAAGAAGTCTATGGGGCTGCTCAGGATGTAAAAAAAATAGCTAACATGGTGGCCCCATGCTAAGTAGTGAATGTAAAAACAAGGGGTGTTAAATAAGCTGTATTATGAAATATACACAAATGGCTCTGTAGCAGGAAACTTCCTCATGCAATTTGAGATACTAATAAATACACTTTTTAGTTGATTTTAGTCTGTCTGTCTGTTTCTTGATGTTGTAATTGTGTGTACCATCATGCAGTGCAACTGTAATGAAAGCCTATTCGGAGCAGTTGCCATGACAACCGATGTTTAATCATGGCTGCTCTCTTCCTGTTAGTGATGACAGCTTTTGTATTTCTACTGACAATATACAGATTAATGATTGCCAGAGTGCATTACAGACACATGCATAGGATGAGGGTGAGGGCTCATAACAGAGCACTATGTATTGGAGTACTAAGGCAGCAAATACTGAAACTAGTGATCGTGCTGCAAAACATATCGGTTGATAACCATGCTGCCAGTTCTAGCAATAGAACAGTGTGGAGCATATCCTAGTCTTCATCCTGGTGGGATGATATTGTGCTGCAGCAATGGGATGATGAGTTGTGGCTGGTTAATTTTCATATGACTCATGCCACCTTCATGCTGATCTGCTCTGAAGTGGCATCCTACATAAAAAGAAAAGACACCTACTTCAGACGAGCAATCCCTGTGATGAAGCATGTGGCCATCACAGTGTCGTGTCTGGACGCCAACATAGAATATCGGACACTTGGGCACCTGTTTGGCATTGGCGGGTCAACTATATGTGAAACTGTGAATGAGGTGTGCAGATTGATTGTTAAGGTTTTGCTACCCAAGGTGATAGTTATTCCAAACATCACAGAAATAACATCTGGATTTGAGAAAAGAATGGAACTTCTCACATTGTGGTGGGGCTGTAGATGGGACACATTTCCCTATAATTTCACCAACAGTGAATGCTACAGTGTATTATATTCGCAACTCTCTCTACTCTGTTGTGATGCAGGCTTTAGTGGAACATAAGTACAGGTTCATGGACATAAACATGGATTGGCCTGGCAAGGTCCACAATGCCAGGGCTTTTAAAAACAGTGATTTGTATGCAAGAGGGCAAAATGGGACACTGTTTACTAATGTGACTAGGAACATCAATGGTGTCAGTGTACCAGTTGTTGTGCTTGGTGATGCTGCGTATCCCTTATTACCCTGGCTGATGAAACCATATGCAGACTACTCTGATGCAGCAAAGCGTAACTTCCACGATCGCCTCAGCAGAGTATGAATGGCAGCTGAGTGCTCATTTGGAAGACTGAAAGGGAGATGGTGCTGCCTCCTCAAGATGAATGAATTCAGTCTGGAGAACATCCCTTATGTTATCGCTGCATGCTGCATGCTGTGTGCTCCAAAACATATGTGAAAATAAGGGCGAGGTGTTTGATGCTTGATGGTTGGTAGAGAAGAGATGGGTAGTGTCCCTCAGCCTGACTGTGGGCACATCCAAGGTGAAGATGTAACTGTTACTGCTCAGACCACCAATGCTATCAAGATTCAGTGTCAGATACAGTGTCAGCTTACTTTAATACACAGCCAGAGCATAATGACATGCAACTCATAAATTGTTATGCTGAGTGTGGTTGGAGCTGGGTTACAATGTTTGTTTTTTAACTATTTTTCCATTATATTTTGTTGCCCCTATTTTTTGGTCCCCCTGTTCATCTCTCATGTCCTTGCCACTAACAAGCGTGCACTTGTGAAGGCATGCACACACCGCAGCATCAAAACATTGTCCCTCTGCTTGATGCCATCCCGTCTGCATTGCTCTCGGCCCTACATCCAGGGACAGTGGAACTATGGAAGATGACATGGTTATCCTCAGGGGTAGGGGTAATTGCATTTGGGCTGCTCAATACTGCTCCCTCCTCCCACCTTCCTGTGCATGTGCATGCTGTCTGAGGACCCGGGATAGGACCTGAACAATGGTCGCAGGCATGACACAAAGTATGGTGCCCAGCACCATACCCCACAGTGCCACTGGACCAACACTGTGTCACATTGAATCTTAAATCTATGAACAGAACCACACCACTTTTATACATCTCTGTTACGACTTTCAGCTGTATCAAAAAAACATGTATAGCATTGGGGATGGAAAAGTAAAAACCCAACTGGGTAAACAGCAACACATGACAATACATTAATTTCTGCTAACAGCACAGTTGCTGAGAAGTGGCAGTTACAGAGCTCCATGGGCAGACATGTACTTATTGTCTATGTGGGGGAACTGAGTTGTCAGCAGCAGCCATTTAATTATTTTACAATGTGGGTGAGTAGAGCACCAGAAACCATGCCGCTGTGTTGCTATATGGGTTGCTACTTGTTCATAACTTGTGTTACCAGTGCTGGTCACAGTGCCATGATGTCATTCCTTCATGTACCTGTTTGTCATTCTGTTTCCGTGGTTTTCATCTGTCCCAGGTAGTGAGTCCATGTGCTCCACTCCCCCCCCACCCCCACCTACAGTGGTGAGGTCTGTCAACATGCTGTCCTCCATTGGCTAGGCACCACCCTTCCTGCAACCCCACCCCCCCACAAGAGTAAATGAGAGAAGGACAGGCAGAGGGACATGGAAAGCAAGGTGCTGCTTCAGTTCAGAAGTGACATTGTGTCCTCTATTCTCATTCATTCTCATTCTCATTCTCTCTCTCTCTCTCTCAATGTCTCATGTGGTTTGTAGATTGTACTGTACCTGCAGATGCTCCAACCCACTGTCCATGTAGGTGGTCCTCTGTTGTCACCCTCTGTCCTATCCTTGTGCAGTTTGCCTTTCTGTTGCTGAGAGAGAGATGTAGATCACAGATACTGGAACCATCATAGAAACATAGAAACATAGAATCTGATGGCAGATAAGGACCATACAAACCACATAGTCTTCCCATTTCCCTTCTCAGTGTTGTGCGCCAGTACTGATGAATGTCACTAGTGTCCTGTGTATGTGTCTCTTTATATGTGAACCTCCTGCCCTGCTTGCATTCATGGTAATGAGCAACATTGCACAGGAGGCACCATTATCAATTGTAAACTTCTGCTTTCCCACTCTAGTGGATCATACACTTTAAGTCGCATACAGTACTGTGCACGTTAAGTTGTGTCCACATTGGATCTACCTCCAACCCTCCTATCTCTACAGACATGTGGACATCACGTATTCAGGGCCAAAAATTAAATTTCCCTTGCAGTCCTGCATTTTAAAAAGGTAGTGGTCATAGGACCTCAGCACTGTGTCTTGTCTCATACTAACCTTTCACTGTGTTTTCTAACATTAGTATTTGGCACAGTGATAGCAACGCTGTGGCAGGCAGGTATTCAGTACATTTTTATTTTAATTTTTTATTTATTTAAGTCTCGGATTACATGTACCTTTGAGCTAAGAACTCATTTACAAAGGTTCCACGTCAGTAGAAAGGACAACAGATTTAACAGGACAGTAAAGTACGGTACATTAAAGTGTAAATAGGAGGCACAAAACTCATAATGGACACAAAATCATAATGGACAATCAATGTAAAACAACAGAGACACATTATGGTAATCAGTTTCAGGTACAGGAAAATGCATACAGTACATTGATATCAGTCAGCAGGCTTTGTCAAGACAAACAGGGCACAGGGTGTAGGAAGGGATGTGGGAGGGTGGGCTGGGAAGAGAAAGAGAGGGGTGGGGTGGAGGATGTGAGGAGAGGTGGGGCAATGGAAGAGGGAGGAAAGGTGGAAAGGGGGTAGGGGATGCAGGAGGAGGGGTAGGAGGCAAGAGTGCTAAGTTACTGTGAAAGATGTTGAGCGCTAAGGTTGAGGTTTGGGAAAACAGGGTTAAGCCAAACAGAAAAGATTATTTTCCAATAAAAGTTATTGTTTACTTTCAAGTAATGTCTCCCATGTGGATTTTGCACAGCTCAACATTGTACTGTGTGTGTAATGTGGGAGTACTTCCTGTGGCAGCAGGATACATGGGGAAATTCATTTTTTTTTTGCATGCTACATACGTGGGGTTTGTTTTCACCACACGGGGTCACCTCATGATATAATTGCAAGAATCCACTCCAGAGTGTGCTTTTATTGAGGTAAACTGAGCACCCCGGGTGTTGTGAGAGCACACAGCCACCAGACTCATGTCTCACAACGCACCCTGGTGGTCATTAATCACCAATTACCACACACCCATGGAGTGAGTTCCTGCTGACTTACTCATGTTACCTAAGTTGAGCATTATTCAGTTGCTTATAACTAATATATTGTTTAGAAATAACATGACAACAACGTTTGCATTTGTAAATGAAAGTTAAACTTTATTAAAATACAATTTTAAATTGCAAAACATTTTTTGATTGCAGATATGAGGTTCTGATAGTTGAAATTTTTACATTTTATTGGTTAATTGCTGAGAAATTCCTGTATCTAAAAGACAATTGCAAATAACGTGAATTAATTGTATAACCAGTTGACATATTTAAAAATAGTTGCTAACTTTTTAATAACTTGAGGAAACCATTTCTGAAGTTCTAAGCAAGGTCTGTGTAAGATTACACACTTTATTTAATAAGCTGTATGCAAACTGCATTAAATGCATTCACTTTAATAGTTACGTTATACAAAGCTAGTAACAGTAAGGCATTAATAAAGCTTTTTTGACATGAACGAAACAGAACTTGGTGATCATTGTTCTGTTTTAATTACTATATGAAGTAATGTGCCAAATAGTTTGCTGCGGATACCCATTATTAGTTAATGTATGTTTTCATACATGGATGTGAAACTTTTATCCAATTTTTATCTCAATTTTAATAAACTCCCATCACACAAAATTCATTGCATGATGACACATGATCACAAGTCTGTCCATGTATGTCATCTGTATGCAACTGCTCCATGTATTCATAGGAGGACATATATGAAGCAGAAGTGTTTGCCTGGAATCTCCACTCCCATGATCAGGCATACCTTGTTGAACATAACCTGTGTTAACAACATCATGTTGTTTGGCAGTCGTGCGGGATGGATGATTTTCGGATACTACATACTGCTGCTGAGAAGTGCCTAGCACACTGTGATGCATGTTGCTCATTTGATATCCAAAATTACCACCAACATTCATCTGACCAACACTGATACCCTGTGGTGTCATGTGGGGCGTACCTATATGGCATGCTGTCAGACTTTGTGAAACACCCTCAGCAAACACTGGAGCAGATATTTGCACTAGATTTTGAAAAAAAAAAAAATTTGTTGTTCAATTTCATGGTTCCTCAATCTTTCCTCCATCTCCACCCTGGCATGCTCGCTTTCTAGTTGAAGTAGCTGATTATGTTGTTGAACCAATAATTTTCTGGTCTGCTCAAAAACTGTCTCGATCAACTCCTGAGTTCTAGATAGTCTCTTCGTTTTCCTTAAATTGCTTAAAGGCTCATTTGTCAACGGTCTTTTCCCAAGTATTGCAGTTGAAGTTGTGGCATCACTGCTGCATCCAAGATCATACTGTGGTGTTCCATCTGGTGCATTCAGGGATGGCGTGTCACTGCTGACTGAAGTGTCTTGATTTATTCCATTACCTGTTTGTGGAAGTTTTTTAATTTTTTATTTTAGTCTTTGGTAACTGGGTAAGGCCCACTAGGCACACATGCCTGTTTTCAGGGGTGACCTGGGAGCACTGGGCGGTTAAGTGACTTGCTCAGAGTCACACAGTATGCAAGTGGAGGTTGTGAGAATCAAACTCAGGTCTGGTCTGCTGGATGTATCAAGCTCATTCACACCTCATTCCTCTAACCTCTAGGCTATACTGCCTATATATAGCCTAGACTAGAGGTTACAGAGTAAGTAATGGAAAGTGAGTTTAAATACGGGCATATATTCATTAATTTTATAACCAAAAAAAAGATCAACTAGTAGTAGTTGAAAAAAACAAAAACTATGTCTTCAGCATGTTGTACTGCAGTAGTCATCAAACAACAGAGCATGTCACTGTCAAGTACATTTTCTGTGTGGTGGGAGGGGGTGCGGGTGCAATGCACATGTGTCTCTTTGTCAAGTTTTGATTTAAAAAACCTGTGGTCCACACAAGTCATCATTTTAACATTCACTCGGAGTGAGGTGGTGATACCATTATACAAAAACACCACTTAGTCCTCATATACAGTACTGTGCCCAATTCTTGGGGTTGTATGTTTGTAAGGACATTGTCAGGGTGGAGGCTGTCCAGATAATTAAGAAATAAATGGCTTGTGGATTTCACAATAAAAAATATGCGAACAGACTGAGCGCCCTCATTAAGTAATCACTGGAGGAGAGGAGGGATCGGAAAGTCATGGCAGGAACTTTTAAATACCATAAAGGTATCAACAAGGTGCAGGGACCAACATATTTCATTATAGAAGGAGCCCACGCACAAGAGGACATTAAATGCCATTGAAATGAGGCAGATTAAAGGGTAATGTGAGAAAGTCTTTCTTCAATGACAGGGTGGTATACAAATGGAATAGTATGCTACAGGAGGCGGTAGGACCAAACTCAGTGGAGGGATTCAGACATTCATGTGATAGATGAAGGGGTGCACTGGAAGCGTGAATGAGCAGAGAAATCCACTGGCCAACTAGTTTCAAAAACACCAACCGGGGGAAGGGGAGAATTACAACCAGAATAGCTGGGCATGACTGTCCTTATCAGCATTCACTTTATATGTTTCTAGTTTAAGAATAGAGAAGGGGCTTGTAAAATTACCAGATGGCAGGGGATCTGGTTCAGGGTATTCTTTCTGATCTTCAAAGGTAGAAGGTTCCACTGATGACCCCTCCAACACAAACACTGGATTGGACGTAGGTCAAGTTCCCAGGATATGGTCAAGCTCCTCATAGCAGGGACAAGATACCCTCCCTCCACCATACTTTCAGTTGCTGTCTTTAACTTTATGGTATCTGACTTTCATTTGTTTTATCTTTCCCCTACATTGATTGGCTGTCCTATCTGCCTCATGCTCTGCTAGGCAGTCAAAAATCTTTTGATAGATCTTTGTATTGCACCAAAAGTTTACAAGCTCCTCCTGTACAAACTCTTGTGACCAGTAGTTTGCAAGCAGCTTTGTGGCCTCCTCCGACCAACTTGCTGACTGGTAACTCATTTTGGGGGGGAAATAGAGTATAAGAGCTTAGGAACAGCTACTGACTGTTCTTCGTGTCTTTTTATTCTTTATTCTGCTTTTCCACCTGGGTATCTCTGACAACAGCCTTATGTCAAATCATCAATTAAAATTAGGAAATACTGACAAATTAGCACTTGCTATATCACAAAATCAACACACAGCTAATTACTGATTTACTGCATCAGCAATCGTAATCCTTATCAAATTAACATCACACAGTTAAATGATGGCAAATTTGAGCTTGCACTTTCCCGTAATAGCCACTTGTGTCACTATTGCTGCACTAAGCTCCTTGCACACACTGATAAATTATACTGTTCATTAATCTAGCTGTCAAATTCAGTCTGACTTCAGCTTGAACTTTCCCACGATCACCACACAGTGTCGCTCTTGATGCACTGTGCTCTCGCAGGCCTTACACAGAAGCATTATGGGATAGAATGCAGTGCAGCATGCTGGGAGATAGGAAGACTGGGTCTAACATGCCATGAGAAGGAGTCCATCGCCCATTCACACTTTCAGGTAAAAAACTATTTAATCCTGAAACTGTGTTTAAAAACTTTATTTAGACTAGGTGCTCAGCAGGGTTCAAACACTTTTTTAAACACTGTTTCAGTGCCGTGTCAAATGTGAACGTGATCCATGATTATGCTTTTTAAAACATTTTATTCTGTTCAAAACTTTTTAAAAAGCAAGATGTGAACAGGGCATGAAATGTCAGCTGTGACATGGTGCATGCAGGATGCAGGCACGTCAGCCATTTCCTCACAATCCTGCTTTGGCAGGATGATATGCAAAGTTTAAGCTAAAATATAAAATCTTGAACATTGAAACAAGTCAATATTGGAGAAACAGGAATAGGCCACTGAGACATGAACACTTCCTAGCTGCTTCATGAACTATGTGTTTTCAGTGCATCTGGCTGTGTATGTCCTACACTGTCTGTAAGTTGTTGAATTGAGTAAAAGATCGGGTAAGAACATTCATGTCTCCGGTGTGTTCCTTTAAACAGAGTGCTGACAGACTTTTGATATTATTAGCCCAGTGGCTAGTTTTACGCTTCATTGTGAGCCTGCAGAGTATGTTAGAGTTTATATAAGCTCTGATCTTTTTGTTTGCAGGTCTTGCAGTCCTCCATGTTTCTTTGCTGGTCCCACTATCCTCCATGGGCTAAGCATAGTAACAGAGGACTGTATTACCCTTACAGAAATACAAGTGTGCTGCGCAAATACACAATGCATGCCCACTTGCTTAATTGTGCAGTGTTTGCATGTGCTTAGCATACACAAAGTGAACCTAAGCAAACCAGATCTTAAAAGCACAGCAGGTTTGCATACTGCAAGCTTGACATGCATGCAGCAGCTGAGCTGACGTAAACATCATCTAAAAATCACACCAGGTTTGCATGTTGCACACTTGATATGCATGCAGCAGCTAAGCTGGCACAAATCTCATCTAAAAAAACACATTGGTTTCTGTTTCTCATACTACTGCTACCAATTAGAGCCATTAAAATACCAATTCCATTGAGTTTCCATTAAAATTAGGCAAATTTATTAATTCTCACCATTAAATCCTTTCACAAATTGTTTAATGGCTTGGGATTTGTGTCATTATATTGCCATTAATTTGTAAAGTATTGTTAGTTTACAGCATTAAATACCCAAGATATGATCCCATTAATCTTTACTCTCAGTAGTCAACCAACATCCACCCATTCCAGATGTGTGAAGAGGAGCCTCTGTGGTGTGAAGCCTGACCATTTTGTTTTGGGCTACAGATCCACTTATTCATACTTAGTGTTCCATATGTTATTCTTCGTAACTGTTACAGCTCACTTATTTCCACTTTGTTATTCTGTATGGAGCATTTACAGTATGGCCATGTGCAACACTCTTTGTGCTAGGGCCCTGAAAGCATGCACCATACCTCACTTTTTGTCACTGAAATGAGGGACATGGACTCTCAAAATGAGGAACCACGAAGGACACTAACCCTCATAATTAGGGACACATCCTGAAACAGGGAGATACATCAGAACACAGTGGAAACTATTGTTTTCACTTGTACAGATATTAGTACCTGAGAATGAATTTCTACCATAAAGCAGTGGTGCCATTTATTTATTTTGTTATTTATTTATTTCTAAAAAGTACCTTTGAGCCAAAGGCTCTTTTACAGAGGTTCCAAGTCATAGTAATACATGGGCATAACATCATTTACAATGGTTACAAATACATAAGCAGATACAAGGAGGTTCCATGCCTAGAAAGACATGAGTACATCAGGTTACAGAGGTTACATAATTACAATAACAGGGAGTACATAAGTAAAAATATACAGACACATAATTTAAAGCAGGCTAGGTTGACAGGTTGTTAAGTGAACAGCTTGAGAATCTACAGGATATAGAGCAAATCAGGTAGGGAACAGAGGATGATATAGTCTGTAAAATAATTAACTAATACAGTAGAAGCCTCTTAAAGGGGACACCTCTGTGGATGCCCTATCATCCCCTTTAAGCAGCCATCCCACTTTTTTTTCCATCGCAACCGGAAAAGACTTTGCTCATGAGACACACACATTACAGTAACTGACAAAACAGAGAAAACAAACAAAACAACAAGAAGTACTGGATGCCAGTACTTTTTTATGATTACAGCTGCTTTTTGTAAAAGTGTGTTTGGTTTGGTTCTTGATTTAATCTTTATATAACTGGTGAAAGCAACACACAGCACTTTAATTAAAATCACTTAGCTTCACGTAGCAACTTTTGAGAGAGAGGAGTTGGGCAACTGTAAAGCTTTGATAGCTTTTATTTTCTCACTCAGTAGGAGGTTGACTATTTTGTTGTTGCTTGTAGATGCCATCCTGCAAACCAAACACACTCCAGAGATATGCTAAAGTCACTCCATAGAGATGCTAAGCAGGTGGGAATGTGAAACAGCTTAAATGCTGGGCACTTAATGAGCACTTAACGATGCACAATTAAATTTTCAGCACTTTTTCCCTCACCTGTGACTAGATAATCGTCCCAATTAAGCGACAGGACCATCCCAATTAAACAGAAGCTGGTCTCATTGAATAATATTAGCCAAAAATCAGTGCCCAGGGGATTGTCCCAATTAAGCAGACATCCCCTTTAACCACGTCCCCTTTAAGTGGCTTCTACTGTACTGTATGCAAGGAGGCGAGAACTTGATGAGCAGCAGTTCTTTTGTCTTAAGTGCTAAAGAGTGTAGTGATAAAGGAGGTCTAGACTCACTGGGAGGGGAGTGCTGAGGCAGGGATCTGGAGCCTACTAGGAGAGTGTTAGTTAGCAAGAAGAGAGGAGAGGCAAGGGTGCAGGTTAGAATGAGGGTAGCAGGAAGGAGGAGGGAAGAGTGTGGGGGGAGTTCAGGTCTCACAGTCACAGTTCCTATTTGTGGTGAGAGCCACTCGGAGTTTATCTTTAAAGGGGCCTATTTTGTACACTTTTGTGATGCCTAGGTCAAGCACATTAAGCCAAAGTGGTGCCCGGTATTCGTAGGACCATTGGCCTTGTGTGGTTCTATGGAAAGGGATGCAGAGAGCTGAGTTGTTTGTACCCCTAGTGCATCTGATGGAATTAGGTTGGCTAAGGAGGCTTTGCAGGCCTGGGGTGGTAAATCCTAGCATAGACTTCTTGGCCATCATGCATACTTGATACTGGAGGTGACTGTCAAGGTTGAGCCATTTTGTTTAAGTGTACAACTCGCAGGTGTGAGTGAGATGGGGTACACCTAGGACTAAATGACATGCTTTGTTTAGTGTTGTTTTGATACATTTCAAAGCAGTTTGGGAGGCAGCCCCATATACTGCTAGACCGTAGTCTATCACTGAGAGGACTGAGCTATTTACAGCAGTTTTGAGTGCCTCAGAAGTCAGGCCTTTTCGGTGTCTGTACAGTAATCCTAGTTTTGCATTTGCCGACTTTGCAACTGCGTCTATGTGTTGGTTAAATGAGAAGGTGTGGTCCAGTGTCAATCCTAGGTATTTATATGTTTGACCCATCTCCAGGGAAGTATTCTGATTGTTATGAATGCAAAGTCGGTGAGTGCAGTGTTTGTTATGTGATGATGCGAATAACATAGTCTTAGTTTTTTTATAATTGAGGAGCAATTTTGATTGAAGGAACCAGTGCTCAGCCACAGTGAAATTAGCCTGCATTTGCTTTTCCAGTATGTAGGGGTCAGAATTACACAAATATAGGACCGCATCTTCTGCATACAGTAGTAGCTGGTCATTTACCGATTGAGGGAGGTTGTTTAAGAACAGACTGAACAGTAGAGGGCCAAGGATAGAGCTTTGAGGAACGCCTGTGTTAACACTAAGGTTGTCGGAGAAGGTGTCCAGGATTTTCAATTTTTGGACCCTCCCAAAGAGGTAGCTTCTGAACCATGCTACTGTTGCAGGGGAGAGGCGGTATTGGAGAGCTGATCCAGGAGCAGATTGTGATTGACGGTGTCGAAGGCCTTGGTGAGATTAATATATCTTGCCCCCACCAAGAGCCCTCTGTCTAGAGCATTATGGATAAAGCTGGTAAACTCCACTACAGCGATTGTGGTACTGTGTTGTTTTCGAAATCCATGTTGTTACTGACATTGTAAATGATACTTGTCTAGATATTCCATCAGTTGGTCGCTTACGATTCACTCCAGGGCCTTGGAGAGTGGAGGAAGGATAGATATTGGGTGGTAATTTGTAGAGTTGGCCCTGTCACCACTTTTGTAAACAGGGGTAACCACCGCCACCTTCCAGATAAGTGGGAATTCACCTGATACCAAGGAGAGATTTAAGATTTTGGTGAGGGGTTTGAGAGTTATGTCCAGGGTGAGCCTAACTAGCTTTAGGTCAAGTTGATCAGAGCTAGTTCTGGAATTACCTAGCACTTTTAGGATGTACTTTTTTGCTTCCATAAAGGTGATAGCTCTGAAGTAGAAAGGCGGGTGGGAGTTTGATTGGGTCCCCGGGTTTCGTTCGGTGCAAGTATCTAATTGGTGTTGAAGGAAGCTAGGACTCAATACTCCACTGAGGTCAGTAAAAGCTTTGTTGAAGACATTTGCAATGAGACTGTGATCCTGCGTAGGTTGACCTTCAATGTTCAGGAAGGTGGGGGGAGTTTTATTAGGTTTACCGGTTAGGGACTTGATGTTCTCCCAGAACTGTCTACTGTCATCCCATGTACTTGTCAGCTCATTTTTAAAGTGAGTGTTTTTGAACTTGCAAATAGCCCAGGTGCATTTATTCCATGCAGCTCTATAGTTCTGGTAGTCTGTCTGGGTACTGGAGTTTTTTGCTTTGTACCACAGGTCATCTCTATTTTTCATGAGGGCTAGTAGCTGTGCCGTGATCCAGAGGCTTTCATAGTCACGAATCCTTCTTTTGGTGTAGGGGGCGTAGACATTGCGCACTTCATTGAATTTGCTTATAAAGCATTCTAGGGCAGTGTTGGCATCTGTTTTGTGGTCAATAGAGCTCCAATCTTGGAGGCTGAGGTGTGCTCTTAGAGCTCCCAACTTGCCTTTCTTCAGAAGTCTAGCAGTAATAGTCCTTATTTGACCATTTACAGATTACCAAGGAGTGGTCACTGAGGGAGTCGAGGAGAACCGTGATGGAGGATATTCTTTCTGGTCAATTTGTGACCACCCAGTCGATTACTGACCCCATGCCTGTTCTGCTGTTATACTGAGTGGGGGAGTCTACCAATTGCACAAGGTTGAGAGTGGCTAATGAGTCCTTGTAGTGTACAGCTTCAGTGGAGGACCAGTTGATATTAAAGTCTTCAACCATTATCAGCTCTGTGTTTGGTACCCCTTCAGAGAGGTAGTTGATGACAGAATTGAAACCATTCTCTTGTTCCTTGGGAGGGATATAAGCCGAGACTATTGTTAGGGTTTTCCCATTCTTGCCAAGTGTTACTTTTATGACCATCAGTTGAGCCCCACATTTGGTGTCACATGGGTTAAGCATTTGGCCCTGAATGTGGTCTTTAACATATATAATACTTTTATTTAGGTAGGGAAGATGGCACAGTTGCACCCCCTATATTTGTGCCTAGGTTGTTCTTATGTGTGGCAATAATGGCATTAAATTTGGTCTAATCTTTTTGCACGATAAGTCCCCCCCAGATGTGTGTGCTCACACTGCGACTACGAGTGCACTCCTGACTCAGCTGTGTCTGTGTTGCGTTGTCCACACTCTCCACCTGTAAGCAGCGGAGCCATCACACGTGACGTGGAGGAGCTCTGAGCAAGCAAGAGCATGCGAGTCATGTGAGGGTGACACTGCCACTCCCACCACAGAGTAGACAGACTACACACTACAGCTCAGAGGAATCGGTGTGCACACTGACCTCTTGATAGCAGCATCACAGCAGCATGTTTTTGCTGGTCTGCTCTTAGTGAGTCTCTGTCTCCAATAGTGACCGAAGGGGCAGGGGGTGAACCAGAAGCTAGCTCAACAACTAGGCTACCTACCTACAGCACAAGCCTCATCTGACAAGAAAAATATTGTGGACCCCCACGGCAGCAAGCTAGGCTGTCAGCAGTCACAATGGTGGTGGTGTGGGCTGCCTTAATAAGCCTTGATCAGCGTGGTGTGGCAGCAGCCCCAGGGGCAACCAAGCAAGAATTAAGTGACACAGGTTTGCTGGGTTCACTCGGTGAGGTAACTCGGTCATGGACTGCGATCAGGGGCCAGGACAGTCAGTTCCAGCATCCACCTTCTGGCAGAAGGAGGGAGGAGGAGTGTGCTGAAAACTGGGCTGGGGGCGGGCACTGCTGAGCAGCTACTAAGGAAGCAGTTACATCCCTGAGCTCCTGAGAATTTTTATATAAAACTGGTTTAAAACTTAAGTTTTTTCTGGGAATTAAGTGTGAGACCAAGTGTTGGATGTGTTCAGGAGTGACATTATGGGGAAACATCGTGGTACTCTGCCTCGTCTGTGGAATTTGTTACTCCTAAAAAGTCACAGCAACAAGGTAAGGAGTGGCCTGCATCTACTGGTGAAGCCTCGGCACCAGCAAATACTCCATTGAATGGAGCATCACTCCTTTCCGTACAATCTACATTGAACCAGCTACAGTAGTAAAATCTGTTCAAGATATGGATAAAAAGCTGGACACTTTGACTCCCAGAGTCTCGCCCTGGAATCCAGGATGGACCACTGTGAGCAGATGGTGCAGCACTTGGAGTCTTCGGTGTTGAAAGCCTGTGATGCCACAACTAAATTGATTAAAGAAAACACATTGTTGTGCCAGCGATTGGAGGCTGTTGAAAATCAGGCTAGGGAGTAAAACATCAGAGTGCTAAGGTTGACTGAAAACTCAGAGGTAGAAGACTGCCTGGCATTCGTTCACCCCTTTCTGCCTGCCATTCTGGGATTATCTGAGAATGCCCTCCCTATTTCATTCAAAAATGTATATCGTCTTACCCTCAGGCGTATGTCAATGGGCACAACATTTCCCCGCTCTTTGATGGTGGTGTGTACTGGTGTGGGGGACTGAGACTGAGTGCTTACTCTGGCTAGGAGGAAACAAATTTTGAAATATGGAAATGATAGCATCCGACTATTTTTGATTTATCCCATACCACCCGGCAAAGACGCAAGGCTTATGATAACACCCACAGCCGCCTACACCAGTTTAATATCCAGCATCAGCTATTGTATCCCGTAAGGCTCCATGTAACATGGCAGGGGCAACAATATCAATTTAATGACTCTAAGGATGCAGATAAACTTCTCCAGTGCATTGAACAAGTGTTGGAGGTGGCAGTAGGTGGGGCACCTTCGTCGAATGAGGACTGAGGCACTGTATGGGTTTGGCTCTGGAACTGTAAGTTTGTTATAATAATAATAATAATAATTTTATTTATATAGCGCCTTTCAGAATATCAAAGCGCTGAACAAATTAATATCATGAATTCAAATATCCATACAAAACATCAAAACATATAAAGACACATCATAAAATACATCATAAAAACATAATAAATTACAATAAAATTCCAGTCATATTCCAACTAACTTAATTCCCCAAAAAGGCCATTTTCCATAAATAAGTTTTTAATTCTTTCTTAAATATCTCCACAGAGGTGCACTCCCGTAACCGGCCTGGTAGAGAATTCCAAAGAGTGGGAGCAGCATGAGAAAATGCTCTGCTGCCTGAAGATTTTAAACTCACTCTTGGAATCTCCAGCAACCCCATGTCGGTCGAGCGGAGCGATCGGCCAGGGCAATAAGGAACCAGGAGGTCTTTCAGATAGGATGGACCCTGATTGTGAAGGGCTTTAAAAGTCAATAAAATGACTTTAAAGGTGATCCGCCACTGTATAGGAAGCCAGTGCAGTTCGCACAGCACCAGGGTAATATGACAGGACCTACTTGTCCCAGTCAAAACTTGGGCTGCAGCGTTCTGCACCAGCTGTAGGCAGTGGATTTCAACCCCAGAAAGCCCAAAGTAAAGGGCGTTGCAGTAGTCTAGGGTTGGGGGTTGGAGACTGTAATGTATTTACATGGAAGTTGTTATTTTCATTGGTCCCCCATTCGGTATTATAAAAGATTGACCCTACCAATGTGATGTTTTTTTCTCTTTCTTCGGGAGCCAAGGGTCCTGGGGTGATTATCTCCCAGATTAATGTTATTTACACGCCCTATCCAGTTAACCATTATCGTGCCTGGTGCTTCTCACTGTATGGTGATCTGGGGCATTCTCATCAAGCTGGACTATTTCTATATATGCTGCCGGCAATATGCTGGGTTGATTTGTGTGGTTCACTAATGTTCTTACCACTGTCGTGTTTGTTAATCTTAATACATTGTTCCTTCTATAATGGGGCAAGGGAATTTCTTTATTATTCCTGTGATGTTAGACTGAGTTGAGGAATCGTTGTGGACCGTGTCTTTTACTGGTCAGATTATCTTATAGTGGGGTTTACAATATTGGGCATCTGATTCCCCTGTGGACTTCCTGAGCTGCATGCATTGGGGTTAATTGATATTATATTTGTTTTTTCCCCAGATATTGTAATGCCAGGAGAGGTGTCCTGCATGCTATCCTTCTGACTGAATGTTTGGATATATTGTTTGCACTGTTATCCTTCCATGTATGGATTGTCCTGTAAGTTCTACTTGCAAAATCTAATAAATATATACTACAAAAAAGAAAGAAAACTGGGCTGGTGGTGCACTAGTCCAGGCTGCAGGTTCCAGCCAGATGACCAGGTAAGTAAAAGTAAATAATTTGTTTTATAGGGGGATTGGGGAAGGAGGAAGGACTGAAATATTGATCTGCTTTTCACTTTTCTGCACCTTTGGGTGGCTTCACGATCTGTATGGGACATGTATTGAATGGAATGGAGTCAGAGAGAGGGAGGGAGAGAAAGAGAGAGATTGGGGATTTTTTTTTTTGGGGGGGTGTCAGAACTTCTGCCAGGAAAAAAAATAGTTAGTAACCGGGGTGGGGTTTAAGTTTAAATCTGATGCACTGCTCCTGCACAAGGGCTTGAAGTATATGTGAGAGAATGACAAAATGTGCTAAATACCTAAATCAAAAAATCCTGAGTGATGAGAGAGACTGACCAACTGAGTCAACTAAAAAGAGACAGCTGAGCGAGCGAGACTCAAGAGTCAGCACCGTGGTTAAAGCCTGATGGTCAACTAATTAAATTTTTTTAATTTTTTGTGACATTTGTAGCTGAAATGAAGGCTGCAAGCAAGTGTGTGGTGTGCCTGGACCCAATGGCGGAATGGGGCAGGCAAGCTCTCCCAGTCTGCAGAGCTGAACATTCATGCTGGAATCAGCTCGCATGTTCGAGCAGGCAGGCAGCTGCTGCCTGCTCAAATGTGCACACACACACAGTGCATATGAGAATGGAAGGAGGTTCTTGATGGGTGGTTCCAGTTATAGTCTCAGATTTTGTCCCTTGGTAGAAGGATGCATCTTATACATTTTAATTGTTCCTGTTTTGCATACCACTTTTCAATCACAACAAATAAGTTTTACCTTTTAGAGATGTTCCAGGTGTTCCACAGCTTCCCTTCTAGGGGTTAACTGGCACCTGGCCTCCAGTGGTTGTTGAGCCCCCCCCCCCCATTGATATCTGAAAGGGCACAGAGTTGCAAACTTGAAGACTTGTGTTTGAATCTCATCTGCCCCCACTTGTATACTATGTGATCCTGAGCAAGGCACTTAACTTCCTTGTGTTCCCAGGTCACACCTAGTAAAAAGCTCCTGCCTTTCCTGGTTAAACAATTTTTCCCTTTATGTGTGCAGTTATAAATGACCCGCTTGCTTGTTGCACGCATGCATTATGCATGCAGTCTGTTCCAATTTAACATGTAAAACATTCTTGCAGCACACATGCCACACTTGCTTCCTGCACGCATGCCATATGCATGCAATCAGTTCCAATTTAACATAAAAAATATGCTTGCAGGACGCATGCCACATAAGTAGTTTTATGTGTGGTGCATGCAAACATTTCACATAATAATTTTTGTGAAGGTAGCCCCTGGAGAAAAGCAGTCCCAGTAAATATCTGATCGGAGATTATAACAGCTCTAACATTCACTGTAGGCTATTCAATCTCCCACTACTGCCTACTGCTCTGATGTCAGCTCCAGGAAAATCTGGGATTTGTAATAAAAGAAGATGACAGCCTACAACTAAGCAAAATTAGTCTGATATACTATACTATGCTATACTATACTATGCTGTGCTATGCTATACTATACTATACTATACTATACTGTACTATACTATACTATACTATACTACAGTAAGCAGTAAGTACACCAAAATGGTTTCGCCCACAAATTGCACACTGGGACCAGCCCCACACTTGAGTGTGGGATACTTTCTCCTGATTGTTCCACTTTAATTATATTTATATGTGTATTTTAATACAGCTGAGATTATTTAATTTTTTTTATTTGGAATTTATTTATTTTATGACTTTTGCTTCTGTTGGTCCTTGTTGTAATGGTGCCCTGAGCCAGAGAAGGGTGCTACATATTCCCTTTCCCTCTCCCTCATTTTCTGTCCAATAACTTCTTTACACACATCCCACTTCCTTTTGAACTCTGCTATATTCTTGATCTTTGCAGCACTGTCAGCAAGTTTCGTCCACCCATCCACTACCCTTTCTGTAATGCAATGTTTCCTAATGCCCTTTTTGAACCTACTTCACTGGCTTCAGCCTATGCCCCTTGGTGGACACATTGTTTTTTAGTTTGAACAGACCCGCTGCTGTGTCTTCTTTGTTAAACCCTTTCCTGAACTTCAAACTCTCTCCCATGCCCCCTTCCCTCCAGTCTTGATTCCTTACTTTATATATCCAGTTTGCCTCAGTTGCTTCATGCAAGTATTAAAACCCAACAAACTAGGTCATAAGTACATTGTACTGCAATCTTATGACAAGAACATAACATAAAATGGGCGCTTTAATTTTAAGATGCTTGTAGCTTTCAGAAGGTGTGGAGTCCATGACTGCTGGAGACTTGCCTCTTTAATGGTCATGTGATCTCTCTTTACATCCCAATAACCTTATTAACACTACTGGAGGCTTCATAATTGCTTTCTGAAAATTATGTTCTAATTAACTTAACATTAGACAAGGCTGTTTTCCTTGTTCTTGCCACTTTTTGTAGCTCTGGGGATTAATTAATTGAAAGGTGAGAACATTTTTTTAACAGTACTATAATTTGTTTCCAAGTCTTTTTTAAAGGGTCTTTAACTCAGTGAACCAGCCAACGATAATGTGTTATGTACAGTATTGGATTTATATTGAACATTTGTGCAAGATGGCGTGACATTTACTGTACCATTTAAATCCACCCCAGGAACTGAAAAAAGAAAACAGAGTCTATTGACAGAAAACCTCTTCTGGAACCCAGACCAAAGCAGCTGCATGAATTTTCTAATACAGCTTTTGTAACAGACCAACATGAAAACCAATGAAAGTTAAGATCCTCAAACAGAGGTAGAATATACTGACTGCAGATCTGTCAGTTTCCAAGTTGGTGAGGAAGGCCCTAAGGGTGACAAGTACAAGAAGCATGACTCTAGTTAATCATTAAACTAACAGCAAGGTTAGTGATAAGGAAACTGTGAGCAGGAGAACTCAGCTGAGACAGGGATTTTATAAACTGTACATGCTGCAGTGTCTGCACTTATGCAGTAACTGCATTTAAGTTTATACACCCACTTACTGGGGAAGACTTTCTGCCTAAACAGTATATGGGTTGCAAGGCATCATTTGCTGTTTATGTGGATTGGTGTGAGTGGGAGAGGATCTACAGTATGTGGGTGTACAGTTCAACCCCTGAGGGGTCGCATCCAGGAACATGTCAAGGCCACTTTTGCAGGGAATCAGAACAATGCCCTGGTTGCACACTTCAAGGGACAATGCTATTGCAGCCCCACCTCCCTCAAATTTAGAATATTAAAACATGTTCCCATTTTAAGATAAAGGAGACGAAATCAATGATACCCTTTCACTTTAATAATAAGGTTGGACTTCAAGCCGTTTTATGAATTTGGCAGTCTCCCTGTTTCAGAGACTGCAAATTCCAGTTTGCATTTTGTACTGAAGAGTTAATTTGCCCATTTTACTAATCTGTATTGTAATGTAACTGGGTATTTAAATTTCATATGATTTATATTAATTAAAAATCCTACAGTATTTCCTATATCAAATACTGTACCTGAATGTTTTGCTGAGGTTGAATTCTGGTTATATTACATTAATCTGTATCTCTAAAGATAACTGCATTTTGGTCACCCATGGCATCATATTCTGAGTTGCTTTTTATTAATATTCCAGCATGTTTGTCCTTGCAGTTGTCAAAATGGGGCTTAGCACAAACTGGGCATTTTTTAACAGCTTTTTTGCACAATATATAAATTAGTTGAAAATCTAGAATGGGCAATGTTAATTATTATGAAATGGGTATTCAGAATCTCAGCTCCTGATTGTTCGAGAGTTACTTTCATCTGTGCAGTTATCCCAGCACAATGGCCCAAATGAAAGTAGTTCCTGGCAAAATGGACTGTGCACTAAAGAAATACCCCTACTCCCCCCCCCCCCCAGCTGCCCACCAATGCACAGTATAACATTGTTTAGGTCTGATTTTACCCCTACCCATGTATTTTTTTCCGTGTGCAGTTTAATAATGCTAGGGTCATGCATGGCCACACGCTGCTGCCAAAATCACTTGCATGATTTGAATTAGCCAGACAGTTTCAGCAATGGTAATCCTAGTTTTTGCTGATTTGAAATTATATTTACATTTTTAATTGGTGCTGTATAGCAGTGTTGTATGACTTGATTAAGGCATGGGACTTCATGAAGCTTAAAATGATGAATCTTTCTTGCCTTTCAAATTTGAAATTGAAATCTATTGATCACTGTTTGTATGGCTTGCACTACTTTCACCTTATAATTGTTAGCTTAAATTGGGTCCAGTAGACGCCGTATGGCATCAGAAGCATTCATTGCTGAACCAGACCCAAAATGGCCACCTGGACTCAATGAGTTCATTGATAAATGACTCTGGATGTGGTGCTTTCTGACGGAACACTGTTCCCAATGAAGACTCACTTGAGAGTCACTATAAAGGGGTGTTCGGCCTCTGCTCCTGAGGCTGGCACATAATTTCATAAACTCTCATCACTCTAATATGGTGTGTGCACCCATTCTTTGGACTTGTATGATCAGTCTCTTTTTGATCTCACCAGACATAGTGCCAGGTGTGCAGCACAACCCCTCAGAAGGGAGCATGTTCCCTAGCCCACCATCAGGTGTCAATGCACCTGTGATTCACGACAACACTTTTCCTCAAGTGTACTCCCCAGTCTCGTCTGCACCTGATCCTGGCTCCCCGTGTGTGCTCTTGAACCCAGGTTGCTAGCATGGAAGCCCAGCATGCTTTTGCTGGGCCATAGTGCAGCCCCCTAGAGCAGCAGTGTTTTCACAAATGGCAGCAAGAACAGACATGCATTTCAGTTGTTATTAAGCAGCTGAAGAAACTAAAAGTCTTGTTTGGTCTGGGATAGGTTGGGAAAAGGGGAACATTTAATAGAAGACATTTGTTTTGTTTTCCTTTAGTTTAGCTGGGCTTGCAGTGTTTTCAAGAAAATGACTGATAGCCACAGGTGATAATTCCCAGTTTTCCTTTTTTTCACAGTGTTTCTTTTTTCATAAAGTTTTTTTTTTTGTTCCGTGTTGGTGTAGGCGGGCAGATACTCAGTCCTGTCCCTACTCCCCCACTACCAGCATCTGCCTCCCCTTCTCACTGGGGCTAAGTCCCACACAAATTGGCCTCTGTGGCAGGGCCAGGGAGTAGAGGGCATTCTCCCCCGAGTGCACATACCAGTAGCCCCCATTGGTCAGGTGGTGGTGCAGGCCAAGAGAGGGTGGGTAGAGCTTCATGAAGCCTGCCCACACCATTTTCTGTTTTCTGGCTCCCCTGTTCCTCTGTTGCAGTGACACACGAAGTGCGTGGAGGCATGCTCACATTGTACAACCCCAGACCCTCCCTTTGTGCCACTTGTGTACCTGCACTATCACCAGGCCTTCACCCACTGATAGTCAGAGGCTGAGATGATTATCCTCCCATCCTTGAGAGAGGAGAGTAGTCCATTAGATGCTCAATCCTCTCCCACCCCGGATGACCCCGAGTGGCCTGTGCTTAATCCTGAACATGGGTCACAAGCATGGCAGGAAGTAAGGCGTTCAACGCCATAGTTCTTGATGCCAGTGGGCCAACCTAGAATAGTTCACACTTTTGACATAACACTCATAAATTACAGGATCTGTGATGTCAAAATTGTGAATTAAAAGGTACTGTACTGTATGAAACCATGACCTGTTGGCTAGTTATTGACCTCAGTCATATATTATGGTGTAATGTTCCACCTCATGTTTATTATTTTTTTTATTTAAACATTTGGTAACCGGGAAAGGCACACTGAGCCGAAGCTTGTTTCCAGGTGCAACCTGAAAGAGGGGAAAAGGGAGTACAAAAACAGCAGAAATACATAAGATACATGAAATCATATAAACAGATCATATATACAGTTTACATAATTTATACAGAGGAATGTGTACATATAGAGGAACTTAATACATAAACCATAAAATTCCAAGGATTAGTTACATCCTGTAACCAGGTTTTGACACTCAGAACAGGACTGACCAGACGCATATCAAATATAACCTTTAGCTACCTGTTTAACTACAGTATGTGCCTGTCTGTTTATACAGTTTTCTGACACACTCTTTTGATTAGGCTAGTCCTGGTTTTAACATTATGTGATCAAATCCTGGAAATGAGCAACGCGTACTGAACTTACACAAAGCAAAAAAGAAAAATATATGTCTTACTAAGAGACTTGAACATTCCTTAGTGTTATGATTCTAATATGCATACAGTACCTGATAGCTAATGTCATAACCCGAAGCTAAGAGAAATAGGCACCTTAATTTGAATTTCTTTATAAGATCATACATTAAATATGATTACAAACTCTTCAACTGCTGGCTTCAGTTCAGCCAACCTATTTTCTGCTGATGTTCCAAGTTGCATGCTGTTAGTGTCTCTGCTGTCTTCATACATGAATATTAAACATCTTCTCTGATATATCCACCAGTCAACATTCAATAATTTTTGTGAGAGGTCTTGTAACTATGACAACAATACAGTGTCAGACTTTCCCAACTGGATACCTGAAATTTCCAGGTTCACCCCTTCCCCCAATTTGGGCTCCTCCTCACATTTGAATCACTGAAAAGCCTTTTATTTATCAATTATTATCTAAATAAATTTGATTTTCTGATAATTGTAAGTAGCTCAGCAGTGGAACTATCCTCTTGATTAAAATTAGCTGTACCGCTACCCCAGCATGGTGTTTGGGGGACACAGTGCTACTGGAGGAGACATCTTTAAGATGAGATGCTGTCTGTATGTTCTGGTGGTTGCTTAAGTGGACATTAAACCTCCCATGGCACTTCTCAAAGAGATTATGGGGATTTTATTACACAAATCAAAACTGAAAAAAGTTCACAAACAAGAAGAAGAAAATACCACCACCTATGTTAACCACCCCCCTTTTCTAGGGTCACCACCTTGGAATGAGGTAAAAAACGGATGCTAAACCACACCCCAAACTCCGCCTCTGGCTCCACCTCCTTTTTATGACTGGCGAGTATATCGCTTCTCCTCCAAAGCCATTTGTAATGTTGGAATAGACATTACTAAAGACTAAAATAAAAAATATATATATTTATAATGTTATTTATTTGATTTATTTATTTATTCAGTTATTTATTTGTATTCTTTGGCAACCAGGTTGACTCCCATAGGCCACATAACCCATTTTACAGGAGTGACCCAGGAGCACTGGAAGGTTAATTGACTTGCTCAGAGTCGCACAGTATGCAAATGGAGGCTGTGGGAATCAAACTCAGGTCTGCTGGATGTGCCAAGCTCATTCACAGCTTATTGCTCAAGCCTCTGCTAAACACTCTCCCATTTTCCTTTCCATGTCAGTCATGTATTCTGATGTTTTGACCAATTTTTGATATAGTAATTTAATTATTGGTGCTTGTGGTACCCTTAATACTGCGCTCTGTTCCCCTTTACCTCAGCAGCTACTGCTGTTTCTTTTCATATTTCTAAAACATTCCACGATTTCAGACACACCATTCCATGCTGTTTATCTGAATGACCTGTAAAAGTGTAGCTAATATCATGGAATATTTAGGTAATACAAAACATGAAAGCAAATGTAGTGATAAAGGCAGTAAAAGTTAGATTATTAATTTAACAAAAATGGGTCTAAAACATACCAGAATATAGGACAAACAAAAAGAAACACATGAGAGCACATAAAGGTGTACAAGCTGTTTCCTGTCATAGCAGTAAAAGACCATACTTAAAATTTAGAGTGGAAAAGATTATATTAATTTTCTGCTAAATGATCTTAATGGCCATACTTTACACTTCCCAGACAGACTGTTTTTACAGACAACGGCAGGTCTGAATGACATCAGAACTTTGTAACCTGGACATGTAATGCAGCCATAACAGTGAATGATTTGATACATCAGTTTTAAGAGTATATGAGCACTCAAAATGGCCCAAAAAACGGACTGCATTTAATTAAAACTGTATGACCGGATAAGGACCCTAAAAAATGGATTATCCGGTCAAAAAACGGATAGGTGGCAACCCTACCATTTTCACTAGTAGCCCCTCTATTGACCAGTAATAGAGATCATAAAGATTTGCAATTCCACGTCAAAACAGCAATTGCAAGACAGCATCAGCAGAAAAGGGTGTTGTGTGGTCAGTAGCAAATGGGGTAGTCCAAAACGGTGCTAGATTAGATAAATTAACTCTGAAACCATGCACTGTTATGAAGGCATTGTTTTTGACTGCGTTGTTTTGTGTTCCCTGTTTTGATGGGACACCAAGATTTGTTCCATGTCTAAATATTGTAAAACTATCATGTTCACCCTTTCTGCAAAGTACTGAATTCTTGGTTCCTATATTTCTGTTGTTCCTTAAAATATATTTCGCTTAAGGAGGATTCACACATTTTGGAAATCGAAAGATACGAAGATCTAAGTTGCTGCAGCACCAATTAACATCTTGCCTGCCATAATTATAATTAAAAAAAGGCAAAACTTACTGTTACAGTGCCTTTCTTGCACTTCCATAATTGTTGATGGAAATCACCCAGAACTAGGCACTTACAGGTGAGTCTGTTCAGCAATGGAAGACACCATGTACAGTAAGTGCTTAAGTTTTCCCAAAACCGTTTAACTACGGTACATTCTAATAAAAAAAAAAGTTCAGTTGTCTTAAGCTGGTCCACACACTTCAATCAATCAATCAATCAATCAAAATCTTTATTTATCCAGGTGAACATCATTGTGCAGTGCTCATTTGCAAGATGGACCTGGGTAGTACAAGGTAATTTACATATTCAATGGACAATACAAAATATACATGGAAACATATTCATTTACATATTCAATGGACAATACAACGCAGACACAGAAATAGACAAGGTATTACAGCGTCATTCATGGTATCACAACATAACATATGTGAGGATAAACCGTAGCTCATTTACAAAATTGCCTGTATATATGTACATAGCAACAAAAGTGAGATTGTACAGTAACTTCAGATGTGGAGAAAAGTTTAAGGGGTGAATGGGATTAACTACTCATCGTGTAGTCCTTTCCATCCCCTACGAGTATTATCCATAGGAGATGGGAAGGGAATGTCAGGTAGGTGTGGGCAGGTCTGGGGAGAGAGAGCTATAAGAGAGGGAACTATTATTATGGAGGGTGAGAAATGGGATAAGGGGACAAGAGGGTGAGATGGTAAGTGCAATGTAAGGAGTAGAAATAAAGGGTGATGAGAATATTGCAAATTATCAGGGTAAGGCGACATCTAGACTAATTTTATTTAAGAGCAGGGTTGGGGAACACATAGAAAATTCCCATGGAGAAGGGAAAAAAGAATAGCGGGAGGAGAGTTGCAAAGTTATACGTCAGGACTGAAGGTACTAGTCAGGCATGGTGGTTTAAGGTATGGTGGTGGTGCAGTGGTGCAGTGGATATATATAATCAAGCTAACGATGCAGGAAGCATTTGCAGTGTTCCTTGAAAAGGCATGAATAAAGGGACTTAAAGGAAGTAATGGTTATGGGTATGCTAAGTTTCTTTGTTTTTTGCAGTTTGTTCCACAAGGAGGGCAGCATGAAGCTAACAGCAGTCCTTCCAAAGCGAGAATTAACATTGGGCACTTTCAACAGGATATAAGACTAGAGTAGAGGATATAAGAGTAGCTTCTTAGAGCATACTTGCTTATTATGTTTTGCTGGAGACAGTCTGAGACATATTGCGGTAATTAATTGGTATGGGTATGTCCTTTCTTCCATTGATTTATGTTTGTTTTTCCCACATGCCCGTATTCTGTCATGGCTGCAGAGCCATGGTACGTCCCACATCTTTTGTGGGAATCTTTTGTACACCAGTTGATTTACCACCAAGGAGATTTTAGAAGTTGGACAATGTTTAAGGTCAGGTTCCTGAACACAAATGTTTGCCATTATTTCATTGCAGAGTTGTTTTCTGGAAGAAGTCATCCATGACCTAGAAAAATTCCATTTCACCAATATCTTTAAGGATAAGAAACCATAAGGAAGACACATGTACCACAGGATTTTCAGGGGATAGATCCTGCCAAATGTCCAGATAACTTGCAACATTTCCCCATATCCATTTCCATACCATAATAGTTGTGTCCGTCAAATCCACTCTAAGGGACCCATAGAAAAATAAAGTGTGGAAAACAACTATAAGCCACTTTTTTTTTTTGCCTTGGCAAATATGTTCATTTCCTTCTAATTGAGTTGAGGCAGCTTTGCCAAAACAACTGAAAGAAGATACTGTAAATTCTTGTTTCCAAATTAAGGTAGTTGGAATACATAATTTAAATGAGCAAAATAGGCAGTATGAATTGTTAAATAATATATACATGCCTCCCCTGCTACATTTATTCTTTTTTGGTAACCAGGTAAGGCCCACTAGGCACAAGTGCCTGTTTTCAGGGGCAATCCAGGAGCACTAGGGAGGTTAAGTGACTTGCTTAGAGTCACACAGTATGCAAGTGGAGTTTGTGGGAATCAAACCCAGGTCTGCTGGATGTAACAAGCATATTCACAGCTTGTTACTCTAACCTCTAGGCTATACTGCCAGCCCTAAATCTCCAGGATTGCAATTGGGTTATCAATAATTCTAACCCCAGCAATATAAGGTGTCACAGTTGGGTCCGTGCCTAACTGAATACCCAGACTTTTTCACAGATTAATTTTAGATGCTGATACTTCAGTGAAGGAAGTAAAAAACATCCAATATTGCCTGACTGGAGACTGCATCTGCCACAAACAAATGTATGTAATCAGCAATTCAGCATGTGCAATTATTTTAAGGGGCTCTCCACCTATGGTGGAATAATACCACTTATCCTGTGTTCTGCCACAGTTCTTTTCACTAGGGTATCCACAACAAAACACTGTGTACAGGAAGGGGACTCAGAGGACACCCCTATCTGGCACCTACTTTGAGAGGCATGGTGTTTTCAAAGTATCCATGTAAAAAGAGGGTTACAAATGTTGTGTTATACCACAGGTGCAACCAGGATACAAATGTCAAAGGGATGCCATAAAAATTCAATACTGAGAAGAGATAACCATGTGAAACTCTATTAAATACTTTCATATGATCCACTAAAAACAGAAAACCAGGAATATAGTGGGCATTAAAGTGCTGTATGACTTTTCTATTGATATAAAGATTATTGTAAATCCTTCTGGTAGATATGGAGCAAGTCTGTACTAGTTCAGTCAGTGAGTCTGCAATTACAGGATATGGTTGCAAATAGGGTTTTACCCTAACAATCTATTATTACCTGTATAAAAATAAACTTCCATTCATTCATTCATACGCACAAGTTGTGTGACAAGTAATTCAGCCAGGAACTTGAAATCTAAATTCAGTAAGAATATTGACCTCCAACTGAGATGTCAGACCTCTCATCCTTTTTAAACTAGTAAATAAAAGCGCCATAATTAAAGGAGGAGAAGCTGGCCTGCTGGCACAGCAGTAGAGCTACTGCTTGCGACACCATCAACCCGGGTTTGGGAATGAGCCCGGGGATATGGAGGGCCAACCGGGGGGAGAAGGCTTGAGCATCAGGAGATGGCTTGCCTTCTCTGGGGGGAGGGGATGTGGGTCAGTGCTGGACTGACCTCTGGTGGAGGCCAGAGACACAGCAACTACTGAGCCAGCAACAAGGGGAGAGGAGTGACAGACATCAGTGCTTGCACCCTGACATCATGTGCACGTCACTCCTCTGGGAGGCATACAAGGAAAAAACACTGATCCAGCATGATACCGATGAGAGGGTTGGAAGGCCTTCACCACCATCATGGCATGGCTTGAGCTGAGACCCCGACTGGATTTAAGGTACAGGGGTAAGTACCACCCTGTCTCCACCTGGGGGGTAAACCACGGCAAGATGGGGGGTCCTGCCGAGCGTGCTGTGTGGTGGTCAGTCATGTGACAGTGCCTGGGTCAGAGGGGTAAAAAGAAATATCAAGAAAAATAATTAAAGGAGGAGGACATCACTTCTTCACTTAAAATATGGTTAAAAGTAGTCAATAAGAAGTCAGCTATTATATCCAGAAAATGTTTATAAAATTAATTCAGGTTTCCATCCCTCCCTGCAGATACCCCTTTCTTTTACGCTCAAAATGAACTGCTAAAATCAAAGTTTTTATGATGGGGCACATAGTCATTCTGTCTGCTTCAGACAGCGGCAGGGGGTTTAGTTCAATCATAAAGTGTTGTACATGTGCTTATGTCTGTGAAGCAGAGCAAATGGTATTTTGGACATGCTGTTCTATAGTTAAAGTGCATCTGATAACTTACAGACCACTTTACCTGTACTATTTCATAGGGCTGTGATATCAGATGCATAATTTTGTTCCATGCAAGCCACAAAAGGGACTTCACATGTGTGTGTGTGTGTGTGTGTGTGTGTGTGTGTGTTACTTTAGTTCTGCATATTGATATTGCCTTATCTCCAATTTTAACTGTTGAATCTTATCCTAAAAATTCCCTGACTATTTACTGGCAGTGATATTACTCTCTGTAGCTGTTCTTGCAATGTTTAATAATGAAAATACTGTATGTCTGGCACTGCTTCATTTTCCTAAATTTTTGAAACCACTGTTGTAAGTCTAGCTTAGTATACTCCCCCTACTCGAGAGGGTTCTCATAACAGCATAAGACAGAGGCCCTAGCTTGTAATAGTCTGCACACATCTGATTAAACTAAAGGGGAATTGAGCAATTAGAAATGTAATACCCATCTACAGTACTTGCTGAGGGCATCTGGGAGACACCAAGTCCCACTGCTCCACAAGTTAAAAAGTGATCGAAGAATTCCACTGGGCCAGTAAAGCCTTTCATATAGACATCCTCAAGGATAAAAACAAGTAATCTATTCAGGTAGCCAAGCTGCCTCTAAAGCATGAGGCACCCCTGGTAGAATGAATCAGCCTATTCCATTTGATTAAACTAGCAGTAGTTACTGTCCTATGCAAAGCTATAGAATCACAATAATCTTTTCTGCTTCGTGTCTGACAGATATATCCATACTACAATTAAAATTGCCTCCTAAAACAATTGTCCATGCAGTGTATAAATAAATGGTTGTCTAGAGGCAAAAAGCACCACTCACTAAGCCTTGGTCTGTGGGGCATAAATACTAATTGAATGTTTTGGCCTTGCCACCGGACATCTTATAGAAGAGCTCTCCCAGGAATAATATTGACTAATCACTCTACCATGAAAGCCGTGCCATGGAACACAATTCCAACCCTGTCTGCTCTAACATCACCAAAGGACCAAAATGAAGGGCCCCTACACCCAACCTTTTCCAGACAGGGAAAGATCAAAAGATGAAGCCATCTCTGTTTCTTATTAAAAAAAAAATATGAACCTGAAAAGTAGCCTCTTGTAAAAGAGAAAAGACTACCACCCTAACCATGGACATGTCTTCTGAGGGTGGTAGCAGCTGTGCTTGTTCTGATGATTCTCTGGCTGTCATATCCTCCAAGGGAGTCACGGTTAGATCTGTTGGATGATCCTCCGTTGGCTGAACTTCTGTAACTGGAGCCTTCTCTATAACAGTAGCTGTAGTGTCTTGGGGAATAGCCTGCTCTACACTGGTGGATGCCAGTGGTAGTTATGGGGCATTGTCCCTCAGGGTTACTGTAATGAGAGAAGTGGCAGTATTATCAGAGGGAGGGGGGCCTGGGAGCAATGGGCCAAGGCTTCAGAATCACTAGCTTGTTATGCCTTTCTCAGGATATTGTCTTGATCAACACTATCAGATCAACTGCAGGCTTCCCAGGGACAATTCTTTAAATATAGTAAATATTTTTTTTTAGCAAGGTCTGTGCACACAGTCAACAGCAATAAGATATGGAAATACAGAATGTGTCAGGTCTGTTTGTGTACAACAGTTATACAGGAGGCACCAAGACCTTTCGTTAGAACAGAGCCAAGACTCCCATCTTAGGCACAGTGCGAGGAGGCCATTAATAATATATGCAGACTCTAGTGGTAAATCATGTTGTATCATTTAGACAAATACCTAGATTGTGAGTCCCATGGTGGTGGTGGGGGAGGACAAGCTGGGATAGGGTAGGGAGCAGTGCAAGAGGTTTAACATGTTAGCTTCAGGAAGGGACCCCAAGGTAGATCAGTGACAGAACCCAGAATAGCTCCAGGTTGTTGTCACTGTGGCAAAGTGGCCACTGCTGTCATATCTGTTGTCATATTTCTCTGTAATTTTCTTTGTTTAATTTCCCAAAAAGACTATGACATAAGGTTCAGCTTATATGTGTATAATGGGCCCATATCTCTGTTTCAGCTGGAGATTCATGTGTAAAAGAAAGGGGATTAATTGGCCTAGGGAGGCTGGAAGAAGATTCATTTGTGTTTGATTAGCTCAAAAGCTGAGGCCAAGTTCCTGAAGTCTAGATGTCTTAAGCTCTTTTGTGTGTTTCCAAACCAGGGTCTTGTCAGACAAAGGAGAACCATTTCAGAATTGAAAGAGCTCATCTTTATGTAAAATGCTGAGTTAATCTTATTATATCCTAATCACCCAGGGAGTTAGTGCAGTGTGCAAAACCCATTTCTGATATTTACTTTACATTTTCAAACTTTGGGGAATTTGGAAAAGAGCGAGAGAATCCCCTGTAGGCCTAGAGCTGAACATCTGAATCTTACAGTTTTAAGAGACCAGCCAATCAGGAGAAAGGCTGGACTGACCTCATAGACCCTATAAAACTGCTGTGAAGAGAGGAAAATTGCCATTTTGTTGAAAAATTTAGCAGTTGCCTATGTGTTGACTATAACACAAGGAAAGGAATTGCTGTATGTGTGGAAAGATTTTCCACACATGAGTAGGGACTGGCCAGCTACTTCAAAGAGACACAGAACCCTTACAACAGATCTTCATATCTGCACAGAAATGCCCTGGTCTACTAGAAAAGTAGATCAGAGAACAAAAATCCCTTGTCTTTTGGACATTTTCATCTGAACTTGGAAAATAAGATTTTTCAATAGATTTGCTCTTTGCTTATCTTGGGTGCTGAACACCACAGGTAGACTTTAGTAGAATTACGACAGTGTAGGTTTTTTTTTCTGTTTAATCCACTTTATTTTAGAATTATTGTCTGCAACTCAATGCTTAAATTTCTTGTAGAATATTGCAATGATTTTCTTTATTTAAGTAAACTTTTACCATGCTTTTTTAGCAACTCTGCCTGGGCCTATTGCTGTGTGTGCTATTTTTGGGATAAAAGGGTTGTTCTGACTGTTGCTTCACATAAGTAGACTGCCCGATACCATACTGAAAATTAGAAAAAGGCTCCTTGGATAGAAGGAGAGGAAGCTCTCTTTCTTGACAGTCAAAGTCACAGAGTTCATCAAAGGGAAGGTCTCCTGGGAGTAGGGGATTCAGCCGTGTCTAGGAGTAAGCTTGCGACAGATTTGATGCCAGCTACTGGGAGTTCTGAACAAAAACTGTTTGAGAAAACCACTCACAGTAGAGGGAAGAATTTGGAAATTGGGAAAAATTGATTGCAGACAATAGTACCCTACCCTGTTTAATTTATTTTTTGGTGCTGAGCAAGCAGATAATGTTAGTATAGGGATAGAACATGGCTACCAAGTACAACACTTATAATATGAAACAGCTAAGACAGCTGTGCGAGGAAAAAGGAATTGACAGTGAGGGGCCAACTAAAAAGCAGCTCACTGACACTCTTGTGGTAGGTGATGCAAAGACAGTCACAAGGAACATGGAGTCACAGTCAGTGACTCAAGGAGACCAGACCTCAAACATGGAGGGGCCAGAGAGGAACCAGGAGCCATGGGTCCAAAGGGAGGCATCCAAAGACAAGGAGCTGGAGAGGCTGAGGCTCCAGGTGGAGCTGCAGAAAGCTCAGCTTGCCCAGCAAGCCCAACAGCAGAAGACTGAGTTGGAGCAGAGAAGGCTTGAGATGCAAACAAACAGCAAGAAAGGGAACTTGCCCTGCAACAGCACGAAAGGGAACTCACCTTGCAAGAAAAACAGCTTGCCCTGCAGGAAAAACAGCCTGAGGCAGATTAGCAGGACAGACAGCACCAGCAGTAGTTTGAGCTGGAGAGATTGAAGCTCTGACCGACAGCATCTGAGCAGCTAAGTGATGGGGGTGAAGATGAAACTCCAGGGCTGGGGTATAAGTTAAATTCTAAATTTATTGCAGAATTTGGATACATTTTTAAATTAGTTTGAAAAGGGCTATATCCAGGCCAACATACCCAAGTAGGTCTGGAGCTTTCATTTATCCCCACTGCTTACTGACAGTGAATGGGTGCAGACTCGAGGGTTAAGGAATACTGGAGCATCTCTTACCCTGGTAAAATGGAATTTGGTTGGGCCTGAACAAATCCTGCAAATTCAGTTTGTGTCTGTAAGGGATTTCCCTGGGACAGAGAAAACCTGGGGCCCTCAAACCCTAATCTTCCTTAATGTAGACAATGTCTTCTCAAACTGCAACTCCCTCTACTTCCCCTTCACTCTTCTCCTCTCCACCTTCTGTCTAATCTTTCCTTACTCCTGGTGCTGTCTGCTCTACCTCTCCATTCCCCCCACCTACTCCTCAGTTTTTTTTTTCTACCCTGGGTCTGTTTAGCTGGTCTCTTCACCCTTGTTTTAAAACCCACATCACTGTACCCTCAAGTTTTATACTTTTGCTTAAAATTCATTAATAACTTTTATTGCCACTGTGCATCTACTGTGCATATTTGTAACTGCGCTACCTTTTTCAATAATGTATTACCTCAATTAATTGTGCCCTGGTTGTATTCAGGTTGTCTTCTCTCATGTGCCTTTATTGTCATATCTATTCATGATGGTTTTATTTCTGTGTTCTTCTTTTAGTCTCTGTTAGGCTCCCAGAGCCTCTGGAATTGGGCACCCTACAAATAAAATTGCCTTGGGTTGCCTTGCCTAATGATGTGGAGCTTTTGTAAATGAGTCTCTGAGTCAAAGGTTTGTAATTCTGATACCTTCAGTAAATAAAATTGATTTATTTATTTTATTTTTATTTATTTCAGTCTAGGATTACAACAATACCTTTGAGCCGAGGTTCTTTTACAAAGGTTCCACGTCTGAGAGTGTAGTATATATCTTTTCAGTTACAGACAAACGCATTTAAATAACAAGACATGTTGTATCTTGGCACAAAGAAGAGCAGGGATTAGAGACAGAGGCGAGACTGGGGAGAAGGGAAGAGGGTGAATAGGAAAAAGAAGTGTGGGTAAGGTTAGAGGTCGGAAGGAGGAAGGAGGTGCTAGAAGTGAGGGAGAGTATGAGAGGTGGGGTGAAAGGTGGAGGCAGGAGGAGTGAATGGAGGGGAGGTGAACAAGGGAGGGTGGCAGTGCAGCCCAGGGGCCTTGTCATGAAATAGACTGGTGCAAGTGCTAGGGAGGGGCAGAGATTGTTGTAAGTGCTATGTGAGGAGGCATGGGCAGTAGGATGAGGGTACTACTAGGCTGAGCAGTCACAGGAGCTGGAGGCAAGCAGTGAGAGGTGCAGCTTGGACTTGAATAGACCGAGTGTGGGAGCAGTGGTTATGTCGCTGTCAAGGGAGTCAAGCCAGCTGGTCGCCCGATAGGCAAATGATCTTTGTCCTTGAGTTGTGCGACACTGGGGGATTTGCAGGGAGTAAGATTTGGACCTCCTTGTAATGACGTTGCTGTGTCTAGGTGTAAGGAGGGCACAGACTCCAGGTGGAGCAAGCCCCATTGTAATTTTCTTGGCTGTGATGCAGGTTTACTATTTTATGCGACTGTCTAGTTGTAGCCAACCAGTTTGAGAGTAAAGGTCACATGTGTGGGTGTGGCGATGGGATCCAGTGATGAGTCAACAGGCTTTATCTAGGGATGTCATAATACGTTTGAGAGAGGTGGCTCAGGCAGAGTCATAGATGATAAGTCCGTAGTCAATAATGCTTACGATGGAGCTTTGGACAGCGACTGATAGTGCTTCAGGGGTTGGGTGTTTCCTGTGCTGGAACAGTAGGCCTAACTGGGTATTGGCAGACTTTGCAACATTGTTGATATGGGCAACGTAGGAGAGATGGGAGTTGAGGGTGATGCCAAGGTACTTGAAAGATTGCGTTTGTTCTAGGGTGATTCCTTGCTTGGTTTTAATGGAGAGGTGGTATTGCTTATTTTTGTTGTGGGGGCTGCTGAAGACCATAGACTTGTTTTTTTCTGATTGAGGATCAGTTTATGACTTAGGAACCAGGATTCAATGGAGAAGAAACCCTGTTGGAGTTTATTTCGTAATAGTTGTGGGTCGTGGTGTGAGGCAAGGATTACAGCATCATCTGCGTACAGTATTATTTGCTCAGGGCAGCAGTTTGGTAGTGAGTTTAGGAACAGGCTGAAGAAGAGGGGTCCCAGGATGCAGCCCTGGGGGACTCCTGAGTGGACAGGTCTTGGGTCAGATAGCGTTTCAGCAATTCTTACTGTTTGGGTCCAATCTTCAAGGTAGCTCTTAAACCAACCAATGGAGTCAGGTGAGCGCCCAGCATTTTGGAGCTGCATTAGCAGGAGGTGATGATTGACAGTGTCGAAGGCTTTTGTTAAATCAATAAAAATAGAGCCTGTTTGCTGACCGGAGTCTAGTGAGTTATGGATTGCGCTGGCGAATTCGAGTAGAGCCATAGAGGTGCTGTGACCCTTTCTGAACCCGTGCTGTTGTTTGCACAGGATGTAATGTTTATCCTGTAAATTAGTAAGCTGGTCTGAGACAATGCATTCTAGTGCCTACCCATTAGCCAGTGTTACCCTGGATTGGGGGGATGAATGTGAAGGGGTACAAACTAAGATGACTGTAGCAGACCCCTCATTATGGACATTATTGTAGGAAATGATGTTCCACAGGGGTTGGTTTCTACTGTCACCCAGAGCTAGACAGCTAGTGGCTCCTGTGATGTTTGGGACCCCACAGGGACTTCTGCAGGAGAGGTTAGGAGACAGGCCAGCCAGCCTGTGGCTCTTATAAGAGAGGGTGCTAAGAGGGGGTGGAACTTTCCCTAGTAGCAGTTTACCAAACTGCTACAGAGGTGTACTGTAAGGAGGGAGGGGTAACACATAGCCAGAGGGAGGGGGATGGTTGTGATACTAAGTCCCATAATTCCATAGCTGTGGACCCCATGCTTTGGGTAAGTGTAAGGGCTTAGCAGCAGCACAGTGGACTGACCCTAGCTTAGAGAAGCTGAGGACCTATGCAGAGCCTGAGGGGACACAGGGAGGTGATGGAAAACATAGGGTATTTTGGGACAATGGGCTATTATACACACTGGACAGAAGGATAGAGGGAGGGAGGGAGGAGGGATGAGAGGCAGGCATCTTGTCAGTCCTCAGGGGTATTGTGAGTTATTGCTCAAGGTGGCTCATGATATTCCTATGTCCGGACATCTAGACATTACTCATACAACACAGCGATTAGCCCACAATTTCTATTGGCTCAGTTTTGCCAAGCCGGTGAAGAAATACTGCAAATCCTGTCACTGGTGTCAAGAAATAGGGAAGGTTGGAAGCAAAGCCAAGGCTGCCCTGATACATTTGCCAGTTGTGGAGGAACCATTCCAGAAGGTGGGAATGGATATTGTGGGTCCTTCAAACACCCCAAGTTCCTTGTGGAAAAAGTATATATTAATGGTAGTTGATTATGCTACCCACTATTCTGAAGCCATGGCCCTGTCCTCCATTAAGGCTGACAAAGTGGCAGATGCCTTGATAGGGATTTTCTCTCATGTAGGGTTTCTGCAGGAAGTTATCTCTGATCAGTGGAGAAACTTTATGTCGGACCTTATGAAATGTTTGTGGGAGAAGTGTGGTGTGGTACAAAGGTGCACAATGCCTTACCACCCACAAGCCAATGGTCTCATAGAGATTTAATGGGACCCTAAAATCAATGCTTCAAGCATTTGCAGAACAGCATGGGTGGGACTGAGAGAGAGGTACCTTCCCCATCTGCTGTTTGTCTACAGGGAAGTACCACAAGAATCGACAGGGTTTTCACCCTTTGAGCTCTTGTATGGACACAGGGTGAGGGGGCCCCTAGATTTGATCCTAGAAGACTAGGAAGGTAAGCACGCCACACAGGGGACTCCCATAGTGGAGTATGTTTTAAAATTTAGGGAGAAGCTAAATAAGCTTATTGGGACCACCCAGGCCACCACCACTGCCTCAGAGATTGCCAAGAAAGAGGAGTGGTTGGACCATGGTGGCCTCAGGGAGGGTGAGGATGGTGGAACAGAGATGCATCCCTCCAGTTGTGCCTCTTTGCAGTTCATTCGCCATTCTGGCGGAGCGTGGTTCCTTTATGGAGGCACCCACAGTGGAGGCCAAGGAGGATGCTGGGAACCTTCACAAAGGAGACCCACAGGATAGTGGCACAGGACCCCACAGGGGAGAGAAACAACTCCTGGTTGGGGACTAAATCATTGGGGGGTAGAACTGGAAGAGGGGGTAGAACTGGGGAGGTAAGGTGCCTACCTAGCGCCATGGCTTGGGGGGACAGGAAGTGAATTCTCAGGATTGTGGGAGCAGCAGCTCAGGAGAGGGAGCTTGATGTCACTTTCAACCTAGAGACAAATGACCTGGCTGGGAATGGGATCACAGCAGTGCAGCAGGAGTTTGTGGAGTTGGGAAGGGGACTTAGACAAATGGCATGCACGGTAACTTTTTCAGAAGTGCTACCTACCTATGGCATGGGTGAGGCTAGGGTGCTCCACACCATGGGATTCAATGACTGGTTGAAAAACTGGTGCAGAGCTCAGGGATTAGGCTTCATTGGGCTGGGGGTCCACCTGGAGGGATACATGCCTATACTGGTGTGATGGTCTGCATTGGCCTGAGAGGGGAACCAGGATCATAGGTGATAGGGTTAAATGCTTCATTGGTAAGCATTTAAACTATCCAATGGGGAAGGCACTGAAGAGAAGCAGGGAAATCTCAGTCCCCTCCTCACAAAATAGGGTAGTTAGCGAAGCAGACACAAAGGTAGAGAAGTCAATAGGGAGCAGGACAGGGGTAAATCCAGAAAAAGGCAAAGGCAGTAAGGACAGAGATGGGACTAAAATGGGTAAGGCCATCAAAAATGGAGGGCAATGAGTTCCAATGCCCATAGTCTGGATAACAAGTTCCCCGAACTAGTGGCCTTGATGGAAGAGGGATGCCTGGATAGCTTGGCAGTCACAGAAACATGGTACACAGAGAACCATGACTGGGATAGCAACATACCAGGGTACACAATCTACAGAAGGGACAGGGAGGGTAGAAGAGGTGGAGGAGTAGCTCTCTATATAAGGGAAGGAATAAAGCAACAGAACTAAAGGGTAAATGGAAGGGAGGAGGCACTATGGGTCATCCTGGAGACAGGAAATGGCACCACAATCTGCACAGGTGTTGTTTACAGACCTCCATCTCAGGCGGGAGGCAATGGACAAGGAAATTATAGAAGGAATCCTTAGAATGACAGAAAAAGGAGAGATATTGTTAATGGGGGACCTGAATATGCCAGTTGTTAACTGGAACACCTTTACTGCAGCCACATCTAAGAGCAGGGTCATTCTCGATACCCTACGGGGGCATGCCTCAGACAGCTAGTGTTGGAACCTACTCGGGAGGGAGCAATCTTAGACCTGGTACTCTCAAATGGGGATTGAGAAGAGGATCTCAGATTTAGAAGTGGGTAGCCATTTGGGAACACACAGCCACCAAACAGTGTGGTTCACAATAAACACAGCTGTAGAGTCAAGCCATACAAAAGCAAGGGTGTTGGATGTTAGGAGGGCTGAATTTGGCAAAATGGAAGAGTGCCTCAGAAAAGCACTAACAAACCGGCAAGAAGGAGGGGTGGAAAAACAAAGGGGAAAAATCAAAACTGCCATCACACTGGCAACAAGAATTTATGTAAAGCAAGTCAATAAAACAAAATGAAGGAAAAAGCCACTATGGTTTTCAAAAGAGGTGGTAGGGAAGGTTAAGGAGAAAAGGCTAGCATTCAGGAAATATTATATTCATTTATTTTTTCCAGGAGAGACACACTAAGCTGAAAGCTGTTTATAGGTGCAGCATGGGAGTGTAAGGAAGTTAAGTGACTTGGTCAGGGTCACACAGTATGCAAGTGGGGGCAGTGGGATTCAAACCCAGGTCTCCAGATTTGCAGCTCAGAGCCTTAAACCACTGCACAATACTACCTCCTTAATATAAGGAATATAAGGAAATATAAGGAAACACAGAAGGAGCAGGACAGAGAACTATATCAGTTAAAGCAGAAGGAGGCAGGGAAGGCAATCAGAATAGCAAAGGCCCAAACTGAGGAAAAGATAGCCAACTCTGTTAAGAAGGGGGATAAAACCTTTTATAGGTACATAAAGGAGTGAAGAATGACCAAGGGAGGAATACTGAGGCTAAATAAAGGGGAGGGAATGTGGGTAGAGGGTGACAGTGAAAAAGCAGGGATACTGAATGAATACTTTTGCTCAGTATTCACAAAAGAAGAGGAGGGGGAGGTACCTAAACCAAACATTAGAAACACTCTGGATAGGGGGTGGATAGCAGTCCATTCACAGAAGAAATGGTTTTAAAAGAACTCTTAAAACTGAAGGTGGACAAAGCAATGGGGCCTGATGGGATTCACCCAAGAATTCTCAAAGAGCTGAGGAAAGAACTAGTGACACCACTGACTACCCACTTTAACAAATCATGGGAGGATGCAGCAGTACCTGAGGACTGGAGGAGGGCAGATGTGATTCCACTTCAAAAAGTGGGAGCAAGGCAGAGGCAGAAAACTACAGACCTGTTAGTTTGACCTCAGTGGTAGGGAAAAGGATGAAATCACTTCTAAAGGAAAAAATTGTTGAGTGCCTAGAGGCCAGCGGGGCACAGGACCCAAGGCAGCATGAATTCTCAGTGGAAAGGTTGTGTCAGATGAATTTAAGAGATTTCTTTGACTGGGTGACCAAAGTAGTAGACCAGGGAAGGCCTGTGGACATGGCCTACCTAGACTTTAACAAGGCATTTGACACAGTCCCACACAAAAGATTAATATACAGGTTAGCCGGCATTGGAGTGGGTCCCAAGGTGGTAGCCTGGGTAAAAAATTGGCTGGACAACAGGACACAGAGGGTAATAGTAAACATAGTCCACTCTGAAGAAAGGAGGTTACTAGCAGGGGTACCGCAGGGTTCAGTACTGGGACTGGTCCTCTTTAATGTCTTTATAAGTGACAGTGCAGAGGGATGGAAAGGAAAAGTATGTCTCTTTGCAGATGACACAAAGATCTGCAACAGAGTTGATGCACAAGGTGGGGTGGAAAGGATGAGAAGGGACTTGGCAAGGTTAGAGGAACAGTCAAATGTATGGCAGCTTAGATTCAATGCTAAGAAGTGCAAGGTAATGCACCTGGGAAACAAAAACCCAGGGGAAGAGTACACAATGGGGGGTGACATACTAACAACAACAAAAATGGAAAGGGACCTGGGGGTAGTCATATCAGATGGCCTAAAGGTGGGCAAGCAATGTGAGAGGGCAGCAAGGAGGGCTGGGGGATACTGGGATGCATAGGAGAGGCATCACCAGTAGAAAACACAAAGTTATTATCCCTCTATACAGACAGCTGGTGAGACCGCATCTGAGTACTGCATGCAGTTCTGGAGACCCAGTCTCTGCAGAGACATAGACAGGATGGAAGCTGTCAGAGGAGGGCAACTAAAATGGTGCAGGGTCTGCACCGGAAGACATATGAAGAGAGACTTAGGAGCTTAATATGTATAGCCTCGAGGAAAGGAGGAGAGGGGGACATGATAGAAACTTTCAAGTACCTCAAGGGAATAAACAAAGTCCAAGAGGGTAGCATCTTTCAAAAAAGGTGTGCAAGAACAAGGGCACAATTTGAAGATAGAGGGGGGGCGGCTCAGAGGTAATTTAAGGAAGTATTTTTTCACAGAGAGGGTTGTGGATGCATGGAACGACCTTCCGGAGAAGGTTGTGGAGTCAAAAACAGTGGTGGAATTCAAGCATGTATGGGACTGTCATAAGGCAATTCTAGGGGGTGGGGGTAGGAAGAAGTAGGCTGCTGGTTAACTAGGATCTGCAGCTTATCCATTTGGTAGGGAAATGGGCAGACTGGGTGGGCCAAGCGGTCCTTATCTGCCATCAAATTCTATGTTTCTATGTTTCATGACCCCTTGTTCTTGTGCAATTTTCTCTAAACTATGCTTTCCACCTGTACCCTGTTTATTCCCCTAAGATACTTGAAAGTCTATATCATATCTTCCCTCTCCCTTCTTTAGTCCAGTGAATAGATATTAAGGTCTTTAAGTCATTCCTTGTAGGGCTTCTGTTGCAGTCCATGTTCCATCTTCATTGCCCTTCTCTGGACTGCCTCTGTTTTGTTAATGTCCTTCCAGAGATGTGGACTCCAGAACTGGACACATTACTCCAGCTGAGGCCTCACCTGTGATCTGTACAGTGGCATCACCACCTCTTTCCTCCTGCTTGTTATGCCCCTCCATATGCACCCCCAACATTCGGTTTGCTCTCCCCTCCTCCTTTTTTGGTCACCTTCAGGTCATCAGATATAATAACCCCAAGATCACTCTCCTGACTTGTGGTGGCCAGAATTTCCCAACACATCCTTTACTCCTTCCTGTACATGAGCTTGCACTTTTTAGCATTGAAACTCAACTGCCAGATACCCAACTACTCCTCTACTAGGCTTAGGTCCTTTCTCTCCAGTGTGTTCAGTCTGTTGCAGATAAAATGTTTGTTCAGACTGTTGCCTCACATAAGTAGACTGCTCACTATGACAGTGAAAATTAGAAATAGGCTCCTTGGATAGGAGGAGAGGAAGCTCTCCTTCTTGACTGTCAAAGTCACAGAGTCACAGGGTTCATCAAAGGGGGGGGGGGTCTCCTGGGAATAGAGGATCTGGCTGTGCCTAGGGATGAGCTTGTGACAGTCACCTCATGTAGGTCTCTATGGGACAAAAGTGGGGTCTTTTCTCATGACATGCAAATGCCATTTGCTCCGGGGGATGAACACATTTCTGTACAATCATTAAGAAAGTGGGAAATTTTTTCCATGCCATGTATATTTTTTTTTTATACTTTATTTTTATTCAGAGAGATGTTTTCATTTTCAAGAAAAAATAAACATGACAAAACTTCTTCTCGAAATATTAAACTAAATAAATTCTGAAAGCATAAATTTTCTTATTTTCAAGGGGTCAAATAGCATGAGCTTAAATTGATTTTTATAGGAGTTCTATTCCATTATTTTGAATAGTTTGAACAGTTGTTAGCTCCAAGCATTTATACCCTAATCAAAGCATTTATTATTATACAGTAGACCCTTAAACCTAAACAAAACCCACAATCCCTAAAATAAAAATGACAAAAGGTCAATTTTTTAAAGTCCACAAAAAGAAAGTTAACTTAAAGGAGAAGTAATCCATTCTTTGGGAACTTTTATGTAGCTACTGGCTTATATAGGGTTTTGTCTGCCTCTCCTTCCAGATCTGAATCAACGTCCATAGGGAGTGCTACATTTTATAGTAGAATTCTTTAGCTTTATCTACATCATGGAAAAAGTATATTTTGCCCTGGAAGGTAATCCTTAATTTCACTGGTGTGTGCAAGACAACTGGTATTAGGGCCTCTGTAAACTCTGACTTTATGTTCAGGAATCTTTTCCTCTGATGCTGTGTAATCATTGAGAAATCAGGGTGGAAATGTAACTTGGTTCCTTTGTACATAATTCCTTTTTTCTGTCTGGCAAAGTTAAAAACTTTGTTCCTCTCAGAGATTGTCAGGTATGTGCAAATCACATATTGCACAGCTGTATTAGTTCCTTGTTGCTCCATCCTAGGATACAGTTGGAAAACCAAGTCCAAAGCCGGAGACTATTCGAATGACAACACGGTGTTCAGCAGATTTTCAATTTAGACCCTCAGGTTCGAAGAAGCAATGTCAGCTGAGAGGCCGATAATGCATACGTTTTTCAAGAGCAGTGTATGTTCTATTTTTTTCCATCTTAATCATTGCAGCTAATTGTTCATGTAAAACAACGTTCAGTGCACTCTCTGAGGTCAAGGCTCGAGCACAGAGTTTTTCTGTAACTTTTTCTGCAGCTTCCATCCGCAACTCCACTGTAGAGATTTTTTTCTTCAATTTCCTGACCACGGTTTGAAATGCTCCCTAAGGTAAAATTCACCTTATTTAAAGATGTTCGTATCTCTTGCTGAAACTCGAAAATTGTGTTCTGTATAGATTGCAGTGAGGGCTTCAAGGGCTGTTTTGGTTTTCGCACCCTGGTCTGGATGCCCAATTACTGGGGAAGCCATTCCTCCTCATAAACATGGAGCTTCAACAACCCCTCACGTCGGAGTTGCTTTCCCTTGTTGCGGGGTAAGAAATCTCTCAATTGAAGCTACTTTGCATTCAGCAGCTTCTTTAGTTATTTTAGCTCTTGTAGCTGAAGCCATTCATTTAAATGCAGCTCCAAATGCAATTCAAACAGCGGTGCTCAACAACTAGTGCACAGCCATCAAAATCTCCCAAAATGCCCCTGGTGTCCCATGCAATATATTTGATTGATAGATTGTCTCCAGGAGATCACATCAGTTAGCTGTGGGGAGAGCAAAAGCTTAGTAACTGATATAATCACTGGGCAATTCTGAATGGAATCTCCATTTTCTTTGAACAAATTGCAATGAAACCAATTCCTGCAAGTGAAACTCACATGGCCATATTCTCTTCACAATCCACATCTCGACAGGTGGGATTGGTCTCCACATGTATAACAGACTTTTGGCTGGCCAGAATAAAAGCATACCCCTCTATCCCTCCCCCTTCCCCCAATAAAGAAGTTGCTAGGGAGGTGGACCACCCCTGCCTCAGACTGCCTCCGTTTTACTTGGAACCACCAGCCCCCATCCAGATTTGCTCCTTACACATAATGAGCTCTGGCTGCCCCAAGATCTCACATCATTGGGGCCAGCCCGCCAGCGCAGCGGTTGGATTTCCACTTGCGACACCAGCGACCCGGGTTCGGGAATGAGCCCGGGAGCTGGAGGGATGACTGGGGGGAGAGGGCTTGAATGTCCTAGGGACTGCTCATCCTCTCCGGGGGGAGGAGGGAACCAGAGCTAGGCTCTTGTCTGGCTCTGGGTGGAGACACGAGGTACAACAAGCCTGACGCCTAACAGGGGGGCGATGTGCCAGATTTCGGCGCTCAAGTGCCTTGACATCAGGGGACTCAGTACATCGTGAGAACACCAGAAAAACAGCTCGTGGCCTCCCAGTAGATGGAGCACCAGGCCCCAACCCTCAATGCCCCTACCTGCCTAGGGACAGCATCCCAACGAAAGATAGATGCATCGGGGTATATGGGCCCCCACCCTGTACCCCGCCTGGGGTGTATAACCACAGCTCCATGGTGGATAGACTGCACTGGTCACCAGGTAGGCGAGTGAGGGCTGAAAAGGCCATAGGTGACTCCCAAAGAGATGGGGGCCACAAGGAGGAGGGGAGCAAAAAAAAAAAAAAGATCTCACATCATTGCCCAAGCCAGTACTAAATATCCTCAACATTAACCATTTACTTTTTAAACAACACCATGACAGTTTTAACAGCAGGTTTCACTAGGGGGATTTCTAGAACAGGCGTCCATAATGGTGTAGCTTTAGCTTAGTTATTCTTCAACCACAACCTCTCAAGGCATTGTGCTGTTTTAAAACTGACATCAGAATTGTCCTTACTGGGGATGTGAATCAGTGCATACATTTCTGAAGCAAAAAACTGCAATGAGTCCTTTAAGAGTTGTCTTGCTACAAAGTCGTAATCCAGGCATTCTCCCATTATCCCCGCACCCCATATCAGAGGCCCACTGCATTTTTCTAGGGGCCAGTTTGGCCTTCTTCTGAAACAATCCCGCATATCAGTGCAGACCCATTGTGGGAATCCTGGTGTGGAGGGAGATGTTCCAAGGAATTAGGATATGGGTTAGGTCTCTAGAGTCACTTCCTCTGAGGTAATGGGTCTTAATCCCTTGAGGTGGAGGGGCATGGTTTGGAGGGTTCAGATGACTTACAGTGAGTCTTAGGGTCAGGGGGTCTCTCCCCAGAGAGTCTGGGCTTTTCAGTTTTAGGCCCTGATTATAAGTCTTGTATCTCACCTGCCTCTGTCAGGTTGCAGTTTGTATCCTGGGGAAGGAGGAATGGCCATTGTTCATGTGCAGGCCTGTTAAGTGTATTATCAGCAGTGGGCCCACAGTTCATCAGCCCTGCAATAGGGCTGCCCTCCGTGTTCTACCTATCCTGCAGGAGCTGCGGGAGCTGAGAGGGAGAACAGCTACCAGCAAGGGAGTGGTTTAATTGAGTACATTAAATTCAGTTCACAATTCAGCGGCCCGTGGAAGTAGGTAGAAGGAAGTGTTTTGGTTCACTGTTTTGGGGGTTGTTCTTTACTTAGTGTAATTTTTATTTGCCAGGGAGGTAATCTAACTTGGAGAATATCTGCAGTCATTTGTGACTAGAGTTGCTACTTAAACTTTGTGAAATAGGTGTCTGTTAAGGGGAGAAGCTGAAGGAGGCTTGAGGGGACTCAGGATTAAAAACAGGGGACTGGGGATTAATTGAGCTGATTGATTTTCTCAGTCAAGGGGTAAGGCAGTGGCAAGGAGAGGGGGGTTGGAGGTCATTGTCCACCTGAGAAAGAATGACCTATCCAAGGACAGGACAAGTGTGGAGCAGGTGCAGGAGGATTTCAAAGAGTTGGGAGGGCAGCTGGAGAAGGTAACAAGCTCCATGACATTTTTGGAAGTGCTGCTGGTCTACAGCAGAGGAGAGGATGGGACTCTCCATATTGGAAGCTTCAACACATGGTTGAAGGGCTGGTGCAGTGAGAAAAGGTATGGCTTCATTGGGAACTGGGAACCTACCTGGAAAGATGTGGCCTTGTACTCAAGAGATGAGCTGCATCTGTCCAGGAAGGAGAAAGCAGTCCTAAATGAACAGTTTAATTGCTTCCTTGCTGAGCATTTAAACTAGCCAAGGGGGAGGGGGGCAACAGGAACAGACAGACTCTTGTAGCCCAGCCCCACAAGAAAAGGAAGCCAGAAATGAGGAGCAGGAAGGCAAAATACGGACAGTATCACCTAAATAAGACAAAGAGGGAAAGGCAGAAGTAGGAAGGCAGCACAAAAAGATAAAACAGGGGAAGGGAAGAAAGCAGAGGTGCAAAGGTGTGAGTGAAGAACAGATAGGCAGCAAACATGGAAGGCCATGGTTACAAATGCCCGCAGCCTGGGGAATAAAATTCCAGACCTGGAAGCATTGTTAGCAGAGGCAGACCTGGACAAAGCAGCAATAACAGAGACCTGGTACACCACAAATTATGACTGGGATGTTAATGTACCAGGGTATGCTCTGTTCAGGAGGGATGGGGGGGTAGAAAAGGGGATAGGGATGGCCATGTACGTTAGGGAGGGTATAACGGCAACAGAGGTAATGAGTAGACAGGGTGAGGCCAAGGCACTGTGGGTCACCCTTGAGCCAGGCAATGGCACAGCAATCCGAGCAGGGGTGATCTACAGGCCTCCAGCACAGGAGGAGAAGTTGTATAGGGATCTAGGGGATCAAATTCACACAATGGCAGCAAAAGGTGAGGTATTACTGCTGGGTGATTTCAATATCCCAGATGTGGACTGGGCCATCCCAGCAGCTGCTTCAACCAGGAGCAGAGACATCCTGGATTCCCTACAGGAGGCAGGCCTAAGACAGCTAGTGACTGATCCCACCAGAGAAGGGGCGATTCTGGACCTAGTGTTGACTAGTGGGGACAGAATAACAGACATCCAGGTGGAAGATCAACTGGGGTCCAGCAACTATCACATAGTATGGTTTAGCATAGGGATTGAGAAACAGTCTAGTCACATGAAGGCAAAGTTCTTAGATTTTAGGAGGGTGGATTTTGCTAAAATGGGGAGTTGTATCAAACAGGTATTGGCAAAAAGGGAGACAGGAGAGGGAGTTGAGGAGCAGTGGGAACAACTAAAGGGAGCCATAAAGGAGGTGACGAGCCAATGCATCAGGTTGGTAGATAAGGGCAAGAGAAGAAGGAAGCCACTGTGGTTCTCCAGAGAGAGAGGTAGCAGACAAGGTAAGAGCCAAAAGTGCAGGTTTAAGGAAATATAAGGAGACTCAAAGGGAGGAGGACAGGGAGGTGTACCTAAGGAATCTAAGGGAAGCAGGGAAGGCTGTTAGGAGAGCAAAGGTGCAGACTGAAGAAAGATTAGCGCAGACAGTGAAGAAAGCAGACAGGACATTCTATAGGTACATTAGCGAATGAAGGAAGACTGGGGGGACTGTAAGGCTGAAAGGCGATACAGGGTAGTGTAAGGAGGGAGACAGGGAAAAGGCAGAAATACTGAACAAACATTGTACTTCTGTTCAGCATTTACTAAAGAGGGGGAGGGTCAGGGACCACAGCTGGGTAACAGACATGAAAGGGGGGGAGAGGAAAACACAAGTCCATTCACAGTGGAGAGAGTCCTGGAGGAGCTCATAAAACTGAAGGTGGACAAAGCAATGGGGCCAGATGGCATACACACGAGGATATTAAGAGAGCTGCGAAGAGAACTAACAGCACCTCTGGCAGCACTGTTTATGGAGTCACCCAACACAGGAGTGGTTCCAGAGGACTGGAAGAGGGCACATGTAGTCCCGCTACACAAAAGTGGTAGTAGGGAGGAGGCAGGGAACAATAAGGCGGTCATCCTCACCTCAGTAGTGGGTAAGATCATGGAGGCACTGCTTAAAGGAAGAATAGTGGCACACATGGAATCCAGCAGTGCCCAGGATCTGAGACAACATGGATTCACAGCAGGAAGGTCATGCAAGATGAATCTGATAGATTTTTTTGACTAGGTGACAAGGGAAGTAAATGGGGGGGGGGTGGTAGACATCGCCTACCTCGATTTCAACAAAGCATTCAACACCGTCCCACATAAAAGGATGGTCAACAAAATGAGTAGCCTGGGTATGGGACACAAGGTGGTAAACTGGGTTAGGAACTGGCTAATGGACAGGAAGCAGAGGGTGGTGATAAATAGGATCCAATAAGAGGAGAGGGGGGCGACCAGCAGGGTACCTCAGGGATCAGTCCTTGGGCCAGTCCCGTTTAATGTCTTCATTAGTGACATTGCATTAGGACTGGAGGAAAAGGTCTGCCTGTTTACAGATGACATCAAGATCTGCAACAGGTTGGATACTCCAAATGGGGTGGAGAAAATGAGGAGGGACCTGGAGAAGCTTGAAAAATGGTCTGAAGTGTGGCAACTAAGGTTCAGTTCCAAGAAGTGAAAAATAATGCGCCTGGAAAGAGGAACCCTGGGGAGAGCTACAGGATGGGAGGGGTTGCTGACTATCACCAAGGAAGAAAGGGACCTAGGGTTATCATTTCTGATGACCTAAAGGTGTCTAAGCAGAGTGCAAAGGCTGCAGGGAGGGCCGGTGGCATGTTGGGGTGCATAGGCAGACGTATCACTAGCAGAAGGTGGGAACTGGTGATGCCACTGTACAAAACACTAGTGATACCTCACCTACAGTACTGCGTGCAATTCTGGAGTCTGCACCTTCATAAGGACATTGACAGGGTGGAGGCGGTCCAGAAAAAGGAAGACTAAGATGGTACAGGGCTTGCACCAGAAAACATGAGGAGAGACTAAAGGACCTCAATATGTACTCGCTAGAGGAAAGGAGGAATCTGGGGGACACGATAGAAATGTTCAAGTACCCTAAGGACATTACAAAGTGCAGGGGGGAGACATCTTCCAATATAAGGGATGTACATGAATGAGGGGGCATGTTATGAAATTGGTAGGTGGCAAGCTGAGGAGAAATGTGAGGATGTTTTTCTTCACAGAGAGAGTGGTGGACATGTGGAACATACTGTCACAGGAGGTGGTGGGGGCGAGCAGAGTGGAGGGTTTTAAACATGCATGGGACAGGAATAAGGGTACCATAGAGGTGGGAAGGAGGGGTGAAAAGCCATTGACCAGGTAGGGTCAAAGGCCACAAACTAATGTAGGGCTTTTGGGCAGACTGGATGGGACTGGTGGTCCTTATCTGCTGAAAATTTCTCTGTTTCTATGTACCCCCGATCTTTTCCCCAAATCAGTTTGTACATGTGCCTCTTCTGCCAGAGGATCTGATTCATCCAGTTGTGACTTTTGCACTTCTGTGCTTTCAGCAGGCAAGTCTGCACTTGTAATGACAGTCTCTGGGAGGGAGGACACTGACTTCCCTGAAACCATCGGGAGCAGTAGTACAGTATCCCACTCATGCTGTTTCTGTTCCCCGAAATCACAGCACTTCCCTCATGCTACTGTGACAATAGAAACTGAAACATAGATGATGGCAGAAAAGACCATTGCTCTGTCCAGTCTGATCATAAACACTAACAAATCTGGGACCTATTCTTCATACAGGGTTCTAACCCACATTATGAAATGGGTAGAAAGAATGCTGAATTCTTATTGGCGGAAAGCTGCTTTCAGCTGGGCCATTAACCCAGCACAATGGCCCAACTGAAAGTATTATGTTTAAAAATGCATAAAATTACTAAAATGACCTCATTTCATATTGTAATAGAGAGCACCAGGGGTGTATTATGGTGGGCTAATGGCCTTCCTGGTGGTCAAATCCTCGGCTATGCCTTGTGCTTCAACCCACCATGAGGTGGGCCGTTATCCTACCATAACACACCCCCTGTCATGTCTTATTGCTTAACTATCCACCCACATGCTCCCTGCCCTACAACTACCACTCTGAGCAACCTTTACTCTGTCCTAGCCTTGTCTGAATCCATTGATAATTTTGGCACCCACTACATCAGCTGGTTGATTGTTCCATGGCTCCGCCACCCTTTCTGTAAAATAAAACTTTCTCTTTTCCCTCTTGAATCTCCCTCCCTCCTGTCAGTTTCCACTTGTGCCCCTCTGTTCTTGATCTGCCTCTTATGCTTACTAGTTTCTCACAGTTTAACTTGTTCATTCCTTTCAGGAACTTGAAGGTCTCCCCTCTCATCTGGCCTCAGGTGAGTACATGTTCAGTACCTTAAGCTGATCCTTGTAAGATCTGCCCTGCTGGCCCTGAATAATTTTGGTCACCCTATATTGCACTGTCTACAGCCTGTCCTTATATTTCCTTAGGTGAAGACTCCAGCATTGGGCACAATACTGCAGGTGGAGCCTCACCAGTGATCTACAGAGAGGTAGCAATACCTCCTTCCTTCTGCTATCAGTGCCCCTTCCTATACAACCAAGCATCCTGTTTGCCTTCCTGCATGCCTTGTTGCACTGGTTTGAGTGTTTTAGGGAGTCGCTAATGATGACCTCTAGGTTTCTTTCCTCAGAAGTCATGCACAGCTTTACCCCCCAGCCAGTACTCTGCCCTGGGTTCTTGTTCCCTATGGGAATCACCTTGCACTTTTTGGCATTCAATTGCAACTTCCAAACTTTGGACCTCCGTGCTAGTCTTTGTAAGTCTCTCTGCATCTCCTTAACCCTCTCCACACTGTCTACCCTGTCGCAGAACATAGTGTCATCTACAAAGAAACACATCTTGCCCTGGATTCCTTCTTCAATGTTGCTGATGAATATATTGAAAAGTACTACACCTAGGACTGATCCTTGTGGCACCCACTGGTGACCTCCCTCTCTTTTCTTTTTATCCCTTCCTCCCAGTTGGCCCTTCTGAGTAGCACCTCAGCACCATCACCCAGACATCTGCCAGGACTTACCTGCTGGCTGTCTTCCCCCAGAGTTTGGTCCCCCACCTGTGGGGTCAGCAGGGCTCCCCATGTCCTGCTAGAGAACAGATCCAGTTCGGGCTAGCATCCCTAGCAGGTTGGGTGCGGGGCCTATGGGTGCTCCTTATCATCTTGCCACCAGACTGTTCCATTTTCTGTTCCAGGGAGGTGTAGCATGCAATGATGTCATGGTGCATGCCACGCACTCCCGTATGACGTGCACTGACAGCTGTCATGCCTCCCAACCTTCCTGGCCTGGACTGCCTTTCCTCCGGCTTCCTCCAGGGGCCAAGCAAGCATTGAACTCTGCCCACCCTCCCCCCAAGGGAAGAGAGCAGTCCTGTGGATGCTCGATCCTCTTCCCCCAGCTGGCCCTCCAACACCCTGGATTCGGTTCCAAACCTGGGTTGTCAGGGTTGCAAGTGATAGCGCTACCACTGCACCAGTGGGCCAGACCCCTATCCTCCCTCTCTTTTGATTTGACTCCATTAACTGCAACCTTCCACAGTCTCCCCTCCAACCAGTTTATCACCCATCTAACTGTGCCCTTCGCTACACACAGATCCTCTAGCTTCTTCAGTAACTTTTTGTGAGGCACTGAGTTGAAAACATTGCTGAAACTGATGAACAGTAAATCCACAGCATGGTTTTTATCCACTACCCTTGTTCCCCAATCAAAAAATACTGACATGACCTCCCTGCCATGAACCCATGCTGTTTACTATCCTGGAGTCCATTGATCTCCAGGTAGTTCTCAATGTCCTTTTTCACTCGTGTCTACATCAGTTTATCCACAATAGAGGTACTGTAAGACTGCCAGGTCTATAGTTGCTCAGTTGTCACTTGTCCCCACCCCTTATGGAGTGGGACTACGTCCTCTACCCTCCAGTCTTTCGGAATTACCCCTGTCTATGTTAAGCTATTGAATAGCCCCATCAGGGGTCAAGTTAATTCTGTTGCCAATTCTTTGAGCACTTTTGAATGCATCCCATCTGATCCCAGGGCCTTATATATCTTTAGGGCTGCTAGCCCTTTCTTAACCCTTTCACTGGTAAATACTTTCTGCCTCATCTCAGAGATCCCCCTTACAGCTACCTCAATGCCACTCTTAAGTAGAGGCCCTCTGCCTTCCCTTGTGAATACTGAGCAGAAGTAGTCACATCAGACCCCCTGCAATCCTGCCCACTGAAAATTCAAACTGCCACTCTACCATCCAGAATCTGAGCTGTCAGCAATGCCAGGGGGATGTCCTGGGGATTTTTAAGCTCAGACAATGCTAGGGTCACTTTCTTGCCAAGGTCTGGCATGTTTTCAGGTGACGGGATAGCGGCAATATTTGTCATCCTTGTTTCAGCTGCCACAGCCAGTGATGCAGTTGAAGGTACTGAAAAATTCAAATCACAGCCTTGAGAAACCTGTGAATAGGCCATGGGATCCCAATTTGGCTTCAGGACCTACAGTAGTCTGCAGCATTGTCCCAGATCCAGCCTGCACTTAGGAGGGCTTTCTCTGTCACTCAAGGTAAGTAGTCTATTTCTGGAGTCTGCTGTTTAAACACTTTAAACATACATTTTCTTGAAGTTGGTGGCAGGCTTTGATCTGTCCCAGTCAGCTATTTGTCAGTAGCAGCTCTGAGGCTGTCCAGTGATGGCTGTAGGCTTGTGTTCGCTTGGTTTGCAGTCACAGGGGTGGTCAAGTCCAGGAGTTTTTAAAGCTGATTTTCACTTATTATACCTCTCCTCATCTGCAACCATCATTTGAACCAGCATTCTACATTATTCGGTCATCTCCTGCTCCAGTTGTCCCTTTGCAGCTTTACTATGTCCGGACTCAGTATCAGGTAGGGTGTGTTTAAAAAATCGATGTCATCCATAGCCATCTCCAAAGTGTAACTTCAGAGATGCAGACTGGGAGGGAGAATGAACCCCCAGCCTGCTGCTGCAGCACTCCTCCTCCTCCGCTGCTGCCAGATACTCCATTTTGGTATCTGGCTAACAGCACCCCTACTAAGAGTAGGGGGAATTTTATTAAAAGAAAATCAAAACAAAATGATCAAATGCAATCATGGAACATAATCAAACTGAAAATCAGCAACATGATTAAACCAGGCACTCACCACCACATATAATGCTGACAAACGCTTTAAGTAAAAAAAGGCTTTAATAAAAAATCATTGCACAAGTATGCCCACCTAACACATTTCTGGTCCCCAACTGGACCCTTTCTCAAAGGCTAGGGCAATAATAAACATGGAGCACATAAACAGTATTTCATTCATGACATCATCATGACATATTTTAAAATACACTACTAGAAACATGCAAATATTTAAAACAATGAAAGATTTCAATCAATGAAGGTTGGAGAAATGGTCAAATGTATGGCAGCTTAGATTCAGTGCAAAAAAGTGTAAAGTAATGCACCTGGGAAACAAAAACCCAGGGGAAGAGTACACAATGGGGTGAGATACTGACACCAACAAAAATGGAAAGGGACCGGGGGTAGTCATATCAGATGACCTAAAGGTGGGCCAGCAATGTGAGAAGGCAGTAAGGAGGGCTGGGGGGATACTGGGATGCACAGGGAGAGGCACCACCAGTAGAAAACAGGAAGTTGTTGGCCCTCTGTACAGACAGTTGGTAAGACCACATCTGGAGTACTGTGTACAGTTTTGGAGCCCATCTCCGCAAAGACATAGACAGGGTGGAGGCTGTCCAGAGGAGGGCAACCAAAATGATGCAGGGTCTGCATCAGAAGACATATGAAGAAAGACTAAAGGCACTAAAGATGTATAGCCTCGAGGAAAGGAGGGAGAGGGGGGGCATGATAGAAACTTTCAAATACCTCAAGGGAATCAACAAAGTCCAAGAGGGCAGCATCTTTCAGAAAAAGAGATGTGCAAAACAAGGGGGCACAATTTGAAGATAGAGGGGGACAGCTCAGAGGTAATGTGAGGAAGTATTTCTTCACAGAGAGGGTTGTGGATACATGGAACAGCCTTTCTGAGAAGGTCATAGAGTCAAAAACAGTGGGGGAATTCAAGAATACATGGGACAGACATAAGGCAATTCTAGTGGGGGGGTAGGAAGAAGTAGGCTGTTGGTTAACTAGGATCTGCAGCTTATCTGTTAGGTAGGGAAATGGGCAGACTAGGTGGGCCAAGCGGTCCTTATCTGCCGTCAAATTCTATGTTTCTATGTTTTTAATCCATAAAAACACATCCAAAAGTGGGTTCTTCTTTTAAAGGTAGCATAATGCAAAAAATAACCCACTTTTGGATGCGTTTTTATGGATTGTTTGACATCGTTCATTATTTTAAATATTTGCATTTTTCTATTAATGTATTTTAAAATATGTCATGATGATGTCACAAATGAAATACTGTTTATTATGTGCTCCATGTCTATTATTGCCCTAACCTTTGAGAAAGGGTCCGGTTGGGGACCAGAAATGTGTTAGGTGGGCATACTTGTGCAATGATTTTTTATTGAAGCCTTTTTTCTTACTTAAAGCAGTTGTCAGCATTATATGTGGTGATGAGTGCCTGGTTTAATCATGTTGCTGGTTCAAAGTTTTCTAACCAAGAGCACCACAGCCTTGTGTGAACTCTTTCTTTGTTGGTATCAAACTGAAAACCCAAGCACAGTTCAGGGAAAAAAGGAAAAGACAAAGGAAACAGTTCAACAAATAATAAATTCCAAAAATAGTACCACAAAACAAAACAGGAAAAGAGAAATAATTGACATCTTCCTGTAAAAAAAAGCACATACTGTACAGTCATGCTACAAAATCCTCATTTAAGCAATCCAAGATACACCTTTTCAGTTTCAGAAAAACCTCTCTGCTCAAACTATTATGTTTCCGAAAACATATATTTTTTAAAGCTGCTTCACATATTGCTGTACTAGAAACATAATATGCTCTAATTTGCTGTATTCCAAGAAAGCAAAAGCCGACACTCCTCAACTTCGTGCAAAAACAGGCATAATCTTATTAAGTTGCACAAGTTTAAAAAACACTGCCAAAATATGCCAGTACCAGGACATTTCAACACAGAACCCCGACCAGGTTTGTACTACAAGTACACCATCAGGGATAACTCAAGCACCCTCATATTGCAGTGGAGCTGTTTTTGTGTTTGTTTGTTTGTTTTTTTGCTGTCTATTTTGCTGTAGCACTAATTGGCATTGAGCTTGCCAAAGATAGAATTGTATGCTTGCAAAAATCACTGCTAATGTGCTTTCATGATATTGTGTTAGCAAGGCAAAGTCACCCAAAACTAAGCATTTGTATGTGAGTTCCCTTATCCATGAAATGTTCCATCGTACAGACAAAACCTTCTAGAACTCTTTACCAAAAGGACAGGTTAATAGAAATACTCCATTGTTTTAACCTCCTCTCTGTATTCTGGTTATAGGCAGAGTATTTTATTTAGTGTTGTGTACTTATTATTCCCCCTGACTCCTAATCTGCAATGGGAGCTGAGTCACAAGACATCCCACATCCTTTGTGGCACTCTGTTGCCCATGTGTTGATCTAAAACCAGGGGGACCTTTGCAGGAGAATGAGCCTTAAATTTGGGTTCTGTAGTGCCAGTTTTTACTAACATCACTTCATATAACTGTTTCCTGGATAAAGTATCAATTTTGGTCCTACCCAGCTGCCATGTTACACTTTTGTTATGGCTGCATGGGGGGAGCCATGCTGACATATTGCTATCACACAGTAGAGAGGAGAGACAGTAGAAGCGCGTGACTGGATTCCTTTGCTCTGTTCTTCTGTAGTGCTATGGTCAGTGCTTTACTGTTGTTTCACCACTGCCCCTCCACTCTGCAGCTACAGTAGTATCAACCTCCATAGGCACACTATTTGATTGCTGCCTGTCACTTCCATTTTGCTGAAAAAAAAAGCCCACCATGCCCAAGATGACCAACATGAACTCAGTGCACATGCGTGACTTCACTTCCACTTTTGTGCATATGCAATTTCACCTCCGCAGTAACTGTGAAGTCACTCAAGCACATGGAGCTCACAGCGGCCATATTGGGCAGGGTGGTCTCTTTTTGTCCAGCAAAACAAAACTACATTTTGCACTTGGAGCCCTATGAGTGCTCTTAAAATGACATAGCAGCCATGTTGGTTCTGACCAGAGTTTATTTAAATGGCCTGGTGCTGCTGAGGGTTGAGGCACTGGACGCCACACCTCACACCATGCCAGTGACTGGGGTTCGAGAACGAGCCTCGGTCATCAGGAGTCAGCTGGAGAGGGAGTGGATTGAGCATCTGTTGACTGCTGTCCTCTTCCTGGGGTGGGCTGGGGGCTCGCATCATGCTGCAGTGGCGCCCAATGGCAATCAGGGGCTATACAGTGCAGCGCATCTAGAGAGAAGAGTATGGTGGACATCGGCACACAGTGCTTGATGTCATTTCATGTCTGTACTCCTGGGGGAAAAAACATGGTGGAAAATGGTGATCAGTCATGGCAGCTTGATGGCCGTGTCTCCGCACACCCCTTGGACCCAAAGGAATCACACCCGGGTATTAGATCCAGGCCAGGTGGCCGGGGGATAGGGGGTCCCCTGCTAAGGGTACTATGTGTGCTAGCTTGGGTGAGTGAGCCAACGGGGATCGTTGGGGTGCAGAGGTTGGCATCTGGACAATGTCAGACAGAGTTGCAGAAGAAGAAACAATGGTATGAAAACAAAAAGAGCTTATTTAAAACTGCTACTCCATATTCAGGTATACCCATAGATTTTAGAACCTTTGGTCAGCAAGCCCACCAATGACCAAAATAAGAAGTGCATTTTATCTGAATCCAGGTGTCTACTGACTCAGGAATATTTTGTAATATTTCCTTAGAGTCCCATGTAAAAACAAATAGCATGAAAAAGGCTGATGCGCTCACCATATTTAACTCACCCTTATTCCTTGGTACATAGGTGATAACTCTCCTAATAGGTTAGGGTGGCTATCTTAAAATATCTGAAAACAGATGCTAAGAATTCTGGTCTCCAAATTGGGATAGGGGAGAACACATAGCTAAGACATAATGGGACTGGCAAAAAAAATTGCTAAATAATAGAACTCCGTTTTGATTTAACCAGTACTCATGACTTCCTTCTGCTGACTTTCTCATCATGCACTGTTAATCTTAGATTCCAGTTATAAATGGATATATCCCCTTTCCTAAAATGAATCCTTAAAATGTTAATAGGTTCATCCAAAATCTGAATACCTGCTATGGAACTAATTCCAGATGGTGTTGTCCCTAATTGTATCCCCTGACACTTACTCGGGTTTAGTCTTGACCTCGAAACCTGCGAAAATGTCACAAATGTCTGTAAAGCTTCTTGTTCGTCTGCTTGATCCATTACAAATAAGCATGTATCATCACCATAAGCTGAAATTTTAAAAGAGGACCCACCAAGGGAGTACTCAATACCTCTGATCTGGGTATCCACGAGAATATTCCTTACTAAAGAATCCAAGGCAAAATTATAAAGAAAGGGGCTCAAAGGGCACCCATGACTAACCTCTAACCCAATCAGCAACTTGGTACCAAAATGCCTTCTCAAGGATGAATAAATAGTAGCAGAAGAATAAGAAGAATGTATCATCTTAATCCATCCAATAAATATAGGCTATACACCATAATCAGGGCCCCTACTTTTCTTCGGCACAGTGGGACTAAGTTCTTCGGCAAGACTACCATTTGCCGCAGAACTTCTGCTGCGGTGGTTTGTAATTTCTGTGGAAGTTCTGCGGCACTGACAAACTACGACATCACAGTGTCAGCTTGTCATCCTGACTTCACTTTCATGGCAGTGGTTATAGTAATCAGGATGGTGGAAAGCACAGTAACACTAGTTCAAAAAATAACAATTTTATAAAAATAATTTTATGCCTAAAAAAGCAAAACAAATGTCTCTTTCCCTAAGGTCCTAGCCTGTTGCATAAATGACATATGCAGAGATGATCTTATGTGATAAATAAGGTATTTCTATATGCATGCTATCTATCCCACTAATGAGGTCTCCTCTGTCTATCACTTATATATTTGTGTGTGCTTTCCACACCACTCATGAGGTTCCCACTGTGTATCACTTATATATTTATATGCAATCTGTAACTTACATACAAATATATGTGTGTGTGTGTGTGTGGTGATGTGGTGAGAGAGACAGAGATACTGTATGTATATGTGTGTGTGTGTGTGTGTGTATATATATATATTATTTTTTTTTATTATTATTTCCATGAACTTGCATCTTCATTCATACAGGTCCCATTGGAAATGGAATAGAGGAGTTATTGCAAAACTCATTTTTCATGTCAACCTGCTTTCCCTGACGCACTGCGTAACACCATCAGGCCATGACGTGCATGTGAACCAATTGTGAGGTAGAGCTCTCCAGCCCATCACAATGTGTCCACCATGTGACAGAACACTGCACCATATCTTCCCAGGCTCTGAGCAGTGATGTGTTCCGCCAATCCCTGTGCTGCCCAGCCAGCTCCCAGAGCTACAGTAATCTCTGAACCTGAGTTGCCGGCATGGAAACACAGCATGCTACCCTCTGGCCCAACAGCTGTCCCTGCACACAACATTTCTCCATAACTTTTAGGTGATTCTATCAACCAATGACAATAGGTAATCAATAACCCTGGCAAAAATGCGTACAGGTCAATTATTTATTTAACAGGTCTATTCTTTCAACAGGTCTACACATTATTATATTCCACTTTTCGGGGCATAATTACTTTGTTTTTCTTAAAAATGACAGTTAAATTCATTTTACCAGTTATTCATTTCAGATGGTGTCTCTATACCTTAAAGGCACAAATAAGTTTGTACAAAGTGAGATATGGACTTAACAGGTCTGTGCTGTTGACAAGGTTTTGTTTAAGTTGGCCCTAGTGCAATAATGTAAGACTGAAAATTGTATTAGGTTGTAGTGTAGGTTGAGCAAATATCACCATGCATGATGTGCTGTGCCACCGTCTCTGGCAGTGGGAGCTGTGGTAGATAAGTGACTGTTCATTTCTGTTGCAGAATGCAGTCATTTCATTAGCTAATGTATGATGTTATAGCAATGATAACATCACATTCTGAGCACATAGGGGGTTTGGATATAAAAAGAGGGGACAGGAACCAGATCCTATGGATAAACAGAAATATTAATAAAAAGTCGCCAAGAGGAGTGAATTCTGCGGCACCACAGAACTTCTGTGGTAGATTACAAGTTCTGCACAAAATACTGCGGCCGTAGAATTCTAGGGGCCTTGACCATAATATTGTAATACTGAAAATAAACACACATTTGACACTCTATCGAATGCTTTCACCTGATCTAATGAGAGCAAAAGGCATTGAATATTTCTTGCTTTACACAGTTCAGTAACATCCCTCATCAAATAAAGTTTGTCATACTCTGTTCTGGATGGAATGGAGCATGACTGTGCTGGTTCTATCTGGGCAGCAGAGATATGGACCAATCTATTACACAACAATTTGAACAGGAGTTTGCAGTCTGAATTTAACAGCAAACTGGTCTCCAGTTCTGGATGTCAGGTCTGTCGCCCTTCTTAAATAGATAAATCAAAATCCCACTATTAAATGACTGGAATATTCTATTATTAATTAATGTTAACAGCTCCCTTCCTTCATATCTTAAATCCCTTCTATCATGTCCTCCTTTTGCCTCCTACCTTCTCCACAACATTAATTCCCATGTTCTTTCTATTCCTTCTAGAAAATCTACTGTTAGACAATCTGCTTTTTCTTACTGATTTCCTAAACTTTGGTCCTCCCTTCCCCTTTCTATTCATTCTGCCTCTTCTCCTTCCACCCTAAAGTCTCTTCTTTCTGACTTTTGTTCTCCTACCTGCAACTGCCTATGCTTATCTCCTCTTCTTATTCACTTTCTCTGTACTGTACATATGAGTGTGTTTTTTTCTTTTTGCATTCATTTATTAATTTGCCTCTAATTATTTATATTTATGCTTCATGTATTACTATATTACTGAAATTGACTTCTGATTTTCATCAGTTTATTGTTTGTCCCCTTTCCCCCAGGATGCATCTGGAAATGAGTTGTTCTCAGCTCAGTATGTCTTTCCTGGATAAACTTTAAAAAAATACATAAATAAATTCGATAAATAAAATAAAGTTAAAAATCTCAAACAAAAACTGTGCCAGAATGTTTGCAAACCTCTTATAAAATTCAAACACAGAAGCAGTAATTCAATCACAAGTTGAAGTGCACATACCAGGGGTTACACTAAACAAAGAACACAAGAGATTGCACGGCGGCAAACCTAAAACACAGCACTCTTAGAAATCTAAATACATTTAACACCAGATACAAATAGCTGTGCAGCAGGTGTCAAAGTTTATTAAAACATACCACATCCAGTCAGCATGTGTCACAATGGATTCAAACTGCAGTGCAAGCCCCCCAGTGCAGGAAGAGGAATCCATCAGTAGTCATGACTGACACCTTCATCTGAGGTTTTGAGTTCAAGTTTATGTATGGATTGTTGTTGTATTGTTCATTTGTATTTTGCAAACTTTATTGAAGTTTATGAAATTACAAAAACAAAAGTTCAAGTTTATGTTTATCTGGTCGACTATAACAATAACATTGTCACAGCCATTACAAAATGCTAAAAGACGACACTCAGTAATTTATTTATTTTATTTAAAATGTGGTAATTAGGAAAGGCACACTGAGCCAAGGCTCCTTTCCAAGTGCGACCCAGGGGGAGAGGGTAGTGGGTAACACAATAGTCAGAGTAGCAAAACAGCAAAACAGGAGTTACCAAAGTGGAACAATATACAGTATATACAGGTAAGGGATATATAAACAGGGTACATATGTGGAGTAGCTAAGCTAAACAGGTGCAAGGTGCAGTAAGTAATATTATATACTTATCATAAATAAGTATTAAGTGTGAATTGTTAATGTTTTCATAGGATAAAAGGCAAGCTAATACAGACAACAGTGAGCATACTGTATTTGTCTGATTCCCAATAACAATGAATCTAATAGTGGGACAGGAAAATTTATTTAGTTTTAAGACCAACAATATGCCCTCATTCTCCCGTTTAGGGATGACCTCATCAGAGATAGCGTGGCAGGGGGAGCCAATACATAAACAGAAAAGAAATTAAAGAAACAGGGACACATTAAATACAAATACCATTAAAAAGCAATCACCTATATAGTGCACAAGTGAAAGTGTAAAAGTGTAAAAGGTGTGCAATGTGCAATGTAAAACATGGACAATAGTATAAACACATTGGGCCTGATTCTCAAAGCCCTGAGTTTGACACAAGGTGCCTGCACCAAACATAAATGGTGCAAGTGGCACCTTGCATCAAAAACCAGCCCCAGACCTATTCATAAAGGCAGCCTGCCCCAAACAGGGCTTGCGCCACTGGTGCACCCAAGAATGGGCTGCGACATGGTGTCCAGGATTATGTGGCAGATGCAAGCTACCACATCCCCAATTGTGGTATTCACAGAACTGTCCCAAAGGGAGAAATTCTAAGTACCCTTAGACCAGCTCGGGTTGGTCTAAGGGTACTTAGACATCCCTCAAGGAGAGTGTTGCACCTTGCAGCAATGTGCCACCAGCCCCCCAGGCTCAAACCCACTGTTTGCTGTGTAGCATGATATAAGTAAACCCACATTCCCTAGTTGTCTAGTTGTCTAGTGGCCCCCTCCCTGGTCCCATATGCTGCTGTATATTGAATTAATGAATTGCCACCCCCTGATCCCAGATGCGGCCGGTATTATTCAATAAATAACATGCCCCCCATGGTGGTATAGTGACCACCTCCCTGATCCCGATCCCTGTTGTACAAAACATAATAATTTATTCCCAGTAGTCTAGATCCCCCCTCCCACAAGCCCCGATCTCCCATAATAATTATTAAAATAGTCCTGCAGGTCCAGTGGATGGCTTCATCCCCGATCCCCCATAAACTGCAAATCACAACTACCTGGTGGACTAGTGGACCCCCCCCATCCCATCACTGAGCCAGTAACTGGCTCAGCCCACTGCTCTCCACTGCAGCCAGCCATCAACTGAATTTTGAATAAGCGCATACTGTATATAGTACATGCCCAGTGAATGACAACTGCTGGAAATAGGTAGTTGGTCAATATGTCACTGGACAACATGTCACCAGTAATACAGTGGTTAATGGAGTGAAATGGGGTTGGGGGGTTGCCTGACTGTCTGACTGAGCAAAAGCAGAAGTAAACAGTGGCAGTCCATTTGTTCATTTTTAAAGTTTGTCATGACAGTGGACATTGGTCACATTGTCTTGTTATAGTAAACAAAATGAAGTGCCATTTGTTTATGGAGCTCAAACCATGGAATACTGTGAGGACCCGTTTACATGTTTCTCAGTTGACCAAACAACAATAAAAGCACTGTGTGCAGACAAAATGTTTGCACTGTCTGGCTGCATGGCTGCTATTTTCACATGTGATTCAGCCTTAGGAGAGAGCGGTGTGATATACATAGCAAAAGCAAACAGTGGCACTCTTGCAAGGTAGAGCTAATTGCAGACAATCGAGCATTGTGGCAGTGTTTGTTTTGTTTTTGGTGATTTCAGATGACTGAGCTGAGTTTTGCTGTCTGGCTGCAAATTCAGCATTCTCACTCTGCTAAAACCCTCCCTCTCCTAAGTTGAATTTGCAGCAGCCAAACTCGGCTTGGTCATCCAAAACCACCAGTCTTTTGCACTGTCTAGCTGCATGACTGCAATTTTTTTAATCTGCTAAAACCCTCCCTTTGGCCTCAGAGATCTGGTGGAGGTTCTGAAAGAGACTGTCGAATGGTTCTCAATGTGAGGATTATTGACCCCAATGTGTTCGGAGAATGTATGTCTAAAAAAAGATGATGGGCAGGATTTTCAAACCAGTGAGAATGCCACAAGCCCCAGGTGCACTGAACATATGGCACACAGGGCTTGTGGCATTCTCGTGGCTGGTGATCAGGATTTTCTATCCCGAACATCTACTGTCACATGTTAGACCAACTTTTTGTGGTCTAGCTTGTGACAATCCTGAGGACCTTTTTAACGGAGCTTGTGCCGGATATTTGGCTCAAGCTGTAATAAACAGTGAAAACTGTCACAACTGCACCCAAGATTGTAAAACCGGGTGCAGCTGCAGCGAATGGGTTTGATGCACCACCAGAACCTAAGTGCCATAGTGGAGGGCTTGCCACAAGCCCTCCACCATGCTTTGAAAATCCTGCCCAATAACTCTGGCATATCTGTCACTACCTCATTACTCTCATTCCTCAGTGCAGACATTTAGAAATCAGTTACATGGCCATTGCATGCACTGCAAGGGTCTCCAAACAGACTGTTTTGCATGCCATATTTTAATTCTGCTTTAAGGGATTTAGCCCTGTTGTACTGATACTACCTCATTTCCAGTTTTAGTCATATTTGCTGTGCATAATCCCCCTGCCTTTTATACACGAGTCAATAATTCATGCAGCTGCTCTCTGAGCTTCAGACAGTGTAAACATTGCCCACATTCTTTATTTTTCCCGTAACTTTGAAACCAAGACTTTATATCCTTTTTGGTATCCTCCCATCATTCTAACACATCATCATAGCAACACACAACTGATTCCCTGGCATGTAATAAGGTTAACCCTTAGACTGCCAACAGAATTAGAACGTATTGGAATTCTGGATGGATATATCAGTCCATGGCCCTGTAAGGGTTAATATCCCAGCCTGAACTTCTTTTTGAGATACAAGTGATGCATTTAGCTTCCATTTACCTCTAGGCATAACTTGGGTGTTGTCCCAATCCAATGTCAGTTCTAATAATAGATGATCATAGAAGTCAGTCGGTTTCAGTAGTACTCCTTGAATGGGTGAGTTAGCTGAAACAAAAAAATAATCTATCCAGGTGGCTAAATTCCCCCTAAGGTATGTAGCACTTCCAGCTTTATGTACTCACCTGTATCCATAAGGCAAGCCAGCAATATTCATTATTTGTTGGAATGCAAAAGAATCACAGTACATCTTTTTCTCAACCATGCTTTGTTCCAGTATGTCAATGCAACAACAGAAATCTCCTCCTAATGCTATAGGTCTGTGTGTAGAAATTGTTGAATTGTCTCAGAAAGAGATACCCTTTCAGCCTTTGCTTGTGGGGCATAAATATTTACCTACCAGGTCAGTTGGCCATATAGAGAATGGTGCACGCTAAAACCGCGCATCAGAGACAGCACAGGCAGAATAGCAACAGGGTGCAAAACCACTGTCTCTTTTCCCTTGCAGAGAATAAGTCCTCTGCTTGGAGGAGGGTCCACTGAGCAGCTGCCGTGGCTTGATGGGATGAGCCATGGGCAGCATTGGAGGCAGTGCATCTGTGAACCAGGTATTGAATCCCAGTCCCAGATGCACATAATTTTTCTTTTATTCGCACTTTGTGTACATTAAGTGTCCACTGCCCCCCCCCCGTAGTTGATTATTTTAGTTGGGGGGGTTCAGGGGCACAGTCCCCCTGTATTAGGGGTGTGGGGGCAGAGTCCCCCGCAGAACACAGACATATGCCGCTGGCAATATAGCATGCTGTATTCGCAGCACTGTATATTGCTTTAGCATAATGTCTTGTGACATTATCACCCAGTGCCAAATATTAATACACCACAATTTATGGTTCCCCATTGCACATCTAGTAGCAATGCTCTCCCTGGAATGATATCGACTAATGTTTACAGTTTAACTGCTGAAGTAAACAATATTCCCACTCCATGCTCCCTATCCTCCCTAAATGACCACAACGAAAAACCTCACACCCACCCCCTTTTGTACTGCGTTAGTTCAAAAGTAGATGCCATCCAAGTTCCTTGGAAATATCTAGTGAAATTGTTCTCATGTAAGAGAGAGAGAAAACTGCCCCTTGTAGGTTTTTAATACTATTTATATTTAAAGAGCTGGTGACATATTCAGGTGAACTAAAACATAGTATTTAGACACAGTCCAGCTTGTATTTCTTCTCCCCATTATTTATTACTGAGGTCATTTGTATGAAAACATGATTTCTGCTCCTGAAGAGTTCATCAATTCCAGATGCTTTCTCTCTACCTGAAGTCACAGAGCACTGCTTGTGATATCACAGTTACTCCCATGGCAACATACTGTGATGTCACAACAGAGGATTATGACTTGGAGTAGGGAGTAAGCTATACAGGCAGATGAACTCAAAATAAACTCTAAGGGACAATTATCATATATTCATACACATTCCCTTTGTAATAAATTATGGAAAGTACAAATATACAACATATAAATGGAATGCAAGCAGAATTGTACCCAATTATAATGTTCTTAAAGTTTTCTTTGAGGCATCAGTAGGTCTTTAAAGAGACACTTTTAATTGCTCCATTGTCATTAAGGAAAGTACCAAATGCCATTATAAAACCTCCAGTCACATCTCTCAAACGCTCAGTCTTGTTCTTTTGTCTTCACCTGCATTTTGGATTGATCACTTCCTTAGTCTATGTTGGTTGAGATTGGGAAGACCTGGATGAGGATGCATTGAGCCTTCCTCACCTAGGTCTGGATCCCCCAAATTTCTTTTTTCCTGCAGCACAGCCAATTTATTACCCAAAGGTACACTGGGCTGACTCAGAATAGGTTTGACAACTGAAAACTATATGGAGCCACCACTTCTTCAGGTGGTGGAGGCATGTGAGCTTGACCTTCCTGAGTGTCATGAATGCCTTGATACCCAACATCCTCCTTTGGGACCAGTAGTGCAGGTACCTGGTCCTGAGTATCAGACAAAAGGTCTCTTACCTGGGGAAGATCTTGATCCACCAAAAGGGACTCTCCCACAGGCTTGTCCCTTGAGCTGCTGCCTCCACAGTGCCTTCTGTTACACCCTTCTAGGCAGGTGGGGTCACCAAAGTCTCAGATGGAGGGGGAGGTTGCAATCTCCTTGCTGATGCTGCTGCAGCTCCTAAGTGCTGTGCTCTTTTTAGAATTTCTTCTTGATCAAAAGTATCTTTATGGTTTTGGGACAACCAAGGGCCATTGTTAAAGCAGTGCCCTTTTTCCTCACAGAGATTGCAAGCAAACCAGCTCCAACAAGTAAGGCTAACATGACCAAATTCACCACGTAAGCCACACCTTAATTGATCACACACACTAAAAAGATATGACCTTGCCCCACACTTAATGGCAGAACTTCAGTTGTCCTGCATAAAAACAAACCATCTATCATGTCCCAGAAAAAAAGCTGTTGGGGAGGTGGATAACCCCTCATTCACCTTGCTGCAGTTTCACCTTGAACCTCTGTCCTCCCATCCAGATCTGTTCAGTATCAATAACAGGGTCAGGGCGTCCCAACACTTTGTACCTCTGCTTTAACTAGCAATAAATGTCTCCACATTAACCCTTTTATTTCAAAAAATAACAGTCAAAGTTTTTATTGTCTGTTTGGTAAAAAAATGGTAATAAAGGGAACCCAGCAAGGGGAAGACTTAACTTTGGCATATTTAATCCAAAACTTTTCTAGTCCTTGCAGAATCTTAAAGCTTATATTAAAATTATCTTCCCTGATATATGGATTAGTGCATATATATCCTAGGTGAAAAACTGCAAATAATCTTTTAATAGTTGCCCCACTATAAACACCATCTGGCCTTTCTAACATTCTCCCTCTATACCAGAATCAAACTGCATTTTTGAGGGATGCCAGTTCTGCTCTGGTTTGGAGCAGACCAGCAAAGTAGGGACCTGATCCGGAATGGAAGGGGATTTCAGCTTGAGGGTTTCCCTCTGAGTGTGAAGTATTCAGAGAAGACAAGCAGCCCTTCTGGGTCACCTAGACATCAAGGAAATAGAGTCCTCTGCAAGATCCGAATCTGGTATGCCATTCCAACTTTGTTCCACCAGTAGGGGGCTCTGACTCAGGACAGAATTATTCACCTTCAGCACAATCCATGGCTACAGTTCCCTGAGGAGTGCTGGGGGGGGCAACTGAGTCAGGCACCTGTATTCCATCAAGGATATTTCTGTCTGACTCTGACTCCCTCTCCACCATACCAGTGTCTTTGTATCCCCAGTTAATACACTCCTCCCCCAACCTTACCATAGCCAGTACCTGCTGTTCGTTGATTGGTTCTGATAGATTCATGTCCTCAGCTCCATCTCTTGCCATATCTGGCACTGTGTCTGAAGTGCTCTGTGGCACTGCAGTAGGAGACTGTATAGGCGAGTACTCTAATGGTTGTAATCCTGAACTATTACTCTGTTTTTGTGCTGGCAGTCACTTTAGATCATTCTGCAGCAGCCTGTCATGCTTTTATTCCATATCACTTCTTTCCTGGTTCTGTATGGTACCAAGCTTCCGAACAACTTCCTGCTGTACCCTCTGCACAGTCAGATTCCCATCTGATTCCTCATTGTCATTCTAACTCATTGCGATGGTAGTACCATACTCATTCACTCTCACCAATGTGATTCCAGGCTCTGGTTCATTCATTGGAGTCTCTGACGTTGCACTACTCACAGAGATGCCAGTTGGGTTCAATGCGTGGTGTTGCTTGGTACTAACACTGGATCCATCATCTGACTTACACGACAGAAGACATTCTGTCTCTAGGTACTCACAGGAACTGGGTTGTACAATCCCAGAATAAGTTCTATGCAGAGTGCTTTGTTCCCCTACTTCATCTGTAGCTGGGGGCCAGGAGTCATCAGTGCTGTTGACTGAGCTTGCAGCACCAGGTACTGAAAGTGCCATATCACGCAACTGGGAATCAGGAGTCCTGTCTAGGTCAGGGACCCACTGTCCATCTCTGCCATACTTCAAGACCACTCCAAGCAAAGCGTTTTTGGGTGACCAACCTGGACCATGAACAGTCTGTTGCAGAGTCTTTCAACAGGAAAGTTGACTGCAGCCAACATCTTGCTTTGACAGCACCACCAGCTGTAGCTTCAGGTAACTTATCAATATCCAAACTTTTGCAGTCAGTTGATAGCCCACTATTCTAAATACTGTCAGCCTCTGTTTTGGCCACTCTTCTCGAAGAGCAAATATGTTTTTTCAAGGTTGCTTTTCTTTTTTATATCGCTAACACTTTCATGGGCTTTCAACCCCTGCCTAAATTATTTATTTTCCCTCCTGCCTCCCTCCACCTCCTCTTCCCTTTTTGCCCCTCCGTCATTCCATACCTCTTTCTTCCATACCACCTTACTACATCTTCATCATCACCACACTACCTACACTACCTCATCCTCCCTACTCTCCTCCCCTCCTTCCCCACCTCTCCTCCCCTTTATTCCACTTTGACTACATAGCTGTTCATCCCCTTTCCTTCCTATCTATCCCTTCCTACCCCCCCACCTCTGCTTGCCTTCTTCCTCCCCGCACTTTTCTCATCCCCCCATCCCTCTCTACTGGTATGAGACCTTCCTTCTTTCTTTGACTTAGGCACAATCCAATTACCTGTCTATGTTGTTAGTTGTACAATTCTCCTTTTAAACAAGTGCCCTCATGTTACGTTACCATTACCTAGTGAAACGTTAGCCTTTGTTTTGACTCTGCACCCTGTATGTGCTTAAATCATGTAACTATTGTTAGAATTTATGCCAGGAGACAGTTTACAATTGTTTCATGCTGTATCTGCATCTGTGGAGCATATCTGTATTCTTGTTTGTGTCAAACTTGACATGGAACCTATGAAAGAGCTTTCTGCTCGAAGCTGCTAATCCAAGATCTCAATAAATAAAATAAATAAAAAAATAAAACATTCTGTCATGGCGGGAGGCAGGGAAATTGCTCAGGAATATGCTGACTAACAAGGGACCCAGGATAGAACCTTGGGGTACTCCAGAGTGGATTGGTAGGAATGACAAGAGGAATTCATCAATCCTGACCTGTTGGGTCCTGTTATTGAGTTAGCTTTGAAACCAGAGGGTAGTTTCACATGAAAGACCAAAGAGAGATAATTGTTTAAGGAGAATGGAGCAATTGACAGTGTCAAATGCCTTAGTCAGGTCAATAAAAGAGGCGCCAACCAACTGGCCCTGATCAAGTGCATGATGGATATGTGTGGTGAATTCGAGGAGTGCCATGGTAGTGATGTGTCCTTTGTGGAAGCCATGCTGCTGGGAACATTGCAGGCTGTATTTTACAAGGTACTCCATGAGCTGATCAGTCACTATCTGTTCCAATGCTTTGGACAGAGGGGGAGGATGGATATAGGCCTGTAGTCATTAGTGAGAGTCTTGTCACCGCTTTTATGGATTGGAGTCACCACTGCCAATTTCCACTTTTGGAGGAACTGGGAGAGCATGAGGGAGCAGTTGAGGATTTTGGTTATTGGGAGCAGGACTTTGTCAATGGTGAGAAGTTTCATATCCAGTGAATCGCCACTGATCCTAGACTTTCCAAGCACTTTAAGAATGTGTTTTTTAGCTAGGATTGCTTTGACTGCTATCCTTTCTAATAAATGTCTCTTTCAATTTTGTAATTCCTGCTCAGGCTGTTTCTCCAACTAAAGAATATTTTCAGGCTCAGTATCTGTAATCTTTGCATCAGTTTTCATTGCTATCAACTTCTCTTGCTCTCTTGCTCATCTGCCACTTTATTCCCTAAGGGAACTCAAACTGGGGATGAGGACTGAGCTCCAGTCTGCAACATGCCATCCTCCTCCATTCCTCCAAGCTCCCCCATCTTGGACAGCAGGCCAACAACACCCTCTACCAAGAGTACGGGGAAGTTTGTATTTGACAAATAGTTAATCGATCAATAATGATACAAAAAACAGCAAAAACTGAGCTTAATCAAAAAAAAGCAACAGAAAATAGAAAAAAATACAAAAAAGCAAAAATAAAAAAAATTAGCATTTGTCAATGCCGAATGTTGTCTAGCTGGCATTGGCATTGGTAGTGCAGGAGTTAGAGGGATGCATAATAGGAATGACAGCAAAGCAGTGAACTGACGCCCACCCCACCCCCACCCTGCAGAGACTGACAGGCATTGGGGTGTGCTTTTGGGTCATCGGCCATAACTGTCATGCATTTCACCTCACCCACCCAGCAGACACTAACAGCAGTTATGTGTGCCTTGGGGTCTTCAGGCCTTACGCTCACCCCATTTCATAAGGAAATACACAGAGATGGGTGCATTATAGGAGAATGGGGTGAGCTTTGAGGCCGAAGACTCCAAGGCACACCTCAATGCCTGTCACTGGCTGCAGGGTGGGGGTGGAATGGTGTGAGCATTACAGCCGCAATCCCAAGTCACAACCCTGACGCCTGTCAGTCTCTACAGGGTGGGGTATTATGGTTGGAAACCCTAACGCTCTGGGTGTTTGTTGGTATTTTCACTCCACATTTTCAACAAGGGCTTTTTGTGACCCCACCTCATGGACAGTGGCACTATCAGTTCATTAGCCGAAAGGTGATTTTGCACAGCGACTGTGCCATTTGACACCACAGGTGCAAAAATAAATTTCGGGCAGGATGTGAAAAATTACAGCAGTACTCTTAATGAGGAGGTGGAAAAAATGGCAATGTTGAAAATCTGGAGTGAAAATATGAAAAATTGGTGAAGTCACAAGCGTGCATAGAAACTGCGCAATGCACACCCATGACACAATTATACTGAGGATTATTTTAACCAGATTTTTGAACATAGGCATTTTGGGACCTCTGCTCATGGACATGCACTGTAGTTTTGTTACTCTGTCCCAAACATGGATTTCCCACAGCAACTGCGCCATTGTGTGCCAGATGTGCAAAAACACATTTTGGGCCAGATGTAAAACATGACAGCTGTACTGTTCATAAGGAGGTGTAAAAAATGGCAATGTTGATAATCTGGAGTGAAAACATTACAAACTGTCAGAGTTACGCGTGAGTGTGAAAACTGCACAAAGCACGCTCGTAACAGTAATTTTTTTGGAATTTTTTCACCAAATTTGCAACATAGGCTTTTTGGGACCTCACCTCATAAACAGTGGCACTTTCATTTCATTAATTAATTACAGCAGTAGCTTGGCAGAAGACACCAGGAGAAAGGACTGCTGTGTGAATGGACTTCTCTACTGGGACTATATTGCCCGCCTTCCCTCCCACCCAAAGCTAGCTCTACTTTTATAGGCACAGAATTTGACTGACAACAAGAACTTCCTGTTTGGGAGCAGGAAGTGAGTGATCACAGAGCCACCAAAGACCCACCATCCTAGCAGGGTAAGAGTAGCTCTCTGGCCCCTTCTAGCTGCTGGAGGTCTGCCTCTGCGCAAGTAAAGGGTCTACTGAGAAATATAAGATATTCTTGTCTCAGAACAGGACAATCAGGAGCTTAAAGGGCACACAGGCAGAAAGTAAGGAGAGAGAGATAAGAAAACAAACAAACAAACAGAGGAAAGAGTAAGGATTGCAAACAGTTAAGGGGCCAGAAATAAGACATGATAGGAGTGGTGCAGTGCAGTGGCTGTGGAGCAGCAGTCTTCTGGGAAACGTTCTGGAGGATGTGGTGTTGTCCCATCTGCAGGCACCTCTCTGGGCTGAGGGAGGATGTTGCTCATCTCCAGGCTGAGTTGGCCAGGATTTGTGGGACCTCCTCTTCCATCCAGGGACCAACAGTGCCACTGCTGTTGCCTCAGAGGTTGCCAAGAAAGAGGAGCGGTTGGACCACAGTGGGCTCAGGGAGGGTGAAGGTGGTGGAACAGAGGTGCATCCCTCCAGTTGTACCTCTCCACAATTTCTATGCCATTCTGGCAAAGTGTGGTTCCTCTATGGAAGCACCCACAGTGGAGACCAAGGAGGATGCTGGGAACCTCCACAAAGGAAACCCACAGGAGGGTGGCAGGGGACCCCACAGGGGGAAGGAAACAACTCCTGGTGGGGGACTCCATTGTTAGGAAGGTAGAACTTGGAGAGGAAGGGCAGAGGGAGGTAAGGTGCCCGCCTGGAGCCATGGCTTGGAGGGACAGGGAGCGAATCCTCAGGATTGCCGGAGCAGCTGCACAGGGGAGGGAGCTGGATGTCATTGTCCACCTAGGGACAAATGATCTGGCTCAGAAAGGGATTAGAGAAGTGCAGGAAGAGTTTGTGGAATTGGGGAGGGGCCTTAGACAAGTAGCACACACGGTAACCTTCTCGGAGGTGCTGCCCATCTATGGCGTAGGAGAGGCTAGGGTGTTCTGCACCATGGGATTCAATCAGTGGTTGAAAAACTGGTGTGGAGCTCAGGGGATTTGGCTTCATTGGGGACTGGGGGTCCACCTGGAGTGATGCAAGCCTATACTGGCATGATGGGCTGCATCTGTCCAGGAGGGGAACCAGGATCCTAGGTGATAGGTTTAAATGCTTCATTGGCAAGCATTTAAACTAGCCAAGGGGGGAGGCACTGGAAAGGAACAGGGAAATCCTAGCCCCCCCAAACAAATCATGGTAGTAAGTGCGGTAAACGCCAACATAGAGGAGTCGATAGGGAGAAGGGCGGGGGTAAATGGAGAAAGTGACAAAGGCAAGAAGGACAGGGATAGGGCAAAAAGGAGTAAGGCCAACAGGAAATGGAGGGTAATGAGTACCAATGCCCGTAGTCTGGGCAATAAGCTCCCTGAGCTGGTGGCCTTGATGGAAGAGGGATGCCTGGATATTGTAGCAGTCACAGAAACACAGTACACAGAGAACCATGACTGGGATGTTAACATACCAGGGTACATAACCTAAATGACAGACAGGCAGGGGAAAAGAGGGGGAGGAGTAGCTCTCTATGTAAAGGAAGGGATAAAAGCAACTGAACAAAAGAGTAAACAGGGAGGAGAGGAGGCACTGTGGGTCATCTTGGAGACTGGAAAGGGCTCCACAATCCACACAGGGGTTGTGTACAGACCCCCACGTCAGGGGGAGGGAATGGACAAGGATATGATAGAAGGCATTCTTAGAATGGCAGAGAAAGGAGATACTGTTGATGGAGACCTGAATATGCCAGATGTTAACTGGAGCACATTTGCTGCAGCCACATCCAAGAGCAGGGCATTCTTGATGCCCTACAGGTGGCAGGCCTCAGACAGCTAGTTTCAGAACCCACTTGTGAAGGAGCAATCTTAGACCTCGTACTCTCAAACGGGGGCACTGAGAGGATCTCAGATCTAGAAGTGGGTTGCCATCTGGGAACAAGTGACCATCAAACAGTGTGGTTCATGTTAAACTCAGCTACAGAGTCAAGTCATACAAAAGTGAGAGTACTGGACTTCAGGAGGGCTGACTTTGGCAAGATGGGAGAGTGCCTCAAAAAGCACTAGCAAACAGGCTATAAGGAGGTGTGGAGCAACAATGGGGAATCATCAAAACTGCCATCACAGAGGCAAAAAGCCTTTGTGTGAAACAAATAAACAAATCAAAATGAAAGAAAAAGCCACTGTCATTCTCAAAAGAGGTGGCTGTGAAAGTCAGGAAGAAAAAGATAGCATTCTGGAAGTATAAGGAAACACAGAAGGAGCAGGACAGAGAGCTGTACCAGTTAAGACAGAATGAAGCAGGGAGGGAAGTCAGAATAGCAAAGGCCCAAACTGAGGAAAAGATAGCCAACTCAGTTAAGAAGGGGGATAAAACTTTTTATAGGTACATCAGCGAGCGAGAAAGACAACGGAGGGATAGTGAGGCTGAATAGAATGAATGGTGGGTAGGCAGAGGGGACAGTGAAAAGCAGGGATACTGAACTAATATTTCTGCTCAGTATTGACAAAGAGAGGCGAAGTGCCTAATCCAATTAACAGAAGCACTCTTGATAGGGGTCAATCTCAGTCCTTTCACAGAAGAAAGGGTTCTGCAAGAACTCCTAAAACTGAAGGTGGACAAAGCAATGGGGCCTGATGGAATTCACCCCAGAATTCTAAAAGAATTAAGGGAGGAACTAGTGAAACCACTGGCAACTCTTTTTAATAAATCATTGAAGGATGGTGTGGTACCCAAGGACTGGAGGAAGGCGGATGTGATTCCCCTTCACAAAAGTGGGAGCAAGACAGAGGCGGGAAACTACAGACCTATCAGTCTGACCTCTGTGGTAGGGAAAGTGATGGAGTCACTTCTGAAGGAAAAAATAGTTGAGTACCTAGAAGCCAGTGGGGCACAGGATCCAATGCAGCATGGGTTCACAGCGGGAAGGTCATGTCAGATGAATCTAATAGATTTCTTTGACTGGGTGACCAAAGTAGTAGACCAGGGAGGGGCTGTGGACATGGCCTACCTAGACTTTAGCAAGGCATTTGACACAGTCCCACACAAAAGATTAATAGTCAAATTAACCAGCCTGGGTGTGGGTCCCAGGGTGGTAGCCTGGGTAAAATATTGGCTGGACAACAGGACACAGAAGGTAATTGTAAATGGAGTCCACTCTGAAGAAAGAGGGGTTACTAGTGGGGTACTGCAAGGTTCAGTATTGGGTCCAGTCCTTTTTAAGGTCTTCATAAGTGACATTGCAGAGGGACTGGAAGGAAAAGTATGCCTCTTTGCAGATGACACAAAGATCTGCAACAGGGTTGATACACAAGGAGGTGTGGAAAGGATGAGAAGGGACTTGGCAAGGTTGGAGGAATGATCAGACGTTTGGCAGCTAGGATTCAATGCAAAGAAGTGCAAAATAATGCACCTGGGAAACAAGAACCAAGGGGAAGAATACACAATGGGGGGGTAGTAACAACAACAAAAAAGGAAAGAGACCTGGGGGTAATCATATCAGATGAGCTTAAGGTTAGCAAGCAACGTGAGAAGGCAGTAGGGAGGGCTGGGAGTATACTGGGATGCATAGGGAGAGGCATCAGCAGCAGAAAACAGGAAGTTGTTATCTCTCTGTACAGACAGTTGGTGAGACCCCATCTGGAGTACTGTGTCCAGTTCTGGAGACCCCATCTCCACAAGGACATAGACAGGATAGAGGCAGTCCAGAGGAGGGCAACTAAAATGGTGCAGGGTCTGCAAGAGAAGCCGTATGAGGAGAGACTAAAGGAGCTTAATATGTATACCCTTGAGGAAAGAAGGGAGAGGGGGACATGATAGAAACTTTTAAGTACCTCAGTGGAATCAACAAAGTCCAAGAGGGTAGCATCTTTCAGAAAAAGAGACGTGTAAGAACAAGGGGACACAATTTAAAGATAGAGGAGGGGTGGTTCAGGGGTAATGTGAGGAAGTATTATTTCACAGAGAGGGTAGTGGATGTATGAAACAGCCTTCCTGAGGAGGTTGTGGGGTCTAAAACTGTGGGAGAATTCAAGAATGCATGGGACAGATATAAGGCAATTCTTGTGGGGGGTAGGAAGAAATAGGCTGTTGGTTTACTAGGATCTGCAGCCTATCCTGTAGGTAGAGAAATGGGCAGACTAGATGGGCCAAGCGGTCCTTATCTGCTGTCAAAGTCTATGTTTCTATGTTTGGTCCCAAAAGGTGATTCCGTACAGTGACCGCAAAATGACCTTTCGGGACTGAATAACAAGATGACATATGTTCATGAGGTGGGATCCCAAGAACCTGATGTTGACAATCTGGAGACAAAATTCAAAAAAGTGGCTGAGATATCCACCTAAGTTGACCCCCCCCCCCTCATTTATGCCATTATACAGCTTACCAGCATTTCCTCAGTCCACGGTCAGCTTTAAAGAGTGCAGATGTGTTCCCACTCACCAAAGAGGGCAGCACCAGCCCTCCGGAGGTAAGCAGGGGTGAGGGAAGGTGGGGGTGAGAGGGTGGGTGCGGTTAGGGAGAGGATGCCACCAACAATGGATCATTATCTTTGTTTCAGGGACAAAAAACAAAAAACAATAAAGGACACTGCCACTAAACAGTTTTCTCTCTTTACAGTTTAAATAAAATAAATGTTGGGCACACTGGAGTGGGCTCCAGTGTGCCCCATGAGTTTCGGGGGGGTTGATGTTGAACCACACAATGGGGGTGGGGCAGGAACATGCCGACATGGTCGGCTTCTTGTTAAATGGAGGCACACTGGGGTGGGCTCCCAGTGTGCCACACAATCTGAGTGTGTGTGGGGGGGTGGTGGACATGCCAACAGGGGGTTGGACACCCCCAAAGTTGGCTTTGTTTTGGTATTGTGTGGCAGACAACAGCAGCCGCCGCCATGTTTATTTGAAATGTTTCATCAGGCAAGGCATGTAGGGGAGGCCTGTCTTCTGTGCTGCTGCTGCATGACGAGCTTGTCTTAGATTGCAGCAGCACATTTCTTTCAAGTTGGTGGCACTTTGCAAACTTGTGACAGTACTAGCATGCTGGCTCATTGGAGAATGAGGAACACACCTTCTAAAGTGTGCCCTGCATTTGCCGAAACTGACACATCTCTGCATTTCTCCCACTACCATCTCCTACTGCCACAAAATGTTGCTAGTGCATGCGCAAGACAACATAAAAATACTAGCGGCAGACAGCAAGACAGAATCAATACACAAAGTCAATGTAACCAGTGGAAAGAGTTCCACCATGCATGAAATGTAGTAAAGTCAAAGTGATGTAATTCATAGTCCTGAGTTGTACATACTTCCTGGACAACAAGATGCAGCAATCCTTCCTGCTGTACAACATGCTGCTGGAGAACAAACCTACAGAGTATCTGCCAAACCCAATATTTCAAACCAGCAAGAACTCATAATGTACTACTCATATGCAATTGGCTTGAGAAAATACCTAAAGAGAATGCATCAGAGGGAACTGGAACAAAAAGTGGGTTGCCCCATCTAAGTTTCAGTAAGGTCCAAAATCGCTGAATATAGGGTCAAAAAATTTATGTTCCATAGTTTCTAATAAGACACACAAGTGGGTCTAGGCTAGGGCAAAACCTCGCTCTGATTTCCTTATGCTTCAAGTTACCATAACATTCAATTTGCTGTGAACACTGAACCATTGTACATCCCACATTTTAGCTGGGATCCTGGGCTCTAGCAATAACCTCTCTATGGAAGTCATTTCTACAATGGATGCTCTCGTAAAGCTTGAGGTATCAACGAAACCCCATTGTAGAATTGACCCATACAACAACTTCCAGGAGAGGAAAGAAATTCGGAATGTAGGATGCCCCATTGTTTAATTTTATCAAAACAAGAATCAAAATAATATGGCAATTTTAGCGGTCTCTTTATTTTTGTGGATGAATGCACTATGTCATCATTCCTCTAGGATAGTAGAGACTCATGCTAAAGCCCATGGGATTCATCCCTAAAAACAATTCAAAAGGATAGGCTTTAAAACTGCATATAAAAAAATACTATAAAAGAAACAGAAACATAGAATTTGATGGCAGATAAGAACCAATTGGCCCACCCAGTCTGCCCATTTTCCTACCTAACAGATAAGCTGCAGATCCTAGTTAACCAACAGCTTACTTCCTCCAACCCCACACTAGGACTGCCTTATGTCTGTCCCATGCATTCTTGAATTCCCCCACTGTTATTGACTCCACAACCTCCTCTGGGAGGCTGTTCCATGCATCCACAAGCCTCTCTGTGAAAAAATACTTCCTCTCATTACCTCTGAGCCATCTCCCCTCTATCTTCAAATTGTGCCCCCTTGTTCTTGCACATTTCTTTTTCTGAAAGATGGTACCCAATTGGACTTTGCTGATTCCCTTGAGGTACTTGAAAGTTTCTATCATGTCCCCTTGCTCCCTTCTTTCCTCTGGGGTATACATATTAAGTTCCTTTAGTCTTTCTTTTTATGTCTTCTGGTGCAGACCCTGTACCATTTTGGTTGCCCTCCTCTGGACAGCCTCCATTCTATCTATGTCTTTGCGGAGATGAGGTCTCCAGAACTGTACACAGTACTCCAGATGGGGTCTCACCAACTGTCTGTATAGAGGGATAACAACTTCCTGTTTTCTACTATTGATGCCTCTCCCTATGCATCCCAGTATCCCCCAGCCTTCCTTACTACCTTCTCACATTGCATGTCCACCTTTAGGTCATCTGATATAATTACCCCCAGGTCCCTTTCCATTTTTACTGTTGTCAGTATCTCACCCCTCATTGTATACTCTTCCCCTGGGTTTTTGTTTCCCAGGTGCATTACATTGCACTTCTTTGCATTGAATCTGAGCTGCCATACATTTGCCCATTCCTCCAACCTTGCCAAGTCCCTTCTCATCCTTTCCACTCCATCTTGTGTATCAACCCTGTTGCAGATCTCTGTGTCATCTGCAAAGAGACATACTTTTCCTTCCAGTTCCTCTGCAATGTCACTTATAAAGACATTAAAAAGGACTGGTCCCAGTACTGTACCCTGTGGTACCCCACTAGTAACCCTCCTTTCTTCACTGTGGACTCTGTTTACTACTACCCTTTGCATCCTGTTGTCTAGCCATTTTTTTTATCCAGGCTACCACCTTGGGACCCACTCCAAGGCTAGCTAACTTGTGTATTAATCTTTTGTGTGGGACTGTATCAAATGCTTTGCTAAAATATAGGTAGGCCATGTCCACAGCCCCTCCCTGGTCTACTACTTTGGTCATCCAGTCAAAGAAATCTATTAGATTCATCTGACATGACCTTCTCATTGTGAATCCATGCTGCCTTGGGTCCTGTGCCCCACTGGCCTCTAGGTACTCAACAATTCTTTCCTTCAGAAGTGATTCCATCATTTTGCCTACCACTGAGGTCAAACTTACTGGTCTGTAGTTTCCTGCCACTGTCCTGCTTCCACTTTTGTGAAGAGGAATCACATCAGCCATCCTTCAGTCCTCAGTTACCACCCCATCCTCCCATGATTTGTTAAAGAGAGTAGTCAGCGGTGTCACTAGTTCTACCCTTAGTTCTTTTAAAATTCTTGGGTGAATCCCATCAGGCCCCATTGTTTTGTCCACCTTCAATTTTATTAGTTTTTTTCAGACCCCTTTCTTCTGTAAATGGGACTGGTATCGACCCCCATCTTCAGAGTGTTTCTCTTGTTTGGTTTAGGTACCTCCCCCTCCTCTTCCTTTGCAAATACTGAGCAGAGATATTCGTTCAGTATCCCTGCTTTTTCACTGTCACCCTCTGCACACATTCCCTCCCCTTTATTAAGCCTCAGTATCCCCCTTTGGTCTTTTTTCACTCCCTAATGTACCTATAAAAGGTCTTATCCCCCCTTCTTAACAGAGTTGGCTATCCTTTCCTCAGTTTGGGCCTTTGCTATTCTGACTGCCTTCCCTGCCTCTTTCTGCTTTAACTGATAAAGTTCTCTGTCCTGCTCCTTCTGTGTTTCCTTGTATTTCCTGAATGCTATCCTTTTCTCCGTAACCTTCACTGCCACCTCTTTTGAGAACCATAGCATTTTTCCCTTCATTGTGTTTTGTTGATTTGCTTTACACAAAGGCTTGTTGCCTCTGTGATGGCTGTTTTGATTACTCCCCATTGTTCCTCCACCCTTCCTTCTTGCCTGTTTTCTAGTGCTTTTCTGAGGCATTCTCTCATTTTCCCAAAGTCAGCCCTCCTAAAGTCCAATACTCTTGCTTTTGTATGGCTTGATTATATGGCTGTGTTTATCGTGAACCACACTGTTTGGTGGTCGCTTGTTCCCAGATGGCTACCAACTTCTAAATCTGAGATTCTTTCTCCATCCCCGTTTGAGAGTACCAAGTCTAAAATTGCTCCTTCCCGAGTGGGTTCCAGTACTAGCTGTCTGAGGCATGCCCCTTGTAGGGTATCAAGAATGTCCCTGCTCTTGGATGTGCCTGCAGCAAAGGTGCTCCAGTTAACATCTGGCATATTCAGGCCCCCATCAACAATATCTCCCCTTTTTCTGCCGTTCTAAGGATGCTTTCTATCATTTCCTTGTCCATTCCCTCCCCCAGAGATGGGGGTCTGTACACAGCCCCCATGCATATTGTGGTGCCATTTTCTGTCTCCAGGGTGACCCAGAGTGCCTCATCTGCTCCCTGTTTATTCTTTAGTTCTGTTGTTTCAATCCCTTACTTTACATAGAAAGCTACTACTCCTCCTCTTTTACCCTCTCTGTCCCTCTTGTAGATTGTGTATCCTGGTATGTTGACATCCCAGTCATAGTTCTCTGTGTACCATGTTTCTGTGACTGCCGCAATATCCAGGCAACCCTCTTCCATCAAGGCCACTAGTTCAGGGAGCTTGTTACACAGACTATGGGCATTGATACTTATCACCCTCCACTTTTTAATGGCCTTAACCCTTTTAGCCCCATTCCTGTCCTTACTACCTTTGCCTTTTTTTACATTTACCTCTGTCCTGCTCCCTAGTGACTTCTCTACCTTGGTGTTTACCTCACTAATTATCATGTTTTGTGGGGGGAGGCTGGAATTTCCCTGCTCCTTTTCAGTGCCTCCCCCCTTGGCTAGTTTAAATGCTTGCCAATGAAGCATTTAAACCTCTCACCTAGGATCCTGGTTCCCATCCTGGACATATGCAGACCATCATGCCAGTATAGGTCTGCATCCCTCCAGGTGCCTCCCCAGTCCCCAATGAAGCCAAAACCCTGAGCTCCACACCAGTTTTTCAACCATTCATTGAATTCCCTGGTGAGGAGTACCATAGCATCACCCTTGCCATAGACAGGCAGCACTTCCAAGAAGGTTACCATATGCGCTACTTGTCTAAGGCCCCTCCCCAACTCTACAAACTCCTCTTGCACTGCTCTGATCCCATTCCTAGCCAGTTCATTTGTCCCTAGGTGGACAATGACATCCAGCTCCCTCCTTTGTGCAGCTGCTCCCACAATCCTGAGGATTCACTTCCTGTCCCTCCAAGTCATGGCACCAGGCAGGCACCTTACCTCCCTCTCCTCTTCCTCCCCCACTTCTATCCCCTTAATGATTGAGTCCCCCACCAGGAGTTGTTTCCTTCCCCTGTGGGGTCCTATGCCACCCTCCTTGGGGTCTCCTTTGTGAAGGTTCCCAGCATCCTCCTTGGTCTCCACTGCAGGTGCATCCATAGAGGAACCGCTATCCATCAGAAGAGTTTATGAATTATGGAGAGGTACAGCTGGAGGGATGCAACTCTGTTCCACCACCCTCTCCCTCCCTGAGCCCACCCTGGTCCAGTCTGTCCTCCTTCTTAGCAACCTCTGAGGTAGTGGCATTGGCCCTGGTGGTCCCTGGCTGGGGGAGGAGGTTTCATGAATCCTAGCCAGGTCATCCTGGAGACAGGCAACCTCCTCCTTCAGACCAGAGAGGTGCCTGCAAATAGGGCAGCATCACAGCCTCCAGAATGTCTCCCAGAACACTGCCGTCCCACAGCCATTGCATTGCACCACTAATATCATGTCTTATATTGTGCCCCTCTCCTGTTTCTCTGTATGCTTACTCTCTCCTCTCCTTACAACTCTCACCCTTCCTGTTCTGGGACACCAGCTTCCTATATTCTTCAGTAGCCTCCTTCTTCCTTGCTCAGTGTCAGATCACTAGCAGCTGGGGGGGAGAGCGAGCTACTTTTTTCCTTTAGGGTTGACAAAACTAATGTTTCTCTATGATCCTTCCCTTGCTACTGCCAAACAGGAAGTTCATGTTATCAGTCAAACACAGTGGCTCTAAAAGTAGAACTGGCTTAGGGTGGGTGGGATGGAGGGCAATTAGTAAGAAAAAAGGCTAGCAACAGGAAGTTGTAATTGGAGTCACTGCTTTTATTTTGTCTAAGCCACCCCCCCAATTAAGCTCTCTCTCCTCCTACTGATTTAGCAAAGTAAGTTGATGCAGTGCCCTTCCCAGCACAGAACATGCACTGACTTTCTTTCTTTCCTTTTTTTAGCCCTAAATAAGACCCCTTCTACTTCTAATAAAGTATCTGTCTGCTTAATCTCAACAGACACTGACTCCTGCTGCGATAGAAGTGTTAAATTAGTAAGAAAATGGTAGCTTCTTTTAGTTAGCTGCTTTCTGCTCTACAAGCAATATTTCTGTCTTCCAAAGGCTAGCAACAGGCAAGAAGACAACAGGATTTATCATATTGAGATCACCAGACTTAACCCCAAAAAAATAACACCCCACTTTATCTGATTCAGTCTGCTGCCCCACAGGCACTGAAAAAAACAACTATATATGGTGACTTCCAAACTTTTTGGAGGAGGATAAACATTACTCAAATACAGAAAAACTGGGATTACATGACTCAATAATAACAAGCATTTGTCAATGCCAAGTGTTGCTTGCTGTCATTAGAACTGGAAGTGCAGGAGTTAGACAGATGCAGTACAGAAATGGCAGTGAAGTATTGAACTGACGCCAATTCCAACCCCACCCTGCAGAGATGGACAGGCATTGGGGTGTGCCTCTGGGTCATCGTCCATATCGGTCACAACATTTCACCTCACCCTACCCTGCAGACACTTACAAGTGTCAAGGTGCACTTTGGAGTATTCGGGCTTTACACTCACCTCATTCCATAAGGAAATATGCTGAAATGGGTGCAGTATATGAGAATGGGATGAACTCTGGGGCCAAAGGGTCCAAGGTGCACCTCAATGCCTGCCACTGGCTGCAGGGTGTGGGTGGAATGGCATGAGCATTACTGTCAATAATCCCAAATCACACCCCTGATGTCTGTCATTCCCTACAGGGTAGAGTGTTATGGTCAAAAACCCTAACACCCAGGGCATTTCTTGGTATTTTTACTCCAAGTTTTCAACATGGGCTTTTTGTGACCCCACTGCATGAACAGTGACACTATCAGTCTGTTAGCCAAAAGGTGATTTTGCACAGTGACTGCGCCACTTGGCATCACAGCTGCAAAAACACATTTCGAACAGGATGTGAAAAATGACACCAGTACTGTTCATGAAGAGGTGTATAAAATGGCAATGTTGAAAATCTGGAGTGAAAATATAAAAAAAACTGGCGAAGTCACAACTGTGCATAGAAACTGCACAATGCACATCCACAATGTAATTAGTTTGGGGATGTTTTACAGTAGATTGTCAACACAGGCATTTTGGGACCTCCGCTCATGAACACTGTCACTGTGATTTTCTCAATCTGTCCCAAACACTGATTTCTCACAGCGACCGTGCTATTCTGCGCTGGAAGTGTGAAACACACTTCGGCCAGGGTGTGAAAAATAACAGCTGTACTCTTCATAAGGAGGTGTGGAAAAATGCCAATGTTGAAAATCTGGACTGAAAATATTACGAATTTGTGAACTTATGAGGGTGCGTGGAAAGTGCATGTTGCATGCTCATAACACAGTCATTTTATGTACGTTTGTCACCAAATTTTCAACATAGCCAGTTTAAGATCTCTGCTCATGAACAGTGTCACTGTGATTTTCTTAATCTGTCCCAAACATTGAATTTGCACACCGACTGCACCTCTGTGTGCTACATGTGCAAAGACTCATTTCAGGCAAGATGTGAAAAATGACAGCTGTACTGTTCATAAGGAGGTGTGGGAAAATGGCAATGTGGAAAATCTGGAGTTAAATATTAAAAATGCTCGAAGTTATGAGTGTGCGTATGAACTGCACAACGCACGGTCGTAAAACAGTCATTTTGGGGAATTTTTTTCACCAAGTTTTCAACATAGGGTTTTTGGGAGCCTACCTCATGAACAGTGTCACTATGATTTTCTTAATCTGTCCTGAACATTGATTTTGCACACTGACCATGCCTTTGTGTGCTGCATGTGCGAAAATATTTTGGGTGAGATGTGAAAAATGACAGCTGTACTGTTCATAAGAAGGTGTGGTAAAATAAAACTAAAAATACCCCCCTCTTGATTATCCCCAGCACTCTGCACCCACTAGAACAAGTGACCACATACTGTACAAGTACCTAGGCATCATGTTCGATACTGCCCTCTCCTTCCACACCCACATTAATGCCCTGTCAGCTGCCATTAACTCTCAGATTGGCCTGCTATACTGGCACAGGGACTGCCTGCCTCAGGTTTCCCTCAGGGTGACCATCACCTCCTCCATCTTGTCCCTTGTGGACTATGCCTTGCCCATCTTCGCCGCAGCTGACAACAGTGCCCTCTCCAAAATCCAACTCTCCATCAATAAGGCCTGTAGGCTCCTGGCTGGTGCCCATAGGTGAACTCACGCCTGCCTTCTCTATACTACCACCAATCTGCTCAACTTTGAGGAGCAACTGCTCTACTAGACCTGCCTTCTCGCTAAGAAATCACTGCTAGGACTCCCCCCCGGGGGTCTCTACCTCCCTACAGCAGTCATCATCATCCATCACCTCCCATAGCTCTGTTAAGGCCACTTTCAAGGTGCCCAGAACCAACACCTCTAAACCAACACCTCTCTTGACCAGAGATCCTTCCTCTACCAAGCCCCCACCTGGTTCAACTCCCTCCCTAGCTGCATCTCCAACTTGCAAAAAATTGGCTCCTTCAAAACAGCCCTTTGGAACCATATCTTTAATACCTACTGTTGTAGGTGCAACTAACCCCCTGTTGTAACCTGTGGTACCCGCCCACCTTGCCCCCTGGCTTGACAATGTCCACTGGACAGCCTCTCCCTCCCCCAGACCCACTCCTTCCCTACTAGGTCCAAACAAGGATGTAACCCGCTGTCTTCTCTGAGGACCTACTATATCCATGAGTGTAACTCACAATTTTGTAACATTATGTAACCTAAGTAACATACAAACTACTACATTATGTAACCTCAGTGTATCTATGTTAAATGTTCCTTTTACTGCACCTGTAATGTTATCCTCTCTTTTAATCTGCACTGTAATAACTGTCTTGATGTCTGCCCCCCCCAAGACGAGGTGCCTTTGTAAATAAGTCTCTGACTCAAAGGTTGTAAATCCAATTTGTAATGAATAAATGAATAAAAATAAAATGGCAATGTTATGAAGACCACTTCATGAACTGTGATACTGTCATTTTATTCATCAGTCCTGAAAGGTGGTTCTGCGCAGTGACCATGAAATCACCTTTTGGGATCAAATAACAAAATGACAGTGACTGAGTTCATGAGGTGGGGTCCCAAGAACCCCATGTTGAAAGTTTGGTGAAAAAATTCCCAAAAATGGCTGAGATATGCACTAAAGTTGGAAAAAAAAACATTTATGCCATTATACAGCTTATCAGCATTTCTTCAGTTTGCAGTTGGCTTTAAAGAGTGCAGATGTGTGCCCGGTCCACCGAAGATCATCACCCTGGGCTCTGGAGGTAAGTGTGGGGTGAGGTGGGTGTGTGGGGAGGTGAGGTATGCAGAAGGTGGGCGCGAGTTGGGGGAGGGGGCAAGAGAATCAACGAGGAACCTTTTTTTCTTCTAGGTCTTTTTTTTTTTTTTACACAGATGATGGGGGACTTTTGCCATGCTGGCGTGGGCTCCCAGTGTGGCACTAGGCAGTTTGTTTGGGGGGGCAGTGGAGCTGACAGGGGACTGGGAACCCCCGTTGGCCAGAGAGACTTTTGCCATGTTGAGGTGGGCTCCCAGCATGGCAGATGGAAGTTTGTTTGGGGGGGCAGTGGAGCCGATGGGGGATTGGGCACCCTGTTGGCTATACAGTGTACTGGGGGAACACATGAGCCGAGGGGGGATTGGGCACCCCCTTGGTAAACAACAAATGGGGGAGATGCATTATGCCAATGGAGATTGGGCTACCCCGTCGGCAAATAGAAACATAGACTTTGATGGCAGATAAGGACCGCTTGGCCCACCCAGTCTTCCCATTTCCCTACCTATTGGATAAGCTGCAGATTCTAGTTAACTGGGAAGGGGGTCATGCTGACAGGGGAATTGAGCAGCCCATAAACTTTTTTTTTTTTTGAAATGTTTCACCAGGAAGTCACACTGAACGGCAGTTGGTGGCTTTCTGTCGGCTTCCTAGGGACTGTGAGAGGCCGATGGAGAAGCCATTGCCATGGGGACACCACCAGTCAGCTGTTTTGGTAGCTTGTAATGCACCAAAACAGCTGACTGGTGGTGACGTGGCCTGAATTTACTGATGCATTTAGGCATTCTCCCTAACTGCTGAAAGCAATGTGTTTCTTGCACATGCATGCAAGCAACACAAAATTAGTTTTCACTTGCTCATTCTTCATTGTTTCTAATGGGCAACTTTTTTCATCCCAACATCAAGATTATGTGCCCAGTTAACCTGAGCCATGTCACCAGTTCCAAAATAAATCCTCAGAATGTTACATGGTCCATCTGTGATCAGAATGCCTGCAATGACAGGTACCTGAGCGAAATGTCAATTCATGATGTCAGCTCTGTTGTGACATCACAAGGTGGAACAGCGTTTTTTTGCTGCTGGCTGTTTGGATTTTTTCTGCACTTTAATCAATAAACGGTGAGATGTTTTAACCAGTTTGTTGTGGACTCTCTCTGTAGTGGGTGGTTTACCTTTTCTCTTTTTTTGGTCTCCTGTTTTGAACTAGCACCACTATCATTTTTCCTGGTGCTGCACTACTTTTGCAATTATTATATGGTGCTCCAGCACAGTCTACATACCCAATTTATCAGAAACTAAGTCACCTTCTAAATTTTGAAGTTGATGGACAATTTTGAGGGTAATACAATGCTTATAGATTTCAAAGGGATTCACTTGAAAGCTCCTCCCTTGAGTGACAAAATGCTGTTCCATTTCCAAAGACTTTATCATATTGATTCTGTACCAGTTCCTGTTTTATTGTAGAAATTTGACCAGAATAATCCTATAAGCCTGAATTCTACAATGAGACAAGGTTATAAAAAGCTGTTCTCAGCTCCAAATATTTACGATATTTGGTGTTACCCAGCTGCTTAGTTTTCTGAAGAACATTATGAAAATCCAATTTATAGTCCTCCCACCACTGAATAGGAGAGTCATAAAGGCACAGGACAGACTTCCTCACAACAAGGAGCTGCATAATTTCTGCCATGACCTGTTGATTCCCAATTAAACTGGCATTAAGACACCAGATACTCTTATCCATACAGTTAGTGCGTCTGGAAGGTTAGATAGCTGAGTACCAATAAGCCTATGATCCAAAGTTTCCACAGGGAGAACCTCTACCATATGAACTGGTAGAAGTGCAGACAAAAACCTAAAATCATTTTCAGTGGACAAAGGGCCACGAAAGTATATATGTTTCAGACCGGTCGGATGCATGCCATGGGCATCAAGAAGACCAGCCTGCGAAAGCAAAGTTTGAAGAAAATCACCATCACAAAATGTCTTTTGCATTTCTACACCCTTATCAGAAGACAGCAAGTTGCAATTAAAATCCCCCTGAAACAATACCAGGGTTGTGGTAAACAAAAAAGGTTGTATCCATTTCAATAAATCAATCCTAGAGGCTTTAGTCAGCAGGTCATACACAGTAATCAATCTGAACCCTTGACCATTAAAGGAGATATCCACCAATAAGGCATGGCTGGGTTAGATATCAACTATCCAGTGAACCAGAATATCAGGGTTTTTAAAACAGATACCCACCCCACTACACACATCTACCATATAGACCATAGTAAAGTCCCCCATCACCAAGCTATCTCAGCAGACTGTAGCTCAGAAACAGATCTAAACTGTGTATCTTGAAAAAAGAAGACATCATAATGTAAACGTTCAAGAATGGCAAAAGAGGTAGTACATTTCATAACAGATTTTATGCTGTTAACACTCAGTATGAGAGAGAATAGTGGAAGAACAGATTTATTTGGGGTAGGGGACCCCCAGGATTAGAAGAAATCTCCTGTATTTACCAAAGACAAATGGAGGATTGGCACTTTCAAATCTGCAAGGATATTGGAGTGGTGCACAGATGAGGGTGGCTCTATTATGGGGTAATTCCAAATATGACATACTTTGGAAAAGGATAGACATATCAGAACAAGTAGACCCACCGCTGGATGCCATCCTGTTCATGAGGGGGGAGGACAGGCATTTAAAAGTGGATTATACTGGCACATGGGCGGTGTTAGAGGGATGGAGCAGAGGAACCAGGAAGGGAAACACATCGAAGCAGATGTGGAGACATAGATGGCTGGTATATCATACTCATTTCATACCAGCAAAACAAGGCTTCTGGTACAGAAGACAGGCACAAGGTGGTATGGTATTTCCAGGGCAGCTGTTTATAGGATCTACCATGCTGTCCTTTGAGGTAGCTAAACAAAAATTTGGATGGGAGGAAGGGGACCGCCTAAGATTCTATCAAATCAGGGACTATTTGCAGGACACAAGAAGGATGCTGGGCCAGGAAGGGCTAGAGATGGGAAGGATATATCATTCCAGAGGAGTTGGGCATCGCCAAATGGTGAAAGAGCTATTTCAATTCCCTATTCAAGCTACATGACCGATCTACAGTTCTCCTTAGAATACATCAAGGACAAATGGGAGGACGACCTAGGGGTGGCTCTAACAGACAAACAGTGGGATATAGTCTGGGAAAATACTTGGCGCACATCGGTCTCTCCCACGTGGAGGGAATTCAGATGGAAGATCTGAACCAAATATTTCCAAATAGCCACACAGGCAGCACATAGGGGCCAAGGGAGTTCAAAGGCTTGCTGGAGGGGAGGTGGAGAAACACAGGCTACACAGGCTCACAAGGAGTATTGGAAAGAAGTGAGTGTGCATCTAATAAAGGTATTTTCAATAGCAACACCACCTGGCCCAGAACACCTAGTATTGGGTATACACCCGCTGGGGATGAAGGGAAAAGATGAAAAATACTTATGGGCCACCCTCACTAGTGCAGCACTGAAGGCAGTGATGAGGAAGTGAATGAGAAGGGAACCACCATCCATAGTAGAATGGAGGGGGATAATTTCTGAGATCCAGAGACTGGAGAAATTAACTCTGAACCGTAGACAATAAACACACACATTTCAAAACCAATGGACAAGGTGGCTTCTGTACGAGGGACAGATGGATTCCCTATAGATGCGCAGTTTGATACCAGGGAAGTAAGAGGGAGGTGCGGTAACCTGAAGAGAGAGAGGAATTAATAAATAATAACATGTATGAGAAGCTAGTAATGGATAATTGTTTTGGGACCAAAACTAGACCAGAGAGAGAGAGGAACAAATTAAAACTCAGAAACCAATTGCATCACAGGCAGATATTTTTATTCAGTGACCTGTTACATTGTGAATATGACCTTTTCATTTTTTATGCAAAGTTTATGAATGATTTATACCTAAACAAGGGGATACATTCTATTGATGTCAATAATGACAGGTATGAGGATGTTATGGTTGAACACAATTTACAACAACAGCAAGTACAATATCAGTTATGGATGTTAATATTGTGAACCTTGTCAAAATCGTAAGACTATATCTGATGTTAATACTGAAAAATGTGTATTTAATAAAAGAAGTATAAAAAAGTGAAATAACAGGAATCAGGAATTAAGGGGAAAGTCATGTCTTTTTCAAAGTTCTTATCCCTGATTTGTGCCTCATTTTTTCCTTGAAGAACAGAGAAGAAAGGAAGAAAAGCCTCCTCAGCATCAGATGAAAGATCTTTCAATGCAGAGAGGACCAAGGAGACATCAGAGTCCTTACCTGCCTCGGTGTCACCCCATTGCAATGTCTCAAACTTATTTTCCAGGGGAATGGGATCCAGTGGAATCCCAGCTTTTCTCCTCTTAACTTTGCCCTTCCCCACAGGCTGAAAGTGATTGATAGTAGGAACAGGTGGGGGAGGTATGGGAGGACAGACCTCTATTGGGGCAGGTACGATGTCAGAGAAGGAAACAGAAGGCTGTGAAAGAGCGGACTCAGGTGGCTGTCATGGGGGTCAGCAGAAGAGGTAGTAAGCAGGGCAGAGTCACAGGAGAGGGTGGGGCAAGCAACTTGTACCATGGAAGTCTGCAGGGTTGCAGAAGGAGTGACACATGTGGGCAGCATAGAAGTTGTTGACTGGGCAAGATCTGTCTGCTCAGTCACTTTATGAATTTAGAAATCCTGCTCCATATAATCCTAATTGGATGCATTGTTGGCAGCCCAGGGACATGAATGAAAAGTATGTCCCACCTCTTCATACAGATTACACCTAGAAGTAAAGGTGCAATGGAAACCAGAATGATGAATAACTCCACATAAAGTCCACTTGATTTGGTCACAGACAATGCTAACATGCTGTAGAGATCCACATTTGTAGCAAGACTTGGGCTGGCCAGGGTAAAACAAAATGCATCTATCCCTCCCCGGAAAGAAGCAACTAGGTAAATGCTGTAACCCGTAATCCGTGACATGAAGCTCATCACGGAACACCCAACCCTCCCCATCCAAAACTGTTCACTATCCTTAATCAGATCTAGGGTCCCTTGAATATTGCATCTTTTCTTCAGCCAGTAGATGATGTCTGTAATATTAACTCCTTCATTACAAAATCAAACAGTCACAGTTTTAAAGGAGGGTTTAGTGAGAAGTATAACCAAGAAAGGGGTCCATAGGGGAGTGTCCTGGAGCGTATGATACATGGTCCTAAAACGGACCAGTAAAAAGGCAGACCGAAAACCAGTATTAAAGGACTGCTCCCCAGGTGCATGAATAAATGCATAAATGTCTGAAGGAGAACAATGCAAAGATTGTTTAATCACGTGCTTACCGACATAAAATCTGTCAGGAGAAGAATCCAGACTCCTTTTATATTGGAGACAAACTGCATGCCTCCGTTTCACCAGCTCCACAGGATCATGGAACAGGCAAGAAAAACTGAGACGGCATGATTTGCCAGGGACTGTCAGACTCCAAAACAGAGGGAGGGTGAGCAAAACTAGTGGACAGGGTCAGAACTGGAAAAAGAAAGGTTCAAAGGCCTGGTCCATAACCATAGCAACTGAGCCTAAACTGAAGGACCAAGTTCGATTAACCAGGTGATCTGGAAAGGCATCTAAGCCAAAAACAGTGGGAGGTACAGCACTGACAGAATCAGAAACCACAGGAGCACATATACCTGCAGATGATTGTTCCATAGCTCAACACTCAGGGCTCCAAGTTGCAGCTGCATCCATCAGTGGTGACCTTGAAAGAGGAGGCCTCTCAACAGGATGATCTGTGGTGTCTGTCACAGGTGAAACAGCCAGGTCAGTACCAGGTAAAAAAAGTCAGGATTTGGGATCCACAAACCATTAGCTGTTTCCAACCACTCAACATTTTCCAAAGCAAGCTTGGATGACCACAGAGCCTCGGGCATGTCACTGTAAGCAACATCTTCAGAATGAGAAGCATCCACACTCCAAGGCATTTGTAGGGTAGTTGAGGAAGAGGTACACTGTTGAAACATCTTACCCGACAAATTCGTCAGACTACACAGCTGCCTTTTCCTTTTCTTTTCATCATCCATCTTTCTCTCCTCCTTAAAAAAGTAAGTCAGCCTTCTTCATCATATCTAACAATTGTCACTTTTTCTCCATGAGATTGTCCTGTAGCTTTTTCTCTGCTGCAAGCAATTCCTCATCCAGGATCTCCTCAAGAATAATGTCAGTCACATGGATTGTAGTTGGGGTCGGGGGAAACAGCTGTATCCCCAGACCCTGACAGACCAGCACCTCCACCTCCATCAGACTCCTCACCAGGACCCTCCACCTCCCACCACAGGAAGCAGATTTTGCCCCCTGCAGAAAGAGTACAGGAAATTTCTTCTATGTCCTGGTTACATTTTTTCCATTCACAAATCCACCAACAAATTAACCTGATTCAATATCTTTCAATTTCCGTCTATATCCCCATCTCTGGGTGAAGGCTGAGAACAGGAAGTATTTACTAGCCCTCCTTTCCTGGTTAACAAAAAATAAATAAATAAATATAAAATGCAAAAATAGAACCATATCAAAACTGAAGTGTAAAGATGATATAAGAGTGTCACCCCTGCACCCACAATACAATATCTAGGTGGATCCCTAGTACCAACTTTCCAAGTGGGCCTCCTGCACCACAGCACAAAACCTATAAGAATGCCTGCTCACAATTATTCATTACTTAGCAACCAACTACAAGACTATGAGCACAGGAAAATACTGATTGGCAAGGCCACATATTCAGCATTCATGGGGGAAAAAACTGAAGAATCCTGAATATTGACAATGTACACTAGTAAAAATCAGGGTCAGCCATGTCCATTTGACCCAATTAATGCAGTGCCTCCTGACTGAGCCTGCATATGGTCAGAGTCTGTTAACTTACTCCTACCATCTCAGATTCAAACAAACAAAATAAAAGATATAGTTACAGCCAGTACAGTTGCACTCCGGCGGTCAGTCCAGCAACTCCAGTTGACTCCCTTGTGTTGGCTGTAGTGCGAAAAGGGCTGCTGTCCAAATTCATGATTGAACAAGATGATTGAACAAGGCCAGCCGCCTCCCTGCTGCTGCTCTTATGGAGACGGACCATGTCTGCCTACAGAGCGGATGCCGATAGATCTGCTCCACACTATCTAACTGGGTTTTGGGCTTTAAGTTCTTCTATATATGGTATGTTACTGTCGCCTAGCAAGGCAAGGTTTTTTAACGTATTATTTCACGTTGGCATTTATGCTACCTTCTGTCGAGGCCTTTTTGTACCCTGCTCCTGTGTACTCCTGAGGTCCTTCCCTGAATGTGCAAACTGCCTGCTGAGAAAGGAGTGGGAAAGAATTCATTACAGAGATTGTGAGACTGGTTTAGGATGGGTCTGGTACCCTGTCAGCAGTTAGTGACTTAAGAGGATCGGCAGATGGCAAGTGACCAGAGAAAGCACGCTGAGCCAAGTGTGCTAAAGAAGCAGAGTCAGCAGCAAACAGACAAAAGAGAAAGCTGAGGTGGTTATTGAAATGGTTGGAGTATTTGGTCTACATAATTATAAGCTGTGGAGAGGCTCTGAACAATAAAGATATGAAGAGACAAAGAACATCAACAAAGTACATTTCAGTCTTCCAACTCCGCTGTGGTGTGATCTATGCTGCCCTAACCCTCAAACATGTAATAAATGGGCAGAAGACAAAGACTTTTTCATTTTCTGTGTTGTTGTTCCTGATGACTGGGACTCAAAATTTAAATTTAAAAGTTGGTAGTCCAGGTAACTATGGATTTTACTTTTACTAGATGGAATAATACCCTCGATCTGATGTTAACGAACATTGAATCCTTCATTACAGATATTAAAATAGCCTGTCCAATTGGGGGCAGTGATCACAATGTGGTCGTATTTGACATCTTAACTAGTATTCAGAGTAAAACTATAAATCGTACATAAATAACTTCAATAAGGCAGATTTTTGTAAAATTAGGATGTCCCTTGAAAGTATCAACTGGAACCAGGAACTGTTAAATTGCTCTGTCAAAACAGGCTGGTTAATAACTAACGGTTATGTAGAATATTGTATTCAAAAGTATATGCCAATTACTGAGATCAACAATAACAAAGGTAAAATTCCATCTTGGCTCACCAAAAATGGCAAAAAACAAATGGAAAAAAAAAGGCATTTGTTAAATCAAAGAAATCTAACTGTACTGAAACAGAAACAAATTACAAAAGAGAATTGGCTAAACCAGAAAAAATAATCAGGATAGAAAAAAATAAAGTTTAAATGAAAATAGCCCACACCAAGGGTAACAAAAAATCTTTCTATTCTTACATCCATAACCAAAAAAATGCTCCAAAGAAACTTGACTCTATTAATCACAGTGTAACTACTATTACAAAGACTCAGAACTTGCTGATATTTTTAATAATTATTTTTGTTCTGTTTTCAACCCAAAAAATGATATAGACAGAACAGTTACAAGTTCGACATTACAATCTCCTAACCGTCTTAATTTTACTACAGATGAATTTATGGCCTCTATAAAGTGTCTTCAATCTAAACCATCCCTGAGACTGGATAATATCAGCTCTATGGCCCACATTTTCAAATGAGATGCATGGCCCAAAATAGAAATGAGCCACGCATCTCAGAAAATGTGCAGAATCGTGATATTCAAAAGGGAGAGATGCGTTGCGCGTTTCCAAATGCACGATTGTGCAGAAATAATGTATGCAGCTCAAGTAAAGTGGGCAGATCTATGAATATGCCATGCATCTCTATATTTAGCCAAAATGTGCAGTGCATCTGCCGTGCATCTCAGAAATGAGCCGCTCAAAGTTTGGCTAACAAAAGAATGGCCTAAATCGGCCAGCCACCCACAGGCACGCCGCAGAACTGCAGGAAGGCCATCTGAAGACAGCCCTCAGAGGTGTACCAGAACATGCTCCAGGCACCCACACATTGCAGACATGCCAGGATGGATGCACCCAGAGCCACAGGTTCCATGTCACCTCTGGCACCATCCAGGGAGCAACCCCCCACACCGTACCCTGGATGTAGACACCCAGCAGCCACATGCCAGTGCTGTTGGGTGCCCCCATGAGCACACCAGTGGAGCAGACAGCCACAATGCAGCACATGTACCAGGGGACGTGGCCTGCATCTATGTGACCTGGAGGGTGTCACCCTGTGGTGGCATGCACCCAGGGTGCATCTGTGGCAATGGTACCCAGGTAGCCTGACTGTACTAGTGGCAGCATGGCACAGGACAGAGACCAACCTGTGGCAAATACTCATGGTGGTACACCATAGGTGCCCACAGGTGGGACCCATGCACCCAGGTACCCAGTCATGTTCTGCACACTGCCATCTCTTGCAGTCCCCACCAGGATCCTCTCATATGGGGGTGTTGGGCACTGCAGGTGATTGTGCACAGCATATGGAGCTGGTATATCCCATGCATGTGGTATCCTGCTCAGTCTGTGCCACCCTGTTCCCTCCCCTGTTGCATGTTCAGGTGGCTCCTCTTGCCACTGTCTAGGTGGGCACCCTGTACCCCTGTCCAACCCAGTACATGGCTATGGGTTTTAGCACTGTACCCAGGCCAAAGCAGTCCACCCACCCACACACAAACTTCCCTGTACACCTGCCTGCTAGGCTGCAGTATCTCCTGGTCACCTTTGTGGGGTGGTGGGGCAGCCCTGCAAGACTGGAACTGAGCATGTCCAGGGAATGCAAATGGCCTGGATACATTCCAGTAATGAGATGCAAATTTTGGGTTTGGGCTTGGAATGTGCAATGAGGTCATTTGCATATGCTTGCTGAATATTACACAGTTGCGCCATGCCCATCTCACCTGTTCCAGCCCATTTCAGTACATATGTCACTGCCTGTGGTGCACGGTTCCTCCTGCCTGAGTTGTGCCACACATCTTCAGTTGAGCAATCGTCCAAGTTTGGGATATTCAGCCAGACTTGCGTGATTGTATCTTCTGGTGATTCTGAATATATCATTTTTTTGTGCTGGTGCATTTCAGATGTGCAGCACAGGCACTTGTGCCACTGTGCTGGCCACTTTTGAATATGGGGGCCTAAGTTTTTAGTAGAAACTATTGAAGTAATATCTCTTCCCCTAACTATTTTATTCAACAAGTCCTTAGAAACAAGTTCTATCCCAAATGACGGGGAAACATCAACTGTCATTCCCATTCACAAAAAGGATCCAGAAAACATGATTAGTAAGAGAGGGGTGCTGCACTTCTGAGGTGCCATCTTTCAGATGAGATGTTAAACTGAGGTCCCATCTGCCTGGATTGGTGGTAGTTCCCATGGCACTTATCGAAAAGAGTAGGGGAATTTCCCCGGTGTCCTGGCCAAATTTCCCTCATTCACTAAAGATACCACCAACAGCTTAATCTGGTTCAAGGTCAGTTGACTTTCATCTGTATCCCTTCCCCCAGGTTGTGCCTGAAAATAGGCAGGATTTGTCTAGTGCACTTACCCGGTCAACAAAAACTAAATAAAAATTAAAAATAAATAGCCTGACCTTGGTGCACGGTTCCTCCTGAACAGCTAATATTCTTCAAGTGAAACTACCTCTGGCTGGAAGCTGCAATACTGAACATAGGATTTGCAAGAAAGCAAGTTGTGCTCACAACAGAGGGAGGTGAACCTTACAATTGTCTTTGGTTTGTAGCAGATATTCTGCAGGTGGAGGCTACTTCTAACTGAAAGGTGAAATAAGGAACTTAGAATTATCAGGAAAAGATAGTCTTTCAAGCAACAGAGGGAGGTGGATCTAGCTTTACTTTTGTTACAATTCTTAAGATTTTCAGTGCAGGAAGAGTTTAAAGCACAGCTGACTTATTTTGGGGCTGACTGCTTTCAGAGCACAAACCACCAGGCTGTTTTGGGGCTGGAGAGGTTTATCTGTGTCTGACTTGGATGTCTGGATTTTTCTCTGTTTGATTAGCAGAGTATTTTCTCTGTCAAATTGTTGTGTAGGGCATCTTGCTGACAGGAAGGCACTCATCGCAGTGGTGGGTCAGAGCTTTTAGCTGATTGTTTTGTGAGGGCACAGTTTAGACCCAACCTCTTCCCACCCCTCACCCCCACCCACCCCTGGAAATAGTTCCTTTATGCCTAGGGTTCTGACATCATTTCCTCAAGAGTGCAAGGTACATATCACTGGCATATCCTCTCTAGCACACTGCACTGACAATATAAGCATACACATTATATAATATATATATTTCTATATAACAAACCAATCACACACACACACACACAAAAAAAAGTAGATAAACATGTGGGGAGTAGTGCAATGTAATGGCTGTGGGGCAGCAGTCTTCCGGGAGTCATTCTGGAGGCTGAGATGCTGCCCTATTTGAAGACAACTCTCTGCCCTGAGAGAGGAAGTTGCCTGTCTTCAGGCCACACTGGACAGTAGTAAGAGAACCTTCCCCCAGGCCACACTGGATGGTAGGAAGGGAACCTCCCCCATCCAGGGAGCACCACAGCCACCACCACTACCTCAGAGGTTGCAAAGAAAGCACAGCAGTTGGACCACAGTGGGCTCAGGGAAGGTGAGAATGGTGGAACAGAGGCACACCCAGTCAGTTGTTCCACTTCACAATCCATACACCATTCTGGGGGAGCATAGCTCCCCTATGGATGTACCCGCAGAGGAGACTAAGGAGGCTGAGGACAACTGTCACAAGGGAGGCCCACAGGAAGGAGGCAGAGGACACCACAGGGAAAGGAAGCAGCTCCTGTGGGGACCCATTATTAGGGATAGAACTGGGGGAGCAGGGAAAACTGAAGAACGTGCCTGCCTGGTGCCATGGCTTCGAGGGACAGGAAGCGCATCCTCAGGATCACGAGAACAGCTGCACAGGAGTCTGAGCTGGACGTCATTGTCCACCTAGGGACAAATGACTTGGCTCATCATGAAGTTAGAGCAGTGCAGAAGGACTTTGTAGAATTGGGGAGGGGCCTAAGACAAGTAGCACACACAGTATCCTTCTCAGAGGTGCTGCCTATCAATGGCATGAGTGAGGCGAGGGTACTTTGCACCATGCAGGTTAATGAACGGTTGAAAAATGATGGAGCACAGGGTTTGGCTTCATTGGAGACTGGGGTTCCACCTGAGGGACACCAGCCTATACTGGCAGGATGGTCTGCATCTGTCCAGGAAGGGAACAAGTCTTTTGAGCAATCGGTTTAAATGCTTCATTGACAAGCTTGTAAATTAGTCAAGGGGGGAGGCACTGATAAGCAGTAGGAAAATCCCAGCCTCTCCCTACAAAACAGGGTACTAAATGAGAAAAAGACCGAGGTAGAAAGGTCAGTGGGGGATGCTGCAACAGAAGGTAAAGCCATCAAAAAATGGAGAGCAATGAGTACCAATGCCTGTAGTCTGAGTAACAAGCTTCCTGAATTAGTGGCCTTGATGGAGGAGGAACATCTGGATATCGTGGCAGTCACAGAAACATAGTACACACAAAACCATGGCTGGGACGTAAACATACCAGGATACACTATCTACAGGAGGGACAGGGAGGGTAAAAGAGGAGGAGGAGGAGGAGGAGTAGCTCTTTACATAAGGGAAGGAATCAAAGCAACAGAACAAAAGGGTAAACAGGGAGGAGAAGAAGCACTGTGGGTAAATTTGGAGAATGGCAATGGCACTACAATCCGTACAGGGGTTGTATACAGACCCCCTTCTCAGGGGGAGGAAATGGACAAGGAAATGATAGAAAGTATACTTAGAATGGCAGAAAAAGGGGAGATATTGCTGATGGGTGATATGAATACGCCAGATGTTAACTGGAGTGCAGTTGCAGCAGCCACTTCGAAGAATGGGGTTATTCTAGATGCCCTACAGGGGGCATGCCTTAGACAACTAGTATTGGAGCCCAGTCAAGAGGGAGCAGTCTTAGACCTGGTTCTCTCAAATGGAGATGAAGAGAGGATCACAGATGTAGAAGCGGGTAGCCATCTGGGAACTAGCCAATCAGAACAGTATGGTTCACAATAAACATAGCAATAGAGTCAAGTCATACAAAGACAAAAGTACTGGACTTTAGGTGGCTGACTTTGCTAAATGGGTGAGTGCCTAAGGAATGCACTAGCAAATGGGCAGGAAGGAGGGGTGGAAGAACAATGGGGAATAATAAAAACTGCCATCACAGAGGTAACAAGCCTTATTTGAAGCAAATAAACAAAACGAAACGATGTAAGAAACCACTAGGGTTCTCAAAGGAAGTGGCAGTGAAGGTTCAAGAGAGAAAAAGAAAGCATTCAGGAAGTACAAGGAATCACAGAAGGAGCAGGACAGAGAACTGTATCAGTTAAAGCAAAAGGAAGCTGGGAAGGCAGTCAGAACAGCAAAGGCCCAAACTGAGGAAAAGATAGCCAACTCAGTTAAGAAGGGGGATAAAACCTTTTATAGGTACATCAGGGAGCAAAGGTAGACCAAGGGAGGGATAGTGAGGCTTAATAAAGAGGAGGGAGGGTGGGCAGGGGTGACTGTGAAAGGCAGAGATACTAAACAAATGTTTTGCTCAGTATTTACAAAGGAAGAGGGGAGGTACCTAAAACAAACAGTAGAAACACTCTGGATACAGAAGTTGATACCAGCCCATTTACAGAAGAAAGGGTTCTGAAAGAACTCTTAAAACTGAAGGTGGACAAAGCAATGGGGCCTGATGGGATTCATCCCAGAATTCTAAAAGAACTAAGGGTAGAACTAGTGACACCACTGACTACCCTCTTTAACAAATCATGGGAAGATGGGGTGGTACCCAAGGACTGGAGGAGGGCAGATGTGATTCCCCTTCACAAAAGTGGGAGCAAGGCAGAAGCAGGAAACTACAGACCTGTTAGTGTAACCTCAGTGGTAGGAAAATGATGAAATCACTTCTGAAGGAAAGAACTGTCGAGTATCTAGAGGCCAGAGGGGCGCAGGACCCAAGGCAGCATGCATTCACAGCGGAAAGGTCATGCCAGACAAATCTGATAGATTTCTTTGACTGGGTGACCAAAGTAGTAGATCAGGAAGGGGCTGTGAACATGGCCTACCTAGACTTTAGCAAGGCATTTGACACAGTCCCCACACAAAGATTAATATACAACTTAGCCAGCCTGGGAGTGGGTCCCAAGATGACAGCCTGCTGGTAAAGAATTGGCTGGAGAATAGGACACAGAGACTAATAGTAAATGGAGTCCACTCTGAAGAAAGGGGTTACTAGTGGGGTACCGAGGGTTCAGTATTAGATCGGTCCTCTCAATGTCTTTATAAGTTTACATTGCAGAGGGACTGGAAGGAAAGTATGTCTCTTTGCAGATGACACAAAGATCTGCAACAGAGTTGGTGCACAGGGTGGGGTGGAAAGGATGAGAAGGGACTTGGCAAGGTTAGAGGAATGGTCAAATGTATGGCAGCTTAGATTCAATGCTAAGAAGCGTAAGGTAATGCACCTGGGAAACAAAACCCAGGGAAGAGTACACAATGGTGGGTGAGATACTAACAACAACAAAATGGAAAGGACCAGGGGTAGTCATATCAGATGACCTAAAAGTGGGTAAGCAATGTGAGAGGGCAGCAAGGAGAGTTGGGGATACTGGGATGCATAGGAGAGGCATCACCAGTAGAAAACAGGAAGTTATTATCCCTCTGTACAGACAGCTGGTGAGACCCCATCTGGAGTACTGTGTGCAGTTCTGGAGACCCAATCTCCGTAAAGACAGACGGGATGGAAGCTGTCCAGAGGAGGGCAACTAAAATGGTGCAGGGTCTGCACCGGAAGACATTTGAAGAGAGACTTAAGGAGCTTAATATGTATAGCCTCGAGGAAAGGAGGGAGAGGGGGGACATGATAGAAACTTTCAAGTACCTCAAGGGAATCAACAAAGTCCAAGAGGGTAGCATCTTTCAAAAATCCTGTGGATCCTTCCATGTCTTAACAATTTGAAGTGAATTTATTGCTGAGGTGGGAGAATAATTTTATTTTCCACCTTCAAGCAACTGATGTCTATAAATAATAACCAAAAGATGTTGCAATATCCAAGAACAAGCTTGGTTCTGGGAATATCAGTTTATTGTTTTGTAGTACAGCAGTGACCTGTGGTATCACCTGGCGGTAAGAAAAACAAAAGACAATCAAGTAAAGCAACCTCAAAATGTAGTAGTAAAAGCTAATCCCCTCAAAAGTAAAAAGGATAATGGGCCCTATGCATGAACAAAAACATTGCCTATGCACCGCGTATCCGAGGCACGTAGGCAAACTTACATGAGAATGCTGTGCAGTGGGGTCCTACAGACCCCTGGTGGCATTCTCCAAGGGTGCACAAGGCACTTACGCACTCGCCTCCCAAGCCACTCAAAAAATACCACACTGTAGGTGTGTCAGGGGCATGCCTCCACTACGCAGCATTCAATAAGCCATGTAGTGCCAGGCACAGGGGTTGCCAGCTATGCCTGCCAGGACCTGGCATAACCCAGTATTCGCCCTCATGTTCCTCATCCACCGGGCTCGGCAGTACCTGGCTACAACCATCCATGCCTACCCAGCCCAGTAGGCTCCAGAGGAGGGCTGGGGCGGTATCTCAGGCAAGTGCCTGGCAGGCGGTCTGATGTTGCCACAGTACACAGCATTCTCCAGGACTGTGCACCTGCTGCATGGGCACAAGGGATCCACTGAGGGATCCTGTACAGGTATCCAACTGGATGCCCACCCAGGTCTGTGGCTCCACCCTGACTGCCAATGCGACCCTGCATCCATGGACAGTCACCCTGTGGGTGCTTGTGGTCATGCATACCACACACCCTGTGCCTGTCTGGGGCCACATAGGTAAACGGATGGGGTACACGCCTCAGGCACATATAACCCGCCCTTTCATGCATAGGGCACATTATGAGGGGAAAAAGAAAAACAGCTGATGCACAGAATAGTAATGGAAAAGTTATAACCAATTATTTTAGTCTATCTTCACAAACTTATCTTGGGAAATCCATTTTAATGACTACTTAGGATCAAAATTGTAACTCATTACAATTTAAAGTGTTGGGGGAGTACCCACTGTTAACTGCAATAAAAAAAAATTAGAAGAGTCTGTTACTAAACCAAGTAGTGCAACAATTAGAGGGAATTTTGAGCTTTTCAAAAGACATTTTCTTTTTGAAAACTCACAAGAAATTACAAACATTGCTGACCAACTAAAAGTTAAGTATCTTACAAAAAAGGTGGAGAAGAACAGGGATAAACAGGGTTTTTTTTGTTTGTTTTTCGTTTCTGCCTTTGGTCACCATTCATTCAGCACCACCCCCTAGCACCCATCTCACTTCCCTTATTGCCTTACCTCCAGGATACCCCCTGACTTACCCCCCAGGGCGGGGCCACGGCACTTTACCAGGCCCATCTATGACAGGGGAAGGTGTCGGCTGCTGCCAACATTACCTCCCAGGCTTCCCCCCAGGGTGGGGGTTCAGGGTCTGGAGATGCTTTGTGGAGTTGTATTAGGTTGAGGAGAGGCAGGGAACAATTGAGGCTAGATGCTTGGGTGGCCATCATCCATGGCGGCCAATGATTTTTCTTAGGCTGCCCCGGGGCGGGGATGTGCAATGACATCCAGCATCCACCCTGCCCCTCAAGCGTGCTGGCGCCAGTTGCTTGTGGTTCCCCCAGCCTCTGCCAGGGGTCCCTTGAGTGCGAGACACTCTACCCCTCCCTCCCCTGGAGAAGGAGAGCAGTCCATGGGATGCTCAATCTTTCTCCCCCAGCCATCCCTCCAGCTTCTGAGTCCATTCCTGACCCTGGGTCACTGGCGGAAATCCAACCGCTGCGCTGACAGGCCGGCAGGGATAAACAGGTTAATAATAGCATACATATAGAGGGCAATAAAAATAATAACTTTGGAACTGATGATAGACTAGATCAAAGGCCTGAAGTAGAGGCCAAGGTTTCTGATACAAACATTAAGGATGGAAATGAGAAAGGAAACTTTTTTTCCATCCTTGATTTAAAAATATGCCTTGCAGGGGCTTAACTGCACTGAGAGAAGTGGTCTGCTTGTATTGATAAAAACATTGGGTGTTAAATCTTTTCTTCAACACTTTGAATGATTTATTTCACCTTATTATAGAAAGTTATGTCTAGAGCCACCTTATGTGGCCCCACCAGATATAACAAATCTCTGGCAAAATTCTGAGCCCAGGAATTCAAAACAAACTAATAATTCTAAAAACAGTATTTGAGGAGGAGAAATAGGAGGTATTCTGCTGCTGGTAGAGGCCTTTGCAGCACAGAATTTAATTCTGCTCACTTTAGCAGAAATAAAAGGATAAATATTTAAAAGAAATGAATATTTATGGGCTATAAAGGAGCTATTGAAATCTAAGGTTCTGAGTCCATCAGATGAGCGACAGACTGCGGTCCCATTGGTGGATGAAAGAGAAGGGCAGAGAGATAACTTTTAAGAAAAAAAGGAAAATCAGGAAAACCACAGAGTTAACTGTGGAAAAATAGGCTAATGAAATTGCAAAGATAATTGAAAGGATTTTTCAAGATTTCCCACCTACTCACAGCTGTTGTTGGCAATTGTCATCCCAGCTGCTTTTCATAAGTAAATTTGTGGTCTTTAAGTTTGTGGAAGGGATCATAGTTTGGCCCTAACAGGTGGCCATCTAGTACGAGCAAACAGCTGGGATGACAATTGCCAGCATCAGCTACCAGAGTATGTGAGTGGTAGCTAATGTGACTTAAGCTGGAAAATCATTTCAAGCAAAATTGCATAAGGAAAAATACAATATAGAGTGGGAGAGGAATGGTGTGTGCTAGTTGCTCAAAAATACAGCAAGTCAAAGTTAGAAAAATAGATAAAGTGATGTGCACTGAGGGTGTGATGAATAAAGTACCTGACAAAGTGTCAAAGGCTAAATCTGTGGATGTGGAAAATGTTGGGGATACGAGTAGGCCAAATAAACCTAAAGTCAAATTTGGACAACTAAAGCAAATAGCTAAAATATCAGTAACAAGCAACCAAAATAGAAATTAAAGGAAAAAAGTATTCCAGCCCATTTAAAATACATAAAGGTCAGCAATTTGATAGTGAAGATAAAGAAGTACTGATTAAGCGAGGAAAGCTATTACCTACCCTATACATGAAGAGCATCCCAAAGATAAGAAATGAAAATCCATTCTCACTTAAAACCATGACGTATAATGCATGTAGAAGCGTGCTTGGAAATATGTTTTCCTGGACAGGTATTCAGACTGCATATCAGTATAAAGCTCAAGAGGCAACGGGTTAGGTCTGTTTAACGTTAAAGGACCCGGATAGTAGACAATATCTGCTTAAATATGTGGATGGATTTAATGATCTAGAAATTGCCATAAATAGTACAATACCTATAATCTACAGGACAAACCACAAAAGATACAAAAGTGAGACTTCCAGTCCAGTAAAAACTGGCACAAAAGATTTTTTTTTAAAACATCAGAAAAAAAGAAGCCTCTATCATTGAGAAGGGAAAGAAAGCAAGTCTGGAAAGCAGAATATATGCAGTCTTTAGAAACTGAATACTTATTTGGGGGCAATACTCAGTTAGAATATCAGGAAGGTGCACAAGGTAAACTAATAAGAGGAAGAAAGCAAAGAGGTCCTAGAATTAATTCAGGGGTATTAATGGCTACAAGTTCCATGCTTGCTTTGGCCACATCTTCCCCAGTTAGCATCTATGGGTGCTATGCACGACTGGGCGGGAACTATGCGCTAGAGTCGCGTATCCTGCTCGTGTAGCTCTGCACCCACAGACAGGTGTGTCCAGGCTGGCATTCACGAATGGCTGCCACCTGTCCACGGCACCACCTTCCCCAGCATGCAGGACTTCATAAGGCGGCCATGGGCGAAGTGCGAACCCAGGTGGGCATCCAATCGGATGCTTGACCAGAGTCCCAGAGTGAACCCCACACGTAGGTATGCACGGGGCCAGGTGTGTGAATTGCCACTACATGCACCCGGCTCTTTACACCATGGCCCAGTTTGCCAGAAACTCCCCCTTGCCCAATACCCATACCCACACCACATCCAGGCACACAATGGCCAACCTCCCCACACACAGAACCCCATACCCATGTGCATGGTACTTCCCAACACATCTGAGCCCAGTCACCAGTGGCAGCTGTATAGTCCCCCGACACACACACAGCCCAGTGAATGGCACACCTGACCACATCCATGCCTGGCTCAGTAGCAAAGCATCACACACACACACACACAGACACACACACACACATGTCGTACACCTGTGCATGACCACACCCCAATACCTGGACCCACCTCCCACACCCACACATTACAGCACCCCCAGTGGCACCAACAATCCCCCCCATCCCTGTACCTGTCAGTTGATACTCCAGCTTAGAATTGCCAATGGTGCTGCCCACCACACACTTCCTCAGCCGCTGGCCATCCACATGATGCTGGGAGCATGCCGCTATATAGGCAGCATGCTCCTAGCAGCAGTCAGATGGCCACTGCCAGAGGAGATGTGAGGAGGGCTGCACCACTGGACATTCCTAGCTGTGGCACCGATGGACAGGTATGGGGTGGTGGGTTGTCAGTGCTATGGTACAGAGGGGACCACAGACCACCAATGTGGGGGTGGTAGTACTGGGCAGCTCATGGGCTGGCACAAATGGGGTACCTGTGTGCACGGGGGGGTGGGGTTTGAGTGATGCTACTGCCAGGAACTGGTCCTGCAGCCGTCAGGAGGTGGGGTGTATGTATCCAGCCTACAGGGGACCTGACAGCAACATGTCAGGCATGGGGAGGTTTGGCCCATGCATTGTGGTCAGGTCTTCTTGTGGTGGGGCCGGGTTAGTCACCTGCCATGGGGGGACTGGCATCCAGCCTGGGCAAGTGGCCAATCATGCCGGGGGAGTCATACCCCCACTGGGGAATGTGTGGGTAATGACTGTGTGTGGGGCTGGGCATGTAAGGTGCTTATGGCATCCATGCTTACTGCATGCAGTACTGGTGCCCGTATCTGAAGAGGGACATTAAGTTACTGGAGGGGGTGCAGCGCAGGGCAACAAAGATGATCAAGGGGCTGGGGGACTTATCATACGAGAGGAGGCTGAGAGAGTTGAACATGTACTCGCTGGAGGAGAGGAGGGACAGCAGGGACATGATTGAAACCTTTAAGTACATGAAAGGAATTAACAAGACAGGTACAGAGGGGCTGTTCAAAGTAAGGGAGGGGAGGGACACCAGGGGCCATGATATGAGACTGGAGGGAGGAAGGTTCAGGAGGGAGATGAGGAGACACTTTTTTACAGAGAGGGTGGTGGCTGGGTGGAATGCATTACCTGCAGAAGTGGTATCCAGTAGAACAATGGACTGCTTCAAAAGGGGATAGGACAGGACAAGGGGGAGGGTCAATGAAGGGGAAGGGTGGAAGGAAGGGGAAGCTGCAGAATAAGGGGCGCTAGCTGCACATTCAAGCAGACTTGATAGACCTCTAGGCCTTTATCTGCTGGCAAATTTCTTATGTTCGTATGGCAGGGTCTCCCCCTGTGCATGCTGCGTAGTGCTGCCACACCCCTGCCCACCCACAGTGCATTGCTGTCTGGCAGGCTGGGTGATTGGGCACATAGGGGCTGCGTGCCCTGTTCTGAACATCCTGCATGGGGAGCACAATGGGTGCAGAGTGGCTACATGCCACAGATGCTCGGCATGTAGCCACTATGCACATTCATGCACAGTGCCCAATGATAGTAAGGATATGTATGTATAATGAATCATCAGAAATACCTCTGATAGAATTAGATAGCAAAAATTCATAGTGCAACCATGGAGCCCAGAGGCCACTAAGAAATACTAGTTGGAATATATCAGGGCTGAAATTAAAAATACAGGATGAAAACTGGGTAAATGAAGCTAAGCGATATACAATAATCCTGTTACAGAAGACATGGTTACAAAAGATCTCAAGTAATATAATGGAGGGGCATGTTGCTTTTTCAGTGGATGTGACTAGATCTGCGACTCATGGTCATTTGAAAGGGGACTTATGACATTAATATCTACCACAGTATTTGATAACTGCTGTCTTTTAAAGTCTAATGAGTCCCTTCTATCTGATAGTGGCAGTAAAGAAAAAAAAGAAAATAGTCTGCAAAGTCATTAATATCTATATTCCACCTAAACTGGCAAGTCAGGCAGTTACAAATATACTTAAGAGACTAAGTATTGAGATAATGGAATATATTGAAAGTTATAAGAACTCTCCTATTCTTTTGATGGGGGATAGGAATGCAAGAAAAGGAAAGTGTTTGGAGTAGTATTCTCCCTTGCAGTACCACAGACAATGCACTTGGTATCCCAGTATATAACTCTAAAGATATGTACTGTAACAGTAGAGCTAGAATCCTGCTCAGCTTTGCTGATTATAATTTTCTTAGGACATTAAACTGAAGAGTACTGGGTGATGTAGTGGGCCAATTTATGCATCCTGTGAAGAAGGGTGGCACAGTAATAGATCAGGCATTAACTGATGCCTTTTCATTCAATAATATTGAAAGTTTAAAAGTGATACACACTTGGGAAAGTGATTTTCATCCCATTGTTGTTAATATGAAACCAGATAATACTTCCACATAGAATATTGATTTAGACTGGGATAGATTTCTGAAAATATGTATATCAGAAATAAGTAAGCAATAAGACATGATGGGATGTGCATTATGGTGTGATAACTGCACTCCTAGGAGGGTAGTTAGGCATGAGGCCGAAGGCCGAGTGCCGGTCATCTCTAGGAGTGCGGTTATCACACCGTAAAGCACAACCCTGGAGTATCTTATTGCGCTTATAAATTTGCCCTTTATTTTTAGAAGCATTTTTTTATTTTGAAACACATTTTTAAATAAGTAAAAATGTAAGTGAATCTGTGCTTTTAACATAAAATAGTCCTTCCGCCTATTGGTGCTAGATTAAATTAATGTTATATAGTGTGTGCCTCCCTGCCCACTTGAGTTTCATATTCCCTTGCCAGCCACAACAATTCAAAAATGCTGTTTTCATTATTCTAAATATGACACAGTCCCCTTACTTTATTTTATTCTCCTCACTCTGTAGACAAAACTAAAAGGAAGCCATAACAGAAGCTTCTCAGTTCCCCGATGTTGCAAGCATGAGTGTGGTTCAAAACTGCCACACTCACTGACAGCATCATGACCTGCTCACTCTGTCTTAAAAGATAAACAGTAGGGTGCATCATTTACCACCTTTTCCCTTTGTTTATATAGTATTATTGCTTACTTTCTTCATTCTGTAATTTTTTTCTCTGTGTTTCCCCACATTCAAGAAAGGAATGTTTATCATGGAAGGTTTACCATGGAATACAGGGATTCAAAATTCTGCTCAGTTCTACAAGCAGAATGTTTCTCTACTAACATACTGTACACACAACAAAGGCCTGTTTTAGAGCCAGAGACTCAATTTTCCAACTGTCAGGACAAGCAGAAGAGATTTCTCTGTTGAGCAGGTAAAGATAGAAGGGGGATTTTTCACTGTTAGCAAATAAACAGTTATAATGAAAACTGTAAACAATGCTTAATGTTTATAATTTGTATATGCGTATTAGGAGAATGTGATGATCTGGTAAAGAACATTTAATTAATTTGTTTTATTTTATATTTAAGGTAGCTTTATTTTTAGGGCCCAGTTGAAGGTTTCTATGGTGTAAGGGTAGCAGCCATGTTTGTGGTGGAAGATCAGTTCTGGTTATAGGGAGATTGATGGAAGATAGTTCTAGTTGTAGGAGGATTGATTTACTCATTGTGTGATGTGGTTTAGGACCAGGATGACTGTGCGTATATAGAGATTTAATGTACGGTCAGCTGATCTCTCTTGGCCAATAAGATTTCTAGATTTTTTTCTTGCCATTTTATAACAGAACAATTATGTGGAAGTCCTATTCAGGTCAGATGATGTTGGATTTATTGAATAAACTTTCTGAAACTTCAAATTATAAAGAGTTGGCCAAAGATTGTCACTTGGCTCATTCTCTTGATTCTGAATGTATTGTATACTACGAGACAATACTTGAAAAGCTGTTGGAGTTTTTGGTGGAAAATGGAGATGGGATATTCTGTAAACAGGACATTAGTAAGACAGCCACAATGGTTCAATATTGAATGTGCACAACTAAGGAAGGACTGTATTGAAATACACAGGTTAATAACCAAAACCACGACAGCTGAATTATGGTCAATATTAATACATCTTATAAAATGGGCACACAATTTCCTGCATTCTGATTGGCTAATAGCCTCTTTCAGCCATGTTCTTATCAGGACATAACTTCACAACTGGCACTACTTGTACCAACCAAAATGCATCACACAATTAAATCAGTGTGTGCTGCCGCTCTCCTCCGCAGCTCCTCATCTAGCATCCATCAGAACCACAACAGCCACAGCGGGAGAGTGGTGGCACCAGCAGAGAAACCAGAAAAATGGCACTCGGTGTATCCAAGGTTTCTCTTCCTGCAGAAGCACTTAATTTTTAATATTTTTAATACTGTAGAATTGCAAAGTCACACATTCATTTAATTTAGCAGTCCGAGCCTATGTAACTTGTTAGCTGCAGTTAAAATTCACTGTCCTGTACTTTCGTATAATGAATCTAACATTGCATCAAACATAGCTGTTAAATTTATTTAGTGGGTCTCTTTCTACAGCGAACATAGCAAGACTTTTTTTTTTACAGTGAAATAAATCAAATTCTACAGTATCTCATTTTCTTTTACTCACTGCCCATTTTTTTCCTCGCAGGTCCAGTTCTCACTCCCGCTGCTCATTGTTTCTGCCATCTCCAGAGTCCATTCTCTCCCACTTCACACCATCCTTTAAATGCAAGCTGCAACAACCCAGAAGTTTGTATTTAAAACTCAAAAGAGTTTCTTTTTTGACCTCAGTAACTGTTATGGTGTGAGAACCATGAACCTAACCACGAAGGAGGAAATGACTGTCTACAGTGCCATTGAAGGACATGCTCGCTCCCAGTCAAGCCAGCCATTTAATGTAAATTAAAGCAAGAAAGTGATTTAGCAAGACAAATGTTAGAAAAAATAAAATAAAAGGACATCAAAAAAATGCTTTTTTGTATTTTGGGAGGGCCAAGAAATATCACACTAAATACGTTATCCGATATGGGACACACTCACTCCACCTGACTGTAACTAAAACTGCATGGGCAAAGCAAGAAATATTTTAAAAAATGGTTTTGAGTGATTCTGGGGGGATAGTGGAGTGCCGTCCTTGTATCTAGAACTGAATGTGATATTACTATGGCATTGAAAGTTGTTATGGAGACATTAGCCAACTTAGACCTTGAAATAAACAGTCAAAAGACCAAATTAATGGTCATGAGTAAAATTAACATTAAAAAAAAAAAAAATCCAGAAAATAAGGGGAGGCAATACAGTCCGCACCACATTAGGCAGACGCGGTTACCGCGGACAATCGCTTTCCGTGAACAAAATCCAGGTGCTCGAATCAAAAAGCACTGCCTCAATGTAAAAACTCATGGCTAAAGCGGACTATGGCGGCTGCCTACCGCAGACAGTAAAATAGGGTAAACTCGCCTTTTTTTGTTTACCTTAGTGACTTTCCTGGATGACATGACAGCTTCCTGGCAGTAATTAATCAGGTGTGATGTGTGAGGATGTCTGAACTGGATTACAGTTCATTCATTAAAACTGTTCACACCCTTACCTGGTCTGTTCACTGTTCTGTGTCTGTGCTTTTGTCAAAGAAAGTGGAACTGATGCAATAGAGTGCATGAGTGCAGTGTGAGGGACACAATTCAGTAACTAGGAATCCTGAATTCTACTCTCTACAAAAAGACAGCATTCTTGAACAGTAAGTACAAATCAGAACCGACACTACATGCCTCACACACTAACCCCTGAAGCCCAGGAAAAATACACGTGCAAAGCACACAAAGTACAGTAACGAATGCACATCACCAAAACCAAAAAAAATGAAGTATAGCACTGTATTCACTTAAGCTTAACGATCGCTATGCAATTGTGCTACATAACAGTGCAAGCTGTAATCAAACTCCGAATTCCAATTTTTTGCACAGCCGGCAATGATGGACAGTGGTTTTGGCATACAAAATACATTTGCATGGAACAGTCCGCCCTAAGCGGCATGCACTGTATGTCCATTGAGGTGGTCAAACAATATGAATACCTTGGGGTATTTTTAGATAAAACTACAACCACCCAAATTAAAGTAACAGCCAATGGTATTATAAAATTCTGGAAAGATATGGATCAGATTCATATACTGCTATGAGAAGAACTTTCAATGCTAAAGTAAATGCCCAAATCTTTTATGAGGCAGAGACTTGGGCAAATGACATTAATGTTAAAGATCTGGAGATAATGCTAGATTTCTATATATGATACATGTTAGGACTCCCAAAAGCTACCCCAACAGCTATTTTGAGAATGGTGGCAGAAATGCCTTCATTACAGGATAAAGCTACAATATAAAAGTGGCAATGGAATTCCTGTGTCCTGATTGGCTGAGACTTGATTCTAGCCAGGCAGTAAGAGAGCATACCAATGGCTAAAAACAAGTCCCTGCCATCAAGGGCAACTCACAGAATTCATAAGCCACTTACTTCCTAAGTTCCATCACAAACATGGCTGCAACCTTTACTCATATATAAAAAAAACTTCACCTAGGCCCTAAAAATGAAAGTCTATTAAGTAAAGTCAGTAAATAATTTAATGTTAGTTTCACTCAAGAGCCCCTCCATACACACATTTAAAAAATCAAGTACTATTCAGTTTATATTGCTGGTGTTTCTTTGATGACCATGAAGAAAAAAAAAAACTCATATCCCTACCAGTTTGCCAGAGAACTCCATGCTACTTACCTGGCAACAGATAAAATTGAGGTTCTGGCTCCACTTGGGGCCTGTGTGTGTAAGCCGGTGTAACTCTGAAGAATTTTCAATTCATGTATTCCATGTTACCATACCATTACCCTATTTATTGTAATACTGACCTCCCCCCGGACCTCTATTTCTCCTCCCCTCCACCCCCTATCCCCCATTCCCAGTGATCTAAGCTTCCCTATTCTGTCTGTCTTATTCCCCCTTCCCATACCTCCCCACTCCTATTCTACCTCCCCCCTTCTATCATGACATAGCCTTTGCCCGGCTGCATTGTTATTCTGTATTCTCCTTAAGTTTGCACTTTATTTTGTCCGTCATGCACTGTTCATTTTACCTGTTTTTTATAACTTACTATGTAACTGTGTTTGCCTTTTACCTGACATGGAACCTTTGTAAAAGAGCCTCTTGCTCAAAGGTATTGTAATCCGAGAAATGAAAAAATAAATAAATTGGGGGGGGGGAAGCATTCTACTACTGGAATAATGCAGAGCTCTGAATTCTTCTATTCTGTGGTAAACAATCACACAATGTATTGAATGTGAAGAATGACAGATGACTAACAGGTGAAAAACATCTATGGGGGGACTATTTTACTTATTTAGCATCATTTTTACTATATTTCTTGTGGCTTTGAAAACGTTTAGAATGTTTGTTTTATAACAGTTGCCTATGGACCCATTTTATATAAGCAATAAGGCACGCCAGGAACATTGGTGGTGCTAGGTTCTCCCACGGTCATGGTGCTGAAGGCCCTCGGCTTCACCTTATGTCTCACTATGCCCCGATTGTGGGGGATCCTAGTACCGCCAATACCCTGTCCTGCTTTATAGCTTAAATAAGAGCTACATCATATTGGGAACAAATTATGACAATGAGAGAGGTAAGGATTCCAAGATTGTGTTGGGAGGAGTTCCTTAGAGACACAAAGATGGAGTGCTGGTTTAAATGTTTAAACAAGGTAAACCTTAATGGAATTGAATCTATGTGGGCTATATACATTCTGACCAATATAAGAAATTATGTATCTGCTGCTAAACAAAGGAGTCTGTTAAATGGTTAAAGGCACAGTTATGAATAGGTTTGATTAATAAAAAAAGGTAGTAACTGGAGCTTTGGTCCATGTCCAATACTGCAGACTGTTGTTTTTGTAAAAGAGGACATATCTGATAGTTGTGCATAGTGCATTTGATTTTGGAGTGCCCGCTTTTTGTAAGAGAAAGACATGGAATCTTCTCTCCCTGAGACAAGCAGCCACATCAGAGAGTCACAAGGGATTCAGCCACTACAGCAGCCTCCCCCACAAGCACAAGCCAAAGGCAACAGCCTCCTGTGAATCTTCTCTCCCTGGGACAAGAAGTTGCATCAGAGGATCTCGAGGTATTCGGCCACTACAGCAGCCTTCCCCCACAAGCACAAGCAGCAGACAGCAGCCTCATGTGAATCTTCTCTCCCCAGGACAAGCTGCCACATCAGTGGGTCGTGAGGGATTCAGCCACTACAGCAGCCCTCCCCCACAAACACAAGCCACAGACAGCAGCCTTCAGTGAATCTTCTCTCCCTAGGACAAGCAGCTGCATCAGTGGGTTGTGAGGGATTCGGCCACTACAGCAGCCCTCCCCCACAAGTGCAAGCCATGGACAGCAGCCTCCTGTGAATCTTCTCTCCCGGGACAAGCAGCCACATCAAAGGGTCATGAGAGAGTTGGCCACTACAGCAGCCTTCCCCCAAAGTGCAAGCTACAGACAGCATGTACTGCATCCACAGCTCCACTCACCTGCATGTGGGGGTTCGAGGCCCCTTTGGCATTCAGCGCCATCATTGTCTGGTCTTTTTGTGTCGGCAGACACTACCTGTTAGTTTATTTCAGCCAGCTGATTTGTGTATTCTAGTACTTCTGTATGCAATTGCTGCTGTTACTTTAAGACTGTTTATGTGCATTTTACGCCAGGTTATTTCGCACTCTTTTTATATTCTCTGTTTATCTATCAGATCACCTATTGCTTTATGTTATGTTAAGGACTGTGTTTTTGCCTTTTTCTTTTGTACCTCTAAGCCCATTTTCCTCTGTGTTTCACACTATTTTCCAAGCGGGCTTATGCTAGTGTGATCTGGCTGCCTATCCTGCATTTTATACTCTGACTGCACCGCTTGATTCTTGGTTTCCAGAGCTCTCTGTATACTGGCATCAGAATCTTTCCTTACAGGTTTTACTGCATTTCTTTCTTTTTCCTGTCCTTCTGTGCCCTTGTCTTTTTCTCCCCTCCTCCCTGAAATCTCTTTTCCTGTTCCCCAGCTCCTCTTTCATCCGTGGACAGCCCATTAACCTCAGCATATATTCTTCCTTCCCTCTGCAGCCTCCTGCGAATCTTCTCTCCCTGGGACAAGCAGCCAAATAAGAGGGTCGCAAAGGATTCGGCCACTACAGCAGCCCTCCCCCACAAGTGCAAGCCACAGACAGCGGGTATTGTACTGCATTCACCAGTCCATTCACCTGCATGTGTGGGGGCTCCACGTCTAGTACTACCCACCAACCTTCTCATCCTCCCACCAACCCAGGGAGGTGCCTCTCTTATAGGGACTGAGTTTGTTTAGAACCAATAACCTTCCACTGGCCTGGTGGCACTGAGGGTTGAGGTGCTGGATGCCACACCTCGCACCATGCTGGCAACCCGGGTTCGGAAACAGACTCGGGTCACTTGGGGGTCAGCAGGAGGAGGAAGGATTGAGCATCAATAGACAGCTCTCCTTCCTCGGGGAGGTGGGGTAGTGCAGTGCACTGTGGACTGACACCCAGTGGTGGCTGCATGTCATCACAGGTGTGTCACCCAGACGAGAGGAGGGCACCCATCCAGGGCTTCTGGCTGCTTCTGAAGAGGTGGGGGCAGCTGTCTTGCCCATTGCATGGCTTGAGTGCTGGGGAGAAAACAGGTGGAAAACAGTTGGGAGCCGACGGGGTCCGTGATGACCCAATGCATTCGTGTCAGAGTACGAGTCCCTCCGAGGTAGGGCCAGAGCAACCCATCAGCTCTGCAGAGGAGCCATAAAGCATAACTTAAAAGAAAGAGCCAATCACTTCACTTTCTCACCCCTCTGTGTAATCCTGGTTGGTCTGTCTCCTTCATCTCAAGCCCCCCCCCCCCAAATCTCTTTTTGGTTCCTCCCATGCATCGTTTGAATGCCCCTCCTGGTAAATTCCTTTTTAGTACTTCTTTTACCTACCTTCCCCTGTATTGTAACCCCCCCCACGCTAATAACCCTTAACCTCTATTGCTTCATTACTCTCCTACTGTCCTTACCATACCAACTGCCATATCATGGCCTTTAAAGGGCTTTGCTCAGGGCTATTATCCTGCGGGCTATTTCTAATCCTCGATGCTGTATTCCAAGGTGTGGTAGTCTGCAATTAGCATGGCCATGAAACCCTTGTTGCCTACCACATCGCGCCACAACCCCTCAATTTCCCTTTATTTATTTAGTTTTTGTTGACCGGGTAAGTGCACTAGACAAATCCTGCCTATTTTCAGGCACGACCCGGGGGAAGGGGATACAGATGAATGCCAACTGACCTTGAACCAGATTAAGCTGTTGGTGGTATTTTTAGTGAATGAGGGAAATTTGGCAAGGACATGGGGGAAATTCCCCTACTCTTTTCGAGAAGTGCCATGGGATCTTTAACATCCACCTGAACTACCACCAATCCAGGCAGATGGACCTTGGTTTAACATCTCATCCGAAAGACGGCACCTCAGAAGTGCAGCAGCCCTCTCATGCTGCACTACAGTGTCAGTACTGGGATATATTAACCCAAGTGCCAGATGTGGGAACTGAACCCACAGCCCTCTGATCTCCCGGCCTCAGAGGCGAGTGTGCTACCTACTGAGCCACTGACACTGACACTGACTGAGACTTTAATTTGCATCCTGCACAGGAAACACATCCGCTTTGACCTTGAGGTAGAATTCTGCGACCCTTTCCTCTCCGCTGAGTCCCTATGTGAATAGATACTCATTAATGTTACACTGGGCAAACAATTTCTAAAAACTCTGCTGTGTATACAAGCCACACAAAGCAGGACTGAAAGGCCTCCATGACCTCTCCCTTTTGTTAAATCAGTTCCCCTTGTCCGAACTGTTTGTACTAAGTGATCTAAATTTAAATTGGTTGGACAACGAAGCTCAGCATAAGCCCCTTCTTGACTCATGTCAGCTGCATCAACTCCTGCAGATCCCCACTAGACTTAGCCACAAAACTGGCAACCACACTATGATTGACTGGATATTGGTCAAAAATCTAGGAAGAATCATTACCTCAGGTGTTCTTAGTGACTCAGTCAGTGACCACCTGGCTACTTATTGCCAATGGCATAACAGTACCCCCAAAAACGACCCACCCAGACTTATCTCTTTAAGAAATTGTAGCAGCCTAGACACTGCATCCTTCCTGCAGTACATGACCTGTCTCACATTAACTGTTTTTTCTTAGACCTGGCCACTGATGTTAATGTGGCACTTGATCATTTTATTAAGACCTTCACATCTATCCTCGACAAGCATGCCCCACTGCACACTGGTAGGGTCAAACCAAAGAAATCTAACTGGCTCACTAGCAATATCTTTTCTGTAATGCATAGAAGAGATGCACACTGGAGCAAGTTCAAGAACTCCCACCTCGCCTCCAACTGGAAAGACTATAGGTCCCTGAGGAATGATTGTAAAAGAAAAATCCTCAGGGCCAAAACTCAGTACCTTAAAAACCAACAGTTATCAAACCTGGATAACCCCCAAAAGTTCTGGCAGTTGGTAAACTCCCTTATTAACAACCGCTCCCAACTCCCTCCACTCACATTAACCTTAATGGTGTTAGCCACACCAACCCACCCAGAAATGTTACCCTCTTTAACAACTATTTTGGCAATCTAGATGGATACAGATCCAATACTCCTCCCAGGGTCCATGACACCACATCGACAAATTCTTGTCAATGCAACGTTTCCCTGAGACCACTATGTCGACCACAATTGCAGTCAGCGTTATGCACTGGAGGACAAAGTTGTTTTTTTACGGGGGGGGGGCTGTGCACCCTGCACCACCCCTAACTTACTGCAGTATAATCAACTCCAAGTCGGAGCTGATTCAGGAAGGGGGTACAGGATCGCGACAAAGAGAGTCATGGTCCCGAGCGAACTTCACAGCGATGTGTCGATGCTGTCAACATCAACGACATCATTGTAAAGTTGTTGCTGTAGAATGGCATATGCTCCTCCCACATCCAGCCACATCAACCCTAAAAGAGACCCACACCACCCCCTCTTCTACTTAAAAAGAGTTACTTGCTGTGATGTTCACAAACTACTTGCCACACTAAAAGAGGACAAATCTGCTGGTCCTTATGGTTTTATACCCAAATTCCTTAGACTCGCTGCCCCTCAAATTGCTTTCCCCATTACTAAGCTCTTTAATATGTCCTTCTCAACTGGCACATGGCCTGCCCTTTAGAAATTGTCAGTAGTCATCCCACTACACAAGAAGGGCAAAAAGACATCTCGAGAACTATCGTCCAATCTGACTTCTCTCCACTCTTGCTAGACTACAAGAAAACATTTTCCTCAGATAACTAGTAAATTATTTGCATCAATATGACCTCATATGTTCTGACTAGTATGGTTTCCGTAATTGGCATAGTACCGACAGTGCCTTGATCTAATTCACCAATGCCATGTACCACTCTGTGGACAAAGGTCTTGCGACTGGATCTGTGTTCATGGACCTGACTTGGTTGACCATAAGTTACTCATGATATCCAGTGATTATAGCAACTGCAAACGAGTGACTGTCAAAACAATGACTCATTTACAGTGCTACCCTTTTGGGCTACCCTATAAGGGTAGCGACGGAATACGAAAGCGACAGTAGGGGTGAGTGAGGGAGTACAAATGGAAGGGGAGAGATAGGGAAAAGAAGGGGAGGGATAGGGAAGTGGGTTTGTGTTGGGTAGTGTGCCATTCTGCCACTGAACTATCCATGAGGTGTGGTGGCGAGGGTGGCTAGTTTCGGTGCAGCAGGTACTGGGTTTGGGGCTAGGGACCGGGGAAAATTTTACTGCTGCCATTGTTTTTTTTTTTTGTTTTTTTTTTGTCATACTGTCTCCCCTCCCTGACATGTAGCACCCCAGGAGTTAGTTACATTTAATCGGGGGGGGGGGGGGGGTGCAGAGGGCAAAGCCACCTGCATAAATACTATTTTAATTTTCCAGATGTCTTGTTGCTCACAAGTGTACATCGCTGATTTGTTTTTCAGTGATGTACACTCACTGTAACAGCGATCACTCTTTTGTGATCACTGTTATGACATGGAACCATTACTCACAGACAGATTACCGTATATACTTGCACATAAGTCAGTCCACATACAAGTTGTGGGTATAATTCAAAACGTAATTTGAAGGTTTTTTCCTTTGACCCACATATAAGTCGGAAGGGGGGCTAATGCAGCATACCAACTGTGTGCAAGTGCATACGATAGCATTAATCCAAACCAAATTGAGTCAAAGTTTAAAGATATAAGAGAACATCAAACAAGGTATGTGTAAAAAAAAACTGTTTATTTAAAATAATAGCACTATCATTCATTCATTCATTAAGTCTCTTGGTTTTTAAATTAATCCCCATTACTAAACCCAAAGAACTCCGTGTCATCTTCGCCATCTGATGCAAAGAGAATATGCAGTTGCTGCTCAGAGAGCGGAATGTCATCATACATGTCCTCAAGCTCTGCATTTATCTCATCTGCCTGAACATCGTCAGGACAGTCTGCATCAGAACCCATTAGATCCTCATATAGTAGATGGTCCTCGGTGCCATCCAAGCTGTTTGAAATACCACATTTTTTAAATGATTTTATGATGGCCCCGAAGGGAATGGCATTCCAGGCATCACGTACCCACACACATACCATTACAAAACTTAGCTTTTTTACATTCCCTCCTTTTGTGTACTCCTTGTTCCCTGCAAATAAAAAATAATTCTCACAGTTGGAGCACAATAAAAAACCCTTTCCCTTATCAATGTACTAAGAAAATAAAATGAAAAAGTAAGTGTGTGTGTACCTGTGATCATCCACTGATGCCAGTACTCCCTCATTCTCACTTTGAAGGGTTTGTTCAGGCTTACATCAAGTGGCTGCAATAGGGATGTACGGCCCCCTGGAATCACTGTAGTGTGTGTCATTCTTTTTCTTAGATTCTGCTTGACTGAGTCTACTAGATGCCCCCAAAACATGTCCCACACAAGCAGGCTTTGCTTATGTATTAGTGCCCCAGGTCTCTTGCTCCAGATTTCGTCCACCCATGTATTTACCAGCACCTCATCCATCCAGCCCTTTCCATGCACTGCTACCAGAACACCAGCTGGCATTTTTTCTTTAGGTAGCGTTTTTCTCTTAAAAACAATCATGGGCTTAAGCTTGCTCCCATCTGCAAGGCAACAGAGAACTACTATGAAGTGATTTTTCTCAGCTCCACAAGTACGGACAGTTACTGTCTTCTCACCCTTAATGTGGACAGTTCTGTTTGAGGGGAGGTCGAAGCTAATCGCAGTCTCATCCATGTTCCTAATTGATATGGAGTGGTAATTACTAAGGTTCGTACTAAGGTAAGTACAAGAGCGAGAAGGCAGATGCCCATAATGCTCCTATGCTAATCCAATATATAATAGGAAAGGTCATACCCATTACTTATAAGGCCATCTACTCTATTTTTTAAAATACTTTTAGTTTCACTAATAACGACATTAAGTGATAATCTATTCCAAGGACCAACAACTCTAATAGTGCAAAAATATTTACGACTTGATCTCAAAAAAGATTTTCTAACTAGTTGTAAAGGATGTCCCCTAATATTGTGATAACAATTTTTAAATTCTAAACCAAGTTCACATAAAAGATAGGGGTCATGAATTATGTCATATAACAACATAAGATCACCTCAAAGGCGATGTGTGGATAGGGGCATAAATCTAAGACTATCTAGCCTACCCCCATAAGAGACATTATATAGCTCAGAAACTTTTTAGTAAATTTTCTCTGAACTGTTTCCATTAAAAGGCCTTCAGATTTTTTATACAGACACCAAAGCTGGGAAGCATATTCCAAATGTGGTCTAACGTATGCTCGATACAATGGAAGCAACACTTCATGTTCCCTTGATCTGATGTTACGTAAAATAGACCATACTACTTTATTGGATTTGTTAATAATATTGTATACGTGTTTATTATAAGATAAGTTATCTGAGATTATAATGCCCAAATCTCTTTCATCTGATGTTGTATCAAGTAGTATACCATCCAAATAGTAGGGGGTTTGCAAATTTCTTAAGCCTAAATGCATAACTTTGCATTTTTAAATATTCAGAGTCATACCCCAGTTCTTAATCCACGTAGTAATGTGATCGTCTTTTTGGATAGTGTTGGCCTGGTAAGCAGAGGCACAAGGGCCACCTATTTTGGCATCGTCTGCATATTTAATGGTGAAAGAGGAATAGCCTGAGGTAAGATCAGCAATAAATGCCTGAAAAAGGCATGGGCCCAAAACTGAACCCTGTGGTACCCTGCTTGTCACTATGCCCCTAGCTGATTTACTCCCATTGATAGACACTTGCTGAGAGCAATTTTGAAGCCAATTAATTAACCAATTCACTACAATACTGTTTATTTTTAACTTATGAAGTTTGGTAATTAAAGCCCAATGTGGCATGATGTCAAAAGCTTTACTAAAGTCAATATAAATAACGTCACATGGCACATTTTTATCAAGTAATGAACTGATTTGTTCATAGAAACATACAGTATTAAATTAGTCAAACAGCTTCTGCCTTTTTTGAAACCATGTTGCTCAACGTCATGAGCATCAAGGACAGGGGATATCATATCTTTAATTTAACCTTCTAATAATTTGCAGATCAAAGAAGTTAAACTTATTGGCCTATAATTTTCCCAATTATTTTTTGGCCTTTTTTATGAATAGGGCTGACATATGCCTCTCTCCAATCCTGTGGAACAAAATTAATGGCCAAGAAATAATCAAACATCAGTTTTAAAGGAATAGTAATGACATCAACTAATAAAAATAATAAATGCCCAGCTACGTTGTCATGACCAGGGCTGTATTTGCCTTTTAGTGATAATATTTTTTTCTTGATAATGTCAGTAGAAAATTTAACTGGTGGGACATTAATAGTATCTAACAAGATAGTATCATAAGTAGGTTTAGTAATACCAGAAAAAAATGTTGCAGAAATTGTAATTAAACAAATCAGCCATTTTTCCGGGTCATATATCAAAATATCATTGTCAAGTAATGAACCAACTTGACATGTGGGTTTCCTCAAAGAATTAATATAAGAGTAAAAATGCTTACTGTTTGTTTTATTAGCAGTAGATGCTAGTTTTTGCTCCCAGTTTGATTTAGCCCTTTTAATCATGTTCTTACATTTTCTTTGTATCTGTTGAAAAGAAGTCCAATTTGAGAAAGATTTAGTTTTTTGATATCTAATGTACTTCTTGTGTTTTAATCTAATACATTTTTTGATAGACTGGTAATTGTGCTGTTTTCTCTCATTCAAAACAAAATGGTGGAAATTGTCCACTTTTTTATTCACATCAGCCAGCAGCTTTTACGCGATGTGTATTCTCTGCCTCAAAGATAAACCATGGTGCCACATAAACCTAGTACAACACCCAGCAGAAGCAAGAAATTTACCAGTGCTGCCACCCTGCAGACCAAATGTATTCAAGATTGGCAAAGCCTTTAATTGAATAGTCATGCAGTTTACTATGTACCCCTGCTGTCTAAGTTCAAGCACCCATTCACTGAGCTCGGACTCGATTGCTGCAACAGGTGAGGTGCTGATCTTTATCCTCTTCATACTTTTGTCCACTGACTCAAGCTCAATTTTTCTTTTTTGCTAGTCCCGTACCAATTTTTCATTAACATGAAACTCTCTTTCGGCGGTGGCATTAGTATGTGTTTCCGTGTATTGTACCACGCAAAGTTTAAGATCTGCAGTATAGGAGCTCCATTTTCATTTGACTGAGGACATTCTGAGCAGCACAACTGCTGACATGAACAAGGGTTTGAACAGGGTTTAATACAGGATATTGAGATTAACACTAATCACTTACTTATTTAATTATTTAATCACAGACAGCAAAAGCAGGTAATGACAGGCCATTAAGCACCAGCAGAGGTGCTAACAGCCACTCAGCATAAGTCAATTGTCCTCTGCGTGAAATAGGGTGTGCACAACACTTTCGAATTTCGCACATTGTTAGCAAGCAACCTTTTTTCAGTGAGAGTACACGCTCATAAGTCAGTACCCCTAACTCAACATGCTCAGAAAACTCCCAAAAAAATTACTTACGTGCGAGTATATACAGTACTTGACCTGGGCCTCAGGTCAGCTACGCTTGCCTGGTTCACAGACTACCTGAACTACAGAATGCAGGCTGTAAAAATAGGAATCACTCTATCCAGAGTAAACAGTATCAGCAGAGTAAACAGTATCACCAGGGAGTGTCCCACAAGGCTCCATTCTATGCCCTCTCCTTTTTACCACCTTCATAAACAACCTGCCCACAGTCTGCAAACACAGCAAAGATATTGATATTATCAACCACTCAGTCAGCTCCTGCCTTGCCAGGCTTCAGGATTGATATGCTTGTGAAAAATGGTCCTTAATCTTCCTAAAACCCAGTCCATGCTATTCGTGACTAGGCATAACCTAAATATACTATCCCTTAAGTTCTGTATCATCACAGCAAATGGCTCACCCTTAGTAAAGACCACATCTATTAAGTATCTCAGCATTCACCTCAATCCCTCAGCGTCTTTCGAGTCCCACCTCCAGTACACTACCTCACTTTTTCACTAGAAATTTTATTCTGTCTACAGAATCCGCCAGTTCCTAACACTTACTGCCAGAATCCGGATTGCAATGTCAAATCTCATCCACTACCTTGATTATGGCTCAGCTGTCATCAACACCACCAACCCAGGCCTCGAACAAATCCACTTTACAAAAAAAGTATGCCTTACACTACAAAATCAGTAAATTTGCCTCTGGCAGCAGATCCAATGCACACAACTGTCTGGTCCTTGACTCCCTAAAATGGCTTCCTAGTTCCTTCTGACCGTAAAGCTAATCTGACTCTTGCAACTCTTGTCAAGAAAACTATGCATTCTGGCACACCTGCTTACCTAAAAATCAGATGTCTTTCGTGGATCTCCTCTCGTCCCACTTTGCCACTAATAGCAACCTTGTAGTCCCTATGTTTTGTGCCAACATAGGACAGCACTCTTTTAGCTGTCACATCTATTTGGAATTCCCTACCTCCACCTGTCAAAAAAGCTCCACCACCCCAGCCTTTACAAAGCTCCTAAAAGCACACTACTCCTCATCTCAAGCCTGTCACTGCTTCCACTAATCTACAACTCAAGAGCCCTCCAGTCCCCATTAGCTTTGTTCTTTACCTCCTCGACCCAGTTTTTTTTTATCTTTCCTTCTCCTTGACCTGGTGCCTGCAACCAGCTATGCACTTACCCCCTCCCCTCAATCAGCTATGCACTTACCCCCTCCCCTCAATCAGCTATGCACTTACCTCCCACCTGTTTTTCCTTTCGTAATCTTTCCCTCCTTCCCTCTCTCCAGTAACCTCCACCTACATCTCTCGCCCACTCTTCCACTTTCTCTGTCAAACTCCCTGGTGTTTCCCTCACCCCTCAATGCCTTTGTACATCTTCTAAAATCCATGTTTACTAGTACGCTGCTGTATTTCTCTTTGCACCCTCAATTCAACATACAGTATTGTATTTACTCCTTGGCCAGATGCTTGGTATAATATTGGACATGTTGTATCTTTTCCTTTGCCAGTGTATTATATTTTACCCCCTCATCTGTGCTACTGCACCTGGGTAGAGCCTGAAAAAGGCAGTCCCTGCCAGCGCACCTACAAAGACAACAAAGTTAAACAAATTAAAAAATGATGCCTGTAATTAATAATCTGTGGTAGACGAGGATCCTCAGTAGTAGCAGAAATTGTATATAGTCAAAATACTACAGTTTTATATGCTGTAGCTAATTTTGCCTACAAAATGTCCTTAAAATTAGATAGAATTAATATGTCTTGCAAGGAGTGATTTAAGATTGTTGTTAAATGTATTTTGTCCCACATGTGATAAGCTCTGTTTTTCACATGTTTTGTTACTAAATAAACTGAACTGAACTTTTGATTCAACAAGACTGTAGTCATGATGGCAGACTACAGCATGGATAAGCAAACACCCATGATCTCCCTGGGGTTATGTCTATATCGCCATGGGTCATGGGTGTCTGCAGCAACCATGAACCTGACCCATGAATCTGGAACCATGAACTCAGAGGACAATCACTCAGAGGATGGAGATTGCAAGTTTGTGGCTGTGACTGTGTTTACTGCTGAAATGGCAACTAACACCAAATCCCGACAGCAGCAGCAGTCAGCTCCTCATGCATGAGTGAGGAAGGGGCACGGAGGAATGGGGGAGACAACGGAATGGGGAAGCCAGGAGTGGGCAGGCCTGTCTGATGGTCTGATTATGCTATCAAGGCAAATAGGAATGTGGTATTGCATCTTACTCCACTCTCTCCTGTATGCCAAGTCCTACAGTATGTTATCCCACCACCCCCATGCCTAGCCTTCATACTGGCTGGACCGGTAAATTTTCCTGTTTAAAAAAATATAGTAAGTAACATTTTATTTATGAAGCACCCTGAAGCTCAGGGTGCTTTACAATATACAAAAATACCAATAAAATAAAAGGAGATCACAAACAAAACTAAACAATACCAATAACAATAAAGTAAAAAGATCAGTTATATTCATCCACTGGTATAGGAGAGATCCCAAAAGCTTCCTTAAAGAGATGTGCTTTCAGGCCCCATTTAAAGGCCTCCAGGGAAGAGGCCTCTCTCAAAGACCTAGGAATCAAATTCCACAGTACTGGCACAGCCACCACAAAAGCACAGGTCACCCTATGTTTTTAGCTGAGCTCTGGTAACTGCTAGGAGGCCATCCTCAGCAGAGCAGAGGGAGCACCAAGTGTGGTATGGAGTCATGAGATCAGCCAGGTAACTTGGGTCCAGACAGTATAGGGTTTTACAGATGAGAAGACCCACCTTGATGGAGATTTCTCTACTTCACTGGAAGCCAGTGCAGGTCACACACTGCACCAGGGTTACATGACACAGCCTTGGAAGGACAGTCATTAACCTGACCACCGCATTCTGCACTACCTACAGGCAACGCAGGACTCCTTCACAAACCCCATGATACAGAGCATTGCAGGAGTCAAGTCTAGATGTCACAAATGCATGCACTAGTGAAGGAAGGTCATCCAATGGGATAGGAGCTTTAATACAGCAAATAAAAAGTGGCATAAGTGCAAACATGCCCCCTCTAACATGAAGCCCTGGACCAATGTTCCCATGGTCCTCCCACTAATCTGGCTCTGCACTATCTTTATGATAGTATTGGGATACTGACGTGGTACAATGCTTACAGCTGTGAGAATCCTTTTGACATATGTTGCAAGGGTACAGCCCCACAGGAAAATAAGTTGTTCCCACCCAGTATGACAGAAGATCCAACAAGTTATGATGGACCACCCACCTCCTGTAATAACCTCTGGCCACAGATGAGACCATTCCACACAGAGATAGGTGACATAAAGGATTCTCTGTTCCTTCCTCTGCAACAACCCTTTCCCAGTTGGGTACCACCTGCATACAGTACCTTACCTTCCCAACTGGAGTAGCTAAGAGCTGCCAAGTGTAGGGAATTCTGCACCAAACTGACCTGGGGACCTGCGGGAATGTGAGACACTGGTATTAAAAGCAAGGAGTCTGACACTTGGGTAGTTAAGCAAAAAGGTAAACATTTACTGAAATTATGAAAGAAATCTACATCCATGAATGACACAGTTTAAATTCAGGTAAAAATAACACTTCAAACATATAAATTAAAATTACTGTATACTGTATATCCCAGCAGGGCACTTCTACCCCACTAAACACTTTGTAAATGCCCCAGGAGACTGCAGGCACTCACCACCCACCAGCTCTCTGGATATCACACTTTCCCAGGATAAGCACCCACCTAGGCCTTAATCCCCAAGCTATACTCACAAGGAAATCAGTGACTACTGGGTCCACCTACGAGCAGTCAGTCCACTGACCTCTTCTGCCAGATACCCTCCCTGGTATCCAATTACTGTGTACACTTTTTATATAGAACTGAGGAATGCAGTGACTACTGGGCCATACCTCCGAGCAGTCAGTCCACTGACTCCTTCTGCCAGATACCCCCTGGTATCCAATTTCACTTGCCTTAAGGGCGTACAGAGACTACTAGGCCTTATCTACTTCAGTTAGCCCACTGACCCTTTCTGCCTGATACCCACCCAGGTATCCAATTACACATTCACTATACTGTATTTGTTATACTCTAAATCATTAAAAATCAGTTGACATTTCATTTTATAAAATCATCATAGTAACACATTCAGACTGAGTAATGGCATTAAACAATGTTGCATACTAATACAATAAAAGTTGTGACTGAATTCCTCCTCAGTCCCTTCAGGTTTGGTCCTTCACTTTGACAATAGTCTCTTAAATTCAAAAAGATTGAGGTAAATTTTCTGTAAAACAGTGTTACTGGAAGATTGTAGCAACTGTCTTGACTGCTAGTTTGTAGTAACTTGGCCCTTTTGGAATAGGGCATGAATGTGCCTTTGAGGCCTTTGGATGGCTAAATGTACTTGGAAAATCAATAAAATATTATATGTTAAAAAAAACAGTGTTTCTGTGACTTTTAAAATAGTCCCTAAATTGTATCATCAAGATTTTCATTATACCACACTCCTTCTGGATTTACTGAAGACATTCTGTGTTGAGATGCTGCAGCTTGATGTAGTTGGAGGGCTCCCTTTGTGAGTCAGCAGGATGATGATGTTGTGAGGAGAAGCGAGGATTTCTGATTCTGTGAGAAAACTTCTTACACGGGATCATCAGGTACTTGAAGCAACAGACTTTCTATTCTAGGTCCTGTTCTCACATACTGCTCTATCTGATCCTATTCTGAGATAAAGATGATCCCTTATTCTACACTGTATTTAAATGAAACTGGGTCTGTCAGGCTTTTTCTTCTTCACTAGACCTCTTCAGACAGACACCCCTTGGCATGGGCACCTTCCTTCTTGGTCACACTTCCTTCTCAGACTGACTGCACACTGGCTGTGCAGCTCTTTTTATAGTCAAAATCTCATCAGCATATTTAAATTTACAGTCACTGAGTGGACACTGACCTGTCCAGCAGCTCAGAACCAATCAAATTTCTCTCTGCAGCAGCATAATCAACAATGAAATTTTCAATTTTAAAGCTCAGCTTCCCCTCTGAACATTCTAAGGCTTCCCATTTTTTATAACTTTTGGTGATTTTAAAATAATTTTTTTTGTCACTTAAAACATTTTCCCAAGGGTTAGCATTATTGCAATATAATGGCTGGATAGCTGACTTCCCAAGCTTTCTGCTGAATTTATTCTGTAAACAGCAGAACCTAGGAAACCTGAGTCGCTACGACTACTATCCTTTTATCATTAAAGCACTTAAATAATAATTTCTGAACACGTTTCTATCTTTTTTCCAGTCAAAACAGTAATCTTCCCTTTAATAGTGCTTAGTTCAACAGTTTTTTCTCTCAGACATTAAATATCCATTTTCCCACGCTAAGCCCCACCTCCAGGGTAACTGCCTGGATTAGCATAATTCAGGACCCACTCTCCCTATTAAGGTTAGTGACTCCTCTGTTTCTCACTTTTACCACATAAAACTATTTTCCCTTGTGTAGGACACTTAGGGATGTGTGTGCCAGGTTTGGTTTAATTCTGGCAATAATCGGCTTGGTAACATGATTCTGAACTTGACAATACTGCTGCAGCATGACTGGCTTTATATTCTGATAGTGTCTGCTTTAACATGCTCCGTTTTATCTTTTATGCAATTTTATGATTCATAAATATTATTGTGTTGTGCCCAGGGCTCCACCAGACCCAACACTCCCTTTTATATAGTTATTTATTTTCAGTGTGTTTTCCATGTGTGTGTGTGTAGCCATGAGCCCCTGTGCCAAAATCGCACCCCTGAATGCACAAAATGGCTCCTGTGAGCTCTCCTTTACAGTGTGTGCACTCCTTTACTGTATGTGGGCTTTTCTGAGCCCTGATTTCCAGACTGCATCCCTTTTATATTTATTTCAGCTAGGAACCAGTCCCTAAACATATTCTCCGGTGCTTTTCACCTTGCCAAACCAACCTGGTCGAGTTCTATGACTGGGTAACTAGGCAACTGGACAGGGGCCATGCAGTGGGTGTCCTGTATCTGGACTTCAGTAAGGCATTCGACTCAGTGCCACATGGAAGGCTGGGAAGGAAGTTAGTAGGCACAGGGGTGGGTGCAAAGCTGGTGAGATGGGTAGGAAACTGGCTGCAGGAAGGCAACAGAGGGTGGTGGTGGGTGGGAGCTCTTCACACCCAAGGGCAGTGATGAGTGGTGTTCCACAGGGCTCAGTTTTGGGACCAGTGTTGTTTGGGATATTCATTGCAGACATATCATGGAACATCAAGAGCAAAGATCAGTCTGTTTGCTGATGATACCAAGGATAGGCGGTGGATGACCTAGGAGATGGCAGGGTTGCAGAATAATCTGAAAAGCTTGAAACCTGGTCAGACATCTGCAACTGGGCTTTAATGCCAAAAGTGCAAGGTGCTGCATTTTGGGATGAAGAACCCAAGGAGGAGTTACCAGCTAGGAGAGTGCAGCTAGCCCAGACAGAGGAGGAGAAGGATCTGGGTGTGCTCATTACAGGGTCAATGAACAACTTGGCACAATGGTAGGAAGGCAGCTGCAAAGGCCAACAAAATGCTGGGTTGTATTGCAGGGTATATCCTCGAGGAGGGAGGAGGTGATTCTGCCACTGTATAGGTCATTAGTTAGACCACACCTGGAGTACTGCGTGCAGTACTGGCGGCCGTATCTGAAGAGGGACATTAAGTTACTGGAGGGGGTGCAACGCAGAGTGACAAAGATGATCAAGGGGCTGGGGGACTTATATGAGAAGAGGTTGAAGGAGTTGAACATGTACTCACTGGAGGAGAGGAGAGACAGGGGTGACATGATTGAAACCTTTAAATACATGAAAGGAATAAACAAGATGGGTACAGAGGGGCTGTTCAAAGTAAGGGAGGGGAGGGCCACCAGGGGCCATGATATGAGATTGGAGCGAGGAAGGTTCAGGAGGGAGAAGAGGAGACATTTTTTTACACAGAGGGTGGTGGCTGGGCAGAATGCGTTACCTGCTGAAGTGGTATGCAGTAGAACAGTGGACTGCTTCAAACGAGGATGGGACAGACAAGGGGGAGGGTTAATGAAGGGGAAGGGTGGAAGGGAGGGGCAGCTGCAGAATAAGGGGTGCTAGCTGCACATTCGAGCAGACTTAATAGACCTCTAGGCCTTTATCTGCTGGCAAATTTCGTATGTTTGTATTTCAAAGGGAATAAATTATCTGATTGATCCTGCCTCGAGAGGAGTGCATCTTGCTGCTGCCTCTTGGCACTGTGTGGAGCAGGATAGACTGCTAGGCTGAAGCCTATCTTCCGTACGACCATCGAGTGAGGCAACTGCCTAGGAGAGCAGCCCTAGGATTCCAAATGGAGCAAGGAGTGCTCCACTGTGGTACTGATGGTCGGTCACTCAGAATCCATCTCACTCTTGCTTTTGGTACCTGAAGCACCCACAGCTGCTACTCTGCATCTTATTTATAACCACAGAGCAGCTATACTACAGGTGCAATTGCAAAAATATTATATAATGATATTAAATTTAAAAAAATATCTACAGGCAACTCAAACAGTCCAAATCCTTCACTGCGCTACCAAGCACTTGCACAACTAAGCCAGAGCACTCAGTTAATAGCCCACTGGCCACCAATGCTCCTATAACTTTTATACCATTAAAATACTAATTTTGGGGGGGGGGCGCTGATAAGCAGCTAAGAAACCAGTCGCACTACTCCAGAGCTCCGTGCTTCTAATGAAATAGAAGTACTTTAAAATTATTTTCTCAAGGATATCTTTTGACTTAAAGCTCACTTACCTACTAAGAAAATGGATGACTACATTACCTCGGGCAAGTTGGCCCGCCAAACCGGGAAAAATGCCAAAAAACACCACACCACGAGGGAACTACACCGGGAGGGCAAGGCCTGATTTCTCTGTCGGATGCAGAGGTTGCTACGATAAGCCATGCGGTTTCTGAACAGATCTTGGCTGACTCCAAACCACAGTGGGACAGCATGGAACAGACACTTAAGGGGCTGGCTCAGGATATGAAGCAACAACCACACCAGATCCAGGAGGTAGAGCAAAGGGTCTTGGATATAGAGGATTCAACTAAAGAAGTACCTAACAAAATCCAGAAATTGGAGAAGGAGATAGGGGACCTAAAAGAAGCTCTTGATTACCAAGAGAATTATAGTAGAAGAAATAATCTACATATCAGGGGACTCCCGGAGGGGGCAGAAAAAGGAAATCTTTTGAAATTCTGCTCTGAAACTCTGCCTAAGTTATGGGATATGGAAATGCCGAAAAATAAAAATAAAATCAAACTTGAAAGGGCACATAGGGCTCTAGAGCCGAGACCACCTCCCCATCAGCCACTGAGCTAAGTAATTTTCCTTATGCATCATTACCAGGATAGACAAGCTCTCTTAGCAGCATTTAGAAATAAGAAAGAGCTGCTCTATGATGGCCAGCAATTGACATTGCATCAGGATATCTCCCCGAGAATCCAACAGAAGAGGCAGCAATTCAACAGGCAAATGGATACCCTCAAGAAAAGGGGCCTGGAATTTGTCAAGGTCTACCTGGCAGTCATGAAGGTGAAGGTAGAAGGGGCTACATTTTCATTCTGGGAGCCTGATAAATTGTAAGCGTTTATAGAAGAGCGGAATCGGAAGAACAAAAACACCTGAGCTGCAACATGGCTTGATTGGGGACCTGAACTGATCTTTTGTTTCGTGAGGGGAGCGAGTGGTGTGAGATGGTGAGGCTATATACAGGTACAAGGTTTAAATGGTAAATAGTAATGGAGATAGAGGCCTCCCACACCTCCTACTGTCTTTGATCTGGAACTAGCTGACTGATTGCGTGGTTCAATCCACAAGCTAATTAGCAGCCTGAGAGAGCATTTTGCTCACTACTGGATTTGAAAAAAAAAAGAAAATCCAAATGATTAAATATTCATTAAGAAACACTTATGGTTAAATCTTTGCTTTGGTTAATGCTGATCTCCCGTATGTGGACTAGAGGCAGAACTGTGTCCCTGCTTTGGGTGTTGCATATGGAGATAACAGTTAAAGAAGCTGAATGGGCCAATTCTTTTTGTGTCTAAGGAAGGGGGAGAAGCTGACCAGTCCACAAGAATGATGCAGGCCAGAGACCAGAACTTTGTGCAGGGATACCCACACAGATGATAGAAGCATGGTGAATTACCTCTCCCTGCGACTGAGTGAAACCATCCTGCATGTGCAAGTCGCTGGTCTTGCAATGAGGGGCAATATATCGTCCTTCACTACATGTTCAATTTGGCAGGAGAACTAAAAGAGAGTGGGGACTATTTCAGTCACAAAGATACGGGGGGGTGGAAAAGTAAATATTAAGTAAGAGAAAGGAAAGTATAACATGAGGTGGAGATGTTATCAGAAGTTAACCTAGAGATTTGAGGGAAAAAGAAAATGTAGATAGTACGCCTAAGATTGGGGGTTAACATGAGTGCGGAGTGGGAGTATGGCATAGAGGGGCATCTTTATATATATATTGATATGTTACATTATTACAAATGCTATACAGGTTGGAAAAAAACTTTCATATTATGGGGGACACAGTTGAAGTTGGGGTTAGGGAGGAGAGGTGCAGAGGGGGAAGGGATCAGTTATAGTTGTATGTTATTGTTCACTGTGTTTATTTATAGTTTGTGTGCTGATTTTTCTGACAGTTAATAACTGGCATACAAGATGGGAGGGTGAAAGGTGCCACAAAATGGAGGGTAATGGCTAAGATGGTGAATAATGGGTCTCAGACATGTAAGATTATATCGTGGAATGTAAAAGGCTTCACTTCACCTGCAAAGCGAACAAAAGTTTTAGTAGCATTAAAAAGCAAGGGTGCAACAGTGGCCCTTTTACAGGAAACACACTTGTCGATAGGGGAGCATAAAAAACTACTGGGGGGATGGGTTGGGGCCTGCCACTGAGCAGCATACAATTCACACAAGAGAGGGGTAGCCATTTTGTTTAATAAATTTCCCATTTACAGTTGAAAGAATAATAAAGGACCCTGGGAAGGGTCGCTATATTTTTGTTATGGGGGAGGTTTTTGGAAAGAAGATCACGTTTGGTAACTTATATGCACCGGCAGTATATGATAAATCCTTCTATCAGAGAATACTAGACCTTCTTGTTAGGGAACAATTCCCAAACCTAATCCTTGGTGGAGATTTTAACTGCATGGGGGACCCTAACCTGGACTATATGAGAAATAGAAACAGAAGTTAAGAGTGATTAAGCAATGGCAACTTGGATTGAATGACATGGTACTGGTGAATAGCTGTAGAACTGCCAATTCTAGGCTTAAAGAGTATACTTTTTTCTCCAGTCCACATGGGTCATGGTCACACCTTGATTACATTTATATTCAGAGGGAATTGTATATCTATACAAAAAATGGTGGACATAGTCCAATTTTTCTCTCAGACCATGCCATGGTGGAAATGGAAATGACTCTGACTCAATCAGGAGGCAGAAGGGTTAATTGGAGGTTTCCCACATACCTACTAGCTAAAGAAGGGTTTAGAGAACAATGGAAGCTATTTGAGAAGTGTAATCAGGGCACAGTGGGAAGAGAGGGTACCTATTGGGAGGCCAGCAAGGCATATATACGGGGAATAATTATTGGATACACAGCCAAGCTGAAAATGGACAAACAGCAAAAACAGAGAGAGCTAGAGGTTAACATTAGAGAGCTGGAGAGGAACCTGATACAGGGTGGAGGAGAAGAAACAGCCCGAGAACTGAAACTAGCTAGAGAACTGCTGAACTTGAATCTAGAATCTGAAGTTAGTAATAAGATAATTTTTGCTAAACAGAAATTGTATGAGTGGGGAAACAAACTGGGCCCATTACTTGTACGCCTTATGAAGGGAGGGAAAGTTAATAAACGTATATTACAAATAGAGACAAACAGGGAGGGCTGCTGAGCAAAAAGTAGAGATCAGACAAGGATTTAAGCAGTTTTACGAAGCAGTATACCAAGCAGAGTGCCAGGGAACTGAAACTATACGGGAAACATTTTGCAAGGATTACAAATTCCAAGGCTCAGTGAGGAGAGACAGAAGAAACTAGGAGCTAAAATAACAATAGAAGAGGTGAGAAAGGTAATTGGACAACTGAAGAATGGTAAGGCAGCAGGCCCTGATGGTTTCAATGCAGAATATTATAAATTATTAAAAGAGGAAATAGCAAGACCACTCTGTAAAGTTCTAGAGGAGGCAAGAAATGATCAGATACTCCCTCGAACCTGTTGTCAGGCCCTAATTACAGTGATCCCAAAACCACGGAAGGATGTAGAGGAATGTGGGTCTTATAGACCCATATCCCTACTGAATCAAGATTGTAAAATAATGACAAAAATCCTAGCCAAAAGGTTAGAAGAGGTTTTACCCCTTCTAGTTCACCTGGACCAAACTGGATTTGTCATGGGGAGGCAGTCATATCATAATTTAAGAAGATTGCTAAATGTTATCTGGTAGGGTTTCCGCTATCCAGGGAAAGCATGCCTCCTGTCCATGGACGCTGAAAAAACATTTGACAGGATAGAGTGGGATTATCTGCTACATATATTAAGGAGGTTTGGTTTGGGGGAAGAGTTCATAAAATTGGTGAAGGCATTCTACAATACCCCCAACAGCACAAGTTTTTGTAAATGGTATCTCATCCTCAGAGTTCCATCTAAGGCGAGTTACCAGACTGGGATGCCCCTTGTCACTATTATTATTTTCCCTGGCAATAGAACCCCTAGCAATTAAAATTTGGAATGACCCTAAAATAGAGGGTATAACAGGGAGGTCAGGTGGAAGACGTGTCATCTCTCTGTATGCAGATGACATCCTGCTGTATCTTACAAACCCAGACCACTCGGTACCAGAGCTCCTGAAGGCTGTAAAGTAGTTTGCTAAATTTACGGGGTACAAATTAAACTTAGGGAAATCCAAAATATTGCTCTTGGGAGGAGGGAATGGCCAAAAGGAAGCAGAAGCTTGGGGACTAAAGGTAGTAAACTATACCTTTACATACCTAGGGATAGAAATCAGCAGGGACTTGGGCACTATGTATGCAGTGAATTATGGGCCTAGAGTTAAAAACATTATAAGTGACCTAAGTCGATGGAAAGCATTACCTATATCATGGATGGGCCGCAACAATCTATTAAAAATGAATGTACTGCCCCGGATGCTGTACCCCATGCAGATGTTGCCCTATGGTCCTACTGTAAATGATGTTAAAAAGCTATAAAAGGGCTTCTCCCTCTTTATATGGAGAGGCAAGAGACCAAGGATCAACCTCAAGAGTCTAAAAGCCCCTACTGCACAGGAAGGCCTTCATTTCCCAAATCTTAGAGAATATTACTTGGCAACCCAATACAGGTATATACAAAACTGGGTGAACTGTAATGAAGTGGCAAGCTGGCTGGAGCTTCAAGAGGAGGGAGCAAGGGGCCGGTTATTAGGATATTTAGAGGGAGAAGGATTTAAAATATATACTAGACTCAAGATGCCTAACCCTATGTGATTGCTACCTTAAGGACATGGAAGCATATCAGAAAGAGGCAACAGATAATCTCTTCAATCACTTTGTTGGTGCCCATTGCAGGTAATCCTTGCTTTCTCCCAGGACTGAAGGATGATGGCTTTCACCTGTGGCAAAGAAGAGGTGTCAAATGTCTAGCTAACCTAACCAACGGAGATAACATACTCTCCTTCCAAGAAATACTGACCGCACTAAATCTGCCCCTCCCCCCCACCACACACATTTATATAAATATTTCCAGGTAAGAGATTATTATAAGAAAATAACAGGGAATAAGGAGCAACAAGTTCCACTGAGAGAGAGAGAGAGAAATTCTGGGTGCAGCAACAAAAGAAAGCGGGTTGATAGGGAGGGCAGTAAAATTAGACAGGAGATTCTTTCAGGATTCTCAGCAAGTAGCTAAGAAATGGTGGGAAAAGGATGTAGGAGAAGAGACAAATGAAAGTAATTGGACTATTCTATTAGAATCACACATAGGACTATTAGTGTGTAATAAATACAAGGAGGCTCAATACAAATTTATACAACGCCTATATTACCCACCATACCTAGTACACAAGTCTTCCCCTGAGGTATCCCCATTATGTAACAAATGTAAAGCTGCACAAGGAACATATCTCCATTACTACTGGGGATGCCCACTGATAGAGGAATACTGGAGAGGAATATCGAAGGAAATAGCAGTAATGAGAGGCCAACCTGTAGATTTCTTCCCCAAAATTATTGCTCCTAGAAATCAAGGGTATAGAAAATGAGGAATGGATGCTGTATCCTAGATGGATTAGAATTCTCTTGGTGGTTGCAAGACAAGGAATTCAGAATGTCTGGACCACGAATGTGGGCCCCACAATGGAACAATGGAAAGGCCTGGTAATTCAGGTATTAACAGAAGACATGCTAACATATAGCCTGAAAGGACAGGAAGATAGATTTGAGAGTGCCTGGGCAAGTTTTTTTTAATACTTGGGGGGGGGTGCAAGGGCTCTATGGGTAGGTAGTGGAGTACTATGATGTATAATACAAAACACAAGAAGTATGGTACAGAATGAACTAAAAGGAAACTATCAGAAAGCATAAAGTATAAATAGATGATATGCAAATTAAAATCAGTACAGACACAGATAAATTAATTTTGCTGAGGTGTCTCAGCACAGTTAACTTTATTGTTCATACATAGCTAGCTTTTAGAGATTTTTCTTTTTCTTTTTGACTTGTTTTTTTTCCTTTTCTTTTTCTTAACATAAAAATTGGATAGTAAGAAATGAGTAAGATATAGGGACAGAATGATCTAAGGTGTAGACATTTTCTCATTTGTCTTTTTATAAATAGCACTATGTATCAGTGTATACAAATATGCCATATAATATTCTGTATTCTATGTAATTGGCACATATTGGAGTATTGTGATATATTGACTGTCAAACAATAAACATATTATACAAAAATAAAAATACTAATTTTTTTACCACGCAAATTATGCCAATCACTACAATTTGTGTAACACCACATGTGTGTGACAAAATGGTAGGATTGGGAGTCCTTTCCACTTCCCCCTGTGCTGCATCCCACTGTCTTTAATTAATGATATGCTCACAGTGTATTTTACAACCAATCTTATTTTAAAATGATATTTTCTAATGTGGTATAATTGTGAACACTGAATCTAATCTTTTTATCACTGCAGGGGATACCCTATATTCCTCTGGCAGCTTCTACCTACACTGGGTCTCTAACCCATGTCCTTGACTATTTATTTTGTAACTACAGTATGTCACAAATGCACTCCACAGGTCAGGCCCTCAGCTCCCACAGTGCCAAACCTTGAAGTGCAACATGTGAACAGGAGACAAACAGGGTAACCCTCCTGTCTGTTTTGGGTCTGAAAACACCTATTAGTCTCGAGTCCTGAGGTCAAATATGAACCCCTTTTCACAAGCACACCCAGTTAGCAGGATCAAATATTGCACCCGCTTCAGGGATATGCATTGCAATACTTAACCCAGTGGGCACCCAGCCTGGTTCACAATTCTACCCTCTTGACTCAATTGAGACCCAGGTATATTCTTACCTTAGCAAGATAGTAACACACATAAGCCCTTAACAGTTGTCAGAATTATCAAACACTGTTCCAGCATTCACTTGAAAAGAAAATGGAAAAGGCACAGGCATAATTTCAAGAAAAATAATGTTGACTAAAAATTTAAAATAGATAAAATACAAAACAAAGAACATATAAAATTGGGGTTACAGTCTTTTAAAGTAAATGGATAATTATACAAAAACAAAGCCTTATTACCGAATTTCTACTACTCTAGGTTTCAAGTAAATATAGGTGGTTGAATTTACCTAAAGTGCTGTGAAAGTTTGTCAGGAGTCCCACCTCAAAATCAGAGGCGAGATGTCAAAAGCCAAAAAAACAAAATGCCAAATGCACTGCTTTTCTCCCAGCTAGCTGGTAATATGTCACAAAACTCCTCCTCCCTGATTACACAGCTCACAGATGCTGGCTGTGAGGTCACTCAAACCTGAGAAATTGAATTAATCAGTTATATGTCTCAGCCCACTGCTCAAACATTCCAATAAAAATATATATCTTCTTCTTAATTAGTGAGGCCTTATGACAGCCTAAATTATCCCTTTGATGTTGTCAGAAGTTTCCTGAGGAGCTGTGTTCGCCTAGGTATGAAAGCTAACAGAAATCAGTTAAAACTAGCGTTTTCCTCAGAGGTCATAAAATGCATACTTTGTCCCTGCCTTTCAAAGTAAAGGGATAGTTTGCAACCATTATAACCTGGCCTTTATGATGTCCCAGGAAGTCTTGCAACTATGTGTCAACACAGAGAAGGAAGCTAGCTATCTAGCTAATGTAGCCACTGTTTTGGGGTCAAAAGGTCAGGCCTCTTTAAAAGCTACTGGCAGCCATTTCCCTAAGCAGACATTCAAACATATATTTATATCACAAATATAATCATAACTAGTAGAGGGTTAACACATTACACAGTAAAACATTAAGCTGTCCCTATTCTCTTGGTGGAAGAGGCTATCTAGGCTGTTAAAGTTTGTAACATTATTCCCCCATTAACCCATAACATGAAACAATTTCAATACAGTGCAGTACAATTATTTAATCGGCGTACGCAACCACATTGTGGAGTAATGCTTGTGCAACTTGTTGGTAGCTGAAGGCTAGTTGTATGGCTGGATGTTGACTGACATTTGTAATTACTTTGGCCATTCACTTGAGGGACAACCCCGATGCTGGGGTTCCAGGAAGGCACAGGAATCCTCTTGAAGAGGGTTTGACCCCACTGGAGGTGCTGTGGGAATAGGATTCCTTTGGCTAAAAGTACTTTAGGAAGGAGCCCAAAAGAACAATGCAGCAACTGCAAACACAGAAGAGTAGTGTGATGACAGAGACAGCTGAGAGCTGGAGATAAGTGATAGGACATTGAGGCATGACTTCCAGAGGAGAGAGGGAATGGTAGGACTACAGGAGAAGCTGGGCCACCAGCCAGCCCCAACTCACAGTGAAAATTCTAATACTGGGTAAATAGTACTGGATAACTACTTTATGGCCTTTGTCATTCAGGAGAGGAAAACCCCTGATGGAGGAAATCTATGGGGATCTATGGCCTTGGTCACTATCCCTCCTGGCATAGGCACTATTATTAGACTCACTGTGCTCATCTGGAATTCCATTTCAGGGGAAACTTTTGGAGGACTAGCTTTTGCTCGGTCCCTCTACCAGAATAACACTGTGGAAGTGCCACAAGTAGATCTGGAAGCCAAAAGAGGTACCTCAAGGAAGCAGGCACCCTCACAAAAAACATGGTCTGAGGAGACAGCAACTGCTGAAAGACTAGCACCAAGCCTCAAGACCGTGGGAAGGCTTATCCTTTTGGAAGGGGATACAGAACAAGACTAGGAGAACCTTGGGCAGATACAGGGAGAATAGCTTTCAGAGGTGCTTTCAACATGTCTGTACAGCTAAAGAAAACCAGGTGGGTTTAGGGTCCCACCTCCTGCAGTTGAAGTCTTAAATACTGCACCCCTGAGATCCAGCCAACTGTGCATTTGCACAGCTGATGCTTCCCCCAAAGCAGTGGACAATCCCACCATCAACTGTCACTGTCAGGAGGTGCCACAGGAGACAAAAAGCCTGAAAAGGACCCCCATCCATGACAAGAGACTGACCCTCAGGATGCAGACTTTTAAGGCAGAAAGTGAGCTTGACTGATAAGTAAGCATTGAGACACAATGAGGTGGTGGTTGTCATGGGTTAACGTACACCCAGGTGCATAATGAGGCATGCGGAGCTTGCACTGAGTGTCTTCAGCCCCTGGAAGTGCATTAACCCATGACAACCACCACCCCAGAGTGTCTTGTTGCACTTATAAAAATGGATCCCCATAACAAACTAAAAGAAAGAAAGAAAGAAAGAAAGAAAAACATTATATTAAAAAATAAACATTTTGCAGACAAATGAAGAAAAATGTCACTATTCTCTGTAGGTTTCTGCCACTGAGTGGCACTCTTGTGATTGTGAGGTGGTCTACAAATAGGATGAGCTGCACTCTAAATTCAAAACTTAAATTAATTAGAGTTATCCAAATGTGGAGTCCTAGGAGAGACAGTTGGGCACTTGTGCAGCCTCAGATACTGTGTACAATTGGGAAATCCTCTTGAACCATCTTTCTCTCACCCACCACCTATGTCAAATGGAAGTGGAGCAGGGAGAAATGTAAGATTCCCTTCCATTCATTCAGCCCTGAGGAGTGGAGCTGTATGTGGGGGGGGGTCTCCAAGCCCATCTGACCTGCTGTTATTTGACTGCTTAATTTTGGCAGTGTGAGAAAAGAGTGAAAGTAATAACTTTCTTGTATGGCTCCAAGGAGAGGGACCACAGCTCTAGGTGCAGCAGCTGTGGCCAAGAGACAGACCACAATGCACTCAAAAAACAAGGCTTGTGTGGCTGTTGCGGCCAATAGACAGACTGTGATGGGGCCAAAAAAACACTGCATCAACTGAACACATCTTTCTTGGAAGTGTGACTTGGAGAAGAGACGAGCTGCAGATGTGTGAGCTAATCAGTTTCAACATCTTCACAATCCTGCAGTAATCGTTGCATAATCATGAAGATGTTGAAGCCAGTCAGCTCGCACATGACTTCAGTTAGTTTCAGCTTCAGGTAACACATTCGAACAGGACATGTTCAGCGGCAGTAGGGGATACTTGACAAATTCTGAGATGGGATTTGCAATGCCAAAATCAGTTTCAAAAGCAGTCTGCTTCTGCAGTTGGTCAGGAGGCTGGTGACTTTTAAAAGTACTGTGATCACAGTACCATTTGTGGGGAGGGCAGGAAGTCGGTAAGCTGGTGTAGGAGAGAAGTTTATAGAGGAACATGACCTGCTACTGCACTGGGGACTGGCTGCCTGCAATTTTGAAAGGGGAACAACAAGCTCAAAATGGTCTGTAATGAATAGTAAATTGTGTTTAACAGGACAATCTGGCACTTTCTGTCTGCTGCTGTTTTATTAATGATGTAAATATTTATACATAATTTTTTTTTTGTTTGGATTATGGCAGTTTAGAGCATTTGACATTTTTAACATACAAAAATGTCTGCTTGACATTCTTTTTAAGAACATAAAAGGCATTGATACATGTGTGCACAGCATCCTGGTTGCTGAAAGGTTTCCCTATCCAGTGGTTGTCGTTCCTTATGGCACTGGATTCTGAACCATCTCAGCCAATCAGGTTGCAGTAAAATACCTATTCATTTTATAATGGCCAGTATAAATGCATTCATAGAGCCTAATGGCATAATGCAGAAAAGGACTCACTGGTGAGAAGCATGATGAGTCCGACAGGCTGAATGTTCGTGAGCAGAGCAGTATAATGTCTGATAGGTTGATTGCTGTGTTAGCAGTATGATGTGGCCAGCACGACAATTGTTTGGTGCTGCTATGATAGAAACTGAACTGAATGACAAGGTACTGAAAATATGAACATATATAAATGACCATTTCCTGGAAAACACTAAGACATGATTAGAAATGCTGCAGCTGTAGTACAACCAACTAATGGATTGCAGATGCTGGCAGAGCAAGGTGGAGTAATGGGATACAAAGCATTCAGAGGTACTGCAGTAAAGTGGTTGCAAGGACTGGTTAAGAACAACAGGTTTATCAGTGAACAGGTTACAAGTGTTTGGATATGAAAAGCATGTAACTGACTGTGAAAATGAACATAAAATACTACAGCATGGTTCTTTGTAATTTGGGCAACTCAGTAAAAGCGAGCCCCAAAACAGCGTAAGCATTTGAGCAAGGACACAGATGGCGACTGTACCTCTGAATAATCACCAAAACGGTAACAAATACTTTCTGTGGGGGGTTTCTCCCCCCCCCACCCTCCTTACTTAAATAACAACCTCCAAGGTCATAGCAACTCAGGGAGGGGGAAAAGCATTTGTCACCATTTTGGCGATCACTCATATGTACGGTCGCCGTTTCTGTCCTCGCTCAAATGCATGCGTTGTTTTTGGGTTTGCTTTTATTGAGTTGCCCAAATCATGGGGCACCCTACAGCATAACAGTGCAGGATACAGAATCGAGCAGGCACACTGAAAACACTCTGCAGGTAAGCACTGAGCTGCATGAGGAAAAAGAGCAGCAAGAGTAGTTGCTCTAAAAAGGCAGAAGTAGAAATCTACAGCCAGAGGTGCAAACAAAATGCTAACCCAGAATTAAAGAAAGCAAAACCTAACCAAAAAAGGCCCAAAACTAGCACCAGAAAACCAGCAACCACAGGATGAGAGGGTGGGGGAGGTAAACAGAGCCTCTAGCTGCAGCAAAGTAAAGGAGCTTCCAAATGAGGCTGTAGGAACTTGGTTTATTGTAGCCTAGGAAGGAGGTATGACTGGTTGCTCCCAGCAATCAAACCTCAGGCTTTACCTTTTAATTAATGTTGTTTCTTACAAGGGTATCTACTCTGTAGTGAAGTAGGGGTTACTGCATTATATTACAGACTGGTATATTCACTGTGAACTACATGAACCAAAATTATTTGTCGGCATGGTCAGATGATGTCAGAGTGGAGCCTGTGAATTGGGAGGGAAATAATAGGAGATGGTAGATTGTAAGCAATTCCATGCTGTCCATTGTTTTTTATTCCATTGAGAAAATATTTGACAACAATAACAGCACCTGAGTCAGTGAATATGGTACAAACAAAAAGGAAGAGCTTTATTATGGTGGTCCGAAACAGGCTGTAGGGATCAAAAATAGGGCAAGGCAGAAAATGATCAATGACAAAATAAATAAAATCCTACGTTCTGAAACCACCATTCTCCAACACACAAAATGCACACTTACCTTCACCATTGGGGTACTAGGTAACCAGAATCCTATTTTTGAAGCTCCCTTAAGTCTGCAAAGCATGCACACAGAGGCTACAGGCTGCAGGCCTGATGTGTAGTAGAGCAGTATCACTGTGGACCTGTTGGAGATGCAGCACCAAGGGAAATTATAAAACACCAAGTAGAATTTTTAATAAATTGTAATCTTTGGTGCAAATTGAACACAAGGTAACTGTTCTACTGGACAGTGTTAATATCTTTAAGCCCTTACTGGAAACTATCCATTTATATCCTATCTAACAGAGTTGCAGGGCTGGGGGCCCTGACTGGTACTCATGAATTGGCACTCTGGTAGTGGTCACTTGCTTGCACCTTTTGACATCAAATTCTTATGTACTCTGAGTTTGAAATTTTGTTATACTGTACTGGTTCCTTTTTTAAGTGAGTTTGAGTGCCTGGGTCACTCCTTCCCTTGACAGAGAACTCGCAGGGGTTTGAAGCACTGGGACTTTTTTGCCAGCATGTTCTATTTTTGCCTGCTTTGCTGACTAATAAAGCCACTTTGAAGGAGCTCTTACTTTGTCTGGTTCTTTTTTGCACACCTTGTTGATTTTGGCATTCTGAAGAAACAAGCAGGCTGGCCCTTCCAAAAAAAATGGACTTTATGTAAGGCAACTCCTGTGCCAAATACTGAAGTCTAGTGCTGACACTTCAGGTCCAGGGTTCTGAATAATCCATTTTTTCCTCTGAATCCCAGGCAGGAATTTCTAGCAGGAGCTCAACACACAGAGACTGATCAGCAGAAAACTATTTGTCACAAATCACAAATCAGGCAGATCAGAAAACTGCTGGCTGACTAAGCTGGCTGGCTGGGCATGCTAAAGATGCCCCACTCTCAAACTGAAGTATTCACTGGATAGCACAGTCAAAAGGGGTGAAATGAGTTATCTCTTTTATCCATTTTTGTGCCCTTTCCTCACTGCACTCCAATTCCTACAGCCCCCTTTCCTTGCTGGACACTCTCTGTTGCTGGACAGGTCTGGAAAACCTAGGCATCTTCTAATTGGCCAACAAAAGTGCAAGAAAAATAATGGCCCAATGACTCCGTCACATAGTCATATAGGGCCAGTGGATACCCAAAGATAGCAGTGCCAATGCCTGAGTTGGCATTTTCTTTATGTTTTTTAAATGTTTTATCCCTTTATGTCAGTTCTGCCAATCTATATTTTGACTAAGGCATCCAACAGCAAAACTGCAGCTGTCCAATGTTTTGCCCAACCCTGCTTTCATCTTTTGGGGTCGAGTGAGAAGAAGGGAGCATCCAGACACACCGTTGTATGTTCCACTCTAAGTCTGCATGGTTCTGCACACTCCCTGCCAACTCCTGGCATGCAACAAAAATCTTTTAAATATTTTGTTAAAACCTGGACCTACATTGCGGTTGTCCGTGTTGCACTTCCACATGTTCCAGTTCCATATCCACACCTATGGCCATGGAGATCATTTTGGACCTGGCATGCACAAAACAGAAATTGCTATGGAGTGCTGCCCATTTCCCTGCTGCAGTCTTCAAGGACCAGGAGTATAGAAAGAATATTGCATGGCTCTACGGCTTCCGGCTGTGCAAAGGAGAAGCACAGGGCAGTAGGCAGGATCTCTATTGCTCTTCTTGGCAGGGAGTTTGAGATAAGCCCCACAAGTGGGTGAGTAGTTACAGAGCTGTGATGCTGTTATGAAACTGTAATAATTGCTTTGCTCAAGGAAGGTCTGCTTTGGGCCAACTCAGGATCTACTTTGGTGGGGTTTTTTTCAGCAAACAGTATACCCTCTACTAATAACAAACTGGTATAAATATTATTATGGGTTTGTTGAGCCCTGAAGATAATATGAACATTTAAATTTGCTTTTTTGTTTTGTAAAAATAAAGACACTCCCAAAAGCAACATTTTTTTTTCAATCATAATTGTTGGTGCTTGCAGCTTAAAGCAATAAGCCCCTTGTTCCCAACTGCTCAAAAGCCAAATCTTGATTTCCAACATCCACATAGTGCAGAGGGTCAAAGAATGCACATTACAGTCATCCTTTTATCCTCACAGTCAATATAGAGTTAAAGGGTCTTAGGTGACCACTGATCCAGGGACGAACACAAACGTAAACAAAGGTACCTGGCTATGTGCATTCAGTGTCGTCCTCAGGTACAGACCTTTTTCCCGAACCCATTCAAAGTACCTAGAAAAAAATTGGAGCTGCTACTGTCTGTTCCCAATGCTATGTCTTAAAAACAAATAAGTTAAAACAACTATGAGCTAACACTCACCCCAGGAAAGTATTTGCCATTGTACAGTAGTCTAAAAGTGCCTCTTTATTTCAAAGTATGAAAAAGTGGTATCACGATCATAAAAGCACTGAATCATTCAAAGTATTCTTATGAGACAGAAGTCTCAGTTTCCTACTTTTCCCTTTACCCTTTTGTAATCCATTTTTGTCCAGCAACCAGCAGCACCTGACTTTGAAATCCATTTTCCCATCCCTGGATTCTTCCCCAGACCCACAGAATGATTTGGCAGGTTGTCGCCTACTGATTCCTGTTGTCCACAGATGGCTCTGGGTCCCCTGGAGACATATTATCACAGCAAAAGAGCCACTGGACAGCCCAGCTGATCCATCACTCCTAAACCTCCACCATGGCTCTTTCTCTTGAACCCCACCCTTTATACCTAAAGTGACCTCTTTTATATCCTGGAAAAGAGTCTACCATATTTTCCTGCCACTTTATGAGACAAGAGAGACCTGGACTGGACCTTCCCATCTGTGACTCCAGAATGGAGACATGAGCTACTTGTTTATCAGGGCTAGTCATGTATGACTTGCCCTTCTGATTTGTTAACTCAGCAAGGAAGAGTTCACCCATCCTCTCTCTCTCTGGAAAGTAAACAGCATGACTATACCTACTGTAGATAGTAATGATGATTTTAAAGAGTAAATTACTGCTTTGTTATCTTTTGCATTTGAAACCATCAGGCTACAACAGTATTTATCCTAGAGTTTTGTAAAGTGACTGTGGCAAAAGACAAAATGGGTCATTAATATGATAACAGAGAGATATATGACCTGATTACAGAGCTGAGGCTTTCCCCATAATGTCAAAACAGTGGTGAATAGTTTGATCTTTGAACAATGTATTGTGCTGAGCTAACATCATTGGAGCTTTATAAAAAAGACAGCTATTTCAGAAGCTCACTAAAGATTTGCTTGTTCAGTAAATTTATTTCACTGGAGGATGGAAACCAAAGCAAATTAGAAGCCATGTATTCTGGAAACTACATTTGCTCCATTTACCAAGTTTGCCCTAAGGCAAGTTTCACTTTAACATGAATAGTTCTCAGTCTTTCTATATATATTGTACAGTGATCAGTAACTTTGTGAAAACTGGCTGAATACAGCTGAACATTGGTAATGTAGAGCTTGCTGTTGTGGCTTAGTGACAGGACTCATCTCTTGGTGCCTGTGATTATTGTTCAAGTGCCAACTGAGAAAATGGTTTCATATCCAAACTTGACATGACAGCAAAGTACTAAGGGGGCTGCAGTATTGAAGAGCTGCCCATTGGGTGACATATGAAACAAGATCATGTCTGCCTGACTCTGCTGATCATCCCAGTGGAAGTTATACAGTAGACCCCAGGACACATTTCAAAAAGAGTAGGGTCCATCTCAGTGTCCTGGCCAACATTCCTTTACTCAAAACAGTTCTGATACTACCTTTAGCTGTGTATAGATCGTGTGGGTTTAATAGATGCTCTGTTTGTTTGTTTAGGGTCCTTGCACTACAAATAGCTGTAAAATGGCATCTGACAAATTCTGCCTCCATAACTGCTCAAAACACCTTCACATGGGACTTGGTTAAGTAAGCATTAATCACCGACAGAGGAGGGCTCTACCGGTGGATTAATGCCTGCTAGAGGATTGGTGAGCGAGGGCGAAGCCCAAGGGTTCAAACCCCACAGCGGGCATTAATCACTGGCAGAACCCAACTCTGGAGGTGATTAATGTGCTTGTAACATGGCAAGCGCGACGGAAGTAGTGTCAGAATACTGGGTACCATGCTACCGCGAACATACTTTTGATCTCCCCTTGCTTGCTTGCCGTGTCCCTCGAAAACAGTTTCATTGAATCCTTGCTCATCTTCTCTTCTGCTGCACTTAGCCATGCTCCAATCCTGACTGTTCTTAACCGGCCGCTGTCAGTTAGGGCCGGGGCTAGCATCACTGTGGCTCAAACCTCGAAAACCCACTTTTCAAGTTCTGTGATCTCCAGCTGGTGTTGGGGATAGAGTGGGCGGGTACAGGATCAGCCGCCCACTGGTGACAGCACGGTACCTGGCAGGCGGGCACTGGAAGGCAGCGGCTCGCAAGCACCATGGGTAGCCTCAGGGGGTGGTGACGGAGCGGGCGGCTCCCCTCTACTGCTGCGGAGGTGACAGGTGGTACTAACTGAGCGGGCGTCAACTGTGGGTTAATACCCGCTCAGTTTGTGTCACCTGTGCCACTTATGCGGCTGCTCCATTTCAGTGCTCTCTGCTAAGCTGTGTTACAACATAGCATAATCGCCACCTAACAGTGTATTAATCAGAGCACAACCTGTCAAGGTCAAAAAGTAATTCTGCAAACCAAACACCAACGTGACAAAAATTACCATACAAGCAACCCTCCAGCACAAATGATTTCAAAATCATGCACTGCAAACCCAAACATTAAGAAACACAACTGTAAAAACAAAAACCATCACTAACTTAAGAAGCCTACTCCACCAAAAAGATTCGACTCATACTCTATATTGCAAATTCAAACATAAAGAAATACAATTAAAAAAGCAAATACAGTTGTTAACTAGAAAAACATGAACTGCCCCCAGCAAACCTTAAAGAAAAAAACAAAACAAAGGCAATTACTACAGTAACTACGTTAAGCAAAACAACCAATAATGTCTGTGGTACTTCGAGTCAAACAGAAATAAAAAGTAATGCAAATGCATACCAAATTAAAACATAGAAAGCCTACAATTCTGCACAAGAGCAAGCACATACTGTATACAGATTTAGTATTATAAATATAACTGTGACAGGGTTGAATAAGACCCTGTCCCATTTGTTATGTAGAAAGAGTTAAATGCAAGGATCTGTTCTATCCTCAGCATTTCATCCTGTATGCCGACAAAGTGTAAATTGTTAGTGTTGGTGGCAACATTCAGAAACTTGATGACAGGGTGTAAGAAGATTTTGATATGTTACAGGAGTAGTTTAGGTCTCATAGGTTAGTTCTCAACTCTAAAAATACAGAATCAATGTTCTTTGAGGGACCCCAAGAAGAACAGTGTAGGTCCGCTTATCATTTTTAATTTAAATTAAGAAAGCACTGAATGTGATGACAACTGAATGTGTCTGGGGATCACTTTGTATAGTACTCTCTCTGATGAGTCTCATGTGTTCCTCTTGATTCAGACAATCCATCGCAGGCTGGGACTTCTTTTGGGGCACATGTCTTTCTTATACCTGAGTCCTGCAAACTTGTGGCCCACAGACGTCTCTTCTTAATTCTCAATTATGGGTGTTTGGTTTACACAGCCACTTCAGAGAGTGCTATCTAAACTGAAAACTGCACATAATAGTATTTGTCATCTTGTAAATGGTCAACCCCAAAACATAGAAACATAGAATTTGCTCACAGAAATTAACCACTTGGCCCACCCAGTCTGCCCAGGTGGTCCCTGCCTAGTCTGTCTCCATAGACCTTAAGTGGTCTCTGGAGACCCTCCTTTCTCCTTACCTATTTATTAATATTCTCCAGTCTCTATCCCATTCATGGTTAAAGTTCCCTACTGTTTTCACCTCTACCGCTTCCACTGGCAGTCTGTTCCAGGTATCCACCACACTTTCAGTAAAGTAGTACTTCCTCACATCTCTCTTACAATTCCCCCCATTTAGCTTCATCACATGCCCTCTGGTCCTGGTGCTCTTTCTCATCCTGCACCCTTTTCACCCCGATTAGGTACTTGTAGGTCTCTACCATGTTTAAAAGGTTTCACCTGTGGTTTGATGGGGGGGGGGGCTGCCAGACTCCACCCCTTCCCCTACACAAGCCACATACTCACACACCTCCAATGCCTGATGTTTTTCACGTGTGGTTTTACCTCAGTGCTGCCTCCAGTTTCTCTTCTTCCTCTGCTGTTTTGTTTTGTATCTCTCTTCTTGTGTCTCCTTGTTTCCACCCATTTTGCCTCTGTCTGTTTGTTTCTTGTTCTGCTGCTTGTGCTCCCGTTGCTGCTATTGTGCTTCTGTTGCTTTCTTGTTCCATTTACTTCTCTTCCTCCCCCCCCCCACCTTTTTTTGCTTACCTCCTTTGTTTTCTCTCCTGGCTCCATTTCTTCTGTTTTGCTTTCTTTGCTTTTCATTTCTGTGCTACTGTCTTGCTTTCTCTTTTGCCTTGTTTCTGCTGCAGCTACTCTGCCCCCCTTTGTGCATTTCTGTCCCAGCTGCTTGTGGTCTGTGACTTGCTGCTGCCTATGTGCCCCTCTTGGTGTGCTTCTGAAGTCTACTTGCTTGTGTTTCCATCAGTTCTCCTCCCTCATTCTAGGAACCAAATTCCTGCTTACCTCTGTTAACCAACTGTTTCCTTTCCATACAGGATCCGGCCACAGCCTTCTTGTTCTCAGTTGTTGCTTTCTGGGTGCCTGTCTTGCAGATTTTATTTGTATCTCCTGCTGCTCCAGGTTGCTGCCTTTTTTTTTTCATTCATTGTTGTCAGTTGTTCCAATAGTGTCGCTTTCCCTCTAGACCACCTACAACATCCTCTGGTGGGTGATGGTTTCAGAGTCCTCTCATTTGTTCATTAGTTCCTATCACTCCTGGGATAAGTGACATAGTGGTGGTGTAATGATCTGTAGAAGCACAGTCATGCAGCCATATGCCTAGCCTAGCCTGTACTTGGAACAGTGTCCCATTCATCGAGCATTGCTTGGAATGCCATGGGTCATCCGCCCATAGCAATTACTTCCTTGGGACATGCTCAACACTCCAAGCCCCACTCAGACTCAGCTAATCCTCTCTCTCATACTTCCCAGTTATCAGCATATTGAACCTCATGATCACTCACTCAGTCAATTCGAACCTTGAGGTAATGAATTCCTGGCAGTCTGTCTTCCATTAAATTCTTCACTGGAAGCCTCCTTGAAATCTTAGTTCTGCATGAAGAAATGGATTTTTCCCAAGTTGATGTCTGCACACTGATTATTGAAAGGTCCATATTTTCTTCCTTTGCCAGAAAGCAGGCACAATTTTACTTGTATCTTGCAGCATTAAGACCAAACACAGCTTTACGTTCAGCACCAAAACTTAACTCCAACTAGCACTTCAGCAGCATTTCAGTTTGAGGAGTAACAGGTTCTCATTCTATGAAAGGGTTCAGTCAAAGTTTGGTTTAATTCCAGAGTGGCATCCTGAAATCCGGGCCTTTCAGTCACCTGCCGAATCTGGGTCCTTCAAATTGACTCCCAGTTCTTCATAGTAATATTCCCGTTCCAATACTGACTCTTCCATCATCTTCCATTCCCTGGTGTCATGCCAACAGCCATTATTGCTTCTGGCTCAACCTCCTGAACTAGTCAGCAACCAGCAGCACCTCTGTCAGGTGGCTTGCTCCTGCTATCAGATATGGCAGTGCTTCTACAATTACCACTGATCAATTTCTGCCAAAACTGCTGCTTATCTATCAAGAGTTAAATCACAAGTATCCTGGGTGGCTCTGAACAATGACATATTGCAGGCACTGCGCTGGACGTGCCCTACCTGTTCCATTTCTACTAGCACACCTCAAGTTTGTGATAAGGATTATTCCTTAGGGAAGAAGTTTCATATCCCTTCTTAAAATGGCACATTTGGTCACTGGCACTGCTCTGGATCATTACCTTACCTCACTGCTTCTGCTTATTCAGACCTAGTCACATGGCCACATTTTCAATTAGACTGGAAAGGCATATCCAAGTTTGTAATGATCCAGCTCCAGAATCGAAAATCAAGATTTCCTTGCTGCAACCCCATCCTATGGTTTTGTGGCATTTTGTGGCCCATTTTTAACTGCTTGCCCAAGGCCATCAGAAACACAGGATATTCCTAATTTTCAATCCATGTCATTCTTGTCTGAACTGTACACTATTGCAACAGCTGCTCTCACTTTGGATCACCTTTAGAACAATTAAACTCTCATATCCTAGTCTGATAAACAAGCAGTCTTAACCATAATAAATACAGGTTGATCCTCCTCCTCCATAATGAACTTCCTGAGAAGACCAACATAAACCTCTTTATGCAATTCAGAACTTCCATCTTCTGACCGGTGAAGTTATGACTCCTCCTCCATCATCCTAGATTCACCATGTTGCTCACATGCAATCAACCTGTAGCAGGCCATATCATACTGCTCACAGCCAAGAAGGGCTTTGGCCACATCATACTGCTCACAAGTATTAGGCCTGTCAGTCATATCATGCCACTCACAAGTATTAGGCCTGTCAGTCATATCATGCCACTCACAAGTATTAGGCCTGTCAGTCATATCATGCCACTCACAAGTATTAGGCCTGTCAGTCATATCATGCCACTCACAAGCATTTGGCCTGTCAGTCATATCATGCCACTCACAAGCATTTGGCCTGTCAGTCATATCATGCCACTCACAAGTATTAGGCCTGTCAGTCATATCATGCCACTCACAAGTATTAGGCCTGTCAGTCATATCATGCCACTCACAAGTATTAGGCCTGTCAGTCATATCATGCCACTCACAAGTATTAGGCCTGTCAGTCATATCATGCCACTCACAAGCATTTGGCCTGTCAGTCATATCATGCCACTCACAAGTATTAGGCCTGTCAGTCATATCATGCCACTCATAAGCATTTGGCCTATTGGCCGCATCATACTGCTCCAAGCAATCGGCCTGTCAGTCACATCTACTGCTGTCAAGCATTAGGCCTGCTGGCCAATACTACATGACAATATACTGTATATTGACATTCAGTTTACCTTAATATGCATCTATCCTAGTTTAATATTTATCCAGCCCAGCAGTTGAAGCATTCCATCAAGACCTGAGAAATCTACTCCTCATGGACTTCCCTTTAAGAAAGCTTGTAGTCCATGCTCTGTATTGCAAACTAACAAATATCTTACAAGATGGAGTGTTCCATTCACTAACTGCCCAACACTTACTAGATGTTTATTAGCTTAGCCTTCTTTAGATTCCTAAGTCTTGGACAAAGTACATTCTCCTCAGCTGCATTCTATTCCACTATTCTCTTGTCCTGGTCCCTGGGTGCATTTTAGGTCGACCCAGCTATGAAGACTGTGTTTCTACACACATGTCTTTACCAGTATATAGCGTTTTTGACTGAGGTGTTGCTGTTACCTTAATTGCACTCAACCCTAAGGATACTCGTTTTTTGAACATACACCTTTATACTGAGTAATTGAGTTAGCTACACATGTGCTTTAAATTCAATTGTACTCGCCTAGCCCTGGTAGCAGCTCCTTAAAAAGCAGCCATAGCATTTAATATCAATGTTTAATTTCAGCATTTAACTTCTGCTTATTTCAGTTTTGGGCCTTCCTTTGTTAGAATTTATAGCCAGGTAGCTTCCATGTTATTTTATTCTAGTGAGGAACATCAACTGCATGCCAGGTTTGTTGCGTACATGCACCTTAGTGAGTACCCTGTTATTCTGTGTAATTGTGGAAGCTAAACTGGTGCTTTAAATCCAAATTACTCATTAGCCCTGGAAGTAGCTCCAAAAAGGAGTATTAGCTCTTTATATTTAATATTATTTCTGCATTTATCAGCCTGTTTTCAGCCTGTATGTTTTTTGGGGCCTTTTCTTTGTAGAACCCAGCCAGGTAGCCTGTATGTTAATTTAGTGCTGCTGTTGAGCCCTAACTAAACGCTAGGCCAGCTGTAACCTCTGTCGATTGGCTCACACTAAGAATTTTCCTGTTCTGCTTCAAATCAGCATTGCGAGTGTCCTGCTATATAATCCCCTACCTGTTTCTTTTCTCCGCAGTCAGTTTGGGCTCCCCAGGCGGTAAGCTCACTGCAGCTGGCACAGGTCAGCATTTGGTCACAAGGGCAGCAGTCGGGAAGCCGTCCCTCGCGAAGCTCGGCTACAAGGCACCGGAGGAACTACTACATGCGGCTGTGTGCTGGAGAGTATGCAGCTGGAGCTGGTCACGAGGGCTGAGATCTGGAAGCCTCCCCCCCCCCCAACAAAGCAAGGTACGGACTCGGGAGCCGCACTGCATACTGAAAGGGAGCTGGTCCCTGAGTGCTTTCCCGCAGTTGCTGCGCGACTGCTCCCTGCCCGCCCCACAATGCCCTCCCACCCTTTGTTGGTGTTAGTTATATAGGCGTAGGAACTCGCATCACTACAGCTGTCTCGTGGGGTTCTATTTACTAAGTATTGAGTTTTCCATCTGCTCGTTATTAGGTTTAGCCACATGAGGTCGCCCTTCCTGTCTAAACCCCTCTATCAATTTCTGACTGCTTAGTTTGATATTGTTGTTACACTATACCTGCCTACTCACACCTCCCTTACTGTTCTATAGTCTGTTACTCCTGCTAATCATGATTCACTTAAACATAATCTACCTACCCACCTTGGCTCTCCTGCTATGGGTCCTCTCTGTTCCCTCTGGTCTTATACTGCTCGTGTCACCCTACTTGTCCTTCTCACTAGATAACTTCCACTTTTCTAACCTCCTATCTCACCCATTACCAAGGCATCACTCTCTCCCAAATTTTGGGCTTGCCCTAAAACACATTGCGTTCATTCTGAAACTTGTCCTAAAACAAACTGAGTTTATTCACAAACACATGTTGGGTAGGTTCACTTCTCCACCTGGGCTTGCAACTAAGGCTTTTATTACTGTGTCTCTCTGGACTGTTGCCAGTTCCCTTACCATTGCTGGGGATATAGAGACAAACCCAGGCCCTATTATGCCCAATAATCCCTCCCTGCCCCTCTACTCTCCATGACTGCCCCGATCTGCTGGCCTCTCCTTTGCACACATTAATACTAGGAGTCTACTGGCCAACCACCCTGATCTGGAAGCATGGACCTATACCAACAACCCTGACATCCTTGCCATTTCTGAGACCTGGCTTAAGCCTTCCTATGATGACTCCCAGTGCTCCCTCCCTGGGTATAACTTGGCACGGGTTGACCTCCCCTCTTCCAAAAGAGGTGGAGGACTTGCCTCTACTTTAAACCTCAGTTAAACATCACTCTAATGCCAGCTCCCCCCCAGCCAACTGTTAAGTACTCCATTCCCTTCTTCTACTTGGGGCATAAAGAAACTACACATATTCTGTACCTATATACACCCCAGAAAAGCCAGGCTTGGTTTCAGTGAATTCATGGATTACCTTCTATCCATGACCAGGAATAATATCATCTGTCTTGGGGATTTCAATCTGGACTGGCTTGGCCCTTACGTGGACACCCTATCCTCTATGACTAGCAAGGCCAATCTCTCTCAACTCGTACAGGAGCCCACTAGATTATCCCCTGGTGGTACTAGTGCCACCCTTCTTGACTGGATCCTGACTAATAGAAAGGATGCCTTTCCCTCTGCGGGTGTTCTTCCAGACTCCATAAGTGATCACTACCCCGTTTTCTGTATTTGGGACAACTCTGTCCCAGCCTTCCCCTCCAAAGTGTTAACTTTTTCCAACTTCTCAAACCTAAACTTAGATAACTTTGTTTCAGGATCTTAATGCTATTGACTGGTCCCTGCTTTACACCACTAATGACATAAACACTGCCACAAATTATTTTAACAGCTCTCTTCTCTCTCTACAAAACAAACATATCCCTGTTACCACAAGAAGGTTTAAAGGAAAAAACACCAAATGGCTAAAACGCCCCCTACTTCACCTTCTGAAACTCAGGAATAAACTACAGTCAGTCTGGAAGTCCTCCCGTCTCCCCACTGACTTTGAAGCCTACCAAACTCTGCGTAATAAATGTAAAAAGGAGATTTGCCTGGCCAAAAGCTCCTACTTCAGGAACCTACTAAACGCCACCACCACATGCCCAAGAAAATACTGGTCTCAAATCAAGGAAATTCTTGGGAACAACAAGCCTACTACTCCTACTAATATGTTCATTAATGATGTCCACTGTAACCACCCACTCACCATTGCCAATGCTTTCAACTCCCTCTTCTCCTCTCTACCTACTTTGGCCTCTCCTCCTAGCTCCCCCACTCCTCCGTCTTTGGTGCTGGCTCCAGTCTCCTACCAGCATGTTCTGGACCTTCTCAAAACTGTTCCTTCTTGCGGCAGCCCTGGCCCTGATGGGTTGCACCCTCGGATTATCAGGATGTTTGCGGCCTGGCTTGCTAGGCCCAGCCTTAATTAGGCTTTTCAACCTTTCCATAAGGACTGCTACTGTCCCCCTGATCTGGAAATCCACCAGAACGATCCCTGTCCACAAGAAGGGAGACACTAAACTTCTGTCCAACTACTGCCCAATCTCCCTACTTCCCACTCTTAGTAAGCTCATGGAGAAACTTGTTCATCGACAGGTCGCTGAGCATCTCTGTAACTATAATCTTCAGTCTCTCTCCCAACATGGCTTTAGGGTGGGACATAGCACTACCACAGCCCTTACCCTTCTCACGAGTGACATCAAAAGCAACATGGATAAGGGTCTGCTTACTGGTGCAGTGTTCATTTACCTATCCAAAGCTTTTGATATGGTTCACCACCCGCTTCTGCTGTCCAAGTTAAGTGACATTGGTGCTTCTGACTCCACCCTATCCTGGTTTAGTAGCTACCTGGATAACTGCTCCCAGGCAGTTTCTTACTGCAAAACTCTTTCCACCTCTACCCCCATTACCCTGGGTGTTCCATAGGGGTTGATACTCGGCCCTATGCTCTTTTCCCTCTTCCTAAATGACATTCATAGTACCTCCTCTCACAGCAGCCACCTCAAGTATGCAGATGATATAGTGCTCTACCATTCCGCCAAATCTGTTGCTGACATTAACAATACCCTCACTCAGGACTTTCAATCTCTCCAATCTTGGCTCTCCGCTAACCAGCAGATCCTTAATATAGGTAAAACTCAGGCTATGCTGTTCAGCTCATCCAAAAAATGCACTCAGAATACTCTAAACTCCTTGTCTGCAGTCAGGAGGGGACGCCAGTTATGAATACTGTTACCTTCAAATACCTTGGGGTCACACTTGACCCTGCCATCGATTTTTCCTTGCATATCAACAAGGTCTGCCGGGCCGTTAATACCAGAATTGGCGCAGCCTATCGGGTACAGCACTCTCTCACTCCCTCTGGTAGGCTAGCAGTGGCAAGAGGCATGCTACATCCACAACTTCTTTATGCCCTCCCTGTTCTGTTCAATATCAATACTAGTGTACTCAGCAAATGGGACACTTCCTACAACAATATATGTAGGTTCGCCTTATCTGCCCCCTGACTGACTCATCACTGCCAGCTCTACTCCAGCCTGCACTGACTATCTCCCAAAGACCTTCGTTCTTACTGTCTAGGTTGCTTTATCGACTCACTTACTAGACCCCCTAGCCCGTTCTCCCTGAGAGATCTGCTTACCCCTATCACACGGATCCACTCGCTCAGGTCCTCATCTGTCCCCATGCTATCAGTCCGGCCATGCGCTACTAGAATGGGTTAACAGGCCTCTGCTCATTTGGCCCCTAATTTCTGGAACTCACTTCCCACACAGGTTAAACTGTCCCCCTCCCACCACTCCTTTAAGAGGTCACTTTTCTCTCACCTCTATGCACTTGGAATCTATAACTGCAACTAACTGTGTCTCCTCCCTCTTTCTCCTGTTTTGAGGATGTCCAGGCGTTACCTATCTTGTTGCATCTAGCTTTTGTTTGTTATAGCATATTGTGTACTGTTCAGCTTTTTATATGTTATTTCATCTAGTTGTTACAGCATATTGCATACTGTTAGCTGCTTATATCTTGTGGGTTCCTCCCATACTGGTGTGACTGTATTATTTTTACTGTCTTGTTGCTGATGTCATCACTGTATTTATTTTGTTCTACACTCCTGGGTCATGCCTGAAAATAGGCAGGACTGTTGCCTAGTGCACTTACCTGGTTACCAAAAGCTAATAAATAAATAATCAATTCAGAGCTGCTTACCCTCACACCAACAAAGAAATGACTCCTTCTGCACCATTCCAGGAACTGCAATTGACCAAAATATATACTGTATCTCAACCATGCTTCTGCTACCAACTGGAATTCTCTAGCTGCATCAACAAGTCTGCCTACAGACTGACATAGAAGAAATACACTACCTTCTGCATCCTTTAGAACATAGACCCTCTGCTATATTCTGTTCTGCATGTTCTTGCATTTGCACACTACTGTTCTCAAATGTTTAGCTTGACAGCCATAACAATCAAACAATATATCTCAAGCATTCAGTTAACCTTGTTGGGTTCCATGTAATAACAGCTAAGCAAAAACAGCACCCACACAATAGGGCAAACACAAAATAACAATTCCAAAACCAGCAATCAGCACTACAGCTAGTGTCAAAACAGCAAATTGCTTTACTGTATTTTTGCAGAGTGAGGGGGCCCACCCCCATACCCCCTATCTACAGTAACCAGCTCTGGGGGGAAGGCAACTCTGGGAATGGGAGAAACTTGGCCGAGGAGATGTTCTCTGGGGAAGCAACTCAAGGAGGGATATAAAGTCAGGGGAGCGGAAACCCAATAGCGCCACTAAAGGAGTCAATAAAAGTGGGGGAGCAGAAGCAGAAATGAACCTCAACACAGGGGCAAACTATACACCACAAAATAAAATCAACACTACCATAAGAAATATCACCTGGGAGTCGAACCCAGCTCTATAGCATGACCCAGCTCCTCAGAGGTACTGACTATAACCCTTATGCTAAGCTAGCAGCACAGTTTGCAACCTACAATGCTACCCTATGTCTTGCATCTCCTCGTTCTTTCCCTACCACTGCATTCCTCACTCTTTTCACTCCTTTCACACCCTCACTACAGTTCATACCTCGCTATTCTGTCAGGTGCTCAAATTGAGTTGTTCAAATTGAGTAGCTCAATTTCACTCTCCCATATCACGGGATACCACCTTGCTGTCCATCCATCCCAATACCACATGCTTATGTATCCTGTCTAACAATCAAGGTTTGAGAAAACCTACTCCTCAAGATCCTCCAAAAGGAAGCCTGTAGAGAACAACCTATATTCTTGAGTGACTGACCTCTTAAGATGAAGTTTTTGGATCTTCCTCTGATGTTAATCTACAAGTAGCCATAACATTATTATTCCTTGGACTCCTATGACTGGAAAATTTTCCTCATTTTCTGTATTAATCCTGCAACCCACCTAACAAAAAACAACCTCAAGAGCTTCAAGAAAGCACCAGCAGATCACTTTATTCCTACTTTAGCAAGATCAAGAAATGACAGAAATAACAGAGAGGTCCACATTTCCTATTTCACAACAAACTCAGCTTGGCATCCTAGTCAGTCCTCAACCAGCTGCAAGTTATGGGCAGATATTCTGATTCTACTCATCCTCTACTGTGTACTGAAAACTATTAAATCATGATTACTTCCTCATTATTCATGTCAGGGTGTTTCTGTCTCATCTGGGTCTTGATTTCTCATCTTTTCCCAGCCATGCATTCAGGAGTGGAGTAGCCATCTCAGCTTCCAGAAAGAACATAGTGGCTCACATCATAAAGATCATGGGTCACTTACTTCATCCTGCTTTGAAACCTAGACATCCAAATTTCAAACTCCAGCAACCTTATAGACAACTAGCCTCATAATCTTTAGAGGTCTAGAGGGAAAACTAACCCAGTAACCTTTGTTCCCCAGAGCTTCCCCATTTTTTTCCTTCTCCTCTATGTCATTGGGTCTATTCCATGAATTACAAGGCATGGGTTCTGTTATATCACACTTTGGTCTTTTGGCTCTTTTAGCTACCAATTTCCTTCAGCCTCGAGAAAGTTCTCCTGGCACCTCTGCCGAGGGTGGAATTCCAGAGGAAAGTGTCAAGCCAAAGTAACTCATCAAAATAACATTGCACAAGCACTTATACAACTGGCAGCCACACATTAAACTTTTCTCTCTCTCTCCTCTCTTACAGGTTGTATATGCTGAAATCGCTCTGCCTCTCCTCATAGGATTTTTGATACAACCCCCTGCATCATTTTTGTTCCCCTTCTGTGGACTGCCTCCACCCTGTCAATGTATTTTCTAAGGTGCAGCCTCCAGAACTGGACACAATACTCTAGGTGGGATCTCACAAGTGAGTGATACAGTGGCAACACCACCTCCATCCTCCTGCTGAAGATACCTCTCGATATGCATCCCAGCATCCCACTGGCCCTAGCCACTGCTTTGTCACACAGCCCTACCACTCTGAGGTAATCAGATATGAGAACCCTAAGGTCCCTTTCTTGCTTTGTGATTGTCAGTACCTTCCCCCATCCCATACTCAGCTTCTGGATTCCTATGCCATAGGTGCATGATTTTGAAATGTTGGGCTTTGAATTCCAACTGTCATGCTCTTGACTACTCCTCAAGTTTCAAGTTTCCTAAGGTCCCAGCTGGCCCATTGGCACTAAGGGTTGAGGTGCTGGATGCCACACCTTGTGCCACACCAATGACCTGGGGTCAGGAATGACCTCGGGTCAGAGGTGTAGCCAGGGATTTCAGATCTGCACACCAAGTGGACTCACTGCTACCCCCCCTGCGTTGTTAGGGTGAGCTACCCCACCCGGGTGTAGCCAGACAATATACAAATGTACACCAGGATCATGTTTATTGCCTCATTTGGCACAATATATACCGTTTTTGTATCTCATGACAGTGGTTGTTGTCTATGCATGGGTAAATACAAATGCCATGCATTGTTTCCGAAGACACCCACATACTAGCCCAGAGCCTGTAAAGTTGTATTGTCCTTGGGATGCAAAGAGGGTATTGGTGACCAGTCCTTCTAGTTTCGACTCCTATGAATAAAATTACAGAAAGGTTCAGTATTTTCTTTGTTAGTTTTCATGGAAAAAGGAAACAGTTCAGAGTCAATTTGCTACCCCCCTTAAATAAAATTGCACACCATGGAGTGCTTGGAGTATGCCTGCCTACACCCATGCCTCGGGTGTCAGAGAGTAGGCTGAGGGGACTGGGCATCCCAGGGACTGATCTCCTACTCTAGGGAGGGTGGGATGGTATTACTGTGGCTGCACTGGCTCCTGGTAGTGGCTGGTGGTTGGTGTATGTGGTGGTTCACTGTGGGGATGGCACGGATGGTGTCGGATGTGCAGTGCATGGAAGCACACATGGCAGCATCACTGATGCCATTGCACACCCGTGCCATGGGGTGGGGAACCAGTACACTGAAAAAATCTTCCAGCATGCTAGATGAAGTCTGGTCCCATCGGTGCCATGCCACTCTGACTCGGGATGCTCCTCCCAGATCCTGACTCCCGGCTTCCATGATGGTGGTGGGGTAGGTACGCACCATGACACAGCCAGTGAGAGAAGTGGAGGAGGGGGTTGAGCACAGGTGCTGGGAGTGGTGCGTGCCATGGGTCCAGACAGATAGGGGGGACCATAGGCAAGACACCCCAGCTGAGGTGGGAATAAGTACAATAATAAAAAAGAAGTTTCCTAAGGTTCCTACACATTCTCTCCACCCCTTTCTGAGTGTGCACCCCATTAGAGATTTGGTGTCATCTGCAAAAAGGCAGACCTTTCCTTCCAGGTCATCTGCAATGTCACTTACAAAGGTACTGAAGAGAATCGATCCCAGTACTGAGCCCTGTGGCACTTTGCTAGTCACTCTCTGCTCCTTAAAGTGAGTGTCATTAACCACCACCATCTGTTGCCTTTCCATTAACCAGTTCCTTAACCAGTTTGCCACTTTGGATTCCACCCCTAAGCTTCTCAACTTCTTTATCAGTCTCCTGTGTGGTACAGTATTGAATACCTTGCTAAATTCCAGATAGGATACATCTACTGCCCTCTCCTTATCGATTTCCCTGGTCATCCAGCTGAAGAAATTAATCAGATTCTTCTCGCATAACCTGCCCCCCCTTGTGAATCAATGCTACCTTTGATCTTCCAGCCCATTAGATTAAAGATGGTATACTAACCTTTCCTTTAACATGGTTTTGATTAATATCCCCACCACTGTTGTGAGACTGACTGGCACACAGTTGCTAGTCTACTCTCTGCTGCTGCTCTTATAGAGCAGAACTCTGCCTGCTCTCCTCCATTTCACTGGAACCACATATGTTTCCAGTGAGCTGTTGAATAAGACCATTCCATTAGTACCCTAGGTTATATCCCATTTGGTCCTGTAGCCGTGTCCACTTTCAGAGCTGCATGTTCCTTCAGAACTATTTCCTCAAAACTGAACTTGTGTCCATCTCCCCGGCCCCGTTCCTACTGTTCCCTTGTCACTCACTCATCCCCCTCCCTCCACTGTGAGCAAAGTAACCTGTTTGGGATGTCTGCCTTTTCTTGAGCCTCTTCTGTATAGTCTCCCCCACCATCCTTCTTTTATTTATTTGTCATATATTTTACCAGGTCAGCAAACAGAGTCCAAAATGGGCTCATTGTGACTTGGCGGGGGGGGGGGAGTGGAACAGGACCCTTTTTTCCATCACTACCATGGCCACTTCCCTGGAGAAAGATAACTGTCTCTTTTTCCTTCTAGCTGAACTAATGTCCTTCATGCAGAGGTTAATTGCTTAATTGTGCCCTCCCATATTTTTCTCCACTGTTCCTATTTCCCTCTCTGGCACTGCCCCTTCCCCCAAACAAGGCAGTTTCTGAGACAGTCTCCTGTTTCTTTCTACCTTCCTAAAGTCCAGGACTCTTGTCCTCATGTACTTTATGTTCCTGTCTTAATGTTAAACCACACTGTACGGTGATCATTGGTACCTACGGGACTGCCCACTGTGACATCTGCATTGCTATCTGTGTTTGTAAGCATGAGGGCTAGCACTACTCTGTCCAATGTGGGTTCCTTCACTAGCTTCCTGAGAAAAGCCCCCTGTAGGGAGTGAAGGATGGCACTGCTCTTTGTTGAAGCTGCAGTTCTAATGCTCCAATAAACGTCTGGCAAATTGGTGTCCCCACCTAGAAGCACCTCCCCCTTACTTTCCATCCTGATAATGATTTCCCCAAGTGCCTTATCCAACTCCTCTCCCTGTGCTGGAGGTCTGTATACCACACCTGTATGGACAGCATTCCAGTACTTGTCTCCAGAATGACGCACAGCACCTCCAGCCATTTTCTTTTCCTGTGGTGCCCCTGTACTTCTGAGACCTTGATGTTCTCCTTTACATATAGTACAGCTCCTCCTCCCTTCCCTGTCTTACCTGAACAGAGAGTATCTCAGTATGGCCATGTCTCAGTTGTGGCTGTCAGTGCACCATGACTCCATTACGACCACCCAATCCAGGCTATCCTCTGCAATGATGGCCTCCAAGTCCAGAATTTTATTCCCCAGACTGCTTGAATTGGTGCACATGGCTCTTCATACTATACTCCCTACCTGGTTCCTGTCCCCCACCCCCACATGTGCTGTTCTCTGAAGCTCTCCCTGTCCCCCCTTTTCTTGCTACCTTCTCTGTTACCTGTCTCCTTCACTCCTTTCTTCTTGTTTACCTGATTTATACCCCCGTTGTACTTTGCCTTTTCCCCACCTTTGTCTTCTTGCACCTCTACTCTGGGGCAGCTTACTCTATTTGGACTCTCTCTCCCTACTGCTTCATCATTTGGGGGGAATTTTTGCCTTCCTTAGTTTCATGGCCCTCCCTGGCTAATTTAAATGCTCATCTAAGTAGCATTTAAACCTCACAGGGTTTTATTTAACTCTAAAAATTGATTAGTGTTTTGCTCATAAAAGTGCTAAATCTTTGTGAAAATGCATAGCTCTTACCTCACTGTGTTTAACAAAGACTGCAATTCTAGAAAATCTTTATAAATACTTTCTGTACAGTTAGTATCGTCCCAAGAAAAAAAAACTACTAATCAATTATTTAAAACCTGCACTAAGGACTATGGTCCTCCTCCTGGAAAGATGTTAGCCATCTTATTCCCCAGCTCACTCATCATTGTCAAAATATTCTGCAATGTGTTGTCTACCCTTTGACGACTGGTGTAAGTTTCATTCGGTTATTGTTCTGCATAAAACTGTATTAGGATTCATTACCAAAAGTGTTTCAAATCTGCTTTTCAGTTTTATAATGCTCCTGGAACTGATCTCATAACAAGTTCATATTCAATTCCCCATTTTGCAAGATCACTTTTGGCCAAAAGGCTTTTGCTTGTACTTCAGTTAATTTTCCCAGTTCCTTGCCTGCCGATGTCTTAAGTTGTTCTAGAATGCCTACTTTTAGGCCTAAATTGAAAAAAAGTGGTTCTTTGCTTGTGCAAACTACAAATGTTATTTGTGATTTTGTCATATAACTATATATATATATATAGTATATGTGATTTTGTCTTATTTGTATACACTGTATATGTGATTCTGTCTTATTTGTATATACTATTTTATTTTATATGTTTCTATGTTTTGGTGAAAACAGGCAAATTTTGTTCATCAGCTAACCAGCATAACAAATAAAATGAATTGATAATTTGCATGTTCAGCAAGTGACATCTCCTACTATTCCCACTCCAACGCCTTCTTGTGACAGACTCCACTGTCACTGGCACCACAATCGGGCTTGCCACGGCACTCCCAGCAGCAATGGCAGCCCAAGATCTACATGGAAGCACACCATCAGCACATTTTTGATAACACTGTGATGACTGTCACATAAACATCTTCAACAAGCTCAATATGATCATGTGTGTCACTCACAGAGTCGGTATCAGTTAGTGAAGACCTATCACTCCACCACACACACCATGAATAGAATGGTGATGGAATGAGTGAACAACCATACACAGGCGCACGGTTATCCGATCTGACAGCATATAGTCAACTGACTGCAAGTTAACTTCCACTGACAACAGACTGCAACTTTTCAAACTATAGTAGATTCAATTTACAGCATATAAGAAAATAAAAAAATACAGAAAAAGAAAAAAATCTTCATGCATGGATGGCAGAATATTGTGCAAGATAATGCATTGGTGCTAAATTAAATATAGTTTAAATTTTGTTATGTTTTTCCATGCATGATATTGTTTTGGTGGAGGGCTAGTATTACATCTTTTGAAAATCTATGGGACCAGAAAGAGACTGTACTATTTAGCATGGAGGTAAAGCACACAGTACAATTAAGGTTTGAAACTTGAGAAAAGAAAAAAAAACACACACTGAAGAAATTGGTTTGCTGCCATGAGGCATCAGACAGCACCAACCAAAACCAAGTTACAAACATCACACAAAAAAATGGCTCTCTGAGAAAGGGGTAGGCCACCCTGAAGCACTAGAGTTATGTGTTTTTGCACACTGAGCCTAATAAATTTCTTCACTGCTGAAGTCCATTGATTTTTGTGCTCTTTGTAACTTGGTTTGGATAAACCTTGAGAAAAGCAATGGATATTAACTATTCCAGGGCTGTGATGGTCTCACTGGTCTGAAACATCAGGCACAACTCCACAAATATAGCAATCTGTAACAATAGCATGCCAATGCCAACTGCCATGGGTAAACTAAAGTAGTACTTATTAATTGATGACCTCAAAGCTTTTTTTATGCCACATTTGTACAGTAGTTCCCTTTACCACATGCCAAATATAGCATTGGGAGGCAAGGTGGTTTGGTCAAATTATCTAATCCAGATCAAATTTATGCAGGCCAAACTAAAAGCAGAAACAAAGCTGCCAAGGCCCACTTCTCTCACCTTTATTTTTAAACTTAGCTTTATTCAAAAGTAGAGGTTAAACATTTGGACAGTTATTTATTTATTTAGCTTTTGTTGACCGGGTAATTGCACTAGACAAATCCTGCCTATTTTCAGGCATGACCCGGGGGAGGGGGGACACAGATGCATGCCAACTGACCTTGAACCAGACTAAGCTGTTGGTGGTATTTTTTTTTAGTGAATGAGGGAAATTTGGCCAGGACACCGGGGAAATTCTCCTACTCTTTTCGATAAGTGCCATGGGATCTTTAACATCCACCTGAACTACCACCAATCCAGGCAGATGGGACCTCGGTTTAACATCTCATCCGAAAGACGGCACCTCAGAAATGCAGCACCCCTCTCATGCTGCATTACAGTGTCAGTACTGGGATATTAACCCAAGTGCCAGATGTGGGAACTGAACCCACAGCCCTCTGATCTCCCGGCCTCAGAGGCGAGTGTGCTACCTACTGAGCTACTGACACTGCTACATTTAGGTAGTTGCTAGACAGCAGTTTGCTACAATCAACAGAGGAAACATTTGCACTTATTAGTTTCTCTCACCTTTAATTGTGAGAGCCCAGGGCATTAAATGTAGCTATAATGCAGCCTGTGGACATTGTGACGTAGACAGCCAGCTCTGAGTGCTGTATCATTTTTTTAATATAAAATGTATTACTGACTGTCTCTGCTGAAAAATCTGGTGCTCTTACAATGATCTCACACATTCCACTCCCCCAGATTTTAGCTAAAAGATAAAAGTCATAAGAAAAATGCTGACAGCATGTGAGTTCACACACACTCAGTTTTTAGAGACCATGTGTTACATGTAAGGCCTTAATTAAGGATCCTGTCTGTCTGAGTTAATTACAACCATAATTGCTATAACATATCCATGTTATGACATTGGAAGGAAAACCCAGGCTATTACATAGAAGTGTGAAATCATAAAGATGCTTTCATGTCCTGGAAGGAGTAAGCTTATTATGAAATTCATTTGAAGGACAGGAATTTTGCTGAAGTTGCAGAATGTAATACTTTTGTATAAGATATATATATTTTTATACATAATCTGACAGAGGAGGAGCTAGCTGACCTCACACAAAAATGGGTTGTCCCACACATTTGTTTAAGGAATACTCTGTTTTACTTATACACTTTTACCTAGACTCTGACTCAGGAAAGATCTTTGGAGCACTTGTAAACAAGTATTTAGAAAGATTTGAAATCTAAGTACTGTAAGTAGGAATTTGCACTGCTTAAACCTTGTTCTTTTAAAATATTTGTATGTCTGGTGATATAACAGTTCTGTATTTTGTGCTTTACATATTTGTAACTATTTTAGTAAAATTCTTTTTAGAACTTACTTGGTCTGTCTTTGAATTTCTTTTAGTTGTAAGAAAAGTATTTATGGTTATAGCAGACAGCAGGCATAAGCTTGAATAGTGGTACCAAACTGGAAAGAGAAGCGTTTTCAATCTGAGCTCTTTATTAAAGTTGTTAAGGGTTCATCTCTGTATACCTGGTTAGGTGCCCATAGGCAAAGATATCTGGACCCCCAAAGACAGAAATTTCTAAGCCTGTGCATTGGGTATGCTAGTAAGAGGTTCACAGTTTGAATCCTTCCAGAACTTGAGACCAAAGGTTGATCTGAACTCACAAAAACAGACAAGAGGGTTACCTTGTCTATTACACTATCCACAAGACTGCACTCAGAGGTTGGCACTTTGGGAATAGAGGACCTGACCTGCTGAGTGGGTTTGTGACAGATTTGGTTGGCATCGGTGGCATAATTTTGGTATCACAAGCTTGTATTGTTCTGTGTCAGCTGAGACTGCAAGCTCTCTTGCAAAGAAAGAAAAAAAGGCAGAGTTTTATTTTAAAAAGGAAACAGAGCTATATATCACTTGGCGTACAGTCCAGTTCCTACCCATTTAATTTTTTTTTTATCTAAAGTACAAGTCAGAGTAGCCGTAGTCAGGGAAGAAGAAGATGGCTTCCAACTACAGCAGGCACACTGTAGATTACTTGAAGCAGTTATGTGGGCACAGGGGAGTCCCGTTCGAGGTGACAGCCAAAAAGCAGAACCTCATAGAGGCCCTGATGGTAGCAGATACCCAGAGCAGCAAGTCACCGACCGTGACTGAAAAGGACAGCAAGGCCACTGTCAGTGAAGGGCCACAGCAGCAGGGGATGGTCATCAGTATACTGAATCCCAGAGGTACTCAAACTGCAAATTGAGTTGCCCAGGATGGAACTGGAGGCATAGTGAGAACAGAGAGAGGCAGATCGAGAGGCAGAGTGACAACAGAGGGAGGCAGACCGTGAGGAACGTGAGCGCCAGCGAGCTGCAGAGGAGAAGAGAGAACGCGAACACCGAGGGGCAGAGCAAGAACAGGGAGATGCAGACCATAAGGAGAAGGAGTGCCAGAGACAACACGAACTGGAGAAGATACGACTCTGACCAGCGGCACCAGAGCAGGTAGGTGGCTTGGGTTAAACTGGGACTGCAGGACTGGGTTACAAATTGAACTCCAAATTAATAGCTGAGTTTAAGGAAGGGGAGGATATGGATGCCTTTTTTAAATTCTTTTGAAAAAGTTTGTATTCAGGCTAAAATTCCTAGAGAGTCCTGGAGCTTCCAGCTATCCCCGCTACTTACCGGGAAAGCTCAGGATGCATTGGGTCAAATGGACAATGAGGACAGCAATGATTACAGCAAGCTAAAAGCTGCACTATTAAAAAAGTTTGAATTAACTGCTGAATCATACAGAGCTAAATTCCATAAACTCAGGAGAAGCCCTGATATGAGCTATAAGGAGCTAGCCAGGAAACAACATCAGTTTTTAAAACATTGGTGGGAAGGAATTGAGGCAAATTCTGTTGACAAAATTGAAAATGTGATTTTATTTTAACAGTTTTATTAGGTTTGCCCAGCCAAGCTAAAAACCTGGCTAGAGGACCGAGATCCAAAAACAGTGCAAAAGGCTGCTGAACTCTCGGACCACTATGCCAAGAGCAGACCTGCTCTGAGAGTGAATGGGGTGGATGTGGCAGTGCAGAAAGGGAAAAGTGCACCTTCAGGGCAGCTAAAACCCTCACTGCCTCCACTGAAACCAGTTAGCTCCAGGTTTCAAAGAAAAGATTTCTCTGAAGTAAGAAATGCATGTTGGCTGTATAAAGAGACTGGGCATATTGCCAGACAGTGTCCCAGAAAGGTGAGCAATAATACACAACAGGGTGCTAGAAAAGAAGTGGGTTGTTAGTGTGTCCCTGGAAGCATGCCAGTGAACATGAGGGAACACATGCACCCAGTCATGGTGAATGGTGTACAGATGCAGGGGTTAAGGGACACGGGGCATCCCTGACATTAGTGAAAGGGGATCTGGTACAACCTGGTCAGCTTATACCCAATAAATACATTACTGTCCAAGGGTTCACTGGTGAAGAGAAAACATTGCCCCTCGCTAGTGTTCTCTTAGACTGGGGTGAAACAGGGGAAACTGTGCAACAGGTGGCTGTAGCCAAAACATTAGCAGCGGATGTGATCCTGGGTAACAATCTCCAACAGGAGATGGTATGTCCAGTTACCGGTAGCCAAGCAGCAAGGGAAAATTGTAGTTCCCTGAACCCCACAGAAGCCATTGTGGAAACCACTGAGAGGTTGGTTCCCCAGCCTATGTCTCCAGATGGGGAGACTGATAAAAAGGGGGTAGAAATTTCCCCGGTAGCAAGTGACCACACAGCTACGAAAGGTTACTCCAAAGAGGGAGGGGTGACCCATTGTCTGAGGGTTGGGATTTACAGTGATCCTGAGGGCCCTGATGCTAGTGCTAGGGACCCTAGTTTAGTGACTGATGGGGACTTGTCCCATGCCTTGGGAATGTGTGAGGGGTTTGCAGTTGCTCAGAGGGGTGACCTTAGTTTAGAGAAGCTGAGGGCTTGGGCAGACTCGGATGGCACACAGGGAGGTGATGGCAGACATAAGGTTTATTGGGAAAATGGACTTATGTATACTCAGGCAGTACAGACAGAGGGAGGGATGCTTGGCAGGCAGCTTGTCATTCCCCAGGGGTATCGTGAGCAGTTGCTCAAAACTGCACATGATATTCCCTTGTCTGATCATCTGGGAATCACGCGCACATCACAGTGGTTAGCCCAGAATTTCTACTGACCTAACTTCACCCAGCAGGTAAAGGAGTATTGCAGGTCTTGTCACCGGTGCCAAGAAATAGGGAAAGTTGGCAAGAAAACCCAAGCAACCCTGATTCCATTGTCCATAGTGGAGGAGCCATTCCAGAGGGTGGGAATGGATATTGTGGGGCCTTTAAATACCCCCAGCTCCTCAGGGAAGAGATTCATCCTGACTGTGGTGGATTATGCCATGCGGTACCCAGAGGCAGTCGCCCTATCCTCACTGAGAATGGACAAAGTGGCAGTTGCCTTACTTGGGATTTTCTCCCATGTTGGGTTTCCACAGGAGGTAATCACCGATCAAGGGGGTTCCTTCATTTCAGACCTGATGAAATGTTTATGGGAGAAGTGTGGGGTGGTGCAGAGATGCATGACACCGTATCACCCTCAAGCCAATGGACTTGTGGAATGATTCAGTGGTATCCTAAAGTCAATGATCTGGGTGTTTGCAGAACAGCATGGGAGGGACTGGGAGAAATACCTTCCCTACCTGTTGTTTGCATACAGGGAGGTTCCCCAAGAGTCGACAGGATTTTCCCCCTTCGAATTCTTATATGGACGCCGGGTACGTGGGTCCCTAGACTTGATCTGGGAGGACTGGGAAGGCAAGCGCGTCACCCAGGGAACTCCCATTGTGGATTATGTCCTTAGGTTTAGAGAAAGGCTGAAGGAGCTTATGGGGACAACCCAGAGCAACCTGGCAGCTGCCCAACAGAAACAAAAGATGTGGTATGACCGCAGAGCCAGAGCTCGCTCATACATTGTGGGTCAGGAAGTCATGGTCCTTATTCTGGTCCAGAAAGACAGGCTGCAAGCTGAGTGGGCAGGACCGTACAATGTGGTTAGGAAGGTAAATAACGTGAACTACATTGTAGAGTTACCTGACAGAAGACAGACTGAAAGGATGTACCATGTCAACATGATGAAGCCATATGCAAATAGGGCTGACATGTTGTTTGCAGTGTGTAGTCTTGGGGAGGGGATGGATGAAGGATCCCCCTTCTAGATTTTTTGGAAGAAAGTAAGCGGGAGTCCTCTGTGGAGGCAGTAAAATTGCCTCCCCAGTTGGCCCCGGACCAGGTCCAGAAAGTAAGGGAGGTTTTAGCAGACTTTGCCCCCTTTTTAGCGCCAAGCCTGGACTAACCCCCTTAGTGATACACGGTGTGGAGACAGGGACACAGACGCCCATACAGCGAACAGCATATCGGTTGTCAGAGGCTGTCCAAAAGGACATTAGGAGGGAAGTGGAGGAGATGCTGGATTTAGGGGTAATCCAGAGATCCCACAGCCCCTGTGCCTCACCTGTAGTGCTTGTGCCCAAGCCAGATGGCTCAACTCATTTCTGTGTGGACTATCGTGGACTGAATGCAGTCATGAAGTCCAACGCCCACCCGATGCCCCGGATGGACGAACTCCTGGACAAGTTGGGAGGGGCGACCTACCTTACGACTATTGACCTGACCAAGGGGTATTGGCAGGTAGAATTGACAGACAGAGCTAGGGAGAGGTCAGCCTTCATCACTCCGATAGGCTTATTTGAGTTTAAAGTAATGCCTTTCAGAATGAAGAACGCCCCAGTCACTTTCCAAAGGTTGTTGAACCAGGTGTTTAATGGTGCTGAGGAGTATGCCATGGCATACCTGGATGACATTGCCATCTTTAGTACCAGCTGGGAGGAACACTTACCCCACCTTAGGGAAGTGCTGGGCAGGATACAGAGGGCCAGGCTCACTGTCAAAGCCAAGAAGTGCCAGGTGGCCATGGGAAAAGTGGTATACCTCAGGCATGTGGTAGGCTGGGGACAGCTCCGTCCTAACCAAATAAAGATAGAGGTGATCCAGGTGTGGCCCAGACCAGAAACCCAGAAGCAGGTCAGGAGCGTTCTAGGGACAGTAGGGTACTACAGGAAATTTGTACCCAATTACAGTGCCCTGGCTGCTCCCCTATCTGACCTGACAAAGAAAAAGTTGCCAAAGAAAATTACCTGGGGCCCAGTCTGTGAGGAAGCCTTTACCAGACTGAAGGAGGCACTGTGCAGTGCTCCTGTTTTGACAAGCCCTGACTATAGCAAAACCTTTATAGTTCAGACAGATGCCTCAGACATGGGTATTGGTGGGAGGTACTGAGCCAGATGTTCAGCCAAGGGACAGATCACCCAGTAGTGTACCTGAGCAGGAAGCTGCTTCCCAGAGAGCAAGCGTACTCCACAGTGGAAAAGGAGTGTCTTGCCATAGTGTGGGCCCTAAAGAAATTAGAGCCATACTTGTATGGGCAGAATTTTGTGGTGCAGACTGACCACAACCCTCTGGTTTGGCTGATGCAGATGGGAAAGAACAATGGCAGATTACTAAGATGGAGTCTTGCTTTACAAGGGTATGATCTAAAAATCGTACATAGGGCTGGAGCGAAGAACCAGAACTCAGATGGGCTGTCTAGGGTCTATGAGGAGTGAACTGATTTGGGAAGCTCATCCCATGTAGGGGATAGATCCCCCAAATTCAGTCTAGGTGGGGAGGAATGTGAAGTAGATAGCCAGCTCTGAGTGCTGTATCATTTTTTTTAATATAAAATGTATTACTGACTGTCTCTGCTGAAAACTCTGGTGATCTTAGAATTACCTCATTCATCCCTCCCCCAGATTTTAGCTAAAAGATGAAAGCCGTAGAAAAATGCTGACAGCATGTGAGTTCACACACACTCAGTTTTAGAGACCATGTGTTACATGTAAGGCCTTAATTAAGGATCCTGTCTGCCTGAGTTAATTACAACCATAGTTACTATAACATATCCATTTTATGACATGGGATGGAAAACCCAGGTTATTACACAGAAGTGCGAAATCATAAAGATGCTTTCATGTCCTGGAAGGAGAAAGCTTATTATGAGATCAAAAGAAGTGTCATTTGAAGGACATGAATTATGCTGAAGCTGAACTTACTTGGTCTGTCTTTGAATTTCTTTTAGTTCAAAGAAAAGTATTTATGGTTATAGCAGACAGCAGGCATAAGCTTGAATGGTGGTACCAAACTGGAAAGAGAGGTCTTTATTAAAGTTTTTAAAGGTTCATCTCTGTATACCTGGTTAGACGCCCATAGGCAAAGATATCTGGCCCCCAAAGACAGAAATACCTGAACCTGTGCATTGGGTACGCTAGCAAGAGGTTCACAGTTTGAATCCCTCCAGAACTTGAAACCAAAGGTTGATCCAAACTCACAAAAACAGACAAGAGGGTTACCTTGTCTGTTACACTGTTCACAAGACTGCACTCAGAGGTTGGCACTTTGGGAGTAGAGGGCTTGACCTGCTGAGTGGGTTTGTAACAGACATTACAACCACCCTAGTAGCTGGCTACCAGGTGAAGACCAAGCCAAAAAAGTCCTATAGGGCAGACAAGATACACGGTCACCAGGAGCTAAGATAACAATTGACGGGGCAGCTTGCAAAATATTTCAGGAATCTGTCCAGATAGGTGTGGTGCCAGAGGACTTGAAAGTGTCAGTGTGGTCCCCATCTTTAATAAGGAAGCAAGGCCAAACCTAGGCAATTTCAAGCCAGTCAGCCTGACAACAGTGCTGGGCAAGACAGTGGAAGCCATTTACAAGAACAGAATAATGGGACACTTGGTTGAGGCTGACGTTCTTGCCCTCTCTCACCATGGATTTATGAGGGGCATATCATGCTAGACCAGTCTGATCATCTTCTGCTAGGAGGTGACCAAGGAGGTGGACAGGGGAAGGGCCATATATGTAGTCTGTCTGGACATCAGCCAAGTCTTTAACACTGTGGGGCATGTGCAAAGTATTTCAGTGTAGTAAACAAGAGGAATATCTGTATCCCTTCTCCCTGGACAAGGCTGATCATTCCCAGTCAGCAAAAACTAAATAAATGTGTATGCATTTCACAGTACATGGGCCATTGCTGGCTTTTCATATTTTATTTCACAAATGGAGATACATTCCTGTTTAGTGATCCCATATGTAATCACGTCACCTATGTATCTGCACATGTACAGTTGTACATTACATATGTTCTGTTTTGGAGATGGACAACAAAGAGTACCACATCTGGACCCTGACCCTGCTACCATGAGACGTCTGGTTGCACACATAGATGTTATGCATACCCATTGCATGTCTCCACATTTTCATGACTCTAGTATATTAAATATGTATGTTTATATCTGTTCATTACCTCTGTCCCTCAGACACTTTATGGTAGAGGGGCGCAATGATGGCAGTGTGACTATAGATACCATGGCATGTTCTGTTGTGTGTTGGGGGCTCTAACAGCTGGCATGCAGTGTGTGCTCTACTTGTTGCACCTATGACTGTCACATGTGCTTGCTGTGCGGTGCTGTTCGTCAGTAGGCGGTGCAATTACATTTGTGATGGAAATCAGAACTGGGCATAATTAACTCTATTTCCACCATGCAGCCACTAGGTTTGCAGGGCAGCTATTCAAATGCTACACAGTACAATCATACCATACAAACCCCAGTGCACTGGAAAAGGTGACATACTTGCCTTGAGTGTATGGATGACATCTGTCATCCAGTCAAAACAGGAATGCATCCACAACCAGCATAATTCCATTAGTAAATACAACCAGTCATACTGGAAGCCAAAATATCACCCTGCCCTCTGGGCCATCCATTCCAAACCCCACAGTGGCCACTCTGAACCCACGAAAATGGAATGGTGGTCATTCTGCAAGGTTACGACATACATAACCTGATTCAGTGCAGTTGGACACAACATTCTGGCTGGTGAGACTGTATTTAGTACATGAGAAGCATGCCAGTTCTGGACACATACCCATTCCATCTTGATTCCAGTCTATGGCATATGCAAGTGCCTTTCGCATCTATATATGACAGGGTCAAGGTGCATTCTGTGGGAGTGTCTGTGTTTCCATGGATCCGGCCTTATTCATTCCTCACCTCCCCACACAGTCCTATGTGTTTGGCAGCAATCCCTTCCATTGTGGCAAATCAGGTGCTGCGCACAATTTTTACACAGCACAACTCATATTTTCAATGCATTGTTTGTATATCTGGCCCTCTTTGGACTGGATCCAGTGTTACTATGGTAAGTTCAGAATGATCTGGAAGACACTATATACAGAAACCACCTACAATGAAGTCATATACTTAAATGAAAGAAATACATTCACTGTATATGAAGAAACACATTTAAATAAAGAACAAAAGGGAATCAGCGAGATTTTTTTTTAGCTGAGATAAAAGCCTGACAATTTTAAAACAAGCAGACAATGAAAACTTCAGGTTCCACATTCTCCTTTACCCTTCCATAATTAACTATGCTCACAGACTTGCCACCCCTCTTGTTGACTGCAGCCTGTAACAGTCATTACATCTTCAGTTTCCAAACTGCTTGGTTTTCAGATACATGTCCTTTGTCTGTTGGTTTTCATAATGTATTGTGCTGACTATGAAATGTGCAGAGCGTATCCGCCCACTTCAGAGCTGAAGCAAGAAAGAATATTATAACTACAGCAGCCTTTTGTTGCATTTGGTTAGCTAATAATAAATGCCTGTTCCTCACCACTAATTTCGTAGTAGAAAGACTTTTTTTTTAATGAAGTGACAGCACTTGTAGTATATATAAACAACAGTACATTTCTGACCTGTGAGATTTCCAGTGGGAATTGCTTGTTATAGAAGCAGGGCCTTTCCTGTGGTTTTCCTATAGTCTGCACTATTTCCTGAGGCTTTGTCCTTCTTGTATCTAAAAGTTGTCAGCTTTCTTGGGAGCACAGAATGTTTCGCATTTGTCAGTTTGTTCTTTGCTCTCAAGAGAGCAGACTACCGCATTATAATATGAGAACTGAAATGTCATACAATATTGGATTCAGTGGTGACACACTGTTGCCAAGATTTTGAATTATATTCTCAGTGCCTTAAGAGCTACAGTATAGGAACCATGTTTTTAAATGGAGCCCACCCCCTTCCATTCTAAGTAAAAGGCAATGTTGCATAAACTACTGGAGCTCAGTGCAGAGCTACAGGGTCTGAACCACTGTTCTCCCCCCTCCCCTCCCAACAATGATTACAACACTTCTTAATCCATCAGAAAAAATCTATTGCATTTGTAAACAATAAAGGAATAATGGCCTCCAGGGTGGGTGTTATGCTGGGATAACATCCCACCTCGGGTGGTTGGGCCCAAGGCCACCAGCCAAGGGCATCCAACACCTGAGAAGGGATGTTATCCCAGCATAACACCCACCCTGGAGGGCATTATTCCTATTATACAATGGCTCATTGTTTTATACAGAAAAAAAATTATTTTAAATAATTTTTTTTAGTGTTTAAAAATATTTTTTTAAGGAAAGATGCAAACAATTTATGGGGTGATCATCTAAATGCTCAGCAGGGAGATTATGCCAGGATAACATCCCTGCTGTGATGGCCAACTGACCAATCAGGAGCCAGGATTCTTTCTTGCCATTGTATAATCTATTTTAACTATAAACAAAACTGATATCCCTCTCCCTCAAGACCATGTGAGTGGCAGGTGTGTTTTACGGGTTGGTGGGATTTAAACACTGCCCCTTATGTAGGCATGAGGGAGGGCAGTAGCTTGCCAATTAGTGTTCTTTTGGTGACACAATAATAAATTAGGATAGCATTATAAGTAAAAGAAAATTAAGGTAGAAACAAAACAAAGCCTATTTGCAGGTGAAGTTTGTGTTTTTGGGTGTAGTTTTTATCATGTCTTTTGGGGGCATGCAAAAACAAATTATGTCCGAAAAAGTGCAAACTGAATCTGTGCACAGACATACATTATTTAAACATTAATTTTCTTTTACTCCTCATTTTACATTTTTAAATATTTTTTCAACAGAATTTCACTGACCTGCAAGTTATCACCTTCCCTCATGACTACATAAAGTGCCAAATTTTAAATCCCACCCAAAATGTGTTTTAGGGGTTGTGCCCAGAAACACATTTCGAGTACCATCTAAAAGTTGTCACTGTGTGGCTGTGGAATGGAGTGTTATAACTTGCTAGTTAGTGACATTTTGGTGAAAATGTTTTAAAAATATTTATGTTATAAGTAATAGAAAATTGAAAGGAAAAAAAAACAGGCATATATTTTTTTTTCAGACTCAGTTTAACATCTTTTCAAAAGAGACTTAAAATGACTAAGCATGAAGAAAGCAAATTGTGCACGCAGACGGACACAGGTTTTTTCCTACCTCAGCTTGAAGCAGGCTACTGGTTCAGGACCATGATGGAAGGAAAAGTTGCATTGTGTATGGCCCACAGGGTCATATGCAAAGCAAGCTACATGTCTGGGGCAGTGCCCCACAATGTGGGCCATGCATGAAGCTAGATTCAGGCATAGGGCACTATCCATCTCAAAAAGACAGAAAATGCATCACCAGAATACTATGATAATGTAAAAGTTAGCGCTGTAGTACAAAGTTTAAAATTAGGAAAATGAAACAGGGTGAAAAGTTAAATAAGCCTTGCTAAACCTGTGGCATTAGGACTGAGTGATCACATGATGTTTAAGTTTAAGTTTATTGTTCTAGGAATTAATACCTTTGAGCCAAAGGCTCTTTTACAATGGTTCCACATCAACTGAGTACAAAACAAGTGTATTTACAAAGGCAAATAAGTTAAGTATTGACAAAAATTTCCAGAAGTGACACATTCCCTTGAAATTGACAAAATTAGTATAAGACAGGGAAACAAAATACTTTTTCATGTACAAAAACAAAATAGATTATGGGGAAAAGACTCAGAGAAAATGTACTATTGAGAGAGCAAGAGGAGGTAAGGGAAGCAGTCAATAGTGAGAAAGAGCCTCACATATGCCTTTGTCAAGAAATGTAGTAAGGAAAGAAAAAGAGAAAAATAAAAGAAAAAGTAATTTAATCAAGGCAGTCACAGGAGCTGGAGGCAGCGAGGTGAGAGGGGAGCTGAGATTTGAAGACTCCTAGGGGTGTGGAGGAGGAGATGAGGGTATTTATGACATTTAGCCAGCTGGGTGCACGGTAAGCAAATGATCATTGGCCCTGAGTAGTCCGGCATCAGGGAAGCTGGAGAGGTTGATGATTCGATCCTCTGGTGAGACGGATGCAAGGATTTGGGCGTAACAAGTCTTGGATACACGGAGGGGTAAGGCCCATGGTTGTTTTTTCAGCCATCAGGCAGGTAAGGTACTTTAAGTGGTTTGATAGTTGCAGCCAACCAGTTTCAGTGTAGAGCTCACATGTGTGAATGCGTCTATGACTCTTGAGCACCAGTGAGCAGTCTACAGGCCTTGTTGAGGGAGGTTGTTATGTGCTTAAGAGAGGTGGTTGAGGCAGACCCATATATAATTAAGCCATAGTCAATGATTGAGATGACAGAGCTTTGAATAGCAATCCTTAATGCAGGTTGGGTGAGGAACTGCCGGTTCCGGAACAAGATACCAGTTCGCTGGTTTGCCACTTTTGCTGCCTTATCGATGCAGGTTGCAAAGGTTAGGCCTTGGTCAAAGGTGATTCCAAGATATTTAAAGGTAGTCACTTGTTCGAGAGTACTTCCCAGATATGTATTGATAGTGAGTGGTAGTTGCCTTTTCTTGTTTTGTGGGCTAGAGAAAAGCATTGATTTTGTTTTTTGTGGCTAAGGACCAGTTTGTGATCAAGGAACCACTTCTCAACTTTGGTAAAAGCAAATTGAAGGCTGTGGAGTAAGGGTTTTGGGTCTTTGTGAGAGGATAGAATTAAGGCATCATCAACATATAAGATTATTTGTTCAGGGCATGAATTGGGAAGTGAGTTTAGAAAAATGCTGAAAAGAAGAGGGCCCAAAATGGATCTCTGGGGAACACCTGAGAGAACAGGTTTAGGGTCAGAGACAGCTCCTGCGATTTTTACAGCTTGGGTACATTGTGAGAGATAACTTTTAACTCAGTTGCCAGAGCTTTGAGAGAGGCCAAGGGATTGAAGTTATTTGACATGTAAGCCATGGTGAACAGTATCAAACGCCTTTGTTAAGTCAATGAAAACTGCTCCAGTTTGGTAACCTTTGTCCAAGGCATTGTGGATTGCTCCTGAGAACTCCAATAGGGCAGTTGATGTGCTGTGCCCTTTCCTGAATCCATGTTGCTGAGTGCAGAGGATGTTATACTTTTGAAGGTAGTCAGTGAGTTGGTCCGCCACTATACGTTCGAGGGCCTTTGAGAGGGGTGGGAGTATAGATATGGGTTGATAGTTACCAGGTAGGGACTTGTCACCATTTTTGAATATAGGGGTGACAAGTGCTGATTTCCATTTGCTGGGAAATTGACTGAGGCAGAGGGAGAGGTTGAAAATTTTTGTAAGTGGGAGCAGCACCTCATCCAGAGTAAGCGACAGAAGTTTGAGGTCACTAGTATCACAACTTACTCTGGACTTGGAGATAGTCTTCTTAATATATTTGTAGACATCATGAGCCTTGACTAATTTGAAGTGGAAAGGGGGTTTGTTTGGAGAGGTAGTAGGAGACATTTGTTTTGATGAGACCGGTTCAGAGAAGAAATCCGTAGGGAGAACCCCACTGAGGTCTGTGAAGGTTTCATTAAGGGTCTTAGCCATGACCATTGGGTCTAGGGTAGTGACTCCATCAACAGTCATTAGAGTGGGAGAGGACTTAGTCTGTTTACCAGTGACATTTCTAATGTTGTCCCAGAAGGATTTCCCGTTACCCCAGGAGTTGGAGAGGGCATTCTTGTAGTAGGAACTCTTCAACAATCGGATTTGCTTAGTGCAGTGATTGTGAGCCTGTTTATAGTTTTGAAAATCCATTGGAGAGCCTGTGGCTCTTGCAATAGCCCAGAGGTGGTCCCAATCCTTGAGTTGCGCCAAGAGCTTGGCCGTGACCCAGGGGTTTGAGAGCGTTTTCATTTTGCGCTTTTTAACAGGAGCATAGATGTCACAGGCGGCATTGAAAGTAGCGATAAAGTAGTCAAGGGCTGAGTCAACATCTTGAGTATTGTAAATTAGGGACCAGTCTTGCTGCCTGAGACATGCCTTGAGATGAGTAAGGTTGCCATATGGTAGTGCTCTGCTAAATATGGTTTTTGGAGGCGGCTGTAACATTGGTGTTGCCCTAACTTTG